>CM066036.1:476218215-477418215 GCA_033557465.1 Ichthyophis bannanicus
CAACCCACTCTTCAGAGTAGGGCTTACATTTTAGCCAACCTTGGTTATCGCTATGAGGTGCGTCTCTTGCAGAAACACAATTTCCCCTTTCAAAGACCTCAGCTCCTTAAACAATAGTGAGCATTTTCGAGGGGAATTGAGGCCCTTTACATTGAGGGAAACAGCCTTCAGCAGTTTATCACCCTCCTTCCTTCCCCCACCTTTTAATGACTCCTGCCTCATGTAGTCCATCCAGCCTTCAAACCCTATTGTCCATTCCCCCTAGACTTTATCAACTGCTCCCCTCCCAACTTCCCCTTAATGATAGACAAAAAGAAACTCTCCATCCTCCCCTCTCTCCATTCTATTATTCTTAAACCCCTACCCAAACCCTCTCCCCCCTCCAACCCTCTCCTATCCCCCCGTGTATCTCCACCCTCCCTCTGCATCATTACCACTTGCCTGCCAATTTGACAGGACATGGTAAGGATGAACCAAAATCTAATCCAGCCAGGTCCCACTTTTTTTTCCCCACAACCAACCCATACAATAGTATGCAGCAGCCCCTAACCTTTCCAACATCTACCCTATTGTCAAAGTAAGATAAAGAAAACATTAATTAGGAAAAGGCAAGATATCTAGCCAATACATTTAGTCCAAGTATTCACCCCAATAGGGTTTTATCCACTTGTAGCTCCACATCTTCAACAGTTTCAGCTGTCTGCTCCTCATTCAGCCACCATGCCTCCTGTGACCAGATCTATTTTTCTCCCAGATTTCAGTCACACAGTATCATGCTGTCCCTGGAATTATTGAGTGGTTCTTCCCACCCGCTTCTATTTCAAGTGCTGGGGCTTAGGAACTGTTGTCACTGACAGTGCATTATCCTCCACAAGGCTGGCTTGGCGGAGAGATCTCCACGCCTCTGTATGATCCTTTGCCGAGATTTTTTTGTTTCCCAACGTAAAGTTCATTCGAAAAGGAAAGGACCATGAATAACGGATCCCTTCTCTATTCAATACCTCTATGATCGGCTTCATCTCCCTCCGGTGTACCAGCGGGAATGTCGAGAGATCCTGGTACAGGGAGACAGACAGCTGCATCCTGATACTGGACCATTTTCTTCTCCTGGCCTCTCCGCAGTAAGAGCTCTGCATCGGTGTATCGCAAAAAGCGGGCGATGACATCCCTCGGTTGATTATTGGGAGATTTTTCCAGTGCTCGATGCACCCTTTCAATCTCCATGTTAGTCCCACAAGATGCAAACTCCTCTGCTGTTAAAAGTCCATTGGCCAATGTTCTTATCATCTCCACCAAATTCTCTGCCCCACCTGCAGCCTCTGGTATGCCTCTGAAGCGCACATTGTTTCTGCGTGCTCGATTTTCGATATCATCGATCTTATACGTAAGTTCCAGTACCTGAGATCGCTGCCTGTCTGCTGTGCACTGCAAGTTCACCAAAGTTTCACTATGGTCCTCCATTTTGGTTTCTACCTCCTCCACTCGATGGCCCAACTCCTTAATATCTCTGTGAAGTTCCGCAATCATAGTCATCACCTCCTCTCACATAGATCAAAACTCTGCAGCTAGTTCCTCAAAACCCCTTGAGTTCGCATTGCAGAAGGGAGTGTGTGGATTGCGTTGTGGGCCCATGCTCTAATTAGGGTTTCCTCGCCGGACTCTTCAGACGTCAGCCTTCTCGGGAAGTTGCCCTGTTTTCTGGTTTTACCCATCAATCTTTGTGAGGCACGCAGCTTCTCTTTTGCCTCTGGCCCTTTAGCTTTTGTAGCCATTTGGTTCCAATTCATGCCTCTTCAAGTCAGCAGGAAGAGATCCTCAAGCTGCCGCTTATCTCAGAGACTGCACTAGGGCACTATCAAATCTTTTAGCAGCTTGTGGACAGTCTACTAGCAAGTGAATCAAGGAGAGCCAAGAGTTATTTAAAATCTGATAAAGAAAATCCCACTTCTTGCCACTAGATGATGTTCCAGATTTACTATTTGCATAGAGTTCTACTGAACAGTTTAAAGCAGGGGTCTCAAACACGCGGCCCGCGGGCCGCATGCGGCCCGCGGGAGAAGGTTGTGCGGCCCGCGACGGCTTCTGCTGCTGCCGTTGCTGCCGTGGCAACGGCAGAATCGACGGTCAATTTAAAAAAAATAAAAAACTGGCTTCTGCTGCTCTGTCCTGCGGCCCGTTCCCCTCAGCGCGAGAGCCCTGAATGTGCTTCCTCTGCGGCGTGCTTTTCAAGCCGCGAAGGGAGTATTTCCCTCTCGCGAGGCTTGAAAAGTGAATAGGCTTAAGCCGCGCGAGAGGGAAATACTCTCTTCGCGGCTTAAAAAGCATGCCGCAGAGGAAGCACACTCAGGGCTCTCGCGCAGAGGGAAAGGGGCCGCGGGACAGCTGATTTTCTGCTGCAGCAGAAACCAGCAGCAGAAGCCAGGTTGTTTTTTTATTTACCTGGGGGGGGTATGACTGGAAATGGGCTATTGGCAGGGGGGGGTATGACTGGAAATGGGCTATTGGCAGGGGGGGTATGACTGGATATGGGCTATTGGCAGGGGGGGGTATGACTGGAAATGGGCTATTGGCGGGGGGGGTTATGACTGGAAATGGGCTATTGGCAGGGGGGGTTATGACTGGAAATGGGCTATTGGCAGGGGGGGTGTAGGACTGGAAATGGGCTATTGGCAGGGGGGGGTTATGACTGGAAATGGGCTATGGTGGGGGCTAGGACTGGAAATGGGCAGGTGGGGGTTAGGAAGGACTGGAGGTGGGCTGATGGGGGGAGTTAGGACTGGTAATGAGCTATGGAGGGGCTGACTGAAATGGGGTAATGGGGGTTAGGGCTGGAAGTGGGCTATTGGCAGGGGGGGTTATGACTGGTAATGGGCTATGGGGGGTCTAGGACTGGTAATGTGCTGGGGGGGTTGCTAGGACTGGAAATGGGCTGAGTGGAAGGGGGCTTGAACTGCAAATGGCTTATGGGGAGGGGGGCTTGGAATGGAAATGGGCTGTGAGGGGAGGGAGCTAGGATTGGAAATGGGCTGATGGGGGGCTAGGATTGGAAATGGGCTGATGGTGAGGCTAGGATAGGACTGGAAATGGACTGATGCAGGGACTAGAAGGGAGCGGATGCTGGGTGGGGCTGGAACTAGAAGGGAGCTGATGTTGGGGGAGGATTAGAATGGGATGGAGCTGGGAAAGTGAAATGGAGAGGGGAAAAATATTTTGTCTGGGAGAGAAGACAAATCTACAATTGGCCAGGTATTGTGAGAGTAAGTGGGGATTGAGGATGGAGGGGTAAAATTTGAGTGGATGAAATAGGAAAAAGGAGAAAGATTAGTATGTTAAAGCAGATGTAGAGAGAGAATGGAAAAAAAACTAGGAGAGAAGAAAGGGCAAATGGAAGCAGACGATGGAGAGTTAGCAGAAGACATGAAGAAACCAGAAGAAAGTGGCTGGAACAATTGCAACTGAAAAAAATGCACAAAAGGTAGAAAAATATCTCTTTATTTTGAATTTATTAACTGGAATATGTCAGCTCTGGGAAATGTGCATCATTAATGTTTGCGCTTTGTTTAGTACAAGAGGAAATTAATTTATAGTTTTATTTCTACAGTGTTGTTGTACATTCCAAGTTTGGCTTTTGGGGTTCCCAGTTTAATTATTGTCTTCTTGTTTCTAAATCTTTTAGTCTTTCTTTATCCATACTCATTAAAGAGGCATGTTTACTAAAAGTTAGTGTATGGTAACATTATGCAAATATTTATGCAAATGAGGTCCCTTATGCAAATGAGGCCCCGCGTCTTATGCGGCCCCCGGGTTACTTTACAAGTCCTCATTTGGCCCTCAAAGCAATTTGAGTTTGAGACCCCTGGTTTAAAGCAAGAAAGCAGGATCAGTCGCACAGAGGTACTTAATGTTATGCAGGTCCTCATTCAGGCATCAGAAGAAGCGATCGGGTGCAGTAACCATGGGAAATCAGCTGGCCAGAGGGATCTACAAGAAACTTTTACTGAAGGCACCAATTGGAAGTGTTCTACAGTCACTGGAAATGTCTTCTTCCCGCACATGCAAGTGAGTCCTGCGTTCCAATTATGCGTTCCAGGGCCACGTGGTGATGGCCACAGCAGCAGGGGGCCCTGAAGTCACAGCCAGGCAACAGAATGGCAAAAGAAGAGCACCAGCAGGATCCTCTCGTTTCTCCCACAAGCAGGCTTACCACTCAAAAAGGCGATCTTCGCGAGACAGCATACCCGAGCACATAGTTATTTGCTCCCGATTGCCGGCTCTCTCCTGCACCTCCGATGTCCTTAAAAAGCAGACTGCAAGCTTGAAAATTTCTCAGATTAGTGGTGGCATCGCCAGAACCAAGTTCAGAAGGGTGCACATAAGGGCATAAGATGTTGAAAGACCCCCAAAGGCTCATTGTTAGTAGGAGGTTCTCCAGATTTTCAGTGGAAGCAGCACCAGAAAAAGCAGTGCTAGTGGCATTTTTCTTTTTTTTTCTTTTCTTTACTGTTCTTTAAGCATGGGATCGCCGATCAGCAGCTCAAATGGGTCGGGGTTAAGTGCCACAGTAACAGGAGCTCCATGACTTAAAACGAGTCAAATAAATAGCATTTGTGCCCCTGCCCACAATGCAATTATGGGACCCAGGATCGGAGCTCCGATAGTCTGCTACCATCTTCCCATGGGCTCACGAGCACCCCCTGACCTTGCATTTTTTAACATTAAATCTCAGCTACCAAATTCTAGACCATTCTTCAAGCTTAGCTAGATCCCTCCTCATCTTATCTACACCTTCCTGGGTGTCTACTCTATTGCAGATTTTGGTATCATCAGCAAAGAGGCAAACCTTACCCAACAGCCCTTCCGCTATATCACTAAGAAAGATGTTAAAAAGAATCGGACCAAGCATAGATCCCTGGGGCACACTACTGGTAACAACTGTCTCCTCAGCGTGAGCTCCATTTACCTGTACCCTTTGTCGCCTCCCACTCAACCAATTTCTAACCCAAGCAGTAACTTTGGGGTCCATCCCTAGGGTGCTCAGTTTGTTTATAAGTCGCCTGTGAGGAACAGTGTCAAAGGCTTTAGTGAAATCTAAATACACCACATCTAGGGCTCTCCCTCAGTCCAACTCCCTGGTAATCCAGTCAATCAATCAGATTTGTCTGACAAGGCCTGCCTCTGGTGAATCCATGCTGCCTCAGACCCTGTAATCTGCTGGACTCTTTCAGCAGCGTTTCCACCAAAGTTAAACTAACCGGCCTGTAGTTTTCAACCACATCCTTACTTCCACTTTTGTAGAAAGGGGCCACATGAGCCTCTCTCCAGTCCTTTGGCACCACTCCCTACTCCGAGGCATTGAAGAGGTCAGTCAGTGGAGCTGCTAGAATGTCCCCAAGTTCCTTCAGTATTCTAAGGTGTATCCCATCTGGTCCCATCTCTTTGTTTGTTTACTGCATTTGATATACCGCCCTTCACATATGCACAGAGCGATGTACAATAAATAAATGATAGAGAAGAAAAAGAAAGAAATGCCATAAATTGATAGGAAGATCATTAAAGAAAGACATTTATTTATTTATTTACATGATGGTTGGCGAGGTTGAAAGTTATTGCAAAAGAGCAAGACCAGTAATGTGATGTAACGACCAATATCGTACCTCGCCTGGTACAGAGTAGTGATAACATTGTGGAACTTTCAGCATGTTTGCAAAGTTAGAACCAATCAATCACTAAAACTTTCAAGCCTATATCCATTGAGTTTAACTTGCTCCATTGCCTGGGCTGCCACCAGGATACACTCCGTTATAGGGTAAACCAAAGTTACTCACCTATAGCACGTGTTCTCCTTGGAGAGCAAGATAAGTCCTCACAAATAGCGATGTCATTGACAGAGCCCCATGTGGGAATTTCTCTCAGCTCCTTTTAGAAGTTTTTAGACTAGTTCATCCACCCATATGCACACTACTTCCTACTTGTCACCGCTGAACCTTATCTCCTCAGTCTGGTTACTAGCTAAAGTCATAATACACTCCAAGGATAGAAGAGTGGGTTGTGAGGACTTATCTTGCTGTCCACAGAAAACACTTGCTACAGGTGAATAACTTTACTTTCTCCATGGGCACGTAGGATAAGTGCTCCCTAGCTACCGGCTACCTCACAAATAAGAGGATGATGTGTCACAATTAGCAGACAAATAAGCAACTAATTTAAAAAAAATGTCTCTCAAGCAATCAGAAGGAATGAGGCAGCATGGAAAAGAAGCAAAAAGGCAGCCTAGAAGGGAATCGGATTTGATTCTAATCCCCAATCTGTGGAACAGATTGGCCAAATCTGCTGTTGCGTTGGGCATCCTGTTCCAGACAGGAATGAGAGGTGAATTTATGGTCAGACGGCCAAGTTGCAGCTTTGCAAACCTCTTCCATGGAGGCTGAGCACAAGTGGGCCACTGGCTCAGCCATGACTTTGGCATTATGAGCCATGATATGGCAGACAAGTGTAGGAGCTGCCTGGGTGTAGGCGAAACTGATGAATTCTGCTAGCAAAATCGAAGGAGTACATTTGGTTGGCCAAACCTTCTGTTAGTTAGCTCCAAAAAGAAGGCCAAGGCTCTCTTGCAGGCCAGCATAAGAAAATAAGTACACAAGAAATGCCATACAGGGTCAGACCAAGATCCATCAAGCCCAGTATCCTGTTTCCAACAGGGGCCAATCCAGGTCACAGGTACCTGGCAGGTTTCCCAAAGGCACACAGGTTCCACAATCCTTATCCAGGGGCAAGCAGTGGATTTCCTAGGTCGCTTTAATAATGGTTTGTGGACCTTTCCTCCAGGTACTTGTCCAAACCCTTTTTTTAAACCCAGCTACATTAACAGCTTTTACTACATCCTTCGGTAACAAATTCCAGAGTTTGATTACACATTGCGTGAAAAAGCGTAGTTACTCACCTGTAACAGGTGATCTCCAGGAACAGCAGGAATTGAGTCTTCACTAATGGCGACGTCAGCACTGACGGAGCCGCGTGGAAACTCCCCCCAGCACCCAACAGGAAAGCCCCTGGGAGCATCCCACTAGGGTGTATCCCATCCGGTCCCATCACTTTGTCTACTTTAAGTTTAGAGTAGTTACTCACCTGTAACAGGTGTTCTCCAGGAGCAGCAGGAATCAGTCCTCACATATGGGTGTCATCGGCGCCGATGAAGCCCCAGCGGAGCATTTCCCCAGCTTTCTATGAAAGCCTTTGGGAATGCAGGCACGCATGCGCGGTTCCCTTCCCGCCTAAAGGTGCCATCTTACCTCAGTCAAATGACATAGCTAAGAACAACACACATAAATGAAAAATAAACTATGTACAACTGCAACTCCAAGGGGAGGAGGGAGGGTTGTGAGGACTGATTCCTGCTGCTCCTGGAGAACACCTGTTACAGGTGAGTAACTACTCTTTCTCCAGGACCAAGCAAGAAGTCAGTCCTCACATATGGGTGACTCCCAAGCTCTGGGCTACCGAGGAACCCAGGCTGAACAAGAGTACTCCCTCTAGTCTCAGCAGCAAAGAAAGGCTTTTCAAGGACACAACCTCCACCGGTAGCCCAACAGAGGGCAGGAGTTGCCTAAACCTCAAAGAGATTCCGCAGTACTGCTTGGCCAAAAGCACTGTCCCTACGGGACTCCCTCTCCAGACAGTAATGGGCCGCAAAAGTCTGGCTTGAAGACCAAGTTGCAGCCCTGCAGATGTCTACCAAGGGCACAGAGCGGAGATGAGCCACTGAGGCAGCCATTGGCCTGACACGGTGGGCCGTAACCCGACTCTGCAAAGAAAGGTCAGCTGCCTTGTAAGCCCAGGTGATACAGTCAGCCACCCATATGGACAAGGTACGCTTGGACACAGTCAACCCCAACTTATTAGGGTCAAAAGAAACGAAGAGCTGAGTAGCCCTTCTATGCCACTGCGTACGGTCAAGGTAGAAGGATAAGGCCCTCCTACAGTCCAGGGTATGCAGAACTGCTTCAGCCTGGCTTGCATGAGGCCTAGGGAAGAATGTTGGAAGAACCACCTCTTGATTGAGGTGGAAAGAGGAGACAACCTTTGGGAGGAACTTTGAGTTCTGAGGACTACCCTGTTCCTATAAATCCTAGTGTAAGGCCTATCACAGACCAGGGCCTGAAGCTCACTCACTCGCCTAGCCGAAGCAAGGGCTATCAGGAAGAGTGTCTTCCAGGAGAGGAAGCGTAGTGGGCAAGTAGCCATTGGCTCAAAAGGTGGGCGAGTCAGTTGCTGCAAGACCACATTCAATTCCCACTCAGGGGCAGGAGGACGGATTGGAGGCTTGAGTAAAAGCAAGCCCCTGAGAAAGCGGGACACCAAGGGGTGAACCGAAAGAGAATGTCCTTCCACCAGTGAGTAGTGAGCTGCTAGAGCTGAGAGGTGGACCCGAACAGAATTGGACTTGAGTCCCTGATTGGACAAGTGGAGTAAATACTGAAGCACTACTGGTACCCTACAGGAGAAAGGATCCTCTGTACGTAGCTGACACCACACAGAAAACCTTCTCCTTTTGAGAGCATAGGTTTTTCTAGTGGACTGTTTCCTAGAGGCTAGGACAACCTCCTCAACTTCCTGAAGCAGGCCCCAGGGAGCCAAAACTACCCTTGCAGCCTCCAGGCCATCAAATTGAGAGCTTTGAGATTGGGATGCAGAAGGGAACCGTGATCCTGAGAGAGAAGGTCGGGTTGCAACCCCAGAGGCAGTGGGGGATCCACTGCCAGCTGAAGCAGAAGTGGAAACCAAGGTTGTCTTGGCCACCTGGGAGCCACCAGCAGGACCGAGGCCTTGTCCTGAAGAATCTTGAAAAGAGTTCGGGCAACCAAGGGCGTGGGAGGAAACACATACAGGAGGCCCTGAGACCAGGGAATCAGAAAAGCATCCGGTGCTATTCTCAAAGGATGCTGTTGCCTGGAACAGAACTTTGGCAGTTGTTTGTTCAGTGGACTGGCAAACAGATCTATCCAAGGGAGATCCCCATTTCAGGAAGATCCTCTGAACTACCAAGGGATGCAGTTTCCACTCGTGGGGCTGCAGAATCCTGCTCAACTTGTCAGCCAGGTAGTTCTCCTGGCCTGGAAGTTACACAGCCCTGAGGAGCATGCTATGCTTTAGGGCAATTGACCAAAGGTCTTGAGCTTCCCGACAAAGGAGCCTGGACACAGTCACGCCCTGTTTGTTCACATAAAACATGGCCACCTGGTTGTCTGTCTGAACAAGGACAGATTGATTAGCCAGGGCAGGAGAGAAAGCTTTGAGAGCTAGGCGAATAGCCCCGAGTTCCAGGAGATTGATCTGCTGTGCCGCCTCCCAAGGAGACCACAGGTCCTGGGTGCACTTGTCTAGACAATGAGCTCCACAGCCCTGCAGGGAGGTGTCAGTAGTCAGTACCACCGTGTACCCAGGAATCTGAAAGGGCACTCCTTTTAACATTGGGTGGGTGCAGCCACCAGCTGAGGGAGTTCAGAAAGTGTCTGGACACCCTTATCCTGTCCCTGAGGCTGCCTGTGGCCTGTGACCACTGAGTCCGAAGGCACCACTGTGCAGGCCTCATATGGAGCCTGGCATTGGGGGTCACATGTACTGTCGAAGCCATGTGGCCTAGAAGCCTCAGGCAGAGTCTGGCGGAGACCAGCGAACTGTTGAGAAACTGGTTTGCCAAGGCTATCAATCTTTGTGCTCTGTCTTCTGGCAAGAAAGCCTTTGCCAGGAGAGAGTCCAGCCTTGCTCCTATGAACTCCAAATTCTGGGAGGGGAGCAAAGCAGACTTTGCGAAGTTTATGACAAACCCTAGGCTTTGAAGAAGAGCAATAGTTCTGAGGGTGGCTTGGCTGGCCTCCTGGCACATCTGACCCCTGATGAGCCAGTCGTCCAGATAGGGGAAGACAAAGATTCTCTGATTCCTCAGGTAGGCCGCCACCACTGCCAGGCATTTGGTAAAGACCCTGGGAGCGGAGGTCAGGCCAAAAGGCAGTACTCTGTCCTGATAATGGTTTCCTCCCACAATGAACCTGAGGTACTTTCTGTGGTCTGGATGAATGAGGATGTGAGTGTACGCATCCTTTAGATCTAAGGAGCATAGCCAATCTCCCTGCTGGAGGTAGGGCAGAAGCGTTCCAAGAGTAAGCATCTTGAACTTTTCTTTCTCTAAGAACTTGTTTAGGTTCCTGAGATCCAGAATAGGTCGAAGGCCACCGGTTCTTTTGGGTACCAGGAAATACCTGGGGTAGAACCCCCAACCTTGCAAGTGGGGAGGCACAGGTTCCACCGCCCTGTCCACCAACAGACCTTGAAGTTCCTGAAGGAGAAGGTCTGTATGCAGAGAAGGCCTTGGAGGCTCCCCTGGAAAGTATGGTGGAGGCAGTTGGTGAATTTGTAGTGCATAGCCTCTGTGGACTATGTCCAACACCCAACTGTCCCCAGTTATGAGGGGCCACTGGTGGGCAGAGGGCAAGGTGACCTCCTGTGCAGGGTTGGGATAGCAGGGACGGAGAGGCTACGCTCAAGGAGTCAAAAAACCCCACCCTGCTGAGTGGGAGCAGGGGCCGGAGGCTTGGGGGTCCTCTGCCTATGGGGCCCATTACCCTGCCCCTTGGCTTGTTGACCCTGGGGTGCAGCTTGGGCAGCCTGATACTGAGGGTACTGTTTGTAGGCAGTGCCCTTCCTCGGGTAAAAGGGCTTTTTACCCGAGCCCCTCTTCTTATGAGAAGGGGCAGAGGTCTTCCTAGACAGCCTCGTCTGTGTAAGGTGCTCTGTTTCGAGCTGGGCGGCATTCTCGGTCATGGGCTTGCCAAAAAGGTTTTCACCTCGGCAAGGGACAACGACCAACTTGTCCTGAACCCATGGCTCTAGGTCCGATGACTGCAGCCATGTCTGGCGTCGAGCCGCGATGCCGCCTGCCGCAACTCGGGCCGAAGCCTCAAAGCCATCGTAGGCGGCGCGGGACATGAACTTCGAGCAGTCCCGAATCCCCGAGGACAAGGACTTGAGTCCAGCAGAGAACCCGGCCAACTCCTTGGCCAGGTCCCGCAAGTACATGCCCATGTACAGCTGGTAAGACTGGACACAGCAAGCAAGCATCGAGCCCTGGAAGCACTTTCTACCGACGCCATCGAGGTTCCGGGCCTCCCTGCCGGGGGGCACCGCAGAGTGCATCTTCTGACTCTTCAGACGATGCATGGCCGATTCCACAACCATGGAATGGTGTGGTAGCTGTGCCTTTTGAAAGCCAGGGCTCTTCCGGAGTCGATAGATCGAGTCGACTCGCTTGCTTAGAACCGGCGCCGAGGCCGGTGCCTCCCACATCCGTAAGAGAAGCCGTTCCAGCATCGGAGGAACTGGGACAGTAAAGGCCTCCTTCAGAGGAGAGTCATACTGCAGGGCCTCGAGCTCTTCAGCTCGAGGCTCTTCCTCGGGGTCCGCCGGAATAGCCAAGGCAGTGGCCATATCCCGGACAAACTCCGAGAACCGGGTATCCTCCGGAGGGGATCTACTCCGGGGCTCAGACTGCGGTGAGTCCGACGGGACGCACTGAGTCTTGAACGTATCGGGGGACTCCTCATCCTCCGTCTCCCAGGCGGACTCGTCCGATGAGGAGTCAGGGTCCGACCCCGCGGGGCCCTGGAGCACCCACCCCAACGCCGGAGGCACCGGCGTCCATGCCCTTGGTCCCGAACGGGAGGTCGTGGGAGACCGCGACCGAGGTCGACTTCGAGCCATGATGGACTCGAGTATCGGCTCGGTCTCCGGGGTCGACTTCGAAATCGATGTCCCAGTGGTCGGGGCAGATGCACCAGACAGGCTGGCCATCAGTGCCCGCTGCTGCTCCATGAAGGCAGACAATCTGCTCTCCAAGGCTGTCATCCTGAGACTCAGCTCGGGAGACGCAGCAGCCACCGACTCGGGCCCCGGCGGCGCTGGGCTCGACGTCGGCTCCCTGGGAGGAGAGTCCTCGAGGACTACAGGGCTTACATGTCCAGCAGACTCCGGCTCCACGCGAGTAACTTTGGCAGGCTTCTCTTGTTCCACGGGCCCGGGGCGACGGTCTGGGGTCTTAGACCTGGCCCTCGAGGAGCCAGGGACCTCCTCCGACGCCGCCCTCACGAGCCTCTTCTTCCTCTTGCGTTCCTCGTCGGGGGACCCCCTGTCCGAGGAGCTTCGACGGCGCTCGGGATCCGAATCCCGAGATGTCGAGGCCTGAGACGAGGTTCGGGCCCGGCCGGAGGCTGAGTCCGAGAAAAGCCTTTCTTTCTACTGCTGGCGACTTCGGAGTGCCTTGGAAGACATCTTCCCACATGGTCCACACGACTTAGAGTCGTGATCAGGACCGAGGCACCGAAGGCTGCAGTCGTGTGTGTCGGTGAGAGACATTAATTTCTTACACTGATCACACTTCTTGAAACTGCTGGAAGCCATCGGGGAAAAAAAGAGTCCCCGCGAGGTCAAAGGACCGGCCTTCCAGGGAAAAATCAAAAAAGGACGCGAACGCCAGCCACGAAGGGAAAAAAACAAAAAAGAAGAATCGGGCTCGATACTGGTGTACCGAACCCGGCGGGAGGGGAACTGGCGTCGAACCGGGAGAAAAAATAGCGAGTATCGCCGAAAAAAATCAACTTTTATCCGGGATGACAGGACACACGTCCGGTGGACTTCTTGGAAAAAAAGAGCCTGAGGTCAGATGGCACCTTTAGGCGGGAAGGGAACCACGCATGCGTGCCTGCATTCCCAAAGGCTTTCATAGAAAGCTGGGGAAATGCTCCGCTGGGGCTTCATCGGTGCCGATGACACCCATATGTGAGGACTGACTTCCTGCTTGGTCCTGGAGAAAGCTAGTGTCTCACGAACACAGTCTTTTGAAAATGGTTCAAGATGCCCCCTTGCTTCTGTTCCTGTTTGTGGTTGTTTTCTGAGGTCCTGCTCCTAGTTCTTCATCTGTGAACACAGAACAGAAATATTTGTTGAGCAAGTCCACTTTATCCTCATCAGGGACATCTCAAGGCAATCTGCTGCCTAAGGCGAAGGATGAGATGGCGCCCCATCCTCTCCCCCCCCCCTGTAGAGTGGGGGGGGGGGGGGCGCCTTCTCAAAACTCAGTCAGGGACTGAACCAAATCAAAAAGCTAATTATATAATATGGAGGAAATGCAAGATGTTTGCACACCAAGGAACTAAAAGAATGAGCGAGAACCACAGCACACTTTATAAAACTAAATTATAACTCATTTTTATTTTGTTATACACTGCGTTATGGTTCTTGCTTTTTCCTTTTGAAAATATATTTTGCATCCACAGAATCCCTTCCAACAGTGGGTGCAGAGCAGAACTAGAACATTCACCCACAGAACTCAATATCAAAAAAAAAAAATCTGATTCTGGTCATCTCACTAACAAATATTCTCCAGTACCAGGAATAGTGGAAACTAATTAGTGAGAAGAGGAAGGGCAAGAGTGGTATTGTCAGACTCAAGGGTGCAGGGGAGGAATATGTAGAAGCTGATAAGGATAAAGCGGAATTGCTTAACAAATATTTTTGTTCTGTGTTCACAGATGAAGAACCAGGAGCAGGACCTCAGAAAACACCCACAAATAGGAACAGAAGCAAAGGACATCTTGAACAATTTTCAAAAGACTGTATTCGTGAGAAATTATCTCAACTTAAAGTAGACAAAGCGATGGGACCGGATGGGATACAACCGAGAATACTGAGGGAACTTGGGGACGTTCTAGCAGCTCCTCTGACTGACCTCCTCGTTGGAGTCGGGAGTGGTGCCAAAGGACTGGAGAGAGGCTCATTTGGTGCCTTTACACAAAAGCGGGTTGAAAACTACAGGCCGGTTAGTTTAACTTCGGTGGTGAGTAAATTATTGGAAATGCTGCTGAAAGAGAAAATAGTGAGGTTTCTGGAGTCCAGCGGATTACAGGATCCGAGGCAGCATGGATTCACCAGAGGCAGGTCTTGTCAGACAAATCTTATTGATTTCTTTGACTGGGTGACCAGGGAGTTGGACCGAGGGAGAGCCCTAGATGTGGTATATTTAGATTTCAGTAAAGCCTTTGACACTGTTCCCTCACAGGCGACTTATAAACAAACTGAGCACCCTAGGGATGGACCCTAAAGTTACTGCTTGGGTTAGAAATTGGTTGGGTGGGAGGCGACAAAGAGTACAAGTAAATGGAGCTCACTCTGAGGAGAAGGATGTTATCAGTGGTGTGCCCCAGGGATCTGTCCTTGGTCCAATTCTTTTTAACATCTTTGTTAGTGATATAGAGGAAGGGCTTTCAGGTAAGGTTTGCCTCTTTGCGGATGATACCAAAATCTGCAGTAGAGTAGACACCCAGGAAGGGGTAGATAACATGAGGAGGGATCTAGCTAAGCTTGAAGAATGGTCTAGAATTTGGCAGCTGGGATTTAATGTTAAAAAATGTAAGCTCATGCATTTCGGCTGCAGCAATCCAAGGGAGCAATATAGTATAGGGGGTGAAGTACTTTTGTCCACCAAAGAAGAGCGGGACTTAGGCGTGGTTGTGTCTGATGATCTTAAAGTAGCTAAACAGGTAGAAAAGGTGACGGCAAAAGCTAGAAGGATGCTTGGGTGCATAAGGAGAGGAATGGCTAGCAGAAAAAAGGAGGTGATAATGCCTCTGTATAAGTCTTTGGTGCGACCTCATTTGGAGTATAGTGTGCAATTCTGGAGACCGAACCTTCAAAAGGATGTGAACAGGATGGAGTTGGTGCAGAGGGTGGCTACTAAAATGATCAGTGGTCTTCATTATAAAGCATATGAGGACAGACTGAAGGATCTTAATATGTACACCTTAGAGGAAAGGCGGGATAGAGGTGATATGATTGAGATGTTTAAATACCTCCGTGGCATAAATGTTCAGGGATAGAGCCTCTTTCAGTTGAAGGCAAGTTCTGCTACGAGGGGACATGGGATGAGGGTGAAGGGAGATAGATTCAGGAATGATATGCGGAAATATTTCTTTACGGAAAGAGTAGTGGATCCGTGGAATAGTCTCCCAGTGGAGGTGGTAGAGATGAGGACAGTAACTGAATTCAAAAAAGCATGGAACAAACACAGAGGATCTCTAAAGGTAAAAAGGGGACTGTTGTAGTTGTTATGGAAGGACAGACTAGATAGGCCATGTGGTCTTTTTCTGCCATCATATTTCTATGTTTCTATGTAATATAAAACCCTACAAAAGTCACCAAAGATCTACAAGGCTAAATCTACCATACCATTACCAGCATAAACCTCCAAAACTCATACAAAAAAGCAGCACTATAAATACTGCAGCAGGCCCTAGAACCATCTAATACCTATTTGAAAAGCTGAACAAGGCAAATTGCTACAGTACAGATCCCTGCATACAGATTTCATGTTAACAGAACACACAGCCTTGGCCACACACTAGGCACACAAATTCTCGCCAAGTACAGAATAAGTGATCACAACCTAAAGTAAAAATAAAATATTTAGAGAAAAATTAAACTGAAATCCCAAAAGCCAGACTCTGCATGCAGTGCAACACCAGATAAGAGATGCAGTATACCATACTGTGTAAACTATAAAAATGCACAAAGTCCAATCACTAAATTAAAAATAAAATTATTTTTTTCTACCTTTGCTGTCTGACCATTTTATTCTCTGGTCATGCTGGTCCTGATCTGAGGCTTCTGCTTTCCTGTCTTCTCTTAGCACTCTATCTGCCATTTCTTGTCTTTTGTTTTCTTCATTTCCTTCCTTCAGACTATTTCCAGTCCCAATGACCCTCCCCACGTGTCAGTCCCTTCCAGTACCAGTTCCCCCTCCCTGCCAGCCTCCTCCCTATTACCCAGCCACCTACCATTCCCATCCCCAAATGTCAGCTCCCTCCAGTCCCACCCCCAGGTGTCAGCTCCCTTCAATCCCCCCTCTTTTCTCCCATGTCATTTCCCTTCCAGCCATCTCCTTCCCCTCTCTCAGTTCCCCTCCAACCCCCTCTTTCCCCCATGTCAGTTCCCTTCCAGCCCCCAACTTCCTATTTCTGTTCCTTTCCAGCCATCTCCATACTCTCTCTCTGTTCTGTTCCAGCCATCTCCTTCCCCTATCTCAGTTCCCTTTCAGCCATCTCTTTCCCCTCTCTGTTCCCTTTCAGCCATCTCTTTCCCCTCTCTGTTCCCTTCAGCCATCTCTTTCCCCTCTTTCAGTTCCCTTCAGTCATCTCCTTCCCCTCTCTGTTCCCTTTCAGCCATCTCCTTCCCCTCTCTTTTCCCTTTCAGCCATCTTTCCCCTCTCTGTTCCCTTCAGCCATCTCTTTCCCGTCTCTCAGTTCCCTTCAGCCATCTCCTTCCCCTCCCGTCAGCTCCCTTCCAACCCTCTTTTCCCCATATTAGCTTTCTTCCAGCCCCGTCAGCAGCCTCTCCTCCCCACATGCAGCTCGTTCCTCTTCTCTCCTGCCCCCCCCTTGCAGCTCGTTCCTCTTCTCTCCTGCCCCTCCTTGCAGCTTGTTCCTCTTCTTTCCTTCTACCCCCCCCGTGCAGCTTGTTCCTCTTCTCTCCTTCCCCCCCATGCAGCTTGTTCCTCTTATCTCCTTCCCCCCCATGCAGCTCGTTCCTCTCCTCTATCCCCCCCCGTGCAGCTTGTTCATCTTCTCTCCTTCCCCTTTCCCCTCCCCTCGTGCAGCTCATTCCTCTTCTCTTCTCTCCTCTCCTCCCCATCGTTCGTTCTGCTCTGCGTTTGAAATGACAGGAAACCGGTGCAGAGCCTCCCAGTGGTAAGGAACTTCTGCTGTTAGTGCGTCCCGCTGTAACGTCACTTCCTTTTGGGGGCCTCCTTTTCCTTTTACCTTTATTTACAATTTTAACAAAAAGGTTGGTTGCCCTTAGAATATCTCCTTTCAGTTTTTCCCCCTGTATTTCTACATCCCCCAATTGTTCCCATCCTGCTAATGACTCCCTGAGGTATTGGTCCATCCTGGCAAAGTTAGTTTTCCTAAAGTCTAAGACCCTTGCTTTTGAATGGATTTTAACAGCCCTAGCCCTAGTCCTAATACTGAACCACACCATCTGGTGATCACTGTATGCAAAATGATCTCCCACTATAGCATCAGAAACACTTTCACCATTGGTAAGCACCAAGTCCAGTATGGCCCCTTCACGTGTGGGTTCTGTTAGCAATTGCCTGAACAGTTCTCCCTTTAGAGCAGGGGTCTCAAACACGCGGCCCGCGGGCGAGAGCATTTTGTGCGGCCCGCGACCCGCGACGCCACGGAGTATCCTTTCTGCTATTTCTGCTATTTTTACTCACTGTTTTCCTTAGCGTGATTCCCGGGGCTGCATGGTGTTGGTCTCACATGACCGCGTCACGCGCCTGCCCTCCACCAATCAGCGACAGGCAGGAGGAGGAGAAGAAGGGGGGGGGGGAGCCGGGCCCAGAAGCAGTCTGAGCAGCCACGAGGTACCAGCGCTTTGAAGCATCGCCTGCTTGGAGGAAGGATCGCCTGCTTGAGGATCGCCAGGGTGCACAGCTCTCCGCGGCAGGTAAGGAAGCAGTCTGCCCAGAATTAAGCCAGCCCTGCCTCCCTCAGTCCCTCTCCTCTTCGGCTTTCAGAGCCGCGAAGGGAGAGCTTCTCCCTCGCGACTCTGTTAAGCTCGAGGGGGCAGAGGGGAAACTTCCCATAAGCCTCAGCCGGCTTAACAGAGTCCCGAGGGAGGAACTCTCCCTTCGCGGTTCTAAGCCGAAGAGGAGAGGGACTGAGGGAGGGAGGGAGGGAGGGATGGCTCTGCCGGGGGGGGGCTGTGATTTTTGCTGAGGGAGGGAGGGAGGATGGATGGATGGATGGATGGATGGATGGGGGGGGGGGCTGTGATTTTTGCTGAGGGAGGCCTGTGATTTTTGCTGAGGGAGGGAGGGAGGATGGATGGATGGGGGGGGGCTGTGATTTTTGCTGAGGGAGGGAGGGAGGATGGATGGATGGATGGGGGGGGGCTGTGATTTTTGCTGAGGGAGGCCTGTGATTTTTGCTGAGGGAGGGAGGGAGGATGGATGGATGGGGGGGGGGCCTGTGATTTTGCTGAGGGAGGGAGGGAGGATGGATGGATGAATGGGGGGGGGCTGTGATTTTTGCTGAGGGAGGCCTGTGTTTTTTGCTGAGGGAGGGAGGGAGGATGGATGGATGGATGGGGGGGGGCTGTGATTTTTGCTGAGGGAGGCCTGTGATTTTTTGCTGAGGGAGGGAGGGAGGATGGATGGATGGGGGGGGCTGTGATTTTTGCTGAGGGAGGGAGGGAGGATGGATGGATGGATGGGGGGGGCTGTGATTTTTGCTGAGGGAGGCCTGTGATTTTTGCTGAGGGAGGGAGGATGGATGGATGGATGGATGGGGGGGGGGCTGTGATTTTTGCAGAGGGAGGCCTGTGATTATTGCTGAGGGAGGGAGGGAGGATGGATGGATGGGGGGGGCTGTGATTTTTGCTGCGGGCGGGAGGGAGGCTGGATGGATGGGGGGGGCTGTGATTTTTGCTGAGGGAGGCCTGTGATTTTGCTGAGGGAGGGAGGGAGGATGGATGGATGGGGGGGGGCCTGTGATTTTTGCTGAGGGAGGGAGGGAGGATGGATGGATGAATGGGGGGGGCTGTGTTTTTTGCTGTGGGCGGCCTGTGATTTTTGCTGAGGGAGGGAGGGAGGATGGATGGATGGATGGGGGGGGCTGTGATTTTTGCTGAGGGAGGCCTGTGATTTTTGCTGAGGGAGGGAGGGAGGATGGATGGATGGGGGGGGCTGTGATATTTGCAGAGGGAGGGAGGGAGGATGGATGGATGGATGGGGGGGTCTGTGATTTTTGCTGAGGGAGGCCTGTGATTTTTGCTGAGGGAGGGAGGCTGGATGGATGGATGGATGGGGGGGCAGTGATTGTTTCTGAGGGAGGGAGGGAGGATGGATGGATGGATGGGGGGGGCTGTGATTTTTGCTGAGGGAGGGAGGATGGATGGATGGATGGGGGGGCTGTGATTTTTGCTGCTGCTGCTGCTGATGGATGGGGGGGGGTCACAACTGGTAATGTGCTGTGGGCTGGGGGTCAGAACCATCACCATTTCTGAACCCCCCAGCCCCACAGCACATTACCAGTTCTAAACCCCCCAGCACATTACCAGTGTGCTGTGGGCTGGGGGGTCAGAACTGGTAATGTGCTGGGGGGTTTAGCACCCGGTAATGTGCTGTGGGACTGGAGGGGGTCAGAACCATTACCAGTTCTAAACCCCCCAGCACATTAATGCACAAAAGGTAGGAAAATATCTCTTTATTTTGAGTTTATTAACTGGAATATGTCAGCTCTGGGAAATGTGCATCATTAATGTCTGTGCTTTAGTACAAGAAATTAATTTATAGTTTTATTTCTACAGTGCTGAGGTATTCTGTGTAATTCCTATTTGACATTGCTACTTGTTCTCTTTTCCCAGTAGGTCATGTATTGTTCTCTGAAATGTATTGATTTAATATTTGCAGTGTTGCCTTTTGATAGGTAGGGTCTGGTGCTTTGTGAGTCCTGGTAGTGCTGTTATGATACGGGGGGTTTGCTATGGGTTCTAAATGGGCAGTGTTAGTAGTAGTTCCTAATGTGCCTGGCGGTTGGCACTGGATTATAGTAACATAGAAATTTTCTAGTCTTTCTTTATCCATGCACTCATTATGCAACATTATGCAAATATTTATGCAAATGAGGCCCCTTATGCAAATGAGGCCCCGTGTCTTATGCGGCCCCCGGGTTACTTTACAAGTCCTCATTCGGCCCTCAAAGCAATTTGAGTTTGAGACCCCTGCTTTAGAGAATCTAGGATCTCCTTACTTCTAGATGATACTGCAGCCAGAATGTGCAATAAACATCTGGCATATTGAAATCCCCTATCAGTATCACTTCCCTTTTCCTAGCAATGCTGCATATGTCTTCAATTAATTCTCCATTCACTTCTTCCTCTTGTGAGGGAGGTCTGTATATCATGCCAATGCAAATAGATTTCTCTTTCCCTCTTTCTAGTTTAACCCACAGTGCCTCCTCTCTCCCTTTTAAGCTCTGTAGTTCCAAAGCTGTAATATTATTTTTTACATATAGTGCCGCCACTCCTCCTCCCCTTCTTCCTACCCTGTCCTTTCTGAATAAAGTATAGCCTGGTAAAGTTACATCCCAGTCATGGTTTTCTGTGAACCATGTTTCTGTAACTGCCACTAAATCCAAGTCAGCCTCTCCCATTAAAGCTTCAACATCTGGGATCTTATTTTCCATGCTATGGACATTTATACACACCGCTTTCCATATGTTGCCCCTTTTACCCATTTCCATAAAGGTATTTAATGTTTCACTTACCTGGGGTCTTTCTTCACCTATCCCCAACGAATCTAGTTTAAAGCCCTCTTCAGTAGATTAGCCAGTCTGCTACTGAAGACACGTCGACCTTTCTTGGACAGGTGAACACCATCTCTGCTCTGCAACCCCTGGAACAGTATCCTATGGTCCAGAAAACCAAAATGTTCTCGATGACACCATCCACGCAGCCATGCATTCATCTTCATAATGTGAGCTTCTCTGCCTTGGCCTTTACCTTCAACAGGGAGGATTGAAGAGAACACCAGCTGTGAACTTATCTGCTTCACCCTCTGTCCCAGAGCCATGAAGTCACTTTTGATATGCTCAGAGGGATACCTCTCAGTATCATTTGTGCCAAAATGGATTAGCAACATTGGGTAATAGTCAGTGGGCTTGATGAGTCTCGGCAAACTCTCTATAACATCTCGGATTTTGGCACCTGGCAGACAGCATACCTCTCTGGACATCAAGTCTAGTCAGCAGATGGACGCCTCAGTACCGTTCAGAAGAGAGTCACCAACCACCACTAACCTTCGCTTCCTTGTGGTCACTGATTCTGCAACTTTGGGGCACTTGAGCTCTGGTTCTTCCCTTTCCAGGGATGCTTTCACCTCCTCTATTTCCAGGGCTGCATAATGGCTCTTCAGTTCAAGGGCTGGAGAAGTTGGATTGGTGATTCTGCAGGTCCTGGTGACTTGTGTCCAACCTTTGTCATTCTGTAGGCACCCATTTTCTCCTCTGCTGGAGAGCTTGGATGTTGCAAGAAGCGTCTCATCAGTGTACTTCTCACTGTCTTGAATGCTCCTCAGCCTCGCCACCTCCTCTCTGAGTTCCTCCACTTGTTTCCTGAGAGCTTCAGCGTGCAGGCATCCTGCACATAGAACCAGTCCTGCAGCTGGCATTGGGACTTCTGTCTGGATAGAGGCCAGAAGTAGTAACGGGGTGCAACAGCTTTAGCGATACGATTTTTCCCAGCCATTGTTCAGTTCATGGAGCTTAGGTATCTGTTAAAGCAAAAGAGAGAGATCCACCGGCCGGTTTCCCAGCTGTCCTTTCAGAGAAAAAAGCAGTTAAATCTCTTTAAGTTATGTTCAAAATGTGCTATTCCAAGTCCCTGTGTGTAGTTAATTGGGGAGGTGCCCTATAAAGCAAGACTGCTCACTAGGAGTGGATGGGAGTTGGGGGGGGGGGGATAGGAAGGGAACTAACACCTGATGAGGTATCAGTAGCTTCAAAGAGCTGAAGAAAGATACTAAAGCAGAATTTTAAACCTACCCCACTAAACAAAATATTTTCCCTTTTAAACTAAAGCACCAAAAAGAATGTAACTTTGTTTTACAAATGTACCAAAACCCTTTTAAGAGCTCCCAGACAGAGAGCTATAATTTAAAAAGCCATAAACTCTTACCTTTGCTTGAAATGTACAGCCCCTGTTAGGTACCTGTTTTATGGAAGCATTTACCAGCTTCATTACATAGTTGTTTGAATGTGTTGTCTTTTCGTCGGCTATTGAAGAGTCATTTGTTCCATCAAGCGTTTGGCGCATGATATTGTTGGGGTTTTTTTTTAAGTGTTATATGTTTTTTGTACCGCTTTGAACTTTTGTGATTAGGTAGTTTATAAATGTTGTAAATAAAATAAATAAATAGATTGTGAAGGGGGGGGTTTCAAATTGCAGAGTTGGGGTGCCTAGGCTGGGGGGGTACCTCGCTAAATTTATGGCTGTACTGAACTCTAGTGTTAATCCACTTGAACAGTAATCCAGGGTGATCCCTGAATCCACTGTGTAACCTGGAATATCTGAGGGCAGATGTGGCCATGCTACAAGAGACATATATGTATATGCATGAACATGCTAAATTGCAACGCTGATAGGTAGCTCAAGCATTTGGGGGCCTTGGTGGGCCCTCTGAAAGCAGGAATGATGATTTTATTTCAGAAGGGTCTTAATTTTGTGCTGGACTAACAGGAAGCGGACCCACAGGGCTGATACATAATGGGGGGGGGGGGGGGAATTGGTAATACCCACTGCACATTAGCCCAGATTGTGCCTTTTTTGTCAATATGGTCAAGGCATTTGGCAAATATCCCAGTCATTCTCTTATTATAGGGGGCGATTTCAATTCTGTTCTGGATCCAGCCATGGATAGGGCATCCTTGGGTGGCTCAGGCAAGACAGGCTCAGGACGTGAGATTTTGGACCTGGTTGATGTATGGCAGACACTCCATCCCCAGGAACGTGATTTTATCCACATGTCCTGGGTGCATAGAACTTTGTCGCAACTGGATTATTCGCTATTGCCATGTACCTCTCTACTCAGGGTATGTGGCGTGGGTATCGCAGCAAGGGCAATTTCTGATCATGTGCTGTTTTGGGTTGAGCTTTGGGGGATTGGGAGGTAGTACCGGTTCCCGACAATGGTGTTTCCCCATGCACTTGTACCATGACCCCCTTTTTTGTGCTTACTACAAGGAAAATGGGACACTTGGAACTATGAACACTGCCCATTGGGAAGATCCCATGGTTTATTCGGAGACAGCTAAAGCCGTGCTTTGTGGTGAGATTAGGAGTTATGAATAGAGCCGGCGCAAATGTATTGATGCACAAATTCTTCAGCTTACTAAACAGATTCAAACACTCAGGCATGCTTTAGGACAGCAGTTCACACCATTCAGCCGGGGGGAGCAGGTGACCATGCAGGTTGAACTGAACATGCTTCTCCACCAGCGTGCTTATAAATTCATGATGTGCTATCAATGTCAGCTAAACCGATATGGGAAGTGGCAGGGCGGTTCATGTCATTTCTTGTGAAGTGATCAAGGGGCCCTGAGGGTGCTTTGGGATGGAGCAACGACGATGACAGATGGATGTCATAACCCAGATGTCCTTAAGAACAGAGCTGAAAGATTCCAAATTATCCCATCAACTGCTAACCAGATTAATATGGATAAAATACACTCTCTAAAATGTCTGTATGCAAATCCTACAAGTAAATAAAATGGGAAAGTTACGTGTAGAATATATAGCACAAAATGACCTGGTGGAAGATGGACAACCAATGTGACATTGTGCACAAACTATATTGCGATGATAGGGTAGATCAAATTAGTGGAGGGGTGGCGCTCTATGTTAGAAAGGGCATTGAGTCACATAGGATTAACGTTTTGCATTAAACAAAATACACTAGAATCTTTATGGATAGAAATCCATAAATCCATTCTCAGAAGCTTACTGTTACATATGTAAATAGTTGATGTGCATGTTTCCCCTAAGTTATCCAAGTTGTATTTCCCTGTTCTCTGTAAAACATAACATTTGTTTTATTATTGTTTGTTGTTCCATGTAAACCGCGCTGATACTAAATAGTGCGGTATATAAGAAACTAAAATAAATAAATAAATAAAATCCCATGGAAAAAGGGGAAGGCGATGGCTGTGAGGGTGCGCTACCGACAGCCTGGCCAGAATGAACAGATGGACAATAAAATGCTAAGAGAAATCAGGGAAGCTAACACAAGTTAAAACATTAATAATGGGTTATTTCAATTATCCCGATATTGACTGGGTCAGTTTCACAGCAGGACAAGCTAGGGAGATAAAGTTTCTAGATGAGATAAATGACCGTTGCTTGGAACAGCATGTTCATGAAGCATAGTTACTCACCTGTAGCAGGTATTCTCCGGGGACAGCAGGAATCAGTCCTCACATACAGGTGACATCGGCGCCAACGAAGCCCTTGCGGAAGCATCTTCCCAGCTTTCAAAGAAAGCCTTTGGAAGATGCCACCACATATGCGTGGTGCCCTTCCTGCCCAAGGGTGCCATTTTGCTCAGTCAGATGACATAGCTAAAAGACAGCAAAAAAATAAGACAGCAAAGAAGCAACTCCAAGGGGAGGAGGGAGGGTTGTAAAGACTAATTCCTGCTGTTCCCAGAGAACACCTGTTACAGGTGAGTAACTATGCTTTCTCCAGGAACAAGCAGAAAGTCAGTCCTCACATATGGAACTCCCTAACTGCAAGCTACCACAAGCTCATAGGGAAAAACCATGGTCACACTCAAGGGGAGGCGTGAGCAGCAGCAAGTGAGTCCGCAGGTACAGACTGCAGTAGAACCCGTGTGTTTGATGGAAATCAACACCCTGGTAGCCTGAACACAGAAGGGTCAGAGGTTAGGAGTTGCCTAGACCCCGAAAAGTCCCTTTGGGACTCCCTTTCCAGGTAGTAATGAGCTGCAAAGGTGTGAACTGAAGACCAGGTGGCAGCCTGGCAGATGTCCAGCATTGGGATGGGAGTGCAGATTTGCCACAGAGGCCGCCATGGTCCTAACACAGTGTGCCGTGACCCGGCCATCCAGGGTGAGCCAAGTTTGCTCATAGGCAAGGGTGATGTAGTCTGCCACCCAGGTGAACAGTGTCCATTTGGTTACCTCTTCACCCAGCTGACTGGGGTCATAGGAAACGAGAAGCTTTCCGGTGGCCCTGCGTATGCTGAATGTAGAAAGACAGGGCCCACTTACAGTCCAAGGTATGAAGGACCGTCTCCATCCTGCTGGAGTGAGGTCTTGGGAAGAAGGTGGGAAGCACCACCACTTGGCTGAGGTGGAAAGAAAATACCACCTTCAGAAGGAATTTAGGGTGTGTGTGTAGCACGACCCTGTTCTTATAGAACCTGGTATGCGGTGCCTCTGCCACTAGAGCTTGGATCTCACTGACCCTGCAAGCCGAGGTGAGTGCCACCAGGAAAACAACCTTGCACGAGAGGTATCTCAGGTGACAGGTAGCCAGGGGCTCAAATGATGGGCGAGTGAGCTGCACCAATACTACATTGAGCTCCCATTCCATTGCCGGAGGACGGATGGGGGGTTTTGACAGCAGAAGTCCTCTCAAGAAGTGGGTCACCAGAGGCCTGGACTGAGAGGGGTTTGCCTTCAACCAGATGGTGGTGCGCCGCCAGGGCACTGATATGCACTCTAACGGAGTTTGATTTGAGCCCGGATTGCGAGAGTATTTGTTTGTTTATAAGTTTTTCTATACCGCCCTTCCAGTGATCAAGGGCGGTTTACAATTAACCAACAAAAAATTTACATTAAACTCTTATTTACAACTTACAAAGTGTTAGAACTTGGTGTTACACTAATTACAATAAACGTCTTATAATATACAATAAACTTCTTTTACAGCCAACATATTATACAATCAACTTATTTACAATGGGGATATGAGCATTTATGAAGTGCACTAGTAAGATATCTTGGATTTGGATATGTTGGAATATATGAGGGATATATTAGGGAAGGTCAGTTAGTATATTTTAGGATATTCATTATTATGTAGAGTAGTGTGTCGCTGATGCATTGCCAAAATTCTCTTTGAATACATAAGTTTTAATCTCCTTGCGGAAATCTTTAAGATCCATAATGTTCCTCAGATTATCTGGTAGTG
Organism: Ichthyophis bannanicus; assembly: GCA_033557465.1. NCBI lineage: Eukaryota > Metazoa > Chordata > Amphibia > Gymnophiona > Ichthyophiidae > Ichthyophis > Ichthyophis bannanicus. Next base: position 476,244,036 of record CM066036.1, read on the forward strand.
CATTCCAGAGTATAGGTGAGAAGTAAGTAAAAGCTCTGTTGCTTGTGGCCCGATTTGTGTTACGATAGTTTGTGGGAACTACTAGAGTGTTTTTGCTACAGCTACTTCTGGATCTAATGTTAGGTGTGCTGTTAATTAGGGTGGATAAGGAAGATGGTGGAGATGAAGAAGGTACTGCAGCACCAGCTGCACTAGGCAGGAGAACAGGTTCACCCCTTACTCCGCGCACCACACCGAGAACCTGCATCATTTGAAGGCGTAAATTCTCCTGGTGGAGACCTTACAGGAGGCCAGCAGGATCTCCTCCACTTCTCCCGAGAGGTTCAAAGGGGCTAGGGTCACCCTTTCAGCAGCCACACCGTCAGTGACAGGTACCCCAGGTTTCGGGTGCAGGAGGGAGCCCTCCTCCTGAGACAAGAACCCTGGGGAGCTCCCCAGTGGGATTGGAGTCTCTGCTGACAATTGGAGGAGCAGCAGGAACCACAGCTGCCTGGGCCACTGAGGAGCCACCAGGATCAGTGAGGTTTTGTCATAAAGAGCCTTGAAGAGTGTTTTGGCAATTGGTGGTGTGGGTGGGAAGGCATACATGAGACCTTCCGACTACGGAATAAGAAACTCATCTGTAGCTACCTGGGAAGGGTGGGGCTGCCGGGAGTCCAGACCGGCAAAGAGATCCACCCATGGGGTCCCCTAGAGCTGGTTGGCTATTCTGGGGTCCAGCTGCCACTTGTGCAGGTAGAGGACCCTGCTCAGTTTGTCCGCCAGAGTGTTGTCCTGGCCTGGTAGGTATACTGCCCATAGGAGTATTCCTTGTTGAACTGCGTAGGGGCAGTGTGTCATCGCTTCACAGCAGAAGGTGCGAGACCCTGTGTCCTCCTGCTTGTTCACATAGAACATTGCCACCTGATAATCTGTTTGGATCGGCACTGGTTGGTGCTTTAGGCGGTGACAGAATCCTCGGAGGGCTAGATATATCATCCGAAGCTCCAGGAGGTTGATCTGCTGGTTGCTCTCGGCCTGCGACCAGCTGCCTTGGGTGCAAAGTTCTTCGCAGTAGGCTCCCCATCCCAGCATGGAGGTGTCCATAGTGAGAACACTTAGAGGCTTGGGGTTTGGAAGGGCATGCCTGCCTGGAGGTGATGGGGATCTTGCCACCAAGTCAGAGATTCCACCAACTGGTGGGTCACTGAGACTCTGTCCTGGAGATGGCCCATGGCCTGTGTCCACTGGTCTCAAAGGCACCAATGAGCGGCCCTCATATACAGGCAGGCATCTGGGGTGACTTGGTGTGGACCATAGAGGCCATGTGCCCGAGTAAGCGCAGCAGAAGCTGTGCTGACACTGAGGGACAGTGTTGTATGTCTATGGCCAGTGTCCTGAGAGTCGGCTCAGTCCAAGGCCTTTGCCTGAAGAGTGTCCAGCCTTGCTCCTATGAACTCCAGACATTGTGTTCGGAGAAGGTGGGATTTGGGGGAGTTTATCACAAACCCCAGATATTGCGGAACCTGGATGGTGCATGCGGTGGCCTGTTGTACCTCTGTGGCCATGCCTTTTATGAGCCAGTCGTCCAGGTAGAGGAAGACAAATATCCCTTGGAGGCAGAGGAAGGCAGTCACTACTGTCAGGCATTTGGTGAAGACCCTGGGGGCAGAGGCCAGGCCGAAGGGTAGTATCCTGTACTAGTAGTGGCTGCCCCCCACCATGAAGTGAAGGTATTGCCTGTGGTTGGGGTGGATGAGGATGTTGGATCTGAAAGATGCGTATACCAAGGAGCATAGCCAGTCTCCCTGCTGGAGGTAAAGCAGCAATGTTCCAAGGGAGAGCATCTTGAATTTCTCTCTCACCAGGAACCTATTCAGGTTGCGCAGGTCCAGAATGGGCCTTAGGCCTCCTGTTCTTTTTGGCACAAGGAAATACCTGGAGTAGAACCCCTTGCCCCTGAGATGTTGGGGTACTGGTTCTACCACTCTGTCCTCGAGAAGACCTGCGAGTTCCTTCAAAAGGAGGTCCCGGTGAAGGGAAGACCTGGGGGGCTCTCCCGGGAAGAGGAGGTGTCTGAGCCAAATGGAGGAGGTAGCCCTCCTTGACCACCTGGAGTACCCAGGAATCAGTAGTGATGGCTGATCACCTTTGGGCATAGTGGATCAGATGTCCCCCTATGGGTTGCTGACCTCCTTGGGGTAGACAGGCTATGCTCAAGGAGTCAAAAGCTCCCCCCTGGCTGGGCTGGAGCAGACACCAGGGGGTTGGGAGCCTTCTACTTACGAGGGCCTTGCCCATGTCCCTTGGCCTGCTGATCCTGCTGGGAAGGTCTGAAAATGTAGGTAGTTTTTGTAAGCTGTCCTTTTCCTCGGGTAAAAGAGCTGTTTACCTGCGCCCTTCCATTGGGGAGGGGCAGCCCTTTCGGTCATGGGTTTTCCAAAGAGTTTCTCCCTTGGCATGGGACATCGACCAATTTGTTCTGAACCCATTGATCGAGGTCAGAAGACTGTAGCCAAGCCTGGTGTCAGGCCCTGATGCCTGCTGCCGCTACTCGAGTCACTGATTCGAAGCCATCATTGGCTGCTCGAGAGATAAATTTGGAGCATTCGCAGATGGCCTTAGCCAAGTTCTTGAACTGCTGCAGGGGTCACTCTGAGAGACCAGCTGAGAACTCGGCTTTCAGGTACTTGCCCATGTACAGCTGGTAGGCCTTAATCTGGCTGATGAGCATCAAGCCCTGGTAGCACTTTCTGCTGAGGGCATAAGAACATAAGATATGCCATACTGGGTCAGACCAAGGTCCATCAAGCCCAGTATTCTGCTTCCAACAGTGGCCAATCTAGGTCATATGTACCTAGCAGTTTCCCCAAGGGACACAGGTTCCACAATGCTTGTATTGGTTCAAGCATTGATATCCTGGGTCCCTTCTTAATAATGGTTTATGGACCTTTCCTCCAAGAACTTGTCCAAGCCTTTTTTAAACCCAGCTACACTAACAGCCTTTACTACATCCTCCGGTAACAAATTCCAGAATTTGATTACACGTTGAGTGAAAAAATATTTTCTTTTATTAGTCTTAAATAGTTTACCCTGTAGCTTCATTGCATGTCCCCTAGTCTTTCTATATTCTGATAAGGTAAACAATCGATCTACGTTTACCCGTTCCACTCCGTTCATTAATTTATAGACTTATATCATATCTCCCCTCAGCCATCTCTTTTCCACGTTAAAGAGCCCTAACCTTTTTAGCCTTTCTTCATAGGAGTATCCTTCCATCCCCTTTACCATTTTGGTGGCTCTTCTCTGAACCTTTTCTAAAATCGCTATATCCTTTTTATGTTCAAACTTTTTATTCAATTTCCAACAGCCACATCCAAAATAAACAGGCAAGGAATTACAGAACAAAACAGTATAACACATCAAATACCATTCTTAAAGCAACACATCTAACATACCTCTCGGGGAGAAAGTGTAAACAGCCCACACCCCATATACCAAGGGCAGATAGAGCAAAGCATTGTATCAGTTGAGAAGAGCAGGCAGCAGAGGAGGCAAAAAATATGTTGGAAGACAGCACCCCTTTCCATCCATCCCAACTAGGTCGCCGGAGAGCCACCAGGGAGTACATAGAATGAGAGGCCGAGATTCAAATCCCCCACCCCTGGACCACCCCCAGCAGCCCCATCACAGACTCACCAGCAGCAGGCACAGTAAACACAATAAAATAAGACATACCTCCCCGCAGCTCTGCCACTCCCCCACCTCCGCCCACCTCCTCCCCTTGGCCACCTGCATGATGTGCCAATCCTTGCAGACGGACCCAGGGTGTACTCTTCTCCCAGGCCCATCCTTATGCCAGACCCCGCATACAACACCACACTCATACACTCATGCCCAGCAGTCATACTTACCCCCCCCTAACACCCCTTCCCGAACACCCCCCCCCCTTTTACCTGTATCGAAGCAACTGCCCTCCATCATCCAGTGGGTGCGATATCCTTTTTAAGATACGGCGACCAGAATTGCACACAATATTCAAGGTGCGGCCTCACCATGGAACGATATAGAGGCATTATAATATCTTTTGTTTTATTTTCCATTCCTTTCCTTATCATACCTAGCATTCTATTTGCTCTCTTGGCCGCTGTTGCACACTGGGCCGAGGGTTTTAACATGCTATCCACAATGACGCCTAAATCTTTTTCCTGGGTGGTAGTTCCTAATGTGGAACCTTGCATCGTGGAACCATAGTTTGGGTTGTTCTTCCCTAGGTGCATAACCTTGCACTTGTCCACATTAAATTTCATCTGCCATTTTGATGCCCAGTCTTCCAATTTATCAAGATCCTCTTGCAATTTTCCACAATCCTCTTGGGTTTTAACAACTTTAAATAGTTTTGTGTCATCTGCAAATTTGATAACCTCACTCGTTATTCCACTTTCCAGGTCATTTATGAATATGTCAAAAAGCAGCGGACCCAGCACAGATCCCTGGGGTACACCACTATTCACCTTTCTCCATTGGGAAAATTGGCCATTTAGCTCTACCCTCTGCTTTCTATTTTTTAACCAGTTCCTGATCCACAATAGTACACTACCTCCTATCCCATGACTCTTTAGTTTTGCCAAAAGTCTCTCATGAGGGACCTTGTCAAAGGCTTTCTGAAAGTCCAGATACACAATTATTTATTTATTTATTTATTTATTTATTTAAAGTTTTTTTCTATACCGCGCTTTTCAAATTCAGCTCGGTTTACAATTAACATTAACTTTGTCCAGTCTTGGAAGACCAGACTGGACTTACAGAGAACAGGGTTGGTAAACTTGGGTTGAACTGGGGTAAACTATATACAGGTTTTGGGCTGGCTATTTACATTCCAGGTCATTATAAGCAATATCAACCTTTTAGGTACTATGTATATTGTTCTGCTCGGCTTCTGTTAGGGCTAACATGTGGTGCTAATGTCATGTATGGTGGGTGGTGTGTCAACCGACTCACCTTTGTCCACCTGATTATTCACTCCTTCAAAAAAACATAACAGATTAGTAAGACAAGATCTTCCTTGTCTAAAGCCATGTTGGCTGTCTCCCATTAGGTCATGACTATCTACATGCTGAGTAATTTTATTCTTTATGATGGTTTCTACCATTTTTCCCGGTACTGACGTCAGGCTCACCGGTCTGTAGTTTCCCGGATCACCCCTGGAACCCTTCTTAAAAATTGGTGTTACATTGGCGATCCTCCAATCTTTAGGTATTAGAGATGGTTTTAATGATAGCTCACAGATTACTAATAGCAGGTCTGCAATCTCATATTTCAGTTCTTTCAACACCCTTGGATGTATACCATCCGGCCCAGGTGATTTGCTACTCTTCAGTTTATCTAATAGTTGTAATACATCTTCCCGAAGTATCGATATTTCCTTCAATTCTTCCGCACCTTTAAATACCACTTCAGGCATGTGTAATATCTTTACATCTTCCTCAGTAAAAACTGACGCAAAGAATTCATTCAGTCTCTCCGCTATCGCCTTGTCGCCTCTTAGTGCTCCTTTAACCCCTTTATCATCTAATGGACCAACTGACTATCTCCCAGGTTTTTTGCTACGAATGTATTTGAAAAGGTCTTTACTTCACGTTTTTGCTTCCGCAGCAAGCTTCTTCTCAAATTCTCCCTTTGCCTGCCTTATCAATGCCTTGCATTTGACTTGCCAGTGCTTGTGCTGTTTCCAGGTTTCGTCGTTTGGCTCTTTTTTCCATTTCCTGAAAGATGCTTTTTTGGCAACAACAGCCTCTCTGACCTCACCTTTAAACCATGCTGGCAGTTTTTTGGACTTCCTTCCACTTTTCTTAAAGCGTGGAATACAGCTGGTCTGGGCTTCCAAGATAGTATTTTTCAACAACAGCCAAGCCTGATATACGTCTTTAACCTTTGTAACTGCTCCTTTTAGTTTTTTCTTAACTGTTTTCCTCATTTTATCATAGTCTCCCTTTCGAAAGTTAAAAGGTAGTACGGTGGATTTCCTTACTATCCCTCCTCCACTAATTAAATCAAAGGCGATCATGCTATGATCACTATTGCCAAGTGGCCCCAACAACCTTATCTCTTGCACTAGATATGGTGTTCCACTAAGGACTAGGTCTAATATGGCTTCCCCTCTGGTCGGTTCGTGAACCAGCTGCTCCAAGAAGCAGTCATTTATTTCATCTAGGAACTTTATCTTCCTAGCATGTCCTGACGTGACACTGACCCAGTCGATACCGGGGTAGTTGAAATCACCTATTATTATTACTGCGCTGTAACGTTTGTTAGCTTCCTTGATTTCTTTGAACATTTCATCATCCATTTGGTCATTCTGGCCAGGCGGTCGATAGTACACCCCCCCACTGCCATCGCCATCCAAGATGCGGGCTTTTCTACCCAGGAGCACTAATGAGTTTGTCTTCTGACTCTTCAGCCAACATATGGCTGACTCCACCACCATGGAGTTGTGTGGCAGCTGTGCCTTCTAGAATCCAGGGCTCCAGCAGACCGGATACATACAGTCGAGCCGCTTGCTCACAACCAGCACCAACGCCGGTGTCTCCAACATATGGAGCATTAGCTGTTCTAGGATGGGTGGAATGGATACCGTGAACAATTCCCTTGGAGGGGCCTCATATTGGAGGGTTTCTAGCTCTTCCATCGGAGGGTCCTCCTCTGTCTCAGTCAGAAATGCTAGGGCCTTCGACATGTCCCTCACGAAATCAAAAAATGCCATGTCCTTGGGTGGGGATTAACACTGGGGCTCAGAAGGAGGAGAGTCTGAGGGGACGTCGCGGTGGTGACGGGTGTCCGGCGACGACTCATCCTTGGTCTCCCAGCCCGAGTAATCATTTGAAGATGTGAGGGAAGGGTGGCCCATGGGCTCCAGGCCTGAGCCCCGCCCGCATCCCTTGGAGACCCTGTGGCTGGTACCATGTGCGCTAGCTGGGAAGGATCTTGGTCCCATAGAACGGGAGCCAGATCGACACCTTGGCTGAGGATCGACTTAAGGCTGAATGGTCTCAAGGATCTGCTTGGCCTCTAGGGAGTCCTCAATGTCGATGGTCCAGTGGTCTGGATGGAGGAACCGGCAGTACCGGACAACAGCACCCACTGCTGTTCTATCTAGGCAGGCAGACAGACTGCAGGGCCGCCATTCTGGTTTCGATTCCCGAAGGCTGCTCAGCCATCAGCGCGGCACCGAGGAACTCTGAGCCAACGCTGGTTCCCCCGAGGGGGAGTCCTCAACAAGGATAGGTTCTGGCGTCCAAGGCAGATCTATGGTTGATTCCTTCCGGGGCACCTTAGTAGGTCGCTCCCACTCCTATCCCTCAGATGATTGCAGGATCTGGCTCGGGGCTTACCTGACCTATCAGAACCGTCCAGGGATGCTTCCTTCGAGGTTTTCTTCTTCTTATGTTCCCTCAAAGGAGGGATTCCTTGGCTTCAAAGGAGGCTTTGGCCTTCGAAGGTACCGGGGACTCCAGGAAAAATTTATTGTGCTGCTGCTGGGAGCTCTTGAGGGCCCTGGTGGACATCTTTATACAAGACCGCATGCCGCAGGGTCGTGGTCTTGGCATAGGCAGCAGTCGTGTGTGTCAGTAAGGGATATGATTTTGGCACACTGATTACACTTCTTGAATCCACTGATAGCCATAGGGGATAAAAGTACCCCAGCGAGGTCGAAGACCCGCGGTGCTCCCAGTTGGAAAAAGGGCATGAAGGCACCAAAAAGAAATAAGGTAGAAACCCGAGACTCAATGCCAAAGACAGCAAGCTCAGGTGGCAGGAAGAATCCCTGTGCACAACTGGAGAGAGTATGAAACTCAGATTGAGAAAAAAATCTACTTTTTCCAGGGAAAACCAGACAGATGTCTGAAGGGTTCCGCATAAAAAATGAGACTGAGCAAGATGGCACCCTTGGGCAGGAAGGGCACCACGCATGTGTGGTGGCATCTCCCAAAGGCTTTCTTTGGAAGCTGGGGAGATGGTTCCGCGAGGGCTCCGTCGGCGCCAGTGTCACCCATATGTGAGGACTGACTTCCTACTTGTTCCTGGAGAAACAATGTTTCCTCTAAGCAGTTTGAAGCTGTGCTGGAGTTTGCACTGGCATTCCTGCTGGTGGGGGGAGGTGCAAAACGATTTTGCTTAAGATCATGCAGCATAGGCAGGTCCCAAGGGATTACTGAATATGTATAGTCATGGTTTAAGTGGAGAAAGCCAACATGGATTTAGCCAAGGAAAGTCTTGTCTTACTAATCTGTTATATTTTTTTAAAGGTGTGAATAAACAGATAGACCAAGGTGAGCCAGTAGATATTAGTGTGTCTGGATTTTCAGAAAGTCTTTGAAAAGGTCCCTCATGAGAGACTCTTTACGAAATTAAAAAGTCAAGGGATAGGAGGCAGTGTGCTATTGTGGATCAGAAACTGGTTAAAAGATAGAAAGCAGAGAATAGGGCTTAAATGGCCAATTTTTTTCAATGTAGAAAGGTAAAAAGTGGAGTACCCGAGGGATCGGTGCTTGGCTGACTGCTTTTTAACATATTCATAAATGACCTGGAAATGGGAATAACGAATGAGATGATCAAATTTGCAGATGACACAAAATTATTCAAAGTTGTTAAAACACAAGAGGATTGTGAAAAATTGCAAGAGGACCTTGATAAATTGGAAGACCAGACATACAAATGGCAGATTAAATTTAATGTGGACAAATGCAAAGTTATGCAGCTAGGAAAGAACAACCCAAACTATGGTTACACGATTCAAGGTTCCACATTAGGAACCACCAAAAGGATTTGGGCATCATCGCTGATAATACACTGAAACCCTCTGCCCAATGTGCAGCTGTGGGCAAGAAAGCAAACAGAATGCTAGGAATCGTAAGGAAAGGAATGAAGAATAAAACCAAGGATATTATAATACCTCTGTATCGTTTCATGGTGCGACCACACCTTGAAAATTATGTGCAGTTTTGGTCACTATATCTTAAAAAGGATATAGTGGAATTAGAAAAGGTTCAGAGAAGGGCCACCAAAATGGTAAAGGAGATAGAAGGATACTCCTATGAGGAAAGGCTTAAAAGGTTAGGACTTTTCAACATGGAAAAGAAGACAGCTGATGGGAAATATGATAGAGATCTATAAATTAATGACTGGAATGGAACAGGTAAATGTAGAGTGGTTGTTTATGCCATCAAAAAGTAGAAAGACTTGGGGACACGCAATGAAGCTACAATGTAACCCATTTAAGACTAATAAGAGAAAATATTTTTTCACTCAACGTGTAATCAAAATCCGGAATTCATTACCAGAGGATGTAGTGAAGGCTGTTAGTGTATCTGGGTTTATAAAAGGTTTGGACAAGTTCCTGGAGGAAAAGTCCATAAACCATTTTTAAAGAGGACCCAGGAAATCCACTGCTTGCCCCAGGACAAGCATTGTAGAACCATATGCCTTTATGGGAACCTGCCAGGTACTTGTTGGAAACAGGATATTGTGATTGACGGGTCTTGGTCTGACACAGTATGGCATTTCTTATGTTCTTATGAGACATCCCGAGGGCCACTTTTGAAGCATATAGACTTCCCCAACGTAAGAACATCCATGTAAAATGGGGGTTAGATGCCTTAAGCAGTTTACACTAATAATCAGCATGCATTAAAATGGAAGTAAGAGTAGTTACTCACCTGTAACAGGTGTTCTCCAGGAGCAGTAGGAATCAGTCCTCACATATGGGTGACGTCGGCGCTGACGGAGCCCTCGTGCGGAGCATTTCCCAGGTTTCAAAGAAAGCCTTTGGGAATGCAGCGCGCATGCGCAGTCCCCTTCCCGCCCAAGGGTGCCATCTTGCTCAGTCTGATGACATAGCTAAAAGACAGCAAAAATCAAAATCAAAGTATATGACTGCAACTCCAGGGGAGGAGGGAAGGTCGTGAGGACTGATTCCTGCTGCTCCTGGAGAACACCTGTTACAGGTGAGTAGCTACTCTTTCTCCAGGACCAAGCAGGAAGTCAGTCCTCACATATGGGACTCCCTAGCTTCAGGCTATCGGGAACCCAAGCTGAAAAATAAGCTCCCTCTAGAGCGTCAGCATCCGTGAAAAGAATCCTTTCTGAGAACGCCCCCATACGGTAGCCCAACACAAGGGCCGGAGGGTAGGAGTTGCCTAAACCTCAAAGAGATTACGGAGTACCGCCTGTCCGAAAGCACTGTCCCTACGGGACTCCCTCTCGAGGCAGTAGTGAGACGCAAAAGTCTGGCTTGAAGACCAGGTAGCGGCCCGGCAGATGTCTGCCAATGGAACAGAGCGGTGGTGGGTTACTGACGCAGCCTTCGCCCTGACATAGTGGGCCGTGACTCGACCCTGCAAGGAGAGGCCGGCTGCCCTGTACGCCCAGGCGATACAATCCGCTACCCAAAGGGACAACGTACGCTTGGAGACAGGCAACCCCAGTTTATTAGGGTCAAAAGATATGAACAGCTGAGCAGCCCTTCGATGCCCCTACGTACGGTCTATGTAAAAGGACAACGCCCTTCTACAGTCCAGGGTATGCAGGACTGTTTCAGCCCGGCTGGCATGCGGCCTGGGGAAGAATATTGGAAGAACCACCTCCTGATTGAGGTGGAAGGAGGAGACAACCTTCAGAAGGAACTTGGGGTGAGACCGCAAGACCACCCTGTTCTTATAGAACCGTGTGTATGGTCTATCAGAAACCAGAGCTTGTAGTTCACTCAAACATCTGGACGAGGTAAGAGCCACTAAGAACAATGTCTTCCAGGAAAGGAAGCGTAAATGACAGGTAGCCATCGGCTCAAACGGTGAGCAAGTAAGTTGCTGCAAGACCACATTTAAATCCCACTCAGGGGCTGGTGGATGGATCGGAGGCTTGAGCAGAAGCAGGCCTCTGAGGAAGCGGGACACCAAGGGGTGGCCCGACAGAGATTGGCCCTCTACCTGTGAGTGGTGTGCCGATAGAGCACTGAGGTGGACCCGAACAGAGTTGGATATAAGGCCTAGGTCTGAGAGGTGGAGCAGGTACTACAGCACCACTGGAACCAGGCACGAAAAAGGATCCTCCTGGCGCTGAGCATACCAGGTGGAGAACCAACGCCACTTGAGGGCATAAGATTTCCGGGTGGATTGCCTCCTAGAGGCCAAAACCACCTCTTCCACTTCCTTAGGAAGAAGTAAGGGGGCTAGAACTACCCTTTCAGCAGCCAGGCCATCAGATTGAGGGATTTGAGGTTGGGGTGCAGGAGAGATCCCTGATCCTGATACAGGAGATCGGGTAGCACCCCAAGAGGGAGTGGAGTGTCCACCGCCAACTGTAGAAGGAGTGGAAACCACGGTTGCCTCGGCCATCTGGGGGCTACCAGAATCACCAAGGCCTTGTCCTGAAGGACCTTGAACAAGGTTCGGGCCACTAGAGGCGTGGGAGGAAACGCATTCAGTAGGCCCGTAGACCAAGAGATTAGAAACGCATCTGCTGCTATTCGCAGAGGATGCGGTTGTCTGGAACAGAAGCTGGGTAGCTGATGGTTCAGTGGACTCGCAAAGAGATCGATGGTTGGAAGACCCCATCTTAGAAAGACCCCATGGACCACCAGAGGATTCAACTGCCATTCGTGAGGCTGTAGAATCCTGCTCAATCTGTCTGCCAGGCAATTTTCCTGGTCAGGCAGATAAACTGCCTTGAGAAACATGTTGTGTTTGATTGCCAAGGAGCACAGGGCCTGTGCCTCCTGACACAGAAGTTTGGAGCCTGTGCCCCTTGCTTGTTTACGTAGAACACTGCTACTTGATTGTCTGTCTGAACTAAGACAGACTGGTGAGAGAGGACATGAGAGAAAGTCTGTAGAGCTAAGCGGATAGCTCGCAACTCCAACAGATTGATCTGCTGTGTGGACTCCCAAGGAGACCAGAGGCCCTGAGTGCAAGCCCCCTGGCAATGTGCACCCCAGCCCTGAAGGGAAGCATCGGTTGTCAGCACCTGTGTGTGAGGAAGGACCTGAAAAGGCACCCCCTGGACCAGGTTCGGGAGATGCAGCCACCACCGTAGGGAGGCTGCTAGCAGTTTGGACACCCTTATCTTGTCTTTCAAGTCGCCTGTGGCTTGCACCCACTGAGCTCTGAGGCACCACTGAGCAGGTCGCATGTGCAGGGGGGCATTCGGAGTTACATGGACCGTGGATGCCATGTGGCCCAAGAGCCTTAGGAAGTTTCTGGCGGAGACCAGAGAACCACTCTGGAACTGTTTGGCCAAAGCCATCAGTCTGCGGGCCCTGTTCTCGGGCAAATAAGCCTTCGCCTGGAGGGTATCCAATCTTGTCCCTATGAACTCCATGTCCTTTGAGGGGAACAAAGTGGACGTTGCAAAGTTTATGACAAAGCCTAGATGCTGGAGAAGAGAAACAGTGCGAAGGGTGGCCTATCTGGTCTCCTGTGGAGACTGACCCCTGATGAGCCAGTTGTCCAGGTATGGGAAGACAAAGATGCCTGGTTTCTGAGATAGGCCGCCACCACCGCCAGGCACTTGGTGAAAACCCTGGGGGCGGAGGTGAGGCCAAATGGAAGTACTCTGTATTGAAAATGACTTCCTCCCACTACAAATCTGAGATATTGTCTGTGGTCTGGATGAATGAGGATGTGAGTATAAGCATCCTTCAAGTCTAAGGAGCATAGCCAATCTCCCTGCCGGAGGTAGGGCAGCAGTATTCCAATGGTAAGCATCTTGAACTTTTCCTTCTCCAGGAACTTGTTGAGATTTTGCAAGTCTAGGATGGGTCTGAGGCCTCCTGTTCTTTTTGGTACCAGAAAGTACCTGGAATAGAAGCCTCGCCCCATCAGGTGGTGAGGCACCGGTTCCACCGCCTGCTCCTGTAGAAGACTTGCCAACTCCTCAAGGAGGAGGTTCCTGTGCAGAGGGAGTCTTGGAGGCTTCCCTGGAAAATAGGAGTGGGGTAACTGGTTGAAGTGGAGCAAATAGCCCTTTTGGACTATGCTCAGTACCCAGGTATCCCCTGTTATGGCTGACCACCTGTGGGCGTACAGTGTCAGCCGGCCTCCTGTGCTGAGAGGAGCCAGCTGAGGAGGAGAGGCTATGCAGTGGGAGTCAAAACCCCGCTCCCTGCTGTGCAGGAGCCGGAGCTGATGGCTTGGGGGTTTTCTGCCTACGGGGCCCGTTTCCCTGCCCCTTGGCCTGCTGCCCCTGATGGGGAGCTGTAGAGGACTGAAATTGAGGGGAGGATTTGTAGGCATTAGCCTTCCTCGGGTAAAAGGGCTTTTTCCCCCCGAGCCCTTCTTCTTCTGAAAAGGGGTAGAAGTTTTCCTGGACAGCCTTGTCCTGGTGAGAGTCTCAGACTCGAGTTCTGCAGCCTTTTCAGCCATGGGTTTGCCAAAAAGGTTCTCACCTCGGCAAGGAACATCGACCAACTTGTCCTGTACCCATGGCTCGAGGTCCGATGACTGTAGCCAGGCCTGACGGCGTGCACCGATGCCAGCCGCGGCTACTCGGGCCGAAGCCTCAAAGCCATCATAGGCTGCTCGAGAGATAAACTTTGAGGACTTTCGAATCACGGATGACAAAGCCTTAAACCTCTGCAAAGGTTCCTCGGAGAGGCCAGCTGAGAACCCGGAAATCTCCTTTGCCAGGTCTCGGAGGTACATGCCCATGTACAGCTGGTAAGTCTGGACACGGCAAGCCAGCATAGAGCCCTGGAAGCACTTTCTACCGAGGGCATCCAGGTTCCGGGCCTCTCAGCCGGGGGGCACCGAGGAGTGCATCTTCTGACTCTTCAGACGATGCATGGACGATTCCACAACCATGGAGTGGTGCGGTAGCTGTGCCTTCTGGAACCCAGGGCTCTTATGGACTCGATAAATGGAATCGACCCTTTTGCTGAGAACCGGCGCCAAGGCCGGTGCCTCCCACATTCGGAAGAGCAGCCATTCCAGCATCGGAGGAACCGGTACAGTAAAGGCCTCCTTAGGCGGAGAGTCATACTAGAAGGCCTCGAGCTCTTCGGCTCGAGGCTCCTCCTCGGGATCCGCGGGGAAGGCCAAGGCTTTGGCCATGTCCTGCACGAAGTCCGAGAACCGGGTATCCTCTGGTGGGGACCATCTCCGAGGCTCAGACTCCGGTGAGTCCGATGGGATGCACCAGGTCCGGAAATTGTTTGGGGACTCCTCGTCCTCCGTCTCCCACTCCGACCCCTCTGAGGAGGAATCGAGCGGCTCCGGCCAAGCGGGCACTGATGCCATCCGCTCCGACGCCGAGGGCACTGGCGTCAACGACCTCGGCCCCAAGCGGGAGGCTGAGGGGGACCTCGGCCCCAAGCGGGAGGCCGAGGGGGATCTTGGCCGAGGATCGACTCGAGACCGCATTGACTCGAGGATCGGCTCGGCCTCCAGTGTCGAATTGGACGTCGAGGTCCCGGTGGTTGGGGCAGATGCACCAGTCAGACCGGCGATCAGTACCTGCTGCTGCTCCATGAAGGCAGCCAAGCTGTTCTCCAAGGCCGTCAACCTGAGACTCAGCAGCCCCAGACTCGGGTCCCGACGGCAGCTCCCCCGGAGGGGAGTCTACGAGGACAACAGCACTCACGTGACTCGAGGACTCTGGCTCCACTCGAGGCAACTTGGCAGGCCTCTCCAACTCCGAGGAACCGAAATGGCGGTCAGGGCCATGCGACTTGGCCCTCGAGGGGCCAAGAGCGTCCACTGAAAGCGCCCTCGCGGGTTTCTTCTTCCTTCTGTGTTCCTGAGAAGGAGACCCCCTTTCAGAGGAGCCTCGACGGTGCTCAGGGTCGGACTCCCGAGATGTCGAGTCCTCTGACGAAGTCCAGGCCCAGCCGGACGCGGAGTCAGAAAAGAGTCTTTCACGCTGATGCTGACGGCTCCTCAGTGCCTTAGAGGACATTTTGCCGCACGGGACACAGACCACCGGGTCATGGTCGGGCCGGGCAGTCATGTGTGTCGGTGAGAGACATCAGCTTCTTACACCGATCACACTTCTTGAACCCGCTGGCAGCCATCGGGGGGGAAAAAGGGCCCCTGCAAGGTCAAAAGTCCGGGCTGCCAGTGAAAATGAGAAAAAAAGCGCGAGCGCTAGTCACGAAGGACAAAAAACGAAAACCTAGCTCTGGGCTCGATAATGGTGTACCGGGCCCAGGCGGGAAGGGGAACCGGTGTCGAACCGGCCAAAAACCATGAATCCAACGCAGGAAAAATCAACTTTTTACCGGGTGACAACGACACACGTCCGTCAGGCTCCGGGGAAGAAAGAAGACTGAGCAAGATGGCGCCCTTGGGCGGGAAGGGGACCGCGCATGCGTGCTGCATGCCCAAAGGCTTTCTTTGAGAGCTGGGGAAATGCTCCGCAAGAGGGCTCCTTCGGCGCCGACATCACCCATATGTGAGGACTGACTTCCTGCTTGGTCCTGGAGAAAAGCGCTTACCCATTACTGGCAGGCAGTTAGTGTGGCTAACCCAATGCCCTCTAACCTTCCCATAAACACTTATTAGAGGTATCCCTGTTGGTATAGTGGCTGCGAAAGAAGTGATACCCCTACGTCCCCTTCCTCCCCAATTGCTGCCCAGGTTCATAATGGTGGCTCTTAGCCCTAGCAGTAGACATGTGGGCCTGTGCAGTATTTATTTATTTAGCAATGCTTATATACCATGCCCTATGCTTTAATTGTAGGGAATTTGCTAGCCATGTTCCCAAAAGTTAATGCATGGACTTTGCACTTACTGCATACTAAATTTTGCAGACACATGAAGTAAGTGCAAAACCTTACCGCACTTTAGTAAACTGTCTCTTATTTGCATACTTTGTAGGGAATTAATGATGTTCTACAGTGGCTTCTCCAGTAGGTTATGAATACATAAATAGTTTTTCATCATATTCTGAATATCTCCTTATATGAGTTACTCTTCTGGAAAACCCAAAGATTATCAGTCCTGCCTCAGCCCAAAAATATGAGTGTGGGAAGGGTGAATTAAGCCACAAAGAAAGTAATTTCATAAAGTCTTTTCCATATGTAAAGTCTGTTTTACATGCAGAAAATGTTTTTTGTAAACTTGTGCAACTACATACACTGTATGTACATAAAAAAATATGCACATGGAAAGTGTGAGCATTCTTTTATATGATCTGTGTGTAGGCATTCACAGGAGTGCAGTTTGGGCAAAGCAGAGGCAGAGTTACAGAGTAGTGTACAAGCATACATACATACATACATACCTATCCTGCAGTGTAAATAGCTCATGTATATAGTTAACCCAGTTATCCAAGTTTCTTTTCCCTGTTCAATGTAAAACCAGACACCTTGTCGTATGGTAGTTATGTTATGATGTGAACCGCGCTGATGCCGAATAGCGCGGTATATAAGAAACTGTAATAAATAAATAATAAATACACCTTCTTTGGAGCACAATTGGGGCTGAATCTGGGAGCCTATTTTATAAAGGCACACAGATGGCAATGTTGTTTTTTAAAAAAATCTTAAAATAGGTGCTTTTTTGGACTTCTCATATAAGAGTCAAAAAAATCAATCAGTAAAGTACATCAGGCTTTTGCAGCTAATATCTGGCGTTCGTTGCAAAAAGCCAGTGTTAGCTGCAAAATTCCTCAGTAGTTGCAGGTGGTTTTCCAGCATTTCCTTTGCAGATACCATGGAGAAAATGCAGGTAGGTCGGGGAGGTGGGTAAGCTGTGTGGATGCAGCTATCGTCACCCACTGAGGTAGCAAGAGCTACATCCGCAAAGCTTACAAAATTTTGTGATTACCGCACGATGGTAAAATCTGCAGTAATTATACCTTGCAGGCACTCCCATTCTCTCCACCCTTATTCTACCTAAGCCTGCACCTACCGCGTGAAATGCAGACATCATGGAAAATCGCCACAGTGTCTACATATTTCCTATGTTATCTGCTACCGCCAGGCATTAAAACATAGTTACTCACCTGTAACAGGTGTTCTCTGGGGACAACAGGAATCAATCCTCACATATGGGTGACATCAGTGCCAAAGGAGCCTGTGTGGAAGCATCTCCCCAGCTTTCAAAGAAAGCCTTTGGGAGATGCACCATGCATGCATGGTCCACTTCCTGCCCAAGGGTGCCATCTTGCCTCAGTCAAATGACATAGCTAAGACAGTCAAGGAAAAAAATAAAATATGGTAAAGAAGCAAGACCAAGGGGAAGGAGGGGGGGGGGGGGAGGACTGATTCCTGCTGTCCCTGGAGAACACCTGTTACAGGTGAGTAACAACGCTTTCACTGGGAACAAGCAGGAAGTTAGTTCTTACATATGGGATTCCCCAGCTACATGCTACCATGACCCTGTAAAGAAAAAAATGCCACGGTAACCTGCAAAGGGTGAGCCGTGATCAGCAGCATCTGAGTCCCTACTGAGAGACTCTCAGAAGCCCCAAGTGTCTGGCAGAGAACAAGCACACTGGTAGCCTGAACACAGAAGGGTTGGAGGGCAGGAGTTGCCTACACCCCAAAAAGGTTATGGAGTATGGCCTGGCCGAAGGCGCTGTCCCATCTCCAGGCAGTAGTGAGCTGCGAAGGTATGGACCGAAGACCAAGTGGCAGCCCGACAGATCTCTGTCGCAGGGACAGAGCACAGATTTGCCACAGAAAGAGCCATGGCCTGACAAAGTGCACCGTAACCAGTGAAATCCCCACCTGCTTGTAGGCAAGGTAATGCAGTCCGCCACCCAAGCAGACAGAATTTGCTTAGTTACTGGGAGCCCCAAATGGCTGGGGTCATAGGATACAAAAAGCTGAGGTGCTTTGCGATGGCCCTGAGTCCACTGCAGATTGGACAGAGCCTTTTTACAATCCAGAGTATGGAGAACGGTCTCTGCCCTACCGGCGTGAGACCTCGGGAAGAAGGTGGGGAGCACCACCTCCTGGTTGAGGTGGAAAGGGGACACCACTTTTGGCAGAAACTTGGGGTGTGCAGAGCACCAATCCTTTCTTGTAGAACCTTGTGTAGAAGGGCTCTGCCATCAGAGACTGGAGTTTGCTGATTCTGCGAGCTGATGTGAGTGCTACAAGGAACACGACCTTCCAGGAATGGTACCGCAGATGGCAGGTCACCAGAGGTTCAAACAGAGGCTTCATGGACTGTGAGAGCACCATGTTTAGATCCCACTCCGCTGCTGGAGGGTGGACATGGGGTTTGGATAATATGAGGCTCCGTAGGAATCGGGATACAAGGGGCTGTGCCAAGAGGGACTTTCCCTCAATGGGATATTGGTGTGCTGCAATGACACTCAAGTGTACTCTGACCGAATTGGATTTTAGTCCCACCTGTGACAAGTGGAGCAGGTACTGTAGTACTACTTCTACTGAGCAGGAGAACGGGTTTGCCCGTCTTTCTGCACACCACATTGAGAAATGGTGCCACTTGAAGATGTACATCTTTCTTGTGGAGGCCTTATGCAAGGCCAGCAGAACCTCCTCCACGTCCTGTGAGAGGTTGAAGGGAGCTAATGCTACCCTTTCGGCAGCCAAGCTGTGAGTGGCAAAGACCCCAGGTTGGGGTGTAAGAGAGAGTCTTGCTCCTGTGAGAATAGCCCTGAGGCTTGGCCCAGGGGAATTGGCATCAACACCGTCAACAGGGAGAGGAGCAGTGGGAATCAGAGCTGCCTGGGCCATCGAGTTGCTATCAACGTCTACCCATCTCCCTCCTTCCCTTCATTTCTAAACTACTTGAACGTGTGGTTCACCGCCGCTGCCTTGACTTCCTCTCCTCTCATGCCCTCCTGGATCCTTTACAGTCTGGCTTTCATCCTTTACACTCTACTGAAACAGCTCTTGCCAAAGTCTCCAGTGACTTCTTCCTGGCAAAATCCAAGGGTTCAGGTCTCTTTGCTGGGTGTGACCGATGAATGACCTTTTTGACTTTTAAGCCGGCGCACGGCTGACTCCAAGACCATGGAGTTGTGGGGAAGCTGGGTCTTTTGGAACCCAGGGCTTTGGCATATCCGGTACATGGCATTGGGGCGCCTACTCACAATTGGTACCAACATCAGCGTTTCCCACATTTGGAGGAAGAGGTGGTTTAGGATCGGGGGCACCAGGACTGTAAGAGCTTCCTTTGGGGGTGTCTCATATTGGAGTATTTCCAGTTCCTTGGTGCGTGAGTCCTTCTCGGCTTGGTCTTAATAGTGAGAGCCTTGGCCATGTCCCACATGAAATTGAGGAAAGCCATGTCCTCGGGCTGGGAACAGCGCCTGGTCATCGGGGGAGACAGGTCTTAGGGCATGTCTCTGTGTTGACCCATGTCTGGGGACTCTTCATCCTCAGTCTCCCATTCAGATTCAAATTCTGAGTAAGAGTCCGATGCCGTGCAATCACCTTGGTCGAGGGCCACTTCAGGCGGTCCGTGACCTCCAGAAGATCTGCAGTCTGAGCAGAAGGTGCTTCTCGGGGAGGATCGATGTCCCGAGGACTGGGACCTCATCCAATACTGGGGGCTCTCTCAAGGCCAATGGTATTCAAGGACTGACTTGATGTCCGGGGAGGCCCTTGATGTCGAGGGTCCCATCATTGGGGCGGATGACATAAATGCCCGATGCATGGCAACTAGGGTAGATATACTGCTCTCTAGGGCAGCCATTCTGGTCTCTATAGCAGTTGGCTTCGCAGCCTGTGATGTGGGTACCGAAGACTTCAGCACTGTCAAGGGAGAGTCCTCGATGAGGATGGCCTCGGAGGTCCAAGACCAGTTGGTGGGTGCCAACGACTCCTTCCAGGGCAGCTTGGAAGGCCACTCCTGCCCCGACTACTCGGACTCACGTCTGGGACTGTGGGTCCTGGGGTGGGATTTCCTCCTCTTCCCTGATCCGTCCTCCGAGATGGTCTTCAAAGGTTTCTTCTTCTTGTGCTCCATCTCTGTGGTTTTCTGCTTGGAGGAACTCTGGCCACAGGACTCCAAAGAGATTCTGGCTTCGTGGGACACCGAGGTATCAGAGGGGGCTCTGAAGCGTAGTGACACCAGAGACTCTGGCGCGGAGTCGAACTTCTGAAAAAGTTTTTCCTGCTGCTGATGGGTGACTCTTTTAGGCCTTTGAGGACATGGTTCTGCAGAGTTTTCTGTCAGAGTCGTTATGCTCCAGACCAAGGTGTGGGAGTTAGCAGTCATGTGGATTGGTGAGTGGCATCATTTTGCCACACCGGTCACACTTTTGAAGCCACTGGAAGCCATCGGAAAAAGGGGGTCTCTGCTGGAAACACCTTGATGAAAAAGGTGAGAAAAACAAATGAATGAACCCGAGGAGCAACACCAAGGCGAGCTGGCTCAGGAGCAGGAAGGAACCGGTTCGCAAACCGAATAAAACTTAACAAACATCTGACTTTTTCCGTGGAAAACTGGACAACATTCAATGGTCTCTGTGGAAAAAAGGAGACTGAGGCAAGATGGCACCCTTGGGTGGGAAGTGGACCATGCATGTGTGGGGTATCTCCCCAAAGGCTTTCTTTGAAAGCTGGGGAGATGCTTCCGCATGGACTCCGTTGGCACCGATGTCACCCATATGTGAGGACTGACTTCCTGCTTGTTCCAAGAGAATTCCATGTTAGCAGCTAACAACCCTTTAATAAACATGCCCCCAAAGTGTCTAATGTGACATTTTACTTATCAGATAATATCCTTTCCTTGAGTCCTGCTAGACCAGGCCAGACAAGTGGGTTGTGTTCCCTTTCCAGCAGATGTGTAGAAACAGAGAGTCAATGAAATGCCCAGGTTTCAATGACATCACTCCCATGCCTCTATCAGCCTGAGCCACTAGAGGGCAACTCAGAATTCATTCCAAAGCATATGGGAAAGCATGGTAAACCTCACACAATCTCAACGAGGGCAACCATGATTAATCAACAGTAGAGAAAAGATAGTTACTCACCTGTAGCAGGTGTTCTCTGTGGACAGCAGGAATAAGACCTCACGTACAGTATGGGTGATTTCATCTGACTTCCTAACTACTAATGGAAGCGTTAGGGAGGTCTCACTGTGCATGCATGCCATCTTCCTGCCTGCTACAGCAGCACCATTTTAACTCATTCTGATACTATAGCTATAGTAGAATACAATTCCCAGGGGAGGTGGGAGGGTTGTGAGGACTTACTCCTGCTGTCCACGGAGAACATCTGCTACAGGTGAGTAGCTACCTTTTTTCCATGGAGAAGCAGGAATGAAGCCCTCACATATGGAACGCCTTAGCTACAGGCTACCGGAAGCCAATGAGAATGCAGACAAGCCCAACAGGGGCATCTAAGTCTGTCTGCATACTGGCAACAGGCCTCTGTAGTCTGAAGTACATAACTATGTAAAATGTAAGTGGTTATTCTCGTGTCTTTTTTTTTTTTTAAGGTAGCCTGAACAGAAAATAATGGGCCTGGTGGGATGGAGTTGGATTCTAATCTCCAAACAGATTCCAAAGTACCGATTGGCCAATGTTGGTGTTGCATCAGGAATTCCCTTCTAAACAGTAGTGAGATGTGAATGTGTGGACAGAAGCCCACATAGCAGCCCTGCATATCTCTTCCGTGGAAACTAAGCACAAATTGGCCACTGACACAGCCATGGCTCTGACATTATGGACTGTGACATGACCAACAAGGCTCAAGCCTACCTGGGCATAAGTGAAAGAGATGCAGTCAGCTAGCCAAATTGAAAGAGAGCGTTTGGAGATGACAGCCCCTAGCTTGCTGGGGTCAAAAGAAACAAAAAGCTGGATGGACTTTCTATGGGCTTTTGTCCACTCCAAGTAGAAGACTAAAAGCCAAATTCACGAAGGGGCATGTCCAGGCTGTCTGGACGTCCCCGAGCAAGATGGGCCTGTGAGGACCCGATTTTGGACTCCGGGAACAAAACATTCCTGTGGTACACAGAATCAGGTCCAAGGATGGCCTGATGTGCCCCTGTCTGCCTGTGGGGACATCCTCTCCGCAGGTGCTCCTGGTTCACATGGATAAGACCCCCCCCTCTTCCCTGCCGCCCAATCCACAGCAAGCCAGCCAGGGCCTGAATTGGGTGGTGGGGACTTCCCCCGCACCCGGCCCTGGAGTGGGGGGGGTCCCTAGGCACAATCGCCCCGCCGGTGCTGATTATAACACCTTTGAAGTGGAGTAATCATCATATCCCCTCTGACTCAGCAGGACATACAGGGCCATTACCTGAATCGGCTCTGTACATCCTGCCAGCTCGGCCCACCCCCGCTCTCCCCAGATCCAGCTCCCCGCCAGCTCTCCCTATCCTGCGGCTCTAGCTGTGCAGGGAGAGCAGGAGGGGGAATAGAGTCTGCACTTGCAACTCTGAATCGGGCCCTAAGGTTCATTTGCAGTCCAACATGTGCAACACAGCTTCCCCCTTGTGGGCATGAGGTTTTGGGAAAACTTTTGGTAGAACAACTGACTAATTAAGATGGAAATTCAATACCAATTTTGAAAGGAATTTAGGATGGGTACAGAGGACCGCTCTATTATGATGGATTTTGGTGTAAGGTGGACGAACTAGGAGAGCCTGAAGGTGGCTTATTTTACGTGCTGAAGTGACTGCCACCAAAAACAAAACCTTCCAAGTCAAAAACATGAGGCGGCAGGAATTGAGTGGCTCAAAGGGAGCTTCATTAACTGCACAAGAAAGAGTAGTTACTCACCTGTAACAGGTGTTCTCCAAGAGCAGCAGGAATCAGTCCTCACATATGGGTGACATTGACGTCGATGGAGCCCCTGTGCGGAGCATTTCCACAGCTTTCTAAGAAAGCCTTTGGGACTACTGTACGCATGCGCGGTCCCCTTCCCGCCTAAAGGTGCCATCTTGCTCAGTCAGATGACATAGCTAAAAGACAGCACAAAAAATGTAAAAATAAACTATGTACAACTGCAACTCCCAGGGAAGGAGGGAGGGTTGTGAGGACTGATTCCTGCTGCTCCTGGAGAACACCTGTTACAGGTGAGTAACTACTCTTTCTCCAGGACCAAGCAGGAAGTCAGTCCTCACATATGGGACTCCCCAGCTTCAGGCTACTGGGGACCCAGAGCTGAAAAATGAGCTCCCTCTAGCTGCAGCATCAGAGAAAGGATTTCACTGAAACACACCCCCACCGGTAGCCCAACCAGAGGGCTGGAGGGTAGGAGTTGCCTAAACCTCAAAGAGATTCCGGAGCACTGCCTGACCGAAAGCACTGTCCCTACGGGACTCCCTCTCCAGGCAGTAATGGGCTGCAAAGGTCTGGCTCGAGGACCAAGTTGCAGCCCTACAGATGTCTGCCAATGGTACAGAACGGAGATGAGCTACTGAGGCAGCAATTGCCCTGACACGGTGGGCCGTGACCCGACCCTGCAAGGGAAGGTCAGCTGCCCTGTAAGCCCAGGTGATACAGTCAGCCACCCAGATGGACAAGGTACGCTTGGAGACAGGTAACCCCAAGTTATTAGGGTCAAAAGACACGAAGAGCTGAGTAGCCCTCCTATGCCCCTGCGTACGTCCAATGTAGAAGGATAAGGCCCTTCTACAGTCTAGGGTATGCAGGACTGTCTCAGCTCGGCTGGCATAGGGCCTAGGGAAGAACGTTGGAAGAATCACCTCCTGGTTGAGATGGAAAGAGGAGACAACCTTTGGGAGGAACTTAGGATGAGTCCTAAGGACTACCCTGTTCCTATAGAAGCGAGCGTATGGCCTGTCACAGACCAGGGCTTGAAGCTCACTCACTCGCCTCGCCGAGGTCAGGGCCACTAGGAAAGAGTAGTTACTCACCTGTAACAGGTGTTCTCCAGGAGCAGCAGGAATCAGTCCTCACATATGGGTGACGTCGGCGCCGACGGAGCCCTCGTGCAGAGCATTTCCCCAGCTTTCAAAGAAAGCCTTTGGGAATTGCAGCGCGCATGCACGGTCCCCTTCCCGCCCAAGGGTGCCATCTTGCTCAATCTGATGACATAGCTAAAAGACAGCAAAAAATTAGCAAAAATAAATCATATGACTGCAACTCCAAGGGGAGGAGGGAGGGTTGTGAGGACTGATTCCTGCTGCTCCTGGAGAACACCTGTTACAGGTGAGTAACTACTCTTTCTCCAGGACCAAGCAGGAAGTCAGTCCTCACATATGGGACTCCCCAGCTTAAGGCTACCGGAGACCCCAAGCGGAAAAATGAGCTCCCTCGAGCTCGTCAGCACAGAAGGAAGGAATCTTCTCTGAGTACGCCCCCGACCGGTAGCCCAACACCAGGGCCGGAGGGTAGGAGTTGCCTAAACCCCAAAGAGATTATGGAGTACTGCCGGTCCGAAAGCACTGTCCCTGTGGGACTCCCTCTCAAGGCAGTAATGGGCCAAAAAAGTCTGGCTTGAAGACCAAGTAGCGGCCCGGCAGATGTCTGCCAACGGAACAGAGCGGAGATGAGCCACTGACGCAGCCTTCGCCCTGACACGATGAGCCGTGACTCGACCCTCCAACGAGAGGCCAGCTGCCCCATAAGCCCAGGCAATACAGTCAGCGACCCATATGGACAACGTACGCTTGGAGACAGGGAGCCCCAACTTATTGGGGTCAAAAGAAACGAAAAGCTGAACAACCTTCCGATGCTCCCACGTACGGTCAAGGTAGAAGGATAACGCACTCCTACAGTCCAGGGTATACAAGACCATCTCAGCCCGGTTGGCATGCGGCCTGGGAAAGAAGGTCGGAAGAACCACCTCCTGATTGAGGTGAAAAGGTGAGACAACTTTAGGAAGAAACTTAGGGTGAGTCCGTAGGACTACCCTATTCCTGTAGAACCTAGTGTAAGGAGGATCAGACACTAGTGCCTGCAGTTCACTCACTCGCCTAGCAGAGGTGAGAGCTACCAGATATAAAGTTTTCCAGGAGAGAAAACGGAGAGGGCAGGTAGCCATAGGTTCAAAAGGCGGACAAGTAAGCCGCTGTAAGACCACATTCAGATCCCACTCAGGGGCCGGTGGACGCAAAGGAGGCTTAAGCAAAAGAAGGCCTCTGAGGAAACGAGCCACCAAAGGGTGGTTGGAAAGAGGCCTGCCGTCCACCGGCGAGTGGTGTGCTGAGAGAGCACTAAGGTGAACTCTGACAGAGTTAGACTTAAGGCCCAGATTGGAGAGGTAGAGCAAATATTGCAACACTACCGCTACAAAGCACGAGAAGGGATTCTCTCACTGTGCTGAGCACACCATATGGAGAATCTACGCCACTTAAGAGCGTAGGATTTCCTGGTGGATTGACGCCGAGAGGCCAAGACTACATCTTCCACCTCTCGAGGTAGTAGTAGGAGAGCTAGGACTACCCTTTCAGCAGCCAGGCCATCAGATGAAGGGACTGGAGGTTGGGGTGCAAGAGAGTCCCCTGATCCTGAGACAGGAGATCGTGTTGAAACCCCAGAGGAAGAGGTGTGTCCATCGCCAGCTGTAGCAGAAGCGGGAACCACGTTTGCCTCGGCCACCTGGGGGCTATGAGAATCAAGGAAGCCCCGTCCCTGAGGACTTTGAACAGCGTTCTGGACACTAGTGATGTGGGAGGAAACGCATACAGTAGGTCTGTGGACCACGAGATCAGAAACGCATCCGCTGCTACTCTGAGAGGATGCGGTTGTCTGGAGCAAAATCTCGGGAGTTGCCGGTTCAGAGGACTGGCAAAAAGATCCATGGTGGGGAGCCCCCACTTGAGAAAGACCTGCTGAACCACCAATGGGTTCAATCTCCATTCGTGTGGTTGCAAGCAAGCATAGAGCCCTGGAAGCACTTCTTACCGAGGGCATCCAGGTTCCGGGCCTCCCGGCCGGGAGGCACCAAGGAGTGCATCTTCTGACTTTTCAGTCGATGCATGGCTGATTCCACAACCATGGAGTGGTGCGGTAATTGTGCCTTTTGGAACCCGGGGCTCTTGCGGACTCGATAGATGGAATCGACCCGCTTGCTTAACACCAGCGTCGAGGCCGGGGTCTCCCACATGCGGAAGAGCAGCCGCTCCAGCATCGGAGGAACCGGAACAGGAAAGGCCTCCTTGTCAAGAGGCACAACGACTGTGCTCTTGGGCTGTCAATCACGGAATCCTTCTCAAAGCTGTCTACCTCCCAGGTCAGGAAAATTGCCTGGCAGACTGAGCCGGATCCTGCAACCACCCGCTGCTGATCCATGAAGGCAGACAAACTGCACTCCAAAGGCTGTCAGCCTGAGTCCAAGCTCAGGAGACTCAGCAGCTACCGACTCAGGCCCCGGCGGCACCGGGCCCGACGTCGGCTCCCTAGGAGGAGAGTCCTCGAGGACAACAGGACTTACATGCCTGGCGGACTCTGGCTCCACACGAGGTATCTTGGATGGCTTCTCCTGCTCCAAGGGCCCGGGGCAGCGGTCGGGGGTCCGAGACCTGGCCCCCGAGGAACCAGGGACCTCCTCCGACGCCACCCTCACAAGCCGCTTCTTCCTCTTACGTTCCAGATCGGGGGATCCCCTGTCCGAGGAACCTCGGCGATGCTCGAGGTCAGACTCCCGAGAAGTCGAGGCCTCAGACGAGGTCCAGGCCCTGCCGGAGGCAGAGTCAGAAAAAAATCCGTTCTTTCTGATGCTGGCGGCTTCGGAGTGCCTTGGTGGATGTTTTGCCACATGGGACACAGACCTTAGGATCATGATCCGGTCCGAGGCATCGAAGGCAGCAGTTGTGTCTGTCGGTGAGAGACATCAGTTTCTTACACCGATCACACTTCTTGAAACCACTGGAAGCCATCGGGGAAAAAAAGAACCCCCATGAGGTCAAAGGACCGGCCTTCCAGGGAAAAAGCAAAAAGGGGCGCTAATGCCAGCCACGAAGGGCAAAAACCGAAAAATAGAAGACGGGCTCGATACTGGTGTACCAAACCCGGCGGAAAGGGGAACCGGCGTCGAACCGGAGAAGAACAACGAAGAAATCGCAAGAAAAAAGTCAACTTTTCCGAGTGACACGGACAGACGTCCGTTGGGCTCCACGGAAAAAGAAAGACTGAGCAAGATGGCACCTTTATGCGGGAAGGGGACTGCGCATGCGTGCAGTAGTCCCAAAGGCTTTCTTAGAAAGCTGGGGAAATGCTCCGCATGGGGGCTCCATCGACGTCGATGTCACCCATATGTGAGGACTGACTTCCTGCTTGGTCCTGGAGAACTTACTGTTCTATGTAAATTGTTTACTGTTTATGTTATATGTAAACCACACTGATCTCGAAAAGTGCGGTATATAAGAAAGAACAAATAAATAAATAATTAAACAAACAAACATTGAGATCCCAAAGATACTGCAGGAGGATTGTAGGGAAGCTTCAAGAGAAGTAACCCTTGCATTGGACTTCTCTTCTATACCTCGATGATAAGCTGCAATTGCACTGAAGTGAACCCTGACTGTTGGATTTAGGTCTAGATACAGAGAAGTGTAGAAGATGCTCAAGCAGTTTTTGTGTGAGATAGGTGAAAGGATCTAGGGCATGACCCTCACACCAGACAGCAAACCATCTCCACCTGCTTGAATAAGATTTTCTTGTTGAGGCCCTCCTGGAGACCAAAAGGACATCAGTCGCAATGGCTGGCAGGTTGAGCTTGGATAGCATTAAGCACTCAACATCCACGTCGTGAGAGCCGAGGACTTGTGTTGGGGTGCAACATCATTCCATCCTCCTGCAAAATGGGGTGCAGCACCTGTCCCAGCCGGAGTAGCTCTTGACTGTAGAGCTCTAACAGGAAAGGAAATCAAGGCTATTGGGATCAGTAAGCAGCGATGAGAATCATCGTGTCTCTGTTTTGAGCGTCAGGAGGGTCTTTGGAATGAGAGGTACTAGAGGATATGCATACAGAAAACTCTCCCCCCAATGTAGGAGGAAAGCATCCTAAGCTGGTCTGTGTGATTTTATTCTGGAACCGAACTGATCCACTTGGGCATTTTGAGGAGTTGCAAACAGATCTATCGAGGGGGTGCCCCACTCCCAAAATATGTGAGCTGTAACCTCCCTAGCCAGTGTTCATTTGTGTGATTGGAGGACTCGACTCAGTCTGTCTGCCAGAGTATTTTGTTCACGTGGTAACTATGTGGCTCTCAAGTCCATCACTTGAGCGATGGCAAACTTCCAGAACCTCAACGAGCAAGAGTCGAGAGACGTAAGGATAATTGCAGTATCTTTATTGAGCAGTCCCCAACGCGTTTCGGCATAAAGATGCCTTTTTCAGGGGGTAACAACTAAAATATAAACATAAAAACTTGAAATAATAAACATAAATAGTAACAGTAAGCCCTGTGGACGCTAAAAATCATTAACAGATCATAAAATCAAAGAAAAAGCTTTAAAATACAGACTATAAAATATAAACTTTGCTCCAAACATGATTATAAACACAGAACACAAATAAATAAATAAATAAATACTTATCAAAATGTTAAGAAACATTGATAAAAATAAATTATTCAAATGTATACACATATAAATTTGTGACTTAGAATTTCATATATGAAAAAACTCATGAGTGAAGACAGACAAGCAAGAGGGACAGAGTAGAGGGGCAACCATTTGTACTCACATTGGCCCAATTCTAAAATTTGATAATATATCTTGGAAAGAGATGAAATCCTACTGCTTACGAAGCCTTAGCATGGCAAAGCATCAAACTGGCTTCCACAGGATTGAACCATCTTTATATAATGTAATGAATGAGAAGATAAAAAACATATATATACATTTGAGGAAATATTGTTAAAAAACGATTATCTAATAAATTCTTCATATACTACTCTGATAATAAATGCAAACCGAAAGAACAAGGAAAATGCTAAATTAAAATCAATTTGTACATAATTATAAATGGAATACAACCCCTATTAGGAGCCACATTTCTAAAAAGTGTACCCTTAAGCTTAATGATCTTACTCTACTGTGTTATGAAAATTAACAAGTGACTCAACCAACAAGATTATATCTCATTTGATCTTATATATATGTAGAAATCATTTCCCCTGAGTCTTCTAACCATTGTAATCATTAAACACTATGGTGTACCATGGTACCAGACCAAATTGGAATTGTGGATAAAGGAATAATTGTAAAAATAAATTTATAACTAAATTAAAAACTGAACTAAGGTTGTGTTGACACTTAAAAAGAACAAACATTATGGCAATTATAATACCAACAATATTAATTATGGTTGAAAATTGAAAATGACAACCCGTCTCCTAAAACCATGTCAGTAAGTAACTGATATTGAGCTGGTGCTTAAGAACTTGAGAAATCCGTGCTAGCATGGATAAGGTCCTTATTGAAAGCAATATAGTCCTATAAAAAGACTTACTCAAGTATCCCTTGCCTTGGTACATGTGATTAATGTGGAACCAGCTAAAAAATATATTATTTTAAAGGAAGGATAAATAAACTAAAACCATGGGACTGAAGTGAAAATTAAAGTATACACTGTATCATTATAGATTCATTAGAAAATAGTTGGCCAGAATGGCAGTCTATTTATACCAATGAAGAACCTGTATATGAATTAAAAATATGTACATTGGTTATCCCATTGTCAAAATATTTATTGTGACCATATGAATCTGGCAGAACCAAAATCACGTGTTGGCATCTTGTCCGAGTAACGTGTGTAATCTGATCTGATGAGTGGACTGAAAAACCAATTGGGGATGTATCCTAAGGTAATCGTGTAAGTCAGACAGAAAGCCAGTTGTAATATTGAAAGAATTATTCTAAATCAGCATTCTAACCTCACCAAACTCATACAGTAAATTATACCAATCGGGTTACCTCAAAAAAGGAGAGCCAATATCAACCGAGGTATCTTGCTTGTAGTGAAACAATTATTGAATGCTGAAATCATACGAAACGCACATTAAAAGTACATCTAAAGTTATTTTTACCGTGCCATCTTCGTAGAAAAAAACTCAATAATTAACCTAATAGTACAGGGATTGTAATTTGTTAATTAACTAAATAAAAAGGCCTATTTTGAACTAATTGCCTCCTATAGTGCTGGCCACTGTTGAACGGAAAACGCTTACATATAGTGAAGCAGAATGAAAGCTGCTGGACCAACATGATTCTCACATTAGAACCGTGACTGGTGCCGCTATTGCCGTGCCGTTCTCTCTAAATAAAATTAATGACCATGGGCCCTTTTTTAAAACTAAACAGGTAAATCTATGTAATATGTATGCAACCCAAATGGGTGTAAAAAACTATGATAAAACTTTGAAAATATTTCCAATGCCACATGTACAAAAATCGAGGCTTACTAGGAGAGGGTAAAATCTATCATCATATACACTGTCTCGCGTGGATAAAAACTGCCCACTAGATCTCAACCCGCATGGTAGTGATACATTCCTGCTGAAAATAAAACCCTTATCTAAATGTCTACTTACGCGAAGTGAACTAAATTATTAAAAACTATAAATTATTGGTTGCAGAAATAGGAAACCTGATCTATACTCTAATCATAAAACGATAAGAACTCCACATCAAACTAAAACACATAACTCGAAGGAAGTAAAATTACCTCGAGAGAACAAAGCGCTGTACTCGTCGTGTACTTCAAAGTGAAAGCAAAATGGCTCCGGGAACAACATTATAACAACTACTATTCGTGCCAAAAGAGGAGGGTTAAAAGTGGGTGGAGCTAGCACATACTAGCAACCCATTGGTGCATTTCTTAAATACAGCTCAAATGGAACTATTTAACCACGTTGTGCTGTAACTGGCTTCTAAAGTGGACTTATATAACTAACTTGATAAAAACCACTGAATGACTGAGTGCAACTTATGAACAATAAATAAATAACCACATAACTAATTACTGCTTCGTATTTATGTGTTACTTATAAAAATACAGAGAGGTCAATTTCCTGGTTTAAACCATGTGGAGTCAGGCTGTTGAATTCATAGATATATCTCTGTTCCAATTTCAATAAAGTCTTGTTGATGTCCCCTCCTCTCCAATGTGATTTTACTAATTTAAGAACTAAATATTTCAAATTGCTAAGTTTATGACCTGCAGATATCCAGTGAGATACCAAAGGTTTATCTGGGACCTTCCTCTGAATACAACTTTTGTGTTCAATGATCCGGGTGCGGACTTCTCTTGTAGTTTTTCCTATATATACAACGTGGTTAAATAGTTCCATTCGAGCTGTATTTAAGAAATGCACCAATAATTTGTTAGTTTGATGCTTTGCCATGCTAAGGCTTCGTAAGCAGTAGGATTTCATCTCTTTCCAAGATATATTATCAAATTTTAGAATTGGGCCAATGTGAGTACAAATGGTTGCCCCTCTACTCTGTCCCTCTTGCTTGTCTGTCTTCACTCATGAGTTTTTTCATATATGAAATTCTAAGTCACAAATTTATATGTGTATACATTTGAATAATTTATTTTTATCAATGTTTCTTAACATTTTGATAAGTATTTATTTATTTGTGTTCTGTGTTTATAATCATGTTTGGAGCAAAGTTTATATTTTATAGTCTGTATTTTAAAGCTTTTTCTTTGATTTTATGATCTGTTAATGATTTTTAGCATCCACCGGGCTTACTGTTACTATTTATGTTTATTATTACAAGCTTTTATGTTTATATTTTAGTTGTTACCCCCTGAAGAAGGCATCTTTATGCCGAAACGCGTTGGGGACTGCTCAATAAAGATACTGCAATTATCCTTACGTCTCTCGACTCTTGCTCGTTGAGGTTCTGGAAGTTTGCCATCGCTCAAGTGATGGACTTGAGAGCCACATAGTTACCACGTGAACAAAATACTCTGGCAGACAGACTGAGTCGAGTCCTCCAATCACACAAATGAACACTGGCTAGGGAGGTTACAGCTCACATATTTTGGGAGTGGGGCACCCCCTCGATAGATCTGTTTGCAACTCCTCAAAATGCCCAAGTGGATCAGTTCGGTTCCAGAATAAAAGGATCCACTGTGTCTGTCCCATGCCATTTTGAATTCTGTCATTGTATTTGCCCATCACCACTTCCATCGGGAGGGCATTCCAAGCATCCACCACCCTTTCAGTGAAAAAGTACTTCCTGACATTGCCTTTCAATTTACCCCCTTGCAGCTTTATGCTCTGCCCTCTAGTTTTACAACTTCCCTGTCTTAGAAGAGGTTTGTTTGTTCATTAATACTCTAAGTATTTAAAGGCTGAATCATATCTCCCCTGTCCCTCCTCTCCTCCAGGACATACAAGCTCGTTCCTCCCTGCTTGTTGATGTAGAACACTGTTACTTGATTATCGGTCTGAATCAGAACAATTTGATTGGCCGTCAATCCCAGAAAGCTTTTTAGAGCATTTTCTACAGCTCTTAACTCTGAGAGGTTGATCTAATGGAGACTTCTTCTTGGAAGGAACAATTGCCCTGATTGTGAAACCCATCGAGATGAACTCCCTAATCCAGTTTGGATGCATCTGTCGTGAAAAATGTTTGCGGTAAAGCAATTTGGAAAGGAGCCTTTTGAACAAATTGTAATGGATTGTCCACCATTGCAATAACTGAACGAGTGGATTGGTGACATACAGATGATCCCTGAGTCGACCTGTGACTTGGGTCCACTAAGTCCTCAGAATACACTGAGCCTGTCTCATATGGAGATGTGCCAAGGGTATTAGGTGTAGCGTTGAGGCCATGTGACCTAGTACAGTTAACAACTTGTGAGCTGTAACCTGCTGATTCAAGTTTCCCGCATCAGCGCTGTCAGTCTGTGGAGTCAGGCTCTCACCTGAGTCATGTCTAGTAGGGCTCCAATGAATTACAACTGCTGGATAGGTTGAAGATGAGATTTTGGATAATTTATGACTAACTCTATTAGTTCTAGCACCCAAATGGTCAACCGTGTTGATTCACAAACTCCTTCCTGAGTGGTACTCTTGATCAGCAATCGTCCAAATAGGGAAAGACAAAAACACTCCCGGCATCCGGAAGTAGGCTGCTACTACTGCGAGGCATTTTTTGAAAAAGCATGGTGCTGAGGTAGGCCAAAGGGCAACACCTGGTATTGGTAGTGTTGTCCCCTCCAGGACGGGTCTGAGATACAGATACATCCCACTCACAAGGAAGTATGTGGGCATCCTTCAAATTTCCGCATCTCAGTTCTTCCCTTATCTGACCACCACTTCTTACGTTTTACTCTTCATCACTGCCTGCCTCAATCTCCTCTTATCTTTTTAGAAATCTTGGTGCTATTTATCCATTACCGTCTCTTCTCTTCTTTCTTCCACTTTGTCCTCTGTTGATGAGGTCATAGTTTACTATAACACCATGCTCTCCTCTACTCCGGATACCCTTGGCTCCACCTATGGCATGTCCTGTGAGGCGCACTTCACCTCAGCCCTAGCTGTCTTCAACTTCCTGCTACCTACGCTCCTGTGCCCACTCAGCTGAATGCACTTGGCTCAAATCCTGCTCCCTTTCTGACTTCCTTTGCTTCAAATTTATGCTTGTTTCTTTCCAGTCTGCCATTACACTCGCTAAGCAAAACTATTTTATCCATCTGACTGTCTTGCCTCTAACCACCACCATCTCGTCTCTACTCTCAAATCCCTTCTTAAGGCACCACCACCTCCAATCCCCCCTCCTCTCTCTGCTCAAAACCTAGCCGACTATTTCCACGACAAAGTCCATAAGATTACTCTTCAATTCCTTACTAATTCTTCTTCCCCCCCTCCTCCCCCTCTCCATTACTAATTTTCCCCTCAATTTCTACCATCCTTTAATCCTTTTCTAAAATCTCGGAAGAGGAAACCTCCCTTCTTCTTTCCTCCTCTTAAACTTGCTACCTGTTCTGATTCTATCCTCAACTCCATCGCCTCCTCCATCTTCCCTTCCATCTCACATATTCTTAACCTTCCACTCTCCACTACAACCTTCCCTGCCCCCTTCAAGCATGCTGTGATCACTCCTCTCCTCTCCTCTCCTCAAAAACCTTCACTTGCCCCTACTGGTCCTTATAATTACTGACCCATCTCCCTTCTCCCATTCATTTCCAAACTTCTTGAACGTGCAGTTTTCTGCTGCTGCTGCCTTAAATTTCTCTCCGCTTGTGCCCTCCTCGATCCACTCCAGTCTGGTTTTTGTCCCTTTCACTCCACTGAAATGGCTATTGCCAAAGTCTCCAGTGACTGGTTCCTGGCTAAGTCCAAGGGTGTTTAATCAGTTCTCATTCTTCTTGACCTTTCTGCTGCTTTTGATATTCTTAACCACCTCCTCCTCCTCGACACATTATCCTCTCTTGGTTTTAGGGGTTCTGTGCTGTCTTGATTCTCCTCTTCTCTCTCCAATCACTCTTTCAGTTTTTGTTCTGGTGGTTCCTCCTCTACTACCATCCCCCTTTCAGTTGATTTACCCTAAGGGTCTGTTCTAGGCCCTCTCCTTTTCTCTCTCTATACCCAATCCCTTGATGCCCTCATCTCTTTCCGTGGCTTTCAGTATCATTTTTATGCTGATGACTCTCAAATCTACCTATCTTCACCTGACATTTCTCTTACACTCCAAGCTCGTATCTTTGCCTGCTTATCTGATGTCGCTGCCTGGATGTCTCACCGCAGTCTGAAATTGAAAATGGCTAAAACTGAACTTTTTCATCTTTCCCCCTAAACCCTCCTCTCCCTTCCTCTTGTCTCTATCACTGTTGACAATACTCTTCTTCTTCCTGTTTCCTCAGCCTGCAACCTTGGGGTCATGTCTGACTCCTCTCTTTCCTTTTCCACACATATTCAACAGATTGCTAAAACTTGTCATTTCTTTCTCTATAACATTAACAAAATTTGTCTTTTCCTCGCTGAGCAAACAACTAAAACTCTTGTCCACTCTTTAGTTACCTCCCGTCTTGACTACTGTCACAACGCCGCCCTAGTGGTTAGTAATAGGTAGGGCAGGTTGGACATGAATACAATAAAGGTGGGGCTTGGTAAGTCTTTCTTTTTTAGGGCCCGAGGTTGGCGAGGCTCGGTAGCGTCCTTACAACACCAAAGGTACCCCAAGAACAAATAGGTCATCGAGAGGAGGGAATTTAAAAGCTTTATTTCCCTGATATGCACAAAAGGTTCCAACGGATCAGGTTCAAACATAAACAGAAATGTCCTTTACTTCAGGTTATAAACTCTATTCGGGTTCAACAGAAAAACTGTTCATTTCACAGCAAAGTTATAACAAAAATAAGCATTCAAATTTTCACCGGCTTTCAATGCTTACTAGTCACTCAAGCATTCTAAGCTGCCTCTGGT
Source organism: Ichthyophis bannanicus (assembly GCA_033557465.1). NCBI lineage: Eukaryota > Metazoa > Chordata > Amphibia > Gymnophiona > Ichthyophiidae > Ichthyophis > Ichthyophis bannanicus. The sequence goes on from CM066036.1 coordinate 476,279,300, forward strand.
GCAAAAACTACAATCCATTTCTTCAATGGGGAAGACTTCTCCTTCTTCCACTTGCATTGCTTCCTCAGCTGAACTGTCTGTGTTATGGTTATCAGCTATCGGTGAGGTACCGCTAGGTTTCTCAGTCAACTGCTGAATGATTTTCCAATGCTGGGAGTCTAGCATGGGCCGTCGGCCAGGAGTATGCATATAGTGTGACTGACTCTCTCTTCTCGGGGAGTTTTCATATACCTCTTGACAAGTAGGCTTATTTAAAAGTTTCCCATTCTCTAAAAACTTTCCAAGCCTTCTTTTCTGAACAGAGGAGCTTTTATAGGGAGCTTCTGATTCCTGCTTTATCCAAAGGCTGTCTACTGCAGGCTGTCTGTTACTTTGTAACTCTGGCCTATTCAATGGAGCTGAGGTTTGAGGCCTACTGCTATGTAGATTCTGCCTTGTATTCACCCTATGATCTGGGTTATGCCCACAGCAATCACAATGTAGTTTCTCTGTACCTCTTTTGTTGAATTGAGCAATGTTTGTAGCACCTGTAGATTCTCCAGTCTCTGCAGCTTCTGGAAGCGTAACCGGTTTTCTGCTGCCCTTCCAGTCAGGTCCTTCAAAGCTCTCACCACTCCAACTGCTCCTCCTGTATTCTCTGCCTTCTTGGTTCTTTTGGCACCTTGGATTCTGGCTGCCCCAGCAGCTTCTCCCATACTCTTTCCTCTCTGGATTCTGGCTGCTCCAGCTGCTTCTCCCATACTCTCCCCTCTCTCTGTCCTCCTCACTTCCTTTAAGAGGAGTTCCTGTTCTTCTTGATTGGAGGCTGGCTGGTTCCAGGTTACACCCTCTAGGGTGCGGCTCCTTAGTCCTCCAGAGCTCTCTCCTGCTCCCCCTATCAGGCTCCTGTGAATATTGCAGTTTGTGCGCCTTTTTTTCTACCTTTAAAACATTTCTTTTTCTCCCCTGCTGGTTTGCTGCATCACACTACGGCAACCTCCTACTTGCTGGTCTCCCTCAGAGTCATCTCTCTCCTCTTCAGTCTATTCAAAACTGCTGTGCGGCTAATCTTCCACCAGCCCAGATACAATCATATAACTCCTCTTCTGAAATCACTTCACTGGCTCCCCTTCTGTTTTCATATCCATTTCAAACTTCTCCTTCTAACCTAAAAATGCATTCACTCTACTGCCCCTTATTACCTCTTCTTTCTCCCTACACCCCTCCTCTGGCTTTCTTCTCTCTGTGCCCTTTTCTTCTACAGCCAACTCCAGACTTCGATCTTTTCACCTTGCTGCTCCTTATGCCTGGAACAAATTCCTATATCTTTACATCAAGTCCCATTTCTTTCCCTCTTCAAAATCATGCTAAAGGCTTACCTCTTTGAGGCCACTTTTGGATCCTAATCCCCATGTGTCTCCTCTCCCTATTGAACCCCTTATTTCTTTTGTAGTGTGCTGTCGGTCTTAACTAGATTGTAAGTTCTATGAGCAGGGACTGTCTTCTATACATGTTTATACAGCGCTGTGTAAGCCTTGTAGCACTATATAGATGATTAATAGTAGTAGTAGTAGTAGGTCCAGGAAGCATTGCCAATCCCCTTGTTGAAGATGAGGGAGCAGGGTGCCTAGAGAAATAATTCTGAACTTTTCCTTGATGATGTATCTATTCAGATCTCTGAAGTCTGGGATGGAATTTTATCACCCCATCTTTTAGGGATCAGGAAATACCTGGAATAAAATCCTCACCCTCTTTGCTCTAGGTGCACGAGTTCAATTGCAGGATCTCCCAAGAGGGCGTTGATTTCTCTTGAAGCAATTCTTGATACAGAGGGTCGATGTGATGCACCCTTGAGGGGGCAATTTTGGAGGTAGGTCGAATAGATGTAATTTGTAACTGCCTTGGACAATTTGCAGAACCCAAATGTTTAAGGTTATGAAGGGACACCTTAGGGCTAAAGTAGCGAACCTTCCCCCTGAAAGGAGAGTTCTCTATTATGGTTACTGGTAGAGTGGCTATGCTCTGAAGGAACCAGTCAAAACTCTGCCTCAGGCTTTGGCTGAGGAGCAGGCTAGGACTTCTGAGGCTTCTCCTTGCGGTCGATGAGTCTGTTTTTGTTAGGTGGTTTCTTAGGAAAGTGCCTAAGTTTACGAGAGTAATAGGTCTTTTTTTGGCCCTCTCCTTGGTACTTCCTGCAATAGGCGGCCTGCTCAGACGTGTACCTTGAGAGATTCTGAAGGGTGACATGCTGCTTTTCAATGAAGCCAGCCTTCTCTTCAACCTGTTCTCTGAAGAGATTCTCTCCATGGCACAGCAATGCACATCAGCAAGCTTGTCCTGCACTGATTGTTCCAGATCTGAGGACTGGAGCCAGGCAAATTTCCAGGTGTCAATACCTATAGCAGAAGCTCTCAATGTCATTTCAAAGATATTATAAGTCACTCGGACCATGAACTTTGAGTAGTACTTGTTGTGAGCCATTAGGGAATGATATTGTTCCAATTTCTCTGGAGGGAGATACTGGGACAGATCAGCAAGGTCACACATGTTCTTCAGCAACATGCCCAAGTAAAGCTGGTAAGAGGGCATGCGGGCCATGAGCATGAAACTCTGAAAAATATCTTCTCCCAAAAGAGCAATGTCTGAGCCTACCTCTTAAGGGGAACTGAGAAGTGAGTCTTGGAATTTCTGGATCTCTTCAGGGTGAATTTGACCACCAAGGAATGGTGTGGAAGCTGGGGCTTCTCGAACTGAGAGCCTTCTGAACTCTAGACATAGAGTGAAGCCTTCTACTAACTGGAGGTACAGTGAGAAGGTTCTCTCACATTCTCAGCTGCACTCTCTGAAGGATGTGGGGCAATGGCACTGTTTCCTTAGGGGCGGAGGAGTACTGAAGGATCTCCAACTCTTCTGCCCTGGGCTCATCCTCCATTTCCAAAGATAATGGTATGGGCTTTGCCATATCCCTGACAAAATGTCGGAAGGTCACATCCTCAGGAGGGGACTTGCACCATTCATGAGAAGGAGAATGGTCAGAAGGAAGTGCTGGAGACCTGTCCTCTGACAAGTCTTCAGACTTAACATCGGTTTACCGAGCCTTTTGAATCAGACTCGGAGAGGAAGTAGAAGTACTTCTGAGTCTCTGCCTGGATCTGTCTCCTGACCTTTGGGGATCCGTCGCTCCTTTAGGAGCGATGATGCACTGATGCTTATCTGGATTTTGAGGGTGCATCGAACCCTAAAACACTAGAGAGTGATATCAGCTGGGCAGACACTGATGTTGGGGCCCTTTGATGCCAACGCCTATGCCTCTCCAGCAGACAAAGCATACATCTTGAGGATTGGTTGGAGGGCCGCCGATGTCTATGCAGCTGACATTGAGGCACTGGCCTGCTGCATGGCCAAGAGTGCCACAATCCATTCCACGAGAGCCTGCAGAAGGTGTTTCTCCATGGCTTCTGATTCTGAAAGCTATGGGGCCTCAGTAATCTTGAACGATGTACCTGGAATCTGTAAGGTGGTGTCAATGGCTTGGTCTGGACTTTCAGTAGGCCATCGTTGCCCCTCCACTGTATTGGAGTATCAGCTCATCTCTCTTCAAGGCAGCTTTGCATGCATTCTCGTGGACCTTCATCACTCTTGATGCCATGCCTCGAGAGGCTTTGGTGTCAGTGCACTGAAGCCTTCACTCAGTGCTCGGGGTGATCACCTGCAGTGCCAATGAAGATGAAGCAGAAGCCTTCCTCAGCCTCAGGTGGAGACAGATTGAAGGCCAATGCTGCAGGGCACTACAGGTGCTCAGCTCCAAGTGTGCTCGAGAACTCCTTAATGTCAATGCACCGCCAGCATCTGATGCAGCCTTCAAAGTCATTGAGAACAGTGGCATTGATGCCGATGGGTCAGACTTCTGTGCACCAAAAAGTGATTTGTGCTGTTTTTCTCAACCCTTAAAGTCTCTTTTTGTCATTTGCAAGCACAAATTACAAAAACAGGGTTAATGATTGGGTCCTAGGCACAGAAGGCACCAGCTGTGGGTATCCATGGTGGATATGGTTCTTGAGCATCGGGAACACTTTTTAAAACCAGCAAGTTTTTGGAACATATTGACCGGAAAAAAGCCATGGCAAAATCAAAAGACTTGATCTTGAAAAGAGTGTGGCACACAGCTGGAGCACCAATGCTTAAAGGAGCAGAGGTGCCAAGGGAAAAGAAAGGAAACTTAAAATGAACAATGCTAACAAAAGCAGAAAAGAAGAAATACTGTGACGGGCATGCAGGGAAGAAAATATGAGGTTCCATGAAGGCAGCAGGATTCCCAATGAGGGGAAAAAATTACCAAGTAGCGGAGACATCAGTAAACACGTCCATTGGACTCTGTGGAAAAACAAAGGCTGAAGTAAAATGGCACCATGGCAGCAGGCTGGAAGATGGCATGTATGTGCAATGGGACCTCCCAAAAGCTTCCATTAGTAGCTAGAGAGCATTCCCACATGTGCTCCGTTGGATGACATCACCCATATGGGAAGACTTCATTCCTGCTTGTCCACAGAGAAACTATGTACATGAGAGATTGAACAGAAGTCTGTCAGTAGGCTATGAGCCTACAGAGCCAAGCATGGAGATCATAGTGGACCAAAACGTACTGACATAACATAACAGACCAAAAACAATTCCAGGGGCAGGTCCTGGACTGGTCTAGCAGGACTCATGGAAAGGACATTATCTGGTAAATAAAATGTCACCTTCCATATCATCCTGCTAGACAATACAGGTAAGTGGGATGTACTAAAGCTATGCCTCCACTGGGCAGGAAGAGACACAGCAGCTCAGGGAATCCTAGAGCCAGAGGCCAAGCATGGACATCTAAGTGATAATGCTTGACCAAAGCAGAAAGTGATGCCCACATTGTTGCCAGACAAGCTTGAACTCGAACAAAATGTGTGCGCAAACTCTCTGAAACCAGCCGGTTCCGTAAGAGATATGCTAAGGCAATGATCTCCTTGATCCAGCGCCCCAATTTAAACTTGGTGGCTGCTGCACCCCAGCACAGGCCAGCAAACCATAAAAAAAATTGTCCAACTTACGAAAGGAAGTCGTAACCTCCAAGTACCAGAGAAGCACCTTCTGAACATCCACGATGCAAAGATCCTTATCCTTCCCTTGACACTACTACTCAGAAAAAGAGATCAGACAAAACCACGTTGTGCATGTGAAAGGGAGATATCACCTTGGATAAAAAAGTAGGGCACAGGCTGAATAGAGACAGCCTCCTTCGAAAAGACAGATATGGATCTCAGCAAGACAGAGCTTGCATCTTGGAAATCCACCTTGCTGAACAAATCACAACCAAGAAAACAGCTTTGAGAGTCAAATCCTTAAGAGTAGCACACTACAAAGGCTCAAAGGGCTCCAATATCAGGACCCTGAGCACCAGACAGAGATCCCATGAAGGGACAAATGACTGGAGGGGAGGACGCAGATGCTGAAGACTTTGCAGCCACCAGACCTCTGAAACAGGACAAAGCTGCCACCTGGACCTTTAGGGAGGTAAGGGGAAAAAAACATTTCCAGACCATCCTGCAGAGAGGCCAACAGAGTTGGCATAGTGGCTGCCTTAGGGGGTACCAGACTCGCACCTATGCCAGGCAGGTATAGCCCCTCTGGGCTTTGAATAGAGCAGAAACTACTGCAGGAGAAATATAGAGCTGCCCTCTAGTAGCTAAGGCTGATAGAGGCATGAGAGTGATGTAATTGAAAAATGGGCATTTCATGGCTCTCTGTCTCCACACACCTGCTGGTAGGGGAACACAACCCCCTTGTCTGGACGGGTATGGCAGGAAGAATCCAGCATTTTTGTTTACATATAATTTTTCATACAGTAAAGCATAATTACTCATCTGTAACAGGTGATCTCCATGAACAGCAGGAATTTAGTCCTCAAATATGGGTATCCACAGCGCCTGCATGCTGCCTTCCCGCCTTTCCCAACTGCCTCTCTCCAGTTGAGTTTTAAAGCTGAGACAAAGAGAGAGAGAGAGGGAAAGGAAAGAGACAGATAGAGAGATACAACTCCTAGGGGAGGTGTGTGGGTTGTGAGGACTAAATTCCTGCTGTTCCCGGAGATCACCTGTTACAGGTGAGTAACTATGCTATCTCCAGGAACAAGCAGTAATGTAGTCATCACATTTGGCGACTCCCTAGCTTTAGGTGCCAGGGAGAGACCCCAGAAGTTGTGTGTCCCTGAACAGGGCTCCACTTCCCCCCATGGATCTCTGGCATCCTACCAGGGATGGCGAGTAGGAGTTGATTAGGTATGGAACAGGTGTTGGAGAACAGCCTGACCAAACAAGGCATCCCGGCAGGAGTCCTTGTCCAAGCAGTAATGGGCTGTGAAGGTATGAACCGAGGCCCAAGTGGCTGCTTGACAGATGTCGTCGATAGACATAGAGTGCAGATGAGCCATTGAGGCTGCCATGGCTCTCACATTGTGAGCTGTGACATGGCCCTCCAGAGAAAGGTTCTTACTCTGATAGGCAAAGGAAATACACTGAGCAATCCAGTTAGACAGTGTTCTCTTGGAGACTGGAAGTCCCAAATGAGAAGGATCAAAAGCAACAAAGAGTTGAGAGGACTTTCTATGTTGCTGTGTTCTTTGTAAGTAAAAGGCTAAAGCTCTTTTACAGTCCAAGGTATGAAGATTCCACTCTGCATTTGATGCATGAGGCCTTGGAAAAAACACAGGTAGGTAGACCGCTTGGTTTAGATGAAAAGGCGAGACCACCTTTGGCATAAAGTGTGGATGAGTCCTAAGGACTACCTTGTCATGATGGAACCTTGTATAAGGTGGATCAGCTACTAGCGTTTGCAACTCACTAATGCGGCGTGCTGATGTGATTGCAATGAGAAAGATAACCTTCCAAGAAATGAATTTCAAGGAGGTAGTAGCTAAAGGTTCAAAGGGTGGCTTCTTGAGCTGCCCAAGAACCAGGTTTAAGTCCCATGCCACCGGTGGTGGCCTAATGGGAGGCTTAGTTAGAAGAAGGCCTCTCATAAATCTTGCTATAAGAGGATGAGAGGAAATAGGCTGTCCATTTAGAGGCTTAAAGGAAGCTGCAATAGCACTCAAATGGACTCTTACTGAGTTAGTCTGAAGTCCTGCATTGGATAAATGAAGGAGATACTCCAGCAATGATTCCAGAGGTATCGCAAGGGGGTTAAGACCCTTCTGTGAACACCATATGGTAAACCTTTTCCACTTAAAAGCATAAGAGCATCTTGTGGAAGGTTTCCTGGAAGCAAAAAGAATATCTTTTACTTGCTGAGGAAGATTAATATCTTGGAGATCTAGGCCTTCAGCAACCAAGCCCTGAGATGCAGAGAGAGGAAATTAGACTTACCTGCTAATTATGGTTCCTGGAGTGGAACCCGTCTAGTCCCGGAACCTCTGGGTTGCCAATCTTATCCAGCAGCTTGGAGACTGAGAAACTCCCACTTTTGTGACCTCACGAGTATATCCCTCCGGTGTCCGCCTCCAATCGTCAGTAACCTATTGACAAAGCAGACTCACCAGAGAAACAAGTAAATATACCTACTACAGTTAATGGCCAAAGGGAAAACAACAGGGACGAAGAAACAGCCCCGTCCTCACTGTGACGATAGACCCTCGAACAGATCAGAATCTTAGCAGAAAAGAAGGAACGGAGAGAAAGAAACCCCCCGAAAGGAAGGCCTCTGACCCCCACCCCCGAGTACTCATACAACAAGTAATCTGGTGTATGCACTGTTGTTTTTTTTTTTACACAACAGAAGGAAGAAAGGACAAATCTTACCGGTAAGCCTGTGAGACACTTCAGGCAGTAGAGCGCATGCACAGCCGGGGAGGGACCCGGGACTAGACGGGTTCCACTCCAGGAACCATAATTAGCAGGTAAGTCTAATTTCCTCTTCCTGATCGTGTCCCCCGTCTAGTCCCGGAACCTCTGGGTCAGTACCAGAGCAGTAGAAAATAATTAAGCACGGGAGGGACCCGGCAAACCAGCCTGAAGAACAGCCCTTCCAAAGGAGGACTCCTCCATCCTTTGCACATCCAGACGATAGTGTTGAACAAAGGTATTCAAAGACGACCACGTGGCCGCCTTACAAATGTCGCCTGGTGACACCAAGCGATGCTCGGCCCACGAAGTGGCTTGCGCTCTAGTGGAGTGTGCCCGTAGCCCTTCCGGCACAACTCGACCCTTCAGCACATAGGCGGAGGCAATCGCCTCCTTGATCCATCGGGAAATGGAGGCCTTGGAAGCCGCGTCGCCCTTCCTCGGACCCCCAAACAACACAAAAAGCCTGTCAGAGTTCCGAAAAGACTCTGTGCGCCGCAGATATTTCTTCAAGATTCTGCGAACATCCAATAAATGTAGGTTCCGTGAGCAAGAGGCAGAGCCAGCCTTAGAAAAAACAGGCAAAACGATTTCCTGGTGCAGATGAAAAGGCGATACGACTTTCGGGAGGAACGCCAGCACAGGCCGCAAAACCACCTTACCCGAAAAAAAGGAAAGGTAGGGCTCCCTGCAGGAGAGCGCCTGAAGCTCGGACACCCGACGCGCCGAACAGATGGCCACTAAAAACACCGTCTTCAGCGTGAGGTCTTTAAGAGAGGCCTCCGCTACGGGCTCGAAAGGAACCTGCTCTAAAGCCTCCAGGACGAGAGGTAGATGCCACCTAGGAAAAACAGTTTGAGAAGGCGGCCGAACCAGAGCAACCGCTCAGAAAAAACGCTTCACATCCCAGTGCGACATAACGGACTGACCTTGGACTCGGCCCCGGAAACAGGACAAAGCCGCCGCCTGGACCCGCAGCGAGGCCACCGCCAGCCCCTTGTCAAAGCCATCTTGTAAAAACGCTAGAATCTGAGGAACAGAGGCCTGCAGGGGTCTGCACTTTCTGTCCCCGCACCACGCCTCAAAGATGCGCCATACCCGAATGTACGCCAGGGACGTAGAACGCTTCCTGGACTTCAATAAGGTGGAAACAACCGCCGCGGAGTACCCCTTGGATGTCAACCGCGCCCTTTCAATAGCCAAGCCGTAAGCGAGAATCGATCCACGTGGGGCATGAGAAGAGGTCCCTGAGAAAGAAGGTCCTCCCGACAAGGGAGACGCCAAGGCTTCGCCGCCACCAGCCTCATCAGATCCCCGTACCAAGGACGGCGGGGCCAATCCGGCGCTATCAAAATCACGGACCCCTGGAATTTTTCTATCCTTTGTAGCACCCTGCCGATCAAGACCCAAGGGGGAAAGACATAGAGCAGTTGATCCGCCGGCCAAACCTGAATCAGAGCATCCAGACCCTCCGACATCCGCTCGCGGCGCCTGCTGAAAAAGCGATTTGCCTTTGCGGACGCTAAGGTTGCCATGAGATCCATGACCGGGAAGCCCCACCGGCGAGCTACCATCTCGAAGACGTCGGGATGAAGGACCCATTCCCCCGGATCCACGCGCACCCGACTGAGGAAGTTGGCTTCCACATTGTCCACCCCCGCAATATGAGCGGCCGACAGGTCGGAGAGAGTCAACTCCGCCCAGGCACACAGAGCCGCGGCCTCGGCCTCTAAGGCGACACTGCTGGTGCCTCCCTGCTTGTTGATATAGGCCACGGCTGTCGCGTTGTCGGACAGCACCCGGACCTCCTTGCCGGCAAGCAAGGGGCGAAACCTCTGCAGGGCCAGACTCGCCGCCCTCAGCTCGAGGCGGTTGATTGGCCACGCTGCCTCCTGGGGGGCCCACCGACCTTGAACGAAGCGGCCCTGACAATGAGCGCCCCAGCCCAGCAGACTGGCATCCGTCGTGACTGCTACCCAGTCTGGGGCCACCAGGGACTTCCCCCGCTCCAACGACTCGGGAACCAGCCACCAGAGCAGATCCTGCAGGACCTCCGCCGGACAAACCAGCCTCCGAGACAGCGGGTCCCTCTGATGCGACCACCGACTTAACAAGGCGCGCTGCAACGGCCTCATATGAGCCCGTGCCCACGGCACCGTCTCTATGGACGCCGCCATGGTGCCCAGCACTTGCAGATAATGCCAAGCCGAAGGAGCCCTGCGCAACCGGAACCGTTCCACCAGCTTGCGGAGGTGCTGAGCTCTTTGCGCCGTGAGAAACACCCTGCCCAACTGGGTGTCGAAACGCACACCGAGATATTCCAAGTTCTGAGATGGGAGCAAGCGACTCTTCGCCACATTGACTACCCACCCCAGACTTTCCAGGAACGAAACTACTCTGGCTGTTGCTCGCACGCTCTCGGCGTGGGATTTTGCTCGGATCAGCAAGTCGTCCAGGTACGGGTGGACGAGGATGCCCTCCTTGCGCAGAGCCGCCGCTACCACAACCATGACTTTGGTGAAGACCCGCGGAGCCGTGGCAAGCCCGAAGGGCAACGCTTGGAACTGATAGTGACCGAACGGGACCGCAAACCGGAGGAATCGGTAATGGTCCGGTCGGATGGGAATATGCAGATAAGCCTCCGAGAGGTCCAGCGACGTAAGGAACTCCCCGCGCTGAACCGCCACAATGACGGACCGCAGAGTCTCCATGTGAAAATGAGACACTCGAAAACAGCGGTTGACACGCTTGAGATCCAAAATGGGACGTACTCCCCCGCCCTTCTTTGACACCACGAAATAAATGGAGTAGCGACCGCACCCGCATTGGCCTGGAGGCACGGGGACGATGGCCTTGAGGTCGAGTAGCCTTTGTACCGTCTCCCGAAGGGCCGCCCGCTTCACGACGGACCGACCGGGAGACAGCACAAACGCGTCCCGCACCGGACGGAGGAACTCCAGGGCATAACCGTCTCGAATGACCTCTAGGACCCACTGATCCGAGGTGATTTGGGCCCAGGCAGGAAGAAACCCCTGCAAACGCCCCCCCACTGGGATGAGGGGCGCCTGGGCCCCCCTCGCTTCATTGCGGTTTCTTGAAGGTAGTCGAGGAGGAGGACGAGGCACCGAAGCCCTTGCCCGCTCCCCGAAACCCACGAAAGCCCTGCGACCTGTTGGAGAAACGGCCGCGCTGGCTCGGGAAAAACCTTTGGGAGCGAAAACGCCGAGAATCGCGCACGAGCCCCCTACCTCCCGGTGCTCCACGGGCCACCTTGGGCTTATCCTCCGGTAACCGCCCGCCCTTGGATTCACCGAGATCCTTGACCAGCTTCTCCAAGTCCTCACCAAACAGAAGACGACCCTTAAAGGGAAGTTTACTCAATCGAGCCTTAGAGGAGTTATCTGCTGACCAATTGCGGAGCCATAAATAGCGTCGGGCTGCGACAGAGGAGGCCATACTCTTGGAAAGCCCACGCATAAGATCATACTGAAGATCTGCCAAGTAAGCTGTCCCGGACTCCAGGCGGGCAGCCTCTTCCGCCAATGCGCTGGGCTGCCCCTCCTGCATCTGCTGGGACCACCGCAGGCAGGCCCTAGCCACCCACGCACCACAGATCGCTGCCTGGAGCGAAGTGGCATTGACCTCGAAAACCTGCCGCAACAAGGCATCCAATTTCCTGTCTTGCCCATCCTTAAGGGCCGCACTGCCCTCCACGGGAATGGTCGTTTTCTTAGTAACTGCGGAGACGGCCGCATCCACCTTAGGCAATTTAAACACCTCTCTATCTTGATCTAACAAGGGATACAAACGCCCCATAACCCGGGAGCCTTTGAGCGGGGCCTCGGGCAGATTCCATTCCTCCTGAATCATCTCCTGAAAAACCCTGTGAACCGGGAACGCTCGTTGAGTCCTCCGAAACACCTGCACCAAAGGATCCTCCAAGGACTCATCAGCCGACGTCCCTGGGACCGGCATATTGAGCGCCTTAAGCGTCTCGACGATGAGGGCGGGAAGTTCATCCCTCCGAAAGACTCTCACAATCCGGGACTGGTCCTCCCTCTCTGAGATCTCACCTTCCTCCAGCTCCTCATCCAACTGAAGGCTGTGCGACTCCTCATCCGAAAGAGGATCCTCAGAAACCTCCGACTGCGCCCCGAGGTCACCTGTTATTCGAGGTTTCTTACCCTCCACCGAAGCGCAGTCCGCTCGAGGAGAAGCCGAGCGCTTACGGGTACCACCCTTCGGAGGTTGCTGCTGCGTAGGGCCACCAAAGACGGACTGTTGCAGGAGAGCAACGAACTGTTGGGAAAAAATAGAGGACAAGTCCAATGGCAACGCCGGTAAGGCGGAAGAGACAACCGAGCCGGATGAAGGACCCGCCACCGACTCCAATGGAGAAGCGTCCTGCCCCCCTGGCACGGCAATGTCCGCAGTGGAAGCCGGGACAGCCTCCTGCTGTGCTTGTTCCGAAGCCGTCTCCCCGGAGTCACCCACACAAGACTTGCAGACGCCGGTAGACGTTTTCTGCGTCCCACACACCAAACACAGGGACTTGGAAGGCATGACAGAAAATACACTGACCCGGGGCTTGCCTAGGGTAGCAAACACCAAGGCAGGCAGGCAAAGAGTTCTCAGACTAAGAGCCAACCGTGGAAATACCACACCAAACCGCCTTAACCCCAGCAGCAGAAAAGGCCCAAAGCCCCCCCTGTCAAGAGATTCCCCCTTCACAGCGCTGTGCTTGTAAGGTTTTTTTTTTTTTTTTTTTTAAAGAAACGCTGAAGCACTCAACCGCCTGCTGCGGCCCCCGGACCCCCTGTGCCGAAGGCCAGAAGAGCCGGCACGCCGACGCCACGCGGCAGGGCCGCAGGGAGCAAAAGCGCGCGAAAATGCTCTGAGGGGAAAGGAGCTCGCTGCCCGTCGCAACACTCACCTCCGGCCTGCGATCACGAGGAACGAGCGTGCAGGAAGCAGGGCTGCGGCCGCCTGCCCCGGGAGCGCTCGAGACGCCGCAGGCCCGAGAAGCACTCCCGAAGTAAAGCAAATTTGTTGTTTTTCAGCCGCCGGCCGCGTGCACCGGAGGGAGCCGCCAGACGCACGAGCAGGCAAGACCTCTGCGTGGCGTCGGCTCAACTCCGGACAATCAGTCTATGAAGCAGCGCTATGCAGCTGCTGCAGGGAGACCGCTCTTCTTATCGCTGGTGCCTGAAGGGACCCCACTCCCCAAAGAAATGAGCAGGGAGACAGAGAGGAGGGAAGAGACAGGGAGGGAGAAGCAGACAAAGCTAGAAATAAAGACGCTGATCTGTGCAGAGATAAAAGCCACAGACCGAAGGTAGAGGGAGACCCCGGGACTGAACTACTTGCACCACACCAAAGAATTAAACCCAATCACTTTAAAAGCAATTATCTAATTGTTTCTCTAGTGAGCCCGGACCCCCGGGCTCCCATGTTTCCAGCTGCTTGGAGACTGAGGTAACTGACGATTGGAGGCGGACACCGGAGGGATATACTCGTGAGGTCACAAAAGTGGGAGTTTCTCAGTCTCCAAGCTGCTGGATAAGATTGGCAACCCAGAGGTTCCGGGACTAGACGGGGGACACGATCAGGAACTGGGGATTGGGATGCCATAACATTCCGTCCTCCTGAGATAGGAGATCTGGAGCAGACCCTAACTCCAGGGAGGGAGCTTGAGAGAGATGTAGAAGCAGAGGGAACCACACTTGCCGTGGCCAATGTGGAGCTATGAAAATCATATGGCCTCTGTCTCTCTGAAGCTTGAACAGGGTTTTGGGAATTAGGGGAATGGGTGGAAAGGCATACAGGAAGTCTTGACCAAAATGAAGGAGGAAAGCATCCCTGGCCTGAGCCTTCTGAGCCGGAATTCTGGAACAGAACCGGGGAGGTTTGGCATTCCACGGACTTGCAAAGAGGTCTATGTCCGGGGTTCCCCAAATTTGAAAAATCTTGGTTACCTGGTCTGCATGCAGAGACCATTCGTGTGGAAGCAGAACTCGACTGAGTCTGTCTGCCCAAGAGTTTTGTATGCCTGGTAGATACACTGCCAGGAGATGAATCTGATGCTCTCTGGCAAGGGCTCATAGTCGCAAAGCTTTCTTGCAAAGCAACAGAGAGCCTGTTCCCCCCTGCTTGTTCACATAGAACATGGCTACTTGATTGTCCATATGAATGAGGACTGTCTTGCAGCTGAGCAGAGTGTGGAACACTTGCAGAGCAAGGAAGATTGCTCTGAGTGCCAAGAGATTGATATGTAGATGACTCTCCTGTGGAGACCAGGTGCCTTGGGTGGAGAGGTCTTGCAGATGAGCTCCCCAACCCATTGGAGAAGCATCTGTTGTGAGAGCTGCTTGGGGTAAGGGTTGTTGAAAAGGGGACCCCTGCAACGGGTTTTGAGTTGACTTCCACCACTGGAGGGACAAAATAAGGCGACTTGTGTTTGCTATTTTGTCTGACAGGCATCCTGATGGCTGGGTCCAATGGGTGGATAAAGTCCACTGAGCTGCCCTCATATGGAGGCAAGCATAGGGAACCACATGCACAGTAGATGCCATGTGGCCTAGTAGTTGTAACATTTCTCGAGCAGTTAGATGAGGCTTTAGCACTGCTTGAGAAGCTAACTGCACCATGCGAAGGCAACGGGCCTGGGGGAGATAGGCCCTTGCCTTTCTGGTATCCAGCAAAGCTCCTATGAACTCTAAAGACTGAGTGGGAGTTAGGCTGGATTTTGGGATGTTTATTACCAGCCCTAAATACTGAAGGATACGCATTGTGCAGGATAGAGAAGTCCTGGCCTCTGACTCTGTTGGGGCTCAAATGAGCCAGTCGTCTAAGTAGGGGAAGACGAATATCCCTAGAGTGCGGAGAAATGCTGCTACTACAGCCATGCATTTCGTGAACACCCTTGGTGCTGAGGCCAGGCCAAAAGGAAGCACCCTGTATTGGTAGTGCTTTCCTTGAAAAAGGAACCGAAGGAACCTTCTGTGGGTTGGATGGATGAGGACATGGGTGTACGCATCCTTGAGATCTAGAGAACAAAGCCAATCCTGACTCTGAAGGTATGGCAGCAGAGATCCGAGAGAAATCATCTTGAATTTTTCCTTGACAAGGAATTTGTTCAATTCTCTGAGGTCTAAGATAGGTCTGTAACCTCCTGTTTTCTTTGGGATAAGGAAATAAGAGGAATAGAACCCTGTACCCTGCTGATGAATGGGTACTTCTTCTATTGCCCCTTGGGAAAGAAGGATAGTGACCTCCTGACCTAACAGGTTGATGAGAGAGGTCGGAGAATTGAACTGTTTTACTATTGTGTGATGGGGCATGCTTGAAAAATGAAGCTTGTACCCCTCCTTTATGATGGTGAGTGTCCAATGCTCTGCTGTTATCTGCCCCCATCTGGGGGCAAAATGACATAATCTTCCTGGAATGGTGGAAGGCTCTGGTCCCCCGAGAGCCAGGAAGGCTAAGTTCTCTAGCTGAAAGTCAAAGGCCCTGTGGAGGCTGAGACTGCTGGCCCGGCTGAGGCTTAGCAGTCTTTGCTTTATTCTGTTTGGGTGGTTGCTGACCTTTCCTGGCGAGCTGACCTGCAGAACGTCCCTGCTGAACATAAGCAGGATAATATTTTCTATTTTTAGAAAAGAATGGTTTCTTGAACAATTTCTTTCTAGCAGGATCAGCTGTGGACTTGGATAACCTATCCAAAGTGGAGTTGTCAGCATCCATCTCATTGGCCTTTTTACTGCCAATCTTTACCAAACAGGTTCTCACCAGTACAAGGGATATTTCCCAATTTGTCTTGTACCCAGAGCTCTAAATCAGATGCCTGGAGCCAAGCAATTCTACGTGCACCTATGGCAATAGCCGAGGTTCTGCTTATGTACTCAAAGCAGTCAAAGGCTGCATGGTTGGCAAATTTAGAAACATCTTAGGCATGTTTGACCAAAGTGAGAAAATCCTGTCTTCTATCCTCAGGAAGAATAGGACTTAAAGCTTCTAAATCATCTGTGACCTCCTTCAGGAACATTCCCATGTAGAGACTATAGGAAATGATCCTGGCAGAAAGCATGGAAGCTTGGAAGACCAGACGTCCAAAAGCATCCAGGGTTCTGCACTCACGTCCTGGAGGATTAGAGGCATGCCTCTTTGCACTCTTGATCCTTCTCATAGCTGATTCCACTACAATAGAGTGGTGAGGAAGCTGAGTCTTTTGGAAACCAGGACAAGGAGGGACTCGATACATAGTATCTAGTCTGTGAGAATGAGGAGAGATGGTAAGAGGTGTCTCCCACATCCTTAACATGAGATCATATAAAATCTCATGAATGGGCAAGGTAGCTGCCTCCTTAGGAGTTTTGGGATATTGTAGAATTTCCAACTCCTTGGCCCTTGGCTCTGTTTCAGGGGCCACAGTAATGGACAGGCCCTGAGCCACCTCCCTGATAAAATCCTGGAAGGAAATATCCTCTGGAGGAGACATCCTGCGCTTAGGGGAGGAGGGCTCCTCTGGGAGAAGCATTCCTGCATCGACAGAACTTTCAGAATCCTCAGATTCTTCTGAGGACTCGAAGTACCGTCTGTCCGGATGCTCTTGAAGAGCCCGATACCTGTACCAACCGAAGTCGGTACCAGGAGTAACCGGTACCGGGGTATCGGTACCGGAGGGCATCGGATGACTGGGTACCGGCAAAGCAGACACCGATGCCGATGTTATCGGTACCGGTACCGATACCGATGCCGGGGCCGGTACCGGTCAAATTGTCTGTTGCGGTTCCGAGGGTGTCAATGCCGCAAGGAGAGCCACCAGACTGCGCTCAATAGCCAGGACTCTCTGGTCTATCGACGCTGCCAATGCCTGGATGTCGGTACCGGAGGAGACCGCCGGTACCCCAGAGCATGGCACCAGTAGTTCTGCCGAGGCCGAGGCCTCAAGAACATCCTGGAGCCCCGATAATGCTTTGGAAGCCAAAGCCTCCCGCCGGGGCAATTTTGCCGGTGCAGAATCCTCAAGGGCAACGCCAGGGGCAATGCGATGCTTAGAAGGAGATCTACCCTTTGAGGACCGGCTGGACTTATGTTTAGTTACCTGAGATCCACGGGAGGAAGAAGCAGCCCTGGAAGACGCCGATGCCACCGAAGCTGCATCAGAGGGAAACAGGGTACTGAGCTTAGCAGCTCGGTTCTGCTGACCTCTTTTAGACATCATGGTGCAGGACATACAATCCGTGATGGAGTGGTCAGGACCTAAACATTTTAGACACCATTCATGGGTGTCGGTGACAGAAATGGTACCGCCACACTTGGTGCACTTTTTGAAACCTGAGGCAGGTTTCTCCATTGTAAGGAAAGGTTTTTGGGCCTAAGGCCCAAAAAGGCGCGTGCACCTGAAGAAAAAAGAAAAAAAGTAGAATATATATATATATTTTTTTTTTTTTAAAGACAGAAATAATAAGAAAAAAACCCGGCAGTACCGGTAAAGCGTCGAGGAAGGCAGACGCGACCACAAAAAAATAAATAAATAAAAAAGAATTCTTCTGCGGTGACAGGAACGACAACCTGCTGGCTCCGCGGAAAAAGAAGAACTGGAGAGAGGCAGTTGGGAAAGGCGGGAAGACAGCATGCAGGCGCTGTGGGATGCTTCCAAAAGCTTTCTAATTGGACGCTGGGGAGCGTTCCTGCGCAGGCTCCGTCGGTACCGACGATACCCATATGTGATGACTACATTCCTGCTTGTTCCTGGAGATAAACTGCAGTTTATTTTAAATAAAATGAAATTAATAGGATATTTTATCTTACATATGGAAAACTATACTGGATTTTCATTTTAGAAATTCTCAGTTATAAAAGGAATTATGCATGCACATATATTAAATTTACAGAAGAAACACTGCACATCACTTTCAGAGAATTTTATTAGTACAACACATTTAACAACTACAACATATCCAGCCGGTTTTCGAAATATCTAGTAATAGATCAGAGTTTACATAACTAAACAGAAATCCTCCCATGTTCTATAAAATTGTCCAAGCTGGCACGTAGAATGTCTGTACAATAGAAAAATGGTACTATAATTGCCAAGTAGAGGGGCTGGAACAAGTTATCGGTGACTGAATTAATAGGAAAAGTCAAACAGGGTCAGAAGACAGAATAAAACAAGTAGGTAGAAAACAAAAGTACATTTAATATATTTTCCTCCAAACAACTTGAAAACTTGAGAAATATAAATTCCTTAAGAAGGAAAAGTAAACTGCGTTTTTCAAACATTGTCGCTTCTATCTCTGTTAATTAAAAGCAAGGGAAGATTGTGCACCTTTAACCTTTGCTGCTATATAAACTGTCAGTTTCTTTCAGGCTAAATATTAACAAAACATACTATCTAGCAATTTTTTTTAAATTTGTTGTACTCCTTTCAGTATCTTTCATACCATCCTACTGTCGTTGTCTTCTGGGCATCTGGTTTCTTAAGCACCGCCATAGGCAGACATTTTCAGTCTTTCAGGTGTTCCTGTGCTAGGCAAAAGATAGAAAATGCTGCAGATTAGGGATACTTCCCTTCTGAGACAAAAAGTAGAAAAGGTATTACTGTGTCATGGGAAGAATAAGGACTTTGTGGAAATACAGACCCAAAAGCAAAAGTAAATAACAGATATGAAGTCAATAAAATCTGAGCCTGTGGCTAGAACAGGGGTACTTAACTTTGGGTCCATAGACCCGGATAGATTTCAGGGGGTCTGTGAACTTGTATGGGGAAAAGATTTCTGGCTCCGATATTCAGTGGCAGCGGCTGGCGCTGCTGAATGAAAAACCTGGATATTCAATGTCAGTGCCATATCCAGTCACTGACACTGAATATCTGGGTCAGCTGGACAGTACAGAAGCTAACCAAGCAGCATCGATATTCAGCCGCTGCCTGGTTAGCTTCTGCAGAGAAAGTTAGGCCACCCTTTATTTATTTATTTATTTACATTCTCTTATATACCGCGCTATTCTGCATCAGTGCGGTTTACATTGAACAAACTGAAATTACATTGAACAGGGCATTATAACTTGGAGATAACTATTTTACAGGGAACATGGGCTATGGAGGGTTAAGTGGCTTGCCCAAGACCACAAGGAGCACCTGTGGGACTAGAAACCCCAGTCCTTCCGGCCCAAGGTTGCTGTCCTCTAGTGGGATTTGAACCCCCGACCTTCCGGCCTGAAGTACCTTGCCCCAACCCTTCCAGGTGCCTAACTTTTGTTGCTTAGTGATAACCAGGCAGAAGCTCAATATTGCTGCTGTTGGGTTATCACCGGGTGCCATCTCCATTCTACCCTGGAAAACCCCAATACTAGTTGGGGTCGTTTAGCGATAGCACCCATGGATATTCAGCAGTCAGTGCCTGCGATTAATGGGTCTGCTAATTGCGTTAATCACATCAAATATCCCCCTAAAGCTATATTTTAACTAACCTCTAAATGAAATTTAGCATTTCCTTCAATTATGAATGTAGGCAACAAACCACAGTAGTAATCGCCAAACTTGTGATTTTGTCATCAATTGAAATCACAGATATTTTCATCTCATTACAGTTGTTATGGATATCTAAAAATATCATTTACGCTCATCACTACTTCAAACTTAGAGTAATTAGACCTGCTTCTAGATTGCACAGGATCACAGTCTTCCTATCTAAGGTGACATAACTGCCCAACTATTGGACAATTTTGTACCTAGCACTCATTCAGTTACCTCATGGTGAAGTCGCATGTTCTCACATTGGTGATCCCAGACATCTGTTGCTTTCCAGTATTTCCTATCTACAATATGTGGAAGGAAGGAAGTTGTTTTCATTGTTGAGAATTATAAATTCTTCGTAAGGCGACATAGCCTTCTGTAACACGGATAGGCACATAGGCTACGAGTATAGACCAGGCAAGTTCCTATAAAGTTGCTTATTGGATTGCCAAAATAAAAAAAAGCACCACACTAATGGAGAGACTTTAGTAAAGCCATGGGCCTTGGAAATGGTTCAGCTGATCTGTGGACTAGAACAGAGTTAAAAACTGGAAGCGATTTCCTTGTCAAATGATGTGCTGTTTTAGTATAGTTGATATTTCTTTTAACATTTTGAAGCAGGTAATCAAAGAATTGGCAACTATGCCAATTGCCTTTAGTATGCAACTGGATGAAACTACAAACATTTCTTATGTCGCCAGCTCCTCATTTTTTGTTCGCTATGTACATGCTGACACCATCAAAGAAGAATTCTTATTTTGTGAGTCCTCTTTGGAAACTACAAAGGCCATCAACATTTTGGAAATGGTAAAAAAAAAACTTTGACTAGAAAGAAAAGTTTCATACTCTTTGCACAGATATATTACCAAGCATCGCAGGAGCTCTATCTGGTTTTGCTACTTTAGTGAAAAAAGGAAGCTCCTCATGTTGTCGTCACTCATTGCTCAATATCGCCAATGCCCGGTTAGCAATCGGCCTATGTGGCAAAACTGGATATTCAATGCCGGGACTGGATATGAGCTTGACATTGAATATCGGGGTGTAATGTTCAGTGCCCACAGCTATCTGAATATGGGGCCCCATATATATATATAGAAACATCCAATTTCTCACTCAAGACCAATCACAAAACCAAATTTTAATGAATTTCCTTAAGCAATAGGATTTCCAGCTGTAGAGGATCAAACAAAACAAACCTATTTCCTTGAAAAGTAATCAAGCAGTACCTTAAATAGTAGCTCCCAAAGACAACACCCTAGCCTTAAAGGCAAAGAAACACTTTTTGATGTAATTGCTTAACTCTTGAGACATCAGGAAACATTTGAGTTTTAAATCCACAAAAAAACAACATCCATATCTGATTGAAAAGAAACAACCAGAGTAGCACGAGATTTACATCTTGTGAATTCTCCAGAAATGCAGTTAGTCACACTGATTATTTAACATATAAAATCCTTCTTGAGAAGCATGTGAGTCAGGCAAAGCAAATATACTTCCTTAAAATTTCAGAAGAGAGCAAATTATGTACAGGAAAGTTCAATATTATCAGTTTTTTATTATCTTGCAACATTTTCAAGGTATTCTAACTTTTGATGGATATTCAAATTATTCATTTATAGCTGAAGTATTCACTAATTGAAAAGAAGAGCATTGAGATTCAGAGATAATTTTTTGTATAAAACACCTCCATCTTCTCATCCATTGTTCCCAGGCTAGCCATCGTCTCATGCAAGAACTGTGACACATCAGGGAAACAGTAGAAACAAAAGCTTTCTATGTACATGTTACAACTCACTAAATATCCACCAAGGAGACCTAAGAATCAAGCAACTCCTGGGCAGAAACAGCAGATGGGTCCCGTGTCTAGCATTAAAGTTTCACTAGGTATTAAACTTCCCTCCCAAGCACCCTAAGAGCCCCTGAAGACATAAATGACTTCTGAAAAAACCTCAAAACTTTCAAGAAGTATTTGGACCAGATATCTAACCCTTCAAATCTAATAGGACGCAACAATGAACAAATCCCATAATCTGTTGAAGTTTAATATAAAATTGTAAATAGTTGAAGCTCAATGTTATACCCATATATTAAGTATTAATGTACATAAGTTATTGTTCCATGCAAAAATCTTAACCTTGCTGTTAATTTAATTAGTTTTGATAATTTGAAAAGCGGTATAAAAGAAATGTTAAATAAACAAATAAACTGGGAGTGGAGGAGTAGCCTAATAGAGCAACAGCGTAGCATTCAAGAATATCAGGGCTCGATTCCCACTCAGCAAGTTACTTTTACCCTCCATTGCTTTGTAAGAAAAGGCCTAGCAATCTACTTCCGGTCATATCATGCCAAGAAAACCCATGGACTGCCTGGTCGCCAGGAGACAGCACTGACACTTAAGAACAAAAAGCGGTATTATACTGGGAGAATTCTGCTTTAAAAGCACTAACCTCAGAAGGAGAGGGCATTATAGTGGGGGAGGGAGGTGTGCTCAAAGAAGCTTACTTAAGAGGAGAATAGTATCTTGATGCGTTAGACCTTCCTTTGGCTTAAAGTGCTTATCCACCAGACTAGCGAGAGACATTTCATAAGAGACTTTTTCTTATTTCTCTTGCTTTGGATGGCATCAAAAAGACCCAAGGCCCCTTGTTGCTCCTCTGGTGTTCTAAGGGGCATGCTCAAGGGCCACAGCTGTGCACCCATCAGCCAAGCATCGCACAGCAGCGGGTTCTTATTGGGGCAAGTAGGAATATCCTGAGCAAGCCTACACTAGTACAGATGGAATTACTGCTGCTCCTAATGACCTCTTCACACAGAGACTGCTCAATAAAGGCTATCCAGGATACTGTTGAAGCCGTGCAATCTTACTGGGGCCTGTATATGACATTGGTAGGGGTGTTCCAAGCAAGCCTGCACCTGTTACAGATGGAATCACTGTTGCTCCCAACAACCTCTCCACACAGAGGCTGCATCCCTTTGGAATGTTGTTCCCTCCAATATCCATAATGAGAACTCCTACAAGAAATTTGTCACTCCTAAAGACTCACTCTTTCAAAGAGGCTTTTGGTGACTGCTTGTTCTAGAGTGGTGGCAATTCTGTTTTCTTTTATTCCTTGTGGTTCTTTTTTCTCTCTTTTCTGTTTTAATTGGCGTTCCTTTCCACAATTATTTTATTTTACTCATTGTATACCACTAGGATGCTGCTCAGTTTTGAACAGTATAGAAAGTTTTAACAATAAATAATAATAATAATGTTCTACCCTGACCTAATGTACAAATAAATAATAGCAGAGACAATGGGCAGCCCTGTCAGGTGTCATGCTCAAGTACAAAAGGGTTTGTTACTTCCCCTCCATTTAATAACAAGTGAGCAGTGGATTTATCACATAAAGTCTCTATCCATTTCACAAACTCCTCTATAATCCCCATCTAACAAAGAACCCAAAATGAAGTCCCAGCTCACCTTCTCAAAAGCTTTCTCAGCGTACAGGCCTAGCACCATCCCCTCTAGTGCCTTCTCTCCTGTTTTCATGAGCACTGTTAATACTTTTTGCCTACTGGAGACTCCTCATCTTTCCTTGTCAAAACCCTGTTTGGTCTTTTCTGACCAAGCACAGTAGATGATCTGAAGCTCTATAGTTCCAGCGACTAACAATTAGCAGAACAACTCCATGTGGTTTGAAAGCTTTTCTGATGACATCAGGATGACCTTTGGCCTTGACAAATATGCTAAGGCAACTCTGTTTAGAGCAAAACTGAGCAAAACAGAAAACATCTCCCTGGCTGAAAGCTGTGACATCAAGGATCTTGAACAAGAAGGTGTATATAAGTATCTTGGAGTTAAAGAAGGAATGACACTCAAGCAGAAATTACTGAGAGAAAAGATCAGTAAAGAATATTCTAGGAGATTAAAATTATTATTGAAAAGTGCTTTAACATCACAGAATAAAATACAAGCCATCAATCAGCTGGCAATTTCTGTACTTTCATAAAGCTTTGGAATTGTGGACTGGCTTCTTAAAAATCTTGAAAAACTCGTAGGAACATGAAAACTCCTCCAGGCACATGAAGTGATTCACAAGAATCAGTGTATGCCAAGACTGTACATCCCTAGAGCTGATGGAGGGCTAGGACTCATAGAGATTAATTACACATACAGAGCTACTATCATAGGCCTTCAGGCTTACTTAACTGCATCCTCGGATCCAAATACGCAAAAAATGCTGAAATATGAGAGTAAATGTCCAGAATCTGTGTCCATAAGAAGGACATAGACAATAAACTCCAGTCATTGAAAGATCATGATAACCAGTTTGACACTTTGATACAAGACTTTAATAGGAATTTAGAGAGATACAAGAAAGAAATTAAGGAAAAGAAAATCTCTAAATTCAGAAGAGATGAGGACAATTATAAGTTCGGTTATATATACCCATGGAGTAAGAAGAAGGGTTTCACAGATGAGAATTATCATAGATATAGATATCCCCCACAGAGAAAATCATCCACTCTTAGGGACGATATCCCAGAAGTTGAAACAGCATCCGCAAAAAAAATGTATCCGAAGTTCTTCTGGAGATCCCCTGGATGCTTCTGCTCCCCTCTTTGATACAGATAAACATAAATCACAGGATTTTTCAATGGAGCGCTTATGGAAGGGAGTGGGGGGAGCAAATCAAACAATCAATCCAAACCTATAGAGCCACCACGGGAATTACATTGGGAAGGAAGGAGAGACCCACTACCCCTGAATCGTGGCAGGGGAAGAGGGAGGAGGTGGCCTCAAGGAGGACGCTAAGAGTCCATCAGAGACTATATAGTTCAGTTATTAATCTTTCAGATGTATCTATTACTAAATGCCAGACGGAGGTCCTTGAAAAGGGATTATCATTTGCACCCACTACAGTTTATAATTCATTTGATTTTAGAGTTGAGTTTTTTAACTTTGTAAGAAAGCTTAAAATCAAAGATTTCTTTTCCAAATACTGCCACAGGGAATGTAGATAAATTATACTTGGAAAGTCTACCTGGATCCCCCCCAAAACAACTAATCCTGCTATTGATATTTTTGAAAAAGACTGTACTTAAAGAGAGAGGCCAATTCGAGAAGCTACAAGGTGTCATAGTCCCATCACCTCATCAAGCCTAGGCCCAGCCCAGAGCCTTGCTTGGCCCTCTGGGATAAGTAGTCAAAGAATCAGTTGTGGCACCGAGGTAAGGCTTTAAAGGTTTTATTCCCCTTCCAAGAGGTTTCTTTTGGGTGAGCAAAACAAAAGCATACACAGCCCCACTTGGGCAAAAACAAAGTAAAAATGAGAACAGAAATTGCTTATTTTCAGCTTTAAACAGGTAAAGGAAAAAGTATTCAAAACAGTTCTTTCCAGCATACAAAGATCATTTCCTTTGTGGCTTTCAAGCTTGGCAATTCAATTCGTTTATCTCAGAGACAATATATTATCAGAGACCGTGCTCTCCATGTAATCACTACTTACATTATCTCCCTGCACCTCACATTGCATCTCTTCGGGCTCTTCCGTTAAGGACTCATCCCTTGCAGCATATGGTACGTTACTGAACAGTCTCCCCCTACTATTCAGGAAGTCTCTTTCCTTCTGGGTGAGAATGCTGGCTAAGCTGCTACCATATTCCTTGGAGTGTCTACCCTGGGAGCTTCTCAAATGCGGTGGGAGATAGAGGAAATTCTTACTTTCACTTTTCCCTCTACTAGAAACAGTAGGGCTAGCTTTAAACAGTCTTTGACTCAGGCTGTGCTCAGCTGCTACAGACGCCGGAGTAAAATCCCGTAAAAACTTCTCCTGGCTCCTGTCTTTGAAACTTCTTCTGGACACAGGCTTATGCTCAGGTATAAAAGCTTTACTCTTTTTATGCCAGTTGTTTGTATAAAAACTTTCTTCTGGCTTCCTCCAGCTAACTTCACAATTATATGTTTGGTTACCTTTCTGATAGCTTCTGCTGGGCTTTGACGCTTTCAGAGCTCTGCCCTCAGCTCCCTTCCAATTAGAGTTTCTCCGATTATATCTTTGGCTTTCAGCCTCACAGCTGCTTGCTCCCGTGCTCCAACCGGGTTCTATTCCATTCCTGCTGTGTCCTGCGTGTGTCTTCTCTCTCTCACCTTCACTCTCACTCTCACTTTCACTCCTGCTCCCACGCTCACTCCATCTCTTGCTTGGATTCTCAAGCTGGCTCTGTCTCTCAAACAGGCTCCTTTGCACACGCTGGCTCTCCTCCTCACACTGGCTCTGTCTAACTCCATGTGCACTGAGCTTTTCTACGTGCGTGTCAGCTCCACCCACTCCCAGCTGGCTTTCATTGGTCCCTAATTTACTGGCCTTCCTGCTGCTTGGACGTGTTTCCTTTGCACGTGAGCTGTTTTGTTTAGGTTGCCTATGGCAACATCCTACCCTGTGTTCCTCTGAACTGTCATAATCTGTCCTACTTCCTGCATTTCTGCGGGTTTTCAAGGGCTCTATTAAACCTACTCCGTGACAAAGGACATATTTATCACACCACCACTAGGGAGCAAAAACAGGCTATCGAATCACTAAGAACTGATTATAGGATAGTCATCAAACTGGCTGATAAGGGTGGGGCCATTGTTATAATAAACAGAAAGGATTATGTTCCTGAAATAAAACAACAATTGAGTGATAATACATTCTATAGGAAGTTGGATAAGGATCCTACCCCTCTTTTGAAACAAGACAGAGTAGTTAATCACCTGTAACAGGTGTTCTCCAGGAGCAGCAGGAATCAGTCCTCACATATGGGTGACGTCGGCGCCGACGGAGCCCTCGCGGAGCAATTTCCCCAGCTTTCAAAGAAAGCCTTTGGGAATTGCAGCGCGCATGCGCGGTCCCCTTCCCGCCCAAGGGTGCCATCTTGCTCAGTCTGATGACATAGCTAAAAGACAGCAAAAAATTAGCAAATAAATCATATGACTTCAACTCCAAGGGGAGGAGGGAGGGTTGTGAGGACTGATTCCTGCTGCTTCTGGAGAACACCTGTTACAGGTGAGTAACTACTCTTTCTCCAGGACCAAGCAGGAAGTCAGTCCTCACATATGGGACTCCCTAGCTTAAGGAAAAATGAGCTCCCTCTAGCTCAGTAGCACAGAAGGAAGGAATCTTCTCTGAAAACGCCCCCGAACGGTAGCCCAACATCAGGGCCGGAGGGTAGGAGTTGCCTAAACCTCAAAGAGATTATGGAGGACTGCCTGACCAAAAGCACTGTCCCTGCGGGACTCCCTCTCCAGGCAGTAATGGGCCGCAAAAGTCTGGCTTGAAGACCAAGTAGCGGCCCGGCAGATGTCTGCCAACGGAACAGAGCGGAGATGAGCCACTGACGCAGCCTTCGCCCTAACACGATGAGCCGTGACACGACCCTCCAACGAGAGGCCGGCTGCCCCATAAGCCCAAGCGATACAGTCAGCAACCCATGTGGACAAAGTACGCTTGGAGACAGGAAGCCCCAACTTATTGGGGTCAAAAGAAACGAAGAGCTGAACAGCCCTCCTATGCTCCCGCGTACGGTCAAGGTAGAAGGACAAGGCCCTCCTACAGTCCAGGGTATGCAGGACCATTTCAGCCCGGCTGGAGTGCGGCCTGGGAAAGAAGGTTGGAAGAACCACTTCCTGGTTGAGATGAAAAGGGGAAACCACTTTAGGAAGAAACTTAGGGTGAGTCCGTAAGACTACCCTATTCCTGTAGAACCTAGTGTAAGGAGGATCAGACACTAGGGCCTGCAGTTCATTAACGCGCCTAGCAGAGGTAAAGGCTACCAAAAACAAGGTTTTCCAGGAGAGAAAACGAAGAGGGCAGGTAGCCATAGGTTCAAAGGGCGGACAGGTAATCCGCTGTAAGACCACATTCAGATCCCATTCAGGGGCTGGTGGGCGCAAAGGAGGCTTAAGAAGAGGGAGGCCTCGGAGAAAACAAGCCACCAAAGGGTGGTTGGAAAGAGGCCTGCCATCCACCAGTGCGTGATGTGCAGAGAGAGCACTGAGGTGGACTCTGACAGAGTTGGATTTAAGGCCCAGATTGGAGAGGTAAAGCAAATATTGCAAGACCACTGCCACCAAGCAGGAGAAGGGATTCTCAGACTGCTGAGCACACCACATGGAAAACCTACGCCACTTAAGAGCGTAGGACTTCCGGGTGGAGGGCCACCTGGAGGCCAAGACGACCTCTTCCACCTCACGAGGAGGCAGGAGGGGAGCAAGGACTACCCTTTCAGCAGCCAGGCCATCAGATGAAGGGACAGGAGGTTGGGGTGTAGGAGAGTCCCCTGATCCTGTGACAGGAGATCGGGTTGAAACCCCAGAGGAAGAGGAGTGTCCATCGCCAGCTGCATTAGAAGCGGGAACCAGGGTTGTCTCGGCCACCGGGGAGCTACTAGGATCATTGAGGCTCTGTCTCTGAGAACTTTGAAGAGCGTCCGAGACACCAGTGGCATGGGAGGAAAGGCATACAAGAGGCCTGTGGACCATGGAATCAGGAAAGCATCCACCGCCACTCTGAGAGGATGCGGTTGACGAAAGCAGAATCTGGGAAGCTGCCGGATCAGGGGACTGGCAAATAGATCCATGGTGGGGAGACCCCACTTGAGAAAGATCCGCTGAACCACTAACGGATCCAATCTCCACTCGTGTGGTTGGAGGATCCTGCTCAGCCTGTCTGCCAGGTAATTGTCTTGACCTGGGAGATAGACAGCTTTGAGCAGGATGCCGTGAAGGACGGCTCAAGAGCACAGTCTCCGTGCCTCCTGACAGAGAAGGAAGGAGCCTGTACCTCCTTGTTTGTTCACGTAGAACATTGCAACTTGATTTTCTGTCTGGACCAACACAGACTGGTGGGAAGTGAGGTGGGAGAAGGCTTTCAGAGCTAGGCGGATGGCTCTGAGCTCTAGAAAGTTTATCTGATGAGCAGATTCCCAGGGAGTCCAGAGGCCCTGAGTACATGTCCCTTGGCAATGTGCTCCCCAACCTAGGAGAGAAGCATCGGTTGTCAGCACCTGAGAAGGCGGAGGAGATTGAAAATCCACTCCCAGCACCAGGTTTGGTAGATGAAGCCACCACCGCAGAGAAGAGACCAGCAGGTTGGAGACCTGTACTGAGTCCGCCAGGCTCCCTGTGGCCTGATGCCATTGAGTGCGAAGGCACCATTGAGCAGGCCGCATGTTCAGGCAGGCATTGGGGGTAACATGGACCATGGAAGCCATATGGCTGAGCAGTCTCAGAAATTGCCTGGCCGAGACCAGGGAATTGCTGCGAAAGTGGCTGGCTAGATCCATGAGCCTGTGTGCCCTGTCCAGAGGCAGGAAGGCTCGCGCCTGAAGTGTGTTCAACCTTGCGCCGATGAATTCAAGATTTTGAGAGGGGAGCAAAGTGGACTTTGTGAAGTTTATGACAAATCCCAAGTGCTGGAGCAGAGTCACAGTGCGATGAGTGGCCTGAGTGGCCTCCTGGGAAGACTGGGCCCTGATGAGCCAGTCGTCCAGGTATGGAAAAACAAAGAGGCCTTGAAGTCTTAGATAGGCCGCCACCACTGCTAGGCATTTGGTGAATACCCTGGGGGCGGAGGATAGGCCAAAGGGCAGGACTCTGTACTGGTAATGATTTCCTCCCACAACAAACCTGAGATATTGTCTGTGGTCTGGATGAATAAGGATGTGAGTATAGGCATCCTTTAGATCTAAGGAGCATAGCCAGTCTCCCTGCTGGAGGTAGGGTAGCAGGATTCCAAGGGTAAGCATCTTGAACTTTTCCCTGGCCAGGAACTTGTTGAGGTTTCGCAAGTCCAGGATGGGTCTGAGGCCTCCTGTTTGTTTTGGTATCAGAAAGTACCTGGAATAAAAGCCTTGACCTCTCAGGTGGTGGGGCACCGGTTCCACAGCCTGTTCCTGAAGAAGACTTGCCAACTCCTGAAGGAGTAAGTCCCTGTGCAGAGGGAGTCTTGGAGGCTCCCCTGGAAAGTAGGAGGGAGGTACCTGGTGAAAGTGAAGAAGATAGCCTTTTTGAACTATATGAAGTACCCAGGTATTTGACGTGATGGCTGACCACCTGTGGGCAAAGTGGACCAGCCGGCCTCCTGTGCTGAGAGAAAAAAGCGGAGGGGAAGAGGCTATGCTGATGGAGTCAAAAACCCCCACCCTGCTGAGCAGGGGCCGGTGTTGTGGGCTTGGGGGCTTGCTGCCTATGGGACCCATTACCCCGTCCCTTGGCCTGCTGACCTTGTTGGGGAGCTGTTGGGGCCTGATAATGAGGGTATTGTTTATAGGCAGCTGCCTTCCTCGGGTAAAAGGGCTTTTTCCCCGAGCCCTTCTTCTTATGAGAAGGGGCAGAGGTTTTCCGGGGCAGCCGAGTCCTGGTCAGAGTCTCGGTCTCGATCTGTGCAGCCTTTTCAGCCATGGGCTTGCCAAAGAGGTTTTCACCTCTGCAGGGGACATCGACCAACTTGTCCTGTACCCATGGCTCGAGGTCGGATGACTGAACCCAAGCCTGTCGGCGGGCACCGATGCCGGCTCCGGCTACTCGAGCCGATGCTTCGAAGCCATCGTAGGCTGCTCGAGAGATAAACTTCGAGCACTCTCGAATACCAGTGGACAAGGCTTGGAACCTCTGCAAAGGTTCCTCGGAGAGACCAGCAGAGAACCCGGCAATTTCTTTTGCCAGGTCCCGGAGATACATGCCCATATAGAGCTGGTATGTCTGGACCCGACAAGCAAGCATAGAGGCCTGGAAGCACTTCCTACCGAGGGTATCCAGGTTCTGGGCCTACCGGCCGGGAGGCACCAAGGAGTGCATCTTCTGACTCTTGAGTCGATGCATGGCCGATTCCACCACCATGGAATGGTGCAGTAGTTGTGCCTTTAGGAACCCAGGGCTCTTGCGGACTCGATAAATGGAATCGACCCGCTTGCTTAACACCGGCGCCGATGCCGGGCTCTCCCACATGCGGAAGAGAAGTCACTCCAGCATCGGAGGAACCGGTACAGTAAAGGCCTCCTTTGGGGGAGAGTCATACAGGAGGGCATTGAGCTCTTCGGCTCGAGGCTCCTCCTCGGGATCCGTGGGGAATGCCAAGGCCTTGGCCATATACCGCATGAAGTCCGAGAACCGGGTGTCCTCCGGGGGGGGGACCGTCTCCGAGGTTCGGACTCGGGCGAGTCCGATGGGACGCACCGAGTCCGAAAAGTACCAGGGGACTCTTCGTCCTCCGTCTCCCAGGCCGATTCCTCGGAGGAGGAATCGAGCAGCTCCAGTCGGGTGGGCACCGATGCCTTCCGCCCCGATGCCGAGGGAGTTGGCGTTGACGACCTCGGTCCCGAACGGGAGGCCGAGGGAGACCGCGAGACCGAGGATCGACTCGAGTTCGCATGGACTCGAGGATTGGCTCGGTCTCCGGGGTCGACTTGGACGTCGACGTCCCGGTGGTCGGGGCAGAAGCACCGGCGAGGCCAGCGATCAATGCCCGCTGCTGGTCCATGAAGGCAGGGAAACTGCTCTCCAAGGCCGTCAACCTGAGTCCGAGCTCAGGAGACCCAGCAGCCCCCGACTCGGGCCCCGACGGTGTCGGGCCCGACGTCGGCTCCTTCGGAGGTGAGTCCACGAGGACTACAGTACTCATGTGTCCAGGAGACTCCAACTCGAGACGAGGATGTTTCGAAGGCCTCTCCGACTCTGCGGACCCGGGATGGCTATCGGGGCTATGCGACCTGGCCCTCGAGGAACCAGGAGCGCCCACCGACGCCGCCCTCGCGGGTTTCTTCTTCCGATGATGTTCCCGGGCAGGAGACCCCCGCTCAGAGGAACTCCGACAATGCTCAGGACTGGTGTCCCGGGACGTCGAAGCCTCTGACGAGGTCCGGGCCCGGCCAGACCCGGAGTCAGAGAAGATTCTTTCTTTTTGTTGCTGCCGACTCCTCAACGCTTTAGAGGACATCTTGCCACACGGACCACAGATCATCGGGTCATGAGTGGGTCCAAGGCAGCGGAGGCAGCAGTCGTGTGTGTCGGTAAGAGACATACGTTTCTTACACCGATCACACTTTTTAAAGCCGCTGGCAGCCATCGGGGAAAAAAGGGCCCCTGCGAGGTCAAAAGACAGGGCTGCCAGTGAAAATGGAAAAATTGGCGCGAACGCTAGTCACGAAGGACAAAAACCGAAAAAATTTCGAAAGGACTCAACACCGGTGTATCGAGTCCGGGCGGGAAAAGGATTTGGGGTCCAACCGAGAAAAGAAAAATAATAAAAATCAACTTTTTCAGTGGCGATCACAAACAGCGTCTATAGGGCTCCGCGGAAAACAGAAGACTGAGCAAGATGACACCCTTGGGCGGGAAGGGGACCGCGCATGTGCGCTGCAATTCCCAAAGGCTTTCTTTGAAAGCTGGGGAAATTGCTCCGCGAGGGCTCCGTCGGCGCCGACGTCACCCATATGTGAGGACTGACTTCCTGCTTGGTCCTGGAGAATTGGGTAACATCATAGAGACTGGTTTTGCAGCAGGTCTTCTAACAAAGAAAGAGAGAGAATTTTTGACCGCTTCCCATCCTAGAGTTTCCACTATATACATTCTTCCAAAAATTCATAAATCTCTTGCTAACCCACCTGGCCGACCAATCATTTCGGCAATAGGATTGCTTTTTGAGCCTGTTTCTCAATTTTTAGATGTTGTTTTACGTCCCTTTGTTTGCCAAGCACCTTCATATACTAGAGACTAAAGTCATATCATACAGCTTTTAGACGCATTTGAGGACTATCATTCCGAGCTCCTGTTGGTTACTTTCGATATTGTTTCAATTTATACCAATATACCACAAAAGGAGGCCATTGAGGTGATTGAGATTACCTTGCTCAAACGAGAAGATAGGTTCAAACGGCTACCCTTGTTTTTAAGAACATAAGATATGCCATATTTGGTGAGACCAAGGTCCATCAAGCCCAGTATCCTGTTTCCAACTGTGGCCAATCTAGGTCATACGTACCTAGCAGTTTCCCGAAAAGACACAGGTTCCACAGTGCTGGTATTGGGTCAAGCATTGATATCCTGGGTCCCTTCTTAATAATGCTATAAGAGTAGTTACTCACCTGTAACAGGTGTTCTCCAGGAGCAGCAGGAATCAGTCCTCACATATGGATGACGTTGGCGCCGATGGAGCCCCCTTGCGGAGCACTTCCCCAGCTTTCACAGAAAGCCTTTGGGACTGCCAGCACGCATGCGCGGTCCCCTTCCCGCCCAAGGGTGCCATCTTGCTCAGTCTGATGACATAGCTAAAAGACAGCAAAAAACAAAATAAATCATATGACTGCAACTCCAAGGGGAGGAGGGAGGGTTGTGAGGACTGATTCCTGCTGCTCCTGGAGAACACCTATTAAAAGGTGAGTAACTACTCTTTCTCCAGGACCAAGCAGGAAGTCGGTCCTCACATATGGGACTCCCCAGCTTAAGGCTACCGGGGACCCAAAGCTGAAAAAATATGCTCCCTCTAGAGCCTCAGCATGTACGAAAAGAATCTTCTCTGAGAACGCCCCCAAATGGCAGCCCAACACCAGGGCCGGAGGGTAGGAGTTGCCTATACCTCAAAGAGATTACGGAGTACCGCCTGTCCGAAAGCACTGTCCCTGCGGGACTCTCTCTTGAGGCAGTAGTGGGCCGCAAAAGTCTGGCTTGAAGATCAAGTAGCGGTCCTGCAGATGTCTACCAAGGACTCTCTCTTGAGGCAGTAGTGGGCCGCAAAAGTCTGGCTTGAAGATCAAGTAGCGGTCCTGCAGATGTCTACCAACGGAACAGAGCAGAGATGAGCCACTGACGCAGCCTTCGCCCTGACACGGTGAGCCGTGACTCGACCCTGCAATGAGAGGCCGGCTGCCCTGTACACCCAGGCAATACAGTCTGCTACCCAAATGGACAGGGTACACTTGGAGACAAGTAACCCCAACTTATTAAGGTCAAAAGAGACGAAGAGTTGAACAGCCCTTCGGTGTCCCTGCGTACAGTCAAGGTAGAAGGACAACGCCCTCCTACAGTCCAGTGTATGTAAGACCATCTCAGCCTGGCTGGCATGCGGCCTGGGAAAGAAAGTTGGAAGAACCACCTCCTGGTTGAGGTGGAAGGAGGAGACAACCTTAGGAAGGAACTTAGGGTGAGTCCGTAAGACTACTCTGTTCCTATAGAACCTAGTGTATGGTGCATCTGACACCAAGGCTTGAAGCTCGCTCTCTCGTCTTGCTGAGGTAAGAGCTACCAAAAACAATGCTTTCCAGGAGAGAAAACGCAAAGGACAAGTAGCCATAGGCTCAAAAAGTGGGCAAGTAAGCTGTTGCAAGACCACATTCAAATCCCACTCAGAGGCAGGTGGACGAACTGGAGGCTTAAGCAAAAGGAGGCATCTCAGGAAGCGAGCCACTAAAGGGTGGCTTGAGAGAGACTGACCCTCCACCGGTGAATGGTGCGCTGAGAGAGCACTGAGATGGACCCTAACCGAGTTGGATTTGAGGCCTAGGTTGGACAGGTGAAGCAAATATTGCAGCACCACTGGTACCAGGCATGAGAAAGGATCCTCCTTGTGTTGAGCACACCAGGTGGAGAACCTATGCCACTTAAGGGCATAAGACTTCAGAGTGGACTGCCTCCTAGAGGCCAAGACCACGTCCTCCACTTCCCTAGGCAGCAGTAAGGGTGCTAGAACTACCCTTTCAGCAGCCAGGCCATCAGATTGAGGGACTGGAGGTTGGGGTGTGTGATACGAATGTGACATGCTTTGCCGTGAATGGAATGGATACAGCAGACATGTAGCTATTGGGAGTTATTATAAGGCATAACAGCTTGCAGAATGGCCATAGTAGTCCTGTAAGATATTAGGGGTTATTTTAGAACATACACAGCTTGCCTGTAAGATATTAGGGGTTATTATAGGGCATAAACAGTTTGCTTGAAGTGGTCTGAACTAGTATAGTGAGTCAGAAGCACTTCTCTGTACATAAATTGTGTATGAAATCTATATCCAATCATAATCATGAGAATTTTGCTTTCACATGAAGCTCACGCTGTAGTATCCAATGAAAACACATCTCTGATAGAAAACAATTACTGAAACTTGTATATCAAACGTGGAACTTTCCAAGGAGGATGGGACGGTACCAGGGACAAAGCAGACTCCTGCTTTGGCAGCTCTCCCAGATTCCTTACAGCATCGTGAAAGTTCCCCCGATCGCTGAAGTGAAGCTACAATATCCGGTATATGTATTGATGCATTTCATTTTATGCTAATCATTTGATGCTAGTCATTTTACTTATAATCTTTTTATGCTAAAACCTACTTATAATCTTTTATTTACTATACAATAAAAAGTATTCTAGTATTACTATCCAATTGTGCCTGGTTGGTATGTCAGTGAGGACTCAGTTTGATTTTTTATAGTAATACATAATGGCGACGAGGGTGGGATGGGATACTGAAGTGACTTAATTAATATTGCAGCCAGGTGATGTAATCGGTAGAGGGGCACGCAGTGCACGGCGAGGCCCTGTGTCGATTGAATCCCATTTGGCAGAGTGCCAAGAAAATCGCTGTTTTGGCAGAGTCCCCAGACATGTTTAAAAGCAAGAATAAAAACTTTAGTGCTAGTCCACCCATCCCAGGATGAACGGATACTCCTTATGAGACTTTAGCTTTGCAATTAGGGGATAATGGGTTTGTAGAATCATGGAATGCATTTTTAAAGTTCGCAATGCCCCTTGATGTGGAAAAAGTACTCAAGGGGCCCCCCGGGAAACTGGGTGATGCAGTTACCCTAGGAAGACAGACCTGGGTGTTGTTAGCAATGTCCCTTGATGTGGAAAAAGTACTCAAGGGGCTCCCTGGGAAACCGGGTGATGTAGTTACCCTAGGAAGACAGACCTGGGTGTTGTTAGCAATGTCCCTTGATGTGGAAAAAGTACTCAAGAGGCCCCCCGGGAAACCGGGTGATGTAGTTACCCTAGGAAGACAGACCTGGGTGTTGTTAGCAATGTCCCTTGATGTGGAAAATGTACTCAAGGGGCCCCCCGGGAAACCGGGTGATGCAGTTACCCCAGGAAGACAGACCTGGGTGTTGTTATCAGCCTATCAAAAGGTTCACTCTCAGCTGCAGAACAGGCAGCTGGAATTGAGCCAAGTTGAGCACAAACTGCTAGAAGCAGAAGGGAAAGTAATAGTTTTGGAATGCCATCAGAAGCTATTGCAGGATAAGCTGGATCATTATCAGGGGATAGCAGGAAAAGCCGCAGTAAAAATAGCACAAAATAAATATAGAAAGAGGAAAGGTAAGGTCAATAAGCAGAAAGTATATAAAGCAGTGGCTACTGCCACCGCAGAATGGGACCCAGATAGGTGGGATGGAGATATCTGGAATTCCTCAGACCCGGATGGGTGCTTGGGGGAAGAAGTGAAAGAAGAGTTACTATCTAGACAAGCTCAGCCCGTTAGTAGGAGACAAGAAATAAACTGTGTTGGGGCCCGAGAGACGCCCGATACTTGCTAATGATGGGCAACCCATACAGCAGATGGGGCCCGGAGGGGAACCGCTGCTGGGGCCAGATGGGCAGCCCCAATATCTTACTGAGTTGGTCCCTCATACACGAATGAGGACCACTGTGGAAGATTTTACACAGGCAGAAGTAGATGATATATTAACCCGGTTTCGCCAGCAGCCGGGAGAAGGAGATTTACAATGGCTGGTCAGAGTTTATGATACTGGAGGGAGAGGAGTGAGTTTAGATGCCCAGGATGTTTTGCGGTTCATTACACTGAGCCGCGAGCCCATAATACAGAGGGCAATCCGACAGTATTTTCAGGATCATGCAGGGATGGGAACTCAGAATTTGTTCCAAAGTTTGGTGGCTGGGTATTTGGATAAATATCCCAACGAGACAGATATGCCAATTTCGGCGAAGCCATGGTTTACATTGCAGGATGCACATATGCCCCTTGACTCACTTGATTGTTTGTTTAATTCCCAAGCAGATGCAGCAACTTCGATATCAGTGGCGGAAACTACGCAGCCGATTGAGCCGTATCCTTCTGAAAAAGCGGTATGGCTTCAGGGTACAGCCCTTTGGGCACACCGAAAAAGTGGTCACTTTGGAGAAAAAGCCACCTTCAGGTGGGCTCAAAGTAGGGGAATCCCATTAACCCTTGACATCATCAAGGAAGTGATCAGTCACCGCCCTGTTTGCCAGCATTCCCAGCAACGGGCGGTGCCTCACACAGGGATGGGGCATATTGGACGTGGACTACTGCCAGGGCAGATCTGGCAAATGAAAAAGGTTTTGGGTCCACTAACAACGTCAAAGTGGGGGCCAAAATATGGATTCATGAAACTCAAGGACCGCCATCACCTGGGGAGGTTATTGCTGTATGTAAGGATAAGGTGTTGCTGGTAATGCGACCTGGAAAGGAGCAATGGGAATATATCCCCGAAGACAAGTGTTATTTAAGAGAATAAGGTATATCTTTTGTATTTCAGACCCTGTTCCTTGGCATCCTTTCATTATGTTGGTGGGTATCCCTAAGTGAAACATGGACCCCTGGAGAGCTGTTAATCAACCAAACCTCGAATCAAAATGTACTGGAGCTGGAAGAATGCCACCACAGAGCGACAACAAGATAATTTCACCTGCCCTGCCAAGCAACGATGTAAGATCCTGAATCTCACTACTTCCGGACAATTGTGGGCAGGTGCCCCTCAGGCGGGGGGTTATCAGACGGCATATGCATTACACCAAGAAAATGGGACGATTAAACTTTAGCATAATGCCGGAGCTGGCATTAATGATGCATTGACTTTACAGATTCGGTGGGCTCCCACCATTTGGCACCCAGTCAAAGAGCATGCAGCTATTTCTTCTGGACTTTTGAACTTATTTACAAATGCTACTCAATATACGTTGAATATGTCAGAAAACATAACTCGTTTTGCTAATTGGACAGTATGTACTTTGCAAGCTATGACAATTATTGAACAACGCGATAGGTTTCAGGCTACACTCCTATCCGGAAATGAACAAATTTGGAAACAAATATTGAATGTCACTAATGAATGGTTGATGTATAATGTTTCTAAAATACAGTGCAATGAGACTAGTTGCACTGGACAAGCTACCGTATATAATATAACTAAGAAGATGCAAATGTGTAAATTCATAGTACTTCCTTTGATAATGGGAACCCCTGGTAGAATTTCATATTGGCTTCCGGAATTCTCAGGTACCCATATTGATGTCAACAACCGTACCCATGATCTATCCACCTGCACCGAGGTGATAGGAGGAACAATCTGCCGCATCCAATCTAATGTATATGAACCTTACTTATTGCAGAATAGTGTTAACATGTGTAAATTCATTATCTTGCCACCAGTTTATGAATACTTGATTGAAATAGCGCCACAAGAAGTATGCATGGTAGTCAATACTGAAGTTATACCTAAGATGGTTCTCCCCTTTGTGGGTTGCTTGAAGAATGTAACTACACTACGGTGGCATAATGAAACTTATTTACTTTATTCTGTCACTCATAAAGCTGTACATCATTATTGGACGCCCATACCAATTGATGTCCCGAATTGGGATCTAAATTTGATAAGATTACATAAGCTGTTAAATGATTCTGCGTTGTTGCATGATCATTTATTACGCTTAAACAAGACCATTGCCATGCACCAAGTGCATACCATACTGATGGCAGATCGCTTGGCATACCTAGGATCCAGTATTGCCAAGGCTACCTCCCATCATTGGTATGACATCTTTTTGGGTTATTCCCCCCCCCCCCCCCCAGCTACTGGCGCTTTGAACATGCTTATCCACCCAGTTTTGATACTGGTAATAGTTGTTTTCATCCTCTCCATCTGCAACTGCTGTATATGTCACAAATTAATTGGCCGTCAATTTGGTCGGCATCCTACATGTACTACTGAATCCATTAGGACCGAATGTGATACGAATGTGACATGCTTTGCCGTGAATGGAATGGATACAGCAGACATGTAGCTATTGGGAGTTATTATAAGGCATAACAGCTTGCAGAATGGCCATAGTAGTCCTGTAAGATATTAGGGGTTATTTTAGAGCATACACAGCTTGCCTGTAAGATATTAGGGGTTTTTATAGGGCATAAACAGTTTGCTTGAAGTGGTCTGAACTAGTATAGTGAGTCAGAAGCACTTCTCTGTACATAAATTGTGTATGAAATCTATATCCAATCATAATCATGAGAATTTTGCTTTCACATGAAGCTCACGCTGTAGTATCCAATGAAAACACATCTCTGATAGAAAACAATTACTGAAACTTGTATATCAAACGTGGAACTTTCCAAGGAGGATGGGACGGTACCAGGGACAAAGCAGACTCCTGCTTTGGCAGCTCTCCCGGATTCCTTACAGCATCGTGAAAGTTCCCCCGATCACTGAAGTGAAGCTACAATATCCGGTATATGTATTGATGCATTTCATTTTATGCTAATCATTTGATGCTAGTCGTTTTACTTATAATCTTTTTATGCTAAATCCTACTTATAATCTTTTATTTACTATACAATAAAAAGTATTCTAGTATTACTATCCAATTGTGCCTGGTTGGTATGTCAGTGAGGACTCAGTTTGATTTTTTATAGTAATACAGGGTGTAAGAGAGATTCCTGCTCCTGAGACAGGAGATCGGGTTGCATTCCCAGAGGAAGAGGAGTGTCCACCGCTAGTTGCAAAAGAAATGGGAACCAGGGTTGCCTTGGCCACCTGGGGTCCACCAGGATCACTGAGGCCTTGTCCCGGATCACTTTGAACAGTGTCTTGGACAATAGAGGCGTGGTAGGAAACACATATAGGAGGCCTGTAGACCATGGAATGAGAAAGCCATCCGCTGCTACTCTGAGAGGATGCGGCTGCCTGGAGCAGAAACTGGGCAGTTGACGGTTCAGTGGACTGGCAAAGAGATCTATGGTGGGAAGACCCCATCTTAGGAAGATCTGTTGAACCACCAGAGGATTCAACTGCCATTCGTGTGGCTGCAGAATCCTGATCAATCTGTCTGCCAGGTAATTCTCTTGTCCAGGGAGATAGACCGCCTTGAGAAGTATGCCATGATTGACTGCCCAGGAGCACAGGTCCTGTGCCTCCTGACAAGAGAGGCTGGGACCCTGTGCCTCCCTGCTTGTTCACATAGAACATGGCAACTTGATTGTCCGTATGCACTGAGACGGACTGGCGAGAGAGGACATGAGAGAAAGTCCGGAGGGCTAGGCGGATTGCTCTGAGCTCTAGGAAATTGATCTGCTGTGCGGACTCCCAAGGGGACCAGAGGCCCTGGGTGCATGTTCCTTGGCAATGTACACCCCAACCTTGGAGAGAAGCATCGGTGGTCAGCACTTGAGAATGAGGTGCTTGAAAAGGCACCCCTCTTAGCAGATTCGGAAGATGAAGCCACCACTGTAGAGAAGAAGCCAGTAGCTTGGACACCCTCACTTTGTCCGTCAGGTTTCCCGTGGCCTGCAGCCACTGAGTTCTGAGGCCCCACTGAGCTGGCCTCATGTGTAGACGGGCATTTGGAGTTATATGGACCGTGGATGCCATGTGACCTAAGAGCCTCAGGAATTGTCTGGCGGAGACCAGAGAATTGCTGTGGAATTGGCTGGCCAAGTCCATCAGTCTGTGGGCCCTGTCCACTGGCAAAAAAGCCTTTATTTGAAGGGTGTCCAGTCTTGCTCCTATGAACTCCATGTTCTGTGAGTGGTGCAAAGCGGACTTTGCAAAGTTTATGACAAACCCCAGATGCTGGAGAAGAGCGACAGTGCGGAGGTGGCTTGATTGGTCTCCTCTGGAGACTGACCCTTGATAAGCCAGTCGTTCAGGTATGGAACGACAAAGAGTCCTTGAAACCTGAGATAGGC
Source organism: Ichthyophis bannanicus (assembly GCA_033557465.1). Lineage (NCBI taxonomy): Eukaryota > Metazoa > Chordata > Amphibia > Gymnophiona > Ichthyophiidae > Ichthyophis > Ichthyophis bannanicus. The sequence continues at coordinate 476,319,610 of CM066036.1, forward strand.
CGCCACCACCGACAGGCATTTGGTGAAAACCCTGGGGGCGGATGTTAGGCCAAAAGGGAGTACCCAGTACTGGTAATGGTTTCCTCCCACTACAAACCGGAGATAATGTCTGTGGTCTGGATGAATAAGGATGTGAGTATAAGCATCATTTAGGTCTAAGGAGCATAGCCAATCTCCCTGCTGGAGGTAGGGCAGCAGGATTCCAAGGGTAAGCATCTTGAACTTTTCCCTCTCTAGGAACTTGTTGAGATTCCGCAAGTCTAGGATAGGCCTGAGGCCTCCTGTTCTTTTTGGTACTAGAAAGTACCTGGAATAGAAGCCTTGACCCCTCAGGTGGTGAGGCACCAGTTCCACCGCCTGTTCCTTCAGAAGACTTGCTAACTCTTGCAGGAGTAAGTCCCTGTGCAGAGGGAGTCTTGGAGGCCCCCCTGGAAAGTAGGAGGGAGGTACCTGGTGGAAGTGGAGGAGCTAGCCCCTCTGGACTATGCTTAGCACCCAGGTATCCCTTGTTATGGCTGACCACCTGTGGGCATACAAGGTCAGCCGGCCTCCTGTGCTGGGAGGGGCCAGCTGAGGAGGTGAGGCTATGCCACTGGAGTCAAAACCCCGCTCCCTGCTGTACAGGAGCTGGAGCTGGTGGCTTTGGGGTTTTCTGCCTACGGGGCCCATGTCCCTGCCCCATGGCCTGCTGACCCTGCTGGGGAGCTGTGGAGGCCTGAAAATGAGGGTATGATTTGTAGGCAGATGACTTCCTCGAGTAAAAGGTCTTTTTTCCCGAGCCCTTCTTTTTCTGAGAAGGGGCAGAGGTTTTCCTGGACAGCCTTGTCCGGGTGAGAGTCTCGGACTCGAGTTCCGCAGCCTTTTCATAGCCATGGGCTTGCCAAAGGTTTTCACCTCGGCAGGGGACATCGACCAACTTGTCCTGCACCCATGGCTCGAGGTCCGATGACTAGCCAAGCCTGACGGCGTGCACCGATGCCGGCCGCGGCTACACGTGCCGAAGCCTCAAAGCCATCATAGGCTGCTCCAGAGATAAACTTCGAGCACTCTTGGATCCCCGATGACAGGGCCTTGAACCTCTGCAAAGGTTCCTTGGAGAGACCAGCAGAGAACCCAGAAATCTCCTTTGCCAGGTCTCGAAGGTACATGCCCATGTACAGCTGGTAGGTCTGGACACGGCAAGCAATCATAGAGCCCTGGAAGCATGTTCTACTGAGGGCATCCAGGTTCTGGGCCTCCCGACCGGGAGGCACCGAGGAGTGCATCTTCAGACGATGCATGGCCGATTCCACAACCATGGAGTGGTGCGTTAGCTGTGCCTTTTGGAACCCGGGGCTCTTGCTGACTCGATAGATGGAATCGACCCGCTTGCTCAGAACCGGCGACGAGGCCAGCGCCTCCCACATGCGGAAGAACAACCGTTCCAGCATCGGAGGAACCGGTACAGTAAAGGTCTCCTTGGGAGGAGAGTCATACTGCAGGGCCTCGAGCTCCTCGGCTCGAGGCTCCTCCACGGGATCCATGGGGAAGGCCAAGGCCTTGGCCATGTCCCGCATGAAATCCGAGAACTGGGTGTCCTCTGGGGGGGGACTGTCTCCGAGGTTCGGACTCCAGTGAGTCCGAAGGGACACACCGGGTCCGAAAGTTGTACGGGGACTCCTCATCCTCTGTTTCCCAGCCCGACTCCTCGGAGGAGGAATTGAGCGGCTCCGGTCGGGCAGGCACCGCGATGCCATCCGCCCCGACGACGAGGGTACCGGCTTCAACGACCTCGGTCCCGAACGGGAGGCCGAGGGAGACCTTGGCCGAGGATCGACTCGAGAGCGCATGGACTCAAGGATCGGCTCGGCCTCCGGGGTCGACTTGGACGTCGATGTCCCGGTGGTCGGGGCAGATGCACTGGTGAGACCGGCGATCAGTGCCCGCTGCTGTTCTATGAAGGCAGCCAAGCTGCTTTCCAAGGCCGTCAACCTGAGTCCGAGCTCAGCAGACCCAGCAGCCCCCGACTCGGGCCCCGACGGCATCGGGCCCGATGTCTGCTCCCCCGGAGGAGAGTCCACGAGGACTACAGCACTCACGTGACTCGGGGACTCCGGCTTCTCTCTGACTCCGAAGACCTGGGATGGTGGTCGGGGCTATGCGACCTGGCCCTCGAGGAGCCAAGTGGTTCCACCGACGACGCCCATATGGGTTTCTTCTTCCTGCAATGCTCCCGCGAGGGAGACCGCCTCTCAGAGGATCCCCGGCGATGCTCGGGATCGGAATCCTGAGACTTCGAGGCCTCTGACGAAGTCCGGGCTCGGCCGGAAGCGGAGTCAGAGAAGATTCTTTCCTTCTAGTACTGCTGACTCCTCAATGCCTTCGAGGACATTTTCCCACACAGACCTTAGATCATCGGGTCATGATCGGGTCAGAGGCAGCGGAGGCAGCAGTCATGCGTGTCGGTGAGGGACATAAGTTTCTTACACCGATCACACTTTTTAAACCCGCTGGCAGCCATCGGGGGAAAAAGGGCCCCCGCGAGGTCAAAAGACAGGGCTGCCAGTGAAAAATAGAAAAATGGCGCGAACGCTAGTCATGAAGGACAAAAACCGAAAAAAGAAGTCCGGGCTCGATACCGGTGTACCAGTCCGAGGCGGGAAGGGGAAACCAGCGTCAAACCGAGAAAAACACGAAAAATCAACTTTTTTCATGGGTGAACACGAACCACGTCCGTCGGGCTCCGCGGAAAAAAGAAGGCACCCTTAGGCGGGAAGGGGACCGCGCATGCATGCTGGCAGTCCGAAAGGCTTTCTGTGAAAGCTGGGGAAGTGCTCCGCATGGGGGCTCCGTCGGCGCCGACGTCACCCATATCTGAGGACTGACTTCCTGCTTGCTCCTGGAGAATGAACCTTTCCTCCAGGAACTTGTCCAAACCTTTTTTAAACCCAGCTACACTAACAGCCTTTACTACATCCTCCTGTAACAAATTCCAGAGTTTGATTACACGTTGAGTAAAAAATATTTTCTTCTATTAATCTAAAATAGTTTACCCTGTAGCTTCATTGCATGTCCCCTAGTCTTTCTATACTCTGATAACGTAAACAATCGATCTACGTTTACCCATTCCACTCCATTCATTAATTTATAGACTTCTATCATATCTTCCCTCATTCGTCTCTTTTCCAGGTTAAAGAACCCTAACCTTCTTAGCCTTTCTTCATAGGAGTATCCTTCCTCCTCCTTTACCATTTTGGTGGATCTTCTCTGAACCTTTTCTAATAACGCTATATCCGTTTTAAGATACGGTGACCAGAATTGCACACAATATTCAAGGTGCGATCTCAACATGGAACGATATAGAAGCATTATAATATCCTTTGTTTTCCATTCCTTTCCTTATGATACCTAGCATTCTATTTGCTCTCTTGGCTGCTGCTGCACACTGGGCTGAGGGTTTTAACATGTTATCCACAATGACGCCTAAATCTTTTTCCTGGGTGGTGGTTCCTAATGTGGAACCTTGCATCGTGTAACCATAGCTTGGGTTGTTCTTCCCTAGGTGCATAACTTTACACTTGTCCACATTAAATTTCATCTGCCATTTTGATGCCCAGTCTTCCAGTTTATCAAGATCCTCTTGCAATTTTCCACAATCTTCTTGTGTTTTAACAACTTTAAATAGTTTTGTGTCATCTGCAAATTTGATAACCTCACTCGTTATTCCCTTTTCCAAGTCATTTATGAATATGTCCAAAACTAAAAGGAGGACACCACTATTTACCTTTCTCCATTGAGAAAATTGGCCATGTAGCCCTACCCTCTGCTTTCTATCTTTTAACCAGTTCCTGATCCACAATAGTACACTGCCTCTTATCCCATGACTCTTTAGTTTTGCCAAAGGTATCTGATGAGGGACCTTGTCAAAGGCTTTCTGAAAGTCCAAATACACTATATCAACCGATTCACCTTTCTCTACCTGTTTATTCACACCTTCAAAAAAACATAACAGATTAGTAAAACAAGATCTTCCTTGTCTAAAGCCATGTTGGCTGTCTCCCATTATGCCATGACTATCTACATGTTCAGCAATTTTGTTCTTTATGATGGTTTCTACCATTATTCCCGGTACTGATGTCAGGCTCACCGGTCTGTAGTTTCCCGGATCACCCCTGAAACCCTTTTTAAATATTGGTGTTACGTTTGCCATCTTCCAATCTTCAGGTATTAGAGATGATTTTAATGATAGTTCACAGATTACTAATAGCAGGTCTGCAATCTCACATTTCAGTTCTTTCAACACCCTTGGATGTATATCATCCGGCCCAGGTGATTTGCTACTCTTCCGTTTATCTAATAGTTGTAATACATCTTCCTGATGTATGGATATTTCCTTCAATTCTTCCGCACCTTTAAATACCACTTCAGTCATGGGTAACATCCCAACATCTTCCTCTGTAAAGACCGAAGCAAAGAGTTCATTCATACAGTCTCTCCACTATCGCCTTGTCGCCTCTTAGTGCCCCTTTAACCCCTCTATCATCTAATGGATCAATTGACTCTCTCACAGGTTTTTTGCTACGAATGTACTTGAAAAAGTCGTTATGCGTTTTTGCTTCTGCAGCAAGCTTCTTCTCAAATTCTCCCTTTGCCTGCCTTATCAATGACTTGCATTTAACTTGGCAGTGCTTGTGCTGTTTCCAGGTTTCGTCGTTTGGTTCTTTTTTCCAGTTCCTGAAAGATGCTTTTTTGTCAACAGCAGCCTCTCTGACCTCACCTTTAAACCATCCTGGCAGTTTTTCGGACTTCCTTCCACATTTCTTAAAGCGTGGAATACAGCTGGTCTGGGCTTCCAAGATAGTATTTTTCAACAACACCCACGCTTGATGTACGTCTTTAACCTTTGCAACTGCTCCTTTTAGTTTTTTCTTAACTATTTTCCTCATTTTATGATAGTCTCCCTTTTGAAAGTTAAAAGGTGGTAATGTGGATTTCCTTACTATCCCTCCTCCACTAATTAAACCAAACGTGATTATGCTATGATCACTATTGCCAATTGGCCCCAACACCCTTATCTCCTGCACCAGATCTGATGTTCCACTAAGGACTAGGTCGAATATAGCTTCCCTTCTGGTCGGTTCATGAACCAGCTGCTCCAAGAAGCAGTCATTTATTTCACCTAGGAACTTTATCTCCCTAGCATGTCCTGTCGTGACACTGACCCAGTCGATACCGAGGTAATTGAAATCACCCATTATTATTACTGTGCTGTAACTTTTGTTAGCTTCCTTGATTTCTTTGAGCATTTCATCATCCATTTGTTCATTCTGGCCAGGCGGTCGATAGTACACCCCACTGCCATCGCCTTCCCCTTTTTACATGGAATTTCAATCCATAGAGATTCTACAGCAAATTTTGTTTCCTGCAAAACTTTAATCCTTTCTGACTCAATGCCCTCTCTAACATAGAACGCAACCCCTCCACCAATTTGATCAGCTCTATCATTACGATATAGTTTGTACCCAGGTATCACAGTGTCCCACTGGTTGTCCTCCTTCCACCATGTCTCCGAGATGCCAATCATATCTAACCTTTCATTTAGTGCTATATATTGTAACTCTCCCATCTTATTTTTTAGACATCTAACATTTGCATACAAGCATTTTAGAGACTGTATTTTATTCATATCAATCTGGCTATTGGTAGGCATGGGTAATTTGGAATCTTTAAGCTCTGTCTGCTCCATCCTCAAGAGCATTTGGGCTACTTTACTCTTTTTTGGAACCTCTCTGCTTCTGGTAGTATCCTTCAAGGATACATTCTTCCGAACCATGCGCTCTTGTGCAACTGTTGGCTTTCCCCTATTATCTAGTCTAAAAGCTGCTCTATCTCCTTTTTAAAGGTTAATGCCAGCAGTCTGGTTCCATCCTGGTTAAGGTGAAGCCCATCCCTTCAGAAGAGTTCCTCCTTTCCCCAGAATGTTCCCCAGTTCCTAACAAATCCAAAACCCTCATCCTTGCACCATCGTCTCATCCACGCATTGAGATTCTGGAGCTCTGCCTGCCTTTTGGGTCCTGCGCATGGAACGGGAAGCATTTCGGAGAACGCTACCCTGGAAGTTCTGGATTTCAACTTCATACTTAAAAGCCTAAATTTAGCCTCCAGAACCTCCCTACCACATTTTCCTATGTCACTAGTACCGATATGTACCAAGACAGCAGACTCCTCCCCAGCGCTATCTAAGACCTTATCTAGGTGGCGCATGAGGTCCGCTACCTTCGTAGCAGGCAGGCATGTTACCAGGCGATCCTCATGTCCACCAGCCACCCAGCTATCTACATGCCTAATGATTGAATCACCAACTATAATGGCTGTCCTAACCCTTCCCTCATGGGCACATGGCCCTGGAGAAACGTCCTCGGTGCGAGAGGGTTTTACATCACCTGGAGGATAGGTCCTAGTTACAGGATCACTTCCTGCCACACCAGGGTGATGCTCTCCTATCACGCAACCTCTCTCCTCCATGGCAACAGGGATGCTGCCAGACTGGAGGTGGGACTTCAGGACTATATCCCTGTAGGTTTCGTGTATGTACCTCTCTGTCTTTCTTATGTCTTCTAAGTCTGCTACTCTAGCCTCTAGAGAATGGACTTGTTCCCTGAGAGCAAAGAGCTCCTTGCACCTAGTGCACACGTAAGACCTCTCACCAACAACTGGGAGAATATCATACATGTGACACTCAATGCAAAAGACTGGAAAGCCCCCATCTCGCTGCTGGACTGCTGTCTGCATCTTAGTTTTAAGCTTCTGTTTAGATCTTTACGTTCTTTTCTTACTAAGGGTTGCTGTGAATACTTATACTAATAAAAGTGTACCTAATACATTTAATATACCTTGTTCACCTGAAGCTTAATTAATCTCAGGTCCTTAATGTATGACTGATTTGGATAAAGAGTTGCATCTGAGAGCAGCTCGGGCTGATACACAGTACCTGTCCTGTACTTCTAAGGTAAGTTGTGACCAACCTCCTGGGTGATTAACAGTCCTTGCTTGGATAGAAGGAATCTTTCAAAATGGCCTTCTGACCTGCCACCTGGCTTTAACACCTATTTAAAACGTTTCACAGGTCTCTTGCCCCCTAGGTAGAAGGCCTCTTTGTAAAGGTCTCCAGAAGACTTTACTTATTGCTCAAAGAATACTGACCCTGTTTTGCCTTTTATGCTAAGTTATATTCTGATTTGATTTAAATTAAAGCTCTTTGTTGCTGCTAGGCTCTGACTTAGCATGAAATTTAAACTAGAAGCTCTCTGCTGGGTTCTAAATTTAAACAGAAAGCTCTCTTCTGTGTTTTAAATTTAAACTTCTGCTACTAGGCCCTGACTGATTTAACAAATACACTGGGCTCACAGATTAATCAGCATTAATCCAAAGAATTCCCTTCAGAAAAATTCCCAGAAGTATATATTCACTATTGCAGATCTCTCTCCAGAAGTAGCAGTCCCCTTTTGTAGTCCTTCAAGGTGGTGACAGAAGGCTCGAAGGGCCAAGGATATGGCCTGAAGCTCCAAGAGGTTAATGTGCTGCAGACGGTCCATCTGCGACCAAATGCCCTGAGTGCAGAGGTCATTGCAGTGGGCTCCCCAGCCTAAGAGGGAAGCGTCTATGGTTAGGACCCTCTGGGGGGCAGGGGCCTGGAAGGGCATCCCGCCAGAAGATGCTGGGGTCATGCAACCAGGTGAGAGAGTTGGACAGTTGGTAGGTCACCATCACCCTCTCCTGCAATTGGCCTGTGGCCTGGGCCCACTGGGAGTGGAGGCCCCAATGAACCACCCTCATGTGAAGGCGGGCATCTAGAGTAACATGAACTGTGGATGTCATGTGACCCAACAGGCGGAGCAGGAGGTGGGTGGGCGGGCATCGAGTGTCGGCGCTGCACGACCATGGTCAGTGCCCTGAGGCAATCGGCCCTGTTCTACAGGAGAAAGGCTTTGGCCTGTACGGTATCCAGCCTTGCCCCTGTAAATTCCAGACACTGTATCTGGAGGAAATGGAACTTTGGGTGGTTTATTACGAACATACAGCGGAGGGCAATTAACCACGGCCAACCCAGGATTTGGTAAAAACCTTATTAAGGACCCAACTTAACAAGTTTCAGCCAGAGCCTTCGTCAGGGGTCTAAAAACAAACATATAACAAAAACATGAAAGTAAAAAAGAGTTAATAAAAATAAAATTAATATTAATATTGTTAAATGATACAAAAAGGACTATATGGATAGTCAAAAGAGTTACCAGATCACATAGAGAGTGTGAGGAACACATCTATGGGATGGAGCAATCACTCTTCCCAATCTAAAACATAAAAATACAAGCATGAATGGTGACATAACAAAAATACATGTGTATAATGGTAAAATACATAAAGATAATAATCAACATAGAAATCCAAGGAAGCAGTCGTGTGGATCGGTGCATGACATGTATGGCGCATTGGTCACAGTGCTTAAAGTCACTGGCAGAGGCCATGGTGGGAAAGATGGCCCCCGCAAGGTCTAAGGCTTCAGGCCTAGCCAGGGAAAAATACATGAAGCCAGTTGAGAAACTCTCGAGAAAAAAAGAACAAAAACAGACCTGAGATGCGATGGCGAGGCAAACAGACCTCATGATCTTACTCATTAGTACAGCTAATAAGAAGTCGGAACTTTATAAGGCAGAAATAGATGAGAAATTAATAGCATTAAAATCTTGTGACAAAAATTTTGAAGACATACATAAAGATTTTGAGCGTAATAATTTGTCCTTTAAAAAAGAAATTAAGAGTAAAAAGATGGACAAGTTCAAAAGGGATGAAGATGATTATATGCATGGATATGTGTACCCCTGGTGCAAGAAGATAGAGGGCGATCGGTTATGGTTTAAAAAACGGTTTACTATGTTTCATTATAAAGATCAAAAGGATGAGTTAAAGGCTAACAGCCCCTGTCAACCTAAGAAAAAACGCACTAGAAGTGCATCTGGAGAATCTAATGATGCGTCAGCAGTATTATTTTCCACACATGTAGAGTCACATAAACCGTATGGTGAGAACAATAATCATGGGAAGCAGAAGTCTTTTTTGAATATGGATTCCCTCTGGAAGGGGGGAGGTCTGGAATCCTCCAAGACAAGGAATCCCCCCAGGGACAACCAATGGCATCAAGAGCAGAATCAAGGGCAATACAACCAATACAATCAATACAGGGGACGAGGGCGAGGGCGGGGTCGGGGTCGGGGCAGAAGCCGCAAGGGGTCAGAGAGATCTACAGAAAGTAAGTATCAACAATGGAGTTAGTTAGTAATGTCATCAACATATCAAAATATGACCTTACCACTCATGAGCAGTCTCTTTTAGAAAAAGGTCTTTCCTTTGTGCCAGTCAGAAGATATATAATAATAGCAACTAGTTATATCAATATATAATAATAGCAACTAGTTACATCAATACCCTTATTCTGATACTCAATGCCTCTCTCCGGTGAATCCTTACTCTAACTATTACTTTTAATCACTCTACAACTATGCATTTCACATAGTATAAACACAATATCTTGTATATAGTTGTACATAGTTGTAACACATTATAACGTTGCTTTGTTATTGAACCTAGACCCAGTTTCAAATGAAACTAAGCTTGTTTTGTTTTAAGGTCCTGCCTCTGTACATAGTTTACTACGTTCCATGTAAAACAAACAGATTTTGCTCTGTCCATTAACTTGTTCTTTGTAAACCGCACCTGATCCATGGGAAGGTGCGGTATATAAGTGATTGTTAAATAAATAAATAAATAAAGATATGACCCATTTGAGACACAAATAGATCTATATAATTTTTTTTCGGAAAATCAAGATAAGACACTTTTTTAGTAATCAGGAAGCATCCAATGATACATCTATTATTAAGAAGAAATCTAATTGGAATCCCCCTCCGAATATTTATTCCTATGATTACTGCTTATGAAAAGATTGTCTTAAAAGACATTGCTGCAATAAATGTTAAGGATACCTTACCTTATAATAATCTCACACGTGCAGAAAAGGAAGCAATAAAATCCTTACAAAAGAATACTAAAATAATTATAAAACCGGCAGATAAAGGTGGGGCGATTGTTGTCTTAGATAAAGATTTATATGTTAATGAAGTACAGAGACAACTGAGGGATACTACATTTTATACCCGTTTTTAGGGAGATCCTACAGAATCTTTGAAGAACTCTATAGATAGTTTGGTGCTGGTAGCCTTTGAATTTGGACATCTTACGGCAAAAGAAAAGGCTTTTCTTACAGTGGATTTTCCAGTGATCCCCACTATTTACGTAAATCCAAAAATACATAAGAGTTTAGATAATCCCCCTGGTAGACCTATAGTGTCTGCAATTGGATCATTATTAGAACCTCTTTCACAGCTGCTGGATGCATTATTGCGACCCTTTGTACAAAATATGTGGTCCTATGTCCGCGACTCTTCTCATGTCATTCAGATATTGTCCTCAATAGCGGAGGTTAAGTCAGAATATATCCTAGTCACACTTGATATCGAATCCCTCTATACGAATATACCACAGATGGAAGCTTTAAAGATAGTGGAATTCTACTTATGTAGTAGGACTACCCATAGACGTATTCCTACGGCTTTCTTGATAGAACTTGCACGTATGGCCCTCTGTGAGAATTATTTCAGCTTTCGTGAATTGTTTTATAAACAAATCAAAGGGGTAGCGATGGGCTCCTCAATGGCCCCTGATGTTGCGAATCTATATGTTTTTGATTTTGAAGAACAGTTTATAAAGAACATTAGATTCCAAAGTAATATTAAATTATGGCTGAGGTATATAGACGATATCTTCATAGTGTGGGATGGTACGATAGAATTGTTAACGGAATTCAATGAGTGGATCAATAGTTGTGATGAAAACCTACGTTTTCAACTTACATATGATAGATATCAAATTTCGTACTTAGATCTACTGATCCAAAAAACAGATATGGGATTCATTACTACTCTTTACCGAAAACCCACGGATAGAAACCATTTGCTTCACTTTCATAGTTTTCACAATCCAGCAATGAAATACAATTTACCTGTAGGTCAATTTTTACGAGCACGTAGAAACTGTACCTCTAGTCAGGAGTTCGAAGTACAGGCAACTATTATTAAGAATAGATTTAGAGCCAGACATAATCCGCAGCAATATATTACTAAAGCTTATGATAGAGCTAAATCTAGTTCGCGGGAGACACTATTATTACCACAAAAAAAGAATCATGATGTTGGTATGGTGTGCCCTCTATTATATTCTTGTTATTCATATAAGATAGAAAAAATTATTAAAAAGCATTGGTTTTCAGGATTTAAGAGTGACAATAGCTCATAAACGCAACATCAATCTGTGGAATATGTTAGTTCCCTCGGCTTTCACTGAAAGGAAGTATTTATCAAAACTAAAAGGACATTATGCATGTGGTCATTGTTCGGTATGTGTTCATGCTATAACTATTAAGAAACAGTATATTCATCCATCCAACAATCGTATATTTTATATAGATAATTTTTCTAACTGCCTTACAAGCCACGTCATTTATGTTATACAATGCCCTTGTGATAAGTTATATGTAGGGAAAACTATTCGTCTGGTACGACTTAGGATCATTGAGCATAGGAGCTGTATTCACAGGAAGCTGGTAGATAAACCCCTGGTTAATCATTGGTTGGAATTACAACATAAGATATCAGATTTGAAGTTCTTCGTTATCAAGAAAGTGAAATTGAACTGGAGAGGAGGTGATTTGGATAAGACCATCCGTCGGATAGAGGAGAGATACATCTTTGCCCTTAATAGCCTACATCCCCATGGATTAAATATGGACAGTGGTTTGTCAGTTTTCCTTTAGATAATGATAATTTTATGCATGTGCAGTAACCGAGGCAGGTCGGATCCGGCGCTAATCCGCTCGAATCCCCAAATCCCTTCCACCAACATACCCCCCCCCCCCCCCCCACCTCCTACACCTCCAAACCTCCATACAAACCACACCAACACATTTTCTGGGCTTATATGGTCGCAGCTTTATTAACAAACAGGAAATTCCAAACAATTTCTTGTAATATAAACTCCTTAATCATAACCAACGAGCGGAACGAGCCATCACCCTCCATACCACTAGCAAGATGATCTCATTCCACTCCCGCCGCGGCCGAGCCAGTGGCAAACGCCCACCCCCCTTTTTCCCGGCCTCTCCATATTACTAGCAAAGGCCGGCAAGGGGTCATCCGGGTTGGGGGCAACCTCCCCCGCCCCAATTCCATTTAAAGGCTCTGGACCCCGGAAACCTCCGGGATCCCGCCCCCCCCCAGCTGCAACAGCCCATACCAATATGCCCCCGCGCCCCAGAACGGGCGGGAGGGTGGGCAGCAAATGCCCTGCACCTTCAGTCCCCAGCGCCAGAGAGAGACGCAACGAGCGCCTCTCCCAAAGTTCCCCCGGACCGGCGCTTACCATTGGCTCGCACGGCTGTCACTCACCGGCGAGCCAATGCTTTCAAATAATGCACCCCCCCTCTTCCGAAAAACAGCCGCCCACGCACGATACCGCGAGCAGGGTCCCAGCGCCGGGCCTCCCACCCGGTTACCGCCGGCCTCCGGGACCCTGCCCCGCGGCCTCTCCATAACCGAGGCAGGTCGGATCCGGCGCCAACCCGCTCGAATCCCCACCTTCCTTCCACCAACATACTCCTCCCCCCCCTCCTACACCTCCAAACCTCCATACAAACCACACCAACAAATTTTCTGGGCTTATATGGTCGCAGCTTTATTAACAAACAGGAAATTCCAAACAATTTCTTGTAATATAAACTCCTTAATCATAACCAACGAGCGGAACGAGCCATCACCCGCCATACCACTAGCAAGATGACCTCATTCCACTCCCGCCGCGGCCGAGCCAGCGGCAAACGCCCACCCCCCTTTTCCCCGGCCTCGCCATATTACTAGCAAAGGCCGGCAAAGGGATATCCGGGTTGGGGGCAACCGCCCCTGCCCCAATTCCATTTAAAGGCTCCGGACCCCGGAAATCTCTGGGATCCCGCCACCCGGCGTAGGAGAAGCTTGCGCCTCTACGCCGCCCCCCCAAGCCCAAGCTGCGACCATTTAGCCTCCCACTGCATGACCCATTCCAAGGCCTCCTGCCAGTCATTAAGAAGCAGGTCTGCTCCAACCAGGGATAAATGCACCCCATCGAGCTGGAACAAACCAGCACAATTAACATCTACCCACGGGTGCAAGACTTGATATCCCCCATGGTCACACACCCATCGCCCAATCTGCCGATTAATTTTTGCTAGCCCCCGTGACCAACGCCGCTGACACTGGCAGGAAGGCCTCGGAATGATATCTGACCACAACAAAATAACTTCAGGAAACATCCAAATAACTTCAGACAAATCCCTCTTTGCCGCTCGAATCAGCTGCTTACAAGTCCAGCCGACAAGATCATTTCCTCCTACATGAAGAAGAATCGCTGCAGGCTCTTTCCTCACACGCTGGTGGTGCCGAAGCAAAGGTAATAACTGAGGCCATCTAAGACCACGCTCACCCAGCCATTCGATGGACACCAAAACCGGGTCGAGACCCAAATTACGCCCCAAAGGACATTCAGCTGCCTGCAGTCCCGCCCAATGCACGAATGAATGTCCAATCATCCAACATCCGAGCGGGACCCGCACAGCATCTGCAAAAGAAAACATAAGTCAGGCATCCGAAGAAATTACTCCGTTACAACCGCACATAACCTCTAAAGGCCTGCGATCTCCATCTGCCAATGTTCTGTATCTCCGCTCCCGATAGCCCCTCCGCCGCCGCGCTGGTGGCCGCTCCAATACGAAATGAATGTGGCGCGATATGCTGAGGATCCATGCCCAATTGTCGCAAGACCAACCGCAGAACAGCCGCCACTTGAAAACGCGTCACCGCACGCGCATCCTCGTGCAGGAAAAACCGCTGGCCCCCCGCCGGGCGCTCGCACATGTAGCCTCTCACTGCCGACACAGAGCAAGTAGGCGATGAAGAGACCTCGTTCAAAACCACCCACAGCCCCTTCCCCAACTGGTCTGTCTTTGACCTCGCCAACCGTACCCATAGCTGTCCTTTTCGGACCTGAATATGACTGCTCAACAAGCCACCTGTAGCAGCGGCCAGACTGGAGCTAGCCACCAACTCCCCCATCTGAAAGGCTCCGAAAAAGGCCACACAAAACACAGCCTTCAACAGTATAGCCTCGAAAAGGGACGTGGCTACACTCGGCAAAGCCGCACAAAGCCGAACCAGCAGATCGTGCGTAATTGGCAACCTCGCATCCCGAGGAGCCGGGCAAGCTCGCTCCCATCCATGCAACAACCTCCGAGCCAAAAACCCAAGGACTGAATGACCCCAACCCGCTGCTCTAGCAAAAAAGGTGAAGCCAGCCAACCTACTCCGTACCACTGCCCTAGAGACTCCATCACGCTTCGCCCGCACTATATAGTGCCCCAATAAGGAGTCCGCCACCATTCCCGGCTGCCAACCCCAAGACTGCAGATATTTCACCACTTCGTCGAATCCTCTCCGACAGGCTGACCACGTCGCAGGCGCCACGGAATTCCTCAACAACAGTACCAATTTTGCTGACCAATCTGCCATAAGCTCTCCGGAACTGCCAATCCATTGACTTCCGCTTCTGGTGCCAAAGCCCAGAACAGCTCCCACTTGGAACGGGAAAGGGCATCAGCAATTCTATTAGTGCAACCAGGAATATGCTTCGCCTTCACACACACACATTTAAACGCAAGCACCTTAAAATGATGTCTCTCATGAACTCAGCCACCTGCGCACAGCGCGGCGTATACCTGTTAACGACGGCCACGACAGCTTCATTATCGCACCAACAAACGACTCTGCGGTTCCGCAGCTTGTCAGGCCACAACTGCAACACCACCAATAAAGGAAACAATTCCAAAAACGTAATATTACTGGTTAGCTGAGTATCGTGCCACGCCTGAGGCCAAGTGGCAGCACACCACTCACCCCCGAAATAAATGCCCAGCCCAGCACTACCCGCCGCATCCGTATACAACTGCAAACCTGCACTGGAAATCTCAACCTCCTGCAGAACTGAAATGCCATTGTAATCCTCTAAAAACTCATCCCAAACTCGCAAGTCAGCCTTTGTGACCTGGGACACCCTGATGCGATGATGAGGCCCTCCTCACCCCAGCCGTCGCCGCAGCCAAAGTTCGCAGAAAAACACGGCCCATCGGTATAACCCTGCAGGCAAAATTCAAGGAGCCAATCAATACCTGGAACTCTGGCAACGATAATTTAGTGGAAGCCAACCCTTAGCTACTAACACCCGCAACCGCACCACCTTGTCTACCGGTAAGCACGCCACCATTCCCACAGAATCAATCTCCACCCCCAGAAACGTTATACACGAAGCCGGGCCTTCCGTTTTTCCGACAGCCAACTGAAGCCCACAAGCCCCAGCCATCTCGACAAAACCAGCCAACAACCGCTGAAACTCCAGCGACTGCGCCGCCCCCACAAAAAGAAAATCGTCCAAATAATGGACTACAGCAGCACAGCCGACCCTCTGGACCAATTGCCAATGCAAAAAGGAACTAAACTTCTCAAAATATGAACAGGATACAGAAAACCCCATAGGCATGCACTTATCCACATAAAACTCATTGTCGAAGCAGAAACCTAACAAATGAAAATCATCCGGATGCACCGGAAGCAGCCGAAAGGCAGCTTCCACATCTACCTTCGCCATCAACACCCCCGGACCACACTGTCTAACCAGCAGAACAGCCTCATCAAAGGAAGCATAATGAACCGCGCACAACTCCCTCGGAATATGATCGTTGACTGACCCGCCTATCGGAAAGGACAAATTATGGATCAGTCGAAACTTCCCTGGCTCCTTCTTTGGAACTTCCCCCAGCAGCGAAACCACCAGATTCGCAAAAGGCTGCTCTGCAAAAGGACCTGCTATTCTACTCAAGCCCAGATCCACAGCCAACTTATCGCGGACTACCTGCCCCAAACGCTGAACCGAATGCGAGTTGCATGCAGGCCTACAAGACACTGCCCCACGCACTGGAATACGAAAACCGGCTAGAAACCCGCGTTCCAACACCTCCCTATCGCGCTTCCGTGGATATCCCCACAACCTCAAGTCAGCATCCTCCCAATATTGTACTTATGACTGCAAATAACTCTTGCTAACCATGTAAATAACTTGCCATTTTTGGTTCCTTGTAACATAGTTATGTTCCTTTATTAATAGCTTACACACTGTTTTCCATGTATCATAGTTCTTATGTAATACTTAATGTTTAATGTAATGCAATATTGCACTGTTCTGCTGTATTGTTGTTTTAAGTTCCTTGTAAACCGCCCTTGATCTCTGGAAGGGGCGGTATAGAAAAGCACACAAATAAATAAATAAAATAAACCATTCCCCGATAATCGCACTGCGAATCGGAGTCGGGGCCATCCCCCAGAGATCCAAATTACTTGGCAGCCAGTGGGGGAGGACCTGCACCGCCTTTTTTAACACATTTAATTGCGGAATGTCCACCCCCACAAGACGAGCAGGCATGATGGAATTTACATTCGGGAAATGGGCATGAGGACTTATTGAACCACCAACAGATGTCACCCATTCCCCCAACCCCCCCCCCTTCTGCTGGGGGTTACCCCCCGCCGTCCGAAAGGACCGTCCCGAGCCTTGCCCGCTACCAACGACAACTCTCGCCCCCCCACCCCCGCTAGCACCGGCCCGAACCGACATCTGGGTCAGCCATAAATTAATATCTTGCGTACCCCACGTCAACCATTTACTCTCCTCCATCTTGTCCCAAAACTTTTCATCGTAATTCAATCAGGCAAAGCCGTCATGCATCTGCGAAGCTTCTAAAATAGAATCCGTGTATGTCAGCAACATTCCATAATCCTCCGGGGACTGATGCCCCCACACACTTGCCAACCGCAGAAAGGCTCTGACCCAATTCACATTACGCGACACCTTCCTTACCCGCCCTGCTTTCTCATCCTCTTTCCTCTTCTTTCTACTCTCTCCCGAGCGCTTCCTGCCTTCCAGTAATCTGAAAATATCAATATATCTCCTCTTCCAAATCTTGCGGTGTAAAGCCCTGGGTACCTCCTCCCAAAGCTCAGCAAATGCAACCAAAGTAGGCCTGCCTGACCCCGCAGAAGGGCCCAATTGCACCTGCCCGAGCCCATGTCCCGAACGCGAAGTTCTGGATGACGATGACGACGAGGAAGAAGCGGACGAGGAAGAAGCGGACAAGGAAGAAGACTCCGACCTATTCCGCCGCCTCCGAGAATGCCTCCTCTTCGCCTTTGCCTTGCGCCCACCCCCAACCTGCTCGCCTGTCAGTTCCAATACCACCCTCCTCTCCGCTGGAGACTCACCTGCCACCGCCACGTCGCTAGCCTGCTCCTCCCTTTGCAGGACCTCCACTGGCCGACTCCTGACATCCGTCGGATGCATCCCACCATCATCTGCCACACTGGTCTGCGTCCGCTGCATCCCATCAGGTGCCGCTCCAACCCCCCTGCTGGCTACAACCAGCTGCACCGCCGCGCTCTGCCCAGCAGCCTGCACCATTGATGTAGCCTGTGGAGAAAAAGAAGGGGGGGAACAACAGGAGAAACGGCCGGCTGCCAGGCAGCCAGCCATTCAGCCCTAGATGAGCCCTGTCCCCCTCCCTGCCAATGATCCCAAGAAGCCACAGCACCAGGCCCCACGACCCCTGTCACACCACCAGCCCAGCCCGACACAGAAGGTCCCTGACCAGAATTATGAGCCCCCGCCATGGCGTGGGCCAGCCCTCTGACCCCCAACCCCCCACCCTCCTAACCCCTGCCCCATCCAGCCCTGCATGTTCACCCCCCCACCCAGGCCCAGCACTTCCCTGTGACGCACCACCACGCTCCCCACCACCAACCAACCCATCACCCACAACCATATCCCCCGAATCTCCCAACTCCTCTGCTTGGATATCACTCCCCCTCACCTGCTGCTCCGCAACACCGACTCTCCCCACTGCCACCTCTCCTAGATAAACCATCTGCCCTGGCTGGGGCTGCCCCTTTTCCCCTTCCAGCTCTGGCCCCAGGACCGCAAACTATACCCCTGCCCCTAACAACAGGAGCCACATCTATCACAGAACCGCTACCGACAGCCCTCCTAACATTCTCTCCGGGCCCTGCAACCATAGCTGTCGCCTGCCCCCTTCGCCTGCCCGCCACGGCCCGTCCCCCCCCCTACTGAGCCCCCAGATTCTGCCCAGCCACCCCCGCTGCAACGGCATCCCAAGCCCCACAACCACCACAAGAAAAGTAAAATCAGTTGCGTTCCCCCGCCTTGCAAGGCACCCACTGAGCTGCCAAGTTTTAAAACTTATTCTGCAAATAAAATGGACCTCCACCCGCCTCCTCCGCAGCCCATCCGAACGACCTTACCCCCGCTGCCGATCAAACCTGCTCTGCTACACAGCGAAAGAACTCGCAGGAGCAGCCCAGCAAACGCCCTGCACCTTCAGTCCCCAGCGCCAGAGAGAGACGCAACGAGCGCCTCTCCCAAAGTTCCCCCGGACCGGCGCTTACCATTGGCTCGTACGGCTGTCACTCATCGACGAGCCAATGCTTTCAAATAATGAACCCCCCTCTTCCGAAAAACAGCCGCCCACGCACGATACCGCGAGCAGGGTCCCAGTGCCGGGCCTCCCGCCCGGTTACCGCCGGCCTCCAGGACCCTGCCCCGCGGCTTCTCCATTACTGATAAAATTGGTGGTATAAATAATTATAACGTTAAGTGAAACATAAATTTGATTCCTTTGAGAGAGGATGTCTCTTTAAGAAAACTCCCCTTTTCGGTATAAATAGAACCGGCAGGTTCACATGCGCAGGCGCCAGCGTTTTTATGGAGTTGAAGTGTGCAATTGTTTGTGAGTAAAATGACACTAGTTTCTCTGGGTAGAAAATATAGTTTTTATTTTTATCTCCGTGTAGAGAAGATGTTGTGTAATTGATGATACAGGACTTTAATTAGTCCTTTTATAATTTATGAAATTTAAACTGCGACTGTTTCTTTTGATGATTGATTAAATAGAGTTGAAGACCTTTGAATGCGCAAGTGCCAGTGTCTGTTTAACGAAGTTTGGATGTTACGTTACCCACACAGTAGCGTGTGAGTATACAGAGCCAACCCTTTCATGATTTTCAATACTTTTAGCTTTTAATCCTCGTATAGTGAATGTGTTGCGTTATTGCAGTCATGGGAGTATACTATGCTTTTTAAAGTAGATGAAGTTTAAAGCCGCAATTGTTTCGTTAATTATTAGGCCGGATAGCATCTTAGTCCTTTGAAAGTGTAAGTGCCAGCATCAGTTTCACGACGTTAGAGCACAATATTATTTAAACAGCAGCATGTGTGTAATAGGAATAATTTGGTTCTTACACAACAAGCTTGCTAATAGAGTGATTGCTGTTGTTGGATGGCACACCTTGGTTAAGTGAATTACTTCTAATAAAGATGGTTGCAAATTTGCTGTTAATCACGGTTTGACGTGGCCCCCTCTTTATGATGGTTATAATTACACGATATTAATAGTACTCTTGGGGATGTTTGTTAGATGAATGTGTTCATAATTTTTATTTTTATTAAAAAAAATTTATTAAATAAAAATTATGGCGTTATCCTTAGAAGACCTCATTTTTTGGCGAAGCGTTTGGTGGTATCTTTTGAAACAAAGTATGGCTCTCAGATCAAACGTTGATATTGCTTTTGTTACTTTTACTGTGTAGTGCAGAAGGTCGCTGGAATCTTTTAGGTTGCTCCAGTTAGCTGTGTGGGTTTCTACAGGTAATTCCTTCTTCGTTTTCCTGTCCTTGGGGTTTACATAATTAGACATTTTAGACATGATAGTATTTAAACTAATATATATATTGAATATTGACAAATCCTAATTATGGGTTCTTAACAATAATTTAACCATAATGAGTTTAATGGGTTAGTTTTGTTCCCCTCGGATCACCATACGATTTATGGTAGATTTTTTATTGACACAGTTTTATTGTATGGACATTATGAAGTTTGATATCATGTATATACATTTTTTTGTCCCTTGAAAAGGCAGTTAATAAGGTTGACCGTACATACAAGGTTGTAAAGGTATGTATTTTATCATTCCTTTTATAGTTTCATCTATTTATGGTTTTATATTCATTATTAATGTCGTCAGTTCTGACTTTTTATTTGATTTATGGTTTATTTTAAATATAGAGAATTTGAGTGGCAGTTTGTATTTGTAATATAAAGATTTTTTTCAATGTTTATTTATGAATGTAATGTTTTTAATCTTTATTTATTGTGATTTATGTCTCATTGACATTATTAATTGTATTTGTTTATTTGATTTTAATGTTTTTAGCCATTTAGCCCCTGATGAAGGCAGCGAAACACGGCCTGTGTCGGGCCAGTGGTTTTATGATTTAGCAAATAAAGGTCTCCTTCCAACCTCCCATGTTTTTTTGACTGGTGTGTGCTATTTGACGTGGTAGACGTGCTTTAGCATTGGAAGCAATGTGCTTTTTATCCACTGGCACGCACCACTATTCTTTTATACATTTTTCATATAGCTTTACACATATTTATGTTGTTAATCTTAAACCCCCCCCCCCCCCTTTTTTAATAGGTGCCGATTGTTTATGTATGGTCAGTGGTTGCATACATAAGCTTTTATAATAGAACATTGGCGGCTTTCCTCTTTTTAATACTTGCCCTCCTTTTGTCACATATACTTTTGTCACACATCACTGCAGCTTATGGAGGTACTATTGTTTGTTTTTTTTCCCACCTTTGTACTACTGCGGTGATTCCCTCCGCCCTTTACAGTTCATGTTAGGTTCTAACATTTAAAACACACCTCCCTAATAGTTCTTATTTTATTTCTTTTTAAGATGTAGCCAATGTTTTATGTTTAACCAGAATTTGGCCCCATACAAGGTTAGTTGAGCGTATAAAGTCTAATGTTTTTTCCTCTTCGGCTTTTAATATATCTTTTATTGTATTTTTCAAATCAAGGTTTTTTAACTGGTCTTTTTTCACACACTGCTCCTGCTTCACACGTATATGTATCAATCATCAATATGACATGTTCCACTTCCGTTTGGCGGTCCTGTATTTGTTTTATTACATTTCACATCTGTAGCATTTTTAAGCTATTGTTAGGACTTCCCTACAAATGCTCATGTTGTTTATTCTTTCTACTCTGAATTTTACTGCTTGAAATACTCTTTTGTTAATGTTGTCATATTTTTACCTGTTGTGCAGTTACCATGCCATACGGTTTTTAAGTTGTTTCATGTACAGTTTTCTTACATGATGGCTTTTATATGCATACACACTAATAGATGTTTCTTGCATACAAGATTATTTTTAGTTAATCATTAGAGTGTTTTGTTTTATTGTTTTATTTATTTATATATGCCTTGTATTATGATGTTTTTACACATGCATGGATTTCTATGTTGATTATTGCAAATGCAATGTGTGCCTTCGAGTCAGTCCTGACTCCTGGCGACCCAGAAGCTCCTGGGTTTTCTTGGCAGTGTCACCGGAAGTAGATTGCCAGGCCTTTCTTCCGAGGCAATGGAGGGTTAAGTGACTTGTCCAAGGCCACAAGGATTGCTAGCGGGAATTGAACCCTGGTTGCTTGGATTATTATCTTTATGTATTTTACCATTATACACATGTATTTTTGTTATGTCACCACTCATGCTTGTATTTTTATGTTTTAGATTGGGAAGAATGGTTGCTCCATCCCATAGACGTGTTCCTCACACTCTCTATGTGATCTGGTAACTCTTTTGACTATCCATATAGTCCTTTTTGTATCATTTAACAATATTAATATTAATTTTATTTTTATTAACTCTTTTTTACTTTCATGTTTTTGTTATATGTTTGTGTTTTTAGACCCCTGACGAAGGCTCCGGCCGAAACTTGTTAAGTTGGGTCCTTAATAAAGTTTTTTAACAAATCCTGGGCTGGCCATGGTTAATTGCCCTCCGCTGTACTTTTGCTGCTGGACGTTTTGCGGAAGGCCTCCTTCTCCTTCCCTGGTTTATTACGAACCCCAAGTGCTGCAAGATGAGGATGGTGCACGCTGTTGCGTGTTGCACATCTGCAGCAGCCTGGCCTCTTATCAGCAAGTTATCTAGGAAGGGGAAGACAAAGGCTCTCTGGAGATGAAGGTAGGCCGTGATTACCTTCAGGCACTTGTGAATATCCTCGATACGGAGGCCAGTCCGAAGGGCAGAACCCTGTATTGGTAGAAGTCACCTCCCACTCCGAACCTGAGGTATTTCCTGTAGGTGGGATAGATGAGGTTGACACACATCCTCAAGTCCAAGGAGCATACCCAGTCACCTGGCTGGAGGTATGGCAGCAGTGTTTTAAGGGAGAGCACTTTGAACTTTTCTTTCACCAGGAACCTGTTTAGATCCTATAGGTGAGAAATGGGCCAGAAGTATGGGGAGTAGAACCCTTTGCTCTTGAGGTATGCGGACATCAGTTCCGCTGCCCTGTCCTCGAGAAGGCCTGTTAGCTCCTGCAGCAGTAAGGTCTGGTGGAGGGAAGTCCTGGGGGGCTCTCCTGGAAAGAATGGAGGGGGCACCTGTGCAAGATGGAGAAGGTAATCCTCCCTCACCACCTGCAGTGCCCAGGAGTCGGTGATGATGGATAGCCACTGGTGGGTATAGAGAACCAGACACCCCTGGTGAGTTGCTGGGCTGGGCCTCCTGGGGGGGGGGGGGGGGGGAGAGAGGCTATGCTAAAGGAAACAAAAACTCCTGACGGGTTGGGTCAGAGCTGGTGCCTGGGATTTGGAAGCCTTAGATTTAGGAGGGCCATGTCCCTGTCCCTTGGCCTGCTGCCTCTGTTGGAGAGCTGGGAAGGCCTGCTACTGAGGATAGCTTCCATAAGTCTTCCTCTTCTTCGTGTAGAAGGACTTTTTACCCGAAGGCTTCCACTGGAAAAGGTCAGCAGTCTTCTTGGAGAGCCTGGTCTTCTTCAGGAACTCGGACTCCAACTCTGCAGCATTATTAGTCATGGGTTTGCCAAAGAGCTTTTCTCCCTTGCAAGGGACATCAATCAACTTGCCCTGAACCCATTGCTCCAGGTTGGAGGACTGTAGCCAAGCCTGGCATTGGGCACCGATGCCCGTCGCAGGTACTCTAGCCGTCGACTCGAAGCCATCAGGATGCCCATCATAAACTTAGAGCACTCTCTGACATTCGAGGCCAGAGTCCGGAACCACTGGAGGGGTTCCTTGGAGAGACCAGCCAAGAACATGGTGAGTTCCTTTGCCAGGTCACTCAATTACAAACCCATGTACAGCTGGTATGCTTGGATTCAGCCAATGAGCATCGAGCTCTGGTAGCACTTCCTGCACAGGGCATCCAAGGTACGGGCCTCCCTATCCAGGGGAACTGAGGTGTGCCGACTCTACCACCAAGGAGTTGTGTGGAAGCTGTGCTTTTTGGAATCCAGGGCTCCGGAAGACCCGGTACATCGAGTCCAGCCTTCTGCTCACTATGGACACTGATGTGGGCATCTTCCATATGTGGAGGAGCAGCCATTCCAGGATCGGGGAAACAGGCACTGTGAGTGCCCCCTTTGGAGGGGCCTCATACTGGAGGATCTCGAGTTCCTCGGTCCGAGGGTCCTCCTCTGACTTGGTGTTGAAGGCTAGTGCTTTGGCCATGTCCTGCAGGAAGTCAAGGAAAGCCGTATTCTTGGGCGGGGACTGACACCAGGTCTCAGGGGGAAATGGGTCAGAAGACATATCCCGGTGACTACGGGTATCTGGGTATTCCTCATCCTTTGTCTCCTAGTCCGACTTGTAGTCGTTGGAGGTGTCGAGGACGGTCTGAGCTTCAGGATCAGAACCCGAGCCCAATGGCCCCTGCCCCCCAGAGGCCCTGCTTTGGAGCTGCGGGCACTCATTGGTGATGACCTCAGTCCTGAGAATTGGGACCAGTGTCAAGGAACCTCTTGAGGCTGGTGGCACCTGAGGATTGGCTCGACATCCAGGGAATTCCTCAAGATCGAGGACTCAGTAGTTGGGAGTGATGACACGGTAGAACTGGGCATCAGGGCTTGCTGCTGGGCCATGAAGGAAGACAAACTACACTTCAAAGCTGCCATTATAGTCTCGAGACCAAATGGCTCTGTAGCATTCGGCATGGGCACCGAGGGACTCTAGCCCGATGACGGATCCGTTGAGGGGGAATCCTCAACCAGGATGGCCTAGGGGATCTGAGGCCAGTTGCTGGCTGCTGATGATTCCCTTCGGGGTATCTTGGTCAGCTGCTCCCACTCCTTCCCCTTGGACTCGCAATGGGAGCTGCGGGTCCGGGGCCCATGGGACTTGCCCACTTTCCCAGACTCATCAACAGACACAATCTTCAAGGGTTTCCAGCTCTTCTTGGGTTCTTCCTCTGGGATATTCAGGCTGGAGGACCCGCAGCCTCGAGGCTCCGAGGCAGCATGGTCTCCCTGAAGTTTTGGAAGGGGCCCTGGAGCGTGGTGTCCCTGGAGATCCCCAATGCAGAGTCTGTCTTCTAAAAGAAGGACTCCTACTGCTGCTGACGGCTCTTGATGGCCTTGGAGGTCATCTTCTTGCAGAGACCATAGTTGAAGGGGTCATGGTCCGGCCCAAGGAAGCAGTCGTGTGGATCGGTGCATGACATCTATGGCGCATTGGTCACAGTGCTTAAAGTCACTGGCAGAGGCCATGGTGGGAAAGATGGCCCCCGCAAGGTCAAAGGCTTCAGGCCTAGCCAGGGAAAAATACACGAAGCCAGTTGAGAAACTCTCGAGAAAAAAGAACAAAAACAGACCTGAAATGCGATGGCGAGGCAAACAAACTTAGGGTGGGAAAGGGAACCAGTACACAACCAGAGAAAGGAAAAATCAAGAGAAAAAACTAACACTTTTTCAAGGGAAAACAGACACATCCAGTGGGCTCTGCGGAAAAAAGGAGACTGAGGCAAAATGGCAATCCTTGGGTGGGAAGGGGACCATGCATGTGTGGTGCATCTCCCAAAGGTTTTCTTTGAAAGATGGGAAGAAGCTACCATGGGGGTTCCATTTGCGCTGATGTCATCCGTATGTAAGGACTGACTTCCTGCTTGTTCCCAGAGAATAGGGTTGTACCCGCCACTCCGGACCAGTCACCCCCCCCCCCATATGCCTGTGTTTAGGGTTGTATCTGGTACTCCACGCAGGTTACCCCCTCTATATCTGTTTTTTATGGTTGTACCCGTCACTCTATGTAAGGCACCCCCCATGCCTGTGTTTAGGGTTGTACCGCAGCTCCATGCAGGTCACCACCCACCCACCCCTTCATACCTCCCCTTAGCAGTCTCTTTTCCAAACTAAAGAGCCCTAATCTTTTAAGCCTTTCCACATAGGGGTATCCTTCCATTCCCTTTATCATTTTGGTGGCTATTCTCTATACTTTTTATAATTCTGCTATATCTTTTTTAAAATATGGCAACCAGAATTGTACACAATACTTGCACTATGGAGCAATAAAGACTCATTATAATGGCCTGGTTTTAATCTCCATTCCTTTCCTTATGATTCTACCATTCTATTTGCTCTCTTGGTCACTGCTGTGCACAGGCAGAGGGTTTCAATGTATTATCCATGACAACGCCCAGATCCTTTTCTGGGTGGTGATTCCTAATGTGAAACCTTGCATCATGTAACTGTAGTTTAGTTTATTTTTTCTTAAGTGTGTAACTTTGCATTTGTCCACATTAAATTTCATCTGCCATTTGGACACCCAGTCTCCCAATTTTTCAAGATCCTCTTGCATTTTAATAACCTTGAATAACTTTATGTCATCTGCAAATTAGATCACATCACTCATTGTTCCCATTTCCAGGTCATTTATGAATATGTTACAAAGCAGTGGGCCAAGCACAGATCCCTGGGGTACTCTACTATTCACCACTGAGAAAAGTGGCCATTTAGACCTACTCTCTGTTTTCTATCTTTTGACACATTCCCAATCCACAATAGCACACTGCTTCCTATCCTATGACTATTAAGTTTCCTCAAGAGTCTGGAAAATCCAGATACACCATTATCAACCAGCTCACCTTTATCTACCTTTTTAATCATACCTTCAAAAAAATATAGTAGATTAGTGAGATGTTGGATTTGTCCTGTTAAACCATGACTATCTATATGTTTAATAATTTTGTTCTTTATAATGGTTTATACCATTTTGTCCAGTATTGATTTCAGGCTCACTGGTTTATAGTTTCCTAGATCACCCCTGGAACCCTTTTTAAAAATTGGCATTACATTGACCACTCTCCAATCTTTAGGTACTACAGATGATTTTAATGATAGTTCACAAATTACTGAAAGTAGTTATGCAATCTCATATTTCAATTCTCTCAGCACCCTAAGATGTATACTATCTGGTTCAGGTGATTTGTTACTCGTTAGTTTATCAAATTGCTATACTACATCTTCCCCGTTTATTGAGATTTGTTTAAATTCTTCAAATACATCATCTTTACATATCATTTCTGGCATAGGTAACTTCCCTACGTCACCTTCAGTAAAGACCGAAGCAAAGAATTCATTCATTCTCTCCACTATAGCTTTGCCCTCCCTTATGGATCCCCTTTTATACCTCTATGATTTAATGGTCTAATTCTCTTACATTTTTTTTTGCTATGAATGTACTTGAAAACATTTTTATTGTGAGTTTTTTCTTCCTCAGCAATCACCCTTTCAAATTCTCTCTTTGCCTGCCTTATAAATGCCTTGACTCTAATTTGCCATTGTTTATTTCTTTCCTGTTTTCATCATTTGTCTCCTTTTTTCTTTTGTGTGTAATCTTAAAATTCAATTTTTCTAAAAAAGAACAATGCAATAAAATTCTCAAAAGGATACCACAATGTTCCCTCTCTTAAAACAGAACTAGAATGAACAATTCTGTCCTCATCCAGCACCAGGCTCCTAAATACGCCCATATAGCCAAAAATAGTCATAGGTAACAGGAGACAG
Organism: Ichthyophis bannanicus; assembly: GCA_033557465.1. Classification (NCBI taxonomy): domain Eukaryota; kingdom Metazoa; phylum Chordata; class Amphibia; order Gymnophiona; family Ichthyophiidae; genus Ichthyophis; species Ichthyophis bannanicus. The sequence goes on from CM066036.1 coordinate 476,346,784, forward strand.
CCATGTATTAAGTAATAAGGGAAATCCTTTCCCCTTAACTTCAACCCATCCCGAAACCCAAATCTCTTAGACATATCCTAGTTCCCAGCTGTTGTGCTGTCTGTCTTGACTAGATTGTAAGTTCTGATGAGAAGGGACCATCTCGTAAATGATCTGCACAGCACTATGTACACCTTGTAGCATTATACAAATGATCAGTAGTAGTAGTAAATCTGGCCCTGCACATTAAACAGACTTCAAACAAAGAAAATAGGGACCTCAATACCTAACAGAGATTCTCCAGGAACAAGCAGGAAGTCAGTCTTCACATGTGTGTGACAACGGCACAGACGGAGCCCACGTGGAGCATTTCCCAGCTTTCAAAGAAAGCCTTTGGAAATTCCACCACTCATGCGTGGTCCCCTTCCCACCCAAAGGTGGCATCTTACTCAGTCTCCCTTTTTCCGTGGAGCCCATCGGACATGCGTCTCATCCCCGGAAAAGGTTTTCTCTGTTTCCAACCAGTTTTTGCTTTACTGACCTTCGCCAGTTCTCTTCCCGCCTCCCGAGCACCTCTTCTTCGGCTCTGGTCTCAGGCTTTTTCTGTTTTCGCCTTTGTTGTTTTTACCAGGCTTCACACCCTTTTTAACCACTGGCAGTGTCTAGGATCTTTGAGCTTGCAGGGGTCCTTTTGGCCCCAATGGCCTCTGGTTTTAAGAAATGTGATTGGTATTCAAAAAACATGTCGCTCAAGGAAACCCATCACTGTTGTCTCAGGTGTCTAGGAACCGACCATGACCCGGAGCTATGCTCCCTCTGTAAGAAGATGTCCTCCGAGGCCATCCAGAGTCGTAAGCAGAAGCTGGATGATCCCTTCCATAAGGCAACCCCAGTATCCCCGGTAGCCTCCTGCTCTTCGATCTCGCAACCTCAGGAGTCTCCCAAGGCTCCTCCCCAGGCCCAGCGGCACTCTGACTAGGGGTCGCCTGAATGCGAGCGGAAGAAGAAGAAGGCGGCCTCGAGGACTCTGTATGGAGTGCCAGAAAAGCATGAGAGGTCACACGCCCAGTCTTTCAGCCAGTCTTAGCAGTTGGAGAGGGAGCAGCCCAGTAAGGTACCTCGAACCAATGCGGAGGAATCCAGTGAAGGTGCCTGGTCTCCCAAGGGTCATCCTGGCGAGGACCCCCTCAACTCCTCGACAACCGACATGGTCACCCCAGTGTCTGTGTCACAGGGCCTCACTCCCGAGTGGGAGACCCGAATTCTGGACAGTGTTTCTGTGTTACTCACTGCCCAGCAGGCACTGATGCCCGAGCCTGCGCCTCGAGACCACAGAGACCTCGACGACTCCCAGGTCACTGTTGTGAACCCTGAGAGCCAGAAGCCTCATGAGGATCCTCAGCATGGGTCTTGATCTCCGTCCCATTCCTCGGGCGCGAGATCTTCATGGGTGAGCACCTCTTGCTCTGGGCAAATTTTAGCCTCAGAGATCCGGCACGGGCCACCGACCCATCTCAAGCTGCCCAACCTCAAGTCCTCCATGGACTAGAAGTCCAATGGAGAGACATCCCTGGAGACTCAGTGCCACAAGACCTCCCCTCCAACCCCTCCCCGACGACCCAGAGGTGGCAGTCACTTCCTGAGAACACCTCCTTCCTGGAGTTCGTCCAAGGCATGGCGTAGGCCCTAGCGCTCGCCACTGAGTCGGAGGAGGAGCCGTGCACTGTGGAGCTTGATTTTCTGCAATATGAAGCTCCTCCAAGAGAGGCACTCTCGGTGCCGGTTCCTCCCATTCTGAACCAACGCCTACTCCGCATGTGGGAGACCCTGGCCTCTGTCCCAATTGTGAGCAAGCGCCTGGATGCTATGTATGAGGTCCGAGGTTTCAGAAAACCCAGTTTCCCACACCTTAATGGTGGTCAAATCTGCCATGTGGAAGCTAAAGAGCCCAAAGATTCATTCATCAGTCCCCCGAACAGGGAGTCTTGTACCCTTGACGCCCTCAGGCACAAGGCTTATCAGGACTCCATGTTGTCATGCCGCATCCAAGTTTACCCATTATACATTGGGATGTTCCTCTGTGATCTCACTAGGGAGCTCGGAGGCTTTGTGGCAGACCTTGACGGAGACCATCTCTGGCATTTTCAGGCGCTCTCAAATTCCGTCGGGGAATGCTCAAAGTACCTCTTGCGAGCAGTGTACGACGGCTTTGAGTCTTCCACCCGGGTGGCGGTGGCTGGCATCGGAGCCTGCTGGCAGGCTTGGCTTCAGTCCTCAGACCTGGAACAGTGGGTCCAGGAGAAGCTGCTGGATGTCCCCTGCCTCGGGGAGCAGCTATTTGGCAAACCCATGGAGGATAAGGCTGCAGAGGTCGAGACAGAGTATGTGATTCCTACTTGCCTCTCCTGGAAAACTTCCTCCCTCCCCAGGAAGAAGCAGCAGAGCAAGAAGCCTTTCTTCCATCAGAAGGGGCTTCCATACAGGGGCTACCCGGCCTATCTGCTGGCGTTGACCCCCGTTCAGGGTGGCTAGGGCAAGTCTATGTTCCACGGCCCTTGTCAGCCAAAGGGCCCCAAGACCCAACCCCCGGAGCCGGCTCAAACAGCCTCAGGGTTTTGAAGCCATCAGCATAGCCTCTCGTCCTCTCGCAGGGCAACTGTCCATCAGGGGGCATCTGGTCCATTTCTCCCACAGGTGGGAGTCCATCTCCACTAATGCCTGGGTTCTCCAGGTCATTCGGGAGAGCTACTGTCTCCATATGGACTAGGCCCCTCCTCTGTACTTTCCCAAGGAGCCACGTCGGCTCCCCCAGCACCAGGCCCTTCTGAGTCAGGAGCTCGCAGGCCTCCTCGAGGATGGCGCGATTTACTCCTGATACTTCCTCATCCTGAAGTGGACAAGTTCCCGGTGCGGGAGAAGCTCAAGATGCTCTCCCTTGAAATGTTACTGCCCTACCTCCAGCAGGGTGATTGGCTATGCTTCTTGGACTTAAAGGATGCTTATGATCACATCCTCGTCCACCCCAAAGACAAAGTACCTCCGCTTCATGGTTCAGGGAAACCATTACCAGTACAGGTTACTTCCCTTCAGCCTCGCGTCCGCCCCGCGGGTCTTCACGAAGTGCCTGGCCGTGGCTGTGGCCCATCTTTGGCTGCAGGGCACCTTCATCAATCCATATCTAGACAACTGGCTCGTAACAGGGGACCCTCTCATTCATAGATGACGTGGTTTTATTTCATAGCTCATGAGGTGCAAAACGCTTATATTGTTTGGATCCCCGGTGATAATTGGCTTATATACCAGTCAGGATTTTAAAGGTTTGTGTTTTCAATATTCCTCTGAAGAAGGCCGATGGCCGAAACACATTGGAGTTAATAAAAGAAGGGTTATCCATACCTGAAAATCCAGCAGTCCTTGGTACCAGCTCCTTTGTCACTATCTTATCGCTGCAGGTACTCTGTGTTCTCTGTCTCTCAGGGCACCTTCATCTATCCATATCTAGATGACTGGCTCGTAACGGCGGGCATCACCTCCAAAGCCAGGCAGGCCCCGGACCACACCATTTGCCTCCTGGAGCATCTGGGGTTTGTGATCAATTACCCAAAGTCCCACCTCACTCCAGTTCAGTTCCTGGAGTTCATCGGGGCTCACTTGGACACCCTTCGGGCCATGGCTTTTTTCCTCAGGATAGAGTGGACTGCCTCTTGTCCCTGGCATCCAAGGTGCGGTGCAGCGGCGCCATCCCGGCCCGAACAATGTTTTGCCTTCTCAGCCACATGGCCTCCATTGTCCATGTCGTGCCTAATACCCATCTCAACATGCGGGCGATACAGTGATGTCTCTGAGAGCAATGGGCACAGTCAACAGGCCACCTCTAAGGCCCCATCTTTCCTAGCACGGTGGAGTTTCTCGCTTGGTGGCAGGAGTTTCGGAACCTGCTTCACGGAATGCACTTCCAAGCTCCGGCGTATCAGGTGGTCTTGACCATGGATGCCTCCCTGGTTGGCTCCCTGGTTGGCTGGGGAACCCACTGCGAGGGATGGTGCACTCAGGGGTCCTGGTTCCTTGAGATGTCCCGGCAGCAGATCAACCTGCTGGAGCTCCGATCCATTCGCCTTTCTCTCAAGATTTTCAGAGACCACTTGAAGCACCAAGCGGTGCTGGTCCAGATGGACAACCAAGTTACGATGGTTTATGTGAACAAACAGTGGGGTACCGGCTCCTGCAGCCTCTGTTCGGAGGCAACAGCCCTATGCTCCTTTGCGGTGAGCCAGGGCATGACTGTCTGGACCACTTACCTCCTGGGTCAGGACAATGCATTGGTGGACCGGTTCAGCAGAGTCCTCCGGCTGCACGACTGGCACCTGTGTCCCCCAACGGCGCAGTGCCTCTTCCAGCATTGGGGTCTCCAGACCTGGACCTCTTTGCCAGTCTGGCATACTGTCTAATCAAGCTTTTGATAATTTCAAGTGCCTAGCTTGGATAACCACCTCCAAATACTTAGTATGTGATTACTTGAAAACCACAAACATATTCCATTTGGAAATTCCACTGTGTTTTTGTTTTACAGGGTGTCAAAACAGACTTCTACCAATTCACTGTAAAGCCTGATATCCACCCAAATGCTGAGATCCCCTCAACAACTGGCAATGTCACCTCCAGGTCTTGGAGATAAATCAAAGTGTCATCCGCATACAGGGAGACACTACGACACTTGCCTGTTAATCTCTACCCCCAGTACTCATGCCTCCACTCTTAACCATATGGCAAGGGTCTCAATAGCTAGTGCAAATAGGAATGGCAACAATGAGTGACCATGCCTTGTGCCCCTTTCCAACAGAAACAAGGGGAAACTGTGAATGTGAATGTACACTATCACTGCCGCCCATTGGACACACATAGAGCACATACAAACGTTACTACCAAATTCAAAGCCCTTCAACATGATAAGTACTGCCACTCTCTCTTATCAAAGGCTTTCTCAGCATCTAAAGAAAGAACTGAAGGACTAGAAAAAGGGACTGTTACTTCTGGAGAGGGATCTGCAACTGTGAGTATATACTTCTGGTAATTTTCTAAAAGGAATTCTTTGTATTAAAGCTAATTAATCTGTGAACCCACTATTTTTTGTTAAATCAGTCAGGGCCTAGTAGCAGCAGTTTAAGTTTAAATTTAAAACACAGAGGAGAACTTTCTGGTTACATTTCATACCCAGCAGAGAGCTTGCAGTTTAAATGTAATAGTCACTCAGGGCCTAGTAACAGCAAAGTACTTTAAGTTTAAATTTAAAACACAGAAGAGAGCTTTCTGGTTAAATTTAGAACCCAGCAGAGAGCTTGTAGTTTAAATTTCATAAGAAGTTAGAGCCTAGCAGCAGCTAAGAGCTATAATTTAAATCAAATCAGAATATAGCTTACCTCAGCAGCATAAGACAGGGAACTGTGTAGAAGCCCTCTTTTAATAAGTGTCGCCATAGCACTGATGCTGTGAGCCGTAACTCGGCACTACTTTGGGAGCTCAGCCTGTTCATAGGCAAAGGCAATGCAGTCCGCAACCCAGGTGGACAGGGTCCGCTTGGTCACCGCCTCCCCCAGTCTGCTTAGGTCATAGGAGATGAAAATCTGGGAGGCTATGTGGTGGCCCTGGGTACGTTGTAGGTAGAAGGACAGGGCCCTCTTACAGTCCAGTGTATGTACAGCATCTGCGTTGCTGGCGTGAGGCCCTGGGAAGAAGGTGCGGAGCACCACCTCCTGGTTGAGGTGGAAGGAGGAGACCACCTTCAGCAGAAATTTGGGGTGCGTGCAAAGCACTACCCTGTTCTTATAGAACCTTGTATATGATGGCTCCACAATCAGAGCCTGGAGCTCGCTGACCCTGCACGCGGAGGTGAACACCACCAGGAAAGCGACCTTCCAGGAGAGGTATGGCAGGTTGGCAGGAGGCTAGGGGCTCAAACGGCAGCTGGGTGAACTGTGTCAGCACTACGTTAAGGTCCCATTCCACCAGGGGCATGTGGATTGGGGGCTTGGAGAGCAGTAGGCCCCGCAGGAAATGGGTGACGAGTGGCTGAGCTGAGAGGGCCTTGCCTTTGAAAGGGTAGTGGTGTGCTGAAAAGGCACAGAGGTGCACCATGACTGAGTTGGACAAGTCCAGCATGGGAGAGGTGCAGCAGATATTTCAGGACTAGCTGCATCGTGCAGGAGAAGGGATCTGCCCATTTCTCCAAGCACCACATGGAGAATCTCTGCTATTTGAAGGCATAAGCATGTCTTGTAGAAGACTTATGGGAGGCCAGCAGGACCTCCTCCGAGAGGTTAAACAAAGCTAAGGCTTACCTGTTCAGTAGCCATGCTGTTAATGCCAGAAACCCCAGGTTGGGGTGAAGGAGGGAGCTGTCCTCCTGAGTCAGCAGACCCAGAGAGGTCTCGAGAGGAACCGGAGGTTCTGTCACTAGGCAGAGCAGCAGTGGGAACCATGGCTACCAGGACTAGTGACGCCCTGTCCCAAAGGACCTTGAATAGGGTGTTGGTGACCAGCAGCATGGATGGGAAGGCGTACAGAAGATCTTTCAACCACGAGATGAGAAAAGCGTCCACCACTACCCTGGATGGGTGAGGATGGCAGGAGCAGAGGCAGGTCAGCTGGGCATTGGAGTATCCCCAGAGCTGGAATAGCCTGTGGGCTATTCCAGGGTTTAGCCGCCATTCTTGCAGTTGCAGGACTCTGATTGGCCTTTCCACAAGGACATTGTCTTGGCCCAGCAGGTAGACTGCTCTCAGGAGCATCCCCTGGCTAATTGTATAAAGCAGAGGGCTACTGTCTCCTGGCAGAGAGCATAGGAGCCTGTGCCTCCCTATTTCTTCACGTAAAACATCGCCCCTTGGTTGTCCATCTGGATGAGCACTGGCCAGTGCTGGAGACGGTGGTGGAAGGCCTTGAGCGCCAGGAATATGGCCCTGAGCTCCAAGAAGTTGATCTGTAGTTGGGCTTTGGCCCAGGACCAGGTGCCCTGTGTGCGTAGGTTCCTGCAGCAATGAGGCATCCGTGGTGAGGACCTTCTGAGAAGTGGGGGATTGGAAAGGCATGCCTGCCCTCAGGTATTGCATGGTCTGCCACTAGCAGATCAACTCCAAAAGAGGGGGAGCTCATGTAGACCTTGTCCCGGAGGCGGCCGGTGGACTGCATCCACTGAGAACTGAGACACCATAGAGCCGCCCTCGTGTGAAGGTGGGCATTCGGTGTGACTTGTATCGTCGAGGCCATGTGGCCGAGCAGGCCGTTTGCCAGCATGGAGTGTCTACCCTGGACTTCTGCAGCCAGGGCCATGAGCCATTCGGCCCCGTTGCTGGGCAGGAAGGCCTTCGCCTGAAGGGTATCCAGGTGTGTCCCAATGAACTCCAAGCTCTGTGTTTGGATGAGATGAAACTTGAGGTGCTTTATTACAAACTCAGGTATTGCAAGACACCAATGGTGCGGCCTATGACTGATGCACGTTGGTGCTGTGTCCCCTCTGATGAGTCAGTTGTCTAGGTAAGGGAAGACGAAGGATCCTTGGAGGCATAGGTAGACTGCCATGACTACCAGGCACTTTACGAAGACTCTGGGTGTGGAGGCAAACCCCAAGAATAGTACCATATATTGGTTGTGGTCATCCCTGACCATAAACCTGAGGTACTGTCTGTGCCTGGGGTAGATGAGGGATGTTGGGTATATGCATTCTTTAGGTCCAAGGAGCATAGCCAGTCTCCCTGCTGGAGGTATGGTAGCAAGGTTCCAAGGGAGAGTATCTTGAACTTCTTCCACACCAGGAATTTGTTTAGGTCTCTCAGGTCTAGAATGGGCCCTTAAGCCTCCTGTCCTTTTGGGAATGAGGAAATACCTTGAGTAGAACCCCCCTGCCCTGTTGTTGATGGGACACTGGTTCCACAGCCATATCTTTGAGACGACCTGTGAGTTCTTGTAGTAGCAGGGCTGATTCAGTCCTGGGCGTTCTCCCAGGAAGAAAGGAGGAAGCATCTGGTCCAGGTGGAGGAGGTAACCCTCTCTGACAACTTGGAGTGCCCAGGTGTCGGTGGTGATGGTCAACCACCGGTGAGAAAAGTAGCCCAGACGTCCCCCCATGGGTTGCTAATTGCCTGGAGTGGCGAGTCAGCAAGTCAAAGGCTCATCCCAAGCTGGGCCTGGGCTGGAGCCCAAGGCCTTAGGGCCTTTTTGCTTGCGAGGTCATTGCCTAGGTCAGTGATGGCTAACCTTTTTGAGCCCGAGTGACCAAACTGCCGCACAAAACCAAAGAATTTCCTCAAAGTGCCAGCACGTCCATTAAAGCCTCATTTGCATAAGGTGCCTCATTTGCATAAATATTTGCATAATGTTACCATACACTAACTTTTAGTAAACATGCCTCTTAATGAGTATATGGATAAAGAAAGACTAAAAGGTTTCTACATTACTATAATCCAGTACCAACCGCCAGGCACATTAGGAACTACTACAAACGCTGCCCATTTAGAACCCATAGCAAACCCGCCGTATCCTAACAGTACTACCAGGACTCACAAAGCACCATACCCTAACTATCAAAAGGCAACACTGCAAATATTAAACCAATACATTTCAGAGAACAACAATACATGACCTACTGGGGAAAGAACAAGTGGCAATGTCAAATAGGAATTATATAAACAGAATACCTCAGCTCAGTTACACATGCAGAACAGACCATCACCAAACAAGGAATCACAATTTAAAAACAGGAAGACAATAATTAAACTGGGAACCCCAAAAGCCAAACTTGGAATATACAACAACACTGTAGAAATAAAACTATAAATTAATTTCCTCTTGTACTAAACAAAGCGCAAAAATTAATGATGCACATTTCCCAGAGCTGACATATTCCAGTTAATAAATTCAAAATAAAGAGATATTTTTCTACCTTTTGTGCATTTTTTTTCAGTTGCAATTGCTCCAGCCACTTTCTTCTGGTTTCTTCGTGTCTTCTCCTAACTCTCCATCTGCTGTCCATTTGTCCTTTCTTCTGTCTTCTTGGTTTTTTTTTTCCATTCTCTCTCTACATCTGCTTTAACATACTAATCTTTCTCCTTTTGCTCTTTCCTCATTCCTATTTCATCTACTCAAAATTTACCCCTCCATCCTCAATCCCCACTTATTCTCCCAATACCCGGCCAATTGTAGATTTTTTATCCCTCCCACACAAAATATTTTTCCCCTCTCCATTTTACTCTCCCAGCCCCATCCCATTCTAATCCTCCCCCAACACCAGCTCCCTTCTAGTTCCAGCCTCACCCAGCATCCATTCCCTTCTAGTCCCTGCATCAGCCCATTTCCAGTCCTAGCAGCCCCCCAACCCATTTCCAGTCCTAGCAACCTCCCAACCCAATACCAGTCCTAGCCCCCCCTCATCAACCCACTTCCAGTCCTAACCCCCCATAAGCCCATTTCCAGTCCTAGCTCCCCCATCTATTTGCAGTCCCATCCGAGTCCCTCCATCAGCTCATTTCCAAACCCAGCCCCCCATGAGCCCATTTCTAGTCCTTTCCTAGCCCCACCATCAGCCCATGTCAAATCCTAGCTCCCCTCCACTCAGCCCATTTCCAATCCAAGCCCCCCATGAGCCTACTTCCAGTTCTAGCCCCTTCATGAGTCCATTTCAATCCAAACCCCCACCACAGCCCATTTCCAATCTTAGCACCCCCCCAACAGCCAATTTCCAGTCCTATTCTAGCCCCTCCATCAGCCCATTTCCTGTCCTAGCCCCCCCTCACCCATTTCCAGTCCTAGCTCCCTCCCCCTCACAACCCATTTCCATTCCAAGCCCCAATCCCATCAGCTATTTGCAGTTCAAGCCCTCCTTCCACTCAGCCCATTTCCAGTCTTAGCCCCCCCATAGCCCATTACCAGTCCTAACCCCCCCATCAGCCCATTACCAGTCCTAACCCCCCATCAGCCCATTTCCAGTCTTAGCCCCCCCCCATAGCCCATTACTAGTCCTACCCCCCCCCAAATCACCATCACCATCACCATCACCAGCCCACTTCCAGCCTTAGCACCCCCCATGGCCCATTACTAGTCCTAACCCCCCCCCCCATCAGCCCATTTCCAGTCTTAGCCCCCCCCTTGGCCAATTACCAGTCCTAACCCCGGCCAATTACCAGTCCTAACCCCCCCCCCCTGGCCAATTACCAGTCCTACCCCCCCCCCGGCCAATTACCAGTCCTACCCCCCCCCCCTGGCCAATTACCAGTCCTACCCTCCCCCCTGGCCAATTACCAGTCCTAACCCCCCCCATCAGCCCCTTTCCTGTTTTTGCCCCCCCCCCTGGCCATTTACCTTTCCTAACCCCCCCCCTTGGCAATTTACCTGTCCTACCCCCCCCCGTGGCAAATTACCTTTCATACCCCCCCCCCCGGCCAATTACCAGTCCTAACCCCCCCATCAGCCCCTTTCCAGTCTTAGCCCCCCCCCCATTGCAAATTACCATTCCTAACCCCCCCCCCATCAGCCCCTTTCCAGTCTTAGCCCCCCCCATGGCCAATTACCAGTCCTACCCCCCCCCCCCATCAGCCCATTTCCAGTCTTAGCCTCCCCACCATAGCCCATTACCAGTCCTAAACCCCCTTCCCCCCTATCATCCCAAATTAAAAAAAAAAACCCAAACAAAGCGGCTGCTTCTGCCGCGGCAGCCTCACGAGCTCTGCCGCGGGGGGCCCCCCCCCCCTGCCCGGCAGAGCCTCCCTGCATCATCTACCTTCAAGTCGCAAAACGCGGGCTTCTTTCAGAGCCGCGAGAGTTTCCTTTCTCGCGGGAGAGCCGCGAGAAAGGAAACTCTCGCGGCTCTGAAAGAAGCCCGCGTTTTGCGACTTGAAGGTAGATGATGCAGGGAGGCTCTGCCGGGCAGGGGGGGGGGCCCCGCGGCAGAGCTCTTGAGGCTGCCGCGGCAGAGCTCTTGAGGCTGCCGCGGCAGAAGCAGCCGGTTTGTTTGGTTTTTTTTTTTTAAAAATTTGGGACCTTTTAAATGCGGACCTTCCCGCGTGCCAGCTGCAAGGCCTTCGCGTGCCACAGCTGGCACGCGTGCCATAGGTTCGCCATCGCTGGCCTAGGTCCTTGGGAGCCCTGCTGAGGGGTCTGTGAAGCCTGGTATTGTTAGTAGCTCCAGGATCCCGGGCCCTTCCTGAAGGGGGATTTTTTCCCCAGGGGCCTTAGGCTTGGGGCCCAAGGAAGTTTTCTTTGAGAGCCAGGTCCTCATCACATATTCAGCCTCAAGCTCTGCAGCTTTGTCTGCCATGGCCTTGCCAAAGAAGTTCTCTCCCAGGCAGGGGACATCCAGGAGCTTTTCCTGGACCCATTGCTCGAGATTGGAGGATTGGAGCCAAGCTTGTCTCTTGCCACCAATACAGGCACCGGCAACCCCGGCCATGGCCTCAAAGCCATCATAGGCGACCCAGTTGATAAACTTCTAACAATCGGCAGCAGTTTTGGTCAGTGTCTAGAACTTCTGGAGGAGTTCCCCGGAGAGGCTGGCAGAGTAGTCCTTTAGTTTCTTCATGGTGTCCTGAAGGAACACTCCAATGTAGAGGAGGTATGCCTGGACCCAGCAGCCCAGCATGGAGCCCCGGTAGCATTTTCTGCTTAGGGTGTCGAGGCTCCAAGCCTCTCTGCCAGGAGGTGTCGATGAGTGCGTCTTTTGGCTTTGGAACCGATGCATGGCTGACTCAACCACCATGGAGTTGTGTGGTAATTGGCTCCTGTGGAAGCCTGGGTCTTGGGCGGACCTTAGACATAAGATCGAGCTGGCGACTAACTGTGTGTACTGTAGCTGGTGTCTCCCACATATGGAAGAACAGCCTCTCGAGGATTGCCGGGACTGGCACCAATAGGGACTCCTTTGGGGGGAGTCGACTTGGAGGATCTCGAGATCCTCTGACTGAGGGTCATCTACCGACTCAGAGGTGGAAAACAGAGCTTTGGCCACATCCTGCACAAAGTTGAGGAAGGCCCTGTCCTTGGGTGGAGATTGATGCCAGGCCCCCATTGGAGACGGGTCCGATGGAAGGTCTCACTGTCTCTGGGTGTCCAGAGAACTGTCATTCTCGGACTCCCAGTCGGAGTCGTCAGAGGTGGATTCTATGATCGAACAGACCTGGGTTGGGGTCGAAGGCTTGTAGGCCATGGCGGCATGGCTGGAGCCGCGGCCACTGGATGGGGAGTATTGAGGTCTCATGAAACAGGACTGCAAATGTGACCTCCGTTGGTGATCAGCCTGGCAAGGGAGTTCTGAGGATCACCTCGATGCCGGGGGAATTCCTCGAGGTCAAGGCACCAGTGTTTTTGGCAGAAGAACCAGCGGAGTCAGAGAGCACTTCCTCTTGAGTGACTAAGAAGGCAGACAAACTGCACTCCAGGGCCTCCATCCTGGTCTCCAGCTTGAATGGGGGTCACAGCAGTTAGTGCAGATGCCGAGGGTATTGGGTCCAGCGCTGGTGAAGGAGGCGAGTCCCTGGTAAGGATCTGATCGCCAGGGTCCATCAAGTCCTTCCAGGGAAGTTTTGGCAGTCGCTCCTGCTCAGACACTTCAGTCCTCCGGGGTTCAGGGATCTGGCAGAGGACTTACCTGCCTTCCCTGAGTCTCATGAGGAGTCCCAAGAGGCTTTCATCTTCTTCTTTGGGATCCAGATTTCGGGACACCGGGTTGGAGGAAGGGGTATCTGAAGCAGAGTCTGGCCGAAACATCTAGTCATGCTTCTCCTGCCTGTTTTTGACTGCTTTGGGAGTCAACCTCTTGCAGAGCCTTTCAAATATCTTAGTAGTGCATGTCAGTGCCCTTCATTGCTGATGACAGCCCCACAAGTGGCTAGCCCTTGTCATATGGCCTGACAGAGCCACAATCAGCAAGCATCTCTCAGAGCCCCTTGCAGGTCCTATCATACCAGGACAGCAGGAGAAAAGTGTGATCAAATCTTTCAGAGATCCCAGATCAAGGCACAGGGATGACATGCTACTCTGTATTCCCTGTGTTCACCATTCTAGATGGAGGAAAGCAAATTGTATGTATACAGGTATGAAATCTCATAGCAGACCTATTTGCCAGATTCCTCCCCAAGGGAAGGGATCTATACCTAACAGATTGTCAAAGGCATGATCTGATTCAATTACTTACACAAACATGATGTGTTGGGAAGGGTGACAATATGTCATCTTTTCAGATGGATCTCGGATAGTGGACAAATGAAACATATCTCAGGACTTAGATGCAAGGCATTGATAAAGCAGGCAAAGAGAGAATTTGAAAAAAAGCTTGCCATCGAAGCAAAAATGCATAATAAAAACTTAGTATAGAGACTTCCGGTGACACATGAGCGAGTGAAGACGTCTTTTTGCTCACTCCGGGGCCACCTCAGGCATCATCGTTCAGAATTCGTATTTTCAGTCCTCCCACGTCGGTGGCTCGAAAGGCAAAGATAAAGGCAGGTGCAGAGAGAGTGGACAAGTGGAGACTGTGAGCACAATGCCAGCCCGAAAAGATCGGGAGAAAGGGGGGAAAACTGGTGCCGCCATGCCTGCTGAGACACAGCCCACATCTCTGAGTGCGGAAAGTGTGGGCTCGACGTCGGAAGAGCTTGCACGAGAAGTTGTGAAGCTGCTAGACCCGAAATTCGACCATATTTTGGCAAAACTGGAGTCGATGAGGGAGATGGACCACTGAATCGATGAATTGGAGCAGAGAGTGGCACTAATCGAAGAGGAGGAAGGGCGGCGCACGAAGGAACACGAGGCGCAGGCCACAAAAATAGAGGCCTTGCTGGCCAAGGTGGATGACCTCGAGAATCGATCGCGCAGAAATAACTTGTGCCTGGTGGGGGTGCCGGAGTCGACTAACGACCAAAATGCTGATACCGCTGATTGAAAAGTGGCTCCCGAAGGAGCTAGGCTTGGACGCTTTGATTGGGGAGCTCAGGGTGGAGCGGGCCCACCGACTTGGGGCCAAAATGGCGACAGGGCAAAAACCTAGAGTGGTGATCCTGAAGCTCTTAAATTTTCAACATAAGATTCAATTAATGCAAGCCTACCGTAAGAAACGGGACTTAACTCTGGAGAACCAAAAATTGCAGATTTTTCAGGACTATTCAGCTCTGGTGGCAGCGAAGCGCAAAGCCTTCTCTCCACTCTGTGCAGAGTTGGTTAAGAAGAATGTGCGCTTCACTTTAGCATTCCCGGCTGTGCTCCGGGTAACGCATTTGGGCCGGCAGCATGTTTTTGAAACGAAGAGTGCAGCAAAGAGCTTCGTGGCGGGTCTGGAGCCAACTATATCGGCGCAGATGGTGGACACTTGAATGCATAATGACGTGCTACCGGTGACAGTGTGTTGGAGATGCCCGGGACTGGCTGAGAAGCGGCGGAAGAGCAACAGAGACTGGTGGTGGTTGAGAATGGATTTGGACTTGAGCGGAATGTTTGCGTTTGTGAGGATTTGTGTGCAGTTCGTTATTGCCAGTTTGCTGTTTTTGTCTGTTGCATGGCGGGGAAACGTGTTGAGGGGGACTTGCTCAATGGATGTTTGATACTGGGTTGTTATGTTCCCAGACACCATGTTTCAGGCCACTGGCGGGGAGGGAAGGTACTTGTAGCGTAAGTGCTCTGCACTGGGGATTGAATCAGTTTAATGGTTGGAGGGGAGGCTGGGGCGGCCCTGCAGTGTCCGGTACGGAAGGTAGCCTCGGCCGGACTAGGCGGGGGGTACAATTTACAGCATTTTAAGAGGTTTAGGGGGATAAGGGTTATAGAGGGAAGAGGATGCGGGTAGCCGGGAGGGGGGGGAAGAGGGGGGTTGGGGATAGGGGGATGGAGGGAGAAGAGAGTAATAGCCACTACGCAGGACTGCTTGGGGAGGATGGAGCACCACGGGAACATAGAAAGGCAGGGAAGGAGGCTGGGGGTTGAGGCTGGGTGGCCCCTAGCATGTTGGCCGGAGAAACGAAGGACTATGAAATTCCTCAGTGCCCCTAGAAAAAGCCTACAGCGGAGTGTCGTACTTCGTATAGTCCAATGAGGCCACATTTACGCATTGTTTCCTGGAATGTTGGCGGTATAAACACCCCGGTTAAGCGCACCAAGGTGCTGCAGGCTTTGAAGAAAGCGAAGGCCCAGGTGGCTCTGTTGCAGGAAACGCATTTAAATGTAGTGGAGCATGCTAAA
The DNA here is from genome assembly GCA_033557465.1 of Ichthyophis bannanicus. Classification (NCBI taxonomy): domain Eukaryota; kingdom Metazoa; phylum Chordata; class Amphibia; order Gymnophiona; family Ichthyophiidae; genus Ichthyophis; species Ichthyophis bannanicus. The sequence goes on from CM066036.1 coordinate 476,361,976, forward strand.
TTGAAGAGGGACTGGGTGGCACAGGTCTATGCAGCGTCAGCAAATGTAAAAAAGCGGGGGGTAGCGATCCTAATACGTAAAGGGGTACCAGTGGAAGTTTTAGGGGTGGAGGAGGACCCGCAGGGGAGGTCTTTGTTTCTGCAGGTGAAATTGAGTGAGACAGAGATGCTACTAGGAAATGTGTATTCCACGAACGTGTACGACCATGACTTTTTTCGGCGCTTGCTGCAGAAAGTGGAGGCTGGCCTAAAGATCCCGGTAATACTAGCAGGAGACTTTAATTGCCCCCATGATCCGGAATTGGATAAATCTAACCCAAAAGAGGGAACGGGATGGAAACGGAAGGGGGTGAGTTATTTGTGCCAAAGGGGGAACTTAGTAGACGTTTGGCATGTACTCCATGAAGGGGAGAGAGATTACACGCATCTGTCGCGCGCTCATCAGACCTGGTCCCGTTTGGATTACATCTTAATCTCTGAAAGGGACTTTGGTAGGGTAGTGAAGGCAGAGATTGGGCCCGTCTTAGTCTCTGACCACGCGATGGTGTGGATGGATTGGCAGAGTGCAGGTGTAGGCAGAGGCAGATGGACTTTCCCTAGACACAGATGGCAAGATAAGGAGTTTCAACGTTATCTGGTGCAGAAGTGGCAGGAGTTCCTGGAGTTTAATGAAGCCAGTTGTGATTCAGTTGCTGTGTTATGGGAAGCCAGGAAAGTGGTCTTGCGAGGACACATCATTGCTTATATGGCCAGAGAGCGGAGGAAATTAGATGAGGAGATTCTTAAATTAACGCAAGAGCTGGCTAGGTTGAAGGGAGAAGCGGTGGGAGATGTAACTGGGACTAAGTTAACATTGTATTTGGGAATGCAGAGAACACTGAATGCCTTGCTTCAGGATAGAGCAGTGCATGTAATGCACTATTATCGTCACCAGCTATTCCGTTATGGCAATCGATCGGGTAAGCTTCTAGCGCGGCTAGTGAAGGATGGTGGAGGTGTGAGGGCCATAACAGTTATTAGGGACAGTGAGGGGCGGAAATAAAGCGAATCAAAGCAGGTGGCAGCAGTTTTTCGTCAGTTTTACGCGGCTTTGTATACCCCAGAGGAGGAAAGCCGCTCCCAGGAGAGGGCGTTCTTGGATAAAGTCACTTTCCCGCATCTCTCCACACAAGAGCTAGGGGAGCTGCATAAACCCATTTCTGGGGGGGAGATTCAAAAAATTATTAGGCGAGGAAAGCCACACAAGACGCCAGGACCAGATGGGTATGGATCCGAATTCTACAAGGTGCTAGAACCCCAGGTGACGCCGACCTTGGCTGCCCTGTTTGCGGAGGCTTTGGAGGTGGGGGGTTTTCCCAGAGATATGCGGACGGCCTCCATCTCTCTTATCCACAAGCCGGGGAAAGACCCGGTAGATCCTGCTGCATATAGACCAATTTTCTTGATCAATTATGACATGAAGATTTTGGCATCTGTGCTGGCGGAGAGGTTGCCGCAGTTAGTGGGGAAACATCAAGCAGGCTTTGTGAAGGGCAGGGAAACTGTTAAGAACATTAATAAGATACTCTTGGGGATGGAGAAGTATGTACAACAAGGAATCCCTCTACTCTTTGTCAGTTTGGATGCTGAAAAAGCTTTCGACAGAGTCTCCTGGGCGTATATGTTTGAAACGCTGAGTAGGTTTGGGCTGGAGGGAGATTTCACAAGGTGGGTGAAAGCCTTATACACGGATCCCCTGGCATATGTTACTGTGGGAGGGGAGAGTTCCGACTCCTTTGGTCTGCAAAGGGGCACCAGGCAGGGGTGTCCCCTCTCGCCCTTATTGTTTGTGCTCCAGTTAGAACTGCTCTTATTAACTCTGAGGGAGTTGGAGGGCGTGCGGGGGATGCAGTGGAAGAAGAGTGGGCTGACCATTAGCGCTTTCGCGGAAGATATGCTGCTGTGCCTCATGGACCCCCAGCGTTCGTTAGAGACTGCTCTTCAGCAGATTGAGAGTTTTGAGGCTTTTTCAGGCCTCAAGATCAATAAGACTAAGTCATTGGCACTGGATGTGGGAGGCAAGGTGCGGGGTTTGTGGAGAGGTGACTTTCCCCTGGTCTGGGCGGATGGGCAATTTCGGTATCTGGGCCTTCAGATACCCGGGTCGCTCTCCCAGCTGTATCAGGCGAATGTCAAACCCTTGTTGGACAGCACGATCGAGAAACTGAGAAAATGGCGAGAATTGCCTCTTTCACTGAAGGGCCACATTGCACTTTTTAATATGGTCGAGGTGCCTAGATGGCTCTATGTGTTAAGACATCTCTCCATCTGGTTACGTACCAGAGACTTAGCGCTCCTGCAACGGCATTTAACAAAGTTTCTATGGAGGGGGAGGAGAGCGCGTATCGCCACGGCGATCCTGATGGGAAAGGTAGAGGAGGGGGGAGCGGGTCTAGCATCACTCCGGGCTTATAACTTGGTGTATTTGATGCGGACTCTTAGGGACATGATCAATGGTACGGAGGAAGTGCTACCCCTCGATTTGATCGACGATCTGGCGGGACCGCAACATAGTTAAGCTGTTGCATTCTCCCCAGAAAGAGTTGCCAGAGAGTTGGAGACACTCAGAGTGCCTGCGAACGTTGAGGCAGGCCTGGAAGATCATGTGCCAGTATCGGGGGGTGTGCTGGAGGGTAACGGATTGCCTTCCCTTAATGGGCAATATGGATTTTGTCCCGGGGATGGAGGGGCGCATAGCGCGAGATTGGGCCCAGAATGGTATCAAGTGTCTAGGGCATTTGACAATGCAGGGCGCGGCGGAGCTCGATTCTTATTCTTCCTTGCGTGAGAGGTATAAGCTGGACCACCATGAAGCGTAGTTACTCACCTGTAACAGGTGTTCTCCAGGAGCAGCAGGAATCAGTCCTCACATATGGGTGACGTCGGCGCCGACGGAGCCCTCGCGGAGCAATTTTCCCCAGCTTTCACAGAAAGCCTTTGGGAATTGCAGCGCGCATGCGCGGTCGCCTTCCCGCCCAAGGGTGCCATCTTAGCCAGTCTGATGACATAGCTAAAAGACAGCATAAAAATTTGCAAAAAAACTTAAGCAGATGATTGCAACTCCACGGGGAGGAGGGAGGGTTGTGAGGACTGATTCCTGCTGCTCCTGGAGAACACCTGTTACAGGTGAGTAACTACGCTTTCTCCAGGACCAAGCAGGAAGTCAGTCCTCACATATGGGACTCCCAAGCTTAAGGCTACCGGAGACCCTAAGCACAAAAATGAGCTCCCTCTAGCTCGGCAGTACAGAAGGAAGGAATCTTCGCTGAATTATTACCCACCGGTAGCCCCCATCCGGGATGGAGGGTAGGAGTTGTTCAAACCTCGAAGAGATTTCGGAGGACTGCCTGTCCGAAAGCACTGTCCCTGCGGGACTCCCTCTCGAGACAGTAATGGACCGCAAAAGTCTGGCTCGAAGACCAAGTAGCGGCCCGGCAGATGTCTGCCAGCGGAACAGAGCGGAGGTAAGCCACTGACGTAGCCTTCGCCCGAACACAATGAGCCGTGACTCGACTTTCTAAGGAGAGTCCGGCTGCCCCATAAGCCCAAGCGATACAGTCAGCAACCCAGATGGACAGGGTACGCTTGGAGACCGGGAGCCCCAATTTATTGGAGTCAAACGACACAAAAAGCTGAGCAGCTTTACGGTGCTCCCGCATACGGTCAAGGTAGAAGTTCAATGCCCTTCTACAGTCCAGGGTATGCAGGACTCGTTCAGCTCGGCTGGAGTGAGGCCTGGGAAAGAAGGTTGGAAGTACCACCTCCTGATTGATGTGAAAAGGGGAGACAACTTTTGGAAGAAATTTTGGGTGAGTCCGTAGGACTACCCTATTTTTGTAGAACCGAGTGAAGGGAGGATCAGACACGAGGGCCTGCAATTCACTTACGCGTCTAGCGGAAGTGAGGGCTATCAGGAATAAGGTTTTCCACGAAAGAAAACGCAGAGAACAGGTAGCCATCGGTTCAAAAGGCGGACAGGTGATCCGCTGTAAAATCACATTCAGATCCCAGTCAGGTGCTGGCGGGCGCAGAGGTAGTTTTAGTAGAAGGAGACCTCGGAGAAACCGTGCTACAAGAGGGTCGCTGGAAAGAGGTCTGCCGTCCACCGGCACATGGTGTGCTGAAAGAGCACTGAGGTGGACCTTGACGGAGTTGGACTTAAGTCCCAGATTAGAGAGGTAGAGCAGGTACTGCAAGATCAACGACACCGAGCAGGAGAAGGGATCCTGAGACTGCTGTACACACCAAACGGAAAAGCGACGCCATTTAAGGGCGTAGCATTTGCGGGTAGAAGGTCTCCGAGAAGCTAGGACGACCTCTTCCACCTCTGCCGGCAGGAGAAGGGGAGCAAGGACTACCCTTTCAGCCGCCAGGCCATTAGATTGAGAGATCTGAGGTTGGGGTGTAGCAGAGACCCCTGATCCTGTGTTAGGAGATCCGGTTGAAACCCCAGAGGGAACGGATCCTCCACCGCTAATTGCAACAGGAGTGGAAACCACGGCTGTCTGGGCCAGCGAGGAGCCACCAGGATCATGGACGCTTTGTCCCGGAGAACCTTGAACAGAGTTCGGGAGACCAGCGGGATGGGAGGAAAAGCATAGAGAAGGTTTTCCGACCATGAGAGCAGAAATGCATCTGCCGCTACCCGAAGGGGATGTGGCTGACGCGAGCAGAAGCGAGGAAGTTGCCGGTTGAGAGGACTGGCAAAGAGATCCATCGTGGGGAGGCCCCACTTCAGAAAGAGTTTCTGGACTACCAAGGGATCCAGACGCCACTCGTGCGGCTGGAGTATCCTGCTGAGTTTGTCCGCCAGGCAATTCTCCTGGCCTGGGAGATAAACTGCTTTGAGAAGAATGCCGTGACTGACGGCCCAAGAGCAGAGCTTTTGAGCTTCTCGGCAGAGAAGGAAGGAGCCCGTGCCCCCCTTTTTGTTCACGTAGAACATGGCAACTTGATTGTCCGTCTGGACAAGGACGGACTGGTGAGAAGTCAGGTGGGAGAAAGCCTTGAGCGCCAGACAAATAGCTCTGAGCTCCAGGAAGTTGATCTGTTGAGCAGATTCCCACGCGGTCCAGAGACCTTGAGTACAGGCCCCCTGGCAATGAGCTCCCCAGCCCAGGAGGGAAGCATCGGTTGTCAGCACTTGAGTCGGCTGAGGTGACTGAAAAGGCATTCCGAGCACCAGGTTCGGCCGATGAAGCCACCACTGTAGGGAAGAGGCCAGCGGGCTGGAGAGGCGCACTAAGTCGGCTAGCCCGCCGGTGGCTTGTTGCCACTGCTTGCGAAGGCACCATTGAGCCGGCCGCATATTCAGGCGAGCATTGGGGGTCACGTGGACGGTGGAAGCCATATGGCCGAGTAGTCTCAGGAAGCGCCTGGCGGAGACCAGGGACTGGCTGCGAAAACGGCCGGCTAGGTCCATGAGCCGTTGAGCCCTGTCGAGAGGCAGGAAAGCTCGAGCCTGAGGAGTGTGCAGTCTTGCGCCGATGAACTCGAGATCCTGTGAGGGGAGCAAAGTGGACTTTGCGAAGTTTATGACAAAGCCCAAGTACTGCAGAAGAGTCACCGTGCGGTGTGTGGCATTGGTGACTGCCGGAGGGGACGACGCTCTGATGAGCCAGTCGTCGAGGTACGGAAAAACATAGAGGCCGTGAAGCCTGAGATAGGCCGCCACCACCGCGAGACATTTTGTGAAGACTCGCGGTGCGGAGGACAGGCCAAAGGGCAGCACTCTGTACTGGTAGTGATTTCCGGCCACCACAAACCTTAGGTATTGGCGGTGGCTTGGGTGGATGAGGATGTGCGTGTAGGCATCCTTTAGATCCAAGGAGCATAGCCAATCTCATTGCTGGAGGTAGGGCAGAAGGATTCCAAGGGTAAGCATCTTGAACTTTTCCCGCACAAGGAACTTGTTGAGGTTGCGCAAGTCCAGGATGGGTCTTAGGCCTCCTGTTCTTTTTGGTATTAGGAAATACCTGGAATAAAAGCCTTGACCTCTCAGGTGGTGGGGCACCGGTTCCACAGCCTGGTCCTGAAGAAGACTTGCTAACTTCTGAAGGAGTAAGTCCCTGTGCAGAGGGAGTCGTGGAGGCTCTCCCGGAAAATAAGAGGGAGGGACCTGATGGAAGTGGAGAAGATATCCTTCTCGCACGACCTGAAGCACCCAGGCATCTGAAGTGATGTTGGACCACCTGTGGGCGAAGTGAACCAGCCGGCCTCCGGTGCTGGGAGGGACCAGCTGAGGGGGAGAGGCTATGCTGAGAAAGTCAAAAAACACCACCCTGCTGAGCTGGGGCTGGTGGTGCAGGCTTGGGGTCTTGCTGCCTACGGGACCCGTTACCCCGTCCCTTGGCCTGCTGACCCTGTTGGGGAGCTGGAGGGGCCTGATATTGGGGGTAGTGTTTGTAGGCAGCCGCCTTTCTCGGGTAAAAGGACTTTTTTCCCGAGCCCTTCTTTTTCTGGGAAGGGGCGGAGGTCTTCCTAGAAAGCCTGGTCCTGGTGAGAGTCTCCGTCTCGATTTGTGCAGCCTTTTCAGCCATGGGCTTGCCAAAGAGGTTCTCACCTCTGCAGGGGACATCGACCAACTTGTCCTGCACCCAAGGCTCAAGGTCAGACGACTGAAGCCAAGCCTGTCGGCGGGCACCGATGCCGGCTGCGGCCACACGAGCCGATGCTTCAAAGCCATCATAGGCTGCTCGGGACATGAATTTGGAGCATTCCCGAATACCAGAAGTTAAGGCTAGGAACCTCCGCAAAGGTTCCTCGGACAGTCCAGCAGAGAATCCGGCTAGCTCTTTAGCCAGGTCTCGGAGATACATGCCCATGTATAGCTGGTAGGTCTGGACACGACAAGCCAGCATAGAGCCCTGGAAACACTTCTTACCAAGGCCATCCAGGTTACGGGCCTCCCTGCCAGGGGGCACCGAGGAGTGCATTTTCTGGCTCTTCAGCCGATGCATGGCCGATTCCACTACCATGGAATGGTGTGGTAGCTGTGCTTTTTGGAAGCCAGGACTCTTGCGGACTCGATAGATGGAATCGACCCGCTTGCTCAATACCGGCGACGAGGCCGGACTCTCCCACATGCGGAAGAGTAGTCGTTCCAGCATGGGAGGCACCGGTACAGTAAAGTGCTCCCGGGCGGGAGAGTCGTACTGAAGGGCGTCGAGCTCTTCGGCTCGAGGCTCCTCCTCGGGATCCGCCGGGAAGGCCAAAGCCTTGGCCATATCCCTGACGAAGTCCGAGAACCGGGCATCCTCCGGAGGGGACTGTTTCCGAGGTTCGGACTCAGGTGAGTCCGAGGGGACACACCGAGTCCGAAAGGAATCAGGTAACTCCTCCTCTTCAGACTCCCAGACCGACTCCGAGGAGGAATCAGTGGGGTCGGCTCGGGCAGGCGGAGGCGTCGGCCACCCCGACGCCAAGGGAGTCGGCGGCGACGGCCTCGGTCCCGAACGGGAGGCCGAGGGTGACCTCGACCGAGGATCGACTCGAGTTCGCATGGACTCGAGGATCGGCTCGGTCTCCGGGGTCGACTTAGACGTCGACGTCCCGGCGGTCGGGGCAGCGGCGCCAGCGAGGCTAGCGATCAGTGCCCGCTGCTGGTCCATGAAGGCAGATAGTCTGCTCTCCAAGGCCGTCAACCTGAGTCCGACCTCAGGTTGACCCAGCAGTCCCCGACTCGGGCCCCGACGGCGTCGGGCCCGACGTCGGACCTCTCAGAGGCGAGTCCAGAAGGACCACAGGACTTACCCGAGCAGGCAACTCCGACTCCAGGCGAGGTCGCTTCGGGAGGTGCTCCTTCTCCAAAGACCCGGGACGGCTGTCGGGGCTATGCGACCTGGCCCCCGCGGAGCCAGGAGCGTCCACCGACGCCGCCCTCGCGGGTTTTGTCTTCCGTCGATGGTCTCCGGAGGGAGAACCCCTGTCGGAGGAGCTTCGGCGATGTTCAGAGCTGGAGCCTCTGGATGCCGAGGCCTCCGACGAGGTCCGGGTACGGCTGGGGTCAGCGAAGATTCTATCCCGCTGATGCCGCCGGCTCCTCAACGCTTTAGAGGACATTTTGCCACAGGCTCCACAGATCATTTCTTCATGATCCGGGCCCAGGCAGCGGAGGCAATTATCGTGTGTGTCAGTGAGTGACATATTTCTGTCACACTGACCACACCGCTTGAAACCACTGGCAGCCATCGGGGGAAAAAGGGCCCTTGCAAGGTCAAAGGACCGGGCTGCCAGGGAAAAATCGAAAACGAAACTGACCAAAATCAGAAAAACCGAAAAATAAGGGAAGGACTCGCAACGGCGTTGCGAGTCCGGGCAGGAAAACGACCGGCGTCGAACCGAATTGAAAAACGAGTAAAACTCACGAAAATCAACTTTTTTAGCGGGGACACGACGGGTACGTCTGTAGGGCTCCGCGGAAAAAAGAAGACTGGCTAAGATGGCACCCTTGGGCGGGAAGGCGACCGCGCATGCGCGCTGCAATTCCCAAAGGCTTTCTGTGAAAGCTGGGGAAAATTGCTCCGCGAGGGCTCCGTCGGCGCCGACGTTACCCATATGTGAGGACTGACTTCCTGCTTGGTCCTGGAGAATTTCTATTTCTACTTGCAAATTTGGCATTATGTTCGAGGTTTGCAAAGGCAGAACAGTCTGGTGTTGTCCCGGGGCAGCATGTCGGAGCTTTTTCGGGCCTTGGAGGGGAAAATTACTGTGAGATCTTTATGGAAGGAATTAGTCCCCGGGGGACGACCTAGGGAGGATACTGGGTACTTCCAAGGCTTAGCGAGACGGTGGCAGAGTGATAATCTGTCTGAGGGGACTATGGAGCGCCTGCAGGCAGCTTTTGCGGCAATCAAAGGCTTGGTGGAATCGGTACAGCTGCAGGAAATACAATATAAGTTTCTGTGGAGGGCCTATGTCTCCAATGTATGGGCGGCGCGAGCGGGCTTGGTAGAGACTGATGCGTGTAATCTCTGTGAGACCAAAGCTGGCACCTTAGCTCATCGGTTTTGGTTTTGCCCCCGCATTCAGCACCTCTGGGACGCGGTGAGGGTCAAATTAAGTGGTTGGGTGGGCTACCCGGTGTAAATCTCCCCAGAATGGGGGCTATTTGGGTCTTGGGAGGGGGTATGCCCCATCACCAGCGGGGAGCGTAAGTTATGTGAGAAAAGTTTCCTGGTGGTGAAGCAATGCATCCTGAGACACTGGTTGCTGAACACAGTGCCAGACATTGGTGAATGGGAGCGTGCATTGCTGGATTTGGGGGATATGGAGAAGCGGACTGCGAGGAGTTTGGGGGCGGTGGCCTGGGATAGGTGGGCCAGTATATGGGACCCTGTTCGGCGACAAAACAATTTGTTTTTTTTTAATTCTTTATTTTCGTTTTATAACAACAAAGGAAAGGAAGACATACAGCTAAAAGACAGATACATACATAGAATAAGATACATACACCAAAGTAAACCCCTGCCACCCCCCTCCCCCCTGCTTCTTCTCTAGAAAACTAATCATTCCCGAAACGGGCGTGTATGGACATTATTAAGTTACAAAACCTAACGGTGATCTGAAACATGATGAGTGTACATTAAACAGACATGTCGGAGCAATGAGCAGATTGTACATAATCATTGAGCATCTGCCATTTAGACAAGCGAGAGTGAGTTTGGGTATGGGGAATAGCTCTCCGAGATATCTGCTCATATTTACTATATAAGCAGACAAGGTTCCACCATTCATTGACAGTAAGTCGAGAGCTATCCTTCCAATTCCTCGTGATTAAACATATGGCTATACCCAGCATGAAATCAAGGAGAAAGCGACCCTTCTTAGGAAGAGAGGGGACCTCCGCCACTGAGCGGAGTCCCACAATCTTCCAAGAAAGAGGCTCGTGGAGGTGTAAGATAAATTGAATACGACCCCAGACCCGCCCCCAGTAAACCTGTAGTTGAGGACATTCATAAATAAACATGAGCGAGGGTTCCCACAGCAGTATGGCAAGACCAACACTAGTCCCTAGCAGTTGTGTTCCATTTGGCTATTTTTTCTGGAGTATAAAAGCATCTATGTGCAAAAAAGAAGAGAGTTTGGGTAACTGAGGCAGATCGGGAAACCCGCACTACTTTGCTCCAGAAAACGCTCCATTGCACAGGGGTTAAAGTGGTTTGCAGTTCGCGCTCCCAAGCTTGTTGGGCTCTACAAGTAGCAGTATCTGTACCCTGACATAATAGTTTATAAAAGTTAGAGGCTACCCCATGTGTACTACTAATAGAGTGAATTAGGTCTGATAGCCCGTCCTCAGTAGGGACAGAGGGCGGCAGGATTCGAGCACTTTTGAGGCAGTGTTGAAGCTGCATCAATTGAAAGTAATGTTTCGCTGGTAACGCAAATTCCTTTTGTAAATCAGAAAAGGTTTTCCAACGAGCTGCAGAGAAGAGCTGTTGGGGTGTCCAGATCCCCCTAGAGTACCAGGGTTTCCATGCTATCGTTCTATTTAGGACTTGAATTCTGGGGTTATTCCACAGCGGGAGTCCGTCCTGAGGACATACGTTTGGGCCCAGTGATAGAATGAGAGTGTTAAATGCCGCAAGAGTATCGACAATCATTGGGGGATGGCGGGTGTCTACTTGATGGGACATACCGGGGAGATGGATCAACGGAATTGGGCTACTAAGCTCCTCTTCTATGTCAAGCCAAACTGGTCTGCTGTCTGTTGAGGCATCTAGCCATCGGGCACCTTGTTTAAGTAGGAAGGCTTGATGATATCTGAGAAAATCAGGAAAGCGGGTACCCCCTAGTTCCTTCGCAGACTGTAGTTTTTGTTTAGCTATCCTTGGTGGTTTGCCCTGCCAGAGATAGCGGACGAGAAGGCCCTCAATATCTTTGTAGGTGTGTAGCGGAAGTAAGCATGGCAGCATTTCTAAAATATAGTTCACTTTGGGGACTATCATCATTTTCACAGTTTCTAGGCGGCCCCACCATGTAAGGGATAAAGGAGACCAACGATTTGTGAGCTCACGGACTTTGGAGACTACCTCTTTGGCATTAAAACTAATAGTGTCTTCTAAAGGAGAACAGTAATGGACCCCAAGATATTTCACCATGCGGGATTGCCAAAGGAAAGGAAAGGCCTGCATGTCAGCCTCATGTACCCAGCGGTTCAGTGGGAATGCTACAGATTTGGTCCAGTTTATTTTATAGCCCGATAATTGCGAGTATCCATCAATCAGATCCAAGACAGCTGGAACCGAATCAAGGGATACGAAGAGCATAAGGTCATCTGCGTATGCAGAGAGTTTAATCTCTCTGTGGCTGAAGGGGACACCTCAAATACGTGCGGACTGTCTAATAAGGAGGGCGAGGGGTTCAAGAGCTAGATCAAAGAGCATTGGTGATAGGGGGCAACCTTGACGCGTGCCTCTTTGGAGATTAAAAGGCTGAGACTTAATGGCATTTACACAAATACTGGCAACGGGTTGAGTATACATGACTTGGAGGTATCGGAGGAAGCCCTCCCCAAAGCCATACCATCGGAGAACTGCAAATAAGAAGGGCCATTCTAGGCGATCAAAGGCTTTTTCAGCATCTAGGGAAAGACCCACCCATGGGTGGTCTAAATTGGCAGCACTGGATAGCACATGGCACAAGGTCCGAGCATTGTCAGCGGTGGATCGGCCGGGTATAAAACCGCATTGGTCGGGATGGATTAAGGTGGCCATCCTATCAGATAGCCGGGTGGCCAAGATCGTTGCGAAGATCTTATAATCGGCATTAAGTAGGGAGATTGGACGGTAGTTGGCGGTTAGCAGCGGGTCTCTGCCTTCTTTCTCAAATACTACCACATTAGCTGCAGAAAAGGATCCCAAAGAGGATGTATCTACCGCAAGGGCAGTAAAATAGAGTTTTAAGTAGGGAACTAAATCTGCACTGAACGTTCTGTAGAATTCGGTCGGGAGACCATCAGGCCCGGCGGCTCGACCCGAGGCTGTTCGTTTAAGGGCAGATTGGATCTCTGAAGTAGAGAAGGGTTCATCCAGCGCATCCCTATCAGCTTCAGAAAGGGTCGGCCGCTGAATACCAGAAAACAATCGCTCGAAGGTCTCTGATGAGAACTCACATTCAGATTGATATAGACGGGTATAGAAATCCCGAAAGAGTTTCTACGATATCAGAGTCTGTGGTCAGTATGCCCCCTCCCTGTGGGGCTCGAAGGGCCGCTACGCGTTTGGCTTCTTTTTGACCTTTCAAGGCGTTGGCTAAAAGTCGACCGGCTCGGTTGCTTTCACGGTAGTATGTCCCTCGTTGAAGCTCAATACTCTTAGAAGCTGCAGTTGAGAGGATTGCATTATATTGAAAACGGAGACGCTGTAAGCGAACTAAGACGCAGGGATCAGTACGTGAAGTTAGAACTCGTTCGCCTGCTTTGATTTGTTGGTCTAGTATAAGTAGCTGCTGTTTGCGTTGTTTCCGCAGGCGAATTTGATAACTAGTGATCGTTGCACGAATGGCCGCTTTGAAACCCTCCCACCAAGCCCAATTTGCAGTATCCTGGGGTAAATTAAAATGGAAGTAATCCTGTATGGCTGCTCGAATTTCTAACTGGAACTCTGGCTGAGTTAATAGGGCCCTATCAAAGAACCAGGCCCCCGAATTCCCTTGGGGTGCAGTAGTGTGTAATTGAAAAGAAATAGCAGCATGATCTGAAATATGTTGGGAGTGAATCTTTGCAGTGTCCACCTGAGGAACTAACAGTTTTGATATTAGAAAGAAATCTATGCGAGACTGGGATTTATGAGGGGCAGAGAAGAAGGTAAAGTCAAGCTCATTGGGGTGTAGTAGCCTCCATAGATCGACTAAAGCAAGATCTTTGATCACAGAGGTAAGCGTGGTGTGACTCTTGGGGGGACCACTTGTCCTAGGCGGCTGTTTGTCAATCAGGGGATCAAGAACTAAATTGAAATCCCCCCCTATTATCAATGAAGTATTAGCAGAGGCCTGCGCAACCTGAGCAATGGTACCAAAAAAGGCAGGGTCATCCACATTAGGAGCAAAAAGGCATATACATGTAACTTCAAGGTTACCTATCTTGAGGTGAACTCTGGACCATCTACCTACTGTATCTGAGCTAGTCGCAATAATAGTAGCATGCAGAGATTTCCTAACCAGTATGGCAACCCCACATTTCTTAGAAACGGCTGGGGAATAGGCGGCCACCATGTAAGGTTTAATATTGAGTTTAAGAGTTTCCTTCGAATTTAAATGCGTTTCTTGGAGGAAAATCAGGTCCGCAGCTTCATGACTTAGATAGCTTAGGATTTTCTTCCGTTTTATCGGATTATTGATTCCTTTTACGTTCAATGATAAAATCTTACATGGTGCCATCAATCGGTAATAGACATTTTAGGTAAGGGCGCTTGAAAACATACAACATAATCAGAATCTGTACAACAATGATATAATCACCGAGTCTGCTGGCTAATACACCCCATATTGAAAAGCATGTACCAAAGTAACTTAGAGAAGAAGCAAAACCCCCAATGAAAATGGCGACCATATGTCTGCGGGAGGAGGCCCTAGAGAGGAAGATAGAGACATAAAAAAAAAGAAAAGAAACACCAGAGTCCATAATTAACACTGTCTCTGATACTCATCGAGGCTACGATGGGTAGATGGAGTCGGGTCTCAGATATCTTCAAAGTAAGGCAACAAACCGCCCTCGACAGACTCTTTGCTGAGCCGCGGCAAATCCAATATGGCAGGCACAGCGGATATGAGAGTACTGGCAAGAACACTCTGGAAGTCAGCGCATCAAGTCGGCCTCTCCAGCATCCAAAAACTCCGCTAGTAGATCAGGGTCCTCGAATGTTCTTGTCTGATTGTGAAGCGTGACTCGGAGCTTGGCCGGGTACATCAGGCCATAGCGTGCTTGTAGTTGTTGAAGCCTCGGCCGGAATTCCAGAAAGCGCTTTCGGCGGTCGACCGTGGGTTTGGCCAAGTCGGGATAGAAGGAGATCTTGTGGCTCTCGAACTCCATATGGCCCTTTGCCCGAGAGGCACTGAGAATTTGCTCCACATGTTGATATCTCAAAAGTCGAAAGATGATAGGCCGCGGGGTCTTCCTGTTGAGCGTTATGTTTGTGGGTACACGATGAGCGCGATCGATCTCCAATTCTTTGATAAAGGTGATTTGGAGCAGGGAAGGGAGGATTTTATAAAAACTCCTTCATGTCTCCCGATTCCGCTCCCTCCGGTATGCCCACGAGTCGTAGGTTGTTGCGGCGCGCTCTATTATTGCCATCTTCCACTTCTTTCTGCAAGGCCCGCACCTGACGTTCAACTTTGTCGAGTTTGGACAACCGGACCGCGTGGGAGTCTAATACGCTCTCCATTTTGTCCTGACGCGAAGAGAGCCCCTCTAGCCTGCCTTGCAATACACCAAGATCTTCCCGCAGCGCTCGGAGTGCTTCACCGTTTGACTGCACGAGGTCCTTAACCCCTCTAATCTCTGCGAGGATTTCCTGCTGCATTTCGGGGCCCTCGCGCAAAGCCAGCCCCTTCTGCGGGGACGGGGGTTCAGTTTTGGAGCGTTTGCCGTGAGAAGCCGCTGGAGATCCAAATTCCAGGCGCGTAGGTTTGGTCCCCGCCATCTCACCAATGTGCCCCGGCAAGATCAGAGCAGAAATTCAAGTAGGTCCGGTGTTAATTCAGGATTCTGAGTAGGCCTCTCGGGAGCCTCAGCGTTATGCGACCATCCCGCTGGACATCGGGCTCCGCCCCCCCGGCGACAAAACAATTTGTGCACATGAGGGGCGGTGGGGGGGAGGCCGGGTATGGAAGTAGGTGTGGGTACAGTTCCCTGTGGTAATGGAGGAACACCCCTTGGGGAGTCCAGAAGCTAGGAATGTGTGGGGTGGGAGGGGGGTGCGGGGATAGCGGGGTTGGGAGGGGGGAGGTTACGGGGGGGTGGGTGGTGGGAGGGGGGAGGTGAGATCATGTTTGCAGTAGAAAACGTACAATCCGAGATATGTGCATGGCTGAGAGTGTATATGCAATGCTGATTCCTGTTGCTGTTCTGTATTCTATGCGATCTATTGGTTGTATGTTGGCAGTTTTATATGATTTATGTGCTTGATAATACTAATAAAAATGAGTTTTCATACAAAACCTTAGTATATTCATAGCAAAAAACAAACTGTGAGACAGTCAGGTGGATCACTGGATGATAGAGGGGTAAAAGGGCTGCTAAAGGAGGACAAGGCCATAGCGGAGAAATTGAATGAATGCTTTGCTTCAATCTTTACTGAAGAAGATGTAGGGAAGTTACCCATGCCTGAAAAGGTATTTAAAGGTGATATATCCGAAGAATTGAAAGAAA
The DNA here is from genome assembly GCA_033557465.1 of Ichthyophis bannanicus. Classification (NCBI taxonomy): domain Eukaryota; kingdom Metazoa; phylum Chordata; class Amphibia; order Gymnophiona; family Ichthyophiidae; genus Ichthyophis; species Ichthyophis bannanicus. Next base: position 476,377,384 of record CM066036.1, read on the forward strand.
TATCTTCCCAGTTTATTGATATATTACAACCTTTGATAGACTGAAGAGTAGTAAATCATCTGGACTGGATAGCGTATATCCAAGAGTGTTGAAAGAACTGAAATATGAGTGCAGACCCACTATTAGTAATCTGTGAACTATCATTAAAACCATCTGTAGTATCTGAAGAATGGAGAAAGGCCAATGTAACGCCAATTTTTAAAAAGGGTTCCAGGGGTGATCTGAGAAACCACAGACCGGTGGTAGAAACTATTATAAAGAATAAAAATTACTGAACATGTAGACAGTCATGGTTTAATGGGAGAAAATCAACATGGATATAGCCAAGGAAAGTCTTCTCTTACTAATCTGTTATTTTTTTGAAGGTGTGAATAAACAGGTAGACAAAGGTGAGCCAGTTGATATAATGTATCTAGATTTTCAGAAAGCCTTTGACAATGTCCCTTATGAGAAACTCTTGGCCAAATTAAAAAGTCATGGGATTGGAGACTGTACTATTGTGGATGAGGAACTGTTTAAAAAATAGAAGGCAGAGAGTAGGGCTAAACGGCCATTTTTCTCAATTGAGAAAACTGAATAGTAAAGTATTCCAGGGATCTGTGCTTGATCCGCTGTTTTTAACTTATTCACAAATGACCCGGAAATGGGAATAACGAGTGAGGTGATCAAATATACAGATGACACAAAATTATTCAAAGTTGTTAAAACGCAAGAACATTGTGAAAAATTGCAAGAGGACCTTGATAAATTGGAAGACTGGACGTCCAAATGGCAAATTAAATTTAATGTGGACAAGTGCAAAGTTATGCACACCTAGGAAAGGTACAGAGAAGAGCCACCAAAATGGTAAAGGGAATGGAAGGATACCCCTATGAGGAAAGGCTTAAGAGGGTAGGGCTTTTCAACTTGGAAAAGAGACAACTGAGAGGAGATATGATAGAAGTCTATAAATTAATGAATGGAATGGAACAGGTAAACATAGATTGGTTGTTTACGCCATCAATAAGTAGAAAGACTAATAAGAGAAAATATTTTTTCATTACGCTTAATCAAATTCTAAAATTCATTACCGGTAGATGTCGTGAAGGCTGTTAGTGTAGCTCAGTTTAAAAAAATATTTGGACAGGTTCCTGGAGGAAAGGTCCTTAAACCATTATTAAAAAGGACCCGGGAAATCCACTGCTTGCCCCGGGACAAGCATTGTGGAACCTGTGTGCCTTTTTGGGAACCTGCCAAGTACTTGTGACCTGGATTGGCCACTGTTGGAAACAGGATACTGAGCTTGATGGACCCTGGTGTAACGCAGTATGGCATTTCTTATGTTCTTAGTCTCCCGGTCGTGGTTGGGACCGAGACAACAGTTGTGTATGCTGGTGATAGAAAAATTACTGGAACACAGATCATCCTTTTTTAAAGCCGCTAGCCATCGGGAAAAAAGGACCCTGGTATGGTCGAAGACCCAAGGAACTGCCAGCAGGAAAAGGGCACGAATTGCTCTGAAAAGAAAAATTCACGGGCCCGAGGACGCAGTGCCGAGGCAAGCAAACTCAGGAGCGGGAAAGGGACCGGCCACAGCCGGCGACAGAGAATTAACTCTAAGATATCAACTTTTTCCAGGGAATCAGATGCATGTCTGCTGGGCTCCGTGGGAAAAAAGGAGACTGAGCAAGATGGCACCCTTGGATGGGAAGAGGACCACACATGTGTTGTGGCATCTCCCAAAGGTTTTCTTTGAAAGCTGGGGAGACACTTTAGAGTGGGACTCATCGGCACCGATGTCACCCATATGTGAGGACTGACTTCCTGCTTGTTCCTGGAGAATATTTACTAAATGCCAAACATTCTCAAAGCCATATCTACCCTCCATAAAACCTGTATGGTCAGGGTGAATGAGAGTGTGGAGCTTGGTTTCCAAATGGGAGCAAAAAATCTTGTAGCTCGTGTTAAGCAGCAAAATCAGTCTGTAATTATCACACAAAAGCAGGTCTCTACCCTCTTTCAGGATCACCATAATCACTGTCTGGTGATGGCAGCACTCCATGGAGCAGAATGTTATTGAGAACTCTTACCAACAGGGATCCAACCTAAGACTGAAAATTCCTGTAAAATTCTGCTGGCCAGCTATTTGGGACCAGTCACCTTCCCAGCCTTTAGGCCCTGAATAGCAGTTAACACCTCAGGCAGAGTAAGCAGGTACTCTAAAGCTGCTACAGCATCCATCTCTAGTTGAGAGGATATCCGGTACTTAACCCACTCTCCCCATTTCCTCTGGGGAGGCTTCCAGACAGAAAGAATATAGTTCTTGATGATATTCCACAAAGCAAGCTGCCATCTTCCTAGAATCATACAATATATGTCCCCCCTTATCCTTAACTACCTGTGTGCATTTCTTCACCTGCTGCCTCTTAAATTGCCACAATAGCAATTGATGAGCTTTATTTCCATGTTCATAGAAATGTCTCCAAGTTCGCTGCATTGCATTAACTATCTCTTTGGTCTCCAGGCTCTCCATGCAATCTGTTCATGCATTGATGCAAATTGGGTCCGCCCCCCTCCCTTTTTTGCAGGGCCTCTAGCTTACTAATCTCCAATTCCCAACTCCAATTCCTCCACCTTAGCTTTCTTCTTCTTCTTAAGCCAACTAGTCAACAAAATTACTTGACCTCGCCTTAGCAGCCTCCCACAGATTGAAAAATGACATCTGGGGAGTGTCATTAAAGCTAATATATTCGTTCCAAGCCTCTTTGACTTTGTTCACAAATTTGGCATTCCGCAACAGTCCCCACTGCATCACCCAACATCTAGGAGGGCTTTCCAATTCAGCCTCTGCCAATGTAATACAAGCAATATATGATCGGAAATGAGCATTGCACCAATTCTGCTCACATGGACCCTCTCAGAGCTTGTGGGATAAACCAAAAATCAATTCTTGAAAAAGAATTATGAACAGGAGAGTAATATGTATAATCCTGCTCTAACAAATGGAGAGCCTGCCAGCCGTCAAATAAACCCAAGAAATGTAATCCTTGCCGCAACACCTTTGTCAATTTCCTACTGCCCCTGCCTCCTCAACCTATCAATCCCCTCAAGAGCACAATTAAAATCCCCTTCCATAAAACCATGTCCCTTTGCATGAAGTTTCACCAATGCAAAAAGTGCATCCACAGCCACAATCACCTGATCAGGGGGCACATATGCATTTACCATGGTACACACTACCCCTCCCATCTCCCCCTATCAGAAGCAAAGACCGGACATCCTTATTAACTATCTGATCTTGAACCTGAAAGTCACAGTTACGAGCAACCAAAGTCACCACCCCCCTCTTACAAGAACAGTGAGCTGCATATGCATGTGGGAACCACTTAGAGCACATAAGACTATCCTGAGTTAGGTAAGTTTCCTGGAGGCACGGTATATCAATTTTATCCATATGCAGTTGTGTCAGGACTCTTTTCTGCTTGATAAGGTTTGACATTCCAGGTTGCTAACTGAACCATCCCCGCCACAAATAAAAAGCAACAAGCCCACCCATCCTGTGCTTCCCCACCACAGAAGGCACATGCCCAACCCCTCATCCAATCCCCCACCCACACTGTTAACTGTTGGAACACCTTCAAGTGAGGGCAGGTTCTCTTCAGTTCTTTAAGTTTGGTACTCAAGACCGTAGGAAAATAAAGACACAAAGACACAGAAATTTACATTCTCCAAGGACTAGCAGGATGCGTCAGCCTTACCTAGTGATGTAATCCAATGACACCGTGGACGGACTGCTCTCCTATAGCTTTCTGAGCATGAGTCCTGTAAGCCTTACCTCCTGGCCCGCCCCTACCTGGCTCAGTCTTGTTTCGTCCGCCCAGCCTGCTGGATGTAACTCTGCTCTCCATTTATCTCCTTAAATATAGAAAAAGAAAAGAGAATTGAGAAAAAGAACAAACCTGGCTTCGAGAAGTGCTCTGATTGCTCCAGGAAGATGAATGCAAAGGACTCCCACGAGCGATGTATCCGGTGCTTAGGAGAAGCTCACCAGTGGAGAACTGCCCCCACATGTCTCCACTGGCACAGCGCTCCCGCAGTCACACCCTACAGGATTTTCTCAATGAGTCCAACAGACCCGGAGCAAACTCCTCCACGCACACCAAACAATGGGAGAAGAAAAGGAAGAAAAAAGACCGGCGTCCAGAGTGCAACAGGAAAGCGTCAGGAGGAAGCGTGGCCGCTAGCAAAATGGCCGCCCTCAGGTCTCCACCCCCGTTTCTGGGCTCTCCAACCCCCAAAGCACCGAAAAAAGAAACTCCAGAAGCGGCCTTGACATCCTCTGCACCAAAGAAGGTAGCTTCCTCCGGTTTCAGCTCCACTTGCACAGCTCCACCCCGTGTAACCAAGGATACACGGCAGGAAGCCTTGCCCCTCATCAGCATGATTGGATGGCTGGAAGATGAGGCAAACCAACTCTGCGCCGATGAGGGAAGCCTTTACCTCCACTGCTCCAGAGGAAGCAACCTCTCCCCAGCGAACTCCGATACCGTTGGGATTTCCCTTGCAGACCGTGCTGACAGAGAAACAGCGCTTCCAGCTCCTGCAGCCACTCAGGGAGAGGCAGGAAATGCTGGCACAGCCCAAAACCACACAGAAGGCAAAGGAGTTCTGCCTCTCACTCCATGGGTCATCACAAAACTGCTCTGTTTCAGGTTCCCCGAGTCCCCCCTCCCCCGACGAAGGTGCTGCAGCATGGACAGGAAAAGAAGTGAACAGGGCTGCACTCCTACAGGGACAGCCTGCTTCACTCCTTACCTGCCTGCTAAACCAGGAAAAGAGCAGCGACAGCAAACAGTGCAGCACCTGGGGGGTTAGTTCCTCCTCGAGGATCCCCTGCCTCTCGGTCCAGGATACCTTTGCCCCCAGATCTCCGACGCCCAGAGCCTTCTCCCCAGAACCATACACGGGCAACGAAGGAGAGGAAGCAGCCAGAGCAACACCTCGTAGCAGCTACCACAGCAGATCACGCGAAAAAGAATCAACCTCATGCTGAGCTACCACGCCACCACCTCCTCCACCTTCGCCGCCAGAGGATCTTACCTACACAAAGTTCCTCCAGAAACTTGCGAGTCACCCATCCCTATTCCCACAACATCATGCAGACTCGAGGCAAAATACCAGGTGCAGCCTGCCCCTGGCTTTGATAAGTCCCAGCTGCCACACCACTCTATTGTCGTGGAATCCATGCTGAAACAGTCAAAGAGCTCATGCCCGCACACGACCACCCCCTGCTCCCCCCCCCCCCCCCGGGCAAGGACCACAAGCTCCTAGATGACTCGGGGAAGAAAACATACCAAGTGGTGATGCTAAGTCCCAAGCTAGCTTCCCATCAGTTCCAGCAGGTCCTCTGTCTGGACTCGATACTAAACTCGCTCAAAACCGCAACAGAAACTTTTGACACCAACGCCAAAGTGACCATACAGCGACTCTTGGCAGACCTAGGAGAATGCTGTAAACACCTGATCCACTCTACATTCGACTCCGATTCGGCAGCTAGGACAGCTGCCACAGCTATCACGTCCCGGCGCTGGACTTGCTCCGAGCATCAGGACTGCATGAGGACACACACGAACGGCTAGCAGATGCTCCCTGTATGGGAGACAACCTGTTCAGAGAAAAAGACAAAGAGACGGTAAATGACATGAAAGACCGCTGCACCACTCTCCAAACCTAGCCTCTGGACTGGAGCAGCTCCCGCAAAACGCAAGGCCCCAATCAACAACACTACCAGTTCTACAAGAAGCCGCATCAAAGAGAATGCAGGCAGCAAAAGCAAACCAACGCGCCCTCAGGGGAAAGAAACCACTCCTTTTGACATTTTGACCAGTGGCTATCCCCCAGTAGGGGGATGTCTATCCTCCTTTAAGAGGGCCTGGACAGACATCACCACAGACAAATGGATGCTAAAGATCATCGACTCCGGGTACAAGATGCACTTCACCTCCATCCCACACTAATGGACACGCCCAACCTCCAATGCTCCAGGCCACCTCCTCCACATTGTGGTGGAAGTGATCCGGATCCTCCTGACAGCACGGGTGATAGAACAAGTTCCCACGACTCAGAGGGGATGTGGATTCTACTCCAGATACTTTCTCATTCCCAAGAAATCTGGAGGGCTGCGCCCTATACTGGACCTCAGAGGCCTCAACAAATTCATCTGCAAAGAGCGCTTCAGAATGTACTCCCTGGGGTACATCCTCCCGCTCTTGCAACCACATCACTGGCTAGCTTCACTTGATCTCCAGGATGCCTATGCATACATCCCTATCCATCCAGCGCACAGACAGTTTCTACACTTCCACATCCTTCACCAACACTTCCAATACAGAGTTCTTCCATTCAGTCTTTCCCAGAGTTTTCACCAAATGTGTGGCGATGGCAGCTGCGCACCTTCAACGATCCAGGATCTGTCTCTTCCCCTACCTGGACAATTGACTCATAAGAGCCCCTTCCAAAGAGCTGAGACAGAAAGCAGTCCAGGACACTATCTCTGTTCTCAGCACCTTGGGATTCCTGATCAACTACGGGAAGTCCCACCCCTAGCCAGTGCAGTCTGGAATTCACTGGGGCCACCCTCTGCACCCAACAGGCAAAGGCCTTCCTCCTGGAACAAAGGGCAGACACCATCATTGCCCTAGTGTGATCCACCTCCGTAGCCAAGCAAGTCTCAGCGCGATCACTTCTACGCCTACTGGGTCACATGGCAGCCACGACACAAGTCCTACCTCACACCCATCTCCACATGTGGTACATTCAGTGGCATTTGAGGCAGCACTGGAGACAGTGCTCCCAGCCCCTGTCCCTGTCCCACAGAATACATATCAACCAGGAGACCCGGACAACCCTCAACTGGTGGATGAAGAAAGAACACCTTACCCAAGGGAAGTCTTTCTAGGCACGGCAACATGATCTAGTTCTCACCTCTGATGCCTCCAACCTAGGCTGGGGTGCACCATCTTCTACACCTCCACATGCAGGGCACATGGTCGGAACCCGAGAAACGCCTCCACATCAACCACCTGGAGCTCAGGACGATCAGGTATGCCCTGCATGCCTTCTTAAAGAGGATCCTCAACAAGACAGTCCTGATACAAACCGACAACCAGGTCGCCAAGTTCTATATCAACAAGCAGGGAGGCACAGTATCCCTAGCCCTCTGCAGGGAGGCCCTATGGACATGGAACTTGGCACTCAGCAAGAATTGCCACCTCCAGGCAGCTTACCTATCAGGCAAGGACAACATCCTAGCTGACAAGCTCAGCCATCAGCTCCAACCACACACATGGTCCCTCAACATGGAAGTTGTGGAAAACCTTTTCCATCGATGGGGCTGGTCAGAACTGGATCTTTTCGCCCATCCATCCAATGCCAAGTGCCCATCCTTCTGCACCAGACTCCCTGCCCTGCGCGAAGCAATAGATGCCTTCGATCTCCATTGGGGGGACTATGACCTCCTCTATGCATACCCACCCACACCGCTCAAAACCAAGATGATACAAAAGACAATCAGTGACAAGGTGACCATCATCCTAATTGTCCCTCAATGGCCAAGATAGACGTGGTTCCCCTTCCTCCACTGCCTAGCCACAAAGAAGCCCCCCGTCCGTCTGGCCCTCGGGCCGGACCTGATCACCCAGGAGAACATGGCACCCCAACTTGGCTACCCTCACTCTGACTACCTGGAAACTGAGAGGGTCAAGATTGACTGCCATGAACCTGTCAATAGAGGTGCAACACTTCATCCTTGCAGCTAGGAGGGACTCCACGTGGTGCACTTACAACCTGAAGTGGAGACGTTTCAATGCCTGGTGTGAGAGCGCAGGCCTAGATCCGCTATCCTGCCCCATCCCAGATGTCCTATAATACCTATCGGAACTCGTCCAGACAGGGCTACAAACCTTCTCCATCAAGGTGCACCTCTCAGTGATCGCAGCCTTCCACAACCACGTTGAAAACGTCCTCCCTGTCAGCGCACCAAACTGCCATACGGTTCATGAAAGGCCTAGCCAATGCCCGGCCAGCGGTACAAAAGCCTGATCCCACATGGGACCTCTCCACCGTTCACCAGCTCACAACTGAACTGTTCGAGGAGGCTCCCCTCAAAAAACTCTCATGGAAAACCATATTCCTCATCGCCATCACTTCGGCCAGGCAGATCAGTGAACTCCAGGCCTTGGTGGCACACCTGCCCTACACAGTTCTCCACCCAGACCGTGCCCTACTATGCATGAACCCCAAATTCTTGCCCAAAGTAGCATCACCTTTCCATACCAACCAAGCAACTGAGCTCATCGCCTTCTATTCAGAACCGCACTCCTCGTCGGAGGAGGGCCACCTGCACACCATGGACTGTGTGCAGGCTTTACGCATCTACCTGGAAAGGACAGAGGAGGCATGCAAAGGATCTCAGCTGTTTGTCTCCTTCGACCCCAAAAGGCCTGGGCGACCAGTTACGAAGAGAACACTTGCATGGATATCCACCTGCATCCACTTGAATGGATATCCACCTGCATCGCCTTTTGCTACATTCAGGCCAGTGCGGACCCCCTGTCACCAGCTCACACACACCAACTGCGAGCCATGGCGGCCACTTTGGCCAATCAATGTGGGGTACCCATCCAGAGCATTTGCCAGACAGTGACATGGGCTTCTGCACACACCTTCTGCAAGCACTACTGCCTCGACCGGCTCATCCAGGGACACAGCTCCTTTGGGCATACGGTATTAGACGAAGGCACTGGCGCAACAGGCATGGCCCAGAACCCAGCCATGCCCACCACAATGCAATAACTGAAGGGTTATGCATGGTAACATTGACACTTGAAGGAACTCAAAGGACTGTAGAAGGTGTCTAAGTTGACCACTGTTCTCAGGTTCTGTTCTCAGCTTTGTTATTGTTGTTACTTGCGCTCTCCCATTGTTAACGGGCAAGTTGTTGTTGTTCCTTGCACCCGCCATTGTTAACGGGCAAGTTGTTGTTGTTACTTGTGCTTCCCCATGGTTAACGGGCAAGCAGATGTTGGAAGTCATACCGTCACTGCTATTAAGTTATACGCTGTTACATTTTCTGAGGGCGTGTGACCCACTGCCACAATAAAGTTTGCTGCAACTCACGACAACCTTGTCTCGCCCCATCTGTCCACAGCAACAAGGCCTAGTGGCCGGCTAGGGAGTCAACAGGTGTGGCTGACGCATCCTGCTAGTCCATGGAGAAAGTAAGGTTACTTACCTGTAATGGAGGTTCTCCGTGGACAGCAGGATAAGTCAGCCACACAATCTCGCCCTCCTCCTCTACAGATGGGGCAGAAAGCCCGAACAGGCCCTTATCTGTGAGAAGGCTTGACTTGTGACTGACTAAGCCAGGTAGGGGCAGGCCAGGAGGTAGGACCTACAGGACACATGCTCAGAAAGGTTTATCTTTCTGAGCTATAGGAGAGCAGTCTATCCACGGTGCCATCGGATGACATCACCAGGTGTGGCTGACTTATCCTGCTGTCCACGGAGAACCTCCGTTATAGGTAAGTAACTTTACTTTCTTACTGAAGTTTTAGGGAAGCAATCATTGAGGCCATGAACTTGGATGGCTTCTCTCAGATAGAAAGAAATGGAACCAACCAATCTGAAGCCTGCTTTTATTGTAATTAAAGAGAAAGTAACTAAGTCATCATCATAAATTTAAAATAACTCAAGGTGTCACTATAATTCTTTGACAGCACAAAGGCTGATTACAAATGTATTAAAGAAGTCTTGTTTAATAATGACAAAATTAGTTTCAACTGCAAGATTGCAGGAATTACGCTGTAAAAACTCACTCATAAAAATTTTTAATTAAACCAGAAGTAAACAATCTCCACCAAAAAAACTCCTGGAAACACATTAACAGACACTACTAATCAATACTACAGAAACATCCTGGAGAAAGCAAGCAAGCTCTGCTACAGGGGGGCATAGGATGAGGGGGAAAGGGGATAGACTCAGGAGTAATATGCAGAAATATTTCTTTACGGAAAGAGTGGTAGATGCGTAGAATAGTCTCCCAGTGGAGGTGGTAGAGATGAGGACAATAAATTCAAAAAAGCATGGGACAAACACAGAGGCTCTGTAAAGGAAAAAAAGGGGACTCTTGTAGTGGGTGATATGGAAAGGCAGACTAGATAGGCCATGAGGTCTTTTTCTGTCGCCATGTTTCTATGTGACAACAGAGGTCAACCTCTGGAGGAAAAAAAGGATCTCAGTGTAGAAAGAGTTATCCCTCCAACAGGTGGTTTCCCTCAAAAACATCAGTGATCCAGAACAACTCCTCAAGTTTATTCTTATTTTTATTTCATTTTATATTATATTATTAATCATAAAAATGAGTGATTAAGCTTAGCTCCTCCAACTGTACCTAAATAGGTCACTAATATTCAACATCTCATTCCAATAGAACTCATAATAATTCTATGTTAAAGGTCAAATAAGCCATACAGTTTTGAAGATAACATAAGGCTCAATGCCTACCAGGACCTATATCACTTCAAAGGTACCTGTAACAAAAAGAAATAAAAATGCCTAGTATCAGTCAAAAAATTGTTATGACTTAATAACAAAGCAACAATAAGTCTTAAAATACTACATTAATAACAGATAAAATAAAAATAAGATAATAAAACCTATGTATCTTTATATAAAAGTCACCTAAACCAGTAGGCCCAAAGCAGGTGGATCTCCACTAATAATTCGAGCAAATACCCAGAATCAATCTTAGGGAGATCAAACGAAATGTATGGGATAATTAAATGAAATAAAAATGAACATCCATGGAGAAACTGTCATCAAATCTGTCCAGGAGGAGCCCATATCAGCCAAAGAGCTGCATTATAACAACCTTGTGTCACTTGTGCCATAGTGATGTCAATAGAAAAAACATAGATACAAAAATGCCATCAAACTGAAGGAGATCTCCATATGAACACACCAAACACATGGCTAATAATCCTGACAAAGATTAAGTTATATGCCATGAGGAAAAGAGAAAATATATCAAAACCAACCAGCTTAACTCACTCAGCTTCTTTAATCATTTTAATTGTTTAAAAAAATGCTCTGAAGTATGAGTTACATCCAAAGCCACCAATCGCAAATTGGCGTGTCATCACACCATTGCGGGTCATACTTTTGAAACATATATCTATTACCACATAAAACGACCCTCTGATGTCTAGCAACATTAACAGCCTTTTCTACAATATATAAAACCTAACAATACTAAACTTATAAAGGCAAATTTATTTATTTATTTAACAGCTTTTATATACCGCCTTATCGTTAAATCAAAGCGGTTTACATTAAACTCACGTGTTTACAGAGAACTTATGAAACTTGCAATTACAATAACTTATAAAGGGGCTAGGGTGGGAAATGAGTAAATGAGATTAAACAAATGTTATAAACATAATTGTCTTTCAAAAAAAATGTTTGCGTGTATAACTTACTCAAAGGTCATCTTTAAATTACATTAAATGGCACAGTGGTCACGATCCTCAAAAATGAATCGCTGTATCAAAAAGTATTGTTTACCATACACAAGTTTGCTTAACCAAAATACATCATCTGCCCTCTTAAAGTTATCCACATCACAGGATTATTGGTAGCAGCTCTAGCATTACAAAACAAAAAGAAAACTGCTGAACTTTTAAATTCGGAACCCCTCTCTTTAACACCAGTCCAAATACTGACCCATAGCCACCAAAAGGCTGCTGTGCATTTCAAATCTGGAAAAAATGTAGTCCTCAATTGCTATGCCTGCTATACTTCCATATGAACTTTAAACAAACAATAAACCGAGCTTTATCAATTTTTAAAAAAAAATGAAGCACTGATTGTGGCAACGGTACAAAGTCAAAAGTCCCATAAAAACTAGCCAAATCACACAAAAAATTATTTTAGAAAAACATATACAAGTAAATTAATATATATGTCAGATGAGAAAGTCGAAAATCAAGGTAATCGCTTATCAGGGAGAGAGGAGGCATTGTGGGTTAAACTAGATGGAGTCTGTACAGAGGGTGGCTACTAAAGTGGTTAGTGGTCTTCATTACAAAGCATATGAGGACAGACTTAAGGATCTTAATATGTACACCTTAGAGGAAAGGCGGGATAGAGGTGATATGATTGAGATGTTTAAATACGTACCTCCATGGCATAAATGTACAGGGGGAGAGCTTCTTTCAACTGAAAGCAAGTTCTGCTACGAGGGGACATGGGATGAGGGTTAAGGGGGATAGATTCAGGAGTGATATGCGGAAATATTTCTTTACGGAAAGAGTGGTGGATCCGTGGAATAGTCTCCCAGTGGAGGTGGTAGAGATGAGAACAGTATCTGAATTCAAAAAAGCATGGGGCAAACACAGAGGATCTCTAAAGGAAAAAAGGTGACTGTTGCAGTTGTTGATATGGAAGGACAGACTAGATAGGCCATGTGGTCTTTTTCTGTCGTCATATTTCTATGTTTCTATCAAAAGACCCAAATCAAAAGACAGTGTGTGTATTATACAACCTTGCTTAACCAAAACTACTATCCTCCAGTTGCACTTTCCCAACATTGAAAGGGACTCTAATCATAGCCATAGCCATGGAAAAATTGAAGCACCAACTTTATGCTGATATAAAAGTATACTACCTTTCTACCGATTAGGGCTACATTCCCACCGCGCTTGTCATCAAAAACCACGACTCATACAAGACCCCGATTATATTAAAATGCTAACTAATAATATATTAAACCCTTACATAACCTTCCTAATTAAAAAATCTGAACTCTTTATAAAATGCTTCAAACAGAACATGAGTATCTTGTTTATAACGCCTGTACCAACAATTCTCTAGCGTCAGTGAAGACGATGTAAACCGGCAAAGGAGAAACTGCTTTTAAAGGGACCTTTCCACCAAGCTATCACAGGAAATTAACAACCATATGGTACCACATGTACTGTGGATGCCATGTGTCCTAAGAGATGAAGGAAGTCTCGAGCTGTTCAGCTTGTCTGTTGATGCATGTGGATGACTAGGGATATTAGCCAGTCCATATGGTCTAGTGGCAGAAAGGCTCTGGATAGCTGAGTGTCTAGCACTGCCCCCTATGAATTCCAATCTTTGGGTTGGGGTTAGATGGGACTTTAGGAAGTTTACAACTCCCAGGTGTTGCAGCATTGCAAGAGTGATTTTGAGAGAAGGGCAGAGCTCTCCTGGAGAGTCTGCCTTTATCAACCAGTCTAAGTAAGGGATGACAAAGATCCCCTTGCTTCACAGGTGAGCTGCTACCACTGACATGCATTTTGTGAACATCCTGGAAGCAGATGCTAGTGCAAAGGAGAGGAGTCTGTACTGGTAGTGAGTCCCCTGAAAGGCAAAGCGAAGATATTTGCTGTATTCTGGATGTATCGGGATATGAGTATATGCATCTTTGAGATCTAGGGAACATAGCCAGTCTTGTTCCTGCAAGTAGAGTAGGAGGGTTCCGAGGGAAATCCTTTTGAACTTCTCCCTGACCAGGAATTTGTTTAGATTTTGGAGGTCGAGGATAGGCCTGTATCCTCCTGACTTCTTCGGTATGAGAAAGTAAGGAGAGTAGAAGCCCTCTTGAAGTTCTTGTTGTGGAATCTCCTCTATGGCACCCTGGGTGAGCAGGTTGGAGATTTCCTCTTTGAGGATAGGTTGGGGAGGATATTCGCTCTGAAGTGAGGTGGAAGAGTTGTACGAAGTTTAGTTGGTACCCCTCCTGAATGATGCTTAGGGTCCACTGCTCTGATGTGATCATTTGCCAATGGCTGGCAAAGAAACAAAGTCAACCTGTTATTTTGGTTGTATTGAGTCAAAAGCTGGGTGTCACTTGTGGCTAAGCTGCTGGTTGTTGCTTAGCATTTCTGGGTTTCTTAACAGGTTTAGGCCCCTTTTGCTTGTTTTAATGCTGGTAAAAGGGTTGTGAATTTTAGTTTAGAAAGATTTCTTTGTTGCTGGTTTCTTTTTTGAAGGATCAGCACGGAGGCTTAGAACGACCGTCAAGCGAAGGCTTCGAGGTTCCTCGATTCCCTGCAGGTGGGGGGGGGGGATAATCGATGCATGTGTCTTACCACTTCTGATGTGATTCAACTGCCATCAAATGATGTGATAGCTGTATCTTTTGAAAACCTGGAACCTCTGGTACTCAGTACATTGTATCAAGGCATCTGCTGATGAGCGAGACTGTAAGTAGGGTCTCCCACATGCGTGGAGATTTTTGCGGGGATCTCAAAGTTTTCTTTCTCTTAGAGTCCAAACTATGCTTTGAGGTCTTTGAGGTTTTATATCTTTGAAGCCAATGAAGTTCAGGAGGATGTCGATTCTAACTAAATGGAATCTGATGGGAAAAGCTCAGACAAATTCCTAGCCCAGTTTTTTAGACTTCTCTTAGTCATCTGCTTACAGAGGGGTCATGGTCGGGACCGAGGCATCACTCATGTGTGTCCATGACAGAAATTGTCCAGGAACACGTGGTGCATTTCTTGAAACCGCTAGGGTATTTCTCCATGGTGAAGAGGGTAGGCCTATGTGGGGCATGAGGCACTCAAAGGAAAAAATATAAACTACAGGAGGTAAAAAGAAATAAAGTACCGGAATCAGGGGCGATGCCGGGTGAAAAATGGGAAGGCAGAAGCGCTCTTCCAAGAAAATTTTCTGCGGTGACAGGAAAAGCAAATTAATGATCCTGCTGGCTCCACGGAAAAAGAACTAAGGAGAGGAAGAGCGGGAAGACAGGCAGGCACGGTGAAGTACTCCCAAAGGCTTTCCTATAGGACGCTGGGGTGTGTTCCTGCAAAGGCTCTGTCGGTACCAACATCATCTGTATGTGAAGACTACATTCCTGCTTGTTCCTGAAAATAGCAAAAACATTCAGGAACTCTGTCTTGGACATGCTAACTTTAAAGCCTGCCCACCCACCATAAGAACATAAGATATGCCATACTAGGTGAGACCAAGGTCCATCAAGCCCAGTATCCTGTTTCCAACAGTGGCCAATCCAGGTCACTAGTACCTAGCACTTTCCCAAAAAGACACACAGGTTCCACCATGCTTGTATTGGGGCAAGCAGTGGATTTCCAGGGTCCTCTTTAATAATGGTTTATAGACCTTTCAAGCAGAGCAGTAGGTACCTGAACACTGCACAGCAGTGAACATTGAATGCTGCAAAAGATGTGGTCTGTATATACCACAAGACGCTAAAGGTTTGCTCCCTCTAAAGACCCCCTGAAGAAGGCTTTTGAGCCGAAACACGTAGGGGCTAATAAAAAGAGTTTTACCTGAATTGAATATTCGCCAGTCCCTTTTGTACCTGCTTGTTTGGTCTTCTTTGATAGTGTGCAGGTACCTCTTTGGTAGGTTATGGACCTTTCCTCCAGGAACTTGTCTAAACCTTTTTTTAACCCAGCTACACTAATAGCTTTTACTACATCCTCCAGTAACGAATTCCAGAGTTTGATTACGTGTTGAGTGAAAGCATAGTTACTCACCTGTAACGTGTTCTCCAGGGACAACAGCAATCAGTCCTCACTTATGGGTGATGTCTGCACCGACAGAGCTAGCGTGGAAATTCCCCAGCTTTCAAGGAAAGCATTTGGGATTGCTGCCATGCATGCATGGTCCTCTTCCATTACGAAAAGTGGAAGGAAGTCCAAAAAACTGCCAGCACAGTTTAAAGGTGAGGTCAGAGAGGCTGTTGTTGCCAAAAAAGCATCTTTCAGGAAATGGAAAAAAGAGCCAAATGACGAAAACTGGAAACAGCACAAGCACTGGCAAGTTAAATACAAAGCACTGATAAGGCAGGCAAAGCGAGAATTTGAGAAGAAACTTGCTACGGAAGCAAAAATGCGTAATAAAGACTTTTTCAAGTACATTCGCAGCAAACAACCTGTGAGAGAGTAAATTGGAACATTAGATGATAGAGGGGTAAAAGGGGTAGTAAGAGGGGACAAGGCTATAGAGGAGAGACTGAATGAATTCTTTGCTTTGGTCTTTACTGAGGAAGATGTAGGGATGTTACCCATGACTGAAGTGGTAATTAAAGGTGATACTGCAGAGGAATTGAAAGAAATATCGCTTCCCCGGGAAGATGTATTTCAACTATTTGATAAGCTGAAGAGTAGCAAATCACCTGGACCGGATGGTATACATCCAAGGGTGTTGAAAGAACTGAAATATGAGATTGCAGACCTGCTATTAGTAATCTCTGAATTTTCATTAAAATCATCTGTAATACCTGAAGATTGGAGGATTGCCAATTTTTAAATAGGGTTCCAGGGGTGATCCGGGAAACTATAGACCGGTGAGCCTGACGTCAATACCGGGAATAATGGTGGAAACCATCATAAAGAACAAAATTGCTCAGCATGTAGATAGTCATGGCTTAATGGGAGACAGCCAACATGGCTTTAGACAAGGAATATCTTGTCTTACTAATCTTTTGATGTGGTTGGAATCTGCTAGGTGGCTGGCTCTTAAGGTAGTAGGCCCCTTGCGGTCTTTTGGAGCTGAAGCCTTTATCGAGACCTTCTGTGGCTAGGGTCTAAAGGGTGTCGAAGCGCTCTTTCATGTCATTCACTGTTTCTTTCACTTTTGCTCTGAAAAGATCGTCGCCTAAGCAGGGAGCGTCCACCAGGCGTTCATGCGTGTCAACACGCAAGCTGGAGGCCCTGACCCAGGCCATGCATTTCGCTGCAATGGCGGTGGCTGCTCCTCTGGAAGCGGCATTGAAGGTGGAGCATATAAGGTGTTTCCTGCACTCATTCAGGTCTCCGAGCAGGGGCGAGAATGTAGCCTTGGCATCTGTGCTTAGTTCGTCAGTGGCCTCTTTTAGGCTTCCCAGGATGGTATCCAGATAGAGAACTTGCTGGAACTTGCCGCAATTTTGGCGCTCAGTATGGTTGCCTGGTATGTCTTTTTCCCAAGGTCGTCCAGGATCTTGTGTTCCTTCCCTGGGGGCACGTTGGCATGCAAGCGGGAGTTCTTGGACAGTTTCAAGGCAGATTTCACTATGATTGACTGATGAGGAAGTTGGGGTTTCTCAAATTCTGGTGTTGGTTGAATCTGGTATTTTGCCTCCAATCTGTGAGATGTGGCCGGGATTGATGCGGGCATCTGCCGGTTTCAATTGAGCGAGTCCATGAGGAGATGGTGGATCGGGATAGAGACCACCAAGCTTGGGGTATCCAGGTACTTCAGGAGACCGAGCACCTCATTTCTGGGGTCTGGCGTGTTCGCAGGGTTGAGTGCCAGGTGTGTGGATAGCTTCTGTAGAAACTTAGGATATGTGAGGTCCTCAGGAGGGGACGGTGGCAGAGGCGGAGGTGAAGAGGGTTCTGTGGGCATCCAGCTCTTCTGGCTTGCAGGGGAGGAGCTGCATGAGAATATCCACTCAGCTGCCTCCTCAGAGGAGAAAGATGCCGAGTAAAATGCCGCCGGTGATGGAGATCTCTGTGGCGGTGGTGTCCGTGGGCTCTGCAGCATCCGAGGAGTTATCTCTGGTGGAGGCTGTTGAGGAGAGTAGCTTTCCTCAAGGAATTTCTTCCATAACTCCATTAGGGCCATGGGGGGGGCGCTCCGGATCCAAGGAGGAAGACATTGGTGCTTGCTTGCTATGCTCTTGTCTTTGGATCTTCCTGGGTGGAGAGCAAGAGGCAGAGGAGAGGGAGCTGCTGCGGAGTCTCCTGTAGACATGCCTTTTGGAGTTTGGGCTAATGTCAGCACTTCTATTGTTCCTCCCTGAGCGGCCACGTGATCTGTGGTGGCTGGAAGAGGAATCATGCCAGTGCCGGTGAGAAAGAAACCTGTGGTGTTGAGGGCTGTGGTGGTGCAGAGAAAGGCTGTGGCGCTGAGGGCTGTGATGGCACAGAGAGAGCCCGCAGCACTGACGGCTGTGTCGGGAGGTCTCCGGGCGGGCTTTGTGAGAGCCAGCGTCATCAATGATGTCAGCGTTATGTTGGCCAATGGCACGATCACTAAGTGGAGCCTTCTTCGTGGCGCAGAGCTCTGCTGGAGGGATCCCTCGGAGTTCCTTCATGGTCTACAGTCGCGATGGAGCCGGACTTGGCCAGGGAAGCAGAAGCCGAGGAAGGAGGCAGAGAGTCGCGCCGAGGATGGAGACCTCAGGGGGCACATCCCGGGCAGTGGTCGGAGGCTGGCAGGCAAGAGAGGAGGTGGCCATCTTGGGGGAAGCCATGCGGTCCTTTGCCCTTGTTTCTGTGGGATGCTTCTTGCTTTTGTTCTCACCGATGCAGGCTGGGGAGCGGTGTTCAGAAGGTGAGTCTTTGTGAGAGAGGAAATCCGCCAGAGCGTGGCTACGGGATCGGCCGGCCCTGGGGGACATGAGGGCAAAGAGAGGGCAGTCTTCTACCTTGTGGTCTTTTCCCAGGCAATGCAAGCAGCGATCATGGTTGTCTGTAGAGTTCATCTTCTTGGAGCATTTTTAAAACCCCGGTTTGATGATTTTCTCATGGTTTTTCTTGGATTTTTCTTTATCCATGGTAGATTAATGTAGAGGAAAGCTAGACTTCCATCTGTGTGGCAGGGCGGAAGAACAAGAACTGAGCCAGGTAGGGGCTGGGCCAGGAGTGGGACATACAGCACATGCTTTAGGAGAGCACTTCCGCATCCATGTCGCCGTCGGATGTTGTCACCAGGTGTGGCTGACTTATCCTGTTTGTACTAGGAGAATGTAAGAACCTAATCTGTTTTGGTAACATTGCTCCATGTGGGTTCCGTTGGTGCCGACGTCATCCATAAGTGAGGATTGACTTCCTGCTTGTTCCTGGAGAAAAATATTTTCTCATATTAGTCTTAAATGAGTTACACTGTAGCTTCATTACATGTCCCTTAGCCTTTCTACTTTTTGATGGCGTAAACAAATGATCTAAATTTACCAGTTCCACTCCATTCATTAATTTATAGACCTCTATCATATCTCTCCCTCAGCCTTAAGAGGGTTTCCCACTAGAAATAAAATATTGGCAGCAAATATTGTTCATCAGGTCCCACCTGCACTCATTGCATTTTGTGTGCCCTTATCGGAGTGGCTAGCAGTTGTTGGGATAAAAGAAAACAAGAGAGGAGATAGGGGACACCCTTGATTAGTCCCCCTAGTGAGTTGGAATTCTCTCAGATAACCCGTTTACTTTAACCCTTGGATCTTGATTATATGGCTCTAACCCACCTCAGGAAATAAGGCACAAATCCCATTTCTCTCACAGTATCAAACATAAAGTGCTATTCCACTCTATCAAATGCTTTTTCCACATTGATAGAAATATTGCTGGTTTATGGTCTCTTTGCATCCACCACATTAACTACAAAACCTTCTCAATAATATCCTCTGCTTGCCTACCCTGTACAAAACCTGCTTGATCCTCCCCCACGAGACTGAGCAAGAATTGGTTGAGCCTGTTGGCCAGTAATTTAGCATCAAGATTCAGCAATGAAATGGGTCTGCATGATCTACACTGAGTTGGATCTTTCCCTTCCTTGGCTATAATTGTGATACCTGCTGCTATCCCAGCCCTGATTGAGTTGAAAACTGCCACCAATGGGTCTCTTAACTATGTATAAAATTTCTTATAAAACAAAGATGTTAATCCATCCAGATCCAGTGCCTTCACAGACTGGAGAGACTAAATGGCCACCAAAACATCCTCTGGTAATTTCTGCCTCAAAAGCTTTCTCTGTGCTCCAATGATAACTTAGGGAGAGCACAGCAAGTAAGATAACCCTCCTCCTGTCCCTCTCCCTTCATAGGTATACAGCTCGGAATAGAAATCTATAAAGCATTCTCTAATTGAGTCTGGGTTGGTCTCGTGATTTCCCCCTTTCCTGTGTTTCTGTACTATGTGGCTTCTTTGACAAAAGACTCAACTGCGAAGTTAAAAGCCTGCCGGCCTTATTGCTAAACTCAAAGAATCGCTGCTTCGTAAGTTCCATTTACCGCTGAATCTGGTGCATCAGGCAGTCTTGGAAGGCCATCTTCAGCTTCCCCAACTTGAGCCCCCCCTTTCCTGGTGGGGGGGGGGGCATTTAACCTATCCTTGGCCTCTATTTGAGTGAGTAATCGGGCCACTTCTTCCTCCTGCTGTTTCCTTAACCTACTTGCCCATATTAACAGTCTACCCTCATTACCCTCCCTCAAGGGAGGAGTGGCTCAGTGGTTGGGACAGGTTACCTCAGGCCAGAAGGCCAGGGGTTCAATTCCCGCATAGGGACAAGCAACCTCAGGCCGGAGGGACTGGGGTCTCTAGTCCCATGGCCACTCCTTGTGGCCTTGGGCAAGCCACTTAACCCTCCATTGCCTCAGGTACACTTAGATTGTGAGCCCTTCGGGGACAAGGGAATAAAAAGTACCTGTTAGTATACATGTAAACCGCACTGATTCTAAAAGAGCGCGGTATAAAAAAAAAAAAATAATAAAATCATAGTTTTGAAAGCATCCCAGACCACCTCACAAGAGGGCATGCTATCCCTATTCAGCTCAAAAAAAGCATAGTTACTCACCTGTAGCAGGTGTTCTCTGGGAACAGCACGAAAGAGTAGTTACTCAATTGTAACAGGTGTTCTCCAGGAGCAGCAGGAATCAGTCCTCACATATGGGTGAAGTCGGCGCCGACGGAGCCCTCATGCGGAGCATTTCCCCAGCTTTCAAAGAAAGCTTTTGGGAATGCAGTGCGCATGCGCGGTCCCCTTCCCGCCCAAGGGTGCCATCTTGCTCAGTCTGATGACATAGCTAAAAGACAGCAAAAATCAAAATAAAGTATATGACTGCAACTCCAGGGGAGGAGGGAGGGTCGTGAGGACTGATTCCTGCTGCTCCTGGAGGACACCTGTTACAGGTGAGTAACTACTCTTTCTCCAGGACCAAGCAGGAAGTCAGTCCTCACATATGTGACTCCCTAGCTTCAGGCTACCGGGAACCCAAAAAGCTCCCTCTAGAGAGTCAGCATCCATGAAAGAATCCTTTCTGAGAACGCCCCCGCATGGTAGCCCAACACAAGGGCCGAAGGGTAGGAGTTGCCTAAACCTCAAAGAGATTACGGAGTACCGCCTGTCCGAAAGCACTGTCCCTACGGGACTCCCTCTCGAGGCAGTAGTGAGCCGCAAAAGTCTGACTTGAAGAACAGGTAGCGGCCTGGCAGATGTCTGCCAACGGAACAGAGCGGAGGTGGGCTGACGCGGCCTTCGCCCTGATACGGTGGGCCGTGACTCGACCCTGCAAGGAGAGGCCGGCTGCCCTGTATGCCCAGGCGATACAATCCGCTACCCAAAGGGACAACGTATGCTTGGAGACAGGCAACCCCAGTTTATTGGGGTCAAAAGATACGAAGAGCTGAGCAGCCCTTCGATGCCCCTGCGTACGGTCTATGTAAAAGGACAATGCTCTTCTACAGTCCAGGGTATGCAGGACTGTTTCAGCCCAGCTGGCATGCGGCCTGGGGAAGAATGTTGGAAGAACCACCTCCTGATTGAGGTGGAAGGAGGAGACAACCTTTGGAAGGAACTTAGGGTGAGTCCGCAAGACCACCCTGTACTTATAGAACCGTGTGTACGGTCTATCAGAAACCAGAGCTTGTAGTTCACTCACACGTCTGGCCGAGGTGAGAGCCACTAAGAACAATGCCTTTTAGGAAAGGAAGCGTAAATGACAGGTAGCCATCGGCTCAAACGGTGGGCAAGTAAGTTGCTGCAAGACCACATTTAAATCCCACTCAGGGGTTGGTGGACGGATCGGAGGCTTGAGCAGAAGCAGGCCGCTGAGGAAGCGGGACACCAAGGGGTGGCCCGACAGAGATTGGCCCTCTACCTGTGAGTGGTGTGCCGATAGAGCACTGAGGTGGACCTGAACAGAGTTGGATTTAAGGCCTAGGTCCGAGAGGTGGAGCAGGTACTGCAGCACCACTGGAACCAGGCACGAAAAAGGATCCTCCTGGCGCTGAGCACACCAGGTGGAGAACCTACGCCACTTGAGGGCATAAGATTTCCGGATGGATTGCCTCCTAGAGGCCAAAACCACCTCTTCCATTTGCTTAGGAAGAAGTAAGGGGGCTAGAACTACCCTTTCAGCAGCCAGGCCATCAGATTGAGGGATTTGAGGTTGGGGTGCAGGAGAGATCCCTGATCCTGAGACAGGAGATCGGGTTGCACCCCAAGAGGGAGTGGAGTTTCCACCGCCAACTGTAGAAGGAGTGGAAACCACGGTTGCCTCGGCTATCTGGGGGCTACCAGAATCACTGAGGACTTGTCCTGAAGGACCTTGAACAAGGTTCGGGCCACTAGAGGCGTGGGAGGAAACGCATACAGTAGGCCCGTAGACCAAGAGATTAGAAACGCATCTGCTGCTATTCGCAGAGGATGTGGTTGTCTGGAACAGAACCTGGGTAGCTGACGGATCAGTGGACTTGCAAAGAGATCGATGGTTGGAAGACCCCATCTTAGAAAGACCCCTTGGATCACCAGAGGATTCAACTGCCATTCGAGAGGATGTAGAATCCTGCTCAATCTGTCTGCCAGGCAATTTTCCTGGCCAGGCAGATAAACTGCCTTGAGAAACATGTTGTGTTTGATTGCCAAAGAGCACAGGGCCTGTGCCTCCTGACACAGAAGTTTGGAGCCTGTGCCCCCTTGCTTGTTTACATAGAACATTGCCACTTGATTGTCTGTCTGAACTAAGACAGACTGGTGAGAGAGGACATGAGAGAAAGTCTGTAGAGCTAAGCGGATAGCTCGCAACTTCAACCGAGTGATCTGCTGTGTGGACTCCCAAGGAGACCAGAGGTCCTGAGTGCAAGCCCCCTGGCAATGTGCACCCCATCCCTGAAGGGAAGCATCGGTTGTCAGCACCTGTGTGTGAGGAAGGGCCTGAAAAGGCACCCCCTGGACCAGGTTCGGGAGATGCAGCCACCACCGTAGGGAGGCTGCTAGCAGTTTGGACACCCTTATCTTGTCTTTCAAGTCGCCTGTGGCTTGCACCCACTGAGCTCTGAGGCACCAGTGAGCAGGTCGCATGTGCAGGCAGGCATTCGGAGTTACATGGACCGTGGATGCCATGTGGCCCAAGAGCCTTAGGAAGTTTCTGGCGGAGACCAGAGAACCGCTCTGGAACTGTTTGGCCAAAGCTATCAGTCTGCGGTCCCTGTTCTCGGGCAAATAAGCCTTCGCCTGGAGGGTATCCAATCTTGCCCCTATGAACTCCATGTCCTGTGAGGGGAGCAAAGTGGACTTTGCAAAGGTTATGACAAAGCCTAGATGCTGGAGAAGAGAAACAGTGCGAAGGGTGGCCTGTCTGGCCTCCTGTGGAGACTGACCCCTGATGAGCCAGTCATCCAGGTATGGGAAGACAAAGATGCCCTGGTTTCTGAGATAGGCCGCCACTACCACCAGGCACTTGGTGAAAACCCTGGGGGCGGAGGTGAGGCCAAATGGAAGTACTCTGTATTGAAAATGACTTCCTCCCACTACAAATCTGAGATATTGTCTGTGGTCTGGATGAATGAGGATGTGAGTATAAGCATCCTTCAGGTCTAAGGACTGACGCGACTGCTAACAGAGCTTTCAAATTATGTGCACCGAGAAGCTGGAACTCTCTCCCACCCAACATACGTGCAATCACTGACTTGGCCCAATTTAGGAGGCAGTAAAACACTACCTATTCATTCAGTACTTCAAGATAGACGAAGATACAGTAACGTCACCTACAGTCTAATATAGATATCATGACAAAGCTCCTTTATAAGACACTTATAAGTTTAGCTTGTACAATATGAAAATCTGATATAAATAGTTACCCCAAGTTCTCCAAGTTCTACTTCCTGTTACCTGTAAACACTGTTTCATTATTTGCAATGTGTATGTTCTATGCTCTATGTAAACCGCACTGATGTTGAATAGCGCGGTATAAATGAAATATAAATAAATAAAAATAAATAAATAAGGAGCATAGCCAATCTCCCTGCTGGAGGTAAGGCAGCAGTATTCCAAGGATAAGCATCTTGAACTTTTCCCTCTCCAGGAACTTGTTGAGATTTTGCAAGTCTAGGATGGGCCGGAGGCCCCCAATCCTTTTTGGTACCAGAAAGTACCTGGAATAGAAGCCTCGCCCCATCAGGTGGTGAGGCACTGGTTCCACCGCCTGCTCCTGTAGAAGACTTGCCAACTCCTGAAGGGGGAGGCTCCTGTGCAGAGGGAGTCTTGGAGGCTCCCCTGGAAAATAGGAGGGGGTAACTGGTAGAAGTGGAGCAAATAGCCCTTTTGGACTATGCTCAGTACCCAGGTATCCCCGGTTATGGCTGACCACCTGTGGGCGTACAGTGTCAGCCGGCCTCCTGTGCTGAGAGGAGCCAGCTGAGGAGGAGAAGCTATGCAGTGGGAGTCAAAACCCCCTCCCTGCTGTGCAGGAGCCGGAGATGATGGCTTGGGGGTTTTCTGCCTATGGGGGCCTATGTCCCTGCCCATTGGCTTGCTGCCCCTGATGGGGAGCGGTAGAGGCCTGAAAATGAGGGTGGGATTTGTAGGCAGTAGCCTTCCTCGGGTAAAAGGGCTTTTTCCCCGAGCCTTTCTGAGAAGGGGCAGAAGTTTTCCTGGACAGCCTTGTCCTGGTGGGAGTCTCAGACTCAAGTTCTGCAGCCTTTTCAGCCATGGGTTTGCCAAAAAGGTTCTCACCTCGGCAAGGGACATCGACCAACTTGTCCTGTACCCATGGCTCGAGGTCCGATGACTGTAGCCAGGCCTGATGGCATGCACCAATGCCGGCCGCAGCTACTCGAGCCGAAGCCTCGAAGCCATCATAGGCTGCTCGAGAGATAAACTTTGAGTACTCTCGAATCCCGGATGACAAAGCCTTAAACTTCTGCAAAGGTTCCTCAGAGAGGCCAGCTGAGAACCCGGCAATCTCTTTTGCCAGATCTCGGAGGTAGATGCCCATGTACAGCTGGTAAGTCTGGACACGACAAGCCAGCATAGAGCCATGGAAGCACTTTCTACCGAGGGCATCCAGGTTCCGGGCCTCCCGGCCGGGGGGCACCAAGGAGTGCATCTTCTGACTCTTCAGACGATGCATGGCCGATTCCACAACAATGGAGTGGTGTGGTAGCTGTGCCTTCTGGAACCCAGGGTTCTTACTGACTTGATAAATGGAATCGACCCTTTTGCTGAGAACCGGCGCTGAGGCCGGTGCCTCCCACATGCGGAAGAGCAGCCGTTTGAGCATCGGAGGAACCAGTACAGTAAAGGCCTCCTTAGGCAGAGAGTCATACTGGAGGTCTTTGAGCTCTTCGGCTCTTCAGCTCCTCCTCGGGATCCACGGGGAAGGCCAAGGCTTTGGCCATGTCCCGCACGAAGTCCGAGAACCGGGTATCCTCCGGTGGGGACCGTCTCCGAGGCTCGGACTCCAGTGAGTCCGATGGGACACACCAGGTCCGGAAAGTGTCCGGGGACTCCTCGTCCTCCGTCTCCCACTCCGACCCCTCTGAGGATGAATCGAGCGGCTCCGGCCAGGCGGGCACCGATGCCATCCACCCCGATGCCGAGGGCACCGGCGTCGACAACCTCGGCCCCGAACGGGAGGCCGAGGGGGACCTTAGCCGAGGATCGACTCGAGACCGCATCGACTCGAGGATCGGCTTGGCCTCCGGGGTCGACTTGGACATCGAGGTCCCGGTGGTCGGAGCAGATGCATCAGTCAAACCGGCGATCAGCACCCGCTGTTGCTCCATGAAGGCGGCCAAGCTGTTCTCCAAGGCCGTCAACCTGAGACTCAGCTCAGGAGACTCAGCAGCCTCCGACTCGGGCCCCGATGGCGTCGGGCCTGACGTCGGCTCCCCCGGAGGGGAGTCTATGAGGACAACAGCACTCACGTGACTCCGGCTCCACTCGAGGAAACTTGGCAGGCCTCTCCGACTCCGAGGACCCGGGACGGCGGTCTCGCGGGTTTCTTCTTCCTTCTGTGTTCCCGAGAAGGAGACCCCCTTTCAGAGGAGCCTCGACCGTGCTTGGGGTCGGACTCCCGAGATGTCGAGGCCTCTGACGAAGTCCGGGCCCGGCCGGACGTGGAGTCCGAAAAGAGTCTTTCACGCTGATGCTGACGGCTCCTCAGCGCTTTAGAGGACATTTAGCCACATGGGACACAGACCACCGGGTCATGGTCGGGCCCGAGGCACCGGAGGCAGCAGTCATGTGTGTCAGTGAGAGACATCAGCTTCTTACACCGATCACACTTCTTGAACCCGTGGCAGCCATCGGGGGAAAAAGGGTCCCTGCAAGGTCAAAAGACCGGGTTGCCAGTGAAAAAGAGAGAAAAAAAAAAAGCGAGAGCGCTAGTCACGAAGGACAAAAACCGAAAACCTAACTCCGGGCTCGATACCGGTGTACCAGGCCCAGGCAGGAAGGGGAACCGGCGTCGAACCAGGCAAAAACCACGAATCCAACACAGTAAAAATCAACTTTTTACCAGGTGACGACGACACACGTCCGTCGGGCTCCGCGGAAAAAAGAAGACTGAGCAAAATGGCACCCTTGGGCGGGAAGGGGACCGTGCATGCGCGCTGCATTCCCAAAGGCTTTCTTTAAAAGCTGGGGAAATGCTCCGCACGAGGGCTCCGTCGGCACCGACGTCACCCATATGTGAGGACTGACTTCCTGCTTGGTCCTGGAGAATCAGTCCTCACATATAGATGACATCACCGAAAGAGCCCACACGGGAACACTTCCCAGTTTCCAAAGGATGATTTTGGAATGTGTTCCACGAATGCGTGTCGATTTTCCTGCCCAAAGGAGCCATTTTACCTCATTATGATGACATAGCTTAATGAAGCCCAAAGAGAAATAACTCCACGGGGAGGAGGGTGGGTAGTGAGGACTGATTCCTGCTGTTCCCAGAGAACACCTGCTACAGGTTAGTAACTACACTTTCTCTGAAACCAAGCAGTAAATCAGTCCTCACATATGGGACTCCCTAGCTATAGGCTACCGAAAACCCTGTTGATAAACCAATGGGGCAACCATAAATGAGAAAAACAGCAGGAAACACTGAGATTCTGAGAGTCAACACCAGCCTCAGGCATCAACTAACAGTCAACTCTCCGATTAGCTAGACAGACAGAAAGGCTGGAGAGAAGGAGTTGCATTAATTTCCAAAGAGGTGCTGGAGTACGGCTTGGCCGAAGATGCTGTCACACCTGGAATCCTTATCCAGGCAGTAGTGGGATGAAAAGGTGTGGAAAGATGACCATGTAGCAGCCCTAGAACTCTTCATTGTGGAGATAGAGCGCAAGTGAGCCACCGAGGCTGCCATGGTGCAAACATTAAGCGCTGTGACATGGTGCTCCAAGGTAAGCCTAGCCTTGGCATAAGCAAAAGAGATGCAGTCAGCCACCCAGATGGAGAAGGTGCGCTTAGAAATGGCTACCCCCAGTCTTTTGGGGTCATAAGAAACAAAGAGATGAGTGGAATGGCGATGGGGCTTCATCCATTCAAGACAGAAAGAGTGTGTTCTCTTACAGTCCAAAGTATAGAAATAGGCCTCTGGTCTGGAGGTGTGAGGAAGTGGGAAAAAAGTGGGCAGTACCACAGATTGGTTGAGGTGGAATGCAGAAATCACCTTAGGGAGAAACTTAAGATGAGTGCGTAGCACCACTCTATCTTTGTAGAAGCTGGTATAAGGTAGATGCGCTACAAGCGCCTGCAGCTCACTGATCTTGCGCACTGAAACAAGTGCCACCAAAAAGATGACCATCCAGGTGAGGAGCTTGAGCGGACAGATGGCCAGGTGGCATGGGACATCAATCAATTTGTCCTGAACCCATTGCTCCAGGTCTGAGGACTATAGCCATGCCAGGCGGCGGGCACCAATGCCCACTGCAGCCACTCTGGCCATGGACTCAAAGTTATCATAGGCTGCCTGAGTCACAAATTTGGATCACTCTTTTGTTTTACTGACCAGGTTCCGGAATTGCTCAAGATGGTCACAAGAAAACCCAGCTGAGAACCCGGCAAGCTCCCCTGACAGGTCTCTCAAGTCCATGCCCATGTACAGCTGGAATGCCTGTATATGGGCCACAAGCATCAAGCCCTGGTAACACTTCCTGGAGTTGTGAGGCAGTTGTGTCTTTTCAAAACCCAGGCTTTTGCAGACTCGATACATGGAATCAAACCGCTTGCTTACTGTAGGTACTATAAGCAGGGTCTCCCACATCTTCAGAAGGCGTAGCTTCAGAATGGGGTGGACAGGGACCGTGATCGCCTCCTTTGGTGGGGTGGGATACTGGAGAATCTCAGGCTTCACTGGTCGAGGCTCCTCCTCTTCCTCCAGGGTAAAAGGCAAAGCCTTTCCCATGTCCTTCCAAACTCCAGGAAGGAAAGGTCCTCGGGATGGGACCTTTGATGCTCCGGAGGAGGGGAGGGATCCGAGGGCACATCAGTCGAAGCCTGAGCTATTAAGGAACTTGAAGTAACGATGGGAATGAGGGTTCCGTCGATGCCAGGAAGGGGTCCTCAGTTCTCTATGTTCAGAACCGAAGGCGCCAGCAGAGATGGGCTGCACCGACCAGAATTGGGAACAGTCTCAGGATCCCGAAGAAACCATAAAGGTTTCAAGGATCAGTTGCACCTTAGCTGGTGAGGCCTCCAACGTGGATGGGGCCTCCACGGTGCCGAGGAACCGGAGTTACCCGGTCTTCGGGGGGGATATTGTGCCATGAAGTCAGCCAGGCCGCGCTCAAGAGCTAGCATCCTCTCTGCCAGAAGGGTGGGCTCTGCAGCCACCGGTGTCAAACCAGCTGCTTCGGCATGGGCTCCACGAGGGTTATAGCCTGAGGAGCCCTGCACCAAACCTCTGAGGTCTCAGGAGGCAATTCCTCCCACCGGGGAAGCTTGGAAGGCCACTCCTGGCCTTTGCCATTGGAGTTGCTTTGAGGACTTCAACACCGATGACCAGGCTCGGAGGTCACCCAGTCCCCTTTCAGAGCCAATGCCTCAGATGGGGGGCGTTGAAGCCTTGTAACCAAATGATTCCTGCTGTTCTTGAACCCCTTGTGCATCATCTGCAAACAGAGAGGGCAAACAGAAGGCTCATGGTCGGCCCCAAGATATTGAAGGCACGAACTGTGTCTGTCGGCGATCGAGATGATCTTTTTGAAGCCACTGGTTGGATTTGACATGGTTGGGAAGACAGCTTTTGCCAAGACAAAGGACTCCAATTTCCTCACCAATCAAGGAAGCATGAGAAAAAACCCGTGCACCAAAAAAGAAAAGGAAAAAAGACCAGATGAAAAAACATGGCGCTGAGGCACTGACAGTCATTGGGATTGATGAAGGCAGGAAGGATGACAAGAATCGAGAGAGAACAGTACCGGAACGGCAAAACCGACCGTAAAAATAAGAACTCATCTCCTGGATTCAGATGGATGTCCGAAGGGCTCCATGGAAAAAAGAAGACTGAGATAAGATGGCTCTTTCATGCAGGAAGACCGGCATGCATGCGTGCAGTACATTCTAAATGTTTCCTTTGGAAGCTAAGTGTTCCCACACGAGTTCCATTGGTGACGTCACCCATACGTGAAGACTGACTTCCTTCATAGTCCCATAGAATTCCAGAATATCTCCCTCAATACCCTTAAGAACATCCTTGTGGTCAAGAATACCATCACTGAGTCTCCAGAACGTCAGACTTTGGGAATCCCACTCTCCCTTTAGTTCTACCCACACTGGAGCATGGTCCAACCAAACAATCATTTTGATACCGGCTTGAACGAGCTCAGGGACTATTCTCGTTATCCACCAGCAGGATATCTATCCTAGAATAACTGTTGTGAGGAACAAAATAAAAGGAATATGACCTCCCTTTCGGGGACAAGCAGTGCCATGTGTCTACCAGGTCTAGCTCCCTTACCACTTCCTTCATGATGGCTCTATCTTAGTCTTCATATTGCCCTTCACCTGAGTTATCCAATTTCAGGTGCCATGTCAAATTAAAATCCTCTCCCACCACTTGCCAGGAGAAACACCTCCTGTTCTGTGTTCAGGGCATAAACATTCCCTAGTATAAACCATTATTAAAGCGGACCCAGAATATCCACTGCTTGCCCCGATATAAGATTGTGGAACCTGTGTCTTTTGGAGAAACTGCTAGGTACTTGTGACCTGAATTGGCCACTGCTGGAAACAGGATACTGGGCTTGATGGGCCTTGGTCTGACCCAGTATGGCATATCTTATGTTCTTATCCACACAATACCCCCCAATTTAACCCTCACTATCAAGAACTGCAATATGCTCACCGATCTCTGGATCAAGATTCTTAAAGAAAAGAATGGCAACGCCCACGTTTTTCTGCCCCTTTGTGTTAGATGCCACTACCACTGTGGGATACTATGCTGTTTTCAACAGATGCTCATACTGTCTGAGAAGGTGCGTCTCTTAAAGTAGTACGATGTGGGCCTGCAGTTGAACTAGCTCCTTGAATAGGGAAGCACGCTTGATCGGTGCATTTAGACCCTTTACATTATATGTAACCATTTTATAGCTCATACCTCTCATTTGGAGAATATATCACAAGCCACCCTAGAGCAGACCAACCTCTTCCCATAAGGTGAAACCAAAGCACCCTACGAACCCACCTTCCTTCTCACCCCTCCTAATACAACATGGTACCCCCTTTCCTTAGGCACTCAGTCCATTAGAGGAAGAGCAGCCACCTTCTCCACTCTAACTAAGTCCCTCCCACCACCAAATTCGAACAACCACCATCCCGAGTCCCCTTCTGCTAGACCTCTATCCCTAAACCCGAGGGATGCTATTAAGCCAACCAATAGCACCCATCAATCAAATTTTTCAGTCATCTCACACTCAAACCCATCCGACTAACATCTACCCTCCCTCTATGAATCCTATCATACATGCATACCTCTCAACTCCCATAAACCATTCAAAATACCATCCACCCACCGCCTTATCTTTCAGCCACTCTGCATCTCCCACATTCCCTCAAAGAGTCATCCTTCCACCACCACATCACGAAACCGCACATAAAGCCGTGGTCAACCCTATCCATCCCCAAATCTGGAGTAAATAATTAAAAGTCTGTGTCCCAGCAGAATCCGGAACTTTTCAGTCAGAGTCACGTGAGCTCCGTTGCACATGGTCCGTTGAACTACTCTTCAGCCTCCCCCTTTCTTTCTCCACTCTCTGCTAATGCACTTCTTAGGGCTGGAGTGGTTTCTCCCTCTCTCCAACTTCCTCCAAGCTGGCAATATTCAGCTCTCACAAAGTTTCACGGCTTCTGGGTGAGATCGGACACGCAAAGCTTTGCCATCTTTGGTTATTGCCAAGGCAAACAGAACTTCCACAAGGTACTTTATTTGCTCCTCTCTCAACTTTTTTGTAATGTCCATCCTCTCCTGTGCAGCATCGTCCCAGAAAGAGCCTCAAAAATTTCAATTGCGTGTGAGTTCCACTGGAAGTCATGAAGTTTACAGGCCTTTGATGCCTCTTTCTCCTTCAGGGAATATTGGTGAAATCATATATCTATATCTCTTGGCATGGATTCTAGCCAAACCACAGTGTGGAGACATTACTATAACAGCACTCTTTGACCACATTATCAAGGGAACAGACAACAGTACGTCAGATGCAGGGGAGACATATCCTCACATTTCCCAATAAAGCAGGGAGTCCCACAGGGGTCAGCTATATCATCTCTACTTTTTAACCTCTACATTCAGCCAATTTGCTATGTCATCAAGAAACACAAGATTCACTACAAAATTTATGCCGCCCGACATCATGTTGTACACATCTTTTGATGTTGAAACTCTGGACTACACAAGCATAATAGGATATCTCACAGAAATTTCCACATGGCTCAGCACATATACAGTAACCTCAGCATAAATTATGACAAAGAAACAAGACCTTCACTCCTCCTAACACAATAGACCTAAGGAACAGAAACACAGCCGTCAAGAATGAAATTAAATACCTAGAGGTCATCCTGGATCAGCACTTAAACCTACAATCCCAAATAAACAGACCACCACAGAATGCATACCACAAACTGAAAATGTTCTGGAAACTGAAGCTTCTCTTGAGCCAGAATGATTTCTGTATGGTTCTACAAGTCATAGTCACACTGGTGCTAGACTACTGTAACTCACTATACCAAGGCCTGCCAGCACATGCTATTCACCCACTGCAGATGGTCCAGAATACGGCTGCCTGCATTAAACATGAACACAACACTGATATTGGCCCAACTACATTGGCTACCAATGGGGAGTCGAGCCAGGTTCAAGGCAACACATAATCTATTTAAAATAATACAAAATGTATCAGCTGAGTTTCTCCAGGATCTGATAAAAAGATATCTTTAAAGCTGATCGATAAGAACAAACTGTAAGAACATATTAGTCATGCCAATTCTGTTCCTATCACTCTATTTGTCTAACTGTCCTGTTCTCACTCTCTTCTCTGCTCTATCATATATTGTAGTTCTATTTTTCTATAATTGTTATTAATTTTGTCTTTGTAAACCGCCCCAATGTTATGGGGGGCGGTATAACAAGTGTGAAATAAACAATAAACAATAAACTACTCCAAAACCAAACCAACCACAGCCAACAGGGCATTATCTTTATACACATCGAACCTATGGAATTCCCTCCCGGAGGATATTAGAAATATGAGGGACACCAAGGACTTCAGGAAAAAGTTGAAAACACATCTGAATATGTAACATTTTGGTAGCATCACATAGAGTATCAATGACTGATTAGCCACACCTCAACTGGCCTAGAACAATGAACAACATTAAACAAATATGACACAAAACTCCAACTTGTAAATAAGTTATGTTAACTTATTGTTAAAGCTTTGATTTTTGTTAAGCTTCCCCCATGCTGTGCGACCCCATCCTTTATATAATGTTATAATGTAAACAGTTTGAGTGTAAACCACCTTGTTACAATTTAAACAAAGTTGAAATGTGAACCGCCTTGATTTAAGGAAAAAGCGGTATACAAATCCTGTTAAATAGATAAATATTTGCTCGTGGCATCCCAAGAGCATGATGTGCACAGTCCAGATCTACCATTAGTTCTGGTTCAGCATGTTCGCTTTTCTCAGGTTGGAGGAGTTTATGTACTATGTTGGAAACTACTTCAGTACAATTTGCGTATGCAGGATCTTCAGGGATTCCCCTAAACTGAATATGGCTCAGTCTTGAACAATTCTCCAGATCCTCTAATTTATCTGAAAGCTCAAGGTCAGCCTGCTCAAACTTTATCACTTGCTTCTCCATCTCCATCATGCCATCACCATTTTCCTCCATACATGTTTCCAGATCTTCCACCCTTCGGCCTATGTTAGCTAGCTCCTCTTGAAGTTCTGCCCCCAGGCTGGCAATGTCACTCTATACTGAACTTAGACTGGATCAAAGATCATGAAACCAATAGAAAACTTCTTGTAGAGAGATTTGGTCTTCCTCCCCAGATTCTGAATCGGAGGTTCCGTGTCATTCATCCTTGCCAACTTCTGTTGCGTTCTGCAACTCATTGGCTGCCACTTTAGAAATGTCTCTGCGCAATTTATTCGCATTTGAGTAACAGAAGTCCTTGAGATCTGCTGACCATTTCTTTTCTGCCATTGCACGGCTCCTAGCTTTCAGGAAAGAGATTTTTGTCAGGTTGCACAGAAAAAAATATCTTTCACTGGGGTAGTCTCGCTAAATACGAAATGGGGCCACAGAGCTGCGTCTCTAAGCTGCCATCTACTTTGGCGATATAATTTCCTCTGTGCATCAAATTTTAATTATTGTCACTTGTATTCATGTGTTTTATTATGTAGTATTTTCATGAAATATTTTATATAATCAATGTTTTAATATGTATGCTATTTTGATCCCCACTCATAACTGTGGATAGATGAGGAAGGAGTGGTCTAGTGGTTGGGACAAGGTACCCAAGGCCATAGGGCCAAAGGTTTAATTCCCACTTAGGAACAGCAATCTCAGGCCGGAGGGACTGGGGTTTCTAGTCCTATAGGCACTCCTTTTGGCCTTAGGCAAGCCACTTAATGCTCCGTTGCCTAAGGTACGCATGTAGATTGTGAGCCCCTCAGGGACAAAGGAATGTATCCTGTGCCTGCTTGTAGTGTGTCTAAACCGCTCTGATGCCCTTCAGCCTGGGCGGTATATCGAGAAATTGCATAAACATAAACATATACAATGTTGAAGGGAAAAATAAGTCCAACAGAGGAAGGCTACATGAAAACCCCCCACACAATTTAGGTATGGAATTTTACCTTGAGATAAATGAGAAGAAAAAATATAATTTTGGGGATCTACAGAAAACATTTAACTGAGAGGGGCCCCATGTAAGACATACGCATGTGCTCAGTAGAGCATGTTAGAAAGCTTTAGGAGGAAATTCTCCAATTCCAGCTTCATCCAACGATGTTGCCCATATGTGAAAACATATATCCTGTTTGTTCTCAGAACACAAGTTACTTCACGTAATTGCTGCATACAAATTTTTTTTGTTTGCCAGCTATCCATTGTTCCCAAAACACTTTACAACTACCCTCATGTGCACTTGTAAAAGGAAAGATGAAATATTGAGCCTTTAAAGCCATCTTACCCAGTCCATATGTCTCGTGTTATTGTGTCTTGGGTATAGTTGAATGTTTCCGCAGAAGAGCAGAAGCCCTTTCCAGAATTGTAGTGAGAGGCAAACCTTTTAGGAACCCATTGTTGCTTTCCTTCACTTCCACCAGGGTTTCAAAGAGCTTAGCCCTAAAGGGAAGGACATTGCACATTGTTTCTCCATCTTAATCTGATCTTTCATCCATC
Organism: Ichthyophis bannanicus; assembly: GCA_033557465.1. NCBI lineage: Eukaryota > Metazoa > Chordata > Amphibia > Gymnophiona > Ichthyophiidae > Ichthyophis > Ichthyophis bannanicus. The sequence goes on from CM066036.1 coordinate 476,412,310, forward strand.
CCAATTTCCTAAGAAATGTTATATGTTTGTCATATTAATAAAGGTTCATGGCTTACAATATTTTTCTTTCAGTCTATTTCATATCATTTTTAGTTCTTTTTTTTTACACAAGGCACAAGAGCACTGTATGATGACGTCCACAAAACCCACCAATCAGCTCAAAAGTTGGGTGAAAGGTCAATTATGATCCTACAAATTATGCTACTGAAAATACATGATATATGTGGTTCTTGGCATTTTCAATAAGCAATGAAAGAATCTATGCACATCTAGTTTTCAATTTTCCCTTGTTCAGTTACATATACAAAATGCTAAATGAAAAGAAAATCCTACAATTATTTAATCTTAGCAATTGCAAATACACGGGCAAGTTCTTTAAATGTTCCAGAGTGCCTTATAAAAACATCTCATCACTGTACATTTTTCAGATTCTGTCAAAAAATGCAATACAAAATGCCTTAAAGTAGGCATTTTAGTGATCTATACACTATACGCCACATTTCCAATGGTTCAGGGGACTTGAGTTTGATTCCCACTCTGGGACACATACCTGGTGCCTCTGCATTTACTCTGGGGGTCATACATGTTTTACCTGTTCATGGTAAGGGGGCAGAAAGGCTGCATCACATAAATAACTTTAGGACATGGTTCCAAACCTGATGCAAACAAGAAGGATTTAGATATATAGGCGACTAGGGAAACAGATGCATCAACAAGAGACTATACTGTGCTGATGGACTACATCTCTCCATTGCAGGGAAAGCATAGTTACTCACCTGTAACAGGTGTTCTCCGGGGACAGCAGGAATCAGTTCTCACATATGGGTGACATTGGCACCAACAGAGCCCTCGCCGGAGCATCTCCCCAGCTTTCAAAGAAAGCCTCTGGGAAATGCCACCACGCATGCATAGTCCCTTTCCCCAAAGGGTGCCATCTTGCTCAGTCAGATGACATAGCTAAAAGACGGCAAAAATAAAAGATGGTAAAGGAGCAACTCCAAGGGGAGGAGAGAGGGTTGTGAGGAATGATTCCTGCTGTCCCCGGAGAACACCTGTTACAAGTGAGTAGCTACGCTTTCTCAGGGAACAAGCAGGAAGTCAGTCCTCACATATGGGACTCCCCAGCTACAGGCTACTGAAAACCTGTAGCAAAAATAGGGGCTCCCTCATGGGGAGCTGCAAGCAGTAGCAATTTAGTCTGTGTCCACAGACCACAGTAGGACCCCTGTGTCCGATGAAACCAGCACTCCGATAACCTGAACACAGAAGGGTCGGAGGGTAGGAGTTGCCTAAACCCCAAAAGGTTATGGAGCACAGTCTGGCTGAAGGCACTGTCCCATCAAAACTCTCTTTCCAGGCAATAATGAGCTGCAAAGGTATGGACTGAAGACCAGGTGGTGGACCAGCAGAGGTCCACCATCGGAACGGAGCGCAGGTTTGCCCCCGAAGCCGCCATGGCCCTGACATGGTGCGCCGTTATGCAGCCTCCAGCGGGAGCCTCGCCTGCTCATAAGCGAGGGCGATACAGTCTGCCTCCCATGTGGACAGCATCCGCTTGGTCACCGCCTCCCTCAGCCTACTGGGATTGTAGGATATGAAAAGCTGAGAAGCTTTGCGGTGGCCTTGATTGCGTTGGATATTGAAGGACAAGGCCCTCTTACAGTCCAATGTGTGAAGGACCATCTCCGCCCAACTAGAGTGAGTTCTTGAAAAGAACATAGGGAGAACCACTTCCTGGTTGAGATGGAAGGGCGATACTACCTTCGTCAGGAATTTGGGGTGTGTGCGAAGCACTCTGTTCTTGTAGAACCTGGTATACGGCGCATCGCCATAAGGGTCTGGAGCTCGCAAACACTGCGAGTGGAGGTGAGCGCAACCAGGAAAGCCACCTTCCAAGAGAGGAAGCAAAGGTGGCAGGTAGCCAGAGGCTCGAAAGGTGGGAAGTGAGCTTCCCCAGCACTACATTGAGGTCCCATTCGGTCGCCGGAGGGCAAACCGGGGGCTTCAATGAGCAGGCCCCGAAGGAAATGGGTCACCAATGGTTGGATCGAGAGGGGCTTACCATTCACCGGATGGTGGTGTGTTGCCAGGGCACTCAGGTGCACTCAGACGGAGTTAGAGTTGAGGTACTGAGGGAGGTAGAGAAGGTATTGTAACACCAGAGCCACTGGGCAGGAGAAAGGATCAGCCCCTTGTTTGGTGCACCAAACAGAGAACCTTGCCCATTTGAGGGCGTAAACCTTCCTAGTGGAGGCCTTGCGAGAGGCCAGCAGAATGTCCTCACCTCAACTGGAAGGTTGAAAAGGGCCAGAGTTATCCTCTCAGTAGCCACCCTGTCAGCGACAGAGACCCCAGAATGGGGTGCAGGAAAGAGCATCCCTCCAGGGATAGGAGTCCTGGGACGGTTCCAAAAGGGATGGGGGCCTCCACCATCAACTGTAATAGCAGTGGAAACCATGGTTGCCAGGGCCACCGAGGAGTTATCAGAATGAGCGAAGCCCTATCATGGAGGGTCCTGAACAAGGTCTTGGCGATCAGCGGCGTCAGAGGGAAGGCGTACATCAGGCCTTCCGACCATGAGACTAGAAACACGTCCGCTGCCACCCTGGAGGGGTGGACCTGCTGGGAGCAGAAGCGGGGCAACTGAAAGTTGTCCAGGCTGGTGAACAGGTGCATCATAGGTTCCCCCCCAGAGCCGTAAAAACCAACTGGCTACCCTGAGGTCCAGCTGCCACTTGTGCAGCTGGAGAACCCTGCTGAGTCTCAGGCCAGCAGGTTGTCCTGGCCTGGCAGGTACACTGCCCGGAGGATACCCTGTTGGATTGCGTTCGAGCAAAGGACCAGTGCCTCCTGACAAAGAGTACAAGACCTCATGAGCCCTTATTTGTTCAAATAGAACATCACCACCTGGTTGTCCATCTGGTCCAGCACTGGTTGGTAACACAGGTGGTGACAGAAGACTATCAGGGCTAGGTGTATGGCTTGGAGCTCCAGGAGGTTGATCTTCTGGGTGCTCTTGTCTGGCGACCAGCTGCCCTGGGTGCAGAGATCTCCGCAGTGGGCTCCTCAGCCGAGTAGGAAGGCATCTATGGTGAGGACCCTCGAGTGGCTTGGGGCCTGAAATGGCATGCCCGCCTCGAGATGCTGGGGCAACTGTCACAAGACCAGGCAATTGGCGGGTTATTGAAACTCTGTATTGGAGGCAGCCCATGGCTTGAGACCACTGGTCACAGAGACACCACCATGCTGTCCTCATGTGGAGGCAAACATCGGGGGTGACGTGGACCGTGAAGGCCATGTGCCCGAGGAGGCGCAGAAGAAGCCGTGTGAGCACTGAGGGACGGTACTGTATGTCCTGAACTAGAGACCTGAGATGATCGGCTCGGTCCCTGGCAAGAAAGCCTTCGACTGGAGAGTGTCAATCTTTGCCCCAATGACCTCCGAACTCTGTGTCGGGAGGAGGTGAGACTTGGGGTAGTTTATGACAAAGTCCAAGTGTTGTAGAACCTGGATGGTGTGTGCAGTGGCATGCTGTACCTCTGAGGCCATGCCTCCCTTTATGAGCCAGTTGTCCAGATAGGGAAAGACGAAGACCCCCTTGAGCCGGAGGAAGCTCGGCCACGACTGCAAGGCATTTTAAGAACATAAGATATGCCATACTAGATCAGACCAAGGTCCATCAAGCCCAGTATCCTGTTTCCAACAGTGGCCAATCTAGGTCATACGTACTGTCACAGCCCCTCCTAGTGGCTGTGTGCCAAAGGGTCAGGGTGGACATTTTATTTTTGTTGAAGAAAGAAAAACTTTTAGACCAAGTGCATTCTGGTCCTTGTAGTCCCTCTTCACAAGAAAATAGATGTGTGAGCCTTGAGCAGGGTGAAACAAAAAGGTTTTTATTCCCTTGTTATGCAAAAGGTTCTTCAGGAAACAAAGTAGAATTACCTTACTTCAGGTTTAGTGCCAAGAATATTTACAAAAGGTCAGCAACTGTTACAAATACTTCACAGTTCTCTGTATCCAAGCAAGATTCTCAAACAGCAAGAAAACAAGACAAAACTTCTTCCTTCAGTTTTAACAGAAGCAAAAGGTATTTTAAAACATGTGCTGCTGTTATATCTCGGTAAGAGATTCCAGGCTCTCGGTAATACACAGAGAACAGTCCATTGGTTCAAGGCTCAACGGTTCTGGTTCTGCAAACTCAATTTGCATGGGTTCTAGCTCACTCATGGTGTTTTCTAATCCTGAGCTTTCCCTGGTTAACACAGGTTGCAGTTCAGTATTTCTTTCCCCCACTTTCCAGCCTTGCTGGCCTGGGTTTAGCAAATAACTATTAGGGGTTTTCCCTATACTTCTCTGTACAGGGTTACAAAACTTCCTCCAGCTTTGTTTTTTCTCAGAATGGCTTTTTAGGTTATCAGCCTTCCTAGGACCTGGCATCCATTTAATAAATGAAGTAGTACTGTACCTTGGATCTCTGTAGCGTTTGCTGCTGGTGTTCTCTTCACCAGAGACTCTCCATTTATCACCGTCTTCCTTGAAGACTGGCTTCTGGAGCTTTCTAAGCTGGGCTTGTTCTCCCTGGAACTTAGCTCTGCTTTTCCATGTATCCAAGCTTCTCTGCCTTGCAGTGTATGAAGTTCCTTCCTCAGGTCCTTCCTTTAAAGATCCTCTCTCAAGTTCCTCCTTAGATCCTCTCTGTCTGCTTCCTTGTGAGCACTGCTTAAAAAGGCGTTCTCCAACTGAGTTTCCTGGCTTCCTACCCAGGTGCCTTTGATTAGGTACTGCATTGCTACAACCTGGGTGTGTCAGCTTAACTTCTGCAGCCTCGTGCCTGCTCCCTCTAGCTGCACTTCTAGGTAATTGCACCCTCTGTAACTCAGTTGCTTCATAAGAAAGAACGTTTTTTTCTACATCCATCGCTTCAATGGCTTCAGCTCCATCACAGTACCTAGCAGTTTCCCCAAAAGACACAGGTTCCAAAATGCTTGTACTGGGTCAAGCATTGATATCCTGGGTCCCTTCTTAATAATGGTTTATGGACCTTTCCTCCAGGAACTTGTCCAAACCTTTTTTAAACCCAGCTACACTAACAGCCTTTACTACATCCTCCGGTAACAAATTCCAGAGTTTGATTACACGTTGAGTGAAAAAATATTTTCTTTTATTAGTCTTAAATAGTTTACCCTGTAGTTTCATTGCATGTCCCCTAGTCTTTCTATATTCTGATAAAATAAACAATCGATCTACAGTTACCCGTTCCACTCAGTTCATTAATTTATACACTTCTATCATTGTGATAGGCGATGGCCTAATTCATCTTGTAAAAGTAAATTGTGGCAGAGGCCTGTCTCTGCCTGTCAGCTCTGCTTGAGTCTCCCCCCCCCCCACACACTTTAGAGTATTATAACTGACTTTGGAATATTACAGAAATGCCAGTAGCTGAAGTAGAGAACAGCTTTGCTCTGCCTTGATAAGAATGTCTTCTGATAAGAACGTAAAACTTTTCCACTGTTTTTGTTATGGTTTAAGCACAGATGTCTTTTCAGTATTATTGCTTGCACGCTGTATCCTTGCTAATACACTGACCTTGTAGAGAGAAGCAGACTGAAAATTCAGCAGAATATATTATGTCTAAAGCTTTGAGCCCTGGCTAGAGAGATTTGCACGGGGGGAACATGGGGGTAAGCCCAGTCACAGATGGCTATTGGATGAAAGTAGCTGGGCCACCAAGACCAATGAGGAGGTTGACCTGTATTAGATTGGGGAAGAAAGGTATATATGCTGTTGTCTAACTTAGTTCAGGGCTCAGTCATTTTGCATGTAATCATTGTCTGAGTCTGTGCACATTAAACTGGTTTGAATTCTAGTCAATAGACTCCTGGTTTTATTGGTTGCGGACACTTCGCTATTACATTTTCTTGGTGCGTTGGCCGGGAAGGCGTAATACGCAAATGGTATGCAAGTAATACTACCACGTATTACCGCCTCCAGGTTTGATCCGGCTGGGACCGCAGCCGACCGACGTGGAGAGGATCCCAGGCGCCGACCGGTCCCTTGCATCGGAGGGTTCCGCCCTGCCTCGGCGGTCTGCTGGGTCCAGCTAGCCAACACCTCGAATCCAGGGGAGTCCAGGATTCAACCCAAGGTGGAACTGGTTGCGCAGCGCATTAGCTACCGGATCCGGTGAGTATTGATTTTTCTGGTTCTTAGTCAGTTAGCTTTGGAAAAATCTCGAGACTGATTTGGTACAGTAACAGGTAAAGGAAGTCTGATCAACTTCCAGGGCGATCCTAGTACCCCTGCAGGAGTATGCACGGGGCGAAGCCATCGACCCTTTTGGTTTGTTAATTTAGGTTCAGTCAGTTAGCCTGGGAATTTGGAATTGGGAAATGCTAACATGTTTGGTTGTGTGAAGTGTGATTGAGAGGTCTTGCAATCCAGGCCAAGCGAGAGCGGACTCCTAAGTAGCGCAGTTCCTCCCCGGGTGACCGCGTTCAGGTCGTGAACAGGAGGAAGCGTTTGTTGTTTGTCCCCCTCATTGTTTTGTGGGCTACGCGGACCCCTTACCCGTAGCCATCCTACCTACCCTTTCTGTTTGCTGTCTTGTACGTGATACGTTATAATGGGAGGGGCGGAGTCCGTACAAACTCCGCTGAACTGTATGATCACGAATTTTAAGAAAGGTTTTAGTGGTGATTATGTGATAAAAATGACAGCGACCCGCTTAGAAATATTGTGTAGTAGGGTGTGGCCGGCGCTGGACGCCGGGTGGCCACCAGAAGGTACTTTTGATATCCAAATTGTGTCCCGTGTGCACAAGGTAGTGCGCAGCTATAGTCCCGAACAGTTTTCCTATATAGATTCCTAGTTAGGTATATGTGAGAAGCAGCCCTCCTGGATGAAGAGTTGCAGTGAGGGACAGAGAAAGATTATGTTAGCAACTGCCACGAGAGTCCCTGCCAAGAAAGAAAAACCCCCTATTTATGTGGCCCAAGAGTCTCCAGAGATCCCAAGGTATCCACCCGCCTTTCTGTATACTCCAGTCCCGTCAGCACCACCCCAAGTACCCCCATTAGTACCCCGAGTAGAGCCGGAGGTAGCGAGCGTACCTCCAGCCGAGGTGCCTCCACCAGAGCAAGTGAGCGTACCTCCAGCCGAGGTGCCTCCATCCGAGCAACCACCCCCAAAAATTGAAGAGCAGACCCCTCCTCGCAGAAGTCGGAGCCCTAGTCCTGAGCAGCGCTCTGATGTGGAACAATCATCCCCCGAGGAATCCGCTAGTGGAGGGTTAGATGCCAGTCCAGGGTCATCCACTAGTCCAGATACCAGTAGCGGCGTCACCCCAAAGCCCACTGAAATGCGCTACGATTTCAGAAGTAGAACGAGAGAAGCTCACCAACTGCCACTGCGGCAGGTCCCAGGATTACCCATTCAAAATGACGAGGGTCAGGTTGTGCCCGGACCTACCAGTCTAGTTTATGTGCCTATCTCCACAACAGATTTATTAAACTGGAAAACGCATTATGCCTCCTATACTGAAAAGCCCCAAGATTTGACAGAGTTAATGACTAGTATTATGCAAACCCATCAGCCCACCTGGTCTGACTGTCGCTAGCTCTTGGCTACCCTCTTTACTACTGAAGAGCGGGCACGGATAGTGCGAGCAGCCACTAAATGGTTGGAAGAGAACCCTGAAGTTGGGAGAAACCTAAATCTAGATCCCCGACAGGCAGCAGCTGCAGATTTCCCCAATGAAGATCCCAGATGGGACCCAAATAGTGATGTAGGAGAAAAGGCCCTCACCCGGTTTCGCCAGGCTCTACTGCAGGGCCTAAAGAAGGGAGGCCAGAGAGCTATGAATATTGGAAAAGTAGCGGACGTTCTTCAGCGCCCAGATGAGAGTCCAGCTGCTTTCTATGAACGATTAACTGAAGCCTATAGACTTTACACCCCCTATGACCCAGCAGCCCAGGAGAATTTACGCATGGTGAATGCTGCTTTTGTGAGTCAGTCCCAGGGAGACATAAAGCGAAAACTGCAGAAATTAGAAGGATTTGCGGGCATGAAAGCACAGCTAATGGAGGTCGCACAAAAAGTATATGTGAATCGTGATCAAGAAAGCAAACGGGAAAGTGAAAGAAGGATGAGGAAGAAAGTGGATTTGCTCGCTGCAGCACTAGTGGAAGGACGCGGAGGAGGATATCCTAACCGAAGAGCCAGAGGACGGGGAAGGGGCCAAGGGAGCTCTCGGCCCCTCTTAGGTGCAAATCAGTGTGCTTATGGTAAAGAGGAAGGACATTGGAAAGATGCATGCCCGAACATGCGCTCCACCCCCTGGAGGGGACGCGGGAGCACCAGGAGAGCGGGGGGGGGGGGGCAATTCCAGCAGCGAGGGGGGATGCAACGCGCACAGTTCAACAATTGCAGCAAAATGAGACTGCTGTGCAAGGAGTGGCAGTCACTGAAGCAGATTCATGGATGATGAGGACTAGGCCAGACCGGGCTCCAAGTTCTTCTTGGGTCTCCAGGAGCCTATGGTCAAGTTAAAAATTGGAGACCAGCATATGGACTTTATGGTAAACACAGGGGCCGAGCATTCAGTAGTAGCCAAGCCTGTGGCTCCTGTGTCCTCTTGATCTGTAACAATTGTGGGAGCTACTGGAACTAGAACCACAAGACCTTTCCTGCAGAACCGTGCCTGTGAACTAGGGGGGCAGCAGATAACACACCAGTTCCTGTACATGCCTGAATGCCCAGTTCCCCTTTTGGGCCGAGACATGCTTTGTCAGACAGCTGCCTGGGTGAGAATCTTCACACTCTTGGCAAGTGCATATTTCTATATGATTTGCAAGGTATTGTGGGCAATGTAGTTCATTCACACCAGACACAGCTGCTGACAATAATTTAGTTGTGCTGTTGGGTAAAGCCAATAAGATATTTATTTATGGGGTTATTTCTCCCAACACAGATATGCTTGGTAGCACATAAAATCAGGTAACTTGCTTTCAGTGTTAACTTGGAAAAACAAAGTCAAAATCAGGAAAACAACAAATGAAAAGCCACAAAGCAAGAAACAAACTGTTCTTTTCAGGTTAACTTCTGATTACTTCCCACATAGATACAGAAGTGATTCTCTCCTAGCTCACAAGCAATTAGGTAAGGCTTAATTGCTAGCAGTTATCCAGCTGAAACCCTTTAGCTGGCTTGCCTTCCACTGTGTGGGTCAAATCCTGCTTCAGGAGCTTTTCTGAGTAGATTAAAGAACAAATTTGTATTTCTTTGTGATGGTTGCTGTACTTTATAACAGAAAGTTACCAACGGAGTTTAGATAGAGAGCAGTCCATATAAACAGGATCCTCATCTGCTATTATTCCCCCTTGTTCAACAAGCATGGGTTCAATATCCTGGATTGGCACAGATGAATCTCTCAATGGAGCATTTTCAGGAGAATACTTGTTTCCCTGCTGTCTTTCAAGGTTATAGCTAGGGCATAGATCAGTGTTCATACCTGAGCTTCCATTGCTGCTAGAGTTCCTCTCTATATAGCCTGGCCAGTATGTAGTCCAGTTCTTATGTCCAGCCTTCCAATCCAGATCCCTGGATACTGGATCTCTCTTCACATACCTTCTGGCACAGGTCTTAGGGTCCCTTCCACGTGCAGCCGTCTCCCTCACAGGTAGCCTCTGGTGATTCCTAGCTCTGCAGCACCATTCCTCTGGCTTTCCCCAGTCCAATGGTGTATGCTGGCCCTTGGAATACCTCCCAGTATACGTACTGCTTTGGACTCTTCTAGACCTCTCAAAGGCTTTTCTCTTCCTCCTTCCAAAGGCTCTCTTTCCCTCTCTGTCCGTCCGGTTTGGCTTCTGCTTCTGATGATCCTTCAGATGAAACTGATGATCAAACTCAAGCTGATTCTCAGGATACTGAGGACAATTCTCTGGATATCCAAGGTGATCATGAAGATGGTCATCTGTAGAATAAACTCTACTCTTATTCTGCTTGGATGAGTGCTCCTCCCTAACACAGCGCAGCTGTGCTGAATCAGGCCCTGCCCTTTGAGATGAGTGCTTAGGGATTACCTCATAGCCCTCCTGATTGAACACACATTTCCCCACTTCAGCTCCTCTAATGGCTGTTGGAAACCTGGTGCATTCTGGGACTGGTAGTCTTTTATGGGAAAATTCTGTTTTCTCATTTCTACTAGCACTGACAGGTTGCTTGTTCAGAGACACTTCACCTTTTCTATAGCCCCTTTCTGAGCTATGATAAGATTCCTTATCACAGCTTGCAAAGCTTCAAGCACAGATATCCTTTGTTGAAGGGGGAAAAATGGAAATGACTATAAACTCAAAACCTGCCGGCCTGATGGTGTTAGCTGTCCCCCGAGAAGAAGAGTGGCGGTTCTATTCACCTGCATCCAAAGCAGCAAGTTCCTGTGTACTTACCAGCATTGCAGCCCCACCTGCAGTATGGGCAGAGAATAATCCACCTGGCCTAGCAAAGAATATAGCTCCTGTACTTGTTACCCTTAAGCCAGGAGCAGAACCAGTGCATGTGCATCAGTATCCCCTCCCACGACCAGCAATTGAAGGTATACATCGTCACCTGAAGAAATTGCTGCAGTATGGACTTCTTAGAGAATGCCAATCACCCTGGAACACCCCCCTTCTCCCAATCAAGAAGCCTGGGACAGGTGACTACCGCCGAGTGCAGGATCTACGTCGAGTGAACAGTGCAGTTGAAACCATACATCCAGTATACCAAATCCTTATACCCTCCTGGGACTGATTCCAGCAGAAGCCACTCATTTCACTGTAATGGACTTAAAAGATGTGTTTTTCTGTATACGCCTGGCAGAGGCCAGTCAGCTTTTGTTTGCATTTGAATGGGAAAACCCTACCACAGGAAGACGAGGACAACTCACTTGGACTCGATTACCACAAGGATTCAAGAACTCACCCACTATCTTCAGTGCAGCCCTCAGTCAAGATCTGTCAAGTTACTCTGTAACTCCGGGAAAAAGAATTCTACTCCAATACGTAGATGATTTGCTCATAGCCACCAACAACGAAACTGATTGTGTGCAAGCTACAAGTGATCTCCTGCACCTTTTGAATGAAGCTGGATACAAGGTCTCAAGAGCCAAGGCGCAGCTGTGTCAGACAGAAGTGAAATACTTAGGGTTCCACCTGTCCAAAGGAACCCGTAAATTAGGACTCAAGTGAAAGGAAGCAGTATGGCGCATCCCAACCCCCACAACCAGAAAACAGGTGCGAGCTTTCTTGGGAGCGGCAGGCTATTGCCGAATATGGATACCAAATTTTGCGCTCATGGCAAAACCCTTGTACCAAGCCACCGAGGGAGTTGAACGATCCCCCCTGGAATGGGGCCCAGAACAAGATAAAGCATTCAAATCATTGAAAACAGCATTGATGTCATCCCCAGCCTTGGGCCTACCGGATGTGCAGAAACCCTTTCGTCTATATGTCCATGAGTCAAGCAGAAACGCATTGGGAGTCTTGACCCGGGTCCTGGCAGCGACCTGTGGCCTACCTGTCAAAACAATTGGATCCTGTTGCCAAAGGTTGGCCACCTTGCCTGAGAGCTGTAGCAGCCACATCCCTCTTAGTGAGCGAAGCTGACAAGCTCACCTTAGGACAAAATCTTCAAGTCACAGTACCACACTCTGTTCTAACCCTGATGGAACACAAAGGAAACCATTGGCTCACTAACGCCCGAATGTTGAAATATCAAAGTATGCTATGTGAGAATCCGCGATTGCAATTGAGTGTCAGCCAAACTCTGAACCCAGCTACCCTATTGCCAACCGGTCCAGGCCCTCCTGACCATGATTGCTTGGAAGTAATGGACACTGTATATTCAAGTCGCCCAGATTTAACTGATGTTCCCCTGAGCCATCCAGACAAAACTTTCTTCGTGGATGGGAGTAGCCTCATAATTGAAGGACAGCGATGTGCTGGTTATGCAGTGGTGACTCTGGACATGGTAGTAGAATCGTCAGCCCTAGCCCCAGGAACCTCAGCACAGAAGGCTGAATTGATAGCTCTCACACGTGCACTCAGAATTGGAGCAGGAATCAGCCTGAATGTATATACAGTCTCTAAATATGCTTTTACAACACTACATGCGCATGGGGCCCTGTACAAAGAACGTGGATTGATCACCTCAGGAGGCAAATCTGTCAAGTATGGCCCAGAAATATTGACTTTGTTGGAAGCAGTATGGGCCCCCAAACACGTTGCTGTAATGCATTGCCGAGGCCATCAAACTGGAGATGGAGAAGTGTCCCGAGGAAACAGATTCGCTGATGCCTCAGCCCGAGAAGCAGCCATTGCAGGACAAATTATCACCCCAAATGTCACAATACAAGCAGCCATATTTCCAGTACCTCTTAGTGCGTGGACACCCAGATATACCAAAATAGAGATGGACCATTACTGTCAAAAGGAGGGGGGGGGGGGCAATTATCAGAAACTGGATGGATAGTGTTGCCACCGCCTAAAGGGAGCTCAACCCCTGGTATGACCGTGATTCCTGAAGCACTAGGCCCTGCTTTTGTTCAAGACTTTCATCAAGCCACACACTATGGAAAAACAAAGATGGCAGATGCTCTGAAGCCATATTTCTATATCTCCTTGCTGGGACCTTTGACCACCTCAGTAGCCCGAAGATGTGTGACTTGTGCCAAGAACAACGCCCGGCAAGGTCCTGTACCACCCCCAAGAGTTCAGTCAGTAGGAGTTACCCCCATGGGAAATATCCAAATAGACTTTGCAGAAATGCCACGAGCAAATGGATATTGCTACTTGCTAGTCCTAGTTTGTACTTTTTCTAGATGGATGAAAGCTTTTCCCACCAGAACTGAGAAGGCCAGAGAAGTCACTAAGGCCTTGCTCCATGAGATCATTCCCCGATTTGGAATACCATTGACTATGGGGTATGACAATGGGCACGCTTTTATATCACAAGTAACCCAGCAGCTAGCCCATGCCCTGCAAATACAATGGAAGTTACACACAGCCTATAGGCCCCAGAGTTCAGGGAAAGTAGAGAGAATGAATCGTACCCTAAAGTCTCAGATATCCAAACTTTGTCAGGAAGCCCACTTGAAGTGGCCCCAGGCTCTCCCCATTGCCCTTCTCCGAATATGTTCAGCCCCCACCACGCCATTAGGAGTATCCCCATTTGAGATTTTGTATGGGAGGCCCCCGCCTATAATACAGGGGATAAGAGGGGATATGAATCAAATTGGATCAGAAATCACTAGGCAAGAATTGTTGGCTCTGAGTTCTGTTTTGCAGAGCCTTCATACCTGGGTGCAGGACCAGTTGCCTATCAATCTAACAGAGCCCTTGCATCCTTTCAAGCCTGGAGCCTCGGTGTGGGTAAAGGAGTGGAAGAAGACACCGTTGGCGCCTCATTGGAAGGGACCATATATTGTTTTGCTATCCACCCCAACCGCAGTTAAAGTGGCCGAGATCGACTCCTGGATCCACCACAGTCGAGTGAAACCAGCCACAGTACCTGAGAGTCGCCCCTGGACTTCGATCGCTAATCCTGTAGCACCATTGTGACTCACGCTGCGAAGAAAAGATCTATCATCATAAAGACTTTGCCAACCTGCTCCTGAAAGAGACATCCTTCAGTTTTGTATTACCCTACCAATCCTTATCTATCTACCTCAATCAACCATTATCTACCTCAGTAATCATCAGAGACTATAATCATGATGATTACAAATTGCTGCTATTTCCTTCTTGCGGTAGCCCTGGGACACTTGAGAACCACTCTTGCTTTGCCCCTTTGTGCAGCCTGTATAACCACCACCCGCACTGGTATGCAAGTTACTCAGACTTTGCTTTATCACTCTTATTATACTTGTACTGGTATAGTCAGCAGGTGTATCTATAATGGTACAGAACTGAATGTCTGCACAAAGGGAAAGACTCGTACTTGCTTCAGACCTCGCCAGAATCCATCTTACTATGTCCTGGAACTGAGATGGAATGATGAAGATGGAGCCCTTATCAACGCTACGAGTCAACTCTCTGATCCTAACCAACCTGCTTACCTGTATTTTGATGCTTGTGACCTGATTAATAGAAATAATTACTACAAGTGTGGATCCTGGGAGCAAGCTTACTACTATGATGAGAAGTATATGTGTCCTGAAGGTGCATACAACTGGGGAATATGCACTGGGATACATTCCCCAACAACATATAGCAAATCAGCAGAAGCAGACTATTTCTGTCCGAAATGGGATTGTGTGTACTATGCTACCTGGTCTGGTAGCCCTACAGGACAGACTGGAGATAATCGCAAGGCGCTGCTGGAAAGATTACCCTTACTGAAACCTGCACAGTGCAAGAAAAGCACCTGCAATCCCTTACGGCTTCAGATCTTCGACCCCAGCCAGTGGAAGCAAGGATTTCGATTCGGCCTGCGCATAGCAGGAGGAGGAACTGATCCTGGGACCATTATATTCATCCAGCTGAATGTAAACACTCATGTTTATTCACCATATTGTATACATCATACCTTCTATGAGGCCATGAAGGCAGAATTTGTTGTTCCCCACGCATCGCAGAATTTGTTCATCGAACTAGCTGGAGCTGTGGCATCCAGCCTCCATGTCTCAGACTGTCTCTTTTGTGGAGGAACTCAAATGGGAGACCAGTGGCCTTGAGAAGCACAAGAATTGAATTATTCCGTACCATATAACCAAACTGATGTGCATAACACTACCAATGAATGGGTCCTCGCCCACTCCATAGTGGGTAAACTATGTTTTGTACGAGCAGGACCACAATTGAATGCACCTGTGGGACAGTTGGTCTGTTTGAACCAGAAATATTACAATGCCACTACTGGGAAGACTTCTTGGTGGTCAGGTGCCAATACTCCGGAACCGTCTAACCCACTGATCATTTTTCCTTATTTGGCCAGGATATGGACAAATCTGGCTACGCAGAGCACTTGGCAAGCTCCACCTGGACTATATTGGATTTGTGGCACCCGAGCATATGCTAAACTCCCTGCCAAATGGGGAGGAACAATACGACCTTCTTTCTTTCTTTTGCCCCTCTCCCACGGAGAACAATTGGGGTTACCTGTATATAAAAGTCGACAGAAACGAGAAGCTCTGAGAATTGGCCAGTGGGACAAATGGGATGCAACCTCTGAAGAATGGCCGCCAGAGAGAATTGTTTCTTACTATGGACCTGCTACCTGGGCGCAAGATGGTTCTTGGGGCTACCGCACCCCTATATATATGTTAGACCGTATTATACGTTTGCAAGCTGTTGTTGAAATTATAACCAATGAAACTAGTAGAGCACTAACCTTGTTAGCTAAACAAGCCACACAGATGCGTACAGCCATTTACCAGAACCGCTTAGCTTTAGATTATCTGCTTGCAGCTGAAGGAGGAGTATGTGGCAAGCTGAATTTAACTAATTGTTGTTTGCAAATAGATAATGAAGGACAGGTTGTAGAGGATATAGCCAATCACATGAGAAAGCAAACTTATGTCCCAGTCCAAACGTGGCATGGCTTGCAACTAGATGGCTGGTTTGGTTCTTGGTTTTCAGGCCTAGGCGGCCTGAAGACACTTGTCATCCTTGTATTTTTGATTGTAACTGTTTGCTTATGTATCCCATGTTTCCTTCCCCTATGCTTGCGTATGCTACGCTCTATTATCGATAATATTATTGACCGCAAGGCAGCAGCACAAATATTAGCAACATGGGACTACTACCCGATACCACGGAGTGATCCCTCTACTATAGTTTAAAGTGCTTTCCTATATGTGTGATTTGATTCTCACCCTTTCTCATGTGAGGGTGTGAATAATCAAAAGGAGGGAATGTGATAGGCGATGGCCTAATTCATCTTGTAAAAGTAAATTGTGGCAGAGGCCTGTCTCTGCCTGTCAGCTCTGCTTGAGTCTCCCCCCCCCCCCCACACTTTAGAGTATTATAACTGACTTTGGAATATTACAGAAATGCCAGTAGCTGAAGTAGAGAACAGCTTTGCTCTGCCTTGATAAGAATGTCTTCTGATAAGAACGTAAAACTTTTCCACTGTTTTTGTTATGGTTTAAGCACAGATGTCTTTTCAGTATTATTGCTTGCACGCTGTATCCTTGCTAATACACTGACCTTGTAGAGAGAAGCAGACTGAAAATTCAGCAGAATATATTATGTCTAAAGCTTTGAGCCCTGGCTAGAGAGATTTGCACGGGGGGAACATGGGGTAAGCCCAGTCACAGATGGCTATTGGATGAAAGTAGCTGGACCACCAAGACCAATCAGGAGGTTGACCTGTATTAGATTGGGGAAGAAAGGTATATATGCTGTTGTCTAACTTAGTTCAGGGCTCAGCCATTTTGCATGTAATCATTGTCTGAGTCTGTGCACATTAAACTGGTTTGAATTCTAGTCAATAGACTCCTGGTTTTATTGGTTGCGGACACTTCGCTATTACATCATATCTCCCCTCAGCCGTCTCTTTTCCAGGTTAAAGAGCCCTAACCTTTTTAGCCTTTCTTCATAGGAGTATCCTTCCATCCCCTTTACCATTTTGGTGGCTCTTCTCTGAACCTTTTCCAACAACGCTACGTCTTTTCTAAGATACGGCAACCAGAACTACACACAATATTCAAGGTGCGGTCTCACCATGGAATGATATAGAGGCATTATAATATCTTTTGTTTTATTTTCCATTCCTTTCCTTATGATACCTAGCATTCTATTTGCTCTCTTGGCCGCCGCTGCACACTGGGCCGAGGGTTTTAACATGTTATCCACAATATCCACTCAGGATAAGGGAGAATTTGAGAAGAAGATTGCTGCGGAAGCAAAAACGCGAAATAAAGACTTTTTCAAGTACAATCGTAGCAAAAAACCTGTTAGAGAGTCAGTTGATCCATTAGATGATAGAGGGGTTAAAGGGGCACTAAGAGGTGAAAAGGCGATAGCAGAGAGATTGAATGAATTCTTGGCTTCGGTCTTTACTGGGGAAGATGTAGGGATGTTACCCATGACTGAAGTGGTATTTAAAGGTGCGGAAGAATTGAAGGAAATATTGATACATCGGGAAGAAGTATTACAAGAATTAGATAAACTGAAGAGTAGCAAATCACCTGGGCTGGATGGTATACATCCAAGGGTGTTGAAGGAACTGAAATATGAGATTGCAGACCTGCTATTAGTAATCTGTGAACTATCATTAAAATCATCTCTAATACCTGAAGATTGGAGGATCGCCAATGTAACACCAATTTTTAAAAAGGGTTCCAGGGGTGATCCGGGAAACTACAGACCGGTGAGCTTGACGTCAGTACCGGGAAAAATGGGGTACACCACTATTCACCTTTCTCCATTGGGAAAATTGGCCATTTAGCCCACACTTCTGCTTTCTATCCTTTAACCAGTTCCTGATCCACAGTAGTACACTGCCTCCTATCCCATGACTCTTTAGTTTTGCCAAAAGTCTCTGATGAGGGACCTTGTCAAAGGCTTTCTGAAAGTCCAGATACAGTATATGTCAACCGACTCACCTTTGTCCACCTGTTTATTCACACCTTCAAAAAAACATAACAGATTAGTAAGACAAGATCTTTCTTGTCTAAAGCCATGTTCGCTGTCTCCCATTAGGCCATGACTATCTACATGCTGAGTAAATTTATTCTTTATGATGGTTTCTACCATTTTTCCCGGTACTGACGTGAGGCTCACCGGTCTGTAGTTTCCCGGATCACCCCTGGAACCCTTCTTAAAAATTGGTGTTACATTGGCGATCCTCCAATCTTCAGGTATTAAAGATGATTTTAATGATAGTTCACAGATTACTAATAGCAGGTCTGCAATCTCATATCTCAGTTCTTTCAACACCCTTGGATGTATACCATCCGGCCCAGGTGATTTTCTACTCTTTAGTTTATCTAATAGTTGTAATATACCTTCCCGATGTATCGATATTTCCTTCAATTCTTCCGCACCTTTAAATTCTACTTCAGTCATGGGTAACATCCCTACATCTTCCTCAGTAAAGACCGAAGCAAAGAATTCATTCAGTCTCTCCGCTATCGCCTTGTCACCTCTTAGTGCCTCTTTAACTCCTCTATCATCTAATGGACCAACTGACTCACAGGTTTTTTGCTACCAATGTACTTGAAAAAGTCTTTATTTCGTGTTCTTGCTTCCACAGCAAGCGTCTTCTCAAATTCTCCCTTTGCCTGCTTTATCAATGTCTTGCATTTGACTTGCCAATGCTTGTGCTGTTTCCAGGTTAGGTCGTTTGGCTCTTTTTTCCATTTCCTGAAAGTTGCTTTTTTGGCAATAACAGCCTCTCTGACCTCACCTTTAAACCATGCTGGCAGTTTTTTGGACTTCCTTCTACTTTTCTTAAAGCGTGGAATAAAGCTGGTTTGGGCTTCCAAGATAGTATTTTTCAACAACACCCAAGCTTGATGTAAGTCTTTAACCTTTGCAACTGCTCCTTTTAGTTTTTTCTTAACTATTTTCCTCATTTTATCATAGTCTCCCTTTCGAAAGTTAAAAGGTAGTACTGTGGATTTCCTTACTATCCCTCCTCCACTAATTAAATCAAAGGCGATCATGCTATGATCACTATTGCCAAGTGGCCCCAACACCCTTATCTCTTGCACTAGATCTGGTGTTCCACTAAGGACTAGGTCTAATATTGCTTCCTCTCTGGTCGGCTCATGAACCAGCTGCTCCAAGAAGCAGTCATTTATTTCATCTAGTAACTTTATCTCCCTAACATGTCCTGCTGTGACACTGACCCAGTCGATACCGGGGTAATTGAAATCACCCTTTATTATTACTGCGCTGTAACTTGATTTCTTTGAGCATTTCATCATCCATTTGTTCATTCTGGCCAGGTGGTCGATAATACACCCCCACTGCCATCGCCTTCCCCTTTTTAAATGGAATTTCAATCCATAGAGATTCTACAGCAAATTTTGTTTCCTGCAAAACTTTAATCCTTTCTGACTCAATGCACTCTCTAACATAGAGCGCAACCCCTCCATCAATTTGATCAGCTCTATCATTATGATATAGTTTGTACCCAGGTATCACAGTGTCCCACTGGTTGTCCTCCTTCCACCATGTCTCTGATATTCCAATCATATCTAACCTCTAATTTAGTGCTATATATTCTAACTCTCCCATCTTATTTTTTAGACTTCTAGCATTTGCATACAAGCATTTTAGAGACTGTATTTTATTCATATTAATTTGGCTATTGGTAGACATGGGTAATTTGGGAACTTTAAGCTCTGTCTGCTCCATACTCAAGGGCATTTGGGCTACTTTACTCTTTTTTGGAACTTCTCTGCTTTTGGTAGAATCCTTCAAGGATACATTCTTCCGAACCATCCGCTCTTGGGCGACTGTCGGCTTTCCCCTATTATCTATTTTAAAAGCTCAATCTCCTTTTTAAAGGTTAATGCCAGCAGCCTGGTTCCATCCCGGTTAAGGTGAAGCCCATGCCTTTGGAAGAGCCCCCCCCCTTTCACCAGAATGTTCCCCAGTTCCTAACAAATCCAAAACCCTCATCTCTGCACCACTGTCTCATCCACGCATTGAGACTCCGGAGCTCTGCCTGCCTTTTGGGTCCTGCGCGTGGAACGGGAATCATTTCGGAGAACGCTACCCTGGAAGTTCTGGATTTTAACTTCCTACCTAAAAGCCTAAATTTAGCCTCCAGAACCTCCCTACCAAATTTTCCTATGTCATTGGTGCCGATATGTACCAAGGCAGCAGTCTCCTCCCCAGCACTATCTAAGACCTTATCTAGGTGGCGCGTGAGGTCCGCTACCTTCACACCAGGCAGGCATGTTACCAGGCGATCCTCACATCCACCAGTCACCCAGCTATCTACATGCCTAATGATTGAATCACCAACTATAACGGCTGTCCTAACCCTTCCCTCATGGGCACATGGCCCTGGAGAAACTTCCTCAGTGCAAGAGGGTTTTACATCACCTGGAGGACAGGTCCCAGTTACAGGATCACTTCCTGCCACACCAGGGTGATGCTCTCCTGTCACGTCACCTCTCTCCTCCATGGAAACAGGGATGCTGCCAGACTGGAGGTGGGACTTCAGGACTATATGTGTAGGTCTCGTCTATGCACCTCTCTGTCTTTCTTATGTTTTCCAAGCCTGCTACTCTAGCCTCTAGAGAACGGACTCATTCCCTGAGAGCAAAGAGCTCCTTGCACCTAGTGCACATGTAAGACCTCTCCCCAACTGGGAGAAAATCATACATGTGACACTCAATGCAAAAGACTGGAAAGCCCCCATCTCGCTGCTGGACTGCTGTCTGCATCTTAGTTTTAAGTTTGTGTTTAGATCTTTAAGTTCTTTACTTACTAAGGGTTGCTATGGATATTTATACCAATAAAACTGTACCTAATACGTTTAATATACCTTGTTCACTTGAAGCTTAATTAATCTCAGGTCCTTAGTGTATGACTGATTTGGGTAACGAGCTTCACCTGAGAGCACCTCCTGTCTTTTAAGATGTGTAAGTACCTATAAAGCTATGATTATCCCAGGGGTGGGTGGGTGTAGGGAGGGAAGGAGGGAGGGAAATAACACTTATTAAAAGAGGGCTGCTACACAGTACCCTGTCTTGTGCTGCTGAGGTAAGCTATATTCTGATTTGATTTAAATTATAGCTCTTTGCTGCTGCTAGGCCCTAACTTATTATGAAATTTAAACTACAAGCTCTCTGCTGGGTTCTAAATTTAACCAGAAAGCTGTCTTCTGTGTTTTAAATTTAAACTAAAAGAACTTTGCTGATGCTAGGCCCTGAGTAACTATAAAATTTAAACTACAGCTCTCTGCTGGGTTCCAAATTTAACCAGAAAGCTCTCTTCTGTGTTTTAAATTTAAACTAAAAGTACTTTGCTGATGCTAGGCCCTGAGTGACTATTAAATTTAAACTACAGCTCTCTGCTGGGTTCCAAATTTAACCAGAAAGCTCTCTTTTGTGTTTTAAATTTTGTGAAGACTCTTGGGGCAGAGGCAAAGCCGAAGGGGAGAACCGTGTATTGAAAGTGCCTGCTCCCCACTACGAACCGCAGGTACTGCCGTGGTTGGGGTGGATGAGGATGTGGATATAAGCATCCTTGAGGTCTAAGGAACATAGCCAGTCTCCCTGCTAAGGTATGGCAGCAATATTCCAAGGGAGAGCATCTTGAACTTCTCCCTCATCAGGGATTTGTTGAGGTTACGCAGGTCGAGGATGGACCTTAGGTCCCCTGTTCTCTTTGGCATGGGGAAGTATTTGGAGTAGAACCCCTTGACCTTGAGGTGGTGGAGCACCGGTTCTACCGCTTTGTCATCGAAAAGACCTGCCAACTCCTTCAGAAGAAGGTCCCAGTGGAGGGGAGACCTGAGGGGTTCTCCCAGGAAATAAGGGGGAGGTGTCTGAGTCAAGTGGAGGAGGTAACCCTCCCTGACTAACTTTAGTGCCCAGGAATCGGTAGTGAGAGTCACCCATCTCTGGGCATACTGATCTCCTTGGGGTCAAAAGCTCCCTCCTGGCTGGGCCGGGGCTGGTGCCTGGGGTTTTGGAGCCTTCTGCTTACAGTGGCTAAGCCCATGTCCCTTGGCCTGCTGACCCTGTTGGGGAGCCAGGGAGGCTTGATAGGGTGGGTAGTTTCAGTAAGCAGCCCCCTCCTCAAATAAAAGGACTTTTTATCCGATCCCTTCTATCAGGGGAGGGGCAGTGGTCTTCTTAGAGAGCCTGGTCCTCATCATGAACTCGGTCTCCAGCTCGGTAGCCTTGTCGGTCATGGGTTTGCCAAAGAGGTTCTCTCCTTGGCATGAGACATCGACCAATTTGTCTTGAACCCACTGCTTGAGGTCAGACGACTGAAGCCAAGCTTGGCGGTGTG
Organism: Ichthyophis bannanicus; assembly: GCA_033557465.1. Lineage (NCBI taxonomy): Eukaryota > Metazoa > Chordata > Amphibia > Gymnophiona > Ichthyophiidae > Ichthyophis > Ichthyophis bannanicus. The sequence continues at coordinate 476,434,269 of CM066036.1, forward strand.
TACCAATGCCCGCCATGGCTACCCGAGCTGCCGACTCAAACCCGTCGTAGGCCGCTTGAGACATAAGAACATAAGAACATAAGAAATGCCATACTGGGTCAGACCGAGGTCCATCAAGCCCAGTATCCTGTTTCCAACAGTGGCCAATCTAGGTCATACGTACCTAGCAGTTTCCCCAAAAGACACAGGTTCTGCAGTGCTTGTACTAGGCCAAGCATTGATATCCTGGGTCCCTTTTTAATAGTGGTTTATGGACCTTTCCTCCAGGAACTTGTCCAAACCTTTTTTAAACCCAGCTATACTAACAGCCCTTACTACATCCTCCGGTAACAGATTCCAGAGTTTGATTACACGTTGAGAGAAGAAATATTTTCTCCTATTTGTCTTAAATAGTTTACCCTGTAGCTTCATTACATGCCCCCTAGTCCTTCTATATTCTGATAGCGTAAACAATTTATCCACGTTTATCCGTTCCACTCCATTCATTAATTTATACACCTCTATCATATCTCCCCTCAGCCGCCTCTTTTCTAGGTTAAAGAGCCCTAACCTTTTTAGCCTCTCTTCATAGGAGTAGCCTTCCATCCCCTTCACCAATTTGGTGGCTCTTCTCTGTACTTTTTCTAATAACTCTATGTCCTTTTTAAGATACGGTGACCAGAATTGCACACAATATTCAAGGTGCGGTCGTACCATGGAGCGATACAGAGGCATTATAATATCCTTTGTTTTATTCTCCATCCCTTTCCTTATGATACCTAGCATTCTATTTGCTTTCTTGGCCGCCGCTGCACACTGGGCGGAGGGTTTTAACATGTTATCCACGATGACTCCTAAATCTTTTTCCTGGGTGGTGGTTTCTAATGTGGAGCCTTGCATCTTGTAACTATAGTGTGGGTTGTTCTTTCCTAGGTGCATAACTTTGCACTTGTCCACATTAAATTTCATCTGCCATTTGGATGCCCAGTCTTCCAATTTATCCAGATCCTCATGCAGTTTTCCACAATCCTCTTGGGTTTTAACAACTTTAAACAGCTTTGTGTCATCTGCAAATTTGATTACCTCACTAGTTATTCCCTTTTCCAGGTCATTTATGAATATGTCAAAAAGTAGCGGACCCAGTACAGATCCCTGGGGTACTCCACTATTCACCTTTTTCCATTGGGAATATTGGCCATTTAGCCCTACCCTCTGCTTTCTATCTTTTAACCAGTTCCCGATCCACAATAGTACACTGCCTCCTATCCCATGACTTTTTAGCTTCGCCAAAAGTCTCTGATGGGGGACCTTGTCAAAAGCTTTCTGAAAGTCCAGATACACTATATCAACCGACTCACCTTTGTCTACCTGTTTATGCACACCTTCAAAAAAACATATCAGATTAGTAAGACAAGATCTTCCTTGTCTAAAGCCATGTTGGCTGTCTCCCATTAGGCCATGACTATCTACATGCTGTGTAATTTTGTTCTTTATGATGGCTTCTACCATTTTCCCTGGTACTGACGTCAGGCTCACCGGTCTGTAATTTCCCGGGTCACCCCTGGAACCCGGGTCACCCCTGGAACATGATTTTGGAGTATTCAAGGATGGCTTTGGCCAGGTTCTTGAACTGCTGCAAAGGATCATCGGAAAGACCAGCCGAGAACCCGGCAAGTTCCTTTGCCAGGTCTCTTAGGCACATGCCCATGTACAACTGGTAGGCCTGGATGCAGCAGATGAGCATTGAGCCCTGGTAGCACTTTCTGCCGAGGGCATCCAAGGTGCGGGCCTCCCTACCATGGGCACCGAGGAGTGCGTCTTCTGGCTTTTCAGCCAACGCATGGCTGATTCCACCACCATGGAGTTATGCAGCAGCTGTGACTTCTGGAAGCTCGGGCTCCAGCGGACCCGATACATCAAGTCGAGCCGTCTGCTCACCACCGGAACTGATGCTGGTGTTTCCCACATGCGGAGCATGAGCCGTTCCAGGATGGGAGGAATGGGCACCCCGAACGATTCCAGTGGAGGGGCTTCGTACTGGAGGATATCCAAATCATATGCCCGAGGGTCCTCCTCCGACTCGGTCGGGAATGTCAGAGCCTTAGACATGTCCTTGACAAAGTTCAGGAAGCAAATGTCCATGGGCGGGGACCGCTGCTTAGGATTCGAGATGGAGGAATCAGAAGGGATGTTGTGGCAGCGACAGGTAACGGGGGACTCCTCATCATCCATCTCCCACTCAGAGCAGTCCGTTGAGGACTCATAGGAGGGCAGGTCCACAGGCCTCAGGAGCCCTGATGCCCTATGGCCGGCACCCGGTAAACTTGCCTGGTATGACCGCGGTCCCGTTGAACAGGACTCACAGCGCAACCTCGGCTGAGGATCGACTCGAGGCCAAAGGACCTCGAGGATCAGCTCGGCCTCCGGGACATCTTGGACATCGAGTGCCTAGTAGTCAGGATGGATGAACCAGTTGTGCCGGACAACAGCACCTGCTGCTGGTCCATGAAGGCAGACAAACTGTGCTCCAGGGCCGCCATTCTGGACTCCAGACCAGAAAACTGTGCAGCCTTCGGCATGGGGACAGAGAGAATCGGGCCTGACGCCAGCTCCTCCGAAGGGGAATCCTCGAGGAGGATGGTGTCTGGGGACCGAGGCTGGTCCACAGTCGGATCCTTCCGGGGGACCTTCGCAGGTCACTCCCTCTCCGGCGCCTCAGACTGCGGGATCGGGCCCGGGGAGCTCCCGGCAGGTCGGAACCATTCATGGACACCACCTTCGAGGGTTCCTTCCTCGAGAGAGATCCCTTTCTGAGGACCCACAATGAGGCTTGGATTCAAGGAGTTCCACCCGAGATGTCAGGCCTCAGATGAAGCCTTTGTCTTCAGAGGCATCAGGGACTCATGGAAAAATGTATCATGCTGCTGCTGGTGGCTCTTGAGGGCCTTGCTGGACATCCTCTTGCAGAGACCGCAGGCTGCCGGATCATGGTCTGGCCCGAGGCAGCTAAGACAGCAGTTGTGTGTGTCGGTCAAAGACATGATTTTAGAGCACCGATTACATTTCTTAAAACAACTGGTAGCTGTGGGAGAAAAATGTAGCCCTGCGAAGTCGAAGACCCTTCAGGCTGCCAGTGGGAGAAAAAAGGTACGAAGGCGCCAGAAAGGAAAAATAAGTAAAGACTACAAAAATTAAACCAAACCTCATGTCGAGGCACCGAGGTCAGTAGGTGGGAAGAGTATCTGTGCAATACCGAAGGCGAGTGTGAAACTCTGGGAAAGAAATAATCTATTTTTATGGGGACAAGCCAGAAAACGTCTAAGGGCTCCGTGGAAAAAAGGAGACTGAGCAAGCTGGCACCCTTGGGTGGGAAGGGGACCACGCATACGTGGTGACATCTCCCAAAGGCTTTCTTTGAAAGCTGGGAAGGTGCTTCTGCGAAGGCTCCGTCTGTGCCAACGTCACCCATATGTGAGGACTGACTTCCTGCTTGTTCCCAGAAAGCGTAGTTACTCACCTTTAACAGGTGTTCTCCGGGGACAGCAGGAATCAGTTCTCACATATGGGTGACATTGGCACCAACAGAGCCCTCGCCGGAGCATCTCCCCAGCTTTCAAAGAAAGTCTCTGGGAAATGCCACCACGCATGCATAGTCCCTTTCCCACTAAAGGGTGCCATCTTGCTCAGTCAGATGACATAGCTAAAAGACGGCAAAAATAAAAGATGGTAAAGGAGCAACTCCAAGGGGAGGAGAGCGGGTTGTGAGGACTGATTCCTGCTGTCCCCGAAGAACACCTGTTAAAGGTGAGTAACTACGCTTTCTCCAGGAACAAGCAGGAAGTCAATCCTCACATATGGGACTCCCCAGCTACAGGCTACCGAAAACCCATAGCAAAAATTGGGCCTCCTCAAGGGGAGCCGCAAGCAGCAACAATTCAGTCTGCTGTAGACTACAGTAGGACCCCTATATCCGATGAAACCAGCACTCTGGTAGCCTGAACACAGAAGGGTCAGAGGGTAGGAGTTGCCTAGACTGTGAAAAGATTATGGAGCACAGCCTGGCCGAAGGTGCTATCCCATTGGGATTCTTTTTCCCGGCAGTAATGGGCTGCGAAGGTATGGACTGAAGACCAGGTGGTGGCCCGGCAGATGTCTGCCATCTGGACAGAGTGCAGATTTCCTACCAAAGTCTGGACATGATGCGCTATGACGCAACCATCAAGCAGGAGCCTTGCCTTCTCATAGGTGAGGGCAGTACAGTCCGCCACCCATATGGACTGCGTACACTTAGTCCCCACTTCCCCCAGCCTGCTGGGGTCGTAGGATAGGAAGAGCTGGGAGGCTTTGCGGTGGTCCTGAGTGCATTGGATATAGAAGGGCAAGGCCCTCTTACAGTCCAAGCTGTGGAGGACCGTCTCCACCCGTCTGGCATGAGGTCTCGGAAAGAAGGTAGGAAGTACCACCTCCTGATTGAGATGGAACGAGGATACTACCTTCAGAAGACATTTGGGATGCGTGCAGAGAACCTGGTATAGGGCGCTTCAGCCACTAAAGCTTGGAGCTCGCTAACCCTGTGAACGGAAGTGAGTGCAACCAGGAAAAACACCTTCCACGAAAGGTAGCAAAGGTGGCAAGTAGTCAAGGGCTCAAATGGTGTATGGGTGAGCTGCCCCAACACCACACTGAGGTCCCATTCCGTCACTGGAGGGAGAACTGGGGGCTTAGATAAGAGCAGACCCCATAGGAAGCAGCCTACCAGAGGTTGGGCTGAAAGGTGCTTATCATCTACCGGGTGGTGGTGAGCCGCCAGGGCATTGAGATGCACTCTAACAGAATTCGACCTGAGTCCAGAGTGCGAAAGGTGGAGAAGGTACTGCTACACAAAAGCCACCGGGCAGGACCTATGCCTTTTGAAGGCATATGCCCTCCTTGCAGAGGCCTTATGGAAAGCCAGCAGAACATTCTCCACCTCACTGGGAAGATGGAGATTGGCCAGGGCTACTCTCTCAGCAACCAAGCTGTGAGCGAAAGAGACCCCAGGTTGGGATGTAGAACAGAGCCCCCTCATGAGATAGAATCCCCAAGGTGGTCCCCAAGGGGATGGGGGCTTCCACCGCCAACTGCAGGAGCACTGGGAACCATGGCTGCTTGGGCCATCAGAGGGCTATCAAGATGAGCGAAGCCCTGTTAGGGAGGTTCTTGAATAAGGTCTTGGCAATCAGTGGCTTCGGAGGGAAGGCGTACATGAGGCCCCCCAATCTTGGGACTAGAAACGCGTCTGCCGTCACCCTGGAGGGGTGAACCTGCCAAGAGCAAACACGGGGCAACTGGAAGTTGTCCAGACTGGCGAACAGGCCCATCACGGGATCCCACCAGAGTCGGAAAAGCCAGCTGGCTACCTTGGGGTCCAGCTGCCACTTGTGCGGTCAGAGAACCCTGCTTAGCCTGTCGGCCAGTAGGTTGTCCAGACCTGGCAGGTACACCGCTTTGAGGAAGATACACTGCTTGGCCACGTGAGAGCAGAGGGCCAGCGCCTCCTGACAGAGCATGGGATTCCACTGGATGGCGAAGGCAATGGCCGAAGACTCTCAGGGCAAGGTGAATGGCTCGAAGCTCCAGGAGATTGATTTTCTGGTTGCTTTTGTCTGGCAACCAGCAGCCCTGGGTGTGGAGTCCCTCGCAATGGGCTCCCTAGCCAAGTGGTGAGGACCATCAAATGTTCAGGGCCTTGGAAAGGCATGCCCTTTTCTAGGTGCTGAGACAATTGCCACCAGACAAGGGAGTCCGCCAACTGGTGGGTCACCCGAACTCTGTCCCTGAGGTGGCCCGTACCTGGGGCCATTGGTCCCGGAGACGCCACTGCACCATTCTCATATGGAGACGGGCATCTGGAGTGACATGGACCGTGGAGGCCATGTGCCTGAGGAGGCGCAGAAGATGGTGGGCAGACACCGAGGGATGGTGTTGTATGTCCTGGGCCAGAGATCTGAGGCGATCCGCCCGGTCCATGGGCAAGAAAGCTGGAAAGCAATGAGCACAAATGCTCAAAGCCTAGCCAACAAAGCTCCTGATCTGGAAATCCTTATGGTGGAAATGGACTTGGACATTGTGGCCTTTAGAGAAACATGGTTTAACATGAATGGGATAGCTGGCTATAATATATTTAGAAGAGATAGAGAGGGTAGAAAAGGAGGAGGAGTAGCCCTATATGTCAAAAGCAATATTAAAGCTACTGAAATGCAGGGGATGTAGGGAAAAAAAGAAGCACTGTGGATTGTGTTGGAAAGAGGAGATGGCATTGTCATCCATACTGGTGTAGTCTACAGGCCTTCAACTCAAACCAAAGAAATGGACAGCAAATTGAATGTTGATATTGCAAAGATAGCTATGAAGGGGGAAGTGATCATATTGGGTGACTTTAATCTACCCAATGTGGACTGGAGTATTCCTTCTGCAAATCTGGAAAGAAGTAAAAAAAATTGCGGATGCCTTCCAAGATGCACTGCTAAGACAAATGGTGATGGAACTGACCAGGGAGAGCTCGGTGCTGGATTTAGTGTTCACCAATAGAGATAGCATGTGGAATATCCGGGTGGGTGCCTATGTGAGCAGCAGCGATCATCACACGGTGTATTTTGAGATAAAAGCCAAGGTAGAATCCAATCACAGCAAGCTCAAAGTCCTAGACTTTAAAAACACTGACTTCAGTAAAATGGCCAAGTACCTGAAGGAGGAATTGGAAAGGTGAGAGGGGATAAGTGAAGTGGAATTGCAATGGACTAAACTAAAGGAGGCAATAAAAGGGACAATGGATACGTATGTAAGGAAAATAAATAAAAACAAGAGAAAAAGGAAACCTATTTGGTTCTCCAAAGGAGTGGCTGCACAAATAAAGGCAAAAAACACAGCTTTCACAAAATTCAAAAGTTCACAAATACAGGAACACAGAAAAGAATACAGGATAAAACTAAAAGAGACAAAAAGAGAAATAAGGATAGCAAAATCAAAGGCAGAAGAGAAGATAGCTAAAGCTGTGAAGTGTGGCGACAAAACTTTTTTCAGGTATATTCGGTAGAGGCGGAATATCAGAGGTGGAACTGCAGGACTCAAAAGTGCTGGGAACTGATTTGTGGAAAGTGACATTGAAAAAACAAAAATACTAAACAAATACTTCAGCTCTGTTTTAACTAGAGATAATTCTGGAGAAGGATCATCTGTGATTGACAAATATACAAATAGGAATGGAATAGATATCACACCATTCACAGAAGATGATGTGTTAGAACAGTTGCAAAACTGAAAGTGGCCAAGGCCATGGGACTGGATGGAATACATCCCAGGATACTGAAAGAACTCAGTGAGGTTCTTACAGGCCCATTAAAAATGTTTTTACTAGATCCTTGGAGACAGGAGATGTTCCACAGGACTGGAGAAAGGCTGATATGATATCTCTTCACAAAAGTGGCAGTAGGGAAGAAGTGAGGAACTACAGGCCAGTAAGCCTTACCTCGGTGGCGGGAAAAGTAATGGAGGTGCTCCTGAAAGAGGGAATAGTGGACTTCCTTGAAACCAACAGGTTGCACGATCCGCGGCAACATGGTTTTACCAAAGGACGATCTTGCCAAACAAATCTAATTGAGTTTTTGACTCGGTGACCAAAGAACTAGATCCAGGGCATGCGATGGATGTGATCTACCTAGATTTCAGCAAAGCCTTTGATACTATTCCTCATAGGAGGCTTATCAATAAACTCAAGAGCTTGGGGATGGGTCCCAAGGTAAGAACATAAGAAATGCCATACTGGGTCAGACCAAGGTCCATCAAGCTCAGTATCCTGTTTCCAGCAGTGGCCAATCTAGGTCACAAGTACCTAGCAGTTTCCCCAAAAGACACAGGTTCCACAATGCTTGTATTGGGTCAAGCAGTGGATATTCTGGGTCCCCTTTAATAATGATTTATGGACCTTTCCTCCAGGAACTTGTCCAAACCTTTTTTAAACACGGCTACATTAACAGCTTTTACTACATCCTCTAGTAGCAAATTTCAGAGTTTGATTCCAAGTTGAGTGAAGAATATTTTATCTTATTTCTCTTAAATAGTTTACTCTGTAGCTTCATTGCATGTCCCCTAGTCTTTCTATATTCTGATGGTTTAAATAATCGATCTACATTTACCGGTTCCACTCCATTCATTAATTTATAGACCTCTATCATATTTCCCCTCAGCAATCTCTTTTCCAAGTTGAAGAGCCCTAACCTTTTTAGCCTCTCTTCATAGGGGTATCCTTCCATTCCCTTTACCATTTTGGTGGCTCTTCTCTGTACCTTTTCTAATTCCACTATATCCTTTTTAAAATACAGCGACCAGAATTGCACAAATATTCAAGGTGCAGTCGCACCATGGAACATTACAGAGGCATTATAATATCTTTTGTTTTATTCTCCATTCCTTTCCTTACGATAGCTGGCATTCTATTTGCTCTCTTGGCCGCTGCTGCACTCTGGGTGGAGGATTTTAACATATTATCCACAATGATTTCTAAATCTTTATCTCCAGGAACAAGCAGGAATGTAGTCTTCACAAATGGGTATCGTCGGCACCGACGGAGCCAGTGCGGGAACGCTCCCCAGCGTCCAATAGGAAAGCTTTTTGGAGCATCCCTCTGTACCTGGGCTGCTGCCTTCCTGCCTTTCCCAACTCTCCCTCCTCAGTTCTTCATTTTCCGTGGAGCAGACAGGCAGCAAAACCCTGTCACCGCAGAAAACTTTATTTTTTTTGTGGTCGCGTCTGCCTTCCAGTTGACGCCTACACCGGCACACCTGTGTCTATTTTCTTTCTTTCTTTCTTTCAAAAAAAAAAAAAAGCTTTTACCTGAGGGTCTGTCCCCTCTTGGTGCTTTGGCACCATTTTGGGCACTAGGCCCTCTTTTTCTCTCAAATGGAGAAAACTAGTGGCTTCAAAAAATATTCAAAATGTGGCAGTACCATTTCTGCTACCGAATACCCATGATTGGTGTCTTAAATGTTTGGGTCTTGACCATTAGCCATTGGAGTGTCTCTTTTGCAGAAAGATGACTAAGAGGGGCCTGCAGAATAGAGCTGCGAAACTCAGCACCCTCTTTGCCTCGGATGCAATGTCCTTTGCAACGACGTCGTCCAGGGCTTCATCTTCCTCCCAATTGATCTCAGGTAACCAAACACAGGTCTTCCAAGACCGGCCAGTCCTTAAAGGGTAGATCTCCTTCTTAGCATCGAGATGTTACTAGTGTTGCCCTCGAGAAAAACACACCGGCCAAATAACCATGGTGGGAGGTCCTTGCCTCCAAAGCATTAATGGGGTCCCAGGATGTTCCCGAGGCTTCTACCTCCGGAGAACTCTTGGTGTCATGTTCTGGGGTAGTGGCCTGCTCCGCCAGTACTGACACTCAGACATTGGCAGGCTCCATGGATCAACGTATCCTGACCATTGAGCGCAGTCTTGCGGCCTTATTAGCAGCCTCTGTACTGCTAAAGCCGCTATAATCGGTTCCACAGCTATCGGTTCCGCAGCCATCGGTAACGAATGTACCTGCATCGACCAGTGCAACCCTCTCCATGCCGGCCCTAGAATTGGTCTCCGCATTGAGGGTCCGGTATCGAGGCATTCCGATGCCGACTTCGATCAGTACCGGTGACAAGCAATACGAGAGCATCCGGCCCGTAGATACTTCAAGTCCTCCAATTCCAGAGGACAAGTCCTTTCAAGACTTTATTCATGATATAGCCCAGGGCCCTTCGATCACCGTGACCCCTGAGAAGGAACCGAGAGCTGAAGAACTAAAAATTCTTCAGTATCCGGCAGCTCCCAAGGAAGCTGCAACTTTTCCCATACACTGGATTTTGCATGACCTCATGTGTATGTTTATGTTTATTTCACTTCATATACTGCCCTTCAAATAAAAACAAGGCGGTTTACAAATTCAAATAATATAGAATTGGGCCATAGGCACCGAAAAGGAAAGAGTAGTTACTCACCTGTAACAGGTGTTCTCCAGGAGCAGCAGGAATCAGTCCTCACATATGGGTGTCATCGGCGCCGATGAAGCCCCAGCGGAGCATTTCCCCAGCTTTCTATGGAAGCCTTTGGGAATGCAGGCACGCATGCGCGGTTCCCTTCCCGCCTAAAGGTGCCATCTTACCTCAGTCAAATGACATAGCTAAGAACAGCACAAAAAAATGAAAAAATAAACTATGTACAACTGCAACTCCAAGGGGAGGAGGGAGGGTTGTGAGGACTGATTCCTGCTGCTCCTGGAGAACACCTGTTACAGGTGAGTAACTACTCTTTCTCCAGGACCAAGCAAGAAGTCAGTCCTCACATATGGGTGACTCCCTAGCTCTGGGCTACCGAGGAACCCAGGCTGAACAAGAGAACTCCCTCTAGTCCCAGCTGCAAAGAAAGGCTTTTCAAGGACACAACATCCACCGGTAGCCCAACAGAGGGCAGGAGTTGCCTAAACCTCAAAGAGATTCTGGAGTACTGCCTGGCCAAAAGCACTGTCCCTCTCCAGGCAGTAATGGGCCGCAAATGTCTGGCTTGAAGACCAAGTTGCAGCCCTGCAGATGTCTACCAAGGGCACAGAGCGGAGATGAGCCACTGAGGCAGCCATTGCCCTGACACGATGGGCCGTGACCCTACCCTGCAAAGGAAGGTCAGCCGCCTTATAAGCCCAGGTGATACAGTCAGTTACCCAGATGGACAAGGTACGCTTGGACACAGCCAACCCCAACTTATTGGGGTCAAAGGATACGAAGAGCTGAGTAGCCCTTCTATGCCCCTGCGTACGGTCAAGGTAGAAGGATAAGGCCCTCCTACAGTCTAGGGTATGCAGAACTGCTTCAGCCTGGCTTGCATGAAGCCTAGGGAAGAATGTGGGAAGGACCACCTCCTGATTGAGGTGGAAAGAGGAGACAACCTTAGGAAGGAACTTTGGATGAGTCCTGAGGACTACCCTGTTCCTATAAATCCTGGTGTAAGGCCTGTCACAGACCAGGGCCTGAAGCTCACTTACTCGCCAAGCCGAGGTAAGGGCTATCAGGAAGAGTGTCTTCTAGGAGAGGAAGCGTAGTGGACAAGTAGCCATCGGCTCAAAAGGTGGGCGAGTCAGTTGCTGCAAGACCACATTCAGCTCCCATTCAGGGGCAGGAGGACGGATGGGAGGCTTGAGCAAAAGCAAGCCCCTGAGAAAGCGGGATACCAAGGGGTGACCAGATAGAGAGGGAGGAGGAGTAGCCTAGTGGTTGGGGCAAGGTACTTCAGGCCGGAAGGTCGGAGGTTCAAATCCCACTAGAGGACAGCAACCTTGGGCCGGAAGGACTGGGGTTTCTAGTCCCACAGATGCTCCTTGTGGTCTTGGGCAAGCCACTTAACCCTCCATTGCCCATGTTTCCTGTAAGTATTAGTGTATGTGTCTCATATCCCTGCGTGTTAAATGTATCCCCCAATTGTGTTGTGACCGCTTTGATTGAAGGATAAGGCGGTATACAAAACTGTCTAAATAAATAAATAAATTGCCCCTCCACCAATGAGTGGTGAGCTGCTAGAGCTGAGAGGTGGACCCGAACAGAATTGGATTTAAGTCCCTGATTGGATAAGTGCAATAAGTACTGAAGAACTACTGGCACAGTACAGGAGAAAGGATCCTCTGTACGTAGGTGACACCATACAGAAAACCTCTTCCATTTGAGAGCATAGGTTTTCCTAGTGGACTGTTTCCTAGAGGCTAGGACAACCTCCTCAACTTCCTGAGGTAGGCCCCAGGGAGCCAAAACTACCCTTGCAGCCTCCAGGCCATCAAATTGAGAGATTTGAGATTGGGGTGTAGAAGGGAACCCTGGTCCTGTGTGAGAAGGTCGGTTTGGAACCCCAGAGGCAGTGGAGGATCCACCGCCAGTTGAAGCAGAAGAGGAAACCAAGGCTGTCTCGGCCACATGGGAGCTACCAGCAGGACCAAAGCCTTGTCCTGGAGAATCCTGAATAGGGTTCGGGCCACCAAGGGCATGGGAGGAAACGCATAGAGGAGGCCCTAAGACCAAGATATCAGAAAAGCATCTGCTGCTATCCGCAGAGGATGTGGTTGTCTGGAGCAGAACTTTGGCAGTTGCTTGTTGATGGGGCTGGCAAAGAGATCCATCAAAGGGAGACCCCATTTCAAGAAGATCTTTCAAACTACCGAAGGATGCAGCTGCCACTCGTGGGGCTGCAGTATCCTGCTCAATTTGTCTGCCAGGTAGTTGTCCTGGCCCGGAAGGTACACAGCCCTGAGGAGCATGTTGTGCTTGAGGGCAAAAGAACAAAGGTCCTGAGCCTCCCGACAAAGGATCCTGGACCCCGTTCCGCCCTGTTTGTTCACATAAAACATGGCAACCTGGTTGTCGGTCTGAATCAGGACAGACTGTTGAGCCAGGGTAGGAGTGAAAGCCTTGAGTGCTAATCGAATAGCTCTGAGTTCTAGGAGATTGATCTGCTGTGCAGTCTCCCAGGGAGACCACAGCCCCTGGGTGCACTTGCCTAGACAATGCGCTCCCCAGCCTTGCAGGGAGGCATCGGTTGTGAGAATCACTGTGTAACCTGGAATCTGAAAGGGCACTCCTTTCAGCAGATTGGGTGGGTGTAGCCACCAGTTGAGGGAGTGTAGAAATGGTTTGGACATTCTTATCCTGTCTCTGAGGCTGCCAGTGGCCTGTGACCACTGAGTCTGAAGGCACCACCATGCAGGCCTCATGTGGAGCCTGGCATTGGGGGTCACATGTACTGTCAAAGCCATGTGGCCTAGAAGCCTCAGGCAGAGTCTGGCGGAGACCAGGGACCTGCTGAGAAACTGATTTGCCAAAGCCATCAACCTTTGGGCCCTGTCTGCTGGCAAGAAAGTCTTTGCCAGCAGAGAGTCCAGTCTTGCTCCTATGAACTCTAAGTTTTGGGAGGGGAGCAAAGTGGACTTTGAGAAGTTTATGACAAACCCCAGGCATTGTAGAAGAGCAATTTATTTATTTTATTTATTTATTTATTTAACAATTCTTTTATACCGCGCTATTACAATCAGTGCGGTGTACAATGAACAAGAACATACTACAATGCATACAAGTAACATTGAGTTTTACATTAAACAGGGAACTTCAACAATAGGACAACCGGGGGAACTATGTACAGATTAACTTAATGTACTATGTACAGATTAACTTAATGTTATATACAGTAATATGAAACTCGTTTGGATGTTGTAATGGTCCTGAGGGTGGCTTGATTGGCCTCCTGACCTGTCTGACCCCTGATGAGCCAGTCGTCCAGATAGGGGAAGACAAAGATGCCCTGATTCCTCAGGTAGGCCGCCACCACTGCTAAGCACTTTGTAAAGACTCTGGGGGCGGAGGTGAGGCCGAAAGGCAGCACTCTGTACTGATAATGGTTTCCTCCCACAATGAACCTGAGGTACTTTCTGTGGTCTGGATGAATGAGGATGTGAGTGTACGCATCCTTTAGATCTAAGGAGCATAGCCAATCTCCCTGCTGGAGGTAGGGCAGAAGGGTTCCAAGAGTAAGCATCTTGAACTTTTCCTTCACTAGGAACTTGTTGAGGTTCCTGAGGTCCAGAATGGGTCGAAGGCCACTGGTTCTTTTCGGCACCAGGAAATACCTGGAGTAGAATCCGTGACCGTGCAAGTGGGGAGGCACAGGCTCCACCGCCCTGTCCATCAACAGACCCTGAAGCTCCTGACGGAGGAGGTCTGTGTGCAGAGGAGGCCTTGGAGGCTCCCCTGGAAAATATGGGGGTGGCAGTTGGTGGAAGTGGAGGGCATATCCCCTTTGGATGATGTCCAGCACCCAACTATCCCCAGTGATAAGGGGCCACTGGTGGGCAAAGAGGGCGAGACGACCTCCTGTGCAGGGTTGGGAGAGCAGTGGAGGAGAGGCTATGCTCAAGGAGTCAAAAGCCCCCACCCTGCTGAGTGGTAGCAGGGGCCTGAGGCTTGGGGGTCCTCTGCCTACGGGGCCCATTACCCTGGCCCTTGGCTTGCTGACCCTGGGGGGCAGCTTGGGCAGCCTGATACTGTGGATACTGTTTGTAGGCAGTGCCCTTCCTCGGGTAAAAGGGCTTTTTACCCGAGCCCTTCTTTTTATGAGAAGGGGCAGAGGTCTTCCTCGACAGCCTTGTCCGGGTGAGGTGCTCGGTCTCGAGCTGAGAGGCCTTCTCGGTCATGGGCTTGCCAAACAGGTTTTCACCTCAGCAAGGGACATCGACCAACTTGTCCTGAACCCATGGCTCGAGGTCCGATGACTGCAGCCATGCCTGGCGTTGAGCCGCGATGCCGGCTGCCGCAACTCGGGCCGAAGCCTCGAAGCCATCGTAGGCGGCGCGGGACATGAACTTCGAGCAGTCCCGAATCCCCGAGGACAAGGACTTAAATCTCTGCAAGGGTTCCCCGGAGAGACCAGCAGAGAATCCAGCCAACTCCTTGGCCAGATCCCGCAAGTACATGCCCATGTACAGCTGGTAAGACTGGACACGGCAAGCAAGCATCGAGCCCTGAAAACACTTTCTACCGACGCCATCTAGGTTTCGGGCCTCTCTGCCAGGAGGCACCGCAGAGTGCATCTTCTGACTCTTCAGACGATGCATGGCCGATTCCACAACCATGGAATGGTGTGGTAGCTGTGCTTTCTGAAAACCAGGGCTCTTACGGAGTCGATAGATCGAATCGACCTGCTTGCTAAGAACCGGCGCCGAGGCCAGTGCCTCCCACATATGGAAGAGAAGCCGTTCGAGCATCTGAGGAACCGGGACAGTAAAGGCCTCCTTCGGAGGAGAGTCATACTGCAGTGCCTCGAGCTCTTCAGCTCGAGGCTCCTCCTCAGGATCCGCCGGAATAGCCAAGGCAGTGGCCATATCCCGGACGAACTCTGAGAACCGGGTGTCCTCCAGGGGAGACCTACTCCGGCGCTCAGACTGCGGTGAGTCCGAAGGGACGCACCGAGTCTTAAAGGTGTCAGGAGACTCCTCGTCCTCCGTCTCCCAAGCCAACTCATCCGAGGAAGAGTCCACAACCGACCCCGCGGGGCCCTGGAGCACCCGCCCTGACGCCGGGAGCACCGGCGTCAACGCCCTCGGTCCCAAACGGGGGGGACCGCGACTGAGGTCGACTCCGAGCCACGATGGACTCGAGTATCGGCTCGGTCTCCGGGGTCGACTTGGACATCGACGTCCCAGTGGTCAGGGCAGATGCGCCAGACAGGCTGGCCATCAGTGCCTGCTGCTGCTCCATGAAGGCAGACATTCTGCTCTCCAAGGCTGTCATCCTGAGACTCAGCTCAGGAGACACAGCAGCCACCGACTCGGGCCCCGGCGGCAGCTCCCTGGGAGAAGAGTCCATGAGGACTACGGGGCTTACGTGTCCAGCAGACTCCGGCTCCACATGAGGTACTTTGGCAGGCTTCTCCAGTTCCACAGGCCCCGGGCGACGGTCGTGGGTCTTAGACCTGGGCCTCGAGGAGCCAGGGACCTCCTCCTCCGACGCCCTCACGAGCCGTTTCTTCCTCTTGCGTTCCCGGTCGGGGGACCCCCTGTCCGAGGAGCTTCGACAGCGCTCGGGATCGGAATCCCGAGATGTCGAGGCCTCAGATGAGGTCCGGGCCCGGCCGGAGGCTGAGTCCAAGAAAAGCCTTTCCTTTTGCTACTGGCGACTCCGTAGTGCCTTGGAAGACATCTTCCCACAGGCCCCACACGACTTAGGATCGTGGTCGGGGCCGAAGCACCGAAGGCAGCAGTCGTGTGTGTCGGTGAGAGACATTAGTTTCTTACACCGATCACACTTCTTAAAACCACTGGAAGCCATCGGGGAAAAAAGAGTCCCCACGAGGTCAAAAGACCACCCTTCCAGGGAAACAGAGAAAAAACGGGTGCGAACGCCAGCCACGCAGGGCAAACCCGAAAAAGAGGAATCGGGCTCGATACCGGTGTACCGAACCCGGCGGGAGGGGAACCGGCGTCGAACCGGAAGAAAAAGAATAGAAAAATCGCTGAAAATCTAATTTTAACCGGGAATACTGGACACACGTCCGGTGGGCTTCACGGAAAAAAAGAGACTGAGGTAAGATGGCACCTTTAGGCGGGAAAGGAACCGCGCATGCGTGCCTGCATTCCCAAAGGCTTTCCTAGAAAGCTGGGGAAATGCTCCACTGGGGCTTCATCGGCGCCGATGACACCCATATGTGAGGACTGACTTCCTGCTTGGTCCTGGAGAAAAAGAAGTTACAATGGAAGACAGAAAAGTGAGAGAACAGAGCAAGCATAACATGCATAAACGGTGAACATGACGAAGAGAGAGGAACACATAGGACAAAACAGAAAGTGAGAAGCTGGGTGGACATACATGCAGACATATTAAACTAGACTAAGAGAGAAGAACACACAGGACTAAACATGGGCAGTGGGTAGATTAAATGCTTTGTTGAAAAGATAGGTCTTCAACTGAACCTTAAAAATGCGGTAGCTTTGTTCCAGATGGAGGGAGGTGGGGAGGGAGTTCCATAGGGCAGGGCCAGCAAAGAAAAATGCAGAGTTACGGGTGGAATGGAGATGAGCACGTAGGATTGCGTAGAGTGCGTAGGAATTTGGAGACACCTTTAACGGTGTCTCCACATTCTTAGAGACTTGATACAATGTATCGGGTACCGCCATGACACGGGTTCCAAAAAACACAATTACCATACCATTCCATGGTAGTGGAATCGGCAATGCGCCGAATCAAGAGTGCTAGGACACATTCTTCCAATCCTCCAGGCTGTGAGGCGAGGACTCTCGATGCCTTTGGTTGTCGATTTTTTTCAGGCCTCTATGTTATCGGCCAGAATAAGTTCTTACATACTTTACATAGGTATGTTTCTTCGGGAGGTGGCAAAGGATTTGGAACTCATGACCCCCCTCCTTCCCAATGACAAGAGGGCAGATTTCCTCATTCTGGTCAAGCATGCCCAAAATGTTTCTAAGTTTATGAACCGGACAACCTTTGATTGTTTTGAATGCATTAGCAGAACCTCTGCTATCTCTATCGGCGCACGTCGGATTGCTTGACTACAAGCATCTGATTTAGAACAGTGGGTGCAAGACAAGTTGGGGAATATTCCTTGCACAGGCGAGAACCTCTTTAGCAAGGATTGGCAGGACAAAGCTTCTCAGTTTGAGTCCGAGAACACTACCTTGAATAGGCTATCAAGGACTGCTCTGCCCAAGTCTAGTCTTGTATGTCTCTCTCTATTCAGTTATTTTATTTATTTATTTATTTTATTTAACTGCATTTATATACCACTTTTCACCGGATCAAAGCGGTTTAACAAAAAGGGGTGGACGGGTGGACAGAAATCATTATACAGAGAGGGGGGGAGCCGTCACCGAGGGGGCAAACATTGATGATCCGAACAGATAGTAATGACTTAGACAATTGACATGAGTCTCTTAGAGGGTATTTTGGGGATATGCCAGAAGGACTGTGGGTTTTCAGTGAAGGTTGTCTGTTTCTGGTCCAAGGTATTCATGAAAGAGGATGGTTTTTAGTTGTTTCCGGAACATGGCTAGATCACCATTGTTTCTGATTTGACTCGGTAGTGAGTTCCAGTGGGAGGGTGCGTATAGTTCGAAAGCTCTGTTGCATGTTTGTTGATTATATTTTGTTTGTTCATGGGGGATGGTAAGGATGTTGTTGGCAGTCTGTCGGGTTGGTCTGTTGTGGGTGGGCTGGGGTAGTAGGGAGCGGAGGTGGGAAGTCTGTGTTTGATAGAGGGCTTTGTGGATAAGCACGGCAGATTTGTATTTGATCCTTGCTTCGAGTGGTAGTATGTGTAATTCCCGCAGGACTGGAGTGATGTGATCATGTTTTTTTGCTTTCCAGATGACTCTTGCGGTGGTGTTCAGGGCAGTCCGTAGTGGGTTGGTGTGGGTAGCAGGAAGTCCATGATAGATTATATTGCAGTAGTCCAGGTGGGGGGGCGTCATAGCCTGCATGACGGTTCTGAAGTCCTGTGGATCAATGAGTGGTCTGAGTCGTTGTATCATTTTTGCTTTGTGGAATATTGTTCTGGTAGACTTTTTAATCTGTGGAGTTAATGTGAGTGCCTGGTCTATAGTGATTCCCAGATATTTTATGTGGGGTTTAATCTTTATTTGGGTGGTTCCTAATATGAGGTATGGTGGTGGGGTGAAGTTTGGGTCCTTGGTTACTATGAGGGCTTCAGTTTTTTTTTATGTTGATGGATAGATTGTTCCTTTGTAGCCAGTCGGAGACCTCAATGAAGCAGTCTGACAGGTGGTCATTTGTTGGGTTGGTGGTTGTGATTGGTTATGTTATGTGGTTAAGAGTAGTTACTCACCTGTAACAGGTGTTCTCCAGGAGCAGCAGGAATCAGTCCTCACATATGGGTGACGTCGGTGCCGACGGAGCCCGCGTGCGGAACATTTCCCCAGCTTTCAAAGAAAGCCTTTAGGAATGCAGCGCGCATGCGCGGTCCCCTTCCCGCCCAAGGGTGCCATCTTGCTCAGTCTGATGACATAGCTAAAAGATAGCAGAAATAACAAAATAAAGCATATGACTGCAACTCCAAGGGGAGGAGGGAGGGTTGTGAGGACTGATTCCTGCTGCTCCTGGAGAACATCTGTTACAGGTCAGTAACTACTCTTTCTCCAGGACCAAGCAGGAAGTCAATCCTAACATATGGGACTCCCCAGCTTAAGGCTACCGGAGACCCCAGCTGAAAAAAAAAATGAGCTCCCTCTAGAGCCTCAGCATGTGAGAAAAGAATCTTCTCTGATAACGCCCCCGAACGGTAGCCCAACACCAGGGCTGGAGGGTAGGAGTTGCCTATACCCCAAAGAGATTATGGAGTATCGCTTGTCCGAAAGCACTGTCCCTGCGGGACCCTCTCTCAAGGCAGTAGTGGGCCGCAAAAGTCTGGCTTGAAGACCAAATAGCGGCCCGGCAGATGTCTGCCAACGGAACAGAGCGGAGATGAGCCACTGACGCAGCCTTCGCCCTGACACGGTGAGCCGTAACTCGACCCTGCAAGGAGAGGTCGGCTGTCCTGTACGCCCAGGCGATACAGTTGGCTACCCATATGGACAAAGTACGCTTGGAGACAGGTAACCCCAACTTATTTGGGTCAAAAGAGACAAAGAGCTGAACAGCCTTCTGGTGCTCCTGCGTACGGTCAAGGTAGAAGGACAAAGCCCTCCTACATTCCAGGGTATGCAAGACCATCTCAGCCCGGCTGGCATGCGGCCTGGGAAAGAAAGTTGGAAGAACCACCTCCTGATTGAGGTGGAAGGAGGAGACAACCTTCGGAAGGAACAGGGTGAGTCCGTAAGACTACTCTGTTCCTACAGAACCTAGTATAAGGAGTATCCGATACTAGGGCCTGAAGTTCACTCACTCGCCTTGCTGAAGTAAGAGCCACCAGAAACAACGCTTTCCAGGAGAGAAAGCGCAAAGGGCAAGTAGCCATAGGCTTAAATGGAGGGCATGTAAGCCATTGCAAGACCACATTCAGATCCTATTCAGGGGCAGGTGGACGCACTGGAGGCTTAAGCAAAAGCAAGCCCCTGAGGAAGCGAGCCACCAAAGGGTGGCTGGAGAGAGACTGACCCTCCACCGGTGTGTGGTGCGCTGAAAGAGCACTAAGATGAACTCTCACAGAATTGGACTTAAGGCCTAGGTTAGACAGGTGAAGCAAATATTGCAGCACCACTGGTACCAGGCATGAGAAAGGATCCTCGTGCTGAGTACACCAGGCAGAGAATCTATGCCACTTAAGGGCATAAGCCTTTCGGGTGGACTGTCTCCTAGAGGCCAAGACCACGTCCTCCACTTCCCTAGGCAGTAGTAAGGGAGCTAGAACTACCCTTTCAGCAGTCAGGCCATCAGATTGAGGGATTGGAGATTGGGGTGCAAAAGAGACCCCTGCTCTTGAGACAGGAGATCTGGTTGCATCCCCAGAGGAAGAGGAGTGTCCACCGCTAGTTGCAAAAGAAGTGGGAACCACGGCTGTCGTGGCCATCTGGGGGCCACCAGAATTACCGAGGCCTTGTCCTGGAGCACTTTGAACAGTGTTTTGGGCACTAGAGGCGTGGGAGGAAAGGCATATAGGACGCCTGTAGACCACGGAATGAGAAACGCATCTGCTGCTAATCAGAGGATGCGGTTGTCTGGAGCAGAACCTGGGCAGTTGACGGTTCAGAGGACTGGCAAAGAGATCTATGGTGGGAAGACCCCATCTCAGGAAGATCTGTTGAACCACTAAAGGATTCAACTACCATTCGTGCGGCTGCAGGATCCTGCTCAATCTGTCCACCAGGTGATTCTCTTGACCTGGGAGATAGACCGATTTGAGAAGAATGCAGTGACTGACTTCCCAGGAGCACAGGCTCTGTGCTTCCTGACATAGAAGGCGGGACCCTGTGCCCCCTTGTTTGTTCACATAGAACATAGCAACGTGGTTGTCCGTCTGAACTAGGACGGACTGGTGAGAGAGGAGATGAGAGAAAGTACTCAGAGCCAAGCGGATAGCTCTCAGTTCTAAGAGACTGATCTGCTGTGCGGCCTCCCAAGGAGACCACAGGCCTTGAGTACATGCTCCTTGGCAATGTGCACCCCAACCTTGAAGAGAAGCATCGGTTGTCAGCACTTGAGAGTGTGGAGGTGTCTGAAAAAACACCCCTTGCACTAGATTCGGAAGATGAAGCCACCACTGTAGAGAAGACTCTAGTAGTTTGGACACCCTCACTCTGTCCGTGAGGCTTCCTGTGGCTTGGTGCCACTGAGTTCTGAGGCCCCATTGAGTTGGCCTCATGTGTAGATGGGCATTTGGCGTTACATGGACCATGGAAGCCATGTGGCCTAAGAGCCTCAGGAATTGTCTGGCGGAGACCAAAGAATTGCTGTGGAACTGCCTGTCTAGATCCATCAACCTGTGGGCCCTGTCCACGGGTAAAAAGGCCTTTGCCTGAAGGGTGTCCAGTCTTGCTCCTATGAACTCCATGTTCTGTGAGGGGTGCAAAGTGGACTTTGCAAAGTTTATAACAAATCCCAGGTCCTGAAGCAGAGCAACAGTGCGAAGGGTGGCTTGACTGGCCTCCTGTGGGGACTGACCCCTGATGAGCCAGTTGTCCAGGTATGGAAAGACAAAGAGGCCTTGAACCCTGAGGTAGGCTGCCACCACCACCAGGCACTTGGTAAATACTCTGGGGGCGGAGGATAGGCCAAAAGGCAGTACTCTGTACTGATAGTGGTTTCCTCCCACTACAAATCTGAGATATTGTCTGTGGTCTGGATGAATGAGGATGTGAGTATAAGCATCCTTTAGGTCTAAGGAGCATAGACAATCTCCCTGCTGGAGGTAGGGCAGCAGGATTCCAAGGGTAAGCATCTTGAACTTTTCCCTCTCCAGGAACTTGTTGAGATTCCGCAAGTCTAGGATGGGCCTGAGGCCTCCTGTTCTTTTTGGTACCAGAAAGTACCTGGAATAGAAGCCTTGACCTCTCAGGTGGTGGGGCACCGGTTCCACTGCCTGTTCCTTTACAAGACTTGCTAACTCCTGCAGGAGTAAGTCCCTGTGCAGAGGAGGTCTTTGAGGCTCCCCTGGAAAATAGGAGGGGGGGTACCTGGTGGAAGTGGAGGAGATAGCCCTTCTGGACTATACTTAGTACCCAGGTATCCCTTGTTACGGCTGACCAACTGTGGGCGTACAGGGCCAGCCGGCCTCCTGTGCTGATAGGGGCCAGCTGAGGAGGAGAGGCTATGCCACTGGAGTCAAAACCCCATTCCCTGCTGTGCAGGAGCCGGAGCTGGTGGCTTGGGGGTTTTCTGCCTACGGGGCCCAAGTCCCTGCCCCTTGGCCTGCTGACCCTGTTGGGGAGCTACAGAGGCCTGAAAATGAGGGTACTGTTTATAGGCAGATGACATCCATGGGTAAAAAGGTCTTTTTTCCCGAGTCCTTCTTCATCTGAGAAGGGGCAGAGGTTTTCCAGTACAACCTTGTCCGGGTAAGAGTCTCGGTCTCGCGTTCTGCAGCCTTTTCAGCCATGGGCTTGCCAAAGAGGTTTTCACCTCGGCAGGGGACATCGACCAACTTGTCCTGCACCCATGGCTCGAGGTCCAATGACTGTAGCCAAGCCTGACGGCGTGCACCGATGCCGGCCGTGGCTATCTGAGCCGAAGCCATCATAGACTGCTCGAGAGATAAACTTTGAGCACTCATGAATACCCGATGACAGAGCATTGAATCTCTGCAAAGGTTCCTCTGAGAGACCAGCAGAGAACCTGACAATCTCCTTTGCCAGGTCTCGAAGGTACATGCCCATGTACAGCTGGTAGGTCTGGACACGGCAAGCAAGCATAGAGCCCTGGAAGCACTTCTTACCGAGGACATCCAGGTTCCGGGCCTCCCAGCCGGGAGGCACCGAGGAGTGCATCTCCTGACTCTTCAGACGATGCATGGCCCATTCCACAACCATGGAGTGGTGCGGTAATTGTGCCTTTTGGAACCCGGGGCTCTTGCGGACTCGATAGATGAATCGACCCACTTGCTGAAAACCGGCGTCAAGGCCGGCGCCTCCCACATGCGGAAGAGCAACCGTTCCAGCATCAGAGGAACCGGTACAGGAAAGGCCTCCTTTGGGGGAGAGTCATACTGTAGGGCCTCGAGCTCCTCGGCTCGAGGCTCCTCCTTGGGATCCGTGGGGAAGGCCAAGGCCTTGGCCATATCCCGCATGAAGTCCGAGAACTGGGTATCCTCCAGTGGGGACCGTCTCCGAGGCTCGGACTCCGGCGAGTCCGATGGGACACACCGAGTCCAAAAGGTGTCGGGTGATTCCTCATCCTCCATTTCCCAGCCGGACCTCTCGGAGGAGGAATCAAGCGGCTCCGGTCGGGCAGGCACTGATGCCATCCACCCCGACGCCGAGGGTACCAGTGTCGATGACCTCGGTCCCAAGTGGGAGGCCGAGGGAGACCTGGGCCGAGAATCGACTCGAGCGCGTATGGACTCGAGGATCGGCTCGGCCTCCAGGGTCGACTTGGACGTCGATGTCCCGGTGGTCAGGGTAGATGCACCGGTGAGACCGGCGATCAGTGCCCGCTGCTGTTCCATGAAAGCAGCCAAGCTGCACTCCAAGGCCGTCAACCTGAGTCTGAGCTCAGGAGACTCAGCAGCCCCCAACTCGGGCCCCGACAGCGTCGGGCCCGACGTCGGCTCCCCTGGAGGAGAGTCCATGAGGACTACAGTACTCACATGACCCGGGGACTCCATCTCTACACGAGGTTGTTTTGCAGGCCTCTCCGACTCCGAAGACATGGGACGGCGCTCGGGGCTATGCGACTTGGCCCTCGAGGAGCCAAGTGCATCCACCGACGCCGCCCTCATGGGTTTTTTCTTCTTGCGATGCTCCCGCGAGGGAGACCCCCTCTCAGAGGAGCCTCGGCACTGCTCGGGGCCGGAGTCTCGAGACGTCGAGGCCTCTGACGAAGTCCGGGCCCGTCCGGATGCAGAGTCAGAGAAGATTCTTTCCTTTTGGTGCTGCCGACTCCTCAACGCCTTCGAGGACATTTTCCCACACGGACCACAGATCATCGGGTCATGATCGGGTCCGAGGCACCAGAGGCAGCAGTCAAGTGTGTCAGTGAGAGACATAAGTTTCTTACACCGATCACACTTTTTAAACCCGCTGGCAGCCATCGGGGGAAAAAGGGCCCCTGCGAGGTCAAAAGACAGGGCTGCCAGAAAAATGGCGTGTACGCTAGTCACTAAGGACAAAAACCGAAAAAAGAAGTCCGGGCTTGATACTGATGTATCGGGCCCAGGCAGGAAAGGGAAACCGGCGTCGAACCGAAGAAAACGGGTCCACGCAGAACAAAATCAACTTTTTCCTCGGGTGAAAACGAAACACGTCCGTCGGGCTCCGCGGAAAAAAGAAGACTGAGCAAGATGGCACCCTTGGGCGGGAAGGGGACCGTGCATGTGCGCTGCATTCCCAAAGGGTTTCTTTGAAAGCTGGGGAAATGCTCCACACGCAGGCTCCGTCGGCGCCGACGTCACCCATATGTGAGGACTGACTTCCTGCTTGGTCCTGGAGAACGTTCAATATGTTGTCTGCATGTTTGCCTGTGTCTCCTTCTTTCCTGTTAATGATGTAACTTCTTTTCCTTTCGGTGCCTATGGCCCATTTCTATTATTTGAGTTTTGTAAACCGCCTTGCTGTTATTCGAAAGGTGGTATATCAAATGAAGTAAAACATAAAACATAAACATAAGGACCACTGCCAACCCAGCTAAGAAAAAGGCAGTTAAGAAACCCTTTTTCAACGAGAAAAATAAATTTTATCTGTTTTACACCCAGACTGTCCACTGCCCAGTCCATGCTCCCCAAAAGGGGCAGCAGCAGCCTAAACAGAGAAAGGCTCAAATCCACAGAACTCAACAAGCTCAGCAGGCACAGCCTCCACAAGGTCTTTGACTCCTTCCTAGGGAACCTAGTCATCCTACCTCTAAAAGGTCCAGAGCCTCCCCACATTCCAGGCAGATTCTGTTATTTTTTCCAAGAGGTGGCAGCAGATAACATCAGAGCAGTGGACTCTCTCCATAGTGACAGAGGGGTACAAACTCCACTTCCACAGTATGCCCCTTCCCACAACTCCAAGAGAGTTCAGTTCTCGGCCTCCCTCACCACTCTCTTGTGTCAAGAGGTCACCTCTCTCCTTGCGCAGGGTGCAATGGAGAAGGTACCTCTTTCTCAACAGGGCCTGGGCTTTTACTCCCCCTACTTCCTCATACCAAAGAAGACGGGAGGGTAGAAGCCCATCCTGGACGTCAGGGAGTTGAACAAGTATCTGTTCCAAGAGAAATTCAAAATGATCTCTCTTGGAACACTTCTCCCTTACATTCAGAGTCAGGATTGGCTATGTTCTCTAGACCTAAAGGACACATATCCTTATTCAAGGAGCTCACTAGGTGCAAGGAGCTCTTTGCTCTCAGGGAATGAGTCCGTTCTCTAGAGGCTAGAGTAGGAGACTTCGAAGACATAAGACAGACAGAGAGGTACATAGACAAGACCTACAGAGATATAGTCCAGAAGTTCCACCTCCAGTCTGGCAGCATCCCTGTTGCCATGGAGGAGAGAGGTCACGTGACAGGAGAGCATCACCCTGGTGTGGCAGGAAGTGATCCTGTAACTAGGACCTGTCGCACTGAGGAAGTTTCTCCAGAGCCATGTGCCCATGAGGGAAGGGTTAGGACAGCCGTTATAGTTGGTGATTTGATCAATAGGCATGTAGATAGCTGGGCTGGTGGACGTGAGGATCGCCTGGTAACATGCCTGCCTGGTGCGAAGGTAGCGGACCTCACGCACCACCAAGATAAGGTCTTAGATAGTGCTAGGGAGGAGTCGGCTGTCTTGGTAAATGTCGGTATCAATGATATAGAAAAATGTAGTAGGGAGGTTCTGGAGGCTAAATTAAGGCTTTTAGGTAGGAAGTTGAAATCCAGAACTTCCAGAGTAGTGTCCTCTGAAATGCTTCCCGTTCCACGTGCAGGACCCAAAAGGCAGGCAGAGCTCCGGAGTGTCAATGGGTAGATGAGACGATGGTGCAAGGTTGAGGGTTTTGGATTTGTTAGGAACTGGGGAACATTCTGGGGAAAGGAGGGGCTCTTCCGAAGGGATGGGCTTCACCTTAACCGGGATGGAACCAGGCTGCTGGCATTAACCTTAAAAAGGAGATAGAGCAGCTTTTAAACTAGATAATAGAGGAAAGCAGACAGTCGTACAAGAACGCATGTTTTGGAAGAATGTCCTTTTGAAGGATACTACCAAAGGCAGAGAGGTTCCAAAAAAGAGTAAAGTAGCCCAAATGCCCACAAGTATGAAGCAGACAGAGCTTAAGGATCCCAAATTACCCATGCCTACCAATAGCCAAATTAATATGAATAAAATAGTCTCTCTAAAATGCTTGTATGCAAATGCTAGAAGTCTAAAAAATAAGATGGGAGAGTTAGAATATAAAGCACTAAATGAGAGTTTAGAGTTCCAGGTCATTTAGAATATGTTAAAAAGCAGTGGACCCAGCACAGATCCCTGAGGTATTCCACTATTCACCTTTCTCCATTAGGAAAATTGGACATTTAGCCAGAAATTAGATCACAAATTTGGTTGACTGACAGACGACAGAAGGTGACGGTAAACGGAACTCACTCGGATAAAATGAAGGTGATAAGCGGTGTGTCCCAGGGTTCGGTCCTGGGACCGGTACTGTTCAATGTTTTTGTGAATTATAATGCTGAAAGACTGAATGGAAAAGTCTGTCTTTTTGCAGATGACATGGAAATTTGCAACAGAATGGACGCCCCTGAGGGAGTGGATAACATGAGGAAAGATCTACAAAAGCTGGAAGAATGGTCTAATGCTTGGCAGTTAAGATTTAATGTGAAGAAGTGCAGTGTCATGCACTTGGGAAGCAGAAATCCAAGGGAATTGTATGCGATACGGGATGAGAGGTTGGTGTGCATGTACCAGGAGAAGAACCTCAGAGTGATTGTTTCTGAGGATCTCAAGGTGGCGAAACAGTGTGACAAGGTGGTGGCAAAAGCCAGAAGGCTCCTGGGTTGCATACAGAGAGGAATTACATCAGAAAGGAAGTGGTACTAATGCCACTGTACAAATTGCTGGTGAGGCCTCACTTGGAATACCGTATTCAGTTTTGGAGACCATATCTCACAAAGGACAAAAAATGCTGGAAACAGTTCAGAGGAAGGTTACCAAAATTATTTGGAGACTGCATCAATAGACTTATAGAAACATGATGACAGAAAAAGACCACATGGCCTATCTAGTCTGTCCTTCCATAACAACAACTACAACAGTCCACTTTTTACCTTTAGAGATCCTCTGTGTTGGTCCCATGCTTTTTGAATTCAGTTACTGTCCTCATCTCTACCACCTCCACTGGGAGACTATTCCATGGATCCACTACTCTTTCTGTAAAGAAATATTTCCGTATATCACTCCTGAATCTATCTCCCTTCACCCTCATCCCATGTCCCCTCGTAGCAGAACTTGCTTTCAATTGAAAGAGGCTCTCTCCCTGAACATTTATGCCACGGAGGTAATTAAACATCTCAATCATATCACTTCTATCCCGCCTTTCCTCTAAGGTGTACATATTAAGATCCTTAAGTCTGTCCTCTATGCTTTATAATGAAGCCCACCAATCATTTTAGTAGCCACCCTCTGCACCGACTCCATCCTGTTCACATCCTTTTGAAGGTGCGGTCTCCAGAATTGCACACCATACTCCAAATGAGGTCGCACCAAAGACTTATACAGAGGCATTATCACCTCCTTTTTCTGCTAGCCATTCCTCTCCGTATGCACCCAAGCATCCTTCTAGCTTTTGCCGTCGCCTTTTCTACCTGTTTAGCTACTTTAAGATCATCAGACACAACCACGCCTAGGTCCCGCTCTTCTTTGGTGGACAAAAGTACTTCACCTCCTATACTGTAGTGCTCCCTTGGATTGCTGCAGCCCAAATGCATGGCCTTACATTTTTTAACATTAAATCCCAGCTGTCAAAT
The DNA here is from genome assembly GCA_033557465.1 of Ichthyophis bannanicus. NCBI lineage: Eukaryota > Metazoa > Chordata > Amphibia > Gymnophiona > Ichthyophiidae > Ichthyophis > Ichthyophis bannanicus. The sequence continues at coordinate 476,461,889 of CM066036.1, forward strand.
TCTAGACCATTCTTCAAGCTTAGCTAGATCCCTCCTCATGTTATCTACACCTTCCTGGGTGTCTACTCTATTGCAGATTTTGGTATTATCTGCAAAGAGGCAAACCTTACCCGACAGCCCTTCTGCTATATCACTAAGAAAGATGTTAAAAAGAATCGGACCAAGGACAGACCACTGGGGCACACCACTGGTAACATCCTTCTCCTCAGAGTGAGCTCCATTTACTTGTACTCTTTGTCGCCTCCCACCCAACCAATTTCTAACCCAAGCAGTAACTTTAGGGTCCATCCCTAGGGTGCCCAGTTTGTTTATAAGTCGCCTGTGAGGAACAGTGTCAAAGGCTTTACTGAAATCTAAATACACCACCTCAGTCCAACTCCCTGGTCACCCAGTCAAAGAAATCAATCAGATTTGTCTGACAAGACCTGCCTCTGGTGAATCCATGCTGCCTCGGATCCTGTAACCCTCTGGACTCCAGAAACCTCACTATTTTCTCTTTCAGCAGCGTTTCCAATAATTTACTCATCACCTAAGTTAAACTAACCGGCCTGTAGTTTTCAACCACATCCTTACTTCCGCTTTTGTGTAAAGGCACCACATGAGCCTCTCTTCAGTCCTTTGGCACCACTCCCGACTCCAACGAGGCATTGAAAAGGTCAGTCAGTGGAGTTGCTAGAACGTCCCCAAGTTCCCTCAGTATTCTAGAGTGTATCCCATCCAGTCCCATCGCTTTGTCTACTTTAAGTTGAGCTAGTTTCTCACGAACACAGTCTTCTGAAAATTGTTCAAGATGTCCCTCACTTCTGTTCTTATTTGTGGGTGTTTTCTGAGGTCCTGCTCCTGGTTCTTCATCTGTGAACACAGAACAAAAATATTTGTTAAGCAATTCCGCTTTATCCTTATCAGCTTCTACATATTCCCCCCTGCACCCTTGAGTCTGACAATACCACTTTTGCCCTTCCTCTTCTCACTAATATATCTGAAAAATGTCTTATCCCCCCATTTTATTGCATTGGCTATTTCCTCCTCCTTTTGAATCTTTGCCTTCTTGACTACTTTGCTAGCTTCTCTAAGTTTTTCCAAATACAGATGCCTGTCTTCCTCTCTCTGTGATCTCTTGTATTTCATGAAGGCCTCCCTCTTTTTCTTCACTTTTTCAGCTACTTCCTTCGAAAACCATAGCGGTCTCCTTTTCCTTTTGCCTTTATTTACCATTTTAACAAAAAGGTTGGTTGCCCTTAAAATACCCCCTTTCAGTTTTGCCCACTGTTTTTCTACATCCCCCAGCTGTTCCCATCCCACTAACGACTCCCTGAGGTATTGGCCCATCTTCGCAAAGTTAGTCTTCCTAAAGTCTAAGATCCTCACCTTGGAATGGATTCTAACAGCCCTAGTCCTAATACTGAACCACACCATCTGGTGATCACTGGATGCAAAATGATCTCCCACTACAACATCAGAAACACTTTCACCATTGGTAAGCACCAAGTCCAGTATGGCCCCTTCACGTGTGGGGTCTGTTACCAATTGCCTGAATAGTTCTCCCTGTAGAGAATTCAGGATCTCCTTATTTCTAGATGATACTGCAGCAGGAATGTGCCAATCAACATCTAGCATATTGAAATCTCCTAGAAGTAGCACTTCCCCTTTCCTAGCAATGCTGCGTATGTCTGCAATTAACTCTCTGTCCACCTCTTCCTCTTGTGAGGGAGGTCTGTATATCACACCAATGCAAATAGATTTCTCTTTCCCTCTTTCTAGTTTAACCCACAATGCCTCCTCTCTCCCTTTTAAGCTCTGTAATTCCAAAGCTTTAATAGTAGTTTTTACATATAGTGCCACTCCTCCTCCCCTTCTTCCTACCCTGTCCTTTCTGAATAAAGTATAGCCAGGTATAGTTACATCCCAGTCATGGTTTTCTGTGAACCATGTTTCAGTAACTGCCACTAAATCCAAGTCAGCCACTCCCACCAAAGCTTCAACTTCAGGGATCTTATTTCCCATGCTACGGACATTAATACACACTGCTTTCCATATGTTACCCCTGTTACCCATTTCCATAAAGGTATTTAATTTATCACCTACCTGGGGGCTTTCACTTACCTGGGGGCTTTCTTCACCCATCCCCAACGAATCTAGTTTAAAGCCCTCTTCAGTAGATTAGCCAGTCTACTACCGAAGATGCGTTGACCTTTCTTGGACAGATGGATGCCATCTCTGCTCTGCAACCCTTGGAACAGCATCCCATGGTCTAGGAAACCAAAACGCTCTCGATTACACCATCCACGCAGCCATGCATTCATCTCTAGGATGCGAGCCTCTCTGCCTTGGCCTTTACCCTCAACAGGGAGGATTGAAGAGAACACCACCTGTGCACCTAACTGCTTCACCTTCTGTCCCAGAGCCATGAAGTCACTTTTGATATGTTCCGAGGTATACCTGGCAGTATCATTTTCCTGAATATACCTGAAGAAAGTTTTGTTGCTACCCTTAACATCTTTAGCCATCCTTTCCTCTGCCTTTGATTTTGCTATCCTTATTACTCTTTTAGACTCTGAGTTGGATCCTGTATTAATTTCTGTGTTCTTCTGTTTGCAAGCTTTTGAATTTTGCGAAAGTTGTGTTTTTTGCCTTTATTTGAGCAGCCACCTCTTTGGAAAACCAAATAGGTTTCCTTCTCCTCTTGTTTTTATTTACTTTTCTTACATATTTATCTGTTGCCCCTTTTATTGCCTTCTTTAGTTTAGCCCATTGCAATTCCACTTCCTTTATCTCTTTCCACCCCGTCATCTCCTCCTTTAAGTACTCTGCCATTTTATTGAAGTCAGTGTATTTGAAGTTTAGGACTTTGAGCTTGCTATGATTGGCCTGTACCATGGCTTTTATCTCAAACCACACCGTGTGATGGTCGCTGTTGCTCACAGGGGCACTCACACAGACATTCGACACACTATCACCGTTGGTGAGCACTACATCCAGCGTTGAGTTTCCTTGGTTCGTTCCATCACCATTTGTCTAAATAATGCATCTTGGAGAGCATCCACAATTTTTTTGCTTCTTTCCAGATGTGCAGAAGGAGTAATCCAATCCACATCAGGTAGATTAAAGTCACCCAATATGATCGCTTCCCCCTTTGTTGCTATCTTGGCAATATCTTTAATCAATTCATTATCTCTCTCTTCAATTTGAGTCGGAGGTCTGTAGACTACAGCAATATGGATGACAGTGCCATCTCCTCTTTCCAACGCAATCCAGAGCACTTCTTCTTTTCCGCATGTCCCCTGCATTTCAGTAGCTTTAATATTGCTTTTGACATACAAGGCTACTCCTCCTCCTCATCCATTTTCTCTGTCTCTTCTGAATAGATTATAGCCAGCTATGGCTATATCCCAATCGTGTGATTCATTAAACCATGTTTCTGTAATGGCCACAATGTCCAAATTTGTTTCCACCATTAGGGCTTCCAGGTCTGGAATTTTGTTGGCTAAGTTTCGAGCATTTGTGCTCATTGCTTTCCAGCATTTTCCTGGCTTGTGTGTATTTTGCATTGATTTTGTTCTGCCTACTTCTTCCCACATGTTTTTATTGTGGTTTAAAAGTGTGGCTGTTTCTGATGGTGTTCTGCTTTTGCTGGGGGTGGCATGCAGATGTTGACCTTCCACATCCGTCACCCCCTAGTTTAAATGCATATCCACATACTGCCTGAATTTTTCACTTAGGATTTTTTTCCCTATGACAGAGAGATGTAGTCCATCAGCACAGTATAGTCTCTTGTTGGTCCATCTGTTGTCCCAGTTACCAATAAATCTGAATCCTTCTTGTTTGCACCAGATCTGGAGCCATGTATTAAAGCTGTTAATGTGATGCAGCCTTTTTGTCCCCTTACCAAGAACAGGTAGAACTTCTGAGAATGCAACAGTGTTAACAACGCGCTTGAGTTTCTCTCCCAGAGATTGGAAGTCCTTTTGGGCTGTGGAGGCACTGTTCCTAGCCAGGTCGTTTGTGCCTAAGTGGATAATAACATCAAGTTTGGAAATAATGCTACAAAAGAAACATGTTAAACAGCAAGAAAGGCAATATGTCAAAATTTGCACTTGACACTACAAGTCCTAAATAAGAGAAGGGGAGGACTCCGGAAAAGAGGCTAGAATAATAAAATATAATACAATAACAGGAAAAAATACCCTAGGAGAAACACACCGTGTGGTGTAACTACTAAGTATCCAAAAATGAGTTGATCTAAGAGGGCCCAGCTGTAACTGAAACAGATCTAGGTACCTTTCTGGCATCCAAAAATGCACATAAATGCTTTGGATCATAGAAAATATATCTAAAAGATACAGACTTAATTACACACTTGCAAGGAAATCTTAATATATAGGAACATCTAGTGAAACTACCTCAAGGCGCATATTCAGAAACAACCTCCTTTTAGCTCGAGTTATATAAGATACATCTGGAAAAACCCAGACTTTCTGACCAAGAAATAATTTAGCAGCTTTCCTAAAATATAATTTTAAAATCTATGCCCTGTCGGGCTCCAGCACAAACACCACCACTCTTTACGTTATTTCTTCAGTAGAGGTTTCCAAAACTTGAGTCAAATTCAGAATGTCAAGACCAGCCATCTCCTCCCCAACTTCATTAACTGCAGTATTACTAGAACACTTCTTCATAGGCAAATTGTAGTCTTTAGAGGTGGGGGCGAAGGCATTTTCCAGCACCTCAAGGAGATACTTTTTAAAAAGCTCAACTGGAGAGATAGTGGAGGAAACAGGAAAATTAACAAAACGCAAATTAATCATCTTGGAAACGTTCTCCAACTTTTCCAACTTAGCATGAAGCATAGAGCTATCCTTAACAAAGGAAGTGCACTATGTTTGTATTGTAGTCCCTTGAGAGGAAAAATGCTTCAATGTTTTAGCAGGTCTCTACAGATTTGGAGGTCCTGGGCAACCTCTTCCACTACATTTAAGCGGCTGGAGACAGAATGTTCCAATAAAACTATTGCAGTCCAAATAGAGTCCAAGGTAACCACCGGTGGCTTCACCAGAGCACTGCTGCTGGCCGGCGTACTACAGTTTCCTACAAGCTTCAGGTGAGATGGATTCACCCCATTAGATTCCATAATCACCAGACCACCGGCACTCTGTCCAGGATCAAGCAGGGGGGCTTCCCCGACCCCTCCGGGAGCATTCGGCATCATCCCTAGACTTGGCATTTCCCCCAACGATGGCAAAATAGCACTCACCTTGAACAGATATTGCTGCAGCTGGAAAGCCTGCTCAGCTGATAGTGGGAGAGGCTCATCTGGTGGAAAATATTGCTCGGGGCTCAGACTGAAGTCAGAGGTCAAAAAGACCACCTTCAAATCAGTTCCATTGCTAACCCCAGCAGAACTTTGCATCGCTCCAACAGCAACAAACTTGGTTATTAGCTGCCGCTTAAGACGAAAAGTCAGCTTCAGGGTACTTGACTTTTCCCTTTCTCTTCCCCATCGAAAAGGTAAGAAACTTAGAACCAAAAACACTAAACTCTAGAAAACAGAGTCCGTTCACCAGCAGGTAGCTGGAGCATGCTCGACCACACTCGACATTATGGATCCTCCTTTCAATCCACAATAAACCTCTTAAACAAGCCCGATTACTACATATTTTTAAACAGATTACTACATATTCTTAAACAGAAATTCCATGCTAATACACACACACATTACAGACATGCCTTTGCCAATAAGTGACCAGAAAGTGAAAATAGAAATATGTAGAACAAAATGAAACTAAAACCTCAGAAAGCCAGATGCTGTATTTTATTTATTTATTTAACTTCTCTTCTATACCGCGCTATTCTTATCAGTGCGGTGTACATTCAACATAACCTTATACCATGCAGTCGGACCGCATTGTATTTACAGTGAAACAGGGACTAGAACTTGGATATAACTAGGGTAACTATCTACAGTTTATGCACTGATGCCTATATTGTCTGGCTCTAGTCTATTCGGGTTGGACCGATTGGGCTAGCTATCCTTTTTCTTGCTGGGTCTGTTTATTAGGGTGCTCTAGGTGAATGGTATGATTGCTCACTGCCTGGTTTCCACAGCTGGTTTCAGGGTAGTATCTTATGAACAGATGATGCTTCAGTGCCTTCCTGAATTGGGTCAGGTTATTGATGACTCACATGTCTGTGGGGAGGGCATTCCAAGCTCTGGGTGCGTAGATCATGAAGGCCCTGTTGGACGTTGCCTTTGAGCATTTTGTTGTCATTACTTTTGGGATCATTCAGGGTGTTCGCCATTGTGGATCTTCTGGTTCTGTTAGGGGGAATGAGGTGAATCATCTTGCTGATGGATGAGGGGGGCTGATTGTTTAAGGCTTTGAAGGTAAGATCTTGTAATGAAGTCTGGCCTGTATAGGTAACCAGTGGAGTTTCTTCAGTATTGGAGTGATGTGGTCCGTCCTTGATACACCGATTAGAACTCTTGCGGCTGTGTTCATCGCAAGCTGGAGCAGGCTTAGCGTTGCCTGCGGAAGTCCATGTAGGATTGTGTTAGCGTAATCGAAGTGTGGGATTACTAGGGTTTGGTAGATTGTTCGAAAGTCGCTGAGGTCAAGTAGTGGTCGTAGATTCCGTAATGTCCGTATTTTGTGGTATATTGTTTTCACTGTGTTTCTTATGTGTGTTTTCATGTCGAGCCGTTGGTCCAAGGTGATACCAAGGTAGCAGATTGTGGGTTTGGTTATCAGCTCTGCATTCTTGACTTTTAGTGAGGATGGAGGAGTGAATTCTTGGTTCCTCGTGATGAAGAGGACGTCAGTCTTGTTGTGATTAATCCGGAGGTTTTGTGTCAGGAGCCAGTCCGCGACTGCGTTGAAACATCTTATTAGTGGGGAGAAATCTGGCTGGTTAGTCGTAAATGGTATGTATATGAGGATATCGTCTGCGTACGCTAGACAGTCGACGTTGAATGATTGGATCAGGGCGCAGATGGGCTGCATGTAAATGTTAAACAACAATGCCGATAATGAAGATCCCTGCAGCACACCCTGTTTTTGTAGAAATGGTTCTAATGTCATGGTGCCGGTCCTCACGTGTTGCCATCTGTTGGACAAGTAGGATTTGCACCAGTTTAGAGCAGTGCCTTGTATCCCTTTTTCCTTGAGATGTTCTATGAGTATCTCATGGCTCACAGAGTCAAAAACTACTGCGATATCCATGAAAATGAGGGCAAAACCTTGTCGGAAGTTATCAATTCCGGAGATTAATTTATTGAAAAGGGTGGTGAGGAGGGTTTCAGCGCCATGTGCTTCCCTGAAGCCATGTTGGGACGGATCCAGTGGGGCTTCGGTATCGATATGATGTTGGATTTGGTGTTGGACTACCTGTTCAATTATTTTGGCAAGTAGTGGGTTGCTTGAAATCGGTCTGTAGGATTCAACGTTTGATGGGTCCAGTCTGTTGTTTTTCAATAGCGGCCTGATGGATGTGTGTTTTAATCTCTGTGATTGATAGTGATTGATTCAAAATGTTGCTCAGGAACTGGCTTAAGTCACAACGCAGTTCTCTTATCCATAGGGCTGGACAGGGGTCGTTGGGTGTAGTGGTGGGGTTGATGGAGGCAATGGTGTCTTCAATCTCTTTGTTTGATATATTGTTGAAATTGGACAGTGGCGTTGGCTGTGGCGGCTTATGCAATGGAGTGTGGCTTGTGGGGTTTGTGCTCTTGTCAGGATCATTTTTGATTGTAGATAGTCAGAGTAGGTCTGCGGTTGTAGCACGTGTGGTTGGCCTGGTGTTGGTTCTCTTGCTAAAGTCTTTACAATATTGAATAAGTCATGTGGCCTACTTATTGAGCGCTTCAGGAGGTCTGTATGGAACTGCTTCCTTCTCTCCATTATTTCTTTGCGATGTTTTTTAGCTTCGGTGGATCGTGATCGGCGCCATCGTCTCTCGAGCTTGCACAGGTGGAGGAGTGATGATCGTAGCTCTTTGGAGTACAATACTGCGTGCTCTCATTTTCTTGTTTTTTTTGTTCATGGCTGGGAGGTGGGAGATGGAATTGAGGCTGTCATCCCAATTAGATATCATTTCGTCTAGTCCATGGGCTGTTTTATTGAGGAGTGGAAGGACCTTCTCCAGTATTTCTTCTTTAACAAAGGGCCGAAATCATCTCGCTGGTGTCCTGAGAAAGGCAGTACCTCTGCTGGTGTTCTGATTGCATGTGGGTATGTGGAATCTAATCAAGCTGTGATCGGACCAGGGTACTGGTGCTATAGATAATGCAAGATCATGGGTTGCATCTGCCACTATTTGTGGGGCGAAGATCAAATCCAATTTGCTTCCCTTCACATGTGTGGGCGCATTGACTAGTTGTTTGTATCCCAATTCGTCAAGTGCTTCGAGGAAGGCAGTGGCTTGGGTATCTTGTAGGGTAGGTAAATTGAAGTCGCCCAGTAGCCATTGAGGCTGCCATGGCTCTCACATTGTGAGCTGTGACATGGCCTTCAAGAGGAAGGCTCTTACTCTCATAGGCAAAAGATATACACGGTGCAATTCAGTTGGACAGTGTCCTTTTGAAGACTGGTAGTCCCAAATGACTAGGATCAAAAGCAACAAAGAGTTGAGAGGATTTTCTATGTTGCTGTGTCCTTTGCAAGTAAAAGGCCAAAGCTCTTTTACAGTCCAAAGTCTGAAGATTCCTTTCTGCATTTGAGGCGTGAGGCCTTGGAAAGAATAGAGGAAGGTAAACCGCTTGGTTCAAATGAAAGGGCGAAACCACCTTTGGCATAAAGTGTGGATGAGTCCTAAGGACTACCTTATCATGATGGAACCTTCTATAAGGAGGATCAGCCACCAAGGCTTGCAATTCACTCATGTGACGTGCTGATGTGATTGCAATGAGAAAGATAACTTTCCGGGATAGGAATTTCAAAGAGGTAGTGGCTAATGGTTCAAAGGGCGGTTTCATGAGCTGCCCAAGTACCAGATTCAAGTCCCATGCCACCGGTGGTGGCTTAATTGGAGGCTTCGTTAAAAGAAGACCTCTCATAAATCTCGCTATGAGAGGAAATAGGTTGTCCATTTAGAGGCTTGAAAGAAGCTGCAATAGCACTCAAATAGACTCTCACTGAATTAGTCTTAAGCCCTGCATTTGATAAATGAAGGAGGTACTCCAGTAATGATTCCAGAGGTATCGCAAGAGGGTTAAGACCCTTCTACGAGCACCATATGGTAAACCTTTTCCACTTAAATGCATAAGAGCGTCTTATGGAAGGTTTCCTGGAAGCATGAAGGATATCCTTTACCTGTTGGGAAAGGTTAAGATCATGAAGTTCTAGGCTTTCAGCAATCAGGCCCTGAGATGCAGAGACTGGGGATTGGGATGCCACAGCATCCCGTCCTCTTAAGAAAGGAGATCTGGAGCAGATCCTAACTCCAGAGTCGGAACTTGAGAGAGATGTAGGAGCAGAGGGTACCACATTTGCCGTGGCCAACGTGGAGCTATGAGGATCATATGACCTCTATCTCTCTGAAGCTTGAACAGAGTTCTGGGAATTAGGGGAACGGGTGGCAAGGCATACTGGAAGTGCTGACCCCAATGGAGGAGGAAAGCATCCCTGGCCTGACAACCTTGAGCCAGAATTCTGGAACAGAACTGGAGAAGTTTGGCATTCAGCGGACTTGCAAAGAGATCTATGTCCGGGGTTTCCCAAATTTGAAAAATTCTGGCCACCTGGTCTGCATGGAGAGAACATTCGTGTGGAAGCAGAACTTGACTGAGTCTGTCTGCCCAAGAGTTTTGAATGCCTGGAAGATACACTGCAAGAAGATGAATCTGATGCTCTCTGGCGAGGGGGCCCATAGTTGCAAAGCTTCGTTGCAGAGCGACAGAGAGCCTGTTCTGCCCTGCTTGTTCACAGAGAACATGGCTACTTGATTGTCCATTTGAACTAGGACTGTCTTGTAGCTGAGCTGGGTATGAAATACTCGAAGAGCAAGGAAGATTGCTCTGAGCTCCAGGAGATTGATTTGGAGATAGGCCTCCTGTGGGGTCCAGGTACCCTGGGTAGAGAGGCCTTGTGAGTGGGCTCCCCAACCCACCTGCGAAGCATCTGTTGTTAGAGTGGCTTGGGGTAGGGGTTGCTGAAAAGGAGACCCCACCAAAAGGTTTTTGGGTGACTGCCACCATTGGAGGGACAAAATAAGGCAATTCTAGTTTGCTATTTAGTCTGATAGGCAACCTGATGCCTGAGTCCACTGAGTGGATAAAGTCCACTGAGCTGCCCTCATATGGAGGCGAGCATAAGGAACCACATGCATGGTGGATGCCATATGGCCTAGCAACTGTAACATTTCCTGAGCAGTGAGGTGAGGTTTTAGCACTGCTTGGGAAGCTAACTGCACAATGCGAAGGCAGCGGGGCTGTGGAAGGTAGGCCCTTGTCTGTCTGGTATCCAGAAGAGCTCCTATAAACTCCAGGGATTGAGTGGAAGAAAGGTTGGACTTTGGGAAGTTTATGACAAGTCCCAAATACTGAAGGATGCGCATTGTGCGAGAGAGAGCAACCCTGGCCTCTGGCTCTGAAGGGGCTCAAATGAGCCAGTCGTCTAAGTAAGGGAAGATGAATATACCCAGGGTGCGAAGAAATGCTTCTACAACAGCCATGCATTTTGTGAACACCCTTGGTGCAGAGGCCAGGCCAAAAGGAAGAACCCTGTATTGGTAGTGCTTCCCTTGAAACAGGAAGCGAAGGAACTTTCGGTGAGTTGGATGGATGAGAACATGAGTGTACGCATCCTTGAGATCTAGAGAACAAAGCCAATCCTGACTCTGATGGTATGACAGCAGAGTTCCTAGAGAAATCATTTTGAACTTCTCTCTGACCAGGAATTTGTTCAATTCTCTGAGGTCTAGAATGGGTCTGTGTCCTCCTGTTTTCTTTGGAATAAGGAAATAGGGGGAGGGGGGGGGAGTAAAACCCTGTACCCCATTGGGGAATGGGTACCTCTTCTATTGCCCCTTGAGCAAGGAGCATAGTGACTTCTTGACCTAACCGGTTGTTGAGAGATGTCTGAGAATTGAACTGTCTTACTATTGTAGGAGGGGGCATGCTGAGGAAATGAAGCTTGTAGCCCTCTCTTACAATAGACAGAGTCCAATTTTCTGCTATTATCTGACCCCATCTGGGGGCAAAATGACATAACCTTCCTGGGATGGTGGAGGGTTCTTGGCCATTCAGGGCCAGGAAGGCAAAGTTCTCTAGACAGGAGTCAAAGCCCCTGTGGAGGCTGAGTCTGCTGAGCCGGTTGAGGCTTAACTGCTTTTGGTTTCCTTTGTTGCCTAGGTTGTTGGTGCTGTCCCTTTTGGGCAGACTGACCTAAACGATGTCCCTGCTGGGTATAGGAGGGATAAAACTTTTTCTTCTTGCTGAAGAATGGTTTCTTAGAGGATCTTTTCCTCGCAGTATCAGCTGTAGATTTAGACAATCTATCCAAAGTGATATTGTCAGCATCTATCTCATTAGCTTTTTCCTGACAATTCTTGCCAAAGAGATTCTCTCCTGTGCAAGGTATATTCCCTAGTTTGTCCTGTACCCAGATTTCCAAGTCAGATGCCTGGAGCCAGGCAATTCTATGTGCACCTATGGCAATAGCAGAGGTTCTGCTTATGCATTCAAAACAGTCAAAGGCTGCACGATTCACAAACTTGGAAACATCCTGAGCATGTTTAACAAGAGCAAGATAATCTTGCCTTTTATCATCAGGAAGGAGAGGGCTCATAAGCTCTAAGTCTCCTGTGACCTCCTTACGGAACATTCCCATATACAAGATATAGGAACTGATCCTAGCAGAAAGCATGGAAGCCTGGAAGGATCGACGTCCAAAGGCGTCAAGAGTCCTACACTCACGTCCTGGAGGATTAGATGCATGCCTTTTTGCACTCTTTATCCGTCTCATGGCTGATTCCACCACCATAGAATGGTGTGGTAATTGAGTCTTCTGAAAACCAGGACAAGGAGGAACTCGATACATGGTGTTGAGTCTTTGAGAGTGAGGAGATGTGGCCAGAGGTGTTTCCCACATCCTTAACATAAGATCATGCAAGATCTCATGAATAGGTAAGGTAGCTGCCTCCTTGGGAGCTTTAGGGTATTGTAGGATTTCTAATCCCTTTGCCCTAGGCTCTTTTTCAGGAGCCACTGTGATGGAAAGACATCGGGCCACATCTCAGATAAAATCCTGAAAGGACATATCCTCTGGTGGAGACATCCTACACTGAGGAGAAGAGGAATCCTCAGGAAGAAGTACTCTGGTATCGGCAGAGCTTTCAGGCAGCATGCAGGTGCTGTGGGACGCTCCCAAAAGCTTTCCTATTGGATGCTGGGGAGCGTTCCCGCGCAGGCTCCATCGGTACCGACGATACCCATATGTGAAGACTACATTCCTGTTTGTTCCTGGAGATCGTACTCACCAACGGAGATAGCGTGTCGAATATCTGGGCAGGTGCCCATGTGAGCAGCAGCGATCATCACACGGTGTGGCTTGAGATAAAAGCCAAGGCAGAGTCCAATCACAGCAAGCTCAAAGTCAAAAGACTTCAAAAACGCTAACTTCAGTAAAATGGCAAATGCCTGAATGAGGAGTTGGCAGGGTGGGGAGGAGATAAGGTAAGTGGAACTGCAGTGGGTTAAACCAAAGGAGGCAATAAAAGGGGCAACAGATACAAATATAAGGAAAATAAATAAAAGCAAGAGGAAAAGAAAACCTATTTGGTTCTCCAAAGAAGTGGCTGCATAAATAAAGGCAAAAACCACAGCTTTCACAGAATTCAGAAGTTTGCAAACAGAGTTAAATTAGGCCTTACCTGCTAATTGGCATTCCTTGAGTAACTCCAGTCCAATCCCACACCTCTGGGTAGTCAACCTCCTCCAGCAGCTTGGAGACTGAGCATGTCATCTTTTGATGACATCGGTATACTAAGGTAGCTGACACCACCCACCAGCCCCAGTAACCTATTGTTTACGTCATCAGAATATAGAAAGACTAGGGGACATGCAATGAAGTTACAGGATAACCTATTTAAGATTAATAAGAAAAAATATGTTTTCACTCAATGTTTAATCAAACTCTGGAATTTGTTACCGGAGGATGTAGTAAAAGCTGTTAGTGTAGCTGGGTTTAAAAAAGGTTTGGACAAGTTCCTGGAGAAAAGGTCCATAAACCATTATTAAAAGGGGCTCAGGATATCACCTGAAAAAGAAAGACAGGAAGAAAATTGATGCCTTTGAATTATGGTGCTGGCGGCGAATACTGTGTATACCATGGACTGACCGAAGCACAAACCAGTTGGTACTAGAGGAGATCAAACCTAAGCTTTCTTTAGAAGCTCAGATGACAAGACTTCGACTTTCATACTTTGGACACATCATGCGAAGAGAGAGATCATTAGAGAAAGACATCATGCTTGGCAAGATAGAAGGTCAACGCAAAAGAGGAAGGTCAGCAATGAGATGGATCGATACAATAACAGCAGCTACGGGTACCAGTCTGTCAACAATAAGCCGCCTGACTGAAGACCGAACACAATTTAGGATAGCTATCCAGAGGGTCGCCATGAGTCGACTCCGACTCGACGGCACTTAACAACAACAACAACAGGATATCACTGCTTGACCCCACACAAGCATTGAGGAACCTGTGTCTTTTGGGGAAACTGCTAGGTACTTATGACCTAGATTGGCCATTGTTGGAAACAGGATACTGGGCTTGATGGACCTTGGTCTGATCCAGTATGGCATATCTTATGTTCTTAAAGCAGACTCACAGGAGAAACAAATAAGTAGGCAAAGAACTGAAACTCAACCTGTATAATTGTGGCCCTTGAAATAAAAAAGGACCCATTTTCCCTCCCTCTCCCAGAATGAGAAGACTTATCTGTGACCTGCTTAGAAGAGACCCCACAGGGCCCAGGCAAAAAACGTCCATCAAAATGGCTACTGAAATTCACAGAATGCAAGGCAAAAAGGACAGGCAAGCTCCTATCAGTACCTATCTGCCTCAACCCCGAAACTCTCAGAAGATTTCCAGGTCACCAAAATCCCCAAAACTTTTCTTCAGAATCAGGATCGCGTTGCTGTATGCTACCACCAAAAAACAGGGCGGGTTCCGGGACTGGACTGGAGTTACTCAAGGAATGCCAATTAGCAGGTAAGGCCTAATTTTACTTTCCTTATCATCCCAGTCCAGTCCTGTACCTCTTTGGTAACAGAGCAGTTCTACTGAGGGGAGGAGTCCGTGATTCTGGCTTGAATTACTGCCGACCCAAACTGGGTGTCCCCCGACACCTGCACATCCAGCCGATGTTTCGCAAAAGTGTGAAAGGAGGACCAAGTGGCCACCCTACAAATCACGGCAGATGGAACCATAGCATACTCCGCCCACGAAGTCATCTGCGCTGTAGTTGAATGAGCCCGCAGTCCTGCAGGCACCATCTTTCCCTTTAACATACAGGCCAATGCGATAGCTTCTCTAATCCACCTGGAGATGGTGGCCTTGGCCACTGCCTCCCCCATGCGTGGACCCACAAACAATAAGAATAAATGATCCAATTTGCAAAACAGCCGTCCTCTTCAAATAAGAGTGCAAAACTCTTCTGACATCCAACAGATGCAACTGTGGCTCTGCATCTTCCCCCAGCCCTCCCGAAAGGACCAGCAGGGAAATAGACCGATTTAGATGAAATACCAACATGGCTTTGGGCAAAAAGGAAGGTATCGGCCAGAGCACTACTTTCTCCTTCGATATGGACAGGAAAGGCTCCCTGCATGAGAGAGCTTGTAGCTCCAAGACCCACCATGCCGAGCAAATAGCCATCAGAAACACTGTCTTAAGAGTCAAATCTTTCAGCAAGGAACTGCTCAATGGCTCAAAGAACGCCTTCGTCAGTGTCCCCAATACCAGATTGAAGTCCCAAGGAGGAACAATTGACTGCCTCAGTGGTTGCAACTGCTTTACTATCTTTAGGAACCGGACCACATCTGGGTGTGTTCCCAAGGATACTCCGTATATCCAGCCCCAATAACAAAAAATGGCCGCCACCTGCACCCTTAGGGACCCAGATGCCAGGCCTTTCTCAAATCCCACTTGCAAAAATGCCAAAATGTCCGGCACTGAAGCAAGGAAAGGCCTACCCTGTCTCTCATGACACCAGGCCTCAAAGATGCGCCAGGTGCAAATATAAGATAAAGACACGGACCTCTTCCGGGCCTTTAGCAATGTTGCTATCACCAGACCTGAACAGCCGTGCCTGTTCTACTGTGCCCTTTCAAGAGCCATGCCGTAAGCGAGAATCGATACACCTGAGGCATCCGCAGGGCCCGAGTCAAGAGGTTTATCCTGTCTGGCAGCAGCCAAGGCCGGTCCACTGTGAGGCACAGCAGATCGGCATACCACCGATGCCTTGGCCAGTCTGGAGCAATTAGGATGACCGTTCCCCGATGAGCCTCA
This sequence comes from Ichthyophis bannanicus, assembly GCA_033557465.1. NCBI lineage: Eukaryota > Metazoa > Chordata > Amphibia > Gymnophiona > Ichthyophiidae > Ichthyophis > Ichthyophis bannanicus. The sequence continues at coordinate 476,477,395 of CM066036.1, forward strand.
ATCTGTTGTACCACGCGGCCTATGAGTGCCCACGGGGGAAAGACGTTCAGGATGCCCTCCATGGGCCACCTTTGCACTAGGGCATCTAGGCTCTCCAATATCCTGTCTCGTCTTCTACTGAAGAACTTACTTGACTTGGCCGTCGCAAATGTCGCCATGAGATCCATGATCGGTATACCCCATCGGCTCGCCAGCTGCAAGAAAACTGCCTGGCATAACGTCCACTTCCCAGGGTCCATGCATACCTGGCTCAGGTAGTCCACTGCCACATTTTCTCGGTGCCTGCCACATGCACTGCTGACAGCACATGAAGATGCTTTTCTGCCCACCTTAACAGTGCTTCGGCCTTGCTTCTAAGCTTACACTGCCCATGCCTCCTTGCCAATTGATGTAGGCCACTGTGGTTGCGTTGTCCGAGAAGATCCAAACGGCTTTTCCCTGCAGCCACAGTTGGAATCTCTGCAGCACCAGGATGACTGCTCTCATTTCTAGTCTGTTTATGGACCACACTGCTTCCTGCAGTTTCCACTGCCCCTGAGTAATGTGACTCTTGCAGTGGGCTCCCCAGCCTGACAGACTGGCGTCTATTATCAGAGAGATCCAGCTTGGTTCCTCCAGGAGCATTCTCGCTGCCAACCTTTCGGAGTGGAGCCACAACCTGGGTACCTTCCTGGTTACCAGCAGGCAGGGCAGCCGATGATCAAGAAATGCTTCTGGTATGACCACCTGCAGAGCGATGCTCTTTGCAATGGCCTCATATGCACTCTTGCCCACAGCACGAGCCCAATTGTTGCTGCCATGGTTCCTAGCACTTGCAGATAATGCCATGCAGTCAGATTCCTCATCTGCAGAAACTGGCGTACAAGCTGGCACAATCCCTGCTCCCAGTACCTTGGAAGAAAAACCTTTCCTCTGCAGGTGTCAAAGCACGCCCCAGGTACTCGAGCTCCTACGATGTATCAAATGACTCTTAGCCATGTTGATCATCCATCCAAGCCTCTGCAGGAATTCCACGACTCTTGCCGTTGCTTCCTTGCTTTTGCTTCTGGACTTCGTCCGAATAAGCCAGTCATTGAGGTATGGGTGCACCAGAAACCCCTTCTGTCGGAGCGCTGCTGCCACCATCACCATGACCTTGGTGAAGGTACATGGCGCCATTGCTAGCCTGAATGGCAATGCCTGAAAGTGAAAATTCTCCAAAGACACCACGACGCGAAGAAACTGCTGATGTTCTGGCCTTACAGGAATGTGCAGGTACGCTTCCGTGAGGTCAAGGGAAGTCAGGAACTCTCCGCTTCCCACTGCCACTATTACAAGCTGCAACGTTTCCATGTGAAACCAGGGCACTCTTAGGCACTGGTTCACCTTCTTGAGGTCGATAATAGGCTGAAAAGGCCCCTCTTTTTTGGGGACCACGAAATAGACTGAGTACTGACCTAACCTGCACTGGTTCTTGGGAACCGGCACGATGGCCCCTAACTGAAGAAGCCTTGTCAGGGTGTCTTTTACTGCCATGGCTTTATCGCAAGCCTTGCAGGGGGACCGTACAAAGGATGGACCCACTAGCCTGGCAAATTCCATTGCATAGCCCTTCCAGATTACTTCTAGGACCCTCTGGTTGGATGTGATCTGGATCCAGGCAGGGTAAAAGTCCCATAGCCGACCTCCCACGGCTGCACTGTCACTTTGGCCCCCTTCGATTCATTGTGATTTGTTAGGTCACGAGGAAAAGGAGGCACTGAGGAACCCCCATCCCGCTCCTCGAAACCTGCAAAATCCCTGACCTCATGAGGGAAATTGACCCCTCTGGTAAGGTGCAAACTGGATGGCCTGGAAGCATCAATAGTCTCATGGCTGATCCTGAGCCGGAGTTGAGCTGCGGGTCTGCTTTTGTTTATCTTTGGGAAGACATCCCCCTTTTGACTCTCCCAAGTCCTTCACCAATTTGTCGAAATCCTCCCCGAACAGAACCTTCCCCCTAAATGGAAGCTTGCTAGGACAAGCCTTGGAAGAGCTGTCCACCGCCCAATTCCTCAGTCATAAATAGCGGTGAGCCGCCACCATCAATGCCATACTCTTAGATAGATCTCTAATGAGATCGTAGCAAGCATCTGTGAGGTACGTGGCCCCTAACTCCAGCTTTGCTGCTGCCCCTGCTGGGTCTGGAGCCAGATCTTCAGGCTCTAGAACGCAAGCCCTGGCAACCCAAGCTCCACAAACTGAAACCTGCAACGAGAGGGCATTGATATCAAAGGCTTGCTTCAACAGGGTGTCCAACTTCCTATCCTGGACATCCTTGAGCGCAGTATTGCCTTCTTTTTTTTTTTAATTCTTTATTTTCATTTTATAACAACATAGGAAAAGGAAGACATACAGCTAAAAGACAGATACATAACGTGTAATACATACACCAAAGTAAACCCCTGCCACCCCCCTCCCCCCTGCTTCTTCTCTAGAAAACTAATCATACCCGAAGCGGGCGTGTACTTACATTATTGTGTTACGAAACCTAACGGTGATCTGAAACATGATGAGTGCACATTATACAGGCATGTTGGAGCAATGAGCAGATTGTACATAATCATTAAGCATCCGTAAAGGCATAGACATGTAACTTCAAGGCTACCTATCTTGAGGTGAACTCTGGACCATCTACCTTCTGTATCTGAGCTAGTCGCAATAATAGTAGCATGCAAAGATTTCCTAACCAATATGGCAACCCCACATTTCTTAGAAACGGCTGGGGAATAGGCGGCCACCATGTAAGGTTTAATATTGAGTTTAAGAGTTTCCTTCGAGTTTAAATGCGTTTCTTGGAGAAAAATCAGATCCGCAGCTTCCTGGCTTAGGTAGCTTAGGATTTTCTTCCGTTTTATCGGATTATTGATCCCTTTTACGTTCAATGAGAAAATCTTACATGGTGCCATCAATCAGTAATAGACATTTTAGGTAAGGGCGCTTGAAAACATACAATACAATCAGGATCTGTGCAACAATGACATAATCACCGAGTATTCTGGCTAATACACCCCATATTGAGAAGTATGTAACAACGTATCCCAGAGAAGAAGCAAAACCCCCAAAGAATATGGCGACCATATGTCTGCGGGAGGAGGCCCTAGAGAGGAAGTAGAAAGACATGAAAAAAAAAAGAAAAGAAACACCAGAGTCCATAATTAACACTGTCTCTGATACTCATCGAGGCTACTGTGGGTAGATGGAGTCGGGTCACAGATATCATCAAAAGTAAGGCAACCAACTGCCCTCGCCAGACTCTTTGCTGGGCTGCGGCAGATCCAATATGGCGGGTACATCGGATATGAGAACACTTTCAGGAGTATTCTGGAAGTCAGCGCATCAAGTCGGCTTCTTTGGAATCCAAAAACTCCGCTAGTAGATCAGGGTCCTCAAATGTTCTTGTCTGATTGTGAAGCGTGACTCGAAGCTTGGCCGGGTACATCAGGCCATAGCGTGCTTGTAATTGTTGAAGCCTCGGCCGGAATTCCAGAAAGCGCTTTCGGCGGTCGACCGTGGGTTTAGCCAAGTCGGGATAGAAGGAGATCTTGTGGCTTTCAAACTCCATATGGCCCTTTGCCCGAGAGGCATGTAGAATTTGCTCAACGTGTTGATATCTCAATAGTCGAAAGATGATAGGCCGCGGGGTCTTCCTGTTGAGCGTTATGCTTGTAGGTACACGATGAGCGCGATCAATCTCCAAATCTTTGGCAAAGGTGATTTGGAGCAGGGAAGGGAGAATTTTGCATAAAAACTCTTTCATGTCTCCCGATTCCGCTCCCTCCGGTATGCCCACGAGCCGTATGTTGTTGCGGCGCGCTCTATTATTGCCATCTTCCACTTCTTTCTGCAGGGCCCGCACCTGGCGTTCAACTTTGTCGAGTTTGGACAACCGGGCCGTATGGGAGTCCAATATGCTCTCCATTTTGTCCTGACGCGAAGAAAGCCCCTCTAGCTTGCCTTGCAGCACACCAAAATCTTCCCGCAGCGCTCGGAGTGCTTCACCGTTTGACTGCACGAGGTCCTTGACCCCTCTAATCTCTGCGAGGATTTCCTGCTGCATTTCGGGGCCCTCGCACACGGCCAGCCCCTTCTGCGGGGACGGAGGTTCAGTTTTGGAGCGTTTGCCGTGAGAAGCCGCTGGAGATCCGAATTCCAGGCGCGTGGGTTTGGTCCCCGCCATCTCACCAACGTGCCCCGGCAAGATCAGAGTAGAATTCCAAGTATGTACGGTGTTAATTCAGGATTCTGAGTAGGCCTCTCGGGAGCCTCAGCGTTATGCGACCATCCCGCTGGACATCAGGCTCCGCCCCCTCCCGCTGGACATCAGGCTCCGCCCCCCACAGTATTGCCTTCTACCGGGATTGTTGTTTTCTTAGTAATGGCCGAGACTGCTGCATCCATCTTTGGAGACCAGAGCAACTCCCGCTCCTGTTCCGGCAGCAGATACAACCTTCTTATGGTTCGTACTCCTCTGATCCCACTTACCCTGGATCATCTGATTGACCACTCTATGCACCGGAAACACTTTCTGCATCTTCTGGACCGCTTGCAGCAGCAGGTCTTCTAGCGCATCTTTCTCTACTGGGAGACCTGCTGGCATATTTAGCGTCTTCAATGATTCTGCAATAAGCACTGCCAATTCCTCCCAGCGGAAGTCCCGGACAATGCGCAATGACTCCTTCTGCGGGAGCTCTCCTTCTTCCAGCTCCTCTCCTTCCATATCACATTCTGTGTCCAGATCCAACACTTCTGGTTCTTCCCAGTCCCCCTCCGGCTTATGCCTTTTTGTTGCAGCCACTTCTGGATCTGAGCCTTGCACATCTGCAGTCTTCTTTCTGCCCTTCTCCCACGCCGAAGCATTAACCATCGTCCCCTGTTGCCTCATGCAGAATGCCTTGAGCATGAGAAGGATGAATTCGGGTGAGAACCCCCCCTCGGGGCACACATGCCACTGAGGCCTTGAGACATGAAAGAGTTCTAGTAGCGGAGACGCGGTAACTGCCCTTCTGACCTCCCCCACTGTTTAATCCTGCCCCTCCTGGGCCTGTACCGTACTCCCCGCAGCTCCCAAGGGGACTTCACCATCCTGCAGATCCTCCTCTACTGACCAGGCCTCCTCCTTGCATCTGTGGCAAATGCCTGTATCTGAGACCGACCCATGCCAAGCCCCACATGCTACACACTGCAGCTTTGCCAGCATAACCTACTGTCTGTGCTGCCAGTATTCCTCTCTGAACCTGATCTGCAGCTTTAATGGGGAAGAAGAGGCAGACCTACCTGCAAGAGCACTGTTTTCCCTTTTTTTTTAAACCCTAAAAACGAAATTAAACACTAAAGAGGGTCTCTGCCCCCCACCCCGACCAAAAACACAGGGTTTCTCCTCCCCTCCGTGGCTCTGTTCAGCCTCTGCCCTTGAAACCGTCAATTCAAACTGGTGCTTTTCCCTGCACTGCTTAGAACCACCATCAGCCACGCGGTTCCCAGCAGCATGCCAACAAACACTCCTGGGGGAAATAACTGGTGGGCTATGCCCTCTTCAATCAAAAGACCGTGCCTCACTCACCGGTGAACACTGTGGTGCCTGTCTGCTACAGAGCTACTCCTACTGGTGGCCTGCCTCGCGCTCAGCCTGTGTCCTCCAGCTTCAGCTTTGGGACAAAGGTATTTTACTGCGTTGCCTGCAGGCCTACACTCTGTGAGCTCCTCACCTGGTAATTGGTTCGGGAGCCGCTAAAACAGTCTGGCTGCTTGGGATCTACCCAGCCCCCTCATTAGAACTGAGGGGGGGTGTCCAAATTTTTTTTTTTTAACTTAATTGGCAATAAGACCTAGGAAAAGAAGAAATTAAAACCTCAAAGCCAAAATCAGTCCCTAAGCTAACTCTCCTTAATTGTCTCTTCAGCTGCTTAGAGACAGCTTACTGGGGCTGGAAGGTGATACAAGCTACTTAGTATACTGATGTCATCAAAAGATGACATGCTCAGTCTCCAAGCTGCTGGAGGAGGTTGACTACCCAGAGGTGCAGGACTGGACTGGAAGTACAATAAGGAAATTATAATTGCAGGCAGGACCAGAGCTGCAAAGACAAATCTCACTGCTAACAATAAAAGTAGTAGCATGTATTAAGTAGTTGTGCTTTTGGGTCTATGTTGATAACAGAATGCTAGGAATTTTAAGGAAAGGAATGGAGAATAAAGCAAAGGATATCATAATGCCTCTGTATTGCTCCATGGTATGACCACACTTTGAGTGTTGCATTCAGTTCTGGTTGCCTGCATCTAAAAAAAGATATAGCATAACTGGAAAAGATATAGAGAAGGGCGGCCAAAATGATAAAGGGGATGGAAGGATTCCTCTGCAAATGAAGACTTAAAAGATTAGGGCTCTTCAGCTTGGAGAAAAGATGGTTGAGGGGAGATATGAAAGAAGTTTATAAAAAAAATCAGCAGAGTAGGACAAGTAAACGTGATTCGGTTGTTTATTCCTTCAAAATGATAGAAAGACTAAGGGACATGCAAAGAAGCTACAAAGTACGACATTTAAGACTAATCAGAGAAAAATGATAATTACACTTACCTGGTAATTGTAGTTCCTTGCGTGACGACAGTTCAGTCCTCTACCTCTGGGTTGTCAACCTCCTCCTGCAGCTTTGGAGACTGGTACGTCAGAATGATGACATCACTGGATATAGCCTGCTGCTCACTCCTCTCAGTCCCAGTGTGAACTATTAACAAAGCAGACTCAAAGGAGCAACAAATAAGTAGCAAAAACCAATCAATGTAATCTAGTCAAACTACCCCTAGAAACCTTTAAACACCCATTAAGGCTTTCTTACGCCGTGCACTGTCACACAGAACATTAAATAACAGAGAAAACCTACCTGTGATATCTCCCTCTTTGTCTGTATCGCTGGACCCCTCTGCAATAACCCTGGGCGGGACGGAGGACTGAACTGTCGTCACTCAAGGAACTACAATTACCAGGTAAGTGTAATTATCATTTCCTTATTGTTCCTCCAGTTCAGTCCTCTAACTCTGGGCAGTACCAGAGCAGTAATCATTGGGAGGGACCCTGCCACCTGGCCTGCAACACCACCGAACCGAAACGGGCATCTGTTGCCGCCGCGACATCCAAACGATAATGCTTACTAAACGTATGTAGGGACGACCAAGTCACCGCTCTACAAATGTCTCCCGGCGGAACCAAGCTGTGTTCCGCCCAGGAACACGCTTGTGCTCTTGTGGAGTGCGCCCGCAACCCCACGGGCACGGACCGACCATGAAGCAGATAGGCAGATGCAATCGCCTCTCGAATCCACCGGGCAATGGAAGCCTTAGCTGCCGCTTCCCCTTTGCGCACACCTCCAAACAATACAAATAGCCTATCCGATTTGCGAAACGATTCCATCACCTTCAAATTCCTCCGCAAAACTCTTTTAACGTCCAAACGCCGCAAACTGGAAGCCATGTCTCCGCCGTCCCGAGACCCAAGAACCGGCAAGCAGACTGCTTGATTCAAATGGAAAGGAGACACCACCTTGGGTAAAAAGGACGGAACCGGACGAATCACTACCTTCTCCCTTGAAAAGGATAAGAACGGCTCCCTACACAACAACGGCTCCCTACTCCGAAATGCATCTAGCTGAACAAATCGCCACCAGGAAAACCGTTTTCAAAGTCAAGTCCTTCACCGAGGCTCGAAGCAATGGCTCAAAAGGCGACTTGAACAATGCCGCTACCACCAGATTGAGGTCCTAAGGTGGAATTAACTCTCTGCGCGACGGTCTCAACCGAGAAACCGCCTTCAGAAAGCGCACCACATCAGGATGAGTACCAAGCGACACGCCCTTAACTCTGCCGCGATAACAGGAGAGAGCCGCCAACTGCACGCGCAGAGAACTGGCTGCAAGACCCTTATCAAAGCCGTCTTGCAGGAACCCCAAGATCGAGGGAATGTTAACCGTGGATGCACGAATCTGCCGCCTAGAACACCAATCCTCAAAGACACGCCAAACATGCACATAAGCCAAGGACGTGGACTGCTTACGCGCTCTAAGCAGAGTAGCCACGACTGCTGCTGAATAACCCCTTTTTCTCAGGCGCGCCCTTTCAATGGCCAGACCGTAAGCGAGAATCGATCCACTTGGGGCATGAAAAGAGGACCTTGAATCAACAAGTCCGCCCGGACCGGCAACCGCCACGGCTGACCGTCGAGGAGACACACGAGATCTGCATACCACGGACGCCTCAGCCAGTCGGGTGCCACGAGGAGAATCCGTCCCAGATGTGCTTCAATTCTCGGCACCACCCGGCCTATCAATGCCCATGGAGGAAAGACGTATAGGATCCCCTCGGACGGCCACTGCTGCAACAGAGCGTCGATGCCCTCCGACATTCTTTCCCGTCTTCTGCTGAAGAATCGGTTGGCCTTCGCCGACTGGAAGGTCGCCATCAGATCCATTATGGGCCACCCCCAGCGATCCACTATCTGCGCAAAGATGTCAGGATGCAGCTCCCACTCTCCCGCGTCTACTCGCAACTTGCTGAGAAAGTCCGCCTGAACGTTTTCCTTTCATGCGATGTGTGCCGCTGAAATCGCCGTCAACTGCTTCTCTACCCAAGCGAACAACACATCCGCCTCTTCCTCCATCGTTGCACTCCCCGTGCCGCCTTGACGGTTGATGTAGGTGACCGTAGCCAAGTTGTCGGAGAGCACTCGAACCACGCAACCGAGCACCAATTCCTCGAACGCCACCAGCGCCCGAGCAACAGCTCGCAGTTCTAAACGATTTATTGACCAGGACAGCTCCAGGGGAGACCAAAACCCCTGCGCGAACCAGCTCCCGCAGTGGGCTCTCCAATCCTCCAGACTTGTGTCTGTTAACACGGGAAGCCAGATCGGCTGCTCCAGCGGCATGCCTGCTGACAGGGATGACCGGAGGAGCCACCACCACAGGGATGTCCTGACCTGGAGTGGACACGGCAGCCGCTTGCTCAAAGTATCTGACCCTTTGCAGAGGCCGCATATGTATCCTGGCCCACGGCACCGCTTCCAACGTCGCCGCCATTGCACCCAACACTTGAAGATAGGACCATGCCGACGGCACTGGAACAGACCTGAACTTGCGAACTAGACTCCGAAGAGCGAGAGCCCTGCTTTGCGGTAAAAACACCTGGCCTCTCTTCACATCGAACTGTACCCCTAAGTACTCCAGATCCTGTGAAGGCGTGAGACGGTTCTTGGCCGGATTCACCACCCAACCAAGACTCTGCCTGTCGAATGCTCTCTGCCTCGGATTTGGCTCGAATCAATCAATCGTCGAGGAACGGGTGTACCAGAATCCCTTCCTTGCGCAACGCCACCGCTACCACCACCATAATTTTGGTGAAGGTTCGTGGCGCTGTCGCCAGACCGAATGGCAATGCTTGGAACTGGTAGTGACCCCATGGCAGAGCGAATCGCAGAAACCTTTGATGAGCCGCCCGGATAGGAATGTGCAAATACGCCTCTGTGAGATCCAGGGACATCAAATACTCCCCTTGGCGCACTGCTACTATGACCAAGCATAAAGTTTCCATCCGAAAATGCAGAACACGTAGACAACGATTCACGGCTTTGAGATCCAAGATGGGTCTTAACGATCCGCCCTTCTTTGGCACCACAAAATAAATGGAATACCGCCCCACGCCGTACTCTTCCTTCAGTACCTCTACCACGGCCCCTAGCTGGAGAAGCCGTTCTAAGTTTCCGCGGATCGCTAGTACCTTCTTGGAACCCCTGCAAGGGGACATGATGAAAGAATCCCGTACTGGCCGCGCCAATTTCAGCGCATATCCCTGCCGAATAATCTCCAACACCCACTGGTTGGAGGTGATATGGGTCCAAGCAGAAAGATACTCCCGAAGTCGTCCTCCTATGGGAGGCCCCTCCGCCGGGACCCACCTCACTTCATTGGGACTTGCGAGGTGCGGAAGCGTGGTTTGAGGAGAAACCTCTATTGGCTCCCCGAAACCCGCGTAAACCTTGGGCCTGAAATGGAAAATGCCTGCGCTGGAAACTTCCGAACCGCGTCGCACAAAACCTGCGGACATCTCGAAACTGGCCACGATATCCCAGACCGGACCTTCCTTGTTTTGGTTTATCCTCCGGGAGCCGACCCGTCTTGGACTCCCCCAGGTCCATAACCAACTTATCCAAGACCTCTCCAAAGAGCAACCCGCCTTTAAATGGCAACTTACTAAGGCGAGACTTGGAAGGACCGTCCGCCGCCCAATTCCGTAACCACACCAATCTGCGGGCGGCTACTACTGACGCCGTGCTGTTGGCAAGAGCTCTGATCAAATCATAATGCACATCCGCTAAATATGCCACTCCCGATTCCAGGCGACCCAGTTCCTTGAGCTCCTCAAATCCATATGCGGAGACTGTTTCAACCTCTGAACCCAGCGCAAACACGCTCTAGCAACCCAAGCTCCACAGATGGAAGCCTGCAAGGACAGTGAATCTGCCTCGAAAGCCTGCTTCAGCAACCCATCCACCTTTCGGTCCTGAGCATCCTTCAAGGCCACTGGGATAGTGGTCTTCTTTGTAACCGCCGATACCACCGCGTCCACTCGGGGCGCTTTGAATTTGTCCTTATCTTTATCTGCCAAAGGATAGAGCCTATTCAGAGTCCGGATACCCCGAAGTCCCGTCTCCGGGCGATCCCATTCATCCTGGATCATTCTGTCCACCACCCTGTGAACAGGAAACACTACATGCGTCTGTCGCACCGCTCGAATGACCAGATCTTCCACTTCCTCCTCCACCGGAGACCGAGTGGAAAGGTTCAGAATCTGCAAAGATTCTGTGATCAACGCCAAAAGTTCTTCCCTACAGAAGACCCTAACGATTTTAGCCTGATCCTCGGGCTCAGGGATCTCTCCCTCCTCGAGATCCGGAGTCCCTTCCTCCTGGTCCCAATCAATCTCATCACCGTCCAGCCAATCCGATTCCGCAGATGTGGAAAGGCACGTCCGAGGCTTTTTAGGGGTCGGTGACTCCTCGCCGCCATCCTCAACCGCCTCAGACAGCTGAAGGTGCCCAGAAAGTTTCCTAGCCCCCAGAAACCTACCCTGACGCCATAGACAGAACGCCTGATGCATCAACAAAATTAAGTCAGGACTGAAATCCCCGAGGTCCGTGGAATGAGCCCGCAGAGCCCCCGACGGCCCCGCTAAATCCTCTAACGCCGGATCCTGTGCAGGGGACTGAGGCAAAGCCACCCCCACCGCCAACGAGCCCCCCTGCGCGTCAGGGACCTCTTTTACATCCATTTGCTGTTCCACCGCTGAAGAAAGGGCTGCACACCCACGGCACACCCCTGAATCAGCAACAGTACCCCTCCAGGACCCACAGATAATACACTGTGGGTGACCTGTCATAGCCAGAGGAATATCTGAGTACCGGACCAACCCTAAGATACCAAATGACAGCACAGTCAATATATATATACACCAATGATTTTTTTTTTTATTTTTTACAACTGCATGTCTCCCCAAGACAGATTGCAGACCAGAGTGTCCAGGGCGCTCCAAAGCCCGAGCTATCCCCCTAGCTGCACCCCTTCGTGAGAAGAGAGTCCCCCGAAGCAAATACTCCCCCCCCCTCGCGAAAAAGCCCGATCGCGAAAACAAAAGGAACAAAAGAAAACAAAGAAAGCTAAGAGTACCTGCTGATCACGCTGCTCCTGAGCTGTCTGGCGCCTGCCAGCCATGCGGCCCACCGCGCTGCCAAAAATGGCCACCGTGACACCGTGACACCCGACAAAAAGAGCGCCAAACTCTGCTGGAAACCAGCGCGCTCCAAGCTGGGGCTCCCTGCCTCAAAGCGCGGCCTGAAACTGGACTTCCTTACCGGCAAGGTCCGCGCCGCCTGCCAGCTGCTTCAAAAGCTGTGCTGTCTTGCCCAAAGCAAGCAGCATGCACAGCCGGGGATTCCCTCCGAAGCCGCGATCACTCAGCCAACGCGGTCCGAGCAGGCAGCCGCTGATCAAGAGGTGCTCTCCCCCGAAATGTCCTGGGGGAGAGAGCCTGAGGTTTTAAAGAGGAGAATAAAAATCCCCCCTTACCTCCTTGTCGATATAGTAATCTGCTGTATAATTTTTTGTTGTTGTTGTTTCTAACAGGCAGGGAGTAAGAATGCCCAAAGTTATCCTTTTTTTTTTTTTTTTTTTAACAACAATCACCCCAGCTCACCTAACCAAATTAATCACACTACACTATCTCTAAGTTCCTTATCTATTCCTCCAGAGAGCCTCTACCAGGCTCACCGACGTCCTCCTGCTGCATGGAGACTGGTCACACTGGGACTGAGAGGAGTGAGCAGCAGGCTATATCCAGTGATGTCATCATTCTGACGTACCAGTCTCCAAAGCTGCAGGAGGAGGTTGACAACCCAGAGGTAGAGGACTGAACTGGAGGAACGATAAGGAATATTTTTTCTTTCAACATGTAATTAAGTTCTTGAATTCGTTGCAAAAGGATATAGTAAAACCTGTTAGTGTGGATGGATTTAAGAAAGGTTTAGATAAGTTCCTGGAGGAAAAGTCCATAAACCAAAAAAGAGGACATGGGGAAATCCACTGCTTACCCCTGCGATAAGCAACATAGAATCTATCTACTTTTTGGGATCCTGTCAGGTACTTATGGCACAGATAGAAAATCCCCGATGACCTTAGACCGACCCCACAAGGTGCATCCTACAATGCATTGCACAGGATTAGATGATCTTATTTTTCAAAATTGTGGCACAGAGGCACGTTCATGTGGGCATCACTCCTATCTCCCAATACTGAAGGTAATGGTGGAGTCAGGGTGCCAAGGTGGGGGGTACAGGAGAGGTCCTACAAGCCATTGGTAACCAGTGGTATTTTGGGGTTGATGGGGCCCACTTGGACTACCAAGGAGGATTGTGTGACATACATCCTATTTCTGTAGCAAATGTATACTTGTTATTTTGTTCTAAATGCAAGTAAAGTTAAAAAAAGATTATACACCCGTAACCCCCAGATTACCACATGATCTACCCAAATAAGGCATCACAAATACATCCACAAAATACAGACATTTAGCCTGACCCAGTTAGTATGTATCCTAAAACAGAGAAAGAACAAGATGCAGATATTTAGTGGGGTGAATACTGCATAACTTGAAATGGACAAGCCATCCTTTTAAAGTTATGCAGATTTTCAGAGATCCTACATTTTTTTGACAAATCTGTTTATTGAAACAACATAACCAAACAAACAACAGACAAATAAACAATGTTTTCTTTTCTTTCTTTTTTTGTTAAGAACTCCTCCCACAATCCACACACCTCGGGCAGGGCGGGTTCTTGTCCACCACCCGATGGCAATACAGCATTCTCAACAAACAAAGTACAGAGGCTCCACAGAGAACTCCAAGACCGCACAAACATTTTATCCCCCCCTCCCCCCCAACCTCCCCACCCCAAACTCAATGCTAGTACCCTAGGAGCTGGGAGTTGCTTAACCATGAGTAATGCCCCTCACCCCACTACAAGCCAAGCCCGTTAACACAGCCCGATAGTCAACCCACTGCTAGCACTTCACTCCGAACCTTGGGCCCCAGACACTGAATGTAAGGCAACCATATCAAGAGAAACAATGCCCAGCGTTGCGGATGTCCCCTCGCTGCTCGCTGTTCCATAAGCATAAGTTGATGAAAACTATTGCGCCACTCCCAAAAGGTGGGAGCCACCGATTCCCTCCATCTATGAAGGATCGGACTTTTCCCAACCAAACAGGCCTTTCGCACTAAGAGTCTTTCCCATTGACCCTTCGGGTGGAGTGGTCTCAAATAATCTACCGCCACTAGTGGGCCAGACCAACAAACCTGCTGATGCAATAAGTCACCTAAATATGCCGCAATTCTCATCCAATAGCGCCGAATACGCACACACCCCCACCACATATGTCCTAGATCTGCCCACGGATGGGAACACTTAGGGCAGCGATGGCGAACCTATGGCACGCGTGCCAGCTGTGGCACGCGAAGGCCTTGCAGCTGGCACGCGGGAAGGTCCGCAAAAAAAGAAAAAGCTGGCTCTGACTGCTGCCGCGGACGCGGCAAGGGCAGAATGCAGCGTCCCGCGGGGCCCCCTCCGCCCGCTAAGCCCCTCTGCAAGAGCTTTCAGATTCGCGAGGGAGAGCGTCTCCCTCGCGTCTCTGTTAAGCCCGCAGGGGCTAATGGGAAATTTCCCATCAGCCCCTTTAGACGCGAGGGACTGATGGGAAATTTCCCATTAGCCCCTGCGGGCTTAACAGAGACGCGAGGGGAGATGCTCTCCCTCGCGAATCTGAAAGCCCTTGCAGAGGGGCTTAGCGGGCGGAGGGGGCCCCGCGGGACATTGCAATCTGCCGCGGCAGCAGCCAGAGCCTGCTTTTTTTTTTTTTTAAATTTGCCAGAGGGGGGGGGGGGGGGTGAGGACTGCTACTGGGCGGGGGGGGGGTTAGGACTGCTAATGGGCAGGGAGGGAGGGAGGGGGGGTTTAGGACTGCTAATGGGCAGGGAGGGAGGGAGGGAGGGAGGGAGGGGGGGGGTTAGGACTGCTAATGGGCAGGGAGGGAGGGAGGGAGGGGGGGGGTTAGGACTGCTAATGGGCAGGAGGGGGGGTTAGGACTGCTAATGGGCAGGGAGGGAGGGGGGGTTAGGACTGCTAATGGGCAGGGGGGGGTTAGGACTGCTAATGGGCAGGGAGGGAGGGGGGGTTAGGACTGCTAATGGGGAGGGAGGGGGGGGTTAGGACTGCTAATGGGCAGGGAGGGTGGGTTAGGACTGCTAATGGGCAGGGAGGGAGGGGGGGTTAGGACTGCTAATGGGCAGGGAGGGGGGGGTTAGGACTGCTAATGGGCAGGGAGGGAGGGAGGGGGGGTTAGGACTGCTAATGGGCAGGGAGGGAGGGAGGGGGGGGGTTAGGACTGCTAATGGGCAGGGAGGGAGGGAGGGGGGGGGGTTAGGACTGCTAATGGGCAGGGAGGGAGGCAGGGAGGGAGGCAGGGAGGGGGGGTTAGGACTGCTAATGGGCTGGGGGGGTTAGGACTGCTAATGGGCAGGGAGGGAGGCAGGGAGGGGGGGGTTAGGACTGCTAATGGGCAGGGGGGGGTGAGGACTGCTAATGGGCAGGGAGGGGGGGTTAGGACTGCTAATGGGCAGGGGGGGGTAGGACTGCTAATGGGCTGGGGGGGTAGGACTGCTAATGGGCTGTGGGCTGATGGGGGCTGTCTGGAAATGGGGTGATGGGGGTTAGGACTGGTAATGGGTTATAGGGGGGGCTTAAACTGAAAATGGGGTGATGGGGGTTTAGGACTGGAAGTGGGTTGATGGGGGGGGGGCTAGGACTGGTATTGGGTTGGGGGGTTGCTAGGACTGGAAATGGGCTGATGGGGGGCTAGGACTGGAAATGGGCTGATGCAGGGACTAGAAGGGAATGGATGCTGGGTGAGGCTGGAACTAGAAGGGAGCTGATGTTGGGGGAGGATTAGAATGGGATGGGGCTGGGAGAGTAAAATGGAGAGGGGAAAAATATTTTGTGTGGGAGGGATAAAAATCTACAATTGGCCGGGTATTGGGAGAGTAAGTGGGGATTGAGGATGGAGGGGTAAAATTTGAGTGGATGAAATAGGAATGAGGAAAGAGCAAAAGGAGAAAGATTAGTATGTTAAAGTGGATGTAGAGAGAGAGAATGGAAAAAAAAACTAGAAGAGAGAAGAAAGGACAAATGGACAGCAGATGATGGAGAGTTAGCAGAAAACATGAAGAAACCAGAAGAAAGTGGCTGGAGCAATTGCAACTGTGTAACTGAGCTGAGGTATTCTGTTTATGTAATTCCTTTTTGACATTGCCACTTGTTCTCTTTCCCCAGTAGGTCATGTATTGTTATTGTCTGAAATGTATTGGTTTAATATTTGCAGTGTTGCCTTTTGATAGGTATGGTGTGGTGCTTTGTGAGTCCTGGTAGTGCTGTTAGGATACGGCGGGTTTGCTATTGGTTCTAAATGGGCAGTGTTTGTAGTAGTTCCTAATGTGCCTGGCGGTTGGCACTGGATTATAGTAATGTAGAAATCTTTTAGTCTGTCTTTATCCATACACTCATTAAGAGACATGTTTACTAAAAGTTAGTGTATGTTAGCATTATGCAAATATTTATGCAAATTGACGTGCTGGCACTTTGAGGAAATTCTTTGGTTTTGTGCGGCAGTTTGGGCACTCGGGCTCAAAAAGGTTAGCCATCACTGACTTAGGGCATCCCCCATGTTCAGTGAGATGGCTTCGCAATGCTCTCCGCGGAGAAAGGTGGGCCTGAATAAGACATTTGAGTTGGACCTCCCGCCATCTAACCCCATCTGCTAACCGCCCCAGGCGCCCGAAGGCAGCCCTGATCGAACCAGGGATGATCACACATCCCAAGTCCTTCGCCCAGGCAGCTTCCTCCGCTGAGTAATCAGGGGGGGCGCTATACTCGCCCAACCTACGCTTCAATTCGGCAATCGTGGGAGGGAAATCCTTCCCCAAAACAAAAAAATCTATAATCTGCACCGAGCGGTTCCCCTGCAGATCACTCTGGGTTAGGGTGCCGACATAATGAAATAATTGCATATACGCAAAAGAAGAGCGCCTTCAATTAAGGTCATATTCACCGCACAACACCTCCAAAGACTTACATCTCCCCTCCAGAGTAACCACCTGCCCAAGACACTTTATCCCCTGTCTCGCCCATTGACGAAAAAGAGCCGAGTCTGTTCCCGGGGTAAAACTACTATTTCCTTGTAGGGATAACCAACACGAAACCGCTGGAGAACTGCCCCATAACTTATTAAGCTGCTGCCACGTACGACGAAGGGGGACCACCAGCACGCTATCCAGTATTTGATGCGGCAAGAATGCACAATCCAACTGCATAGCTGCAGCCAATGCATGCGGCGCCAAAAAAGCCTCTTCAAGGGCCCTAGGAGTATAAACATCCGTATCCCCCAACCAATCACCAATATGACGTGCCTGACAGGCCAGAGAATATTTCCATAAATCCGGAAGTCCCATCCCTCTGGACTTCCACCCGCCTCTGAGACAGTGCAAGGGAATCCTCGCTCTCTTGCCCCTCCAAAGAAACCCCCGAATCTCTTTATCTATGCGGTGAAGGTCCTGGTGCAACAACCACACTGGTAAAATTTGCAACCAATACAGCAACCGCAGAAAGACAATCATCCCCAAGGCCGCTACTCTACCCGACAAAGATAACGGGAGTGGGCCCCAGGCTTGTAATTGCATCCGAAGTTTCAGAAAAAACCTATCAAAATTTAGTTTATACATCACCGTAGGGTCTGTGGGTAACACGATGCCCAAGTAAACAAACGAGTCACCCGCCCATCGAAGTGGAAAGATCCCTTGCCACTGCCCCCGAAGTGAACCCTCCACATCTAAGGCCTCAGATTTATCCATGTTTATACGCAAACCGGCAAATTTCCCAAACAAGGCAAATTCCTCAAGTAAATTAGGCAGCGAACATTGGGGAGACAACACATGCACCAATATATCGTCGGCAAAGGCCGCCATTTTAAACCCTTGCGATCTAATCCGCAACCCGCAGATATGTGGGGCCTCTTCAATCCTCCGCACCAAAGGATCTAAAGCCAACACAAAAAGTAAGAGGGACAAAGGGCAACCCTGACGTGTACCCCTCTCAAGGTTAAAATCATCCGATAACACACCATTGCAGAGGATTCACGCAGTAGGCCCTGCATACAGCAGCTCCGCCATTTTACAAAATGATGCTCTAACACCATATTGGGGCAGTATAAACTTCAAATAGTCCCAACTGACTTGATGAAACGCCTTTTCGGCATCAAAACTCACCAACAGAGACTGTAGATTCCGCTCCCGAACCCACTCGATCGAAGCTATAATTTTACGCAGGTTACGCACTGCATATCGCCCCCGCACAAAGCCCACTTGCGATTCATGCACCAAATCACCGAGCAAGGGTGCAAGCCGCTCCGCCATAATTTTTGCTAGCACTTTCAAATCAAAATTTAATAAAGAAATAGGTCTATAGGAAGCTGCCTGCGTCAGATCCTTCCCTGGCTTTGGTATGTGCATGATTCGTCCCCCAACCAAATCTACCCTGAGCTATCCTACGGAGATACATGTCCACCAAGACGGGAGACACCTGTTCCAATAGCTTGTAAAATTCTGCCCCAAAACCATCAGGACCCGGTGCATGCCAACGGTGAGCACTATGAATAACCCCACGCACCTCCTCCACTGTCACCGGAGCATCCAACTGGGTCTGCTGATCCAGTGTCAATTTGGGCAGGTTCACCTTTTGAATGTACCTCACCATCTCCTCCCAGGACCCCTCTCGCTTAGAATACATTTGTTGAAAATAATTTCGTAGTACCTGGGCTATCGCTAAGCTATCCCAATGTAACTGACCACGTTCATCCCGTAATGCCGCAATCGACCGGCCCCCTCTGCTCCCCTGCAGACACCGTGCCAGGGGTTTCCCGGGTTTATCATCAAAACGATATAACTGGTATCGATAGTATAAATATGATTTCTTAGCTCTTTGATGCAATAACTCATTGAGAGACACCTGGGCCTCCCAGAGCTGCCTCCTATTGAGCGCCGAAGGATCACCCGCACATCTCCATCGTGCTTTCACCGTTTGCTTTTCCAGTTGAACAATCCGTGCTGCTATCATTTTTGTCCTCCGAGCTACGTAGGAGATAATGTCGCCCCGCAAAACCACCTTCGCTGTTTCCCAGAGCAGTTCCGGGTCATCCACATGCTTTTCATGATTACTCTGGAATTCCACCCAGCGCTGCTTAAGATAGACATGAAAGTTCATATCTCCATAGAGCTCCAGAGGAAAACGCCAGATCTTAGCCCGAGGGGTCTGAACACCCCTTGCGAAAGTCGCCCAGACCGGTGCATGATCCGATACTTCCACTGGCCAAATTTGCGCCTCGCCCACCAGTGCAAAAAGACCCTCAGAGACCAAAATATAATCCAGTCGTGCACTTGTACCGTGCGCCCTAGATATATGAGTAAAATCCTTCTCGGTGGGGTGAAGCAAACACCAAGGGTCCACCACCCCCAACCTACAGCGCAGGGCCTGCAGTGCCTTAGTGGTCAAAGCACGGGCCCTTCCCCCCCCCCCCACCTCCCCCAATATCCAATTCAATGTCAAGAACTCCGTTAAAATCTCCAGCTAATATCAGGGGAACATCAGGCCACTGCTCGACTCGAGAGGCCAACCAGGCGTACAGCACACGATCCAAAATGTTGGGACTATAAAGATTCCCCAGAATCACAGGCTTCCCTTCCACCCTCCCACAGAGCAACAAATATCTACCATCCGGGTCAGTGTACTCTTTCTCCATATCAAAACGAAGTCGCTTGCTTATCAAAATAACCACTCCACCTTTCTTCCCCTTAGCCGGAGCTCCCCATATTTGCCCCACCCAGTCACGTTTCAACTTACTGTGTTCTTCCAGAGTCTGGTGCATTTTTTGTAACATAGCAATGTTGCATTTTAAGCGAGCCAATGCTTGTAGCACTTTATATCTCTTGACAGGGTTGCCTACCCCACATACATTCCAGGAAATAATCTTCAACGTACTGAAGAGAAGTCCAGACCTAATTGCAGAAAAAGACTGCTCGAAAAAAGGATGGCCCCCCCAGCCTGGGGCCCCCCCCCCATATAGTAGTATGCTCCCATACATCATTCTCCCGTACCCAGGGTAACCTCGTTCCAAACTCACCCAGCTCCAACTCACTCGATTCCCTACCCACCCTCCCATCCCCCAAACTCCCTCTCCAATCCCCCCCATCTCACCCCCCTCCCAAGTCCCCACCTCCTCCACCCCCCTCCTCCCTCTGCCAACAGCGTCCAGCCTAAACACAAGGCTGGTCCTCCGGGTAAAGGCATTCGGACCTGACTTCCGGTCTGGGCAATGAGCTGATCGGCTGGTGCACGGTCAGCTCCGGGCGATCGCCCCCACAAAACCGCTACAAATCCTTTGAAATAAACCCTCTCTACCACCGGTTTTGATTCTCCCCTGACGGGGCTTCGACCCTCGGCCGCTGAGGCGATTCGCGGCCATCCTTACCTGCTGGAGAAGAAAGTGCAGTGCAACGGGAGATGTGTAGAGGCCAGTCGGGCACCCCCTCCCACCGCCATCGTTAGCTCTCCTGGTGCGGGATCCGGTGTTTGAGGGCATGAACAGACCTGCAACCTTTCAAACCTGAACGGAGAAGACCCTGAGCTACTTCGCAAGTCAGCCGGTGGCACGATCGGGCATCCTTGCTACTGCCAGCCTCCACTCCAAATAACACGTGGTGGCCTAGCTCCGGCGGGAGCAGGCCGGCGGCATCCTCCAGCGACCCGCCACTACTGACAACGCCACACCCGCGGAGGGCCGAACTCGCAGGGGAGGTGAGATCAGTGACTACCCGGCTTGGAAGGGACTGGGGGGAAGAGCACCGAAACATACTCCCACTCCCGCGGCTGGCTGTTCTTTCGGGGGGCACGATAATTTCAGCGGAGCGAAGGCCTGGGACTGCTTATGCCCGATCAGGGGAGCGTAGCTGCTGCCGTAAGCAAGGGAGATTAGACACCTGTCTCGTCGGGGCACAGCGCTCTTCACATTCCTTGTAGGGCCTCGGGCGATGGGGAGATCGGCGGCCCCCTGCCTGACAGCGGCGAGCGCTGGTGCCTGGGAGAAAGCGAGCCAAAGTGTGGTAGAACTCTCCTTTCCTGCCCTATCTCCTAGATTCCTCCTGGAGTACTGGACCTGCAGCCCCGCGGCCGTTCCTGCCTGGCTTGGGCAGACAACTCCACTACAGCGACCTAACTCCAGTACAGCGGGGGTCTGCAACTACACAGCTCTACCTCGGCTATCTTAAGGGAGCAGAGCCCTGCGGGGAACGTGGTGCATACAGTATAGCTGGCCCGATGGCATCTAAGGCTCCGCGAAAGGAGAGACCTCGCCCTACGGAGGGAAAACCAGAAGAAGGCTCACCATCTAGCCCGAAACCGGGTACCCCACCAGATCTGGTGGCCGAGGTTAGTGCTGCAGTGGTGCAGGCGCTCAGCACACGCTTCCAGGATTTAGTGGAGCAAATTCAATCGCTGGGACAACGTTTCACGATGGTGGAGGAGCGTCTGGAGCAAGTGGAGACAAGGGTGTCCGATGTGGAAGACACGCAACATTCAATGGTGGCCAAAGTGGCCGCCCTAGAGACTTTGGTGAAGCAACAAGGGGATAAGCTCGATGAACTGGAGAACCGAGGTAGGAGAAAAAACCTGCGATTCATCGGTGTCCCTGAAAGTGTAGCTGACAGTGCCCTACTTGAATATTTACAATCATGGATTGGGAGCCTCCTGCCAAGTCTGGGAGGAGAATCACTCAAAATAGAGCGGGTACACCGGCTTGGCCAGAGAAGAGAGCAGGCCAGGAAACCACGTGCAGTAATTGCCCGCTTCCTCGACTACAGACAGAAAGAGGTGGTGTTAAAAGCGGCAAGGGGCAGACGGCGGAATCAACAGGACACCGAGCCGATCTTAGTATTTCAGGACTACTCGATCCTCGTCAGTCAACAACGCAGGGCTTTTTCAGGAATCTGCACCCAGCTGTTTAACCGCGGCATTCGCTTCTCACTCCTCTACCCAGCGCGGCTGCGGGTCGACCACCAAGGCCACACCCGCATTCTAGCGACCCTGGAAGAGGCGGCTACCTTCCTCGACTCTCTGCCAGACCAACCGACTTCCTAATTGCTACAGGACTATCTGGAAGTGAGGTGTACCTTCCCATGTGTGGTAGGGAGAGCTGGAGCCCCCGGGGGCCGACCGGCCCTTGACGGCCTCCCTGCAGCTTCCACTACCATGGGAGAACTCTTGGTTTTGCCTTTCATGTTGTGTACTAGACTGGGATGCAGTGTCTCACTACCTTGATAACATTTCTCATGCCAGGGGAGACACTGTATCCTTGTTATTTTGTTGTAATGGTTACTTTGTTATACTTGCTGATGCTTTGTTGGCTCCCTGTTTATTTCCCTTATTGCAATGTCTCTGCCCCTATGTTCCTCCTTGACCCTCCCTCCTCCCTTCCCTTCTTTATCCCTCTACAGGGGGGGCTACGACCTGAGACAAGGGGGGCGGTTGGGGGAGTAGAGGCCTAGACTCGATAACGCAGAGATATAGGTATCGACGAGGGGGGAGGGGGGGGGGGTGATGGGAGGTCATCTGGGAGGGGGGTGTGCAGAGACCTTGTGAGAGCAGGCGAGTGGAGGGCGATAGCGCCGGGTGTGGGAGCACCGGTACAGGGGTTCGCAGCAGAGACTTTATGTCTCTTTTTCTTTTTTAATTTTCCTGTTGGGGAGGGTGAAGCATTGGAGGGGCGAGCCCGCTTGCCATAGGAAGTAGTCCAGGCTATGACTGGACGGGAGGCTTGGGAGGGGAGGGGGGATGGGGGGGGAGGGATGGGAGGGGGGAGGAGGAGGGAGGGGCAGGGGGAGGGGAGGGGGTACACTCCAATGATTGTTCTTAGATGGAATAATTGCCTACCTATAGACGGGGAGGGATACCAGGCTGGGGGTATCCCTCTGCAGTACTTGGTAGTGATTCTGTGGTGGCGCCTTGGTACTGCCCCGGCGCTTTGAAAATAATCACATGGAATGTCTGTGGGCTGGGAAACCCTATCAAGAGGCATAAGGTATTGCAAGCGCTGGCTCGGCATAAATGTGACATTGCGCTCCTTCAAGAGACCCACCAGACGGCCGTTGAACATAGCAAACTCTGTCGGAGCTGGGTGGGCCAAGTGTGGGGGTCCCACGCCCAGGGGCATAAAGGAGGAGTAGCGATTCTAATCCATAAACGCATACGATTCGTAGAGGAGACGGTCCTTGCTGATAACACTGGTAGATCCTTGTTGATTTATGGTCAGTTAGACGGTAAACCGGTGATTCTGGGCAATCTCTATGGTCCAAATCTGGCTGACCCGGGTTTTTACAATGGTCTGGCATCAAGGGTGGAGCAGCTTCCAGAGTGTCCGGTGATTTTGGGCGGGGACTTTAATGGAGTCCTAGATGTGGACCTGGATACTTCTAGGAGAGGGGGTGGGCGGGAGAGGATAGTGCCCTCCCAGACGTTGTTGCGGTTCTGTCGGAGATTAGGCTTACTGGATCCTTGGCGAGTCCTGCACCCCTCCGAGAGGGACTATACCCACCAATCTCGAGCGCATGGTTCTAGTGCCCGTATTGACTACGTAATGATCTCAGGGACTTTGTTTACACACACCGAGGATGCACAGATTGGTCCTTCCGAAATATCAGACCACGCGATGGTGTGGCTTGCCTTACACTGGGGGCGGGACACACATCGATCACACCTGTGGAGATTCCCCCTAGAACTCTATCCCGATGGGCAATTTCGTCAGTTTATCCGCCAGAGATGGGTGGAATTTCTTGCCAACCACCAGGTGCATATAGATGACCCCGAATTAGTCTGGGAAACGGCAAAGGTGGTTCTTCGAGGGGACATCATCGGTTACGCCGCGAGAAGGCGCCGGTTGATGGCAGAACGTATAGTACTGCTTGAGCGTCGAGTCACTACGCTACGGCGGCGATGTGTCCACACGCCAACGCTGTCCAATAAGAAGTTGCTATGGGAGATCCAGACCGAGCTTAACGAGCTTTTACATCAACGAGCAAAGAAATCGGTTTTGTTTTACCGGTTCCGTTTGCACTGCTACGGTGACAAACCTGGCAAGTTGTTAGCACGCTGTCTGCGGGCCCGACGGAGTCCTGGCCACGTAGCGGCACTGAAAGACGGCCAGGGACGTGTGCATAAAGAGAATAAAGAAATCGCAGAGATTTTTCGTACCTTCTTTCAAAGCTTATATACATCCGCGGCTGGCTCCCCGGCGGGGCTGCAGGACTATCTTGAGGGCTTGGAGTTGCCTCAACTCACTTCAGCCCAGAGAGAGGTTTTAGATGCACCTATTACGGTGCAGGAAATACAATCCGCAATATCGGCAACCCAGTGCTATAAATCGCCGGGGCCAGACGGATTCGGGGCTGAAATCTATAAGATCCTAGGGGACGGGGTGAGCCCACTCCTGAGAGAGGTCTTTGTCACCAGGGTAGAGCAAGGGGCGTTCGGCTGGGGACGTAATCATGCATATATCACCCTGATCCCGAAGCCGGGTAAGGACCCAATGCAGGCAGCTTCATATCGACCCATCTCCCTACTAAACTTCGATCTTAAACTTTTGGCGAAAATTCTAGCTGACCGCCTGGCGGGGGTATTAGGCTATTTAATTCATGACGCACAAGTGGGCTTTGTGAAAGGCCGCTATGCCGTACGAAACCTTCGGAAGATTCTGGCCTCCTTGGAGTGGGTTCATGCTCACAATATTTCGTCGTTGTTGATTAGCTTCGATGCAGAGAAGGCCTTCGATAGAGTGGACTGGCGTTATCTATGGAGACTGCTACCACGCTACGGCATTGGGGAGGATTTTTGTAACATGGTGCAAAGTCTGTACATTTCACCGACCGCGGGCATACTGTGCAATGGCCTCATCTCGGACGACTTCACGTTGGGTAGAGGTACAAGACAGGGCTGTCCGTTATCACCCTTGCTATTTGTTCTTTCCTTGGACCCGCTGATTCGCACCGTCGTAACTTCGGAGGGGATACAGGGAGTGGGACTGCGGTCGCAAACTTTCCTTATCTCGGCCTTCGCCGATGACTTGTTAGTCTATTTGATGTCCCCGTCCACTTCCTTACCCTCGCTTTTAGACGAATTCCTGCGGTTCGGAGCAATTGCAGGCTTGCGCATTAATAAAGATAAGTCTGAAGTAGTGGATGTCTCGGGGCATTTCCGTGGTTCATGGAGGGGACCCTTCCCTTTGCGGTGGGCAGACAAAGAATTTATCTATCTGGGCATAACACTGACCGGTAACCCCCAGGATTTATACCGACGTAATTTAGATCATATACTGCGGCAGTTGGCGGTGCAGTTGAGTGCATGGGGACCTCTCCCGTTGTCTCTGGCAGGGAGGATAGCGGCAGTACAAATGATAGTCCTACCCAGAATCTTGTACTGGTTGCAGACCCTGCCGGTCTGGTTGTTTCGACGAGACTTGTGTAAAATGGAGGCTCTGCTTAAGCGCTTTCTTTGGCGGGGGCAGCGGGCGCGGGTCGCATGGAATCGCCTGCTTGGAAAGTGGCGAGAGGGTGGCATGGGCCTTCCCGACTTGAAGACTTACGCATTGGCTTGTCAAGCCAGACACCTGGGGGACTGGCTCGGGGGGATGGAAGTATACACGCCTAGGGCTTTAGAGGAGTGTTTGGTGGCCCCTGCGTCTCTCCTGGCGTATTTGCATGGCACGGCCACGGATCTCACGGCTACTAGTCGGCAGAGTCCGTTAGTGGACTCGGCCCGACGCACATGGCAACTACTTAACAAATATTGGCGGGAAACGTGGAAGGTGTCTTGCTGGTTGCCGCTGCAGGGCAATGCCCATTTCACTCCAGGGTCCGAGACCGCGGTGTTTCGGGACTGGTGGATACGGGGCATCCGGTTGATAGGGCATTTGGTGGACCAAGCGGGAAACTGTAAATCATTCCGAACGCTCAGTCGGGAATACGATCTCCCTGACACGCATTGTTTTGCCTACATACAAATCTCCCACTATGTGGCTGCACTGCCGCGCGCAGCGCTACAGGCTGAACGCTCAGCCCAGATTTTGGAATTTTTTCAGCTAGGAGAGGGAGTGCTCGCCGTCGATTTCCAACTTGAAACGTAGTTTGGAGCGATATCGCCCATCCCTGATTATAGTGGAGTCGAGAGAGCTTGGGCGACTGAATTGGGTGTAGACGTGCAGCCGGGATGGGTACTGACAGCACTGAAACGGATTAGCCGACTAGTACAAGGAGCGCGCTGGCGTGAGATTCAATTTAAGTGCGTGACTAGGGCTCATTTTTCACCACGGCGGGCGCTGCGTAGTCGGCTGGACACGGATGGCTCCTGCCCACGTTGTTCGGAGCCCTTGGCTACTCTCCTACACATGTGGTGGGGTTGTCGGGGAATACGGGCATATTGGGCCCGGATATGCAGATTCCTTAGCATGCTGCTTCAGCGAAGGCTTCATTGGACGGGCCTATTTATAGCACTTGATCAGTTGCCGACCCCCGGACCTGTGAAAGCGGGTGAGAGTTTGCTTGTGCGGAAGGCCTGTCTGGTGGGTAAAGGGCCGATTCTTCGACTATGGCGGGAACGCCAACTGCCCACTTTTAGTGAATGGCGGAACAACTTTCATCAATTAATGCTAACGGAGCGTTGGATGGCGCGGGGCAGTGCCAGGCGTTGGACAGTTTTTCTGTCGGTGTGGGAGCCATATATCCAGCAGCTCGGGCCCCACAGCCGTAATGCCACCCTCCAAGGGGGGAGTTGAATGATTGCGGACCTAAAGAAGTGGGTAGGCGGTAGCTGCTTTACAGTTCTTGATGATAATTGGTTTATGAAGTGGTAATGGAGTGTGGGTGGGCGGGGAGGTGAGGGGTGGGGATGGGAGGAGGGGGGTTGGGATATAATGTAAAATGCCCACCTCTTGTATTATCTTTCTGTTGGCTCCCGGGGGGGTGAAGAGTAATTCCCCCCCCCCCCCCCCGTGGTGCCGTTTGTTGATATGTGTCTGGATCTTATGGTGGACTTAAATAAAGTATTAAAAAAAAAAAAAAAAAAGGCATTCGGACCTACCCCCCCACTAAATATCTACACCATCCCACTATTTCCAACCCCCTAAATCACCCCATCGTCCAAAAGCAATCCCACTACCTCGGGGAAACACATCCTATCTACCCTTCTCCCCCCCCCCCCAAGTGATCCCAAGCCCCTCTTTCCCATTATAATCCTCAAAGATAGCGCTCCCCAGATCCCACTTAGAGGGCCATGCTCAAACAATATCCGCGCTACCAAAAGGGAAGGGATATGGGCAGCCCTAAATAACAACCTCCACCACACAGCCATCCCTAGGTCTCCCCTCACAAACAACATAAACACCCACTCCATAAGCAACGATTCAAAGGGTCTTCAGCTCAGCCCTTGTCCCGGGAGCCCAAACAAATACTAACTCAACTCGGTACAGCAGGCCAGACAGGGATGCACACGGGGCCATTGCTCCCTCTAAACCTCAAACCCCACCTTGCTATTAGAATCAGCCTAGCCATAACACCTCCCACCACTGTCATGCTCAGCCGGGAATGAGCTGAGCTGCCTCACAAAGTTGTAGATGTTTTTGTGGGGTTTTTTTGTTTTTCTTTTGAACACCATTGTAAACAACCCTCACAAGCTTAAGGGAGAACAAAATACCAAACACCTACAAACCCACTTAAACTTACACAAAAACACTCAGCCCCACCAACATACACTCATAGTGACCCACGTTGCAGCTAAGCATAAATAATACAAGCCAGTCCCAAGCTAGCAGAAGTCCAGGCCTTCAGACTTGTCCATAGCAATGCAGTCACATCAGCGCTGTCAATTTCTGCATTTGCACCATCATGGATCCGTGGAGGCAGCTCTCGTCAATCGCTCCAAGAAAGTTTGGGCCTCAGCGGGGGACGTCAAGGAGTGCGTCTGCCCTTGGTGCTCCACTCGTAACCGAGCAGGATATAGCAACGAGAAGCGCACCCCCTTATTTGCCAACTGGGTGCATACAGCAGAGAATGCTCGCCTCTGCTGACTGACCAGGAGAGAGTAATCCTGGAAGACCAGGATCGGTGCAGAGTCTCCAGCTTGTCGCTTTTGATTGCGAGCCGCACAAAGCACCTCTTCTTTCTGGCGGTAATCCAAGAATCGTGCAATGAGCGCACATGGCCGATGCGCCTGAACACGCTTTGGGCCCAATCTATGCACTCGCTCCAGCTTGATGGGGCCCTCGACTCCACCGCCTAAGGTCTTCGCAATCCAAGTAAGTAAGAAATCCATGAGAGCGCCATCCGTCACACTCTCCTCAATTCCAATAAAACGGAGGGGTTTTCTGCGCCCTCGGTTTTCAAGATTGTCCAATTTATCACCTTGTTGTTTCACCGTAGCTTCCAGGGCCTTTACTTTCGCTACTAGGGAGTGCTGAGTATCCTCCAGATCCAATATTCTAGTTTCTACCCGCTCCATACGCCCAGTAAACTCGCTGATGTTCTGACCAACTGAGTGTATCTGATCTGCTAACTCCCGAAAGCGATCATCAAGGGCCCGCACCACAGCGGCACTTACATCTGCCACCATTGCTTGAGTGCAGTCTGAGATAGGGCTATTAGGAGCTCCCTCCGCCATCTTTAGCTCCGGGACCCGAACCTTCTCCCTCTTCGACAGTTTAGTAGCCATTGGACTTCGCCAAGCTCCCGGGGTGTTCACTGCCACTCTCCTTGTACTCTCTCCCCCAATATTCAGCGGGTTTGAGGGCATTCACCAAATGTTTAGGCAAGAAAAAATGCTGGTTTCTGGAGTAGTATGCCCGGAGCCGACCACCACACGGCCGATCAGCTCATTGCCCTCGAGATCCTTAAGTAGGATCCCTGAAAATCTACATAGAAATTTAAACAGATATCCTATCCACTTAAAGTTATACCTGCTATTGTGTTTGGTATTAACTGCTTACGTTATCCAAAAAATGGCTGAATTTTGCTGTTTGATGCATAAATTATAATGCTGTTCTTGGTTCACCTCAAATAAATAACTTTGTCTCTTTGGCGACTTAAACAGTCAAAGGTTAGATGTTAGCCAATGGGTTAGCTGTAGAAAAAGCATAGTTACTCACCTGTAACAGGTGATCTCCGGGAACAGCAGGAATTTAGTCCTCACATATGGGTATCATCGGTACCGACGGAGCCTGTGCGGGAACGCTCCCCAGCGTCCAATTAGGAAGCTTTTGGGAGCATCCCACAGTGCCTGCGTGCTGCCTTCCTGCCTTTCCCAACTGCCTCTCTCCAGTTGAGTTTTAAAACTGAGACAAAGAGAGAGAGAGGGAAAGGAAAAGATAGATAGAGAGATACAACTCCTAGGGGAGGTGGGTGGGTTGTGAGGACTAAATTCCTGCTGTTCCCGGAGATCACCTGTTACAGGTGAGTAACTATGCTATCTCCAGGAACAAGCAGGAATGCAGTCATCACATATGGGGACTCCCTAGCTTTAGATGCCAGGGAGAGACCCCAGAAGTTGTGTGCCCCTGAGAAGGGCTCCACCTCCGCCCATGGATCTCTGGCATCCTACCAGGGATGGTGGGTAGGAGTTGATTAGGTATGGAACAGGTGTTGGAGAACAGCCTGACCAAACAAGGCATCCCGGCGGGAGTCCTTGTCCAAGCAGTAATGGGCTGTGAAGGTATGAACCGAGGCCCAGGTGGCTGCTCGACAGATGTCGTCGATAGACACAGAGT
Organism: Ichthyophis bannanicus; assembly: GCA_033557465.1. NCBI lineage: Eukaryota > Metazoa > Chordata > Amphibia > Gymnophiona > Ichthyophiidae > Ichthyophis > Ichthyophis bannanicus. The sequence continues at coordinate 476,506,913 of CM066036.1, forward strand.
GTAGATGAGCCATTGAAGCTGCCATGGCTCTCACATTGTGAGCTGTGACATGGCCCTCCAGAGGAAGATTCTTACACGTATAAGCAAAGGATATACACTGAGCAATCCAGATGGATAGTGTTCTCTTCGAGACTGGAAGTCCAAAATGAGAAGGATCAAAAGCAACAAAGAGTTGAGAGGACTTTCTATGTTGCTGTGTTCTTTGTAAGTAAAAGGCCAAAGCTCTTTTACAGTCCAAGGTATGAAGATTCCTCTCTGCATTTGATGCATGAGGCCTTGGAGAAAACACAGGTAGGTAGACCGCTTGGTTTAGATGAAAAGGCGAGACCACCTTTGGCATAAAGTGTGGATGAGTCCTAAGGACTACCTTGTCATGATGGAACCTTTTATAAGGTGGATCAGCTACTAGCGCTTGCAACTCACTAATGCGACATGCTGATGTGATTCCAATGAGAAAGATAACCTTCCAAGAAAGCAATTTCAAGGAGGTAGCAGCTAAGGGTTCAAAAGGTGGCTTCATGAGCTGCCCAAGAACCAGGTTTAAGTCCCATGCCACCGGTGGTGGCCTAATGGGAGGCTTAGTTAGAAGAAGGCCTCTCATAAATCTTGCTATAAGAGGATGAGAGGAAATAGGCTGTCCATTTAGAGGCTTAAAGGAAGCTGCAATAGCACTCAAATGGACTCTTACTGAGTTAGTCTTAAGACCTGCATTGGACAAATGAAGGAGATACTCCAGCAATGATTCCAGAGGTTTTGCAAGGGGGTTAAGACCCTTCTGCGAACACCATATGGTAAACCTTTTCCACTTGAAAGCATAAGAGCGTCTCGTGGAAGGTATCCTGGAAGCAAAAAGAATATCTTCTACTTGCTGAGGGAGATTAAGATCATGGAGATCTAGGCCTTCAGCAATCAAGCCCTGAGATGCAGAGACTGGGGATTGGGATGCCATAACATTCCGTCCTCCTGGGATAGGAGATCTGGAGCAGACCCTAACTCCAGGGAGGGAGCTTGAGAGAGATGTAGAAGCAGAGGGTACCACACTTGCCTTGGCCAATGTGGAGCTATGAGAATCATATGGCCTCTATCTCTCTGAAGCTTGAACAGGGTTTTGGAAATTAGGGGAATGGGTGGAAAGGCATACAGGAAGTCTTGACCCCAGTAATGGAGGAAATCATCCTTGGCCTGAGCCCCCTGAGCCAGAATTCTGGAACAGAACCGGGGAAGTCTAGCATTCCACGGACTTGCAAAGAGGTCTATGTCCGGGGTTCCACAAATTTGAAAAATCTTGGCCACCTGGTCTGGATGCAGAGACCACTCGTGTGGAAGCAGAACTCGACTGAGTCTGTCTGCCCAAGAGTTTTGTATGCCTGGAAGATACACTGCCAAGAAATGAATCTGATGCTCTCTGGCGAGGGCCCATAGTCGCAAAGCTTCGTTGCAAAGCGACAGAGAGCCTGTTCCCCCCTGCTTGTTCACATAGAACATGGCTACTTGATTGTCCGTATGAATGAGGACAGTCTTGTAGCTGAGCAGGGTGTGGAACACTCGAAGAGCAAGGAAGATTGCTCTGAGCTCCAAGAGATTGATATGTAGATGAGTCTCCTGTGGAGACCAGGTGCCTTGGGTGGAGAGGTCTTGCAGATGAGCTCCCCAACCCATGTATATAGTTCAAGTTCTATTATCCATTGTTACTATTACCCCTGTTTTCCAAGTTTTTCTTCCTGTTACATGTAAAAACAGATATATGTATCTTATCTTATCTGATGTTTTGTAGTTCTATGTAAACCGCGCTGATGATGAATAGTGCGGTATATAAAAATGTTAAATAAATTAAATAAATAAATCTGTTGTGAGAGTTGCTTGGGGTAAGGGCTGTTGAAAAGGGGACCCCAGCAACAGGTTTTGAGTGGACTTCCACCATTGGAGGGACAATATAAGGCGACTTGTGTTTGCTATTTTGTCTGACAGGCAACCTGATGCCTGGGTCCATTGAGTGGATAAGTCCACTGGGCTGCCCTCATATGAAGGCGAGGATAGGGAACCACATGCACAGTAGATGCCATGTGGCCTAGTAGTTGTAACATTTCTCGGGCAGTGAGATGAGGCTTTAGCACTGCTTGAGAAGCTAACTGCACAATGCGAAGGCAACGGGCCTGGGGGAGATAGGTCCTTTCCTTTATGGTATCCAGCAAAGCTCCTATGAACTCTAAAGACTGAGTGGGAGTAAGACTGGATTTTGGGATGTTTATTACCAGACCCAAATACTGAAGGATACGCATTGTGCAGGATGGAGAAGCCCTGGCCTCTGACTCTGTTGGGGCTCGAATGAGCCAGTCGTCTAAGTAGGGGAAGACGAATATTCCTAGAGTGCGGAGAAATGCTGCTACTACAGCCATGCATTTCGTGAACACCCTTGAGGTTGAGGCCAGGCCAAAAGGAAGCACCCTATAATGGTAGTGCTTTCCTTGAAAAAGGAACCAAAGGAACCTTCTGTGAGGTGGATGGATGAGAACATGGGTGTACGCATCCTTGAGATCTAGAGAACAAAGCCAATCCTGACTCTGAAGGCATGGCAGCAGAGTTCCTAGAGAAATCATCTTGAATTTCTCTTTGACAAGGAATTTGTTCAATTCTCTGAGGTCCAAGATAGGTCTGTATCCCCCTGTTTTCTTTGGGATAAGGAAATAGGGGGAGTAAAACCCTGTACCCTGCTGATGGATGGGTACTTCTTCTGTTGCCCCTTGGGCAAGAAGCATAGTGACCTCCTGACCTAACAGGTTGATGACAGAGGTCGGAGAATTGAACTGCCTTATTATTGTGTGAGGGGGCATGCTCGAAAAATGAAGCTTGTACCCCTCCTTTATGATGGAGAGTGTCCAATGCTCTGCTGTTATTTGCCCCCAACTGCGGGAAAAGTGACATAACCTTCCTGGAATAGTGGAAGGCTCTGGTCCCACGAGAGCCAGGAAGGCTAAGTTCTCTAGCTGAAAGTCAAAGGCCTTGTGAAGGCTGAGACTGCTGGGACGGCTGAGGCTTAGCAGTCTTTGCTTTCTTCTGTTTGGGTGGTTGCTGACCTTTCCTGACAGGCTGACCTGCAGAACATCCCTGCTGAGCATAAGCAGGATAATATCTTTTCTTCTTAGAAAAAAATGGCTCTACACATCAAACAGTAAGTAAGGATTTGAGGGTTTCTTTGTTTGGTTTTTTTATTACATTGCTAGCTCTCTGACTGGGAGCTCTTAAAAGGGTTTTGTGTATATTTTTTAAAGCAAGGTTACTTTCATTTTTGCTGTTTTAGGGGAACTTTGCTTGAGCACAGTAGGTTGCTGAACTCTGTAACCTCCTCAGGTTCAGAAACTGCTAATACATAATCAGGTGTTAGTTCCCTCCCTACCCACCCCAACTCCCACCCACCCCTAGTGAGCAGTCTTGCTTTATAGGGCACCTCCCCCTTTAACAAATCACAGTGAATTGGACCAGCACATTTTGAATATAATTAAAGAGATTTAACTGCTTTTTCTCTGAAAGGACAGCTGCGAAACCAGCTGGTACTTGGTAGATCTCTCTCTTTTGCTTTAACAGATACCTAAGCTCCACAAACAGAACAATGGCTGGGAAAAATCGTAGTGCTAAAGCTGTTGCCCCCGTTACAGCTTCTGCCTCGGTCCAGACAGAGGTCCTAATGCCAGTTGAAGAACCGGTTCCATGTGCAGGGTGCCTGCATGCTGAAGCTCTGAGGAAACAAGTGGAGGAACTCAGAGAGGAGGTGGCGAGGCTGAGGAGCATTCAAGACAGTGAGAAGTACATTGATGAGATGCTTCTTGCAGCAACCAGGCTCTCCAGGACAGGAGAAGATGGGTGCCAACAGAATGTCGATGGTTGGACAAAAGTCACCAGAGCCTGCAAAATCACCAATCCAACTTCTCCAGCCCTTGAATTGAAGAACCATTATGCAGCCCTGGAAGTGGAGGAGGTGAAAGCATCCCTGGAAAGGGAAGAACCAGAGTTCAAGTACCCCACAGTTGCGGAATCAGTGACCAAAAGGAAACGAAGGGTAGTGGTGGTTGGAGACTCTCTTCTGAGGGGTACTGAGGCGTCCATCTGCCGACCAGACTTGATGTCCAGAGAGGTATGCTGTCTGCCTGGTGCCAAGATCCAAGATGTTACGGAGAGTTTGCCGAGACTCATCAAGCCCACTGACTATTACCCAATGTTGCTGATCCATGTTGGAACAAATGATACTGCCAGGTATACCTCGGAACGTATCAAAAGTGACTTCATGGCTCTGGGACAGAGGGTGAAGCAGGTAGGTGCACAGGTGGTGTTCTCTTCAATCCTCCCTGTTGAGGGTAAAGGCCAAGGCAGAGAGGCTCGCATCCTGGAGATGAATGCATGGCTGTGTGGATGGTGTCTTCGAGAGCGTTTTGGTTTCCTAGACCATGGGATGCTGTTCCAAGGGTTGCAGAGCAGAGATGGCATCCATCTGTCCAAGACAGGTCAACGCATCTTTGGTAGAAGACTGGCTAATCTACTGAAGAGGGCTTTAAACTAGATTCGTTGGGGATGGGTGAAGAAAGCCACCAGGTAAGTGAAAGCCCCCAGGTAGGTGATACATTAAATACCTTTATGGAAATGGGTAACAGGGGTAACATATGGAAAGCAGTGTGTATTAATGTCCGTAGCATGGGAAATAAGATCCCTGAAGTTGAAGCTTTGGTGGGAGTGGCTGACTTGGATTTAGTGGCAGTTACAGAAACATGGTTCACAGAAAACCATGACTGGGATGTAACTATACCTGACTATACTTTATTCAGAAAGGACAGGGTAGGAAGAAGGGGAGGAGGAGTGGCACTATATGTAAAAACTACTATTAAAACTTTGGAATTACAGAGCTTAAAAGGGAGAGAGGAGGCATTGTGGGTTAAACTAGAAAGAGGGAATGGACCCTAAAGTTCCTGCTTGGGTTAGAAATTGGTTGGGTGGTAGGCGACAAAGAGTACAAGTAAATGGAGCTCACTCTGAGGAGAAGGATGTTACCAGTGGTGTGCCCCAGGGATCTGTCCTTGGTCCGATTCTTTTTAACATCTTTGTTAGTGATATAGCGAAAGGGCTGTCGGGTAAGGTTTGCCTCTTTGCGGATGATACCAAAATCTGCAATAGAGAAGACACCCAGGAAGGTGTAGATAACATGAGGAGGGATCTAGCTAAGCTTGACGAATGGTCTAGAATTTGGCAGCTGGGATTTAATGTTAAAAAATGTAAGGTCATGCATTTGGGCTGCAGCAATCCAAGGGAGCAATACAGTATAGGAGGTGAAGTACTTTTGTCCACTAAAGAAGAGCGGGACCTAGGCGTGGTTGTGTCTGATGATCTTAAAGTAGCTAAACAGGTAGAAAAGGCGACGGCAAAAGCTAGAAGGATGCTTGGGTGCATACGGAGAGGAATGACTAGCAGAAAAAAGGAGGTGATAATGCCTCTGTATAAGTCTTTGGTGCGACCTCATTTGGAGTATGGTGTGCAATTCTGGAGACCGCACCTTCAAAAGGATGTGAACAGGATGGAGTCGGTGCAGAGGGTTGCTACTAAAATGATTACTGGGCTTCATTATACAGCATATGAGGACAGACTTAAGGATCTTAATATGTACACCTTAGAGGAAAGGCGGGATAGAGGTGATATGATTGAGATGTTTAAATACCTCCGTGGCATAAATGTTCAGGGAGAGAGCCTCTTTCAATTGAAAGCAAGTTCTGCTACGAGGGGACATGGGATGAGGGTGAAGGGAGATAGATTCAGGAGTGATATGCGGAAATATTTCTTTACGGAAAGAGTAGTGGATCCGTGGAATAGTCTCCCAGTGGAGGTGGTAGAGATGAGGACAGTAACTGAATTCAAAAAAGCATGGGACCAACACAGAGGATCTCTAAAGGTAAAAAGTGCACTATTGTAGTTGTTGTTATGGAAGGACAGACTAGATGGGCCTTGTGGTCTTTTTCTGTCATCATGTTTCTATGTTTCTATGAAAGATTTCTTTCTAGCAAGATCAGCTGTGGACTTGGATAATCTATCCAAGGTGGAGTTGTCAGCATCCAACTCATTGGCTTTTTCCTGCCAATCTCTACCAAACAGGTTCTCACCAGTACAAGGGATATTTCCCAATTTGTCTTGTACCCAGAGCTCCAGATCAGATGTCTGGAGCCAAGCAATTCTACGTGCACCTATGGCAATGGCAGAGGTTCTGCTTATGCACTCAAAGCAGTCAAAAGCTGCACGGTTGACAAATTTAGAAACATCTTGAGCATGTTTGACCAATGTGAGAAAATCCTGTCTTCTATCCTCAGGAAGAATAGGACTTAAAGCCTCTAAATCAACTGTGACCTCCTTCAGGAACATTCCCATGTATAGACTATAGGAACTGATCCTGGCAGAAAGCATGGAAGCTTGGAAGACACAACGTCCAAAAGCATCCAGAGTTCTGCACTCACGTCCTGGAGGATTAGAGGCATGCCTCTTTGCACTCTTTATCCTTCTCATAGCTGATTCCACTACAGTAGAGTGGTGAGGAAGCTGAGCTTTTTGGAAATCAGGACAAGGAGGGATTCGATACAGAGTATCCAGTCTACGAGAATGAGGAGAGGTGGTAAGAGGTGTCTCCCACATTCTTAACATGAGATCATGCAAAATCTCATTAATGGGCAAGGTAGCTGCCTCTTTAGGAGTTTTAGGATATTGTAAAATTTCCAACTCCTTTGCTCTGGGTTCTGTTTCAGGGGCAACAGTAATGGACAGACCCCGAGCCACCTTCCTGATAAAATCCTGAAAGGAAATATCCTCTGGAGGCACTGTTCCCTCTAAGCTGTGCGCGTGTGTGCGCGCACACACCTCGCCGAGCGAGCGCACAAACTTTACAACAGAGCGCACAAAAATTATGCTTCTGATTCTGATATAAAACAATACAGACGTCTTAAAATTTAAAAGTTGTGATTGTAATTACTAGAAATTTTCCACTTCATTTGGTAATTGTCTATTTTCATTTAATTTGATTAAAATCAATGCGATGTACATACTGTATTCTGACGTGTAGTCAAATTTTAACGTATATAACTCCGAGTGCCGTTATGTGGCGCACAAAAATTTAACCTTCCTTCGAAAGCTGCAAAGCTGATATTTATGCGCACACAGCCTACAGAAAATTAGAGGGAACATTGTCTGGAGGAGACATCCTACGCTTAGGGGAGGAGGGCTCCCCTGGGAGAAGCATTCCTGCATCGACAGAACTGTCAGAATCCTCAGATTCTTCTGAGGACTCGAAGTACCGTCTGTCCGGATGCTCTTGAAGAGCCCGATACCCGTACCGACCGAAGTCGGTACCGGAAGTAATCGGTATAGGGGTATCGGGACCGGAAGGCATCGGATGACTGGGTACCGGCAATGCAGACACCAATGTCGATGTTATCTGTACCGGTACCGGTACCAGTTGGATTGTCTGTCGTGGTTCCGAGGGTGTCGATGCCGCAAGGAGAGCCGCCAGACTGCGTTCAATAGCCAGGATTCTCTGGTCTATCGACGCTGCCGATGCCTGAATATCGCCGGTACCCCAGAGCATGGCACCAGTAGTTCTACTGAGGTCGAGGCCTCGAGAACATCCTGGAGCCCCGATAATACTTTGGAAGCCGAAGCCTCTCGCCGGGGCAATTTAGCCGGTGCAGAATCCTCAAGGGCAATGCCAGAGGCATCTCGATGCTTAGAAGGAGATCTACCCTTTGAGGACCGGCTAGACTTATGTTTAGTTACCTGAGATCCACGGGAGGAAGACGAAGCCCTGGAAGACGTCGATGCCACCGAAGCTGCATCAGAGGAAAACAGGGTACTGAGCTTGGCAGCTTGGTTCTGTCGACCTCTCTTGGACATCATGGCACAGGCCATACATTCCGAGATGCAATGGTCAGGACCTAAACATTTCAGATACCACTCAAGGGTGTCGGTGACGGAGATGGTACCGCCACACTTGGTGCACTTTTTAAAACCCAAGGAGGGTTTCTCCATTATGGAAAAATCCTGGGCCTAAGGCCCAAAATGGTGCGTGCACCTAAAAAGAAAAAGTACTAAGAATTTTTTTTTTTTTTAAGAAAAGAATGAAAGAAAGAAAAACCCGGCGGTACCGGTAAAGCGTCGAGGAAGGCAGACGCGACCACAAAAAAGAAGAAACATTTTCTGCGGTGACAGGAACACGACCGCGGAAAACGAAGAACTGGAGAGAGGCAGTTGGGAAAGGTGGGAAGGCAGCACGCAGGTGCTGTGGGATGCTCCCAAAAGCTTCCTAATTGGACGCTGGGGAGCGTTCCCGCGCAGGCTCCATCGGTACCGACGATACCCATATGTGATGACTACATTCCTGCTTGTTCCTGGAGATAACATTTTCTGATTGGCACCCATTGCTGACTACAAATGCTTTTGAATATTAACCTCCATGTTTTTTCTTATAATATATTTATTGAATCTGTGGGAACCAAAGTACATCACCAAACACAATTACAAACAACAAACAGTGTTTGTTTACAATATAAATTTATTACCGGAGGATGTAGTAAAGGCTGTTAGTGTAGCTTGGTTTAAAAAAGGTTTGGACAAGTTCCTGGAGGAAAGGTCCATAAACCATTATTAAGAAGGGACCCAGGATATCAATGCTTGACCCAGTACAAGCATTGTGGAACCTGTGCCTTTTGGGGAAACTGCTAGGTACGTATGACCTACATTGGCCACTGTTGGAAACAGGATACTGGGCTTGATGGACCTTGGTCTGACCCAGTATGGCATTTATTTTAGACAGTTTTGTATGCCGCCTTATCCTTCAATCAAAGCGGTCACAACACAATTGGGGGATACATTTAACACGCGGGGATATGGGACACATAACACTAATACTTACAGGGAACATGGGCAATGGAGGGTTAAGTGGCTTGCCCAAGACCACAAGGAGCATCTGCAGGACTAGAAACCCCAGTCATCCGGCCCAAGGTTGCTGTCCTCTAGTGGGATTTGAACCCCTGACCTTCCAGCCTGAAGTACCTTGCCCCAACCACTAGGCTACTCCTCCCTAGGCTACTCCTCCCATATCTAATGTTCTTATGTTCTTAAAATATCAAGTGCCCCAGATTTTCTTTTTACTAATTTTCCCGTAAATCACAAAGTTGTTGCTGTTTTTCTAGAATGCTAAATGATTATGCTCAAGAAGCAAATCTATGGAAAGATTATTCCAGAGAAATGAGCTCGCAACTTCTGTCTGTAAAAGGTTGGTGGATGCTTAGAATGCACTTCCGATGGAGGTGGTAGGGACAAAAACAGTTATGGAATTCAAAATGGCATGGGACAGACACAGCCAAAGGATGAAATCAAAACAAACATAAATCTTTTAAACTTCAACAAATAGAGGGAGTGACTTGCATGGAGTGGTGGGTACAACCCTAAACAAAGACACAGAGGGGAGCAATCTACACGGAGTAACAGGTACAACTACTCTAACCATCTTACGGGGCAGACCAGATGGAATATACTGGTCTTTATTGGCCATCATACATTATGTTACTATGAAACTGATACAGCTCTGGGTTCTAAATAAAAGAGCCTTCTGGCTGGATCTCAAATCTCTACCAGGAATATACTATGATAATTTATCCCATTCCTTAAATAGCATGTTATGTACAGAAATGCTTTCCTATAGTCCTATCTCTGAATTGATTTCAAACCACTCTCTCAAACATATAAATAACTATTGTATATTTTATGTTGAGATTGTACCATCACTCTCAGATCAAGGCATTTTGCTATGTCTCAGAATCTAACCCACTACATTCTTCTTTTCTCCCACAGCCAAAAAAGAACCCCAAAAGGATAGGCCATTTCAGATGCAGTGGATGTATTTTTTGTAGAGATACGGTTGTAACAGATTGCTTTGCTCCACCACAGAAAAGAAAGTTGTGCTTCTATTCAAACTGTGATAGCTCCAATATCATCTATGTGATGGTTTTCTCATGTGAATTGAGATATATTCGAAAAACCAAAGAGAAGCTACGAACTAGACTGATTGAGCATAGGAGTTGCATTAAAAATGGACATTTGGAGATTCCTGTATGCTGCCTCAAGTGAGTTTTCAACCTGAAAATGCTCCTATGTATGTATTTTGTGAATTTAATTTTTTTTATTTGCTGGCACCGTTTTTTTAACTTCTTTTCTTATAGTACAAAAGACTTACTGATAGTTTAAAGATAATCTGTTTACCTGTGATGGTATTTAATAGGAAGCATAACTAGATTTCACAGGGTGTATTTCTCGTTTTCTCCTTCCACCTCCCCTTTTCCTTCCTCTCCCCCTTCTCCTTTCTCTTTCCTTTCCTCCTCCTGCCTTCCCCCTTTTTTAAAGTCTTATGGATTTTTTTAAATATGTTCTTTGGAAAATAGTTAAGAAAAGCTAAAAGGAGCAGTTGCAAAGGTTAAAGACTTACATCAAGCTTGGGTGTTGTTGAAAAATACTGTCTTGGAAGCCCAGACCAGCTGTATTCCATGCTTTAAGAAAAGTAGAAGGAAGTCCAAAAAACTGCCAGCATGGTTTAAAGGGGAGGTCAGAGAGGCTGTTGTTGCCAAAAAAGCATCTTTCAGGAAATGGAAAAAAGAGCCAAACGACGAAACCTGGAAACAGCACAAGCACTGGCAAGTCAAATGCAAGGCACTGATAAAGCAGGCAAAGGGAGAATTTGAGAAACTTGCTTGCTGCGGAAGCAAAAATGGGAAATAAAGATTTTTTCAAGTACATTCGTAGCAAAAAACTTGTGAGAGAGTCAGTTGGTCCATTAGATGATAGAGGAGTTAAAGGGGCACTAAGAGGCGACAAGGCGATAGCGGAGAGACTGAATGAATTCTTTGCTTCGGTCTTTACTGAGGAAGATGTAGGGATGTTACCCATGACTGAAGTGGTATTTAAAGGTGTGGAAGAATTGAAGGGAATATCGCTACATTGGGAAGATGTATTATAACTATTAGATAAACTGAAGAGTAGCAAATCACCTGGGCCGGATGGTATACATCCAAGGGTGTTGAAAGAACTGAAATATGAGATTGCAGACCTGCTATTAGTAATCTGTGAATTTTCATTAAAATCATCTGTAATACCTGAAGATTGGAGGATCGCCAATGTAACGTCAATTTTTAAAAAGGGTTCCAGGGGTGATCCGGGAAACTACAGACCGGTGAGCCTCACGTCAGTACCAGGAAAAATGGTAGAAACCATCATAAAGAATAAAATTACTCAGCATGTAGATAGTCATGTCCTAATGGGAGACAGCCAATATGGTTTTAGACAAGGAAGATCTTGTCTTACTAATCTATTATGTTTTTTTGAAAGTGTGAATAAACAGGTGGACAAAGGTGAGTCTGTTGATATAGTGTATCTGGACTTTCAGAAAGCCTTTGACAAGGTCCCTCATCAGAGACTTTTGGCAAAACTAAATAGTCATGGGATAGGAGGCAGTGTACTACTGTGGATCAAGAACTGGTTAAAAGATAGAAAGCAGAGGGTTGGGCTAAATGGCCAATTTTCCCAATGGAGAAAAGTGAATAGTGGTGTACCCCAGGGATCTGTGCTGGGTCCGCTGCTTTTTGACATATTCATAAATGACCTGGAAAGTGGAATAACGAGTGAGGTTATCAAATTTGCAGATGGCACAAAACTATTTAAAGTTGTGAAAACCCAAGAGGATTGTGGAAAATTGCAAGAGGATCTTGTTAAATTGGAAGACTGGGCATCAAAATGGCAGATGAAATTTAATGTGGACAAGTGCAAAGTTATGCACCTAGGGAAGAACAACCCAAATTATGGTTACACGATGCAAGGTTCCACATTAGGAACCACCACCCAGGAAAAAGATTTAGGCGTCATTGTGGATAGCATGTTAAAACCCTTGGCCCAGTGTGCAGCGGCAGCCAAGAGAGCAAATAGAATGCTAGGTATCATAAGGAAAGGAATGGAAAATAAAACAAAAGATCGCCGTATCTTAAAAAGGATATAGCATTATTAGAAAAGGTTCAGAGAAGAGCCACCAAAATGGTAAAGGGGATGGAAGGATACTCCTATGAAGAAAGGCTAAAAAGGTTAGGGCTCTTTAACCTGGAAAAGAGACGGCTGAGGGAAGATATGATAGAAGTTTATAAATTATTGAACGGAGTGGAACGGGTAAACGTAGATCGATTGTTTACATTATCAGAATATAGAAAGACTAGGGGACATGCAATGAAGCTACATGGTAAACTATTTAAAACTAATAAAAGAAAATATTTCTTCACTCAACGTGTAATTAAACTCTGGAATTTGTTACCGGAGGATGTAGTAAAGGCTGTTAGTGTAGCTGGGTTTAAAAAAAGGTTTGGACAAGTTCCTGGAGGAAAGGTCCATAAACCATAAACAAACGACTAACTCAATAAACCTTACATATCTCACACAACATGCAAAACATTTCACACAACATGCAAAAGATCTACTCAAACTGTCAGCTATATCACTATTGTAAATAACCACTGGTAATCAACTATGTTGTGCTCCATGTTATTATAACCTGTACATAGTTTGATAAGCACTGTTCTAGTTAACGTTCAAAATATGTTCCTTGTAATTACACTTGTAAATAGTTAAAAACATAATGTTCCTTGTAAATGTATACAGATGTATACAAATGTTCTGTTCACTGTTTAATGTAAACCGCCCCTGATCTCTGGAAGGGGCGGTATAGAAGAAAATGTTAAATAAATAAATAAATTATTAAGAAGGGACCCAGGATAACAATGCTTGACCCAGTACAAGCATTGTGGAACCTGAGTCTTTTGGGGAAACTGCTAGGTACGTATGACCTAGATTGGCCACTGTTGGAAACAGGATACTGGGCTTGATGGACCTTGGTCTGACCCAGTATGGCATATCTTATGTTCTTATGTTCCCTTTGCTTTTTGTCTTGCATTTATTTTGTGTTCTTTTAACTCCTGGGCTTTTCCATATAAAGGTGATTAATTTATCAGCAGTCCAGTGATCAAGAAAAGTCTCATTGGCCCCTGAGACGCAGGCACATATGCCAAAACGTGCTGGGCTACTGAACAAGTGGATAAATGTACTGGAGTTGTATTTCACAACTGATGATGGATAGAACTGCTTTACTTTTAATGTTTTAATTTGTGGACATTGATGTTACAGATAACACAGGTACACTACCAAAAAACTGCCTCCAGTTTTGCAACTGATTCCTATAGATTTTGGGGTGCTGAATCCAGGAAAAATAGCCAAAATGTTCCATCACGTCACGTTTTCTTGCAAAATTAGATTTCTTACCCATATAAGGAATGTTCACATAATTTCTTTTTAGCCGACTGCAGTTTATTTTCTTGGCCCAAAATAGAGGTTGTAATGGTTAACTAACTAGAAACACTCCCTCATGATATTTTAGAGTGTTTTGTATTCATTTTATACATTAACAGGACAATTGGGAGGCGGGGGCTTAATCCAGTACTCGCGCTGGCGCATGTTCTTTCCTGTTCGCCTCGCCTCGTTCGCTCGCTCGCTCGCTCAAACACGGTGGTTGCGACATGAACGTTCCTGTCAAATTTCAGTTTCTTGCAAGTTCATTATTAACTTTTTTTTTCTAAGTCGTAATCCAGCTTTATTACGAAGTGGTTAAATAAAGTTGTAGTTTGCAGTGCTGTGTATTTGTGATGGCTCACAGAGCCAGAGGTTGCGTCAACTCTCCGGACAGTTTTTGTTTTATTTGTGGGGAATATACCGTGAAAAAGCGGCAGAGGAACATTTCTGCATTTATTAAAAAAGTATATTTTGCCTATTTCGGTTTGAAGTTAGGCGATCAAGACAAACCGTGGGCTCCTCACAAAGTGTGCAAGACATGTGAGGAAGATCTACGCTTATGGATGAAAGGTAAAAAACAAGCATTTCGTTTCGGAATACCTATGATGTGGCGTGAACAAAGAGACCACAGCAGTGACTGCTATTTTTGCTCTTGCATTGTGAAGGGATACAACTTAAAAAATAAGAACGTAATAAGTTACCCCAACCTTCCCTCAGCAATTAGGCCTATGCCTCATAGCAACGAAGTACCTGTGCCTGAACCACCAAAATCTTTGGATCATATTTGTGTGGACGGTTCTGATCATGATGAGACTCATCAGATGGCTTTTCCCGATGAGTCCAGTACTTCCGAGTTTGAAACTGAACCAGATCCGAAACCTGAACTTTTCTCTCAAGCTGAATTGAATGATTTAGTCCGGGATTTAGGACTCCCAAAAGATGCTGCCCAAATGCTAGGTTCTTGGCTTAAACAGAAAAATCTATTGTCACCAGGAACAACTTTTTATTGGTACCGCAACCGCGAGACACAATTTTTGAAGTATTTCAGCAAAGAGGAAGATTTGGTATTTTGCAACGATATATACGGAGTGATGGAAAAGTTTAAACTCAAGTATGATCCTGCTGAATGGCGGCTGTTCATTGATTCGTCAAAAGACAGCATAAAAGGTGTTCTTCTTCATAATGGCAACACATTCGCTTCAGTTCCTATTGCTCACTCTGTTATTCTCCAAGAAAAATACGAGAATTTGGCCCTGATTCTTCAGAAGATTCGTTATGATGAGCATAAGTGGATGATTTGTGGAGACTTTAAAATTCTATCCATGCTATTAGGGCAGCAATCCGGTTTCACCAAATATCCCTGCTTCCTTTGCTTGTGGGATAGCCGGGCCCGCGACCTACACTGGGGGAAAAAAGACTGGCCAATTCGGGAGTATTTGAGACCCGGTGAGAAAAATGTTCTTCATGAGAGCTTGGTACCTTGTGATAAAATTCTATTACCACCTCTCCACATTAAGTTGGGTCTCATTAAGCAATTCATCAAGTCCCTTCCAAAAGATGGTGAGTGCTTTCGGTATCTTTGCTCAAAGTTCCCCCGACTTTCTGAAGCAAAGCTAAAGGAAGGAGTGTTTGTTGGCCCTGATATAAGGAAACTCATTTCAGATGGAGCATTCGCTGAAACGATGTCTGAGAAGGAAAAAGAAGCCTGGGATTCCTTCAAGGATGTTGTTCTCAAATTCTTGGGGAACAGGCGGGATGAGAACTATAAGGATATTGTTGCCAGGATGCTCAATGCCTTCAAAGAACAAGGCTGTAACATGAGCCTGAAAGTCCATTTCTTGCACTCCCATGTGAACTACTTTCCCGAAAACTTGGGGGCGTACAGTGAAGAACAAGGTGAAAGGTTTCACCAGGACATCAAGGACGCAGAGAGAAGGTACCAAGGAAGATGGAACACCACTATGATGGCTGATTTCTGCTGGTTGCTGCTGCGGGAAACCCCAGATGAAAAATACGCCAAGCAGCGCAGCAAGAGAAGCATTCGGGGGAAGAAGAAACGGGCCCACCAGGAGATTGATTGACCCAAGAATGACTTTAAAATCTAAACTGTGTTGACAAATATCGTGTTTTTACTAAACTTTGAAATAAAAATTTGCTAGTTATTACCACAGTGTCGGATCTCATTTATTAGAATTTTATTTTCACACCATCGGGTGTTTGTCTTCATGTATTGCAATGGTGCGGTTTGCGTTTTCTATTCTTACATACATACCTGTACAACATTTTTTGCACATTTCTTTGCTTTGCTTTGTGTCTAACCTTGCTCTTATATGCTCAATGTTTGTGCACATGTATGTGGCTGTTTTAAGTGCAGACAATTTTGCTACCATCACAGTGTGTTTTGTTGACATTACTCTATTCTTATGTGCTGCCTTGTTACAATTTTCTTTATTCTTATTTGAATAACTACTAAACAATTAGTATAAAGAATTCATCCAAGAAACTTTTATCTTGATCGCACTCAATCTGAAACGTTCACCTCAAACTGCTAACCCAATGTAGCAAAAAATCTGTACGTGATGGAGCAAATTGGTTACCAGATTTGGATTCAGCGCACCAAAAAACGTAAAAATCAATCGAAACATTAGAGGCAGTTTAAAAAAAATTTTTTTTAGTGTACCTGTGTAATCTTATAATTCTCTCTGGTTCATTACACAGGTACACTAAAAAAAAATTTTTTTAAACTGCCTCTAATGTTTCGATTGATTTTTACGTTTTTTGGTGCGCTGAATCCAAATCTGGTAACCAATTTGCTCCATCACGTACAGATTTTTTGCTACATTGGGTTAGCAGTTTGAGGTGAACGTTTCAGATTGAGTGCGATCAAGATAAAAGTTTCTTGGATGAATTCTTTATACTAATTGTTTAGTAGTTATTCAAATAAGAATAAAGAAAATTGTAACAAGGCAGCACATAAGAATAGAGTAATGTCATCAAAACACACTGTGATGGTAGCAAAATTGTCTGCACTTAAAACAGCCACATACATGTGCACAAACATTGAGCATATAAGAGCGAGGTTAGACACAAAGCAAAGCAAAGAAATGTGCAAAAAATGTTGTACAGGTATGTATGTAAGAATAGAAAACGCAAACCGCACCATTGCAATACATGAAGACAAACACCCGATGGTGTGAAAATAAAATTCTAATAAATGAGATCCGACACTGTGGTAATAACTAGCAAATTTTTATTTCAAAGTTTAGTAAAAACACGATATTTGTCAACACAGTTTAGATTTTAAAGTCATTCTTGGGTCAATCAATCTCCTGGTGGGCCCGTTTCTTCTTCCCCCGAATGCTTCTCTTGGTGCGCTGCTTGGCGTATTTTTCATCTGGGGTTTCCCGCAGCAGCAACCAGCAGAAATCAGCCATCATAGTGGTGTTCCATCTTCCTTGGTACCTTCTCTCTGCGTCCTTGATGTTCTGGTGAAACCTTTCACCTTGTTCTTCACTGTACGCCCCCAAGTTTTCGGGAAAGTAGTTCACATGGGAGTGCAAGAAATGGACTTTCAGGCTCATGTTACAGCCTTGTTCTTTGAAGGCATTGAGCATCCTAGCAACAATATCCTTATAGTTCTCATCCCGCCTGTTCCCCAAGAATTTGAGAACAACATCCTTGAAGGAATCCCAGGCTTCTTTTTCCTTCTCAGACATCGTTTCAGCGAATGCTCCATCTGAAATGAGTTTCCTTATATCAGGGCCAACAAACACTCCTTCCTTTAGCTTTGCTTCAGAAAGTCGGGGGAACTTTGAGCAAAGGTACCGAAAGCACTCACCATCTTTTGGAAGGGACTTGATGAATTGCTTAATGAGACCCAACTTAATGTGGAGAGGTGGTAATAGAATTTTATCATGAGGTACCAAGCTCTCATGAAGAACATTTTTCTCACCGGGTCTCAAATACTCCCAAATTGGCCAGTCTTTTTTCCCCCAGTGTAGTCGCAGGCCCGGCTATCCCACAAGCAAAGGAAGCAGGGATATTTGGTGAAACCGGATTGCTGCCCTAATAGCATGGATAGAATTTTAAAGTCTCCACAAATCATCCACTTATGCTCACCATAACGAATCTTCTGAAGAATCAGGGCCAAATTCTCATATTTTTCTTGGAGAATAACAGTGAGCAATAGGAACTGAAGCGAATGTGTTGCCATTATGAAGAAGAACACCTTTTATGCTGTCTTTTGACGAATCAATGAACAGCCGCCATTCAGCAGGATCATACTTGAGTTTAAACTTTTCCATCACTCCGTATATATCATTGCAAAATACCAAATCTTCCTCTTTGCTGAAATACTTCAAAAATTGTGTCTCGCGGTTGCGGTACCAATAAAAAGTTGTTCCTGGTGACAATAGATTTTTCTGTTTAAGCCGAGAACCTAGCAGTTGGGCAGCAT
This sequence comes from Ichthyophis bannanicus, assembly GCA_033557465.1. Classification (NCBI taxonomy): domain Eukaryota; kingdom Metazoa; phylum Chordata; class Amphibia; order Gymnophiona; family Ichthyophiidae; genus Ichthyophis; species Ichthyophis bannanicus. The sequence continues at coordinate 476,524,764 of CM066036.1, forward strand.
CTTTTGGGAGTCCTAAATCCCGGACTAAATCATTCAATTCAGCTTGAGAGAAAAGTTCAGGTTTCGGATCTGGTTCATTTTCAAACTCGGAAGTACTGGACTCATCGGGAAAAGCCATCTGATGAGTCTCATCATGATCAGAACCGTCCACACAAATATGATCCAAAGATTTTGGTGGTTCAGGCACAGGTACTTCGTTGCTATGAGGCATAGGCCTAATTGCTGAGGGAAGGTTGGGGTAACTTATTACGTTCTTATTTTTTAAGTTGTATCCCTTCACAATGCAAGAGCAAAAATAGCAGTCACTGCTGTGGTCTCTTTGATCACGCCACATCATAGGTATTCCGAAACGAAATGCTTGTTTTTTACCTTTCATCCATAAGAGTAGATCTTCCTCACATGTCTTGCACACTTTGTGAGGAGACCACGGTTTGTCTTGATCGCCTAACTTCAAACCGAAATAGGCGAAATATACTTTTTTAATAAATACAGAAATGTTCCTCTGCCGCTTTTTCACGGTATATTCCCCACAAATAAAACAAAAACTGTCCGGAGAGTTGACGCAACCTCTGGCTCTGTGAGCCATCACAAATACACAGCACTGCAAACTACAACTGTAGTGAACCACTTCGGAATAAAGCTGGATTACGACTGAACAAACAAAAAGTAATAATGAACTTGCAAGAAACTGAAATTTGACAGGAACGTTCATGTCGCAACCACCGTGTTTGAGCGAGCGCGAACGAGGCGAGGCGAACAGGAAAGAACATGCGCCAGCGCGAGTACTGGATTTAGCCCCCCGCCTCCCAATTGTCCTGTTAATGTATAAAATGAATACAAAACACTCTAAAATATCATGAGGGAGTGTTTCTAGTTAGTTAACCATTCCAACCTCCATTTTGGGCCAAGAAAATAAACTGCAGTCGGCTAAAAAGAAATTATGTGAACATTCCTTATATGGGTAAGAAATCTAATTTTGCAAGAAAACGTGACGTGATGGAACATTTTGGCTATTTTTCCTGGATTCAGCACCCCAAAATCTATAGGAATCAGTTGCAAAACTGGAGGCAGTTTTTTGGTAGTGTACCTGTGTTATTCATCTATTCTTGTTGGTTGCTTTATGACCTCTACTTAATAAAAAAATGCCATACTGGGTCAGACCAAGATCCATCAAGTCCAGTATACTGTTTCCAACAGTGGCCAGTCTAAGTCACAAGTACCTGTCAGGTTCCCAAAAAGGAAAAAAAAAAAGGAAAAAGAGCAAGGGAAAAAGAAATTCCTTTATTCAAAAATGTCCCGGCATGGCTGCCTTCTCAGAGGACCTCGAAAGGTAGAAAACAACATATTAAAAGCATAAAACATACATAATTACATGTTAAAGGAGGCCTACTGGACCTGGTTTTTGCCCCACAGACTACCTTCAATGCAACCAACACCCTTATGGCGTCCACTACCGCAGTCCCCTGGTCCGACCACAAGCTGATCACATTCCAAATACCCCTACCCGACAAATCTCAAAAGCACGCCAATAGGGTCAGCAGCACCGCCAACACAGCTCCACGTAGGTTTCAGGCTTTTGACAAGAACACGGTCTTAAACCAAACCCGCACACTCCTCGCCTCGACAACACAACTCGATCCTGAGGAGATGGTTCTCAACTGGAATAAAAGCCTCAGCTCAATCGCTCTACACCTACCTTCAAATAAACCGCCAGGGAAACGGGCCACTGCACCTTGGTACTCCACTGAGCTCAGATCATCACTCACCCTCCCGAGGAAGCTGGAAAGATGTTGGCGCCGATCACACTCTACTGATGACCGGCAGGCATATAACTTTCAACTGGAGAAGCACCACCAAGCAGTTACAGAAAGCATGAAAAGATTCCACACGGACACACTAAAGTGGTCTTTGAACAAACCCCACGACCTGTTCGCACTAGTTAAGAACCTAACAAAAGAACCAGCACCTGAGCAACCAAGTGAGATACACCCCCAAAAATTTGCAGATTACTTACAATCAAAGCTTTGCAAGACAAATAAATCCCCGGAACCTACCATCGCACTCGAGCCAAGATATCTATCACCTCTGGCCATATTCTCCACGCCATCCAAGAAACATATTGAAGATATCATTGCTGTGATCAACACGACCACTGCACAAACCGACCCTTGTCCTGCTTTCTGGATAAAGGAGTTACAAGCAGACCTCAGCCCTTTTATAGCCAGGCTCATGGACTGTTCCTTCACAACAGGCACATTCCCCCAATCCCTTAAACGCACCTCCATCAGACTGCTTCTAAAAAAACAGCAAGCTCGACCCAAAGAGGGCAGACTCATACCGACCAATATCAAGCATACCACTTCTGGCCAAAATTATTGAAAAAGATGTCCAAAGACAGATTCAAGAACACATCGAAGCATCCGCTCCCCTCGAACCCTGCCAACACGGTTTTAGAGAGGCACATGGTGTTGAAACACTCCTCACCACGCTCATTAACAACATAATGGCTGGAATTGACAACATCCGTCAAGGGTGCGTTCTCATGTTCTTGGACATAGCAGCTGCTTTCGATTCAGTAAGCTATGAGCTCCTCCTGCGACGTCTCAAGGAGAAGGGAATATGTGACACAGCACTTGAATGGTGTAAGTCGTATCTCTCGGATAGATGGCAGCACGTACAATCAGGGACCTCAACATCAGAACCATTCCACCAGAATCAAGGTGTCCCACAAGGATCTTCCCTCTCTGCGCTGATGTTCAACATATACGAGCATGCAGCCAATATGTGACATCATACGGTCTTTCAAGGTGAACTGTTTCAATGCCGTATCCATCTGGCTCCAAAACCAAAATCTTCTAATTCAACATAAGAAAACAGAGGTCCTATTCATCACAAGAAATCCAAACTTCATCACACCACCATACCTGAAGGTCAAGGAAGCTGAACTTCTAACCAAACCCTCTATCAGATACCTCGGAGTCACCTTAGACCAGCGATTAGACATGAAGACACACATAAGCAATATAGCAAGAGCAGTATACCATAAGATCCGATCTCTCCGGCATCTACGCTTCCTGCTTGAACCGGATGACTTCCGGACAATCTATCAAGCACTGATCATACCGCATTTTGACTATGCAAATGCCATACTTTCTTTTTCTGTGCACCAAGGTGTTGGAACAGCCTTCCTCAAAACATCCGATCAATACCAGACCTTTTGCAGTTTCGAAAAGCTTTGAAACACTACCTCTTCCTCTTGTCTTATCCATTAAACAATCCAGATAACACAACCTACCCACAGACTTTCCAAACATACAAATTCAATACAGACACCCCACAGACCTCCCATACACAATACTGAAGCCAGGATGAGATCATGTCTGTTATATTAATTAATTACCCTGTTATCCGAGTTGTATTTCCTGTTTTTTCTGTAAACACAAAGTACCGTTGAATTGTGTAACTCCTTGTTTATTGTAAACCGCGCTGATGCTGAATAGTGCGGTATATAAGAGACTATAAATAAATAAATAAATACTTCAGGGTCTCCCTCAGTCCACTCTGCACCTGCTACAGCTCGCGATGAACTCAGCAGCAAGAGTTCTTCAGGGAACATCCAGGAAGGACCACATAACGCCGATCCTGAAACAGCTTCACTGGCTCCCCATTCAAGGCAGGCTCACATTCAAAACCTTACTGCTGACTTTCAAAGCCATCAATGGGCTCTCCTCCTCATCTCTAACAGAGCTCATAAAGAGCAACCCCCTACCAGATCCAGAAGAGCAGCAGCGGTCAACACACTAATAATCCCGAAAGAGATAACCCAGTCCACCCTGGCAACAGTAAACAGAGCTTTCAAATTCTGTGCACCTAAATGCTGGAACACCCTCCCACCTAGCATACGGGCAATCCCCGACTTAGTCCAGTTTAGGAAAGCATTAAAACATCACCTCTTCCTCTTGTATTACCCAGAAGAATGTACCACCACAGCCCCAGCAACTAGCTAGCTGACGCAGTACAATGAATCCTCTATATTAGTTTGTCAAGATGTAAATAGTTACCCAATATGTAAATAGTTACCCAGGTTTGACCCACGTTCATGTACTGGTTCATTGTAAACACAGCTACAGAAATGTGTAAGTTTTGATGTTCTATGTAAACCGCACTGATGCGGAATAGCACGGTATATAAGAGAATGTAAATAAATAAAAATAATTGATAATTGGAATGCAAAATTGAGTTTAATAAAATCATAAATAAAATAAAAAACAATTTTGTCATTTGGCTCTTTTTTTCCATTTCCTGAAAGATGCTTTTTTGGCTACAACAGCCTCTATGACCTCATCTTTAAACCATGCTGGCACTTTTTTGCTCTTCCTTCCACTTTTCTTAAAGCGTGGAATACAGCTGGTCTGGGCTTCCAAGATTTTATTTATAAATAACGCCCATGCTTGATATAAATCATTCACTTCTGCAGCTGCTCCTTTTAGTTTTTTCTTAACTATTTTCCTCATTTTATCATAGTCTTCCTTTTGAAAGTTAAAAGGTAGTACAGTGGATTTCCTTGCTGTCCTCCCTCCATTTATTAAATCAAATGTGATCATGCTATGATCGCTATTGCCAAGTGGCCTCAACACCCTTATTTCTTGCACCAGAATCCTGTGGTCCACTAAAGACTAGGCCCAAAATAGCTTTCCCACTTGTCAGTTCATTAACCAGCTGCTCCAAGAAGCAGTAATTTATTTCATCTACAGTATCTCTCTAGCATGTCCTGCTGTGACACTGACCCAGTCAATTCCGGGGGTAACTGAAATCAGTGTTGTAACTTTTGTTAGCTCCCCTAATTTATTTTATCATCCATCTGTTCATTCTGGTCAGACAGTCGATAGTACACCCCCACTACCATCGCCTTCCATTTTTAACCTGGAATTTCTATCCATAGAGATTGTACAATGTATTTTGTTTCCTGCAAAACTTTAATCCTGTGTGACTCAATGCCCTCTCGAACATTAAGCACAACCCCTACACCAATTTGATCTACCCTATTATTGTGATATAGTTTGTATCCAGGTATCACAGTGTCCCATTGGTTGTCCTCCTTCCATCAAGTCTCTGAGATGCCAATTATATCTAACCTTTCATTTAGTGCTATATAATCTAACTCTCCCATCTTACTTTTTAAACTTCTAACATTTGCATACAGGCATTTTAGAAGTTGTATTTTATTCATATTAATATGGTTATCAGCTGATAGGGGTAATTTGGAATCTTTCAGCTCTGCTCTTACGGGCATCTTGGTTACTTTTATCTTTATTGGAACCTCTCTATTGGGATACATTAACTTCCCTCTTTTGTAGTATCCTTCAAGGATACATCCTTCCAAACCATGCACTCTTGGGTGACGGTCGGCTTTCCCCTGTTATCTAATTTAAAAGCTGTTCTATCTCCTTTTTAAAGATTAATGCCAGTAGCCTGGTTCCATTAAGGTCAAGGTGGAGCCCATCCTTTCAGAAAAGCCCCTCCCTTCCCCAGAATGTTGCCCAGTTCTTAGCAAATCCAAAACCCTCTTCCTTGTACCATCATCTCATCCACACATTGAGACTCCAGAGCTCTGCCTACTTTCAGGGTCCTGCGTGTGGAACAGGAAGAATTCAGAGAATGCTACCCTGGAAGTTCTGATTTCAACTTCCTACCTAAAAGTCTAAATTTGGCCTGCATAACCTCCCTCCCACGCTTTCCTATGTCATTGGTATCGGCATGCACCAAGATAACAGGCTCCTCCCCAGCACTATCTAAAATCTTGTCTAGGTGGTGCAAAAGATCCACTACCTTCGTACTAGGCAGACATGTTACCAGGAGATCCTCATGTCCACCAGCCTCCCAGCTATCTATATGCCTAATGATTGAATTGCCAACTATAATGGCCATCCTAACCCTTCAGGTGATGTAAAACCCTCCTGGGTGTGAGAGGGTTTTATATCACCTGGAGGACAGGTCCTAGCTGCAGGATCACTTCCTACCACACCAAGATGATGATCTCCTTTCTCGTGACCTCTCTCCTCCATGGCAACAGAGGCTGCCAGACTGGAGGTGGGACTTCAGTACTAAATCCCTATAGGTCTCGTCTATATACCTCTCTGTCTTCCTTAGCTCCTCCAAGTCTGCTACTCTAGCCTTCAGAGATTGGACTCGTTCCCTGAAAGCAGAGAACTCTTTGCACCTAGTGCACATGTAAGACTCCTCACTAACTGGGAGAAAATCATACATGTGACACTCAATGCAAAAACCTGGATATTCCCATCTCGCTGATGGACTGTTTAAAGGTTTTGTTAAAATAGTTAAGTTGTTTACTTAAAGTTGCTAGGGATAGGTCAGGTCAGGATTAATTTCAGGGCTTTAATTAACTAAACTATATTTGATGAGGATAACCAGCTACACCTGAAAGTGAATTTGACTATCTCTGTCCCTGTAAGAGCCTATAAATCTAAGATTATGGGGTTTTTTTTTGGGGGGGGGAGAATGAATCAGAGTGGGTGGGAGGGAAAGAAAGCATAGTTACTCATGTGTAACAGGTGTTTTCCGGGGACAGGAGGAATCAGTTCTCATATATGGGTGACGTCAGCACTGATGGAGCCCTCACAGAAGCACCCCCCCCCCCCCCCAGCTTACAAAGAAAGTCAGTCTTTGGGAGATGCAACCACGCATGCATGGTCCCCTTCCTGCCGAAGGGTATCATCTTGCTCAGTCAGATGACATAGATAAAAGACAGCAAAAATAAAAGATGATAAAGGAGCAACTCCAAGAGGAGAAGGAAGGGTTATGAGAACTGATTCCTGCTGTCCCCAGAGGACACCTGTTATAGGTGAGTAACTATGCTTTCTCCGGGAACAAGGAGGAAGTCATTCTCATATATGGGACTCCCCAGCTACAGGCTACCAAAAGCCCATAGCAGAAATAGGGGTTCCCTCACAGGGAGCCGCAAACAGCAGCAAATGAGTCCGTTTCCACAGACCATAGTAGGACTCCTGTGTCTAATGAAACCAGCACTCCGGTAGCCTGAAAGAAGGGTTGGAGGGTAGGAGTAGCCTAAACCCCAAAAAGGTTTCGGAGCACAGCCTGACCGATAGCGCTGTCCCATCAGGACTCTTTTTCCAGGCAGTAATGGGCTACAAAGGTATGGACTGAGGACCAGGTAGCGGCCTGGCAGATGTCCACCATCGGGACAAAGTGTGTTTGCCACCGAAGGCACCATGGCTCTGACACAGTGTGCCGTGACATGGCCTTCCAGCAGGAGCCTCACCTGATCATAAGTGAGGGCAATCCAGTCCGCCACCCATGTGGACAGCGTACGCTTGGACACCGCCTCCCCCAGCATACTGGGTTCATAGGAGATGAAAAGCTGAGAAGCTTTGAGGTGGCCCTGAGTGCGTTGTATATAGAAGGACAAAGCTCTCATACAGACCATCTCCGTCCAACTGGAGTGATGTCTTGGAAAGACTTCCTGGTTAAGATGGAAGGGTGATACTACCTTCTGTTCCTGTAGAACCTGGTATAGGGCACCTCTGCCACAAGGGCCTGAAGCTCGCTAACTCTGCGGGTGGAGGTAAGTGCGACCAGGAAGACCACCATCCAAGAGAGGTAGCGAAGATGGCAGTTAGCCAAAGGCTCAAAAGGTGGGCGAGTGAGCTGCCCAAACACTACGTTGAGGTCCCATTCGGTTGTCGGAGGGCGAACTGGGGGCTTCGATAAGAGCAGACCCCAAAGAAAATGGGTCACCAAGGGATGGACAAAGAGGGGCTTGCCATCAACCAGATGGTGGTGCGCCGCCAGGGCACTAAGGTGCCCTCAGACAGAGTTGGACTTGAGCCTGGATTGAGAGAGATGGAGAAGAAACTGTAACACCCAGTGTCACCGGGCAGGAGAATGGGTTAGCCCCATGTTTGGCACACCAAACTGAGAACCTGCGCCATTTGAGAGCATAAGCCTTTCTAGTTGAGGCCTTGCGAGAGGCCAGCAGAATGTCTTCCATGACTGGGAGGTTGAAAGGGGCCAGAGTCATCCTCTCAGCAGCCACACTGTCAGCAACAGGGACCCCAGGTTGGGGTGCAGGAGAGAGCCCACCTACTGAGACAGGAGTCCCGGGGCGGACCCCAAGGGAATGGGAGTCTCCACCGTCAACTGTAGAAGCAGTGGGAACCACAGTTGCCTGGAGCTATCAGGATGAGCGGGGCCCTGTAGCGGAGAGTCCTGAACAAGGTCTTGGTGATCAACGGCGTAGGAGGGATGAAACCAGGAACGCGTCCAATGCCACCCTGGAGGGTGGGCCTGCCGGGAGCAGAAGAAGGGCAACTAGAAGTTGTCCGGGCTGGTGAACAGGTCCATCACGGGTCCCCCTCCAGAGCTGGAAAAGCCGACTGGCTATCCTGGGGATCCAGCTACCACTTGTGCGGCTTGTGACGTAGGAGACTCTTATGAAGCAATGGAAACTGATAGTGATCTGGTGGAGAGAACCGGTACTGCAAGGGAATGCAGGATTTTCTCTTATGAGAGAAAAAAACACAGAGCTAATCAGGAACCACACCTCACCTCAAGGCAGGAGAGAAGCCAAGTCCCTGATTGGGCACGCCCAACAGGAGGCGGGCAGTGCAGTACTCAGCCAGCTTGTTAAGAACTGAGAAACAGAAACAGTTAGAGGAGCACGGGCAGCAAGAGCAAGACACAGAGGAGGAGTCAGGACACAAGCACCTGGACGAGGACAGGTCAGATGACCAGGAACCGTTGGAGAGAGAACCACTAAGCAACTGTGATCCACGAAGGAGCAGACGGGAGCTGGGAGACTCAGGGGCAGAGAAAGACATCTGTTACCAGAAGAATTCAAAGGCACTGAGAGACCCAAGGCTACAGCTCAGGAGTTTAAAGGACCAAGCAGAACCTTGGAACAGGAGGCAGAGGGAGAAAGAATTACCCTGGAAGAAGCCCCAGCACAAGGTATCTGGTGGGCTTGGAACGGCTAGCAAGCTTAACAGTGGGAATCCAGAAAGAGTGAACTTTAATTGTGAAAGACAGAACAAAGGCAGAAAGTTTGATAGTAATTGGTTAAGCCAAGAGAAGCCTGACTGTTTTCCTTTTAACACTCTGAGAGTCTCTCCAAGATAGGTGGGGGAAGGGAAATGCTTACACGCTGAACTCTTGTCCAAGTAAAAGCACTGATAATTGCCAAGAGATAAGAACATTAAACAAGCATTTACCTGAAGGAGGATATTCTCAGCTTAGCTCAGAAAATACACAGGCTGAATTACTTCTCACTGAATTCAGGGAGTTCCTTAAAAGTAGAGCAGTTTCTCCTCAGGACGTAGCAAAGCCTATGAGCAGCTGTGAGGAAGAAATGCCTTTCATTTCTCTGCCGTCTACAGAGCAGGAAGTCCCGATGGACTGCTCTACATGTGTGATTCAAAAGGACATTTAAGTGATGTGCTTGCCAATGTTTTATGAAAGAATATAACAAAGTTACCTCACTGATTGCTATGCAAAAGAAGCTTATGTGAAGAGAATAAGTGAAAGCATATTCTGTGCAATTCAGGAGCATTGCTGTTACCAGAGTTTTCTGTTATGTTACTGAAAGGAGGTCACATGACAACCGAATGTGATCAGTAATGGACATTTAGCCAAGCAGTAAAAAGCCTTGTTTAGTTAAGTTTCTCAGCCTTGTTTTGTGCTACATTATTTCATTTACGTCTGCTGCATTTGAACTCCGGAGCGGGAGAAATAAACCTCACAAAAGAAATTTTCTTTGCCTTGCCTTACTACTTGAGCACCTACACAACTACAACCTTAACCCTCAAGGGCATTCAAGGCCAGCCCCTCCCTTAACCCTCAAGGTCCAGGGAGTGGGTGGGTGGCAGGCTGGAGAACTCTGCTGAGTCTGTTGGTCAGCAGGTTGTCCTGGCCTAGCAGGTACACTGCTCGCAGTTGCATACCCTGTTGGATTGCATACGAGCAGAGGACCAGTGCCTCCTGAGAAAGGGTACAAGACCCCCGTGCCCCCCTGTTTGTTCACAGAGAACATCGCCACCTGTTTGTCCATCTGGATCAGGACTTGCTGCTGAGGCAGGTGGTGACAGAAGACTCTCAGAATTAGGTGTATGGCTCGGAGCTCCAGGAAGTTGATCTGCTGGGTGCTCTTGTCTGGTGACCAGTTGCCCCGAGTGCGGAGAGATCTCCGCAGTGGGCTCCCCAACTGAGCAAAGAGGCATCCGTGGTAAGGATCCTTGAGGGGCTTAGGCCTGAAAAGGCATGCCCACCTTGAGATGCTGGAGAGACTGCCATCAGGCCAGATAATCCACCAATTTGTGGGTCACAGAAACTCTTTCTCGGAGGCGGCCCGTGGCCTGTGACCATTGGTCCCGGAGACACCACTGCGCCGCCCTCATGTGGAGGCCAAGGAGACACAGGAGAAGCCAAGCAGGCACTGAGTAACGGTACTGTATGTCCCAAGCCAGAGTCCTGAGAAGATCGGCCCGGTCCCTGGGCAAGAATGTCTTCAACTGGAGAGTGTCGATCTTTGCCCCAATGAACTCCAGACACTGTGTCGGGAGGAGGTGAGATTTGGGGTAGTTACTGATAAACCCCAAGTGTTGCAGAACCTGGATGGTGTGTGTGGTGGCCTGCTGCACCTCTGAGGCCGTGCCTCCCTTTATGAGCCAGTCGTCCAGGTAGGGAAAGATGAAGACCTCCTAGGGCCGGAGGAAGGCGGCCATGACTGCCAGGCATTTTGTGAAAACTCTTGGGGCAGAGGCCAGGCCGAAGGGGACCACCCTGTACTGAAAATGCCTGCCCCCACTACGAACCACAGGTACTGCATATGGTTGGGGTTGGAGAGGATGGTGGATATAAGCATCCTTGAGGTCTAAGGAGCATAGCCAATCTCCCTGCTAGAGGTAGGGCAGCAATGTTCCAAGGGAGAGCATCTTGAACTTCTCCCTCACCAGGAATTTGTTGAGGTTGCGCAGGTCAAAGATGGGCCTTAGGCCCCCCTGTCCTTTATGGCACGAGGAAGTACCTGGAGTAGAACCCCCCGAAGGGAATCCTCAATGAGGATGGCGTCTGGGAACCGGGACCGGTCTGCGTTCGGATCCTTTCGGGGGACCTTTGCAGGCTGCTCCTCCTCCGACGTCTTGGACGACCTTCTCAGACTGCAGAACCGGGCCCGGGGAGCACCCGGCCAGTTGGAACATCCAAGGACGCCACCTTCGAGGGTTTCTTCTTCTTGCTGGGTTCCCTCGAGGAAGATCCCTTTCTAAGGATCCATGATGAGGCTCGGGTTTGGAAGGTTCCACCAGAGATGTCGAGCCTCAGACGAGGCCTTAGTCTTCAGAGGCACCAAGGACTCTGGGAAAAACTTATCGTGCTGCTGCTGGCGGCTCTTAAGGGCCTTACTGACATCCCCTTGCAGAGACCGCAGGCTGCTGTGTTGTGGTCTGGCCCAAGGCAGCGAAGACAGCAGTTGCGAGTGTCGGTCAAAGACATAATTTTAGAGCACCGATCATACTCCTTAAAGCCACTGGTAGCCATGGGGGAAAAATGTATCCCTGCGAGGTCGAAGATTCTCCGGGCTGCCAGTGGGAGAAAAAAGGGCACGAAGCGGCCAGGAAAAGAAAATAACGAATACAAGTAGACACCAAGGCAACGAGGTCGGTAGACAGTTAGAGTACCGGTCCGATACTGGAGGTGAGTATGAAACTCAGAGAGAAAATTCAACTTTTTCCAAGGACAAGCCAGACAAACGTCTGAAGGGCTCCGCAGAAAAAAGGAGACTGAGCAAGATGGCACCCTTGGTCGGGAAGGGGACTACGCATGCGTAGTGGCATCTCACAAAGGCTTTCTTTGAAAGCTGAGGGGATGCTTCTGTGAGGACTCCGTCGGTGCCGATGTCACCCATATGTGAGGACTGACTTCCTGCTTGTTCCCGGAGAAACAAGTAATAGAAGCTGGCTTTCTAAAACAGTAACCTGTGTGACTTTAAAAAACACAGGATTTTAAACTAAACAGAAATTTTATCAGTTTAAACTCAAAGAGTTGCCTTTATCCAAAGAGTCTCAGAAAATACCAGCAAGTTAATACTTGCAACTGCAGAATCCTTCCCAGCAAGAGTAGCTTTACTCAGAAGTCCTACAGACTTCATCATGCATTTTTAAACCCTCTACTCCAGAGGTTCAATTGAAGTCATGGTTATTAACAAAGGCCACTGATTCACATTAAGGGAATAATTTTATAAAGTCATTTTTGCATTTATGTGGTGTGTTGACATTATGGTGTATACATTGCTGACAGGTGTAGCTAGGGGAGTGGCTCAGAGAATAGGCAGAGTTTACAAGCATGCACATTGATTATAAATTTTAATAAATTAAATTAAATTATGAAATACTTTAACCTACATGCATACTTGCAAACTTTAAACATGTTCATTGACGCCTTGCTTTTAAGCAGGTATACATGTCTGTGCCTGCATTTAAGGTGCAATCTCTGCTTCTTACACTAGTATTTTATAAGACACTTGGGTGACTGTGTGTCTTTACAAAACAGCACCTAAATAAACATCTAATTGCACTCTTAAACTAGGCATGTCCTTATAAATGTACCCTCCACAAGGGTAAACTCTCATGGAGGGTATTCATATTCATAAATGACCCAGAAAAAGGAATAACGAGTGAAGTTATCAAATTTGCAGATGACACAAAACTATTTAAAGTTGTTAAAACCCAAGAGGATTGTGGAAAATTGCAAGAGGATCTTGTTAAATTGGAAGACTGAGCATCCAAATGGCAGATAAAATTTAATGTGGACAAGTGCAAAGTTATGCACCTAGGGAAGAACAACCCAAACTATGGTTACACGATGCAAGTTTCCACATTAGGAACCACCACCCAGGAAAAAGATTTAGGCGTCATTGTGGATAACATGTTAAAACCCTCGGCCCAGTGTGCAGTGGCGGCCAAGAGAGAAAATAGAATGCTAGGTATCATAAGGAAAGGAATGAAAAATAAAACAAAAGATATTATAATGCCTCTATATCGTTCCATGGCGAGACCGCACCTTGAATATTGTGTGCAATTCTGGTCACCGTATCTTAAAAAGGATATAGCGTTATTAGAAAAGGTTCAGAGAAGAGCCACCAAAATGGTAAAGGGGATGGAAGGATATTCCTATGAAGAAAGGCTAAAAAGGTTAGGGCCCTTTAACGTGGAAAAGAGACGGCAGAGGGAAGATATGATCGAAGTCTATAATTAATGAACGGAGTGGAACGGGTAAACGTAGATCGATTGTATACATTATCAGAATATAGAAAGACTAGGGGACATGCAATGAAGCTACAGGGTAAACTATTTAAGACTAATAAATGAAAATATTTTTTCACTCAACGTGTAATCAAACTCTGGAATTTGTTACCGGAGGATGTAGTAAAGGCTGTTAGTGTAGCTGGGTTTAAAAAAGGTTTGGACATGTTCCTGGAGGAAAGGTCCATAAATCATTATTAAGAAAGGACCCAGGATATCAATGCTTGATCCAGTACAAGCATTGTGGAACCTGTGTCTTTGGGGAAACTGCTAGGTACGTATGACCTAGATTGGCCACTGTTGGAAACATGATACTGGGCTTGATGGACCTTGGTCTGACCCAGTACAGCATATCTTATGTTCTTATAAGTGGTACAAATTTATAAATGCTGATTTTGCATATAAAACAGCATTTCATGTTTGCCCGCCGGCCTCAAGATCATCACCGGACCCAATTGCAGATTCGGGGGAAGAAGCAGGAGCTACTAACTTCACCTGCTCCTCCCGCCAGGACCAATCGGGAGGCCAGCAGAACTGAATATCAAGGGAGCATACTATAGGAACAGTCCTTTTGCCCGCCGGTGTCAAGATCACCACCGGACCCGAATGCAGCTTCGGGGGAGGAAGTAGGAGCTACTAACTTCTCCTACTCCCCCCGCCAGGACCAATTGGGAGGCCAGCAGGACTGAATATCAAGGGGGCATGCAGCAGGTGTGCCCGTGCCTGAGGTCCTTGCCAGAGGGCTCTTTGGCGTGGCCCTTAGGCGTGGAAATTAGACGCCGAAGATAACTTCACTCTACTAAAACGTATGTATAGATAGAAATCTATGTCCAATGTCTCACCAGAGTAGTATTTCCCTATACTACCCCTACAATTTCTTAGTTAATTCATAGTACCAAAGTACCATAGTATGGAAAACCAAAGCTTTATTATGCTGAAAACACGAAATATCTTTTCTGCTTGTGCTTTAAATAACCAAACCTCGTCATTTCACTGTTCCAATTTTATACTGAAAACATAAGCTCGTATAGCATTGTAACAATTACACTGAAAACTATAAATCATTTTATCTTTGTACCACTACTATACTGAAAACCATAGCTAGTTCATTCACTATAACACTTAACCTATTTAAAAACTAATACAAGCAACAATGGAAGTAAGAAAAATGTTTATGTGCCTATGTTATTTCCTACTCTTGACCACGCAAACAACCATAGCCTTCCCCCAAGTTGTTGCTCCCCCCCTTGACATTCCCCATCCCCACCTATTTCCATCACCCAAGACAAAACTGGCACCTCACCCCTTACAGAATTCACCACTACAGTAAGCCCATACCAAACCAGAAGAAGCCCCTACACAGATTAATCCAAAAAAATACAACCTCAAAACCCTGCTAAACAGCACTCCCCCAACAGCCCTGCTAAATTTTATCCTAGTCGCCAGGTCCATCAGAAATAAAGTACCCCTCATACAGGACTTTATCATAGATGAGAAACCTGATATTGTATGTATTACGGAAACATGGCTATCTGATACTGATATCATTCTCCTGAACCAGCTAAAAGTCCCAGGTTACAGTCTCTTTAACTGTCCTAGGGTCAAGAAAAGAGGCGGGGGAGTAATTGCATTTGCCAAGGAAGCCCTAAAAGTATCAACCAGCATATGCAACAATCATGTGGGAATCGATATCCTCAAAATAGAAAACAAAAATATAACAGTTTGTCTACTATACAGACCCCTCACAGCCAATCATGAAAGCATGACATATGTCCTTGAATAAGTCTGCTCCTCACCAATAAGGAAGCCTCAAATAGTCCTAGGTAACTTCAATCTATCATCCCTCCCACATTTGCATGCAAACTCCTTCTTAGATTCAATGGAACAGACAGGTTTCCATCAAATAATACAACGTCCCACATACAGTAAGGGCAATGTCCTTGATATGGTGTTCCTTTCAAGTGCCATAACAGACTATTCAACTTTACCCCCCCCCCCCCCCAAGATTACACAGGTCCCTTGGTCAGAGCAATTTCTGATCCGTTTTACATTTAAATTACCAACATGCCACCCTGCCCATACCTCTCAATCGAACCCCCAACAAATAACTTGATTTAGACCATTTGATAGAGACACATTATTAAAACCGATGATAACACAACTTAACTCTTCCCAAACCGACCTCGATGAACTTCTAACAAAATGAAACACGTCAATTGCTAAATCTGCCAAGCCAACACACAAACCCCCAAAACCCCTATGAAAAAACACTGAAAAATGGTACACTCCAGAATTAGACAGGATAAAAAAAGATCTCAGAAAAATGGAGTGTAAATGGAGACCTAAAAAGACTACAGAAAACAAAACTCTTTACATGACAACACTTAACATTTACAAAGATGCAATATACACCGCAAAAAAGAACTGCCACTCAAAAGTACTAAATAACGCCATCAATCGTCCAAAAGAACTTTTTGAACTTGTAAAAATGATTACCGAGGGGTCACGTGATGTGCTGAGGGAGCACAGTCGTTGGTTGAGGAGGTAATGGTGGCGGTGGTGGGGGCCCTGGCTGGGCATTTTGATGCCATTACGAGCCGCTTAGATTTGCTAGCCCAAACATTTGAGGCGGAGAGCTCACGGCTGACTGAAGCAGAGGGACGGATATCACAGGTAGAAGATGTGCAAAGTAATATGGACATGGAGCTCAAACACCTAAAAACACTGCTGGTAAAACAAACGTTGAAATTGGATGACCTGGAGAATTGCAGGAGAAGGAAAAATATTCGCTATGTTGGCGTCCCAGAATCGGAGGACAGTGAGCTGCGGGGCTATGTGGAACATAGGAAATGCCATACTGGGTCAGACCAAGGTCCATCAAGTCCAGTATCTTGTTTCCAACAATGGCCAATCTAGGTCATAAGTACCTAGCAGTTTCCCCAAAAGACACAGGTTCCACAATGCTTGTATTGGGTCAAGCAGTGATATCCCGGGTCGCTTTTAATAATGGTTTATGGACCTTTCCTCTAGGAACTTCTCCAAACCTTTTTTAAACCCAGCTACACTAACAGCTTTTACTAAATCCTCCGGTAACAAATTCCAGAGTTTGATTACATGTTGAGTGAAAAAATAATTTCTCTTATTGCATGTCCCCTAGTCTTTCTATATTCTGATGACGTAAACAATCGATATACGTTTACCTGTTCCACTCCATTCATTATTTTATAGACCTCTATCATATCTCCCCTCAGCCTTCTCTATTCCAGGTTGAAGAGCCCTAACCTTTTTAGCCTCTCTTCATAGGGGTATCCTTCCATCCCCTTTACCATTTTGGTGGCTCTTCTCTGTACTTTTTCTAATAACACTATATCCTTTTTAAGATACGGCGACCAGAAATGTACACAATTCTCAAGGTGCGGTCGCACCATGGAACGATACAGAGGCATTATAATATCCTTTGTTTTATTTTCCATTCCTTTCCTTATGATACCTAGCATTTTATTTGCTCTCTTGGCCGCTGCTGCACACTGGGCCGAGGGTTTTAACATGTTATCCACGATGACACCTAAATCTTTTTCCTGGGTGGTGGTTCCTAATGTGTAACCTTGCATCGTGTAACCATAGTTTGGGTTTTTTCTTTCCTAGGTGCGTAACTTTGCACTTGTCCACATTAAATTTCATCTGCCATTTGGATGCCCAGTCTTCCAATTTATCAAGATCCTCTTGCAATTTTTCACAATCCTCATGGGTTTTAACAACTTTAAATAGTGTCGTGTCATCTACAAATTTGATAACCTCACTCATTATTTCCTTTTCCAGGTCATTTATGAATATGTCAAAAAGCAGCAGACCCAGCACAGATCCCTGGGGTACTCCACTATTCACCTTTTTCCATTAGTAAAATTGGCCATTTAGCCCTACCCTCTGCTTTCTATCTTTAAACTAGTTCCTGATCCACAATAGTAGACTGCCTCGTATCCCATTACTCTAGTTTTGCCAAATGTCTCTGATGAGTGACCTTGTCAAAGGCTTTCTGAAAGTCCAGATACACTATATCTACTGACTCACCTTTGTCTACCTGTTTTTTCACACCTTCAAAAAAACATAACAGATTAGTAAGACAAGATCTTCCTTGTCTAAAGCCATGTTGGCTGTCTCTCATTAAGCCATGCTTATCTACATTGTGGTGAGGAAACCACGGCTGATTATAGAAATGCACAGGAAAAAAGGTCCTGTCACTTTAATTCAGGTTGTATCAAAGGTTTCCCCAGTAACCAGGAATCTGTGACTCAGAAGCTAGTCATCCCTAAGCCCCGCCCACAGCAGCACGTCAGAGAGAAGCTTGTCCCTAGTCACATGTGCTGGGAGCAGGGTGTGCCTCAAAGGGAAGGAAAGTTTAAAAAGCTGATTCACAGAACAGAAAGTAGTTCAGAGGAGAGCCTAATCCGTAGTCCACGGAGTTCACGAGGTTCAAAGAGTTCAGAAGAGGGGCCAACACGGAGTCCAGGAGGCAGAGCAAGTAAGAGAGTGTTTGCAGAGCCTGAGAGACAGAGTGTGAGAAATACTATTTGCTGTGAAGAGGAGATTGATGAGAGATTGCCAGACACAGCTGGGAATGAGAGGCTGGTGTCAGCAAACGGAAGGTCTGCACTTGAAGAAAAGCATGACTGGTTTGCAGGACGGAGGGAATCCCTAAATACCTCAGAACCAAGGCAAGTCTGTCCTTCTCAATGCCTACAGAGGAAAAGCCCCAGAGAATTACCCATAGGAGAGAAAGCTAAGTTTAAGCATAGCCAGAGTCCCAGGGAAAAGAGAGACAGCTGGTCTAATCAGCAATTAGCTCAGCTAACAGACGAGTTGCTGCAGAAGCAGACTTTACTGAGAAGGCTAAGTGATTTAATAAAGAAGGAAAATATTCAGCTCTCTGTGCAGATACCTTATGCCATAAGTGAGGGTGATAGAGAGGAAGAAATGGACACAACGAATGTGGATAATAGCATTATGGATTGTCAGTGTACTATGTGTTTTACCTCTGACGGTGAAGAATCCTAGAAAAGCCATTATAGCTGTGCCATGCTCAGGAAGCACGTTAATTGGTGAAGACGTCACAAACTGCAAGAAACAGCTGACTGTGCTGACAAAGTGAAAAGCTAAGTTACATGTTTAAGGAACATTTAAAAGTTTTGTTTTTGACAACAAGAAGTTGTTCCTGTCTAAGAAGAAAGCATTTATCTGTTTAAAGTTCTGAAAGTGCCAATTTGATTTCTCAAGCAAAGTGATGCCTATTTCTGTTGGAAGTTATATTGCAAAGCATAATTTGTTCCTGTTGTTTTGAAGCAGTACCGTGGATTAAAAATCCTTTCCATACTTTATGCCTCACGCCTCCTGTGTATGAAGAAACCCTGATTACATTAAAAGAAATATTCTCTGTCTTGTGCCTAAACCCTCGGATCACAACTCCTTTGCTTTAGGATAAACTACGATTCCCATCAGCCCTTCTGGCAGCCATTACAGGGAGTCTTGTCTTAAGGCTAAAAGGCGACCTCACCTGCTGCCAGTCATCTACCTGGCCAGGAGGGGGCGACAACATGTTCAGTAATTTTGTTCTTTATGATGGTATCTGTGCAGCCATGAGAGCCGCCATGTGCATCTTGAGGGCTCTTAGGCACTCCATCAGCACTACACAGTCTCAGAGGATGTTGAGGCCGGTATGATGCTAATGTTTATGTTTATGTTTATTTTAAATTTGATATACCGCTCAGGCCAGAGGCATTAGAGCGGTTTACAATACCATATCATTTAAGGAGAAAAGGAAAAGAACGCCATTTAAATGATAGGACAGAAAAGAGGACAGAGACAGTTAAACAGATAAGAGAAGAAGAGGAACATGGAACAGCGAGTTACCACAAAACAGCAGCATGTCACCCCAGTCCAAATCATAACATCAGTGCTACCTTCAGCTACAGACGCCCAGGACCAATGCCTAAGGGCCACGCCAAAGGGCCCTCTGGCGAGGCCCTCAGGTGCGGGCCCGCAAGGCGCGGGCGCGCCTCCGAAGCGGCAGATTTTATCCTTGACGAGGCAGGTAGGGGAGATGAGGAGGAGGAGCTCCCGCTCAACTCCCTCCATGATGGCTGCTGCTCCCGTTCTGGCCGCGCGCCTCCGAAGATTTTGGCCACCAACTCTGGCACCCATCCCGGGGACTCAACAATGGTTGGGGCAGCAGGGGATTGCCAGCGGCCCTCCAGGGCATTGGGAGTCGACTCCTCCCACTGGGGACCTTCGCAGGTCACTTCCAGCCATTGCTGTTGTGTCGAGAAGGGCTCTGATGTCGATGCCTGTGGCCCTTAGCACGATTCTTGACTGCCCCTTTGACGTCGACACGGCGGATAATGAATCCTTCTGTGGCTCCGCTTGGAGGTCGATGGAGAACGTTCTTTCCAGGGTACGGCAATGAGCATGGGCACTGCGCAATGCCAAGGCCTCAGCAGAGCCCCATGAGAGCATCAATGCCATTGTCGATGCCAGGGCTGAGGACACAGAGTCCTTTGGCCCACAGGGACTCATGCTGCTTCTCCTGGCTCTTATGGTTCTTCCTGGTCATCTGCAGGCACAGATTACAGGAGGAGGGCTTGTGATCCAGGACAAGGCACTGAAGGCACCGATTATGATAGTCTGTGAACAAAATGGTACGTGTATACCATGTGCACTTATTGAAACTGCTGGCTGGTTTTGACATGACCAGAAAAATGGCTGCTATAAAACTGAAGTGCTGAATGACTATAGCCAGTGAACAGAAGCCCGGGAAAAAAGAAAAACTTCCCGGGGCACAAAAGAAAAGAGAAACCTGAAAAATTGAGGACCGGTGCTAGCAATAGCCAGCACACCCGACAACAGGCAGTTAGGCACTAGAAAAATAACAAAGAACCCCAAAGGGCCCAAAAAGAACAACTTTTACCAGTGGCTATCAGGACCACGTACGTAGGACTACGTGCTAAAAGCAGAATGAAGTAAAGATGGCACTGTAGCAAACACACATGCGCGATGGAAATAACACCTTCCAGGTCAAGAACTTCAGAGGACAGGAAATGAGATGTTCAAATGGAGTTTTATGAGCTGCGCAAGAACCACATTGAGGTCCCACGACACTGTGGGAGGCTTATAGGGAGGCTTCAAGAGAAGCAAGCCCCACATGAAGTGAGCAATGAATGGCTGTACCGAGATGGACTTTCCTTCCACACCTCGATGATTCGCTCCATTTGCCACTGCGGTGGATTCAGACGGAGTTGGACTTGTCCAGACTCAGAGACACCAGACAGCAAGCGTAGTTACTTACCTGTAACAGGTGATCTCCGGGAACAGCAGGAATTTAGTCTTCACATATGGGCATCGTCGGTACCGATGGAGCCTGCGCAGGAACGCTCCCCAGCGTCCAATAGGAACGCTTTTGGGAGCATCCCTCAGCACATGCGCGCTGCCTTCCCGCCTTTCCAACTGTCCCTCTTCAGTTAAGTTTGAAGCTGAGTAAAAGGATAGAGGGAGAGAGGAAAGAGACAACTCCTAGGGGAGGTGGGTGGGTTGTGAAGACTAAATTCCTGCTGTTCCCAGGGATCACCTGTTACAGGTGAGTAACTACGCTATCTCCAGGAACAAGCAGGAACGTAGTCTTCACATATGGGGACTCCCTAGCTGAAGATGCCAGGGAGATGACCCCAGGAAGCTGCCACTGAGGTGGGCCATGCTTCCTCCCATGGATCTCTGGCATCTTACCAGGGTTGGTGGGTAGGAGCTGTATTAAGTTTGAAAGAGATTTTGAAGAACAGCCTGGCCAAAGAAGGCATCCCGACGGGAGGCTTGATCTAGGCAGTAGTAGGCTGTAAAGGTATGTACCGAAGACCAGGTGGCTGCTCGACAAATTTCATCAATAGACACAGAGTGAAGGTTAGCCATAGAGACTGACATGGCTCTCACATTATGAGCTGTGACATGGCCTTGAAGAGGAAGACCCTTACTCTCAGAAGCAAAGGATATGCATTGTGCAATCCATTTGGATAAAGTCCTCTTGGTGACTGGAAGTCCCAAATGACTAGCATCAAAAGCAATAAAAAGTTGAGAAGACCTTCTATGTTGCTGTGTTCTTTGTAGATAAAAAGCTAAGGCTCTTTTACAGTCCAAAGTGTGAAGGTTCTTCTCTGCATTAGAGGCATGAGGCCTCGGAAAGAATACAGGAAGATAAA
This sequence comes from Ichthyophis bannanicus, assembly GCA_033557465.1. Lineage (NCBI taxonomy): Eukaryota > Metazoa > Chordata > Amphibia > Gymnophiona > Ichthyophiidae > Ichthyophis > Ichthyophis bannanicus. Next base: position 476,546,335 of record CM066036.1, read on the forward strand.
TTGATTGATTTAAATGAAAAGGTGAAACCACCTTTGGCATAAAGTGTGGATGAGTTCTGAGGACAACCTTATCATGGTGAAACCTAGTGTAAGGAGGATCAGCCACTAACGCTTGTAATTCACTAATGTGACGTGCAGAGGTGATTGCAATTAGGAAGATGACCTTGCAGGACAAAAACTTCAGGGTAGTAGTGGCTAAAGGTTCAAAGGGCGGTTTCATGAGCTGCCCGAGAACTATATTTAAATCCCATGCCACCGGTGGTGGTTTGATGGGAGGTTTTGTTAACAGAAGACCTCTCATAAATCTGGATATGAGAGGATGAGAGGAAATTGGTTGTCCATTTAGAGGCTTATAGGAAGCTGTAATTGCGCTAAGATGGACTCTTACATCTAACAACCACCTCCCTAAACTCAAATATGGACATAGACATACTCAAAGTAGAAAACTCAGTTCTTTCTATCTGTCTTATCTACAGGGCCCCCTCATCAATGCACGAAACACTTGCCTCAGCACTAGAAAGCATCTCCACCACTCAGATCAGAAAATTCCAAATCATCTTGGGAGACCTGAACTTAGCATCACTACCAACTAGTCATGCAAACAATTTCATGGAAGCCATGGAACAACTGGGGTACCAGCAAATCATAACTGACGCTACCCACGTGAAGGGAAATACCCTAGACTTGGTTTTCCTACCCACCAACCAACGGACGGGCGAGGTGAAACCCGTGATCAGAATAACTCCAGTACCATGGTCAGACCACCACCAAGTAGATCTCAAAGTAAAACTGCCCTCCCCACCCAAAAATGCAAAATCCAGGAGGACAACACACACGCAGAGGAGTTTCAACAAATTCAACAAGGAAAATCTCATAGGCTCCATTGCCTCCCACCTAGATATGGAATGTACGGACCTTGAGGTTCTAACCAGCAGATGGAACGAAGGTATACAAAAAACATCAAACCCTACATGGAAAACCACTACAGACTCAACTAAACCTCGATCGGAACCTTGGTACACAGCTACACTGACCGGAATGAAAAGGGCACTCCGTAAATCAGAGAGGAAGTGGAGACAAACAAAATCCATTGTACACAAGTCAGAATACCTGACCCTCCTCGCAAAATATAAAGAAGAGATGAACTCCGCAAAAAGAACTCATCATACAAATTTACTGAACAAAGCCATCAATAAGCCCCGCGAATTATTAGAACTGGTCAAATCTCTAACAAAAACAACACTGGTTGACCATGCTGACAACGTAATCAAGCCTCAAACTTTGGCAAACCACTATGCAAGCAAACTCACGGCTTCAACTCCCACGCAATACCTGGGCCCAACCCCCCCAGTGCCAAACCCAACCATGGCAACCACTGACAGTCAAGACATGATATGGAACGCATTTCACAAACTTGATGACAAACAAATAACTAACATAATCACAAGCATCAACACCACCACCTCCCCACTAGATCCCTGCCCAGCCACCTGGATCAAGGCAGTGAAACAGGACATCATTCAACTTGTCTCGCACATAGTAAACCTATCACTGCAACAAGGAATCATGCCCACACAACTAAAGAAGTCTATCATAAGACCTGTCTTAAAAAACAAAACAAGCAATAGAGAAGACCCCGCTTCCTATCGACCAATATCGAGCATATCGTTCCTGGCCAAAATCATTGAAAAGGCCGTGTTACTACAACTGCAAGACCATTTGGATGACAACGAAACCCTGGATAAACAACAATATGGATTCAGACGATATCACAGCGTTGAAACACTACTCCTTGCACTGCTTGACAACCTCCTCAAGGGTTTAGAAGACAAAAAGAAAATGTTTCTACTCATATTCATAGACATATCTGCAGCATTCGATACAGTTCACCATGGCACCCTCTTAAACAGGCTTAAATCCATTGGAATAACAGGAACCCCTCTAAAATGGTTCGCCTCGTACATATCAAACAGAATGCAACAGGTCCAGTTCAACGGAGAAAAGCCAGAAGCATTCACGCAAACAAAGGGTATACCACAGGGTTCGGCTCTCTCAGCACTCCTGTTCAATATTTACATGCAACCACTTTGCAAAGTCTTCCAACATCATAATATCAAATACCACGTCTATGCAGACGATATTATGCTGTACACTCAACTCGACACTGACAACCCAAACTACACCCAACTCGAAGAATGCCTAAGTGAGATGCAAGCCTGGTTACTCCAAAGTAACATGACGATCAACCACAAAAAAACAGAGGTAATGTACATCTCCAGAAAGCCAAACTTCGATCCCCCCGCAACAATCACCTTATGTAACAATACTTACCAAACGAAGGAGGAAATAAAATATCTGGGAGTAACATTCGATAGTAATCTAAAAATGGAGAAACACCTCCGCAAAACAAACAAAGCCGTATTCCACAAGCTTAGGGTCCTCCAACCGCTAAGGAGCATTATCGAACCTCAGGACTTCAGGACCATTGCCCAGGCACTCATCATGCCACATTTCGACTACTGCAACGCCATCCTGCAGGGTCTCCCAAAGAAAACTCTGAACATTCTGCAAATGGCGCAGAATGTAGCCGCTAGGGTCATCACGAAAAAAGGCTTTGCTGATCACATCACCCCGGTATTGATTGAGCTCCACTGGCTCCCCATCACGGCTCGTATAAAATACAAATCACTCACGACCACTTTCAAGCTCCTACATAACATTGCTCCATCCTTCCTCTCCACCTTGATATGCTCACAACCACCCAACAGAAGCAGAAGAACCTGCAACTCCAACACCCTCCTCATTCCAGCTGATATAAGAACTGTTAAAACCATTACTAGTAATAGAGCGTTCTCTTACGCAGCACCTACACTCTGGAATCATCTGCCGCCAGAGTTACGAGATTGCAAAGACCTAACTGTCTTCAGGAAAAACCTCAAGACTCATCTTTTCCAGAGTCATTATAATTTGAGTTAACATAAGAGGTCTAAGTCCAGAACATATTTATGTACTCCTGCTCATTTATGTATAATGTATATATGTATATATGTAATTAGTACTCATATACTTAACAAACCCCTCGTGTGATGTGCCTACCCTCCTGATCAACCTGTACACACCCAAATTTTACTGTACTGATTGACAGTCCTCCTTATGTTCTCCTTGTGTAATCAGACCGCTGCTGATCGCTGGAAGCAGCGGTATATAAATGTTTGCTAAATAAATAAATAAAAAAATTGGTCTTTAGACCAGAATTTGATAAATGAAGTAGATACTCTAGTACCGCTTCCAAAGGTATCACCAGGGGTTTAACCCCTTCTGGGAACACCATATAGTGAAACGTTTCCACTTGAAGGCGTAAGATAGTCTTGTGGAAGGTTTTCTAGAAGCCTGAAAGATATCCTTTACCTGTTGGGAAAGGCTGAGATCCTGAAGATTATTATTATTATTATGTTTATTTAAATTTGATATACCGCTCAGGCCAGAAGGCATTAGAGCGGTTTACAATAATATATCATTCAAGGAAATAAGAAAAGAACGCCATTTATTTGATAGGACAGAATAGGGAACAGAGACAGTCAGACAGATAAGAGAGAAGGACGCAGAACAGTACATTACCACAACAACCCAGACCGTATCATCAGAGAAACTCCAGAGACAGACGCCACGGACCACCGCTTAAGGGCCACGCCAAAGGGCCCTCTGGCACGGGCCCGCAAGGCGCGGGCGCGCCCTGGAAACGGCGGTTTTTATGCCGTTCAGCATGTCGGCTGCTTGGTGGCATGAGGAGGAAGGGGGAGCTCCTGCTCTCACCCCCGCTGAGGTAACTGCTCTCCCGCTGCTCTGGAAACAGCGGTTTTTATGCCGTTCAGCATGTCGGCTGCTTGGTGGCGTGAGGAGGAAGGGGGAGCTCCTGCTCTCACCCCCGCTGAGGTAACTGCTCTCCCGCTGCCCTGGAAACGGTGGTTTTTATGCCGTTCAGCATGTCGGCTGCTTGGTGGCGTGAGGAGGAAGGGGGAGCTCCTGCTCTCACCCCCGCTGAGGTAACTGCTCTCCGGCTGCTTGGTGGCGTGAGGAGGAAGGGGGAGCTCCTGCTCTCACCCCCACTGAGGTAACTGCTCTCCCGCTGCCCTGGAAACGGCGGTTTTTATGCCGTTCAGCATGTCGGCTGCTTGGTGGCGTGAGGAGGAAGGGGGAGCTCCTGCTCTCACCCCTGCTGAGGTAACTGCTCTCCCGCTGCCCTGGAAATGGCGGTCTTTATGCCGTTCAGCATGTCGGCTGCTTGGTGGCGTGAGGAGGAAGGGGGAGCTCCTGCTCTCACCCCCGCTGAGGTAACTGCTCTCCCGCTGCCCTGGAAACAGCGGTTTTTATGCCGTTCAGCATGTCGGCTGCTTGGTGGTGTGAAGAGGAAGGGGGAGCTCCTGCTCTCACCCCCGCTGAGGTAACTGCTCTCCCGCTGCCCTGGAAACGGCGGTTTTTATGCCGTTCAGCATGTCGGCTGCTTGGTGGCGTGAGGAGGAAGGGGGAGCTCCTGCTCTCACCCCCGCTGAGGTAACTGCTCTCCCGCTGCCCTGGAAACGGAGGTTTTTATGCCGTTCATTATGTCGGCTGCTTGGTGGCGTGAGGAGGAAGGGGGAGCTTTCAGCAACCAGGCCGTGATATGCAGGGACTGGGGATTCAGGTGCCATAGGGTCCCGCTCTCTTGGGAAAGGATATCTGGAGCACACCCTAACTCCAGAGGCGCAACTTGAGAGAGATGTAGAAGCAGGGGATACCACGTTTGGCGTCTGTATCTCTGAAGCTTGAAGAGTGTTTTGGGGATGAGGGGAATAGGTGGGAAGGCATAGAGGAAGTCCTGACCCCATTGAAGGAGGAAGGCATCCCTTGCCTGGCAATTGTGAGCCGGAATCCTGGAACAGAACCAGGGAAGTTTGGCATTCAGTGGACTTGCAAAGAGGTCTATGTCTGGAGTCCCCCAGATGTGAAATATCTTTGTCACCTGGTCTAGGTGGAGAGACCATTCGTGAGGCAGCAGTACTCGGCTGAGTTTGTCTGCCCAAAGGTTTTGAATGCCTGGAAGATATACCACGAGAAGGTGGATTTGATGCTCTCTGGCGAGGGCCCAAAGTCGTAAAGCTTTGTTGCATAACGACAGAGAGTCTGTTCCGCCCTGCGTGTTCACATACAACATGGCTACTTGATTGTCCGTTTGGACTAGGACTGTCTTGTAGCTGAGCTGGGCATGGAATACTCAAAGAGCTAAATAGATTGCTCTTAATTCTAGGAGGATTATGTAAAGACAAGCCTCCTGTGGAGTCCAGGTGCCCTGGATAGAGAGATGATGCAGGTGTTCTCCCCAAACCACCTGTGATGCATATGTTGTTAGGGTGGCCTGGAATAGGGGTTGTTGGAAAGGAGACCCCACTAAAAGATTCTCCAGTGATTGCCACCATTGAAGGGACAAGATCAGTTGATGAGAGTTTGAAATCTTGTCTGACAGACGTCCTGTGGTCTATGTCCACTGTGTGGATAGGGTCCACTGGGCTGCTCGCATGTGGAGGCGAGCATAGGGAACTACATGAACTGTGGATGCCATGTGTCCCAGTAACTGTAGCAGATCTCGAGCAGTTAGGGAGGATTTTCCCGCTGCTTGAGAAGCTAGTTGCACTATGCGAAGACACCGGGCCTGTGGAAGGAAAGCCCTTGACTGTCTGGTAACTAAACAGGCTCCTATGAACTCCAGAGACTGGGAAGGAACAAGTTGGGATTTTGGGAAGTTTATTACCAATCCCGAGTATTAGAGGATTCGCATTGTGCGAGACAGTGCAGAGCTGGCTTCTGCACTCGTGGAGGCTCGAATGAGCCAGTCATCCAAGTAAGGGAAGACGAATATCCCTAGGGTTTGCAGGAATGCAGCTACTACTGCCATGCATTTCGTGAAAACTCTTGGTGTGGAAGCCAGACCAAAGGGAAGAACTCTGTACTGGAAGTGTTTTCCCTTGAAAAGGAATCGTAAGAATTTCCTGTGATCTGGATGGATCAGAATGTGGGTATATGCATCCTTTAAGTCTAGAGAGCAAAGCCAATCCTGACTTTGAAGGTATGGCAGAAGAGTTCCTAGAGAAATCAATTTGAACTTCTCTCGGAACAGGTATTTGTTCAATTCTCTGAGGTCTAGAATGGGTCTGTGTCCCCCTGTTTTCTTTGGATTAAGAAAATAGGGGGAGTAGAACCCTGTACCCTGCTGGAGGATGGGTATTTCTTCTATTGCCCCTTGGGCAAGAAGAGACCTCGTGATTCAGCAGGTTGTCTGCAGAGGTCTTGGAACTGAACTGGCTTAGGATTGTAGTAGGGGGCATGCTGTGAAAATGAAGCTTGTACCCCTCTCCTACAATGGACAGAGTCCAATTTTCTGTTGTTATTTGGTGCCATCTGTTGGCAAAATTACACAGCCTGCCTGGAATATTTATGGATTCTGGACCCCTCAGAGGCAGGAAGGCTAAGCTCTCTAGGAAGGAGTCAAAGCCCTTGAGGGGGCTGAACCTGCAGAGCTGGTTGAGCTCTCGGGTCTTTTGGCTTCTTCTGTTGTTTGAATTGCTGTTGTTGTCCCCTTTGGGCAACTTGACTGTGAGCTTGGTTTTGCTGGGTATAGGATGGATAAAACTTCCTCTTTTTGCTGAAAGAGGTTTTTTTTATAGGGTTTCTTTTTGGCTGGAGTGGCTGTAGATTTTGACAATCTATCTAAGGTGATATTGTCAGCATCTATCTCATTAGCCTTTTCCTGCCAATTCTTGCCAAAGAGGTTTTCTCCTGTGCAAGGGATGTTGCCTAATTTATCCTGTACCCAAATCTCCAAGTCTGATGCCTGAAGCCAGGCAATCCGTCGTGCACCAATGGCAATAGCAGAGGTTCTGCTGATGCATTCAAAGCAGTCAAAGGCTGCACGATTCACAAACTTGGAGACATCTTGAGCATGCCTGACAAGCGTAAGGAAGTCTTGTCGTCTGTCAACTGGGAGAAGTGGGCTCACAAGCTCCAAATCTCCTGTAACCTCTTTGAGGAACATTCCCATATATAAAATATATGAGCTGATCCTAGCTGAAAGCATGGAAGCCTGAAAGTTTCGACATCCAAAAGCATCAAGAGTCCTGCATTCACGACCTGGAGGATTGGATGCATGTCTCTTTGCACTTTTCATCCTACGCATGGCTGACTCCACTACCATTGAATGGTGTGGCAGCTGAGTCTTTTGAAATCCAGGACAAGGTGGAACTCGATACATGGTATCAAGTCTCCTAGAATGAGGAGATGTGATCAAAAGTGTCTCCCACATTCTGAGCATCAAATCATGAAGAATTTCATGAATGGGCAGAGTGGCTGCCTCCTTTGGAGCCTTAGGATATTGGAGAATTTCCAATTCCTTTGCTCTAGGTTCCTTCTCAGGAGCTACTCTGATTGAGAGGCCTTTGGCAACATCACGAATAAAATCCTGAAAAGACATGCCCTCCGGAGGCGACATTCTGCGTTGGGGAGAAGAGTCGTCTTCCGGGAGAAAAACTCTGGTACCGGCAGAATTATCAGAGTCATCGGAATCGGAGGATTCAAAGTATCTCTGATCACGATGTTCATGTAAGGCACTGTCCCGGTATCGATCGATCTTTCGATGCCAAGCAAAGACGGCATGGGAAGAATTCCCACTGGGGCCGGTACCGGTATCTGTGCCAGTACCGGCATCAGTACCGGTGCCCGTTGAACCATCGGTGTCAACGGTACCGCAGCTGTAAGGAGAGCTTCAATACTGCGCTCGAAAGCGAGGAATCTCTGGTCTATCGATGCTGCCGATGCCTGGATGTCGGTACCGGTGAAGGCGGCCGGGACCCCTGAGCATGGTACCAGTAGTTCTGTCGAGGCCTCGGCCTCGAGAACATCCTGGAACCCCGTTGATGCTTTGGAGGCCAAAGCCTCCTGCCGGGGCTGTTTTGCCGGTGTGGTTCCCTCAAGGGCCATGCCAATGGCCTCTTGATGCTTTGCAGGAGAGCTACCCTTTGAGGACCGGCTTTTATGTTTAGTTACCTGAGGTCCATGGGAGGAAGAAGAGGTTCTTGAAGACATCGATGCAATGGACCTGGCATCCGAAGAAAAGAGCGTACCGAGCTTTGCAGCCCGGTTTTGTCTTCCTGTTTAAGTCATTCCCATACAAGAGAGACACTCAGATGGAGAATAGTCAGGGCCTAAACATGTAAGACACCAGTCATGGGTGTCGGTGACTAAATGGTACCGCCACACTTTTTTTTAAAACCACTAGCTGATTTTTCTATCTTTAAGGAAAAATGGGGCCTAGTGCCCAAAATGGCGCCTAACACCAGAAAAGAAAAGTTTCTGAAGAGAAACAAACCCAGTCCAAAGCGTGATTATGTAGACCACATTGGGGTTGGCAATAAGATTATTTAATTAAACTCTGTTTTCTACATAATCACGCTTTGGACTGGGTTTGTTGTTACACGTGATTATTTGCCCTTTCGTGGTGGTGTCTGAAGAGAAACAATTCAGAAATTTTTTTTTTAAGAAGAAAAGAAAGAAAAGAACCAGCGGTACCGGTAGGTGTCGTGCGGAGGCAAACGCGACCACAAGGAAACAAGATAAAAAAAGAAATTTTCTGCGGTGACAGGGTATGTGTCCTGTCAGCTCCGCGGAAAACAAAGAACTGAAGAGGGACAGTTGGAAAGGCGGGAAGGCAGTGCGCATGTGCTGAGGGGTGCTCCCAAAAGTGTTCCTATTGGATGCTGGGGAGCGTTTCCACGCAGGCTCCATCGGTACCGACGATACCCATATGTGAAGACTACATTCCTGCTTGTTCCCGGAGATAACCCCTTCCACTTGCAAGAGTAAAACGTCGGTCACACCTCTGGCAGGTTGAGCTCAGACAACATTAGCCTCTCAACATCCATGCCATGAAGGCCAAGGATCGGATGTTGGGGTGCCACATTGTCCCAATCTCCTGCGTTACGAGATCAAGTGTGTGACCGAGATGTAGTGGCCCTTGACTGGAAGGCTGTAGCAGGAGAGGAAACCATGGCTGTCTGGGCCAGTAGTGAGAATGAGAATTATCCTGCCACCATCTTATTTGAGCTTCAGGAGGTTCTTTGCATGAGAGGTACTGTAGAATAAGCATACAGAAGACCCTCCCCTCATGTAGGAGGAAAGCATCCGTGCTAGTCTGTTGTGTGATCTGCTGTATGGCATAGTGGTTGGGACAAGGTACTCCAGAGGTTCGATTTCTGCTTAGAGACAGCAATCTCAGGCCAGAGGGACTGGGATTTCTAGTCCTATAGGCACTCCTTGTGGTCTTGGGAAAGCCACTTAACCCTCCGTTGCCTCAGGTACGCATGCAGATTGTGAGCCCTTCGGGGACGAGGGAATGTAACCAGTACCTGCTTGTAGTGTGTGTAAACTGCTCAGGTGTTCTCCAGGGACAGCAGGAATCAGTCCTCACATATGGCTGACATGGGCGCTGACGGAGGTCACGCAGAAGCATTTCCCCAGCTTTCAAAGAAAGCCCCCGGGACATGCTACCACACCAAATGGTATAGCTAGGATGGTAGTAAAAAAATCAAAACCCTAAGACAAGGTAGGGAGGCAACTCCCAAGGGAGGAGGGAGGGTGTGAGGACTGATTCATGCTGTCCCTGTAGAACACCTGTTACAGGTGAGTAACTACGCTTTCTTGATATTCTGCCCAGGCTGAAGGGCATCAGAGCAGTTTACACACACTACAAGCAGGTACTGGTTACATTCAGTCTTCACATATGGGTACGTCGGTACCGACGGAGCCTGCGCGGGAACACTCCCCAGCGTTCAATCAGAAAGCTTTTAGGAGCATCCCACAGCACATGCGTGCTGCCTTCCCGCCTTTCCAACTGTCTCTCCTCAGTTGAGTTTTATAGCTGAGACAAAGAGGGAGAGAGAGGGAAAGGAAGAGAGATAGAAAGAGAGAGACAACTCCTAGGGGAGGTGGGTGGGTTGTGAAGACTTATTCCTGCTGTTCCCAGAGATCACCTGTTACAGGTAAGTAACTGTGCTATCTCCAGGAACAAGCAGGAATGAGTCTTCACATATGGGGACTCCCTAGCTTTTGATGCCAGGGAGAGAGCCCAGAAGTTGTGTGTCCCTGGGACAGGGCTGCACTTCACCATCTGGATCTCTGGCATCCCATGAGGGATGGTGGGTAGGAGTTGATTAAGCATGAAACAGGTGTTTGAGAACAGCCTGACCAAACAAGGCATCCCGGCAGGAGTCCTTGTCTAAGCAGTAATGGGCTGTGAAGGTGTCGTCGATAGACACAGAGTTCATATGAGCCATTGAGGCTGCCATGGCTCTCACATTGTGAGCTGTGACATGGCACTCCAGAGAAATGTTCTTGCTCTGATAGGCGAAAGAAATACATTGGGCAATCCAGTTGGAAAGAGTTCTCTTGGAGACTGGTTGTCCCAAATGAGAAGGATAAAAAGCAACAGAGTTGGGAAGACTTTCTATGTTGCTGTGTCCTTTGTAAGTAAAAAGCCAGAGCTCTTTTACAGTCCAGGGTATGAAGATTCCTCTCTGCACTTGATGCATGAGGCCCTGGAAAAAAGACAGGTAGGTAGACCTCTTGGTTGAGGTGAAAAGGCGAGACCACCTTAGGCATAAAATGTGGATTAGTCCTAAGGACCACCTTGTCATGATGGAACCTTGTATAAAGTGGATTAGCTACTAGTGCTTGCAATTCACTGATGTGGCGTGCTGATGTGATGGCAATGAGAAAGATAACCTTCCAAGAAAGGTATTTCAAGGAGGTAGTAGCTAAAGGTTCAAAAGGCGGCTTCATAAGCTGACCAAGAACCAAATTTAAGTCCCATGCCACCGGTGGTGGTGTAATGGGAGGCTTTGTTAAAAGGAGGCCTCTCATAAACCTTGCTACAAGGGGATGAGAGGAAACAGGTTGTCGATTTAGAGGCTTGAGTGAAGCTGAAATAGCACTCAGATGGACTCTTACTGAATTTGTCTTAAGGCCTGCATTAGACAGATGTAGGAGATACTCCAGCAACGATTCCAGAGGTATTGACCGGGGGTTAAGACCCCTTCCAGAACACCAGATGGTAAACCTTTTCCACTTGAAGGCATAAGAACGTCTAGTAGAAGGTTTTCTGGAAGCATGAAGAACATCTTTCACTTGTTGAGAAAGAGGAAGATCCTGAAGATCTAGGCCTTCAGCAACCAAGCCCTGAGATGCAGAGACTGGGGATTGGGATGCCATAATTTTCCGTCCTCCTGAGAGAGGAGGTCTGGAGCAGACCCTAACTCTAGGGAGGGAGCTTGAGAGAGATGTAGAAGCAGAGGGTACCACACTTGCCGTGGCCAATATGGAGCTATGAGAATCATGTGGCCTCTGTCTCTCTGAAGCTTGAACAGGGTTTTGGGAATTAGGGGAATGGGTGGAAAGGCATACAGGAAGTCTTGACCCCAGTGAAGGAGGAAAGCATCCCTTGCCTGAGCCCCCTGAGCCGGAGTTCTGGAACAGAACCGGGGAAGTTTGGCATTCCACGGACTTGCAAAGAGGTCTATGACCGGGGTTCCCCAAATTTGAAAACTTTTGGACACCTGGTCCATATGTAGGGACCACTCGTGTGGAAGCAGAACTCGACTGAGTCTGTCTGCCCAAGAGTTTTGAACCCCTGGAAGATAGACTGCCAGAAGATGAATGTGATGCTCTCTGGCGAGGGCCCATAGTCGCAGAGCTTCGTTGCAAAACGACAGAGAGCCAGTTCCCCCCTGCTTGTTTAGGTAGAACATGGCTACCTGATTGTCCGTGTGGACAAGGACTGTCTTGTGGCTGAGCAGGGTGTGGAAAACTCGTAGAGCAAGGAAGATTGCTCTGAGTTTCAAGAGATTGATGTGGAGACAAGTCTCCTGTGGGGACCAGATGCCCTGGGTGGAGAGGTCGTGAAGATGAGCTCCCCAGCCCATTGGAGAAGCATCTGTTGTAAGAGTTGCCTGGGGTAGAGGCTGTTGAAAAGGACACCCCAGCAAGAGGTTTTGAGGGGACTTCCACCATTGGAGGGACAAAATGAGGCGACTTGTGTTTGCTATTTTGTCTGACAGGCAGCCTAGTGCCTGGGTCCATTGGGTGGATAAAGTCCACTGAGCTGCTCTCATGTGAAGGCGCGCATATGGTACCACATGAACAGTGGAAGCCATGTGGCCTAGCAACTGTAACATCTCTCGAGCAGTTAGAAGGGGTTTCAACTCTGCTTGAGAAGCTAACTGCATCAAGCGAAGGCAGTGGGCCTGGGGAAGAAAGGCCCTTGCCTTTGTGGTATCCAGCAATGCCCCTATAAACTCCAGGGACTGAGTAGGGATCAAATTGGATTTTGGGATGTTTATTACCAGCCCTAAGTATTGAAGGATACGCATTGTGCAGGTTAGAGCAGTCTGGACCTCTGATTGAGTGGGAGCTCGAATGAGCCAGTCGTCCAGATAGGGGAAGACAAATATTCCCAGGGTGCGCAGAAAAGCAGCAACCACTGCCATGCATTTCGTGAACACCCTTGGTGCAGAGGCCAGGCCAAAGGGGAGCACTCTGTATTGATAGTGCTTCTCTTGGAAAAGGAACCGAAGGAACCTTCTGTGAGTTGGATGGATGAGAACATGAGTGTACGCATCCTTGAGATCTAGAGAACAAAGCCAATCCTGATTCTGAAGGTATGGCAGCAGAGTTCCTAGAGAAACCATCTTGAATTTTTCTTTGACTAGGAATCTGTTCAACTCTCTGAGATCTAAAATGGGTCTGAAGTCCCCTGTTTTCTTTGGGATCAGAAAATAGGGGGAGTAGAACCCTGTGCCTTGTTGTTGAGAAGGCACTTCCTCTATTGCCCCTTGGGCTAGAAGAGTGGCAACCCCCTGCTCTAATAGGCTGAGGAGGGAGGTTGGAGAATTGAACTGGTGCACTCTTGTGAGAGGGGGCAAGCTGGAAAAATAAAATTTGTACCCCTCTCTTATGATGGAGAGTGTCCAATGCTCTGCTGTGATTTGCCGCCATCTGGGAGCAAAGTGACATAGCCTTCCTGGAATGGTGGAGGGCTCTGGTCCTTTTAGAGCCAGGAAGGCTAAGTTCTCTAGCAGACAGTCAAAGGCCCTGAGGGGGCTGAGACTGCTGGGCTGGAGCAGGCCTCGTAGCTTTTGCCTTGGTCTGTTTGGAGGATTGCTGACGTTTGGAAGGGAACTGAGCTGCAGAAGATGCTCTCTGACTATAAGCAGGATAGGATCTTCCCTTTTTAGAAAAAGGGGTTTTCTTGAACAACCTTTTCTTAGCAGGAGCAGCTGTAGATTTGGATAGTCTATCCAAAGCAGAATTTTCAGCATCCATCTGATTGGCTTTTGCTTGCCAATCCTTACCAAACAGATTTTCACCTGTACAAGGGATATTTCCCAATTCATCTTGGACCCAGGTCTCCAAATCAGATGCTTGAAGCCAAGCAATCCTACGTGCACCTATAGCTATAGCTGAGGCTCTGCTTACGCATTCAAAGGCGTCGAAAGCTACATGGTTGGAGAATTTGGAGATATCCTGGGCATGTTTGAGCTCAGAGAGAAATTCTTGCCTTTTATTGTCAGACATAAAAGGACTTAAAGTCTGCAAATGGTCAGTAACTTCTTTTAAGAACATTCCCATGTAGAGACTATAAGAATTAATTCTCGCAGTAAGCATGAAAGCTTGGAAGACTCTTCTACCAAAAGCATCCAGGGTTCTACATTCACGTCCTGGAGGATTAGCGGCATGACTCTTGGCACTTCTAATCTTTCTCATTGCAGACTCAACCACAATAGAGTGGTGAGGAAGCTGAGTTTTATGGAAACCAGGACAAGGAGGGACACGATACATGGTGTCCAACCTGCGAGAATGAGGAGAGGTGGTTAGAGGTGCTTCCCACATCCTTAACATGAGATCATACAGAATCTCATGAATAGGCAAAGTAGCTGCCTCTTTAGGAGTTTTAGGATATTGTAGAATATCTAACTCCTTAGCTCTAGGCTCTGACTCTGGGGCTACTGTAATAGAGAGACCCCGAGCCACCTCTCTGATAAAGTCCTGAAAAGACAAGTCCTCTGGAGGAGACATCCTTCGTTTAGGTGAGGACTCCTCCTGTGGAAAAAGCATCGCTGCATCGACAGACTCTTCAGAATCCTCAGAGTCATCAGAGGAATCGAAGTATCGTCTGTCGGGATGCTCTTGCAAAGCCCGATACCCGTACCGACCGGGGTCGGTATCGGGAATCATCGGTACCAGGGTATCGGTACCGGAAGGCTGCAGAGGGCAGGGTACCGGCATGGCTGACACCGAGGTCGATGTTGATGCCACCAGTACTGGAATCAGTACCGATGGCGATACCGGAGCCGGTACATGCGGAGTAGTCTGTTGCGGTACCACGGGCATCGATGCCACAAGGAAAGCCGCCAGACTGCGTTCCATGGACAGAATCCTCTGATCCATCGACACTGCCAATGCCTGGAAGTCGGTACCGGTGGAGGCCACCGGTACCCCAGAGCATGGCACCAGGAGATCTGTTGAGGCCACGCCATCTAGATCGTCCTGGAACCCCGATGATGCTTTAGAAGCCGAAGCCTCCTGCCGGGGTAATTTTGCCGGTGCAGAATCCTCGAGGGCAAGGCCAGAGGCATCTCGATGCTTAGAAGGAGATTTGCCCTTCGAGGACCGGCTGGATTTATGTTTAGTTACCTGAGATCCATGTGAGGAAGAAGAAGTCCTGGAAGACGTCGATGCCACCGAAGCCGCATCAGAGGGAAACAGGGTACTGAGCTTGGCAGCTCGGTTCTGTCGACCCCTCTTTGACATCATGGAACAGGACACACAATCTTTAATGGAATGGTCAGGTCCTAAACATTTGAGACACCAGTCATGGGTGTCGGTGACGGATATAGTACCGCCACATTTTGTGCACTTCTTAAAACCTGAGGCAGGTTTTTCCATATTTAAGGAAAAAGGTTTTGGGCCTAAGGCCCAGAACTGAAGTACACCTGAAAAAAAAATGGAAGGTCTTTTTTTTTTTTTTTTTAAGAAAAGAATAAGAACCGGAGGTACCGGTATAGCGTCGAGGAAGGCAGACGCGTACAGAAAAGAAATAAAGAAAAAATAAGGAAATTCTTCTGCGGTGACAGGAACACGACCTGCTGGCTCCGCGGAAAAAGAACAACTGAGGAGAGACAGTTGGAAAGGCAGGAAGGCAGCACGCAGGCGCTGTGGGATGCTCCCAAAAGCTTTCTGATTGGACGCTGGGGAGCGTTCCCGCGCAGGTTCCGTCGGTACCGACGTACCCATATGTGAAGACTCATTCCTGCTTGTTCCTGGAGATAAGCCATGGCCCGAAGGATGTTCAAGCGAGCTCCGATGAATTCCAGGGACTGAACTGGAGTAAGGTGGGACTGGGTAATTGATCACGAACCCCAGATGCTCCAGGAGACAAATGGTGCGATCCGTGGCCTGCCTGGCTTCCGAAGCTGTGCCCCTATTATAAGCCAGTAGTCTAGATATGGATAGACGAAGGTGCCCTGCAGCCGCAGATGGGCCACAGCCACAGCCAGGCACTTCGTGAAGACCCGCGGGGTGGACACGAGGCAGAAGGGAAGTACTCTATACTGGTAATGGTTTACCTGAACCATGAAGCAGAGGTACTTTCTGTGTTTGGAGTGGACGAGGATGTGAGCATAAGCATCCTTTAACTCCAAGGAGCATAGCCAATCGCCCTGCTGGAGGTAGAACAGTAACATTCCAAGGGAGAGCATCTTGAACGTCTCCCGCACCAGGAACCTGTTGAGGTTCCACAAGTCGAGGATGGGCTGAAGGCCCCCTGTCCGCTTTGGGATACGGAAGTATCAGGAGTAAACCCCTGTCCACAGGAGCGCGGTAGGACTGGCTTTACTGCGCCGTCCTCAAGGAGGCCTGCAAGTTCCTGACTCAGGAGGACCTGGTGCTGGGGAAGCCAATGTGGCTCCTCTGGAAAGTACAGAGGAGGGGCCTGGTCCAGATGGAGATGATAGCCCTCCCAAACGACATGGAGAACACAGGCATCGGTGGAGATGGATTCCCACCTGTGGGAGAAATGGACCAGATGCCCCCCGATGGACAGCTCCCTTGCCAGAGGGTGAGAGGCTATGCCCATGGCGTCAAAACCCTGAGGGGTTGGTTGAGCCGGCACCGGGGGTTGGGTCTCGGGGCCCTTTGGCTTACAAGGACCGTGGACTGTGGACTTGCCCTGACAGCCCTAAACGGAGTTGACGCCGGCGGATAGGCTGGGTAGCCCCTGTAAGTGAGCCCCTTCCGATGGAAGAAAGACTTCTTGCTCTGCTGCGTCTTCCTGAGGAGGGAGGACGTTTTCTGGGAGAAGCGAGTATGAGTTATGTACTCCGTCTCGATCTCTGTAGCCTTATCCTCCATGTGCTTGCCAAATAGCTGCTCCCAGAGGCAGGGGATGTCCAGCAGTTTCTCCTGGACCCACTGTTCCAGGTCCAAGGATTGGAACCAAGCCTGCCGGTGGGCTCAGATGCCAGCCACCACCACCCGGGTGGAAGACTCAAAGCCGTCATACGCTGTTCGCAAGAGAACTTCGAGCATTCCCCAATGGACTTTGAGAGGGCCTGAAAACACCGGAGATGTTCTCCTCAAGGCCCACAGTGAAGCCTCCAAGCTCCCTAGCAAGATCACGGAGGAACATCCCAATGTATAATTGGTAAACTTGGATGCAGCATGTCAAAATGGAGCCCTGATAAACCTTGTGCCTGAGGGCATCAAGGGTACGAGACTCCCTGGCAGGGGGGACTGATGAATGAGTCTTCAGGCTCTTTAGCTTCAGCATGGCCGATTCAACCACCATCAAGATGTGGGGAAGCTGGGCTTTACGAAACCCCGGACCTCGCTGGACCTTATACATAGCATCCAGGTTCTTGCTCACAATCGGGACAGAGGCCAGGGTCTCCCACATGCAGAGTAGGAGTCGGTTCATAATGGGAAGAACTGGCATCGAGAACGCCTCTCTTGGAGGAGCTTCATATTGCAGAATATCAAGCTCCTCAGCGCGGAGCTCCTCCTCCAACCCAGTGGTGAACGCTAGGGCTCCCGCCATTTCCCGGACGAACTCCAGGAAGGAGGTGTCCTCGGGAGGTGACCGCCACCTCTGCGTCGGCAGGGAGGGGTCAGAGGGGAGATTTTGATGGGACCAAGTCTACAGGGAGGTCTCTCCGTCGGACTCCCAGTCTGAGCAGTCGGTGGAGGACTCGAGGTTGGGCGGCTCAAGACAGGATGGTGACCCACGCTGGATCACCGAGGCCAAAATTTTCCCGGAGCCAGAGGCACTCACCCACGAAGATCTCGCGCCTGAAGAACCTCACGAGGCTTCTGGCTCTCAGAGATGACAATGGTGGCCCAGGGAGTCAGGTCCCTGTGGTCTGTGATGGCCAAAATGTTCCCAAGCCCTTAGGAAAGGGAAAAGAGCACACTTTTACCTTAAGGGAGAGAAGCAGCAGGCGGGGATGTGAAACACAAAATGTTTTGAAACAGGAAAAAACTCACCTAGTGAATAGCTGCAGGCCACGCCCCAGCTTAGGAACAAGCTGTAGGGGTAATGAAGACCAGCTGGGGAAGCAGCACGTGATCACTGCCCAGACACGTGCAAAGGGAGTTCCCAGGGGATTACAAAAGGAAAGTAACAGAGAACAGTCAGAGTTAGAGCAGATGGGGTTGCAGCACTTGGAACACAGACACAGAGTGGAGAGAGCTGAGTCAGGCAGTTCAGACAGTAGTGAAGAAAGTCTGAAGAGCAGCCTGCTTCCTGAGGCATATTCTGATGCCTATGCCAATGCTGAGGTAGAGAAGCAGCATTACAGGAAGAAGGGAGTTCCCAGAGGAGGAGCTACTGGAGACTCAGAACGGAGCAGGAAGCCTAATGTGCTGGAGGGAGGAAAAAGCTCTCGGGTGTTTGAAGAGAGAGGTATTTCCCAGGACAGCCCAGCCTTAGAGGAAACTGCTAGAGTATTCAAAGGAACAAGCCACAAAGCAGGGAGGTTTGCTTTGGAACCTGGAGGCAGGAGATTTCCTTTGGGGAGAGATTTGAATGAGGACAGTTTTACTACAAGCCAAAGGCTTGGTAAAAGCCCAACTGATAACAGGAGAACCGTGAGTAACCCTCTGTCTAACAGACAGTTAAACAAGCTGAAAGCATTAAGCCATTCATGGAGAGAGGAAGAATTGCCAGTATGTGCTAAGCAGCCTAGAGACAGAAAAACCTCTATGTGGAAGGAAATTCTTAAGCTTTTAGAAAGCGTAGAGCCAGGTATTACCAGGAGGAGTTTTAATCTTGATGTACCAGAGCCAGACACTGAAGATATGGAAATAGGAAGTTATCCTTCTGACAGTGAAAGTGAATGCCCGATGGAATGTGCTATATGTTACAAGACAAGCGTTTGAGCCTTGGAAAGGGGAAAAGCTCAAACAGCTGCCTTGGAGAGTTAAAAGGTGTAAACAGGCTGGACTGTGTTTTAAAAGCCTTGTTTCCTTTTAGAAATGTCCCTGGAGTAAAACCAGAAAGTGCTTGCATGTGAAGAAGTTTTAGCAAGGCAAACTAGCCCTGGTGTTAAAGAGGCTAGGAGAAGTAATGAAGCTTTTGTTCATGAAGTCTGGAAGCATTTGAAGCTAATTGTATCAGGAGAAGAAAATCCTTTTACTTTCTTGTTTTGCGTTGAGCTCTATACAAGCTCTATTTTGGAGAAGCAGTGAAAATCAATAAATTTCCTGTGTTAGCCTTACAGCCTCTCGGACTTTCATTTGTTTACATGAAAACCCACAACTACACAATAAAGAGGTGACGCGCCCTATTAGGCGACCGCCTAGGGTGGCCATTAGGGGGCGAGGACATCACAGGTCTCAAGGTGCATGCTGGCGGGGCTGGGCATCAGCACCTACTGTGCAGAGAGGAATGCAGAAATGCTGCATTCCAAGGCCAGCATTCGGGCCTCCCACTCGGGAGTGGAGCCCTGCGACACCAACGCCAGGGTGATTGGGTCTGGTGTCGAGGAGGAGAGGGGGATCCTCGCCGGGATGACCCATGGGAGACTGGGCGTCTTTGCCTTCGCCGGAGGCCTCTGTATCAGTTTGAGGTACCTTACTGGGCCGCTTCCTCTCCAACTTCAGAGACTAACAAGGGGGCTGAGAGACCAGGCGCGTGACCTCTCACACTTGGTCTGGTGTCCCTGACAGAGTCCTCGAGGCCTTCTTCTTCTTCTTCCACTCGCGTTCATGCGACCCCTTGTCAGCGTGCCACCGGGCCCAGGGATGAGCCTTGGGAGACTCCAAAGCTTGTGGGGCCGAAGAGCGGGAGGCTACCGAGGATACTGGTGCTGTCTTACAGAAGAGATCATCCAGCTTCTGCTTACGCCTCTGGATGGCCTTGGAGGACATCTTCTTACAGAGGGAGCATAGCTCCGGGTCATGGTTGGCTCCTAGATACCTGAGGCAACAGCCATGGGTGTCCGTGAACGACATATTTTTGAAGCATCTATCACATTTCTTAAAACTGGAGGCCATTGGTGCAAAAACGACCCCTGCAAAGTCGAAGATCCTCAACGTGGCCAGCGGTTAAAAAGGGCATGAAGTGCGGTAAAAACAAAAAAGGCAAAAAAGAAAAACCCTGAAACCAGGTCCGAAGCAGAGGTGCTCGGGAGACGGGAACAGGATCGGCAAAGGCTGGTACAGAAAAATCTGGTTGGAAACAGAGATGAGACACACATCCGAAGGGCTTTGCGGAGAAAGGGAGACTGCGTAAGATGGCACTTTTGGGCGGGACCATGCATGCGTGGTGGCATTCCCAAAGGTTTTCTCTGAAAGCTGGGAAAGTGCTCCATGCGGGTTCCGTCACTGCTGATGTCATCCATATGTGAGGACTGACTTCCTACTTGTTCCTGGAGGATAAAGGTGATAATGCCTTTTTTATAAGATTCTAGTGAAACCACATTTGGAGTACTGTACATAAATCTGGAAGCCACTTCTTTAAAAGGCAGAACAGGAACTGGAGGCAGATGAACCAAAGGATTTGGGCTTCAGGGCCTTGTACTAGATATGGCAAAGTCAAGAACCCTTACACTCAATTGGGGGGTAGATGCAGAATGGTCTATTGGATGGGAAGAGGCTATCTTTCTTGATGCCCATTAGGTGTAATGTTGAATTTCCGCCTAGACTCACCTTATTTAAAAACTGGGGCTTGCGAGGTTGGGGCAATTTTGTCACCAGAGGGAGATGGTCTCCTCTGAAATTCTAAGGGAGGCCTACGGACTGGATTGGAGTGATAGGTTTGGGTACGTTCAGGTTCATCCTGTGGAACACAATCCCAATAGAATTAAGACAACTACCTGATATAATGGAGTTCAGAAAAAAACTCAAAACACACTTATTTACAAAGCATTATGGATCTATGACCAGCTCTTCTCTCACCCCCCAGCTAGATAAAGGATAATCCGACACCAGGTAATACACTATTTCAACAAAAGAATGAAGCGCTGTAACCTAAGACGAAGTGATTAAGAAAATGTAAAACAAAAATATGTATATAGTTAATTGTACATAGTTCACTATTGTTAATTGCTATTTGTTAACTGTAATTACCTAACTTTAAACTTGTTATATGTAAAAACAGATCACCCTGTTTAATGTTGTTGTATGGAAACCGCACCTGATCAAATGGAAGGAGCGGTATATAAATAACCTGTTAATTAAATTAAAATTAAAGTATGACATTTTATTTAGATGGGGGCAGCAGATGGATCATTTTCGGGAAGGCAAGACTTTTTTTGAGGAAATCTTTGAAGAGCATTGGTGTAATAAGGAGATTATTTCCAAGATCTAAGAAGTTTTTATTATGTGTTTCAGATTCACCCCCGAGGCATATATTACAGTGGAAACTAACTCTGTCCAAGTCCCACCCCAAGGGCAGAGATCTTTCCTGTTTGCAGACAGGGAGGGTCTTTGCAGCGATCGCGGCTTTTCTTCTGCCTGCGAGGGATGGGATTCCATATGGGCAGACGGCTGCCTGTGGGCCACGATCACTGCAAAGACCCTTCCTATCTGCTCATGATCCTTGTGGGCAGATAGGAGGGGTCTTTGTAATGACTGCAGCCAGCAAGCAGTAGGCTGCCCACAGGAATCCAAACCCCCACGGGCAGGAAAAGTTGTGATTGCAGCAAAGACCTTTCCTGTCTTCCTGTGGGACTCCGATCTCCCACGTGCAGACGGGAAAGGGCTTTTCTTCTTCTGCCCATGGGGGATGGGATCCCTGCGAGCTACCTGCTGTGCTGCAATTTTTGGTGGGGCAGGGTCCATGTGGTCCACTTCTTCCTGATGCCTATGCTAGATAGCTTGCATATTTATTATGAAAGACAGCATAGGCTGCACACTCGATATGCAATAAAGCACAGTTACTTACCTGTAACAGGTGATCTCTGGGAACAGCAGGAATTAGTCTTCACATATGGGTACGTCGGTACCGACGGAGCCTGCACGGGAATGCTGCCCAGCTTCCAATCAGAAAGCTTTTGGCAGCATCCCTCGCGCGCCTGCGCGCAGTGACTTCCCGCCTTCTCCACAGCCTCTCTTCAGTTGAGTTTCAGAGCTGAGACAAAGGCGAGGAGAGAAAAGGAAGAAGATAAAAAAGATGCAACTCCTAGGGGAGGTGGGAGGGTTGTGAAGACTAATTCCTGCTGTTCCCAGAGATCACCTGTTACAGGTAAGTAACTGTGCTATCTCCAGGAACAAGCAGGAATGAGTCTTCACATATGGGGACTCCCTAGCTGGGGATGCCAGGGGGAGATCCCATAAAAATGCAAGTGCCTGGATCAGGGGTGCATTTTGACTCCAGGAATCCCCGGCATCCAATGTGGGATGGAGGGTAGGAGTTGACAATAAAGGAGCTGTGAGGAAAGAACAGCATAGCCAAGGACTAGAGGGTTGTACAAACTACAGGAGTCCTTGGTAGACATAATGAGTAGCATTAAAAGACATTTAATGTACACTGAAAATATGCAGCTTACCTACTGTATTGTAAGAAGTAGAAAGCATGATGGAGTCTACTGGATAAGCAGTAGCAGAATCTTCAAGGTGACCTCTCAGCAGTGAGGATGAAGGTCCAGACCTGGAGGTAGTAGATGATCCAGGTGTCAACTGGGTAGGATTTGACGTCAGGTCTTCAATGGAAAGCTTTATGGGAAAAGCTGAAAACTCCTTTAGGCATAAGGTCATTAACATTGAGGACTAAAGGAAGAAGACTGATGGAGTTGGACAACTAGCCCAGTCCTGGCGGGAAGAGGGGAACTGGAAAAAATCCCCTATTCCCATGGAAAACAGTTGTGTACTCAAGATAAAGAGGTACACTGTTTTTCCTAGCTGGCGAGAGATAGGAAAAATATTGAAGCTTGATGCTTCATGGACTTAAAGAAAAAATGGAGATGTTAGCACCAAAGGGGGTATTGGTGCCTAACAGTTTCTGCATCGTAAGATGGCATGGGACGTAGGGCGACAGACTGCCTAAAACCTCTAGGAGGTAAAACATGTAGTCTAGACAGTAAGGGTGATAGTGTGTAAGACAGATCAACCCTTAAGAGGCCCCTTATCAAACACATATATATATAGGGATATATATATGTGGCTGGAAAATATATGTATATAGTTATATATATATATACATATACATATATACACATGTTCAGATGTGTATATTAGGATATGGGTGGTGAAATATATCAAATATATATATAGATATAGATATGATATACCTGAAGATATGTAAATTTGTGGGGCTTGATTTAGCACCCCCAGAGCAATGATATAGGTATGTAGACATATATGGAGATGCTACATACAAGGCAACAGGTTGAAGATACACGTTTACCACCCAGCCCCATAATTTTACATGGGGAATATAAAAGAAAAAACTTCTGTGCTCTACAAGAGGGTGAACCCACTTGGGATATGAATAGAGAATCTATTTTGATGGATTGAGGGATGCAGAAAGGCAATCTAAGCAGATAACCGTGATGTTCGCGTGAGAACAGATGAACATATGAATCTGTAAAGAACAAGGCGGGAGGTCCACAGAACACTGACATGGTAGATGTGGAGAAACGCAGGGAAGATACCAGAGGGACCTATGGAAGGACCCAGAGGTAGCATGCGTAAAGAGAAGCCTTGGATTTTCACACAGAATAACTGATATCTCGTGTTAACACCCCAGGCTAGAGGGGGTGTGGAGAACCCTCACAGGCATAGGAAGGGTTTATAAGTTTTTCCCTACTAATAGAGAAACTTCAGAGACAAGGTCAATGCTCTATAGCAAGGCCCTCATAGTAGAAAGCTTCTCTGAAGACTGCAGAGAGCATTGTGCAGGAGAGTTATGAGATAAACTGACTGAAGTCAGTTGTGTTGCCATATCCTAGGAGAGGAGATGGTTAGAATAATATGAGAAAGCCGAAATGAGTAGGAGGATCCAAGATAGTTTGGAATCACTACTGAGGCTAGACTAAATTGTGAACAAGGGACTGGAACTTGGAAAAAGTTCCAGTAATAGAAGTACTGTAACTCCTGCAGGCAGAGTTGCTGACGGAAACAGCAGAAAGATTATCCTGTGCTGAATAAAGAAAAACAGACAAGAAAAGAGAGGAGATATCTCTTCTCCCTGTCTGGGGAACGAGCTTGGCAGAGAAGCTGTTCAGTATGGTAACCCTCAAGTGATTGAAGGGTGACGTACCCATAGGGTAAGTCAACTGAAGGAAAAAATGTCCAGTTGGGATAGAAACTATCAGGGGATAGTTGCAACTGCTCTTCTAGAGAGTAAGAAGAGGAGAAGTGTGTTGTCCCTGAACAATTTTTTTTTTTTTCCTGTCAGGTTAGTACACTGAAAAGAAAAGCACAGTGAATAAACTTCTAATATGTAGAAGTGAAGTGTAAGTTACAATTCCCGGCCCCTATGGTTGCTGGGAATGCTGAGACTGGCCAGAGCTGGAGGACTTCAGACTAGGCTGAGGCGTCCCCTGTTTAGGTACAGCCGAATGATGGGCAGGAGATGAATGAAACTTTCTTTTCTTAGGGAAAGAAGGTTTGGTAGGACATTTCCTACTCTTTGAAGAAGGAGGTGGCTTAGAATGGTTTTTAGTGGAAGGAGAGTCAGTGGAGCATTGAGCAACCTGACGTAAAGCCTCCTTATTGAAGAGACCTTCTCCTGTACAAGGAGAATGAGCCAGTATAGTTTGTGCCCATCTGCTCAAGTCTGAAGCTTCAAGCCAGGCTCTGCGACGTGCTGCAATGGCAACAGCAGAGGATCTGTGTGCTGTTATCTGTGCTGCACATCAGAAGAGTGAGCTTCCAATCACAGCCCTGCTCAACTGAATTACAACCGCTGCAGCAGAGGCTGGTAAAACATCGGGGATCACCATTTCTATCAGCTGTGTGCTGTTATCTGTGCTGCACATCAGAAGAGTGAGCTGCCAATCACAGCCCTGCTCAACTGAAATAGAAACCGCTGCAGCAGAGGCGTGCCCGCGCCTGAGGGCCTCGCCAGAGGGCCCTTTGGCGTGGCCCTTAGGCGTGGAACATAGGCGCATAAAAGACTAATATAATACCCTGGCAAATACAATCGCTATGCAGTAGCTTCAACAGCCTTCAATCAAACAGCAAGTATAATATTATTGTTATAGTTAACTATAACTATATCTTGCTCTTACCAATCTGCCTCATCAGCTCACAACATTTCCAATACCAATACCTATCAAACAACTATATCCGGATTCCCCCTTTCTCCTGGATATATTTATATACATACATGTATGATATCTCTCTATACAGAACAAAAGAATCTCAAGCTTTAACCAATTCACACAATTTACTGAGGATTGAATTAATTAATGCCAGATCTGTATGCAACAAAATCCATACAATAGTAGATCATATAGATGAGGCTCAACCTGATGTGCTTTGCATTACAGAAACATGGTTAAATCCCACTGACAATGTAATTATTAATCAGTTGGTTCCTAACTCATACTCCGCTTACAGTTGTCCTCGTTCTTTAAGACGTGGAGGAGGAGTACTTATAATTGCAAAACGGAACTTAAAATTCAGAATTCAAAGCACCTATAATTCACGTCAATGTAATTCTATCTGTATTAAAAACAAATTTATGGCAATTTGTCTACATTATAGAGCACCTAATGCCTCCCCTGTGGAACTTGCATCATTACTTGAAAATATATGTGCCCTTACATCTCCCAACAAATACTCAATAGTTCTAGGAGACTTTAACCTTAAATCAATCAGCCACAGAGATTCTGATTCCTTCCTTCAAGCTATGTCTTCTTTGCAGTTCACACAAATAATTAATGCTTCCACACACAAATTTGGTAATTCACCTGACCTCATCTTTGTATCTAATAATATAACTTCAAGAGGTCTTGTTACAACACCTATCATTACCCCAATACCTTGGTCAGATCACCATTTAGTTAAGATAGGGATCCTAGTACAAACAAAAAATTTTAATGTGCATCCAGACAACTATTGCTTTCATAGACGTTTTAAGAAATTTGACAGGGATTCATTTATACAAGAAGTCATACCTCATCTGTCCACAGATTCAGATGAGCTTGAAAATCAAATATCCAATTGGAATCACATCATTTCTAATGCAGCCAGAGCAACGGACACGCGTCCAAAGAAAACACGGAACAATAAACTTCATCACAAGCCTTGGTATACAATAGCTTTACGTCATATGAAAAGAGCACTCAGAAGAATAGAACATAAATGGAGAAAACACAATACAAAGGACCTAAAACAGCTATATTTAACAACATTAAAGCAATATGATGAACACATTAAACACATAAAAGAAGAATACCACACAAATATAATTGAGTCAGCCATCAACAAGCCCAGAGAGCTGTTTGAAATTGTGAAGACACTAACAAAAGAGCAAAGAGTCGAGGGTGAAGTAGTAATTGAGCCACAGACTTATGCAAACTATATAAAAGACAAATTTCATTCTAAAGTACAATCAAAAATTCTTATGAACAAAAATTCAGTCTCGCATAATAGGATTTGGAATACATTCAATCCTCCATCAAATGATCAACTAGCCCATATCATTTCAGCAATAAATACAACCACTTCTCCAACTGATCCTTGTCCAGTCTCATGGATCAAAGCTACTAAATCAAGCTTCCTTCACATTATACAACACATAGTGCACATTTCACTTACTCAAGGTATATTGCCAGGGCAATTAAAACTGGCATCTGTCAGACCTATCCCAAAAAAAACTACTTTAGATAAAAACAACCCAGCTGCATATAGGCCAATATCTAGTATTCCATTTTTAGCTAAGATTATTGAAAAAATTGTACAACTTCAACTTCAAGACCATATTGATATTTATGCTCCATTAGATGACAATCAACATGGTTTTCGACCAAATCATGGAGTAGAAACCCTAATGATTTACCTTTTTGACAAAATACTACGTACCATAGATGACTTTAAGAAAGGCATTATAATGATCTTTATCGACATCTCTGCGGCGTTTGACTCTGTGGATCATAAAAAATTACTAGACAGATTAGAGGAGATCGGACTTTATGGTATCACATTAAAATGGTTCCAATCTTATCTTACAGAGAGACACATACAAGTAAAGATAGGTGACAAAGCTTCTCAACCCATAAGAGTTTTACAAGGAGTTCCTCAAGGTTCTGCCCTATCTTCTCTGTTATTCAACATCTACATACAACCAATTTGCAACATACCTTCAAAGAATGGCATTAATTATACCATTTATGCAGATGATATAATGATATTTACACCTGTTTCAGTTAATAACCCTGACTATCATAGAATTACGGATTGTCTCCTACAAATGTCTGCGTGGTGTAAAGGCAATAATATGGAAATTAATTTCAGCAAAACTGAGGCCTTATTTGTTTCATGTAACCATGATTTCCCTCCTCTTCCTGATATCATGATAGAAAACTCTAATATTCCTATAAAATCTGAAGTAAAATATCTTGGAGTCACTCTTGACAAAGAAATGAATCTTAAAAAACATATCAGTAAGACAATCAGGAGTGCATATTATAGAATGAAGATCATTAGAAGATTAAGACCACTACTTGAAACATCCCACTTTCGTAACGTCTGCCAAGCTTTAATCACACCATTATTCGATTTTTGTAATCCCATATACCTTGGTCTTCATAAGCAGTCAATTAAACCCTTACAACTTGCTCAAAACACTGCAGCTCGAATAATATTTGGAGTATCAAGCCAGGAACACATAACACCCATTTTGAGGGAGCTGCATTGGTTACCTATAACACATCGCATAAAATATAAAACTATTATATACATTTTTAAAATAAAACATCAATGTTCTGCAAACAGTCTGGCTACTCTCATTCAATCAGACGATACTATAAGACCTAGAAGATTAGGATCTACCAACAGAGTCAGCACATCTCTTGACTTTAGAAAAGCACGTAAAGATACAACAGATAGAGCATTCTCGTTTGCGGCACCAAATATATGGAACTCCCTCCCAAATGATTTAAGAGCTGCTCAGGACCTTAAAGACTTTAGAAAACAATTAAAAACTGTCCTGTTTATTGAGCATTATGGTTCTACTGAATAAGCAATTCAGTTTGTAAGAGAGAAAGCAATCATATAATTAGCTGTATTATAGCTCACATTGTATTATAGTACACAATGTTTATAGCGCACTATATCTATGTAAAACACACAAATTTATTTAACTATGTATTTTGTCATTAATGTCTGTTCATATTTTCACTGCGTTTGTATTTCTTGTTAAACCACTTTGATTGTTTGATAAGGCGGTATATAAATACTATTAAATAAATAAATAAATATAGAAGCACGAGATAGGAACCAAGATATATTCCGGCTGTGATTGATGAGCAAGGAATAATCCGTAGCCTTGGGCTCTGGTAAAAAAAAGGGGTCAAAAGAGACAATTTCTCTGTGACTTCCTGGAGTGTTAGACTCATATGAAAAATATATGAAAGAACTCTGGAGGCCAGCATAGAGTTTTGGAAGGCTTAACGACCAAAAGCATTGAGTGTTCTTGAAGAACGACCTGGCGGATAAGAAGAATGCTTCTTCTTGCTCTTAACTTTCCGCAGTGCCGATTCCACTACAAGGGAACGATGAGAAAGTTGAGGCTTTTGGAACCCTGGAGAGGGTGGCACCCGGTACCGAACCTCAATGTCTGTAGAGACTGGAGGAAGTCGTAAGGGCGATTTCCAGACTCTGAGAAGGAGATCCTGCAGAGCAGGATGTAAAGGAAACTTTATATTTTCTATTTGTGCCAGTGAGCCATGAGTAGGATCACAACCAGGGATAGAAATATTAAGAAAGGTTGCCATATCCCGGAGAAAAGCCTGAAAAGACTGATCTCCTATGGGAACCATCCCTGGTAAGGCTAAAGAAAGAGCCTGAGCACCAGAGGAGGTACAGGGTACTGCACCAACGCCAGGTATCGGTTCCAAAGTAGGTATCGGTGCAAGAATAGGCATCGATACTGATACAGGATTAGCAGATGAAGTAGCCATCGGGAACTGCTGCAGTGGTACCGAGACCATGAGGGAGTTATGGCTATGATCTTCGGAACTGCCTATCTGGAAACGACAGGGATCGCTTCCGGGACGCGTCGGTACTCAGTCCTTGAGACTAGATATCGGCTCAAGACTCCGCATCGAAGTAAGCGATACTATCGATGCATGTTGCGAAGGTGCCGACGCCGATGGCAGTATCGGCGATGCCGATACCACTAAGGCAGACTGGGTTACATTGATCGATACCGACGGTACCAAGGATACCCGATGAGCACCTCTTGCAAAGGGTAAGGTGGTCCACCTCGATGCCAATGCCAGGGTATCGGAACCGATCGACGCCGGTACCGTCCCGGAGCATGGCTGAGATTGAGGGAAGTCAATGCGGTGCGTATCGATCGGTCCCGAAGGTACCGAGGATGCCCGATGACGATCCCTGGTGAAGAGTGTAATACTCGACACCGGTGCCGATGCCAGAGGCTCGGTACCGCTCGAAGCGGATACCACCCCCGCGCATGGCTCAGGTATGTTCTGTGAGGGGTGAGCCCCAGGAACATCCTGAAACCCCTTTAACGCTTTGGAGCCCGAAGACTCCCGCAGGGGTAATGCCAATGGGTTCTTGAGGGTAAGGCCGGAGCCGTCACCATGCTGGGCATGGGACATAAGACTAGCCAATGCTTGGGTGGTAACAGATTGTTTTTGGGTTACCTGATCCTGTGAAGTAGAGAAACCGGGTACCCTCACTGCAGAGGAAAAAACGGTATCGAGGGAAACTCTAAATACTGAAGGTTTCCTCACAAAATTATCTCCTGACAAGTCAGGGGAAAAAGGGGTCAGGACCCACACAGTTGAGACACCAACTATTGGTGTCTAAAAAGAAACAAGTGTTTCGACATCGAATGCACTTCTTAGGAAAAGAAGGCTCCATAATGAAAAAGGCCTAGTAGGCCCAAGAAGTTAAGGTAAAAAAACTGAAGAAAAGTTTCTCAGAGTTTAGCCAAAAATCCACCGGCGATACCGGTGGTAGCAGGAAATACAGCCGCGATCACAAGAAAACAAAAAACTAAAGTAATTAAAGCAATTAAAAAGAAAAGTTTCTGCGGTGACAGGAGGACGTCCTGCCGGCTCCGCGGAAAAACTAAAACTGAAGAGAGGCTGTGGAGAAGGCGGGAAGTCACTGCGCAGGCGCGAGGGATGCTGCCAAAAGCTTTCTGATTGGAAGCTGGGCAGCATTCCCGTGCAGGCTCCGTCGGTACCGACGTACCCATATGTGAAGACTCATTCCTGCTTGTTCCTGGAGATAACTTTTTTTGATCCTTAAGTATAAGTATCCTTCTCAGTTGGATAAAAAAATGGAAATGTTTTTGAAATACACCATAGCTGCATCTAGAAGGGAGATAGCCATGCACTGGAAACAATCTCAATTGCCCACAGTTAAGGGCTTCTGTAACCAGCTGTGCATCCTTTATAGTTTGTTTTTTTATTTTTTTTATTTGAGTTTTAACAAGCATAACAAGTTAAGCCAAAACAATTCAGGACAATCAGAAACAATTGCTAAAAGATAACATCATTACAGCACATTAACACTATATGATAAAGTCCACATCACTGGGACCCGGATGTGAAAAGAAGAAAAGGAAAAAACTATCATATGAAAACAAGGTTTAAACAAACCTACATTATAGAGGCGTACACTACTTACTCATCCCGACTAACCTCAACAGAGCCCTGCCGTTCCAAAACAAATTTCTCCAGATGAGCAACATCTGAAAAGATATAAACAGCACCCTCATAATTTATAATACACTTGCAGGGAAATCAAAGGAAAAAATTAGCACCCAACTTAAAGACCCGAGGCTTTAACGCTAAAAAAAAGCCTCCTCCTAAGCTGGGTGCTACGAGAGACATCCGGAAATATGTTTATCCTGTGGCCACAAAAAGTAGTCAACTTAAATTTGAAAAAGGCCTTAAGAATACGATGCTTACACTCTATCGATGTCAAAGTCACTACCAACGTGGCTCGTGAATTAATTAAGTCGGAGGAATCCTCCAAAAAATCGGTCAAATTAGTAATAGAAGGCTCTATCACGTCCAACCCGCCCTCGACAGGATTGATATGCTTAGAGCTAGTTGGTATATAAAATAACTGGGATACTTCAACAGGATCTGAAAAAAGCAATACTTCTTTAAAATACTTATCAAGAAGAATTTTTGGCAAAATAAGAGAGGTATACGGGAAATTAAGAAAACGTAGGTTAGAAGCACGCAAGGTGTTTTCAAGTGCCTCCACCTTGCCGTGCAAAATCAAAGCATCTTTCATCCCAGCTACGGTTGCTGTATGCAGAAGACATCTGCTGCTCGAGCTTAACGCAAGCAGCATCCACCACAGAAATCTTCACAGCGGCGAACAGTGAGTTTGTGTTTTTGATTTTAGCTAGATTGTTTTCACTATTTTGTATTTATGGGGAAAAGGAAAGCTAAATCTGGGCGCGGTGAGGAGGGATCGACTGCTAATGTTCCTGTTGTCGGTCCTTTAGATAAACATCTGGTCCCGCGCCCAGTAGCGCAGTCCTCTCCCGAGGGTGCCTCCCTCAGTCCTGGTGGGGGGACCCCTCCTCCTTGTCCTGCTGCTTTTTTGCCTTTGTTAGTGTCGGAGAAGTCCCCTGAATCGGCGAGGGCCGCCACCCAGGTGGCGGTTCAGTTCCCTAAACCGGTTACCTTGGTGGCTTCCGGGGGTACTTTGTGCCCGCCGGTTTCTTCTGTAGACTCGGAGATAACTTTGAAGGATCTATGGCAAGTTTTGCAATCCATTGATGTTAAAGTGTCTTCTACTCTAAGTTCCCTGTGTGATTTTTCTTCCCAAACCGTTGCTTCTATCCTTTATAGTTTAAATGGGCTTATATTCCTGAAACAGAAGAAACAGAGTGTGTTTGGGGTAAATTCTGGAATTGGTGGAATAAGCAAAGACCAGAATTGAAATTCCAGTTTAACACAACAGTATCATTCGGTATTGAGATGGCATTGGGGGGGGGAATGGGTTATATAAGGGGGGAGTTTTCTAGGGAGTTGCCGAGTTTGCCGAGACTCATCAAGCCCACTGACTATTACCCAATGTTGCTAATCCATGCTGGAACAAATGATACTGCCAGGTATACCTCAGAACGTATCAAAAGTGACTTCATGGCTCTGGGACAGAGGGTGAAGCAGTTAGGTGCACAGGTGGTGTTCTCTTCAATCCTCCCTGTTGAGTATAAAGGCCAAGGCAGAGAGACTCGCATCCTGGAGATGAATGCATGGCTGCGTGGATGGCGTCATCGAGAGCGTTTTGGTTTCCTAGACCATGGGATGCTGTTCCAAGGGTTGCAGAGCAGAGATGGCATCCATCTGTCCAAGAAAGGTCAACACATCTTTGGTAGTAGACTGGATAATCTACTGAAGAGGGCTTTAAACTAGATTCATTGGGGATGGGTGAAGAAAGCCCCCAGGTAAGTGAAAGCCCCCAGGTAGGTGATACATTAAATACCTTTATGGAAATGGGTAACAGGGGTAACATATGGAAAGCAGTGTGTATTAATGCCCGTAGCATGGGAAATACGATCCCTGAAGTTGAAGCTTTGGTGGGAGTGGCTGACTTGGATTTAGTGGCAGTTACAGAAACATGGTTCACAGAAAACCATGACTGGGATGTAACTATACCTGGCTATACTTTATTCAGAAAGGACAGGGTAGGAAGAAGGGGAGGAGGAGTGGCACTATATGTAAAAACTACTATTAAAGCTTTGGAATTACAGAGCTTAAAAGGGAGAGAGGAGGCATTGTGGGTTAAACTAGAAAGAGGGAAAGAGAAATCTATTTGCATTGGTGTGATATACAGATCTCCCTCACATGAGGAAGAGGTGGACAGAGAGTTAATTGAAGACATACGCAGCATTGCTAGGAAAGGGGAAGTGCTACTGATAGGAGATTTCAATATGCCAGATGTTGATTGGCACATTCCTGCTGCAGTATCATCTAGAAGTAAGGAGATCCTGGATTCTCTACAGGGAGAACTATTCAGGCAATTGGTAACAGACCCCACACGTGAAGGGGCCATACTAGACTTGGTGCTTACCAATGGTGAAAGTGTTTCTGATGTTGTAGTGGGAGATCATTTTGCATCCAGTGATCATCAGATGGTGTGGTTCAGTATTAGGACTAGGGCTGTTAGAATCCATTCCAAGGGGAGGATCTTAGACTTTAGGAAGACTAACTTTGCGAAGATGGGCCAATACCTCAGGGAGTCGTTAGTGGGATGGGAACAGCTGGGGGATGTAGAAAAACAGTGGGCAAAACTGAAAGGGGGTATTTTAAGGGCAACCAACCTTTTTGTTAAAATGGTAAATAAAGGCAAAAGGAAAAGGAGACCGCTATGGTTTTCGAAGGAAGTAGCTGAAAAAGTGAAGAAAAAGAGGGAGGCCTTCATGAAATACAAGAGATCACAGAGAGAGGAAGACAGGCATCTGTATTTGGAAAAACTTAGAGAAGCTAGCAAAGTAGTCAAGAAGGCAAAGATTCAAAAGGAGGAGGAAATAGCCAATGCAATAAAATGGGGGGATAAGACATTTTTCAGATATATTAGTGAGAAGAGGAAGGGCAAAAGTGGTATTGTCAGACTCAAGGGTGCAGGGGGGGAATATGTAGAAGCTGATAAGGATAAAGCAGAATTGCTTAACAAATATTTTTGTTCTGTGTTCACAGATGAAGAACCAGGAGCAGGACCTCAGAAAACACCCACAAATAAGAACAGAAGCGAGGGACATCTTGAACAATTTTCAGAAGACTGTGTTCGTGAGAAACTAGCTCAACTTAAAGTAGACAAAGCGATGGGACCGGATGGGATACACCCTAGAATACTGAGGGAACTTGGGGACGTTCTAGCAACTCCACTGACTGACCTTTTCAATGCCTCGTTGGAGTCGGGAGTGGTGCCAAAGGACTGGAGAGAGGCTCATGTGGTGCCTTTACACAAAAGCGGAAGTAAGGATGTGGTTGAAAACTACAGGCCGGTTAGTTTAACTTCGGTGGTGAGTAAATTATTGGAAACGCTGCTGAAAGAGAAAATAGTGAGGTTTCTGGAGTCCAGCGGATTACAGGATCCGAGGCAGCATGGATTCACCAGAGGCAGGTCTTGTCAGACAAATCTGATTGATTTCTTTGACTGGGTGACCAGGGAGTTGGACCGAGGGAGAGCTCTAGATGTGGTGTATTTCGATTTCAGTACAGCCTTTGACACTGTTCCTCACAGGCGACTTATAAACAAACTGAGCACCCTAGGGATGGACCCTAAAGTTACTGCTTGGGTTAGAAATTGGTTGGGTGGGAGGCGACAAAGAGTACAAGTAAATGGAGCTCACTCTGAGGAGAAGGATGTTACCAGTGGTGTGCCCCAGGGATCTGTCCTTGGTCCGATTCTTTTTAACATCTTTGTTAGTGATATAGCGGAAGGGCTGTCGGGTAAGGTTTGCCTCTTTGCAGATGATACCAAAATCTTCAATAGAGTAGACACCCAGGAAGGTGTAGATAACATGAGGAGGGATCTAGCTAAGCTTGAAGAATGGTCTAGAATTTGGCAGCTGGGATTTAATGTTAAAAAATGTAAGGTCATGCATTTGGGCTGCAGCAATCCAAGGGAGCAATACAGTATAGGAGGTGAAGTACTTTTGTCCACTAAAGAAGAGCGGGACCTAGGCGTGGTTGTGTCTGATGATCTTAAAGTAGCTAAACAGGTAGAAAAGGCGACGGCAAAAGCTAGAAGGATGCTTGGCTGCATACGGAGAGGAATGGCTAGCAGAAAAAAGGAGGTGATAATGCCTCTGTATAAGTCTTTGGTGCGACCTGATTTGGAGTATGGTGTGCAATTCTGGAGACCGCACCTTCAAAAGGATGTGAACAGGATGGAGTCGGTGCAGAGGGTGGCTACTAAAATGATTAGTGGGCTTCATTATAAAGCATATGAGGACAGACTTAAGGATCTTAATATGTACACCTTAGAGGAAAGGCGGGATAGAGGTGATATGATTGAGATGTTTAAATACCTCCGTGGCATAAATGTTCAGGGAGAGAGCCTCTTTCAATTGAAAGCAAGTTCTGCTACGAGGGGACATGGGATGAGGGTGAAGGGAGATAGATTCAGGAGTGATATGCGGAAATATTTCTTTACAGAAAGAGTAGTGGATCCATGGAATAGTCTCCCAGTGGAGGTGGTAGAGATGAGGACAGTAACTGAATTCAAAAAAGCATGGGACCAACACAGAGGATCTCTAAAGGTAAAAAGTGGACTGTTGTAGTTGTTGTTATGGAAGGACAGACTAGATAGGCCATGTGGTCTTTTTCTGTCATCATGTTTCTATGTTTGTATGTTGACTGCAATTCTTATTGAAGTTGCTTTGTAAGCAAGTAATATCTTAATCTGTTCATTTTGGAAAACTTAATAAAAATTACAATTATTTAAAAAACTGGAAACTTGGTTAACTGATTGAATAAACACGGAGTTCTCACAAAGAAAATGACCATAAGACTCAGAGGGCACAAAATATGGCTGGAAGTTCCAAGTGATTGATTTGAAGATGTCTTTCAGAATTTGACCAATTCCTATAGGTGAAATGATAGTATAAGAGAGCTTCCCACCTAATGCTGTCTTTCTATAAACAAGTAAATGTTAGAAAAGACTGCATTCAGGTAGGATACTGCTATCCATCACTGCAGCATGATTTTGAACAGAACTGAGGAAGGAAGAATGGTGGAAAGAGGTTGGGTATGCTGGTGTTAATGGCACAATGATATCATAAGAAGCCTCTGGAATATTTCTCTGTCTCTATATCTGTTGGTTAAAGAACACAACCCACTTGTGTTGGGTTGGGTTGTGTTCTGGTCTAGCAGGAAGATATGTCAAGAAAGAATTACTACATGGACAACAGCAGCCATAAGGGCCCAGCATTTTTAAGTGAGCCCTAGCCACGACCATGGTAGACATGAAGAATGAGAGACTGCACTTTGTCCATTGGCAGAAAGGTTTGGTTTGTCCTATTTTGAAAAACTGCCCCATAAATTAAATCCTGTTTGTAGGAAACAAGGATGATTTCTGGAAATTAATGATAAAGCCTGCATTTTGGAGATGATGAATTATTTAATCCTTGAGGGTTAGTTGCCAAGAATCAGTCATTGAGGCAGGGAAAAATCAAATAACCCTGCTAGTGTAAATGGGCAGCTAATACCACTAGGCATTTGGCAAAGATTCTGGTGGCTGAAGGGAGGACCTTGCATTGATAATGATCTAGGTGGAGGGGGAAAGGGAGATAATTTCTGCAGCATGGATGGATCAAAATGTGTGTAAGGGGCTGATATTTAAAGTATACCATTGGCATTTTGTAAATACTGGCCACAGTGCTTAAATAAATACATATACTCAGCGCCACTATCTGAATAGTGAATGGTGCTAGATATATGTATAGACCAAAAAGAAAGAGTTACTGTGGATCTTCTTTCAAACAAAGAACATATTCATAAAGGTAACAATGTACAATGTAAAAAATTTAAACACAGTTTGGGTAGCCTATGAATGACAAATCAGGGCATCTGTAGGCTTAAGATTGGCAATGGAATATCCGCAAGAAGGTCACAGGCTCTGTGCTGAGGCTCCCTTTACTATCCATGGTGGGGTTGTCCCAGAGTGTTGCGAAAGTGTATTACGTGTTGAGTACATTTATGGATATGTTTTTTGTTTGAAAGAAGATACACGGTAATTCTCGTTTTTGTCATTGAATTGGTGTGAGAGCACATTGGAATTAAATAGGATATATGTATAGAGCAGTCTGTGCTGCTCGTTATCGAAATAGCAGATTCTACTGCAGGATTTATTAGTTTTCAGCTCATTTCTCAGACAGCAGATTTCTCATATATCAATTCAGCAACAAGCTCTCTAGTGCCCCCTCCTCCCAAAGAACACAAAAGACGATCCTACTTTTTCCTAATACTTAAAGATGAGTCACAAAATACTAATGCAACAGTTCACAACTCAGACTGTCCACAATGAATACGTGCAAGATATATTTTCCTACACTAGCATCCAAAAACCAAACCAGTTAGGGCTTTCCTTAAGTAAAGATTGAGAATTAATGGCACAAGAGTTTGAGTCCCTAAGTTTTAATTTAAATACGTTCAAATACTATTTACTATGGACCAATCTAATCAAACATTCACTCACATACTTGCCAAGAGGAAACACAAATGTCTTACTTATTAGCCTCTGGGTGCAGTTCAGAAAGTCTCCGCATCAGTTTTTTAAAGCTGCTCTGTCTTTCAATGGTCTGAGGTATATAGGAGGAAGACATATTTGCAGCAACCTGTAATGACTGCATCTGCATTGGCTTTCCTTCAGTCTCCTGGATATTTAAAAAATTGAAAAAAACCCCAAACAAACAATGCATTAAATAATACACTAATTTCACTCTGTGCTAAAACTCATTTTAGCATGCATAGAAAACTGATCTTCAAGGTCTAAATGCCTATTTATTCATTTCTTGTATATATCAAAAGGGCATTTTTCAAAGTAATTTTTGTGAATAAATAGCAATTTACTTGTGTAAATAGGCAATCTGAATTGCTCAACCTATATGCAGGTAAAGCACAGTTACTTACCTGTAACAGGTGATCTCTGGGAACAGCAGGAATAAGTCTTCACATATGGGTATGTCGGTACCGACGGAGCCTGCGCGGGAATGCTCCCCAGCGTCCAAAAAGAAAGCCTTTGGGAGCATCCCACACGCATGTGCACTGCCTTCCCGCCCATTCACTTCCCTCTCATCAGTTGGGTTTGTAGCTGAGACCGAAGGAGGGAAATAGACAAATTACAGAGAGAGAGAACAACTCCCAGGGGAGGTGGGTGGGTTGTGAAGACTTATTCCTGCTGTTCCCAGAGATCACCTGTTACAGCTAAGTAACTGTGCTATCTCCAGGAACAAGCAGGAATGAGTCTTCACATATGGGTGTCAGCATACATCAGCATGACATTATGCCTAGCATAGGTGTCATGGCTTTTCCCAGACCTTGGATTGCAAGCAGCTTTTGTTACTCTGGTGATGTCAGTCTCCAAACTTAATGAGCGTAGTTTACAGGATGAGATTAGCTCTGACCCCCTGGTGATGTCTGTCTCCAGACTTAATCAACATAGTTTAAACAGCCCCTCCTTGCTAATCAAGTGATAGCAGACCTCAAACAAACCAAATTATGACAGAGGGAGGTGCTGAAGAATTTCACTATAAAATACAGAGGACAAAAATCTCTCTCTCTTTTTCTTATTCATCGGACATGAGGGACATGAGGCTCTGACACCCACTTCTCTCTCTCTCTCCTCCACCTTGTTCTCTCTTTCTCTCTATATTCTTCTTACTATGAGACACTGACACACACTTCCCCCCCTCTCTCTCACACAAACACACATGCACACACACACAGACGCAGCTCTGTAACAACCTTATAACTCTGTTCTGTACCTATGTAATAAGCCTATTTCTATATAAAACTCTTTTTCCAAGCCACACCAGTTTTGGTTGTCTTATTTGTGCTACTTACCATACTGTCTCTGTGAAATGAACCCAGGACCAAACGGAGAGTAGCCAAAAGTGGAGCGGCAGCGGAGAAAAATTACATTTCAGAAGATTACATTTTTTGGGGGCCCATCTCAGACTTCACAGCAGATCTCCAGTTGGGTAAATAATAATTTTGTTTGATATATTAAAGTGGATTTCAGACAGGGTGCGACAGGAAAATCAAAAGCCCTTGTGACCTTTTACAATTGACAATTTTGGTTACAGGCTGGATGACACGTTAGTGAAAAGACTCTGTAGACAGGCAGAGTGACACTATTTAGCGAAAAGTTCCAGTGATACCTTTGTTTTGTGGGTTAGACAAGGTGAGATTTTTATTGTCAAAAGGCTCTGTAATAATCCTGAATTTTAATTATTACTTACACCTAGGGACATTACATAAGGTGGCTTACAATTGTCTTATTTTTATGTATAGGCTTGCTACAGATTTTTCTATAGTATTTGAGCTGCTAAGAAAAGACAGTTACACAGGTAAACATTCCCTCATTGAATACAATATACATCTTTCCTGGTAACACTATTACCTCCTGTCCCTTTTCCTTTTATTTCTCAGTCTCCTGTCAGTAGGTATCTTGGTTAGGGCAGGCTTAAAGTTTGCTGCAACTGATACAGTAACTGACAATTCTGTTAATCTCCTAACACCCTTCTTACTATAATTTCACCCTAAACTTCCACCCTGTTAAAAGGTGGTAAGCACTTTTTATTCAGGTATAATTTTAAGGCGTGGTCTTTATGCCAGTACTCTTTACTGAACACCCATAAAATTTATGCCATTCCAACTATAATTCTAAGTCTCACTTCTTCATAAAAGTGAGCATTTCTCCTTCCAAGATTGCACATTTGAGATAGTCGCATAAAACCAAATAAAAAAAAAACATAATAAGCTAGGCCCCAGTACCAACTACAGTCTTTCTGCAGTCTCAAATATGGAAGACTTTGATTTTAAAGAACTTAAAGAAATAGTATTGACATACTGTAAGAGAAAAGGTGGTCCCTTTGAAGGTGGATTCCCTGAGGCATCATGGTATAATATTCAAAGACAAATGTTAAACCATTATCAAGAATTCAAAAAGAAAACAAATAAAAGAAAATGCCTTTTTATCCAAGGCATGTGCAGGGGGCTCATTAGCATGAAACAGGACAATACTGAACTGACTTCTCATTGTACACAATTAACCAAAGACCTAGAGAAGGCACAAATTTGCATTTCCACGCAAAGGGCTGAGGTGATACAAGCCACAAATTCCTTTGTAAATGTTAGTGAGCAATTAGAAGCACTTAAACTTGAATTGAGGCATGTTAAGGATGAACTGGCCTCTGAAAGACAAAAGAAATATAAGCTCTGGCCAAACACTATTTCACCCTCAGCCCCCCCTGCCTATGACACACCCTATAAGCAAAAGAATACAGAAGTATCTATAGCTGGGCTTAGGAATGGGAAAAATAAAGATGAATCAGAGGAAGAAAATCCTAATAGTTTATCTCAGCCAGAATAGAGCAATAAACAGGACCTGTGTCAGGAGGATAATTCAGATGACTCAGACCCGGCACCTAGTACCGAACTCAGAGCACCAGTTAAAGTGATGCTGCAGGACTCTTTAAAAGATAGGGACATGGAAAGGATAGTTGAGAAAGCGGGCCCTATGCCTTTTAATGTAAATGAATGGTGCAAATGGGCCACTGATATTCTGATTCACTGGTGTCTAGGGAAATACAGAAGAAAACTATCAGACTTTGATAGACTTATGCATCTGGCTCTCTCTTATAAAGTTGGCTCTCTCACTCACCCATACCAGTTGGTTAAAAGGGGCATTGAGAAACTATTTCACTGTTCCCCAATGCAAGTATTTAAAATTATTTCACCTCTACCAAATGATACACTGGAACAGTTTGCATATAGAGCCTGGATTTTAAAAGCAGTTCTTAATGAGCAGGAGTCCTGGCCCAATGCAGAAGATTATGGGGAAAGCACACATAAGGCATTTTTATTAGAATTGCTATCCCCTGAGATTACAAAACACCTTCTGTTATTTTCTGAAGACCCTAAAGCAACCCCTTTTGATACTTTAAATGCTCAGAATTGGGTCTGTTTGGAAGACCCAGCCCTCGCAGGTCATAACAGTATCAGAAGCACGGAAGTGGCAAGCTGAGGGATCCTCTCAATACACAAAAAACACAGACAAAGGATACAGAGGACAGACACTTTGGAGAGGACAAAGCAGAGGTACTTTTAGAAATTCCTCAGGGTACATTCCCTTTCAGGAGCTCAAAGCACAGAGAGATGGATTAGAAAAGGAGAAAATTAAATGGGAACAGGACAAACACATACTGCAGGTAGAAATAGATAAATTAAAACAGGACATACGAGCAGCTCAGGACAAACACAAGGCTAGTGCATAGGGGTGTCCTGACCTCCTGGGTTCAGATATCAAAATGTTTCAAGCCTTCATAGCCCAGCCTGCCTCCGTTCTTTCAGCAGAGGACTCGATTCCAGAGCCTCTGGATGATGAAACAGATACAGGCCCAGAATACAGTTTAAGGCTTGTAACATCCTTGATACTGGACTCTTGTGGACGCCCCAATGTTATCAGTAGAATAGGGGGTCAGGATAAACTAGCTTTGATTGACACAGGGGCTGGAATTAGTTTTACAAACAGAGCTTCTCCCACTGCAGATCAGAAAAATATGGAAATTTATGGAATTCAAGGAATTAA
Source organism: Ichthyophis bannanicus (assembly GCA_033557465.1). Taxonomy (NCBI): domain Eukaryota; kingdom Metazoa; phylum Chordata; class Amphibia; order Gymnophiona; family Ichthyophiidae; genus Ichthyophis; species Ichthyophis bannanicus. The sequence continues at coordinate 476,587,399 of CM066036.1, forward strand.
TGACACAGCTTCCAAATGTGTGGCTATCCCAGTTAAATGGGGTATCCCTGTGCACAGTGAACAAAACAAGGAAATGTTGGAAACCACTGCCTCCACTATAGTGAACACACCAAAAGAAATAATTGGAATTGATGTTCTCAACCAGTTAAATTTGGTGGTGGATATGGCTAATCTTAAATTGTGGCAGTATTCAGGAACTTCAAGTGCTTCCAAAACTTTAGTGCATGAAGTCACTCCCATGCAGTTAGCAACTCAGTGCACCAAGGCAGCTCAGCAGTATGATCTGTGTGTAATTCCCTCAGAGGTGGCTGATATTCCAGTTTGGGCACAAGACAAGTTAGATTGTGGGAAAATGCACACTGAAATACTGTTGGAAGGCGAGGATCCTCCACCACAGAAACAATACCCAGTACCTCATCAGGCTATAGAACCTGTGTAAAATTGTGAAGATACTGGAGGAGAGGGGTCTGATTAGACCTATTTCTTCCACATGCAATTCACTAGCCTGGCCGATAGTTAAACCAGGGGGTTCCTTCAGGCTCACTATGGACTTCCGTGCCCTGAATCAAGTTTCAAAATCTGTAGTGCCCGTGGTAGCCTCATACCCTGAAATGATCTCTAAACTGAACCCCAAATGTAAATTTTTCTCTGTTTTAGACATATCCAATGGGTTTTGGAGTCTGCCCTGGCCCTTGAATACCAGTACAAAACAGCCTTTCAGTGGCTGAATAAACAATATGCATGGACTGTGCTTCCACAGGGCTATAAGGATTCACCATCGATCTTCCATAAATACATGCAGGAAGCCCTATCACTATTGTCCTGCAGAGATAATATAATTCAGTATGTAGATGATATTCTGATTCAGTCTGAGAATGAAGCTGTACACTGGAATCATGTAAGAGAAGTTTTAAAAGCCCTCTTACAAGCTGGTCTTAAAGTTAATCCTGCCAAGGCTCAACTGTGCAAATCACAGGTTTACTTTTTAGGGGTTACAATTGGCCAGTATGGTAAATCTGTAGGTTCTCAGAGGATAGAGCTGATACAGAAACTTCCACTTCCTACAGATCAGAAATCACTCGTCATTTCTAGGGCTCACTGGTTTCTGTCGTGACTTCATGCACAATTATGCTGAAGTGGCAGCTCCACTTTACTCCCTGCTAAAAAGTAAAAGTTATGTTTGGGAGGAAGAACATACAGAAGCTGTAACTAAATTAAAGCACATTCTGACTTCTGCTCCTGTTCTTGCACACCCAGATCACACACAACATTTTTTCCTGTACCCTGTAGTTGGAGAGAACAGTATAGGTGCAGCTCTAACACAACGCCTAGGAGGAGTAGATCGCCCTATTGCTTTCTGTTCCAGAGTTCTCACTTCTCCTGAACTCAAAATGGGAAACTGTGAAAAACATGTACTGGCTTCCTATGCTGCTATGCAGAAATTTACATACATCATTGGTGCTCAAACCACATACATATGCAGCCATCACACCCCCCTCAAATTCATTGTAGAGGGAAAGTTAGCATGTAGCAAGATTAGGACTGAGAGAATAGTCCAGTGGACTCTCATGTTACAAGCACAGAATGTAAAGTTTGAATTGTTGAAAGAACCTAACGTGCAAGTGACTGGAATCTTGCTGGAGGGGCAACCTCATGACTGTCAGTCCTCACCCAGTGCCCCTAATCACATGATCTTTAGGGAACTGGGACTAGACAAAATTTCACCTTTTCTTCCTACAGTATATATTGATGGTAGTAGCCAATGTGAAGGAGGCAGGCGACTAGCAGGTTTTGCAATTGTACAATTGGACCCAAATAACCAAGTGGTACTGCAGAGACAGTATTCCTGTGGGTCAGCGTCAGCACAGTACTGTGAGCTGGCTGCTTTTGTGGCTTGTATGCAACAATATCAGGACTCACACCCAGAGATACAAATCATATTAGATTCTGACTATGTCTTTAAGAGTGCCATTGCCCTGTTACCCTGGTGGCTGGCAAATAAATTTAAATCCACAGATGGGTCCATGGTGAAAAATTCATCACTGTGGACTATGGCACAAGAACTGAGTGAGAAGTTTCAGAGAGTACATTTAATTAAAGTAAAGGCACATAGGAAGAAAGGCCCTTTAGTGAAAGGAAATACATTAGCAGACTCACTAGCCAAGGAAGCATGCCATATAGGCCTCATTTGGCCCTGGTATAAGCAGACACGCATGGTTGCTATTGCTACACGTTCCACAGATTATGATCAGATAATACCACCAGATTACTTTGTAGCACTGCAGACAAAGGACCCTGAACTTTCCAATTTGAGGAAGCTTGTGCAGGACGCCCCAGATAACCTATATCAGCACACACCCTTTCTCACACTCACTACAGAGAAAGACATTCTATGTGCAAAAAGAGAGGAAGGCTTGGTTATAGCTATCTCCAGAGCTCAAGGTAAAGAGTGGATGCATTGGGTTCATGGTGCAGGTTCTATGGGACACCCTAAAGCAGAAGAAATGCAGACTATCCTTAATAGGTTGGTATGGTGGCCAGAAATGAAACATGATATACAGGATCATGTTTCCTCCTGTGTAATCTGTGCTTCATTTGGGAGGCAACCTAAAAAGAGAAGGGGACAGTTAATGAGAGCCCCTCCTCGTGGCCCATTTGAGAGATTGCAAATAGATCATGTGGGCCCTCTTCCGTTAACAGCTAGGAAAAATAGATTTTTACTCACTGTTGTTGATTCCTTTTCTCATTGGGTAGAAGCATTCCCTGTCCCAGATCAAACTGCTCGAACCACTGCAGAAATCCTAACTATGCAATTTTTTACACGCTGGGGCATTCCTAAGACTATTGATTCTGATAATGGTCCTGCATTTGTTTCTCAGCTCATCGAGGAATTGTTTGATTTTCTAGGCATAGAACAACTACTCCACATTCCGTACCATCCACAGGCAGCAGGGCAGGTAGAAAGAATGAATCAAACAATTAAGGCCCACCTCAGCCCTATGCTTAATCTGACTGGGAAAAATTGGGATCTGGTGCTCCCTTTAGTCCTTATGCGTATCAGAGCTAATGTCTGTAAATCCACAGGTTTTGCACCCTATAAAGCCTTAATAGGAAGGCCAATGCCACGGTGGGAAAATCTGCGGCATCCTTTTCTTCCAGAAGACCAGACCGTAATTCTTACCAATGAGTAGATGAAATCCCTGCAAGAACATCTAAAAGAAATTCAGACCACTGTGCTAGCTAACACAGAAAAAGCTAGAGATTATTTGCAGGAGGTACATGCAAAAGGTTCCGATTTAAGGCCCCTCAAGGTTGGGAGTAAAGTGATGATTCTGAGACCTAGACCAAACCTCCCCTTTGGAACTGCAAAGTGGGAAGGACTGTACTTAGTTACTGATACCTTAGGCCCAAGCCTATACCAGATCCTAATGCCCGACAACCAGCAGTATTGGAAACACATCACCCAGTTGAAACCATATGGGTAATACGTGTTTTATCAGTCTTTGTTTTCAGATACCACCTGAAGACAGCTGCTTTCTGAAGACAGCACGGACAGCTGCTTTCTAAACAAAAGTCGCTTGAGGATGGTCCCTATTTACTTCTGCTGTATAGTTGATGTGTCCTATATAATGAACATGTGTCTAATAATTATGTAAATAAGTAGTAAACATTATTTCTGTTGTTGCATAGTATAAGTGGGGAGCACTAGTTTACTCCCTAGTAGAGTGAAACAAGTTAGCTTTTATTATGTTTCGGTTTCCTGTTGTTCTTGTATCTGCTCTCTTCTACCCAAGTCTCATTACAGGAACTATCATCCGAATATGCACGATTGGCTGGGCTAACTCCACAGGTGGGGCATATCGCTATCAAGAAATACCCCCACCTTTCCCGGAAGGAAAGGATCTGGTCATCCTGAGTTTCTGTTCCGTACAGGACAAGCCAGTATTCTATTCATTAAACATCACTCAAGTACAGTGGGCGCCACCAGTTTCTACTTCTCTAGAAAGGACACAAGAATTGAGGGCACCTCCAGAACATTACTTTCTAGGTCCTCCTGCCTTGATTTTGTACAATATTTCCTGTCAGGACAGGGGTACCTGGAAAATAACTTATACATGGGTTCTGAGTGATCAACAGCACATCACTGAGACTTCATTCCTTTTGGATGTCTCTTGTTTACCTACCACCCCTCATCCCACCCCTACCACCACTTCTGCTCCTCCTGTACTCTACCTTTCTGATATCCACCCATTTCAGGAAGGACATCCCTTTCAGATTAAATATGATGCACCACATGATGTTTTATATGATGTAGAATACCATTTCCTTACTTGGCATTTATTTCCCAAATTGTTTCTAGTTACTCACAAATATCCAAATTGCTCTCAGTTTGTTGCCAACCACATACAAATGCTCAATACTTAGTTTGATATGCAGTCAGTAACACCCCGAGCCAAGCAATTTTGACACAAGCGTGAATTAATTGATACAATTTTAGGTGGCACAGGGACTGCACTGGATGCCCTTAATATAATTGATATAGAGGTGCTCCGTAATAAAATGGGATCCACTGCTCAGCATGCTGCTGATGGTTTTACCTCACAACATATATTATTTATTTATTTTATTTATTTATTTATTAACAATTCTTATATACCGCACTATTAGCCATCAGCGCGGTTTACATTGAACAGAAACATCCGACAATTTACATATGTCTGGTCATTACATTTAACAGGAAGTAGAACTTGGATAAACGGGTTAACTATATACATTGGTGGTTCACCTGATAATGGACACGGTCAACTATATACATAGGTGGTACAACAATACAGGAAACTGCTTGTTATTTACATTGTGGGGTAAGCCTGTTGCATGGGTCTGCCTGTTTGACTACTTCTGCTACTCGCTTGGGAGTTATGTTCGGAGCTGTCATTGAGATATTTAAGGAAGAGGAAATGTTTTAACGCTTTTCTGAACTGGCTCAAGTTGGGGATTGCTCTGATTTGTGCTGGTAAAGCGTTCCATAGAGTTGGGGCGCAGAGTTGGAAGGCTCTGTTGGCTGTTGATCTGGTGCATCTTCTGGTTTCATTTGGGATGACTAGCATGTTCAACTCTGCGGTTCTTCGTGGCCTGTTTGGTGCAAGTGGTTGGATGAGGTTAGAGAGAGAGGATGAGGTAAGCCCCTTAGCAGCTTTGAACGTTAGCAGTAAAGTCTTGAAACTGATCCTTGCTTGAATAGGGAGCCAGTGTAACTGTCTTAGGAGGGGAGTCACGTGGTCTCTCCTGGATGCCCCAAAGAGTACCCGCGCTGCACTGTTCATAGCCAGTTGCAGGGGGTTCAGGGTGGACCGTGGGAGTCCTTGTAGTATGGAGTTTGAGAAGTCGAAATGGGGAATTATAAGGGCTTGATAAATGGTGCGGAAATCATCCGGTTCGAGTAGCGTGCGTAGGTGTCTGAGGGATCTGATTTAAAAGTAGATTGCCTTGACAGTATTGGCTATATGGTTCTTCATGTCAAAGTTTTGGTCTAACATTACTCCAAGGTAACGTATCGCAGGCTTCACTTGTAGTAGGGCATCCTTTACCTTAACACAGCTAGGGGGGGTGAAGTTGGTATTCCTCGAGACGAAAAGGACTTCCGTCTTTTTATGTTGTATTCGTAGGTTTTGTGACAGGAGCCACTCTGATATGGTGTCGAAGCAGTTAGTCAGAGGGGTGAGGTCTAGGCTATCCAGTGATATTGGCATATATAATAGCACATCGTCTGCATATATCATGTAACTGACATTGAAGAATCTGATGATGTCGCAGATGGGTTGGATGTATATATTAAACATCAATGCAGATAGGGAGGATCCTTGCGGTACACCTTGACTTTGTTGGAATGGTTCTGATGTAGCCCCGTCGGCTCGGACATGCTGCCATCTTCCGGACAGGTAAGATTTGCACCATTCGAGCGCTGTTCCGCAGATACCTTTTTCCCTTAGCCGGAAGATGAGAATTTCGTGGCATACCGAGTCAAAAGCCGCTGCTATGTCTAGAAAGACAAGAGCGAAGCCATGTCGTATGTTATCCACACCTGAGATTATGTTGTTGAAGAGGGTTGTGAGTAGTGTTTCCACTCCATGTGACTCTCTGAATCCATGTTGGGCCGGATCTAGTGGGGCTGAGGTGTCTATATGATCCTGTAATTACCTGTGCACTATTTTCTCGATGATTTTTGCAAGCATCGGTATGCTAGATATGGGCCTGTAAGATTCTACCTTTTGAGGATCGAGTTTGGTATTCTTTAAAAGAGGTCTTACAGAGGTCTGCTTGAGAGTAGGTGGGAAAGAGCCAGTGGTAAAGGATTGGTTTAAGATTTTGGCTATAATTGGGGATAGGTCACATCGCAAGTCCTTTATCCAATGTGCAGGACAAGGGTCCGTGTGCGCAGTGGTTGTGTTTAGGGCTAGGATGGTATCTTCAATAATTTTCTTCGAAGGAGTGGAGAAGGCTGTCAGTGGTGCTGGGTAGTCTTGTTCGTCAGGAGGGTCCGGTATTAATATTTTGTTGGTCTTGCACATTTTAGATTGCATGTAGATCGCATAGTCCTGTGGGTGGATACCGTTGTGGTGCTCAGGGGTTGGTTCTTTGGCAAGCGTTTTAACTAGGTTAAACAAGTCATGCAGTTTATTCAGAGACCGTTTCAGGGTATCTGTGTGGTATTGCCTGATCTTGTCTGTGATGGCTTTACGGTGAGCTGCCAGGTGTTGGAAGTAGGCTGCTTGGTCACTGCTGGTGCGTGACTTTCTCCATCTCTTTTCCAGCCGTCTTAGAATGGTTAGTGAAGCTTTTAAGTCGGCTGTGAACCATGGGGCTGATGATCTCTTCTTTGGGTTCTTGTTCGTTGGAGGGCGGATAACAATTGTGCTGAGTTTGCTGTTCCAGGCAGCGATCAACTCGTCTAGGCTCAAGGCGGTCTCATCAATGAGTGTGCTTGTTTCGGCGATGATGCGTTCTCTGTTAAGTGGGTAGAAACTTCTGGCAGCTGGGTTAGGAGTCTTGCTTGTAACCGTTTTTGGTTTATGTGAGCAGTTGAGGGTAGGCATCTGAAAGGTGATGAGTTTGTGGTCAGTCCATGGGACTGCGGTTATTGATAACACGATGTCTTGTGGTTGATCCAGAATTAGCTGCGGGGCGAATATGAGGTCAAGAATGTTGCCTTTCTCGTGAGTGGGTTCTTGCACCATTTGCGTGTATCCAAGGATATCTAGGGCTTCTATGAATGCGGTTGCTTGAGTGTCCTGTAATGATGGTAAGTTGATATCCCCTAAGATCCAATTAGGTTTATTTGGACCCTGGGTAAAGGATGCCAGGTTTATTATGGTTGCCAGGTTGTCTGAATCTGCTGACGGTGATCTATAGACCAGGTTTATGGAGCATATGTTGTTGGAAATTGATACCGTTTCTAGGTGGTTGATACTGTTGGATTCATCCATTTTAAACTGGAGGTCAGCTCTGGTGATGATGAGTACTCCTCCCCCTCGTTTGTTCTGTCTGTGTCCGGTGAAGGCAGTAAAATTTGGTGGGAGTAGCTGGTTGAGGATGATATTGTCTTCCGCTGAAAGCCATCTTTCAGTGACCATGAGGATGTCTAGGTTGTGGGATATTATTATGTCCGTGATCACTGGCCACTTGTTTCGAAGTGAGCGGGCATTTATAAGTGCACACTTCAGGCTACTAGGGTAGAGATTTTTAGTTTATCTGGCTTTCGTGTTGTGTTGTAGTGGGACATGTAGTAGGAGGTGGTGGTGCGGAAGGTTAGCCCCGCGTGGGTTGTAATAGGAGTCTCCTGACCATTTTCTCTCACTAGTTGGTACAATAGGAATGTGATTGTGTGACGTAGTGAGGGCTAGTAGTTTGGATGGCAAGATTATGAAAAGGAGGTAAAGGCTCATTAACCTGATGATTGTGTCTATTATTAATGAAGCTTCCTCTAAACTGTCCAATGTAGTTGTAGATACCTTTGCTCTTATATCTCCCATTATAGAACAGAAAATTGTTACCTTAGCACATGCAGAATATAGATTGGGAAAGAATATTTCCTGGGCTCTTGCCTGTGATCAAGTACAGATCGAGCTTATTACTATACTAAAGGAAATTCTGATCACTGCTAAGTTAGGACACTGGCCACCATCTCTCGTCCATATGGCTAGTACCAAAATACCTGAATTTGCTATAGCTCACCTTGATTGGTGGACAGTTAGTGTTCCCATTTGTTCACCACAAGGCTGCTCTATCTGTACTTTGATCCCATGGTCAGGACAACACACAGTTATTTATCCTGTTGTTAATATTGGGGTGCAGTTTGATAATATGCTTATGTATCCTGTGGACCATCTCACCTGGGTGCAGCCACTGGACGACACCTGGACTTCATTCAAGCCGATGGACCTCAGTTTGTGTGAGCAGACTACATTTCAGTTCAAGTGTCAACCTCAACAATTTAAAGAAGATGACACCTCCTGCTGGAACAATTCCTCTTCTTGCTCCCTGACTGTTAAGCTCTCATATTCCCTGACTACCTCACACAGTTTGTATTACCTTGGAGCTGGACACTTTTGTTTTCATCTGTTCTTTCCCCAGAATGTTTCTTTTTCAGTTGCTCCCAGAATGCATGACATCCGCCTTCCTAAGAACACTTTGTTGTACAGTTCAAACTATTTACTAAACAATACCTGGTGCAGTCATATACCACTGGTCTCCATCACCATTAACGGGACAACTTATTCCACACCGCTGGTTACCAATGACTCTATGGACATTCTAGACTTTATCTCATATGCTGTGCATCCATTACCACTTGGCATGGGAGAAGAGACACTACATAAACTTCTCAACTTTACAGAACTCCATGCCTATATTGATCACCTTAAAACAACATCCACTGAAGTGAATCACACCATCGCTTATGAGAATGGACACATTCGACAAATTGTTGGACACTTGCAACAAGATGCTCATGTGTCTGTGTGGGAATTATTATTTGGTTACTCACCTATTGCTGATTATGTCTTTAATGTTTTTATTCACCCTATTATTATTTTAACTGCTGTACAAATATTGCTATGCATTATCATAATTTTCCTGTGCTGCAAAATGAAACAAATTTATTTATTTATTTATTGAACAATTATTATATACCGCGCTATTTGTTATCAGTGCGGTTTACATTCAACAAAAATATTCAAAACAGTGAAGAATGTTTGAATTTACATTATAACAGGGAATAGAACTTGGAGAACATGGGAGACTATTTACATGTTGAAATAAATCAGGGTAGATGCGGAATACATGAAAAATATATACATAAGATATTGCACAATGGATAATACTTGATCTGCAAATGTATATCTCCTTGCAGCGCATGTCCTACAGAACATCAACAACATTTTAAGGTAGTTACACTTAATTTCTCCAGCATCTACCTCTACATCCAGGCTCATTTGGCCTGCTAATTTGGCATTTCCTATTACATTGAATACCAGAGTCAGTGGCAGTCTAGTATTGCTTCCTATCCTCACTCATAGCATCCTGGTATCTTTCGGCTTTAACCTCCTCAGAAATTCCTGCAGCCCTTATGCACTGTTCATTCTCTCTAAGACGGGCACTGAGGTAGCATATTGGGTTCCCCCCCCATTAGTGGCTGCCCTACCTAAGACACGAGGTTTGGACTCATAATGGGACTTGTTTATCTCTAGAACACTAGAGACAGTACTGTGCAGGACAAGGGGACCTGCTGGACATAGCAAGGTATTTAATACAGGAGGTATTAGAAAAGCTGCCTACTATCATGTAATTGCAGCTGGGACAGGTACCACAGGTTTGCGTCCACCATTTCCAGGCACAAATAATAAATAAAAATAAAGGTGTGGGAGATGACAGCATACATCAGCATGACATTATGCCTAGCATAGGTGTCATGGCTTTTCCCAGACCTTGGATTGCAAGCAGCTTTTGTTACTCTGGTGATGTCAGTCTCCAAACTTAATGAGCGTAGTTTATAGGATGAGATTAGCTCTGACCCCCTGGTGATGTCTGTCTCCAGACTTAATGAACATAGTTTAAACAGCCCCTCCTTGCTAATCAAGTGATAGCAGACCTCAAACAAACCAAATTATGACAGAGGGAGGTGCTGAAGAATTTCACTATTAAATACAGAGGACAAAAATCTCTCACTCTTTTTCTAATTCATTGGACATGAGGGACATGAGACTCTGACATCCACTTCTCTCTCTCTCTCTCCTACCCCTTGTTCTCTCTTTCTCTTTATATTCTTCTTACTATGAGACTCTGACACACACTTCCTCCCCCCTCTCTCTCACACAAACACACAGGCACACACACACAGACGCAGCTCTGTAACAACCTTATAACTCTGTTCTTTACCTATGTAATAAGCCTATTTCTATATAAAACTCTTTTTCCAAGCCACAACAGTTTTGGTTGTCTTATTTGTGCTACTTACCATACTGTCTCTGTGAAATGAACCCAGGATCAAACGGAGAGTAGCCGAAAGTGGAGCGGCAGCGGAGAAAGATTACATTTCAGAAGATTACAATGGGGACTCCCAAGCTAGAGATGCCTAGAGGAGATCCCAGCATGTTGCAAATCTAATAGTTGGGCCATGCTATCTCCCAGAACCTCAGGCATCCAAGGGATGGAGGGTAGGAGTTGAATTAAAAAGGGTGTGCTGTGGAATAGCTTGACTAAACAAGGCGTCTAGAGGGGAGTGTCCTTGTGTAGATCATAAATGTTAGTAAATATTGAATTCCAATTTTCTAATGTGGATCTTACTCAAAAGTATTGCAAAAGTATTTGTTGAGGCTAATATGGGTCTGGTGCTAAGAGCCAGTACATTATCCTCAAAGAAATTACCTCACTGTGAAGTAGAGGAAAATAAATTTTGCAATACAGGCAGAGGTCAGAAGCCTTAATGGCTAGAACTAATCCCAGAAGAAAAAACTGGGGGAGTTTAATGAGGTTGGACTTTGGAGGAGAAGCAAAAGCTTTTGTAGGCCAAAGTTTGAAGCTCTTTGTCCTTGGAGCAGAATAAGGCTTTAGGAAAGAGAGGAGATAAATCTGACTGGTTTGCAGAAAAGGGATGAGTCTTTAAGACCCCTCTATCCAAATGAAAGAAAGAAACATTTGTGGTAGGCAGTATAGCCTCCAATTTCTTGAAGATCACTAATGTCTTCCCTAAGTGATGTCACTTAGGATGATGACTTTACATGGAGAGCTTCAGATGCAACGTAACCGGAAAAGTTACGATAAAAGAAGTTAGTTCTAATTACCATAGAAATTGGCTGTCCATTTAAAACGCTATGGTATGCTGGAACAGCATTAATATGGACAGTAACAAATCTTTCAAAGTTAGATATATATGTATATATATATATATATATATATATATACAGAGAGAGAGAGAGAGAGATCCACTTAATAACAAGAAGGGGTAAGACCTGCTTGAGAATATAGATCGAGAATCTCTTTCTGGTTACACGTGGAAGAACCATGGAGAAGGTTACATGGAAGAAACCAGTGGAATGTTCTTACTTAGGAGAGGTCTAGATTTCTTTAAAAATTCTAGCCCTTGAATAACCAGAAATGGAGACCTACGTGAAGGGGTGCAGAGGAGATCCTTAGTCTTAAGACAACAAGTCTGGATCCTTCTATAACTTCAGTGTGGAGAAGAAGACGCAATATAAGGGGATACCATGTTTGCCCCTCTATGAGGGCAATATGAGTAACATGCGTTCTTTGTTCAGCATAAGCTTCAATGAAGTATTGGGAATTAGAAGGAATGCACTAGACAAGGACCGACTGCAGTGAAAAGGAATGCATCCCTGTTGCAAGAGTTCCACTGGAGATGTGGAACAACCCAGGGAATTGAGCAATTCTTTATGCTTTCATGTGGTCTAAGCCCTGGTTCTTTTTCCTTATAAGGAAATTTTAAGGAAGATGGTAAGAGTAGGATAAACCAGTCATGTAGGAGCATGACTGGTGAAAGCCTTTTTAACCATCTGAACGTTACCTACTAGGAATGGCTCTGACGCTCTCTGGCAAAGGCCCATAGTTGCAGAGCTTTTTTATATAATTGCAGAGAGCATGTTGTAGGTTGCTTAGGTGAGATCTGGCTGTTTAATTGCCAGTGTGCAACCTAATCTATTCTGTTGGAGCAAAAAAGAATTGAAGATGGCTAAGAATAGTAGACAGGCCGGTTGCCTGAAATGACAAATTGTCCAAGTAGGTTCTGGAACCTCTCTTGGAATTATTTGTTTTTAAGGCAGCAGAAAAAGTTAGGTCCTATAGATTGGAAAAGGACAGACAGACATAATTAGGAGTGGTAAAACTCAATTATGGTCTGATAAGCTGTCTTAAAAGAAATATTTGAGAAGATTGCAAAGGGGAAGAAAGCTCTGTATGGAAACCACTTACTGGAGTAGGTATTGAAGAAAAGCCTGTGGGCTTAAAAAGAAAGCCCTTCAGTTGAATAGTATCACTCTTAGACTGAATGTTTCGACTAAGAGGGATAGAAAGTAATACAGAGTTGTGAAGACTTACCATTTGGTAAGTCTTTGAAAAAGGTAAAGCCCCCCTGCAGTCAAAAACTATGAGATATCCTCGTACAGGAAAACTGTCAAGGTGAAGGTCATAGCCTACCTTGTAATTAGTTGTTACTCCTCTTTTTCCTTCAAAAAGGAGAGGAGAAACCTGTTACCTGTAGGGCATGATTATCCTCAATAGCTCTAGGAGCTAAAAGAATGGATTTCTGTTGTGGCAAGAGATTCATGCCTAGAGTCGAGGATTGAGTCAGCGTATCACTGATCTCTCAGTAAGGATGAGATGAACTGTAGATGCTTCTGTTGATAAGAAGTAGATTAGCGGTTCTAAACCTCAAACAGGAAAAAGAGATTTAATGAATAAAATATCAGAAACCCTGCGACTGCTGGGTTTGCTGAGCCTGTTGAGGTTTTGATTTTCTTAGCCTGGTTTGATGTTGTCCTTCTTTGGAAACATCTGTATGATGGGTAGAAGATGGATAAACCTTTTTGCCCTAGGGGGATAAAGTTTTTTAGGAGATTTTTTACTAGCTGGGATAGAGGAAAGTTTTGACAATCCTCTGAAAGCAACAATATCAGTATTCAACAGATTAGCCTGGAATAAAGCATCCTTGTTAAAGAGATTTTCACCAGTACAAGGAGTATTTGCCAGCCTTTCTTGTACCCATTTGTCCAAGTCTGAAGCTTGGAGCCAGGCCATGCGTCGTGCTCCTATGGCTATAGCAGACGTTCTGCTAATAGTCTCAAAACAGTCCAGGGAAGCACGATTAAGGAACTTAGAGACATTTTGAGCATGACTGACTAATAAGAAATAGTCTGCTCTATTATGTTCTTGAAGAAAAGGGTTCTAAAGCTTTAAATTCTTTGTGACCTCTTCAAGAGATAATCCCATATAGAAAATATATGAGATAATTCTTGCTGAAAGCATAGATGCCTGGAAGCATCGACGTCCAAAGGCATCTAAAATCCTAGACTCACGACCTGGCGGATAAGAGGAGTGCTTCTTTGCACTCTTAATACGCTTCATTGCTGATTCTACAACAATAGAATGATGAGGGAGTTGAGTCTTTTGAAAACCTGGAGAAGGTGGCACCTTATACACAGTGTCAAGTGTTTTAGAAGTTGGGGATAATGTTAAAGGAGTTTCCCACATTTTTAATAGTAGATCCTATAAGATCTGATGCACAGGAAGCATGATCACATCCTATGGAATCCAGGGGAATTGCAGAGTTTCTGAATCCAATGGTATAGATTCTTCACCAGGTATAGAAATGGCCAGTAACTTTGCCATATCAAGCAAAAAAGCTTGAAAAGAAATATCTCCTGAGGAGGATCCTCTGAAATGAGGGGTAAAAGCTGAAATTGTTGAAAATTCAGCCTTGGCACCGATGGATTCATCCCAGTCATCGGGATCAGAAGACTTGAAAGGAGGAAGCATCCGATTCTCTTTAAAGAGATGTCTTCGGTACTGCCAGAGGTCGGTACCGAGATGAGTCGGTACCGAATCCTCCATGCTAGAGAGCGATTCCAGGCTCGGCATCGAAGGGAGCGAGTCTGTCGAAGAAAACATCAACGGTACTGACACCGGTGATGATGTTGATACCGATACTCGAGGAACGGTCTGCAGCAACTCTAGCGGTACCGAGGTAGCTGAGAGCACTAGACTACGTTCATCGGTGAGGAGTGTTTCATCCATCACCATAGCTGATGCCAGGGTGTCGGTAGCGCTCAAAGCGGCCACAACCACCGAGCATGGCCCAGGTATGTTCATCGAGGTAAGAACCCTGGGAACAACCTGAAGCCCCGTTAATGCTTTGGAGCCCGAAGACTCCCGCTGGGGCTTTATTGCCAAAATGTCCTCAAGGGCAACGCCAGAGGCATTTCGATGCTTAGAAGGAGATCTACCACTCGAGGACTGGCTAGTCTTTACAGACTTTTGTTTGGTTACCTGATCCTGTGAAAAAGAAGATATTCTGGCTGGTGACATCGAGTGCGATGTGAACCGGGTATCGAGTTGTGCTCAATCCTGAAGACTTCTTCTGTTTGAACTCCAGCAGGAGAGACACTCCAGTGGGCAATGGTCAGGACCTAAACATTTTACACACCAAGTATGAGTGTCTAAAAATATATCTGTACCGCCACACTTTGAGCATTTCTTAAGGATAGTGGTTGGCTTTTCCATAATGGAAGGATAGAGACCTAGTGGCCTAGAAACCGTCAGGCACTAAACAGGAAAAACTTCCTAGAGACAAGAAGAAATTTTTTAGTAAAAAGAAAGAAAAGCACCGGCGGTACCGGTGACGTCGAGGGAAGGCAGACGTCACCACAAAAAACTAAGAATAAAAAGAAGAATTTTCTGCGGTGACCGGAATACGTCCTGCCGGCTCCGCAGAAAACGGAAAACTGATGAGATGGAAGTGAATGGGCGGGAAGGCAGCGCGCATGCGTGTGGGATGCTCCCAAAGGCTTTCTTTTTGGATGCTGGGGAGCGTTCCCGCGCAGGCTCCGTCGGTACCGACGTACCCATATGTGAAGACTCATTCCTGCTTGTTCCTGGAGATAAGTATATGCACAGTACAAAAAGATAAGCACACTTCTCTAAGGACAAGCAAAATATAAGTCTTCACATATAGATAATATCATTGGATGGAGTCCAGAGTCACAGCATTTTCGTGAAGCCATTATAGCTTCCTAATGTGCCCTACTGAGCATACACGGAATGTACCAAATTAATGTGACATGCAGGGCCCCCATCAGTTCTATTTTTTCTGCAAAGCCCAAGTCTTTTTAATTATTATTCACAGAGAAAACTGTACTATTTAACACATTTTATTTGTTTGAAGGCACATTTTAGAAAAGACATGCAGATTGGAACTGAGCAGTTGAAGTTGTAACTTTTACAATTCTCGCAGTATTTTGGAAAGGATTCTGCTAATCATGAAGCCGTTTCTAAAATACAAAAAAGAAAATACAGGCGTGCATGCAGATGAGCATCCACATACAATAGGCCATTTCCACATGTAAGTGCCAGTATTTACAAATACAAAACACAATAAGTCTTCTAAAATAATCCCCTCGGCCTCTCTCAGATCAGCTTATTTTCCATTCTGGTTTACTTAGGGTTTTCAACAACATTTCACCAAAACAAGCATCATGACAACCTGTAAACAAATCTCTACAGTATCGTATCGATCCTGTAGAGCAGGCATGTCCAATTTCGAACAGGTCATGATCTACTTTTTCTGGCCAAAAGTGCCGGTGATTTACCACCATGAAAATTAAGTTTCAAATTAGTTTCAAATTAAATTTTAACCCAATAAAGTTGGAGGATCCCCCCCCCCCCATTTTAAATGAACCTTCTGTCATTTATTTGGATGTGATCAGCTGTTAAGCAAATTAAGCAAAAACAAAACAGAGACGAAGATCCAGTAAGAACTGCGAGGGAAATGGAAAGTACATTTTTTCTTAAAGTTTTATTGAGTAATAACTTTCTTTTACTGTCTTAATAACTTTCTTTAACTTTTATTGAGTAATTTGTGTTAAATTTAGGTGGAGTATTGATCCAGGCCGATCTTTCACAATCTTTAATATTTCGCTCTTGCTCATTAGTGAGACGTCTGAGCCTGCATTTCATCCACCAGCTTTTTGAAGTTGGGTGAATATTGCCTGAGGGCCAGTCTCAGGGAATCCTGGAGATGTTCATCTGTCATGTTGGAACGTTGTGTACTCTTTGTCATTTTCAGATGGGAAAAACGCAGATTCACACAAATAAGTTGAACCGAAATAGGAGTGTAGAGCTTCACTGCATCTTCTCAAATTGGGAAATTTGTCTCTAGGCACTAGCTTCCAAAACGATTCTTGCTCAGCATGGGTCTTGAGAAAAATGTCATTTTTAAGGACTAGTATTTTGTTTTCAAGAGATGGCTTGTTCAATGAGTAATTTTGACTGATAGCTGCTGCAGTTTCTTTAATGTCCACTTCTACTTTGAATGGGTATGACAAGTACTCCGCAACTGTTCCAATTTTTTGGAAGTCACAGAATCTATTTTCGAATTCCTGGATAACAGAACAGATTTCTGTCACATACTTCTCGTTCTGAAAAACAAAATTTGGATATTGTCCCATATGGTCCTGCGTATTAGGAAAATGATCAAAAGTGTTGTTTGAAAGGTCAGTCATCATTAGCTCAAATTTGCTCTTGTAAGATGAAACTGTACTTATTATCTCACCAATGCATGTGTTTTTACTTTGTAGTTCAAGGTTCATACCACTTAATTTGCCTGTAAAGTCAGCGAGAAATGCCAGATCACATAACCACTCCTCATCTTCCAACTCTGCTTGGTCATCTCCCCTCTCCTTCAAAAAACTTCTTATTTCATTCAGCAAATCGCTAAATCTTTGCAGAAATGTATGCCTACTTAGCCACCTTACATCTGTGTGCAAAATGATTTCCGCTGCCCCTTCATCAAGAGTAAGATTGAAAAACCATCTTTGAAGTGATCTTCCACGAACTGAATTTACAATTTTGAAAGTGATGTCCATGACAGTCTTTGTATTGAGTCTCTTGCTTGCCAAAACTTGCTGCTGAATGATGCAGTGGTAAGAACGGATATCTGGGAAGTCGTCATGCTGTCTATAGAGGGCTATGAAACCGTTAACCTCACCTGTCATTGCTCTTGCTCAATCAGTAGTGATGGAAACAAGTCTATGCAATGGAAGATTATACTTTGTCACAAAAGAATGGAAAAAACTGAATATTTCCTGACCAGTAGTTCTCCCTTTTAAAGAAATCATTCCAAGTAGTTCTTCTTTAACACTGAAGTCTTCAAAAACCATCTGGATAAAGACTAGTAACTGGGCTATGCCTCTTATGTCTGTAGATTCATCCAGTTGGAGTGAGAAAGCAACACAATTTGAAACATCCTCCAACAATTGTTCAGTTGTGTCACCACACATCTTTTCTATTCGCCGCACGACGGTGTTTCTTGACAATTGTACATCTTGAATAGCAGCTATGATCTCTTTCTTATTTTTAAATCCTTCAAAAAGATTGTCAGCTGCTTCAAGAAAACAATCTTTTACAAATTCCCCTTCAGTGAAAGGTTTGTATTTCTTTGCAATCAGGTTGCTGACCTTGAAGGATGCTATGGTTGCATTGACCGAATGTGACCTTGGCTTCGCCATCAACTGTTGCTGAGTTGCCAATTTTGATTTAAGTTCTTTGAGCTTCAGTTTACGAATTTCATATTTGGGTGGAAAATCAGCATTAAACTTATTGCTATGCAGAGCCTTATAATGACGTTCCAGATTATCCTTTTTGGGCAAGGATACTGGGGCGTTACAAATTAGACAACAACACTTGTCTTTCACCATGATGAAGAAGTAGTCCATTTCCCATTCATCATGAAAGTGGTAGGTTTTGCTCTTCTTTGGAACACTCATCTTTGTTATACTGGGGTGGCTGGATGTAAGAAGGCCAAATCTGCTAAGTTAGTATAAACACTGGCTGAATCTGGTCCAAAACTGTCACTGCCCCAAAGTATTAAAGATCAACAGGAACTGAAGACCTCTGGATAATGTGCAATACAAGGACTGGAGATGCCAAAACCAAACATGCAGTTCTAAAAGTAAAAATAAGAATTCATCATACTGGCACCAGTATCAAATACCACCAAACAATCATCAATAAACCTCAAACACCTGTCCAGCAAATCAGATAAAATCAAATACCGTCAAACAAGTTCAAATACCACCACACGTGATTTAATAAATTCTTCACACAGTGTAGAATCAACGCAAAGGCAAGGCAAAATAAAATTGCAGTGTAGAATCAACGCAAAGGCTAGGCAAAACAAAATTGCAGAGGCAAGCAAAAGTCACAGTGGTTTGAACCAATTCAAAAGCAAGGCATAGGCAAGTTAGAACAAAATTGGAAAAGCCCACCAAAATAACCAAATTCTTGACACTTTGTTGTGTCTGCCCGAAAACGTTTAATGAAAGCGAACTATAAAGCGACCAACGACCAGCACACGACACAACTAATACAGTAAGTGTATTCAGGTAAAGCCCGGGCGAATGGATATCGCCCGGTATATAACACACTTCTAAGAGGTGTTGGGGCGGGGGCAGGAATGGGTGATTCTGAGAGGCAGGAGATCAGGTATGATGCCGAGCCTGTGGCGTCTTGCCGCGGGATGCGGGCGGCGGCCCCCTTAGGTACCCACAAACTATTGGTACAAAAACAGCAAGCGCCCCCAATACATCCGCAGGCAAGATTCCCGCAGGCAGGGAAAAAAGACAGGCAAAGGATCAGCAGTGGCGACAAGCCCTCGGCAGATGACCTGCCAGCACGAGCTCTCTCCTAGCAACGGGGCGAGCTGCTGGAAAGATGGAGCCAAGTGTGGCTGGTGATCTACCTCTGACCCCTCCGCGATCCACCTGTTGGACATGCCTGCTGTAGAGCATATTGCAGGCATCGGGAATCAACAAACAGTGGGGGTGGGGAGAGGGGGAGAGATGAAAAATACAGTTTGAAAGAAGATAAAATCATAAATTAAATAATCAGTGTACCACTAAAAAAATACAAAATAAAAACAGGGGCAGTAAAAAGGGTCTTATGTATAAAACTAAAAGTCATTAATATACTAAGATACACTTGCGAAAGAGGAAACACCAGAGAATCGAACTACCACATCATACACAATTGCATTGAATATCATGGGCAACCATTGGACAAAAATAAAAAACTTGAAAAGGAAAAAAAAACAGAGGGGAAGATAAAACAAGGGAAGTTGTCAATAAAACTATCACAAGCTATGTAAAAGAAACTAAAGAGGGAAATAAAAGAGAGCCTGTGCATAGCATACATGAATCCCAATAAAATCATACCATGTGATATAAAAATTGAGTATGAAAAATATAACTCAAAAGGATATGAAAAAAGGAGGGTGTTTATAAAAAGTCAATAAAAAGAATATGTAAAAAGGGAGTACATATAAAAAGGGGAAAAAGAAAAGTCTAGTACAAAACCATAAAAACAGATGGCACTCTCCATTAAAAATCAAGTAAAATAGACCCACACCTTTAAAAGTGGAGTGGAGGAGTGGCCTAGTGGTTGGGGCAAGGTACTTCAGGCCGGAAGGTCGGGGGTTCAAATCCCACTAGAGCAGGGGTCGGCAACCCGCGGCTCCGGAGCCGCATGCGGCTCTTTCTCACCTTTGCCGCGGCTCCGGAGCACACTGCCCGCTTTAAACGTCGCGTTATGGGTTCCCTCCATGTCAGCTCCCTCCCTTCTTCTGCAGCCGCGGTTCCCTGTCTCTTAGGGAACCGCGGCTGTGCTTTTAAAATCATCTCGGAGCCCTTCCTGTCTTGACGGGCTCCGTGCAGCATTGTCCCGCCTCTAAAGGAGGTTTTGGAGGCGGGACAATGCTGCACGGAGCCCGTCAAGACAGGAAGGGCTCCGAGATGATTTTAAAAGCACAGCCGCGGTTCCGTAAGAGGCAGGGAGCCGCGGCTGCAGAAGAAGGGAGGGAGCTGACATGGAGGGAGGGAGCAGATATGAATGGATGGATGGATGGAGGGGGGGGGGCAGACATTGACGGAGTGAGCAGAAATTAATGGATGGAGTGAGGGGGGCTGACATGGAGGGATGGAGGGGCTGACATGGAGGGAGGGGGGCTGACATGGAGGGAGGAAGCAGATATGAATGGATGGAGGGAGGGGGGCTGACAGGGAGGCAGGGAGGGGGCTGACAGGGAGGGAGGGGGCTGACATGGATGGATGGATTGAGGGGGGCTGACATGGAGGGATGGTGGGGGCTGACATGGAGGGAGGGAGCAGATATGAATGAATGGAGGGAGGGGGGCTGACATGGAGGGATGGAGGGGGCTGACATGGAGGGAGGGGGGCTGACATGGAGGGATGGATCGAGGGGGGCTGACATGGAGGGATGGAGGGGGCTGACATGGAGGGAGGGAGCAGATATGAATGGATGGAGGGAGGGGGGCTGCCAGGGAGGGATGGAGGGGGCTGACATGGAGGGAGGGGGGCTGACATGGAGGGAGGGGGGCTGACATGAATGGATGGAGGGAGGGGGGCTGACATGGAGGGATGGAGGGGGCTGACATGGAGGGAGGGGGGCTGACATGTAGGGATGGATCGAGGGGGGCTGACATGGAGGGATGGAGGGGCTGACATGGAGGGAGGGAGCAGATATGAATGAATGGAGGGAGGGGGGCTGACATGGAGGGATGGAGGGGGCTGACATGGAGGGATGGATCGAGGGGGCTGACATGGAGGGATGGAGGGGGCTGACATGGTGGGAGGGAGCAGACATGAATGAATGGAGGGTGGGGGGCTGACATGGAGGGATGGAGGGGGCTGACATGGAGGGAGGGGGGCTGACGGAGGGATGGATCGAGGGGGGCTGACATGGAGGGATGGAGGGGGCAGACATGGAGGGAGGGAGCAGATATGAATGGATGGAGGGAGGGGTGCTGACAAGGAGGGAGGGAGCTGATATGAATGGAAGGAGGGAGGGAGGGAGGGGGGCTGACATGGAGGGATGGAGGGGGCTGACATGGAGGGAGGGAGCAGATATGAATGGATGGAGGGAGGGGGGCTGACATGGAGGGATGGAGGGGGCTGACATGGAGGGAGGGGGGGGGGCTGACATGGAGGGAGGGAGCTGATATGGATGGATGGATGGAGGGAGGGGGGCTGACATGGAGGGAGGGAGCTGATATGGATGGAGGGAGGGGGGCTGACATGGAGGGATGGAGGGGGCTGACATGGAGGGAGGGGGGCTGACATGGAGGGGGCTGACATGGAGGGATTGGGGAGGCGGGCTGACATGGAGGGAGGGAGCTGATATGGATGGAGGGAGGGAGGGAGGGGGCTGACATGGAGGGATGGAGCACTGGTAATGGGGTTGAGGGGACGAGCACTGGAAATGAGCTGATTAGGGGAGGCTAGGACTGGTAATGAGCTGATGGGGGGTAGGACTGGTATTGGGCTGATTAGGGGAGGCTAGCACTGGTAATGAGGTTGAGGGGGGATTAGCACTGGAAGCGAGCTGATTGGGGGGCTTTGACTGGGCATGGGCTGATTGTGGGGAGGGGAGGATAGAGCTGCTGGCCCTGGAAGATAACTGGGGGCTAAGGCTACAAATGGGCTGATATGAGGGGATGGGAGAATGGAACTGGATCTGAGAGGGGCTGCCATGGTATTTGTACTAGAAGGGACTGGTCAGTGGGGAAGGAGGGGGACTGGAAGGAAATGGACACCAGTGGCAATCATGGGAATGCAAGTTGACATTGGAAGGTACTGGGAGTGAGGACTGGAAAGGGGCTGATATTGGGGAGGGTTACTGGGACTGGAAATAGGCTGATGGAAAGAAGTGAAGAAAACGAAAGAAGAGATAAGAACTGGCAGATGGACCATAGACCACAGAAAGAGAGCTAAGAGAAGACAGGAAAGCAGAAGCCTCAGATCGGGACCAGCATGATCAAAGAATAAACTGGTCAGACAACAAAGGTAGAAAAAATAATTTTATTTCATATTAGTGATTTGACTACAAAATCATCATAATTTTGAAATCAAATATTGTTACTTCTTGTTGTTATATTTTCTGGCGTATTTTTTTTGGTGTGCGAAGGAAGAGGGGTAGTCTTATACGGCGAGTATAGGCCAAACACCTATATTTTAACAGGAAAAGTAGGGGGTCGTATATAGCATTAAGGTAAGAAACAATATATGCAGTGTTAGATTTGTTTTAAATGTCGCAATGGTTTTGCGGCTCCCGGTTTTTTTTTTCCCTTCGGAAACGGGTCCAAGTGGCTCTTTATGTCTTAAAGGTTGCAGACCCCTGCACTAGAGGATAGCAACCTTGGGCCGGAAGGACTGGGGTTTCTAGTCCCACAGGTGCTCCTTGTGGTCTTGGGCAAGCCACTTAACCCTCCATAGCCCATGTTCCCTGTAAAATAGTTATCTCCAAGTTATAATGCCCTGTTCAATGTAATTTCAGTTTGTTCAATGTAAACCGCACTGATGCAGAATAGCGCGGTATATAAGAGAATGTAAATAAATAAATAAAAACTGTTAAAAAAAAAGAGAAAAAAGGGGGGAGGAGGAAGGGGGAAGAAAGGATGAAAGGAAGGAAAAGGGCAAAGAAGGAGAAGAAAAGGGGGTTAGGGGAAGGGGAAGGGAGGAGAAAAGGGGAGGGGAGGGGAAAAAAGAAGGGGGAAGAAGAGGGGAGGGGGAGGAAGAGAAGGAAAGACGGGAATGAAGGAACATAAAATTATAAATAAAAATAATAAAATAAAAAGGGGGTAAAACAAGGGGAGTAAAATCTAAAAATAAAAAAGCAAAACCAGAGAATAAAATCAAAATAGTAAAAACAGAAAATGAAAAGTAAGAATAAAAATATAAGTAAAAATAAAAACTGAAGAATAAAACCGAACCAGAGAACTAAAATGGACCATCACAGAAAAACTGAAAGATCAAACTCTTAAGAAAGGCCAAATGGATGTAGAGATTGCATCCAGAAAATATATTTCTATTCCATCCACAATAGGGCACTGTCATGCCCCTACATAGGCAGCTCTTATGCTCAATGATATGGGTCCTTATTCTCCTGGCAGTCTTGCCAATATATATGAAAAACACGGACACACAATGGCATATACCACATACTCCATGTCACAGTCAGCCAATCCAGACAGGTAGAACTTCTTCTGGGTACGGGGTGGCTGAAGAATCCCTCAGTTATAAGAACGTGCTTACAGGCCGAACAACATCCACATTTATAGTGTCCCTTGAATTTTGGTGTATATTGAAGTCTCACAAGGCAGACATCACTAGAAGAACCAGGAACATTAGGACCCATATCACTGAGTATAAGAGCTGCCTATATAGGGGCATAGAGATGTGTCTCCTTGTCCAGCATTGGCAGGAGAAGAAAGTGTAGTTACTCACCTGTAACAGGTGATATCTGGGAACAGCAGGAATCAGTCTTCACAAATGGGTGAATGTCACCGACAGAGCCTGCGCAGGAACGCACCCCAATGTCCAATAGGAAAGCCTTTGGGAGTAGTCCACTGTGCCTGCCTGTCTGCCTTTCCACCTTCCCAATTCCTCTCCTCAGTTGAGTTTGAAGCTGAGAAGAAGAAGGAAAATAAAGGAACCCTACAACTCCTAGGGGAAGATGGCAGGTTGTGAAGATTAATTCCTGCTGTTCCTGGAGATCACCTGTTACAGGTGAATAAAGCGTAGTTACTCACCTGTAACAGGTGTTCTCTGGGGATAGCAGGAATCAGTCCTTACATATGGGTGACATCAGCACCGATGGAACCCGCAGGGATTCACTCCCCAGCTTTCAAAGAAAGCCTTTGGTAGTTAGACCACACATGCGTGGTCACCGTCCCACCGAAGGGTGCCATCTTACTTCAGTCTGATGACATAGCTTAATCAAGCATAAAAAGAAAACTCTATGGGGAGGAGGGGGAGTTGTGAGGACCGATTCCTGCTGTCCCTAGAGAACACCTGTTACAGGTGAGTAAAGCACAGTTACTTACCTGTAACAGGTGATCTCTGGGAACAGAAGGAATAAGTCTTCACATATGGGTACGTCGGTACCGACATAGCCTGTGCGGGAATGCTCCCCAGCATCCAAAAAGAAAGCTTTTGGGAGCATCCCACACACATGCGCGCTGCCTTCCCGCCCATTCACTTCCCTCTCATCAGTTGGGTTTGTAGCTGAGACCAAAGGAGGGAAGTAGACAAATTAGAGAGAGAGAGAGAGAAACAACTCCTAGGGGAGGTGGGTGGGTTGTGAAGACTTATTCCTGCTGTTCCCAGAGATCACTTGTTACAGGTAAGTAACTGTGCTATCTCCAGGAACAAGCAGGAATGAGTCTTCACATATGGGGATTCCCAAGCTAGAGATGCCTAGAGGAGGTCCCAGCATGTTGCAAATCTAATCGATGGGCCATGCTATTTCCCAGAACCTCAGGCATCCAAGGGATGGAGGGTAGGAGTTGAACTAAAAAGGGACAGCTTGACTAAACAAGGCGTCTAGAGGGGAGTCCTTGTGTAGATCATAAATGTTAGTAAATATTGGATTCCAATTTCTAATGTGGACCTTAGTCAAAAGTATTGCAAAAGTATTTGTTGAGGCTAATATGGGTCTGGTGCTAAGAGCCAGTACATTATCCTCAAAGAAAATACCTTACTGTGAAGTAGAAGAAAAATATTTTTGCAATACAGGCAGAGGTCAGAAGCCTAAATGGCTAGAACTAATCCCAGAAGATAAACTGGGGGAGTTTAATGGGGTTGGACTTTGGATGAGAAGCTAAAGCTTCTGTAGGCCAAAGTTTGAAGCTCTTTGTCCTTGGAGCAGAAAAAAACTCTAGGAAAGAGAGGAGATAAATCTGACTGGTTTGCAGAAAAAGGATGGGTCTTTAAGACCCCTCTATCCAAATGAAAGAAAGAAACATTTGTAGTAGGCGGTGTAGCCTCCAATTTCTTGAAGATCAGTAATGTCTTCCCTAAGTGATGTCACTTAGGATTATGACTTTACCTGGATAGCTTCAGATGTAACGTAACCGGAGAGGTTACAGTAAAAGAAGGTAGTTTCTAATTACCATAGAAATTGGTTGTCCATTTAAAACCCTATGGCATGCTGGAACAGCATTAATATGGACAGTAACAAATCTTTCAGAGTGAGATATGTGTATTTATATAAACATATATATATATATATATATATAAAGAGAGACTCACTTAATAACAAGAAGGGGTAAGACCTGCTTGAGAATATGGATAGAGAACCCCTTACTGGTTACATGTGGAAGAACCATGAAGATTATTACATGGAAAAACCAGTGGAATGTTCTTAATCAGAAGGATAGATCTAGATTTCTTTAGAAATTCTAGACTTTGAATAACCAGAAATGGAGATCTACGTGAAGGGGTGCAGAGAAATCCTTAGTCTTAAGACAACAAGTCTGGATACTTCTATAACTTCAGTGTGGAGAAAAAGACGCAGTAAAAGGGAATACCATATTTGCCCGTCTATGAGGGAAATATGAGTATAATGCGTTCTTTGTTCAGCATAAGCTCCAATGAAGTATTGGGAATTAGAAGGAATGCACTAGACAAGGACCGACTGCAGTGAAAAGAAATGCATCCCTGTTGGAAGAGTTCCACTGGAAATGTGGAACAACTCAGGGAATTAAGCAAATCTTTATGCTTTCACGTGATCTAGGTCCTGGTTCATTTTCCCTAAAAGGACATTTTAAGGAAGATGGTAAGAGTAGGAAAAAAACGGTCATGTGGGAACATGACTGGGCAAAGCCTTTTAACCATCTGGAAATTACCCACCAGGAATGGCTCTGACGCTCTCTGGCAAAGGCCCATAGTTGCAGAGCTTTTTGTAGAATTGCAGAGATCATGTTGTAGGTTGCTTAGGTGAGATCTGGCTGTTTAATTACCAGTGTGCAACCTAATCTATTCTGTGGGAGCCAAAGAATTGAAGATGGCTAAGAATAGTAGACAGGCTGGTTGCCTGCAACAATAAATTGTCCAAGTAGGTTTTGGAACCTCTCTTGGAATTATCTGTTATTAAGGCAGCAGAAGAGGTTAGGTCCTATAGATTGGAAAAGGACCGACAGACATAATTAGAAGTGATAAAACTCAATTATGATCTGATAAGCTGTCTTAAAAGAAATATTTGAAAAAATTGCAGAGGGGAGAAACTCTGTATGGAAATCACTTACTGGAATAGGTATTGAAGACAATCCTATGACTTAAAAGGTAAGCCCTCAAGTCAAATAGTATCACTCTTAGAGTGAAAGTCTCGACTAAGAGGGATAGAAAGTAATATAGAGTTTGGATGACTTACAATTTGGTAAGTCTCTGAAAAAGGTAAAGCTCCCCCGCAGTCAAAAGTATGAGATATCCTCGTACAAGACAACTGTCAAGGTGAAGGGCATAGCATACCTTTTAATTAGTTGTAACTCCTCTGTTTATTTTAAAAGGAGAGGAGAAACCTGTAGGGCATGATTATCCTTAATAGCTCTAAGAGCTAAAAGAATGGATTGCTCTTGGCAAGAGATTCATGCCTAAAATGGAGGATTGAGCCAGTGTATTACTGACCTCTCGGTAAGGATGAGAAGAACTGTAAATGCTTCTGTTGTCAAGAAGTAGCGGTTCTGAAGCTCAACAGAAAAAAGAGATTTAATAAATAAAATATCAGAAACCCTGCGACTGCTGAGTTTGCTGAGCCTGTTGAGGCTTTGGTTTTCTTAGCCTGGTATGATGTTGCCCTTCTTTGGAAACATCTGCATGATGGGTAGAAGATGAATAATATTTTTTCCCTTTAGGGGAATAAAGTTTGTTAGGAGATTTTTTACTTGCTGGGATAGAGGAAAGTTTTGACAATCCTCTGAAAGCAACAATATCAGTGTTTAACTGATTAGCTTGGAATAAAGCATCCTTGTTAAAGAGATTTTCACCAGTACAAGGAGTATTTCCCAGCCTTTCTTGTACCCATTTGTCCAAGTCTGAAGCTTGGAGCCAGGCCATGCGTCGTGCTCCTATGGCTATAGCAGATGTTCTTCTAATCGACTCAAAACAGTCCAGGGAAGCACGATTAAGGAATTTGGAGACATTTTGAGCATGACCGAGTAATATGAAAAAGTCTGCTCTTTTATTTTCTTGAAGAAAAGGGTTCAAAAGCTTTAAGTTCTTTGTGACCTCTTCAAGAGATAATCCCATATAGAAAATATATGAGATAATTCTTGCTGAAAGCATGGATGCCTGGAAACATCAACGTCCAAAGGCATCTAAAGTCCTAGACTCACGACCTGGCGGATAAGAAGAGTGCTACTTTGCACTCTTAATACGCCTCATTGCTGATTCTACAACAACAGAATGATGAGGAAGTTGAGTCTTTTGAAAACCTGGAGAAGGTGGCACCTTGTACATAGTGTCAAGTGTCTTAGAATGTGGGGATACCGTTAAAGGCGTTTCCCACATTCTTAATAGTAGATCTTGTAAGATCTGATACAAAGGAAGCATGATCACCTACTTTGGAAACCAGGGGAATTGCAGGGTCTCTGAATCCCCTGGAAGGGATTCTTTACCAGGTATAGAAATGGCAAGTAACTTTGCCATACCAAGCAGAAAAGCTTGAAAAGAAATCTCCCCTGAGGAGGACCCTCTAAAATGACGGGTAAAGGCTAGACTTGGCACTGATGGATTCAGCCTTGGTACTGATGGATTCATCCCAGTCATCGGGATTGGAAGACTTGAAAGGATGAAGCATCGGGTTTTCCTTAAAGCGATGTCTTCGGTACCGCCCGAGGTCGGTACCGAGACAAGTCGGTACCGAATCTTACATAAGAACATAAGATATGCCATACTGGGTCAGACCAAGGTCCATCAAGCCCAGTATTCTGTTTCCAACAGTGGCCAATCTAGGTCATATGTACCTAGCAGTTTCTCCAAGAGACACAGGTTCCACAATGCTTGTATTGGTTCAAGCATTGATATCCTGGGTCCCTTCTTAATAATGGTTTATGGACCTTTCCTCCAGGAACTTATCCAAACCTTTTTTAAACCCAGCTACACTAACAGCCTTTACTACATCCTCCGGTAACAAATTCCAGAGTTTGATTACACGTTGAGTGAAAAAATATTTTCTTTTATTAGTCTTAAATAGTTTACCCTGTAGCTTCATTGCATGTCCCCTAGTCTTTCTATATTCTGATAAGGTAAACAATCGATCTACGTTTACCCGTTCCACTCCGTTCATTAATTTATAGACTTCTATCATATCACTCCTCAGCCGTCTCTTTTCCAGGTTAAAGAGCCCTAACCTTTTTAGCCTTTCTTCATAGGAGTATCCTTCCATCCCCTTTACCATTTTGGTGGCTCTTCTCTGAACCTTTTCTAAAATCGCTATATCCTTTTTAAGATACGGCGACCAGAATTGCACCAGATACGAAGACCGGCCGAAGACGCTGTCACTCTGTGAGCTTTCCTCCAAGCAGTAATGCGCTGCAAATGTATGGACCGAAGACCAGGTGGTGGCCCAGCAAATGTCCAGCAGAAGACTGAGTGCAATTGTGCTACTGAGGCCGCCATGGTGCACACACTATGTGCTGTAACATGATGCTCCAGGGAGAGTCCAGCCTGCTCATAGGTGAAGGAGATACAGTCTTCCACCCGATAAACAGGGTATGCTTGGAGCCCGCAACCCAGAGTCTGTTAGCATCATAGGGGACGAACAGCTATGATGAGCATCGATGGGGCTGTGTCCTCTGAAGATAGAAGGACAATGCCCATTTGCGTGAGGCCAGGGAAAAAAGGTGGAAAGGATCGACTCCTGGTTCATGTGAAAAACAGACAACACCTTAGGCAGGAATTTAGGGTGTATCCGGAGAATGACCCTGTTTTTGTGGAAACTGATGTTGGGGGCGTGAGTCACCAACGCCTACAGCTCACACTTCTGGCTGAAGTGAATGCTACCAGGAACACTACTTTCCATGACAAGTACTTGAGAAGGCATGTAGCCAGAAGCTCAAATGGGGGAGCCATCATCTTCCCAGGAATGATGTTCAGGTCCCATGCCACGGGTGGTGGGTGTACAGGAGAGTGGCGAGAGGCGGAGTCCCCTTATCTTTATCTTTATTAAACACTTTATATACCGCCCTTGTCGAAACATGAGGGCGGTTTACAATAAAATATAGATGCTAGCGTCAGAAAAGAAAGGAACTCCATCAAAATAAAGAGAAAGAAGGGCCGAAGGGGCCACCAGAGACAAGACAGTAAATCCAAAGACAATAATCAGACAAATCAGAAATCAGCAGAGGACAGACAAACAAAAGACTAACAAATCAAACAATAATCAGACAAATCGGTAAGTCAACAGAAAACAGACAAACGAAAGACTAAACAAGATGCCCAGGAGAGAGGTCAAATGCCTGTTGAAATAAATGGGTTTTTAGTAGTGTTTTGAAATTCTGGTAAGAGGGTTCTAACCGGAGGGAGGGTGGTAGTGAATTCCAAAGAGAGGGTCCCAGAAAAAAGAAAGCAGCGTGACGTGTCTGTTCTAGATGAGCTTGTGCAGGGGAAGGAAGAGATAAGCGATTAGCATGCAAGGTGCGAAGCTGTCGGTAGGGAGTATGAAGAGAGATCAAGTTTGCTAAATAATGAGGGTTGGAGGAATAAATGACTCTATGTGTTAATATAAGGAACTTATATCTGAACCGTAAACGGAGAGGAAGCCAGTGAAGGTGATACAGAAGAGGGGTGACATGATCGGATCTACGGGCAGAGGTAACAAGTCGGGCAGCTGTATTTTGTAAAAGCTGCAAGCGCTGGAGCTGGTAGGCTGGGAGATTTGCGTAGACCACGTTGCAATAATCTAGTCGTGACATGACCAAAGCAAGTACAAGGGTGATAAGTGAATCAGTGGGCAGAATAGAACGGACTGATCGGAGCTGTCGCAATACAAAGAAAGAACGACGGGAAAGATTGGAGATGTGTTCATGGAAAGACATTGAGGAGTCCAAGATTACTCCCAGATATCGGAATGAAGAGGTAAGTGGAACGGGAACAGTTTATTTGAGGCGTGATGTTTGGACAAGAGGTACTCAACGAGACCCACATGGCTGTGGATTTGGATGGGTTCAAATGAAGAAAGTTGGAAGAAAGCCAGTTTGCAACATGGGTGAGGCAAGTGTTAAGTGGGGAGATGTCAATATTGACCGGAGAGGTATGGAAGAGGAGAACTATATCATCCGCATAAATATAGATGGAAACTGGGAACTGTTGGACTAAGAGGGGGAGGGGGCGAGAAAGATGTTAAAAAGTAGGGGAGATAAGACCGATCCCTGGGGTACCCCACAGGACAGGGGAGTAGATGGAGAGGATTGATGATTAGCGCTGACAACAAAGGAAGGAATGGAACCAACTTAATACAGAACCCCTTAAACCAATGTCAGACAGGCGTGAGAGAAGGATACGATGGTCAATTAAATCAAAGGCTGCTGACAGATCTAGTGAAACCAAGAGTGAGATATTTCCATGGTCATGTGCGACATGAAGCTCGTTTAGCAGGGCCAGGAGGACAGTCTCGGTACTGTGCCCTGCCCGAAAACCTGCTTGCCGAGGATGAAGAGAATTAGTGGCTTCAGCATGAGAGGATAACTGCAGAAAGACAAAACGTTCCAGCACCTTTGCTAAGAATGGGAGGTTAGAAACTGGACGCCAATGGGAAAGCACTGAGGGATCAAGAGAGGGCTGCTTCAGGAGAGGATGAACTATGGCTGATTTCCAAGGGGAGGGGAAATGGCCAGAGGAAGCAGCCAACCAGTGAGTGCACAAAGATGGACTGGCTGTCGACAAGGTGATGATGCGCTGCTAGGGTGCAGAGGTGCACCCTGACCAAAATGGACTTCAGCCCAGTCCGAGAGAGATGCAGAAGATACTGCAGGATGTCCTGCACTGAGCAGGAAAAAGCGTTGAGATTCTTAACTGAGCACTAGATGGAGAAGCGATACAACTTGAAGGCATACGCGCAGCACATAGAGTCCTTGCATGATGCCAGTAGAACATCCTCGACCTCCCTGAAGAGGTGGAGGTGTGCTATGGCTAGCCTATCAGCATCCATGCCATCAGGCCGAAGGGACCAGAGACTGGGATGGAGAAGGGTACCGTTCTCCTGTGAGACCAGATCCAGGTCCTAGCCCAGAGGTATCGGGGCCACGGGGGGCAGCTGCAGGAGCAGGGAGAACCACTGCTGTTGCCACCGAGGGGCAATGAAGATTATTGAGGCCCCATCCAAATGAACCTTGAGCAAGGTTTTGGGCACCAGGGGAGTAGGTGGGTATGCGTACAGGAGGATCCCCGGAACACTGCAGGAGAAAGGTGTCCACTGCCACTCAGCCTCTGAGAGCAGAAATGCGGCAGCTGTGTATTTTCAGAGCTGGTGATGAGGTCCAACGTCAGGGACCCCCAATGTTGGAAGACGGAATTGGCTACCTCCGGGATGAGTTGCCACTCATGAGATTGAATCACTCTGCAGAGCTGATCTGAAAGCAGATTGTCCTGGTCCGGCAGGAAGACCGCCCGGAGGGTCATGCCATTCTCTGTGATGAAATTCCAGACAGAGGAGATAGGAGCCTGTTCCTCCCTATTTGTTGATGTATAACATAGCTAATTGGTTTTCCGTCTGGATGGGCACCACCTGATCCATCAGGTGGGCATGGAACACTCTGAGGGTGTTTGTCACAGCCCGGAGTTCCAGGAAGTTGATTCGGAGTGCACTCTCTTCCCGAGTCCAGGTGCCTTGCAGCTGAGACCATCTCAGTAGGCTCCCTAACCGAGCTTGCAGGCATCTGTTGTGAGGATGCAGTGAGCTGGAAGGGCAGGCCGGCCATGAAGTTCTGTTGGCTCAACCACCATGTGAGAGAGACTGCTAGAGGCTGGGTGATCCAAACCCGATCCACCAGATGGCCTATGGCCTGAGTCCACTGAGAGTTCAGAGTCCACTGGGCCTGTCGCATCCTGAGATGTGCCTGGGGGTTATGTGCATGGTCTAAGCCATGTGTCCCAAGAAGCGCAGCAGATGTTGGATGGACGATGTTGAGTGGGTCTGCACCTCCTCTGCTAGTGATGCGATTCGAGAACATATGCGACTTTGGGAGGTTGATTATGAACCACAGAATCTGCAGCACCCTGATGGTGCGGCATACTGCATTGCATGCCTCCTCTGGTGAGCTGGTCTTTATGAGCCAGTCATCCAGATAGGGGGAGGCAAAGACTCTAAGCAAGCGGAGTTGAGCGGCGATGACAGCCAGGCACCTGGTGAATACCTTGGGAGCCGAGGAGAGGCCGAAAGGGAGCACCCTGTACTGGTAATGGCAATGTCTGATGTTGAAGCAAAGGTACTGATGGTGCAGGGGATGGATCAGGATGTGGATATCGTCATCCTTGAGATCCAACGAGCATAGCCAGTCTTCCCGAAGGAGGTAGGGCAGCAATGTTTCAAGGGAAAGCATCTTGAACTTCTCATTGACCAGAAAGCAATTTAGGTCCTGCAGATGCAGAATGGGCCGATAGTCATCTGATATTTTTGGGATGGGGAATGTACCAGGAGTAGAACCTCTTACCCCAGAGAAGCTGAGGTAATGGTTCCATGGCTAGGCCCCTGAGTAGGGACTTGAATTCCTTCTGCAGGAGCTCTCTGTGCAGGGAGGTCATGGGAAGCTCCCCTGGAAAGAAGGGAGGAGGCATCTGGTGGCAGTGCAGAAGGAAGCCCTCTCAAACCACCTGCAACACCCAGGCATCGGAGGTGATGCCCAGTCAGAGGTCAGCAAAATGGACCTGACATCCTCCCATGTGCTTTGGGCCCTGGCCTTCTGGGGTAAAACAGGCTATGCCCAAGGAGTCAAAAGCCCCCCCTCCCCAGGCTGCAGTTGGGGTGCTGTTTGGGGCTTGGAGCATTCAGCTTACGGAGCCCGTGACCCTGGCCCTTGGGAGCCTGGGAGGCCAGAAACTGGGGGTATTTCTCATATGCCCTTTATCCCTTTGGATGGATGGCCTTTTTCCCTGAAGCCTTCTGACAGGAAGGGTCAGCCATCTTCCTGGACAACCTAGTCCTGGTCAAGAACTGTCTCCAGCTCCGCTGCCTTGTCAGTCATGGGTTTGCCGAAGAGGTTCTCTCCTCGGCATGGGACATTGGCCAGATCTGTCCTGTGCTGACTGCTCCAAGTCTGAGGCCTGTAGCCAGGCCAGGCAGCGGGCACTAATGTCCACAGCAGCCACGCGGGCCATAGTCTTGAAGCCACTGAAGGCTGCCTGAGTTTCAAACTTGGAGCATTCCTTGACTGTAGAGACAAGGGTCCAGAAGTGCTCAAGGGATTCTCCTGCCAGTCCAGCCCCCTTTGCCAGATCCCTCAGGTACATGCCCATGTTCCTTTGCCAGATCCCTCAGGTACATGCCCATGTTCATCTGGAATGCCTGAATCCGGGCAGTAAGTATCAAGCCCTGGTAGCACCACCTGCCAAAGCCATCCATGTTACAGACCTCCCTACTGGGTGACACCGAGGAGTGCATCTTTTGACTCTTGATCTGATGCATGGTCAACTCCACTACCATAGAGTTGTGAGGCAGCTGTGTTTTTTGTAACCCTGGGCTCTTGCCAACTCGATACTGGGAATCGAGTTGGCAGCTCATTATGGGCACCATCACCAGGCTTTCTCACATATGGAACAGCAAACTAATTGGCACCATCAGTCCCTCCTTTGGAGGGGTCTTGTATTGGAGGATCTCCAGGCCCTCAGCACGAGGCTAATCCTCCGGCTCCACAATAAAGAACAGGGCTTTTGACATCACATGGACTAAATCGAGGTATGTGAGTTCCTTGGGCAGTGATTGCCGGTGCTCCTGCAGTGGAGACAGCTCGGAGGGCACATTATGGAGCACGGTATCAGGCGACTCGTTATTGCTCTCCTATCCTGAATCAGAGCTGGAGGAGACCTCGAGTCACGGACGGTCATCAAGCTGAGGCACCACCAGTGCTGGGGAACACAGTGCCCAATGCGCTGACTCCGATGTACTCAGTGGTGAGTCGCACCTCGAGTGGGAGGCTGATCTCCAGGGCTCCAATCCAGAGAACTGCTGCAAGACAGGCTGAACTTCCTCTGGAAAGGTCCTGGCAATTAAGGGTGTTGTGGTTGGTGCCGATGACCCGGAGACGCCGGGTTTCACTGCGCCTTGAAGAAGGCAGCCATCTTGTGTTCTAGGGCCGCCATCCTGGCTTCAAGGTCAGTAGGTTCTGCAGCCTCTGGCTCGAGTCTTGACGGCATCGAGCCCGGAGCCGGGTCCCTCAGAGAGGAGTCACCAGAGGTGATCGTGCAGGGGACCGAGCCCAATCCCGCAATGTGGTGGAAGTCTCCTCCCATCAGGGCAGCTTCGAGGGCCAGTCAAGGGCTCTGAGCCCAGATATCAGAGGACTTACCTCCGGTGCCAGGATCAGACTTCATCTTCGACTTCAACTGGGATGATGTCTTAAGCCCACGGGGGAGGTCTTCGGAGGACCATCCCTGGGCCGAAGCTCTGCGACCTTGGGCTCGGATCGAGCATGCCCGAGTGACATCACGTTGTCGGACATGGTCCCTGAGGGCAGCGACTCCATGCCCAAGGCCAGCCCCATGGCCGAATCCTTCGAGCCAAAGAGCTCTTTATACTGCTGCTCCCAATTCTTCTGGCTCTTTGCTGACTTCTGCAGGCAGAGTGGGCAGGAAAAGTCATCGTGGTCAGCCCCTAAGCACCAGATGCAGCAACTGTGGCAGTCCATAATGGACATTGTGTGGAGACATTTGCCACATTGCTTGAATCCACTCACTGTAGACATAGCAGGGAATATGGTGCCCATGAAGTCAAACTCACATGTCTCAGTCAGGGAGGGCATGAGGGAACTCCCGTGCCCACAAAAGAAAAATATACCTAAGAAAAAGCACAATGCCGAAACGAGGGTGGACCGGGCGGAGAGAAGGTGAGTGTGGAAACAATCCGGCAAAAAAGAGCACGAAAACACACAAGAAAGGTGGAAGAAATATCAACTTTTCTGGGGACAAAGAAGAGATGTCAGCAGGGCTCCGCAGAAAAAAGAAGACTTAGGTAAGATGGCATTCTTAGGTGGGAAGGTGACCGCACATGTGTGGTCTATCTCCCAAAGGCTGTCTTTGAAAACTGGGGAGTGAATCCCCGCGAGCTCTGTCAGTGCCGATATCACCCATAAGTGAGGACTGACTTCATGCTTGTTCCCAGAAAACTAGGCTATGTTTATGTTTATGTTTATTTCATTTGATATACCACCCTTCCATGATAGGCAGGGCAGTTTATAATTCATAAAATTACAATAGAGGCACAAGCCAGCAGAAAAGAAAAGGAACTACAATTGGTGACAGGAGAGTGAAGGGAAAAGGAGTGGAGGAGTGGCCTAGTGGTTGGGGCAAGGTACTTCAGGCCGGAAGGTCGGGGGTTCAAATCCCACTAGAGGACAGCAACCATGGGCCGGAAGGACTGGGGTTTCTAGTCCCACAGGTGCTCCTTGTGGTCTTGGGCAAGCCACTTAACCCTCCATAGTCCATGTTCCCTGTAAAATAGTTATCTCCAAGTTATAATGCCCTGTTCAATGTAATTTCAGTTTGTTCAATGTAAACCGCACTGATGCAGAATAGCGCGGTATATAAGAGAATGTAAATAAATAAATAAATAAATAAAATAAAAGAAGAATAGACAAAGCATGAAGAAAACAGTTATACAAAGGGGGAGGGAAGGTCAAAGGCCAGAGAGAATAGGTGGGTTTTCAGGTTTTGCTTAAATGTGGCATGATGGGGGTCTAAGCAGAGAGCAGAGGGAAGGGAGTTCCAAAGGGCAGGACTGGCAAAGAAAAAGGCTGAGGAGCGGGTGAAGTGCAAGTGGGCAAGGGAGGGAGAGGGGAGGGTGAGACGGTTGAGATGAAAGGAGCGTGGAGTGTATCTGGGAGTATGGAAGGTGATGAGATCTGCTAGGTATTGTGGAGTGCTGGTATGGAGAGCCTTGTGAACAAGGGAGAGCAGTTTGTATTGAGCACGGTAGGGGACTGGTAACCAATGAAGATGAAAAAGAAGGGGTGTTACATGGTCGCGGGAGGAAGAGTGAGTAATGAGGCGTGCGGCGGTGTTCTGAATCCTCTGAAGGCGGGTCAATTGGGCTTTAGAAAGACCAGTAAAGATTGAATTAGAAAAGTCAACGCGCGACATAACAAGAGATAATAACAGGGTAGTAAGAGCAGATGGGGAGAGAAAGGGGCGGATTGAACGAATTTGACGGAGAAAGAAAAAGGAGGTCTTAGTGATGTGGGAGATATGTGTCTGAAATGAGAGATCAGAATCAAAGTGTACCCCCAGATAACGAAAAGAGGAAACCAAGGGTACGGGAATGCCAGAGAAAGAGGGGGCTAGAGGGGGAGGTGGACTACCATGAGAGAAACAGATAGCAGTAGTTTTAGTGAGGTTAAGGTGGAGGCAGTTCTGAGTCAGCCAGTCTGCAACGATGGAGAGACAAGAATTTAGTGCAGAGAGATTAGGGCAGGAGGGGGAAGTGTGGTGGAGGAGGACTATGTCGTCGGCGTAATAGAAAGCGGTGATCCTAGACTGTTGAATTAGCAGGGCGAGAGGAGCTAAGAAAAGATTGAAAAGAAGGGGAGACAAAACAGAACCTTGGGGGACCCCACATAGGAGAGGAAAGGGGTCTGAAGTGGGAGTGTGGGGAGAGGAGGAAAGAACTGCACAAGATCGAGAGGAAAGGAAGGAGTGAAACCAACGGTGGGCAGTACTACAGAGACCCACTTCCCGTAGACGAAGAAGGAGGAGAGAGTGGTCGACTAAATCAAAAGCAGCGGAAAGGTCAAGAGCTACCGCCACCGAGATATCCCCGTGATCGTGAGCCACATGTAGTGCATTGGTGAAGGCAAGTAGAACAGTCTCAACACTGTGGCCTTGACGGAATCCAGATTGACGAGGGTGTAAAAAGTTAGTGGAATCAAGGTGGTGTGAGAGTTGTGCAAAGACAATTTTTTCTAGGAGTTTGGAGAGAAAGGGAAGATTGGAAACAGGACGATAGTGAGCGGGAATCAAGGGGTCGAGAGAGGGATTCTTAAGGATGGGACGGATCAAGGCGTGCTTCCAGGAGTGGGGAAAGGTTCCTGTAGAAAGACTAGAATTAAATATGGAGAGGATATAGGGTAGAAATGCTAAAGAGGGAGTGAGTAGCCAGGAGGAAGGAATGGGGTCTAGAGGACAGGAAGTCTTTCTGGAGGAAGAGAGCAGTTGATGGAGTTCTGCGGTGGTGGTTAGTGAGAAGGAGGACCAGGTATGTGAGAGCTGGGAGGTGGGAGGGAGGGATGCAGCAGGGGGAGGGGAAAGGATAGGGTTTGGGCAGGAGGGTAGGGAGGCTCTTAAAGAGGAGATCTTGTTATTAAAGAAAGATGCCAGCGAAGAGGGGGAGGGGGATGGCTGAACAGCAGTGGGGAAGGTTGAGGGGCGAAGCGAGGTGAGAGATCTGAGAGTGGAGTAAAGATGACGGGTCTGATTGGGGGCGTTAGAAATGGAGTCTGTGCTATCTCCAGGAACAAGCAGAAATGCAGTCTCCACATATGGGACTTACTAGCTCCCAGGTAAAAGACTGGTATGGGGGGAGAGAAGTGCAATCCCTGAGGCAAAAAACATGTAGCCAAACAGTATGGAAGAGTTGTGGGCCATTGGATTTGATTCCAGGAGGCAATAATCTTCCAGTGAACATCTGGTATCTTGTAGAAGTCTGGGATAGAGGGTAGGAGTTGAGTTTAAGTCCCAAAGAGGTGCTGGAGTACAGCTTGGTCAAAGATAGCGTCCTGACAGGGGTCTCTGTCCAGACAGTAGTGTGCAGCAAAAATGTGAATGGAGGACCAGGTAGCTTGCCCGGCAAATGTCCTCAATGACTACTGAACAGAGATAAGCTACGGATATTGCCATAGATAAGGCGGGATAGAAAACTTGTTAAATGAATAAATAAATAGCCCTTACATTATGAGCAGTGACATGACACTCTGAGAGACTTGCTTGTGCACAAGAAAAAGAAATACAATCTGTTATCCATCTAGATAGAGTACGTTTCGTCACCGGTAGGCCGAGGTGACTAGGATCAAAGGAAATGAATAATTGAGAGAATTTCCTGTGAGCTTTAGTTCTATTCAAGTAGTAGGCTACTACTACTACTACTAACATTTGTACAGTGCTACAAGACGTACACAGCACTGCAGACACATGTAAAAGACTGTCCTTACTCATCAGATCTTACAATCTAGTCAAGACTGACAACACAGTAGCTGTATACATGGAATGCAGCTAGGGGGAATGGTAAGGAAACAGATGAGTCAAGATCCGAAAGCGGCAACAAAGAGGTGAGTTGAGGAGACAGGGTGAGGTTGAGGCAGTGAGTGATGAAGAGTGAAACTTAGCGGGTGATGGTCTGATAAGGAAAGAAGTGAGGTACAGAGATTTGAAGGTAAGCAATTAGAGAGGAATACTAGGTCAAGACAGTTGCCTTGCTGATGAGAAGGGGCAGTAGAACAAAGCTGGAGGTTGAATGATGAGGTACGGGAGAGGAGTTTAAAGGATAAGGGTCAGAGGGGTAATCAACATGAATGTTAAAATCCATGAGAGGGGGGAGTGGCTTGTTTCAAGGTGGCGCCAGAGCTGTAACGGGCCGAAATGCCTAAACAGAAAGGCAAGCAAAAGGTTCCTTCTGCGGAGCCTGTACCTGCTATTGAGGGACCCATGGATCGCTTTGTTCGGCTAACTGAGCAGCAAGTTGTAGAGATTCAAGCGGGCTCTGCTTCGTCGGCTGAGGCGGTGTCGGCGTTGTCTGCCCTCGAGGTATCTCTCTCCCCTAATGGGCATGTACCACCTCTGGCGACTCCTCTTGCACGCAGAGTCGAAGCTCTCTCCAAAGGAGTGGGAGCGGTGACTCGAGAGCGGGGCTTGCTTGAGGCAGAATCTGGTGAGCAACCGAGTACATCTAAGGCTGCAGGTGTGGAGGAGTTCCAACTTCTGAAGGAGGCTGTTTCCACTCATGAAGTGAGCGGGGCTGATGGAAGGAAAGTTCTTCTAACTGCAATTACGCCATCTGAGCCGCCCAAGCTTATCACTTTGGTACGTCCGAATGTGATCTCCTTAGAGAACATTTGGGAAGCGATTTCTCAACCTTCCAGTGTTGTAAGTCAACAGTTGGCTTTATCTACCTTTAGGGTTGAAAAGCTTGAGGTCCTTTACTCTGAAATTGTCGGAAACGTTGGATGTTAAAGTGAAAATGGAAATGAGGGATCAGAAACTGTTGCAGGTTTCTAATGTAGCTGATTCCTTAATTAAAGATAATGTGGCCATAAGGCTGAAGCTGGAATCCTTAGAGAATTCTGCTAGAACTTCCAATATCCGTCTACTTAATTTTCCTATAGTACCTGCGGTTGCTCCTTTGGAACTGTTCAAAAAATATATTCAAGAAGTTTTGTTGGTGCCATCTGATTTAATCCCTCCAGTTGTTAAAGCGTATTTTTAGCCAGTTGGTAAAAAAAAAAGGGAAAGATGGCAGTTGGGACGTTGGATATGGACTTTCTTGATGTATCAACTCTTCTTCAAACGCCTAAGGAAGATGAGTTAAATGTTTCTATTATGTTAGTAACATTTGCTATTCCATCTGATAGGGATTGGATTCTCAAGATATACTTTAAGAAGCGGGCCAACTTGTTCATGGCTAAGAGAATTTCGATCTTCCCAGATGTGGCCAGAGAGACTCAAAAAAGGTGTAAAGCCTTTCTATTACTTCGTCCAGGGGCGACTCAGATAGGTGCTTCTTTTTCAATTAGATTTCCTTGTAAATGTATAATTGTTTTTCAATCTCATAAGTATATATTTCTTCAGTCTGAGGACCCGTCTTCCTTTATCAGTTCCCATATTGTTACTTCCTCTCCTTCCTGAGTGGTTCCCCATTAATATGTAGAATGCTTGGTTCTCTGACCCTTCTTGTTTATTCTTCTTGCTTTGTTTCCTGTAACATTCATAACTGGGATTGCCTGTCCCTCTTATGTTTCTTGCACTGCTCCCTCCATTATGGTGGACTAATAATACCCTTGGAAAAAAAAAGGAAAACGTTTCTGTATTTGATTTGTGATTATTTTTGCTAGACGTTGTATCTTTATATGTACAAGCATGTTGCTTGGTTATAAATTGAAAATTTTGCATAAATAAAAAAAAAAGTCCCTGAGAATAAGGGAGAGGGAAGATGAATCCAAAAAGAAGGAAAACCATAAGTCAAAGTCAGAGAGAAAGGTAGAGGAGGACTTGTCAGGGAATTGATAAATAACAGCTAATCAGAGAGGTAGTGAAGTGAGACTGAAGCAAAAAGAGGGGTTGAAATTGACAGGCAGGAAAGAGTAGAAGCCCAACACCACAACTACCTCCATTAGAATGAGGTATGTGGGAGAACTGATAGACACTATGACAGAGAGCAGCGACTGAAGCTGAGTCCTCTGGAGGAACCAGATCTCAGTTAGAGAGCAGTTAGGCCAGTGCTCGCTTGCAGTCTAAAGTCTGTAGTACTGCTTCAGCCCGAAACACATGTGGTCTAGGGAAGAAAAATGGAAGAATTATAGACTGGTTTAGTTAGGAGGAGGAAACCACCCCTGGGAGGAAATGCAGATGAGTACACAGAACTACCTTGTCATGGTTGAGTGGCCTGTTGAGTGTCTAAGAGCACTCCAATGAACTCTAGACTTTAGATCAGAGTGAGGTGGGACTCTGGGAAGTTTATGACAAAACTCAGGTGTTGGAGCACCATGATGGTGCAATGAAGGGAGAGTCTTACCTCTTGAGGGGATTCTCCCCTGATCAGCCAATCGTCTAAGTAAGGAAAGATGAATACCCCCAAGGGTCGCCCTTATAGTAACTGCATCAAGGGAGGACTCTAAAAACTGAGCCAAATCCATTTCATCAACATTAACATCCTGATCAACATTAACATCTGACATTCATCAACCACCTTCTCCAGTGCCCTTGAAATAATCTTCTGAGGCAAATAATAAATTAAAGAAACAGAGGAATCCTCAAAACCCACATATAACAAAATCTCCTTAACATACTTTTTAAGCAGCTCAAGGGGGGAGAGAGGAGACAAACAACTGGAAAGTTTAGAAATCTAAGGTTCCTCGTTCTAGCATTATTTTCTAATAATTCGAATTTATTATGCAACATTAAACTATCCTTAATGAAAGAATTCCCCAAGGTCTGAACATTGCCCAACACGTCTTTCAACTTAAGAGTTCTCGCCTCTAAGCCAGAAAGAGAATCCATATGTTGCTGCAGTGTCTTTGCAGTACCATGAGAAAACTTGCAGAGCTGAGCGAGTGTACCCTTAAGAACCCCTTCCATGTGGTTAACACCATCCATATATCTTTTAATGAAATATCACTGGGACAAGAGCATGGTAAGGTCAGTTCAGTTCCCATGGAGGGCAGAGTTACTGAAACCGAATATTGTACACTCACATTTAAAACAGAATTTAAACATCCAGGTTCATCCACAGGTAGCGGAGTGGAGGCAGATAAAGAAATGCCTTCCAAAAGCTGTAGCTTCCATACCACTCCGTGATGGCTGAATTGGAGATGCACCAAATCAAAAGCTCAAAGACTCACTCCTCAAAACCTCCAGGTAGGAATCAAGGATTCTCGATGCCTTTGGGTGATGATGCTTCCAGGCATCCATGCTCTCGGCCAGG
Organism: Ichthyophis bannanicus; assembly: GCA_033557465.1. Lineage (NCBI taxonomy): Eukaryota > Metazoa > Chordata > Amphibia > Gymnophiona > Ichthyophiidae > Ichthyophis > Ichthyophis bannanicus. The sequence continues at coordinate 476,629,372 of CM066036.1, forward strand.
ATTAACTCCTATATTCTCTACATGGGAATGTTCCTCAAAGAGGTATCCAGGGATCTTGAGGCCTTTGCTCCTCTCCTCCCAGATGACAAGAGGGCAGACTATCTTGCCCTAGTCAAGCATAACCAAAATGTATTCAAATATGCCAATAGGGCAACCTTTGATTCCTTTGAATGTACAAGCAGGGCCACAGTCATATGCATTGGGGCCCACAGAATGGCATGACTTCAGGCCTCAAATCTTGAACAGTGGGCTCAAGATAAGCTGGGCAACATACCATGAACAGGAGCAAAGACTGGCAAGATAAGGCCTCTCAATTAGAGTCAGAAAACACTACTCTAAAGAGACTGTCCAGAGTCACAGCTGACCCTGCTAGGAAGAAGACATCTGCAAAGAAGTCTTTCTACAATAATAATAATAATACGTTCTTCTCTTCTTATCCACCTGCTTCTGAGTACTAGGGTCAGGCCCCACAAAAGAAGCAGCAGCTTCCTAAGCAACAGAAGAAGCCACAGGTGGCTAAATCTCAACCAGCTCTGCAGCCAGTCTGCGCCTGGTTTTTGACTCTTTCCTAGAGAATATTGCCACACTGCCTCTGGAGGAACCCCATCCCCCTCCACATAGCAGGCAGACTGTGTTACTATTCTCACAGATGGCACCTCATCACCTCAAAGCAGTGGACACTAACCATAGTCAAGAAAGGGTACAGACTACATCTACAGACTCTGCCCCCCTCAACTTTCATGGGGGAATATCAAACGCAACCCCCATTCACTACTTTCCTACAGGACGAGGTGTCTTCTCTTCTATCTCAGAACGCATAGAATGGGCTTCTACTCTCCCTACTTTCTCATCCCAAAGAAAAAGGGAGGGTACAGGCCTATTTTGGACCTCAGAAATCTCCCTTGGGACTCTTCTTCCCTACTTCTAAAGTCAGAACTGGCTCCGTTCTCTAGATCTAAAAAAGGTGTACACACATATCCTCATCCACCCAGGACACAGGAAGTTTCTATGCTTCACTTTTCAAGGAAAACATTACCAATACAGAGTCCTCCCCTTCGGACTCACCTCTGCCCAGGAGTCTCCATAAAGTGAGTCGTAGTCGCATACCTAAGAAGTCTGGGGATATTTGTCTTCCCTTACATAGATGACGGGCTAATAAAAGCAGACACCTCCCAAGAGGTACTGCTCTCCATGCATCATCCCATCACAGTGCTACAACACTTGGGCTTTGTGATAAACTTCCCAAAGTCCCACCTCGCTCCAACTCAAAAACTAGAGTTCATCGGAGCCCTACTAGACACCCAACAGTCCAGGGCATTCCTGCCCCAGCTCTGCTGTGCCTGTCTAGTAGAACTAGTATCCCAGATGCTTCTTAGAAACCATCTGACAGCCCGAGAGATGCTTTAGCTCCTTGGGCATAAGGCCTCTACAATACATGTCATTACGTATGCCCGACTACATATGCAGATAGCCCAATGGACTCTGGCCTCCCAGTGGAAGTACGTCTCACGCTGGCTCTGGGACAGGATCCAAGTTACTGCCCATATAAACACATCCCTTCAGTGGTGGTGTTCTCCAGAAAACCTGCTCATAGGGTCACCTTTTCAGATGCCTCCACTTCAATGCATCCTGACGACAGATGCCGCCAAACTGGGTTGGAGGGCTCACCTAGGCAACCTGATTACACAGGGGCTCTGGACAATGCAGGAGTCACAACTCCAGATCAAACTCATGGAACTTTGAGCTATTTCGAATGCCCTCAGGATGTTTCAACACCACCTCAGGTCACAAAAGATCCAAGTCAGGACGGACAATCAGGTTGCCATGTTCTATGTGAACAAGCAGGAAGGAATAGGCTCCTAGGCCATCTGAGAGGAGGCGCTATACCTGTGGTCCTTTGCCACTGCTCATCACATACATCTCAAAGTGGTATACCTCCCAGGAGAGTCCAATGTCTTGGCAGACTGAATTGCATCCTTCTTCCCTAGAAATGGTCTCTGCAGCCAGACACAACATCCTACATCTTCCAGACCTGGAAACCCCAGACATAGATCTGTTCGCGATTCCCCAAAATGCCAAGCTTCCTCGCTTCTGCACGAGAACTCAGATATCCAACCAGTGGATGCCTTCCACCTACACTGGGGTCGAGGTCTGCTTTACGCTTTCCCTCCTATGCCCCTCACTCCTTAGATGCTTTTCAAGCTTCGGTCAGACAAGGGCTCCATGATACTCATAGCCCCCCACTGGTTGAGTCGCCCAATCTCCTCTCCCAGGATGGCAGCTCACTACATCCCAATCCACAGTCTCTCTGTCTCACAGTGAGCTTCAAACTTTAGTGGTGGACCTACCCTTTACCTGGTTCCACCACGACAAAGTCATTCTTAGGACTCACCTACACTTTATGCCAAAGGTGGTGTTTCCTTTTCATTTAAACCAGTCAATTTTCCTTCCAGTCTTCTTTCCCAAACCACATGCAGCTCAAGCAGAAGCAACCTTGCAGATTCTTGATTGCAAGCGTGTGTTGCTTTTCTATTTCCAAAGGACTCGAGAGCACCACAAAGCCTCGCAGCTGTTCATCTCCTTTGACCCTAGTCACCTAGGTCTACCTGTATCTAAACATACACTCTCCAGATGGATAGCAGACTGCATCTCATTTGCCTATGACAAAGCAGGACTCTCCCTGGAAGGGCATGTCACAGCTCACAACGATTGTGCTATGGCAACCTCAATGGCAAACCTACGCTCGGTTGCCATTGACAAGATATGCAAAGCAGCAACTTGGTCTTCTGTCCATACCTTTGCTGCCCCTTATTGTCTGGACTAGGACTCCCATCAGGATGCCATGTTTGGGCAGGCTGTAGTACAACACCTCTTTCAGACTTAGAGGCAACTCATATCCTCTGTCCCGGACTTTGACGATACCAGAAATCCATGTGGGATCCACGACCTCATCATGCCTGCTCCAAGGCCTGAAGTTCTGAGGTCACATCATCTGGCATCTGGGAGCTAAGGCCAATGTTCCCTCTAATTTTCTGTAGGCTGTGTGCGCATAAAATATCAGCTGTGTACAGCTTTTGAAGGAAGGCTAAATTTTTGTGCGCCACATAACGACACTCGGAGTTATATACTTTAAAATTTGACTACACATCAGAATACAGTATGTACACCACATTGATTTTAATCAAATTAAATGAAAATAGACGATTACTAAATGAAGCGGGAAATGTCTAGTAATTACAATCATAACTTTTAAATTTTAAGACATCTGTGTTGTTTTCTATCAGAATCAGAGCCGTAATTTTTGTGCGCTCTGTTGTAAAGTATGTGCGCTCGCTCGGCGAGGTGTGTGCGCGCGCACACGCGCACAGCTTAGAGGGAACAGTGGCTAAGGCATTCCATATGTGAAGACTGCAATCCTGCTTGTTCCTTGAAATAGCATATTTACTCACCTGTAACAGGTGATATCCGGGGACAGCAGGAATTTAGTCTTCACAACCCGCCCTCCTCCCCTAGGAGTTGTAGGGTTTCTTTATCTCTCTTTTCTCAGCTACAAACTCAATTAAGGAGGAGGAGTTGGGAAGGCATTCGCACAGGTGCAGTGGAGTGTTCCCAAAAGCTTTCTAATTGGACACTGAGCAGCGTTACTGCATGGGCTCCGCCGGTACTGACGTCACCATATGTGAAAACTACATTTCTGCTTGTTCCTAGAGATCTGCCTCTATCAGTGTTTGTACAGCGCTGTGTATGCCTTGTAGCACTTTATAAATGTTTAACAGTAATAGTAGTAGGTGCGTAGGCAGGCAGCGAAAACTGTCATGCATTCTGTGAAGACCCTTGCGGCAAAGGCTAGACCTAAGGGGAGACCCTGGTATTGATAATGGTTTCCTTGAAACATGAAGCGCAGATATTGTCTGTGCAAGGAATGGATCAGTAAATGTGTGTACGCCTCTAGAGAACATAACCAATCGTATCTCTGGAGGTATGGTAGAAGAGTTCCTAGTGAAATCATTTTGAATTCTTCTCGGATCTGGAATTTGTTTAGGTCTCTGAGATCCAAGATGGGCCTGAAGCCGCCTGTTTTCTTTGGAATGGGAAAATATAGAGAGTAGAAACCCAACTTTTCTTGAGGAGGACAAACTCTTTATATAGCACCCTGGGACAACAGGGTGGTCAACTCTTCTTTTAAGAGAGTTCTTTGAAAGGGTTGTATGGGATAATCCCTTGTGAAGCTGCTGGGGAGGTAAGGATTCGAAGGGAAGCTGACAACCCCATTGAACAATCTGGAGTGTCCACTACTCTGATGTTATGAGGTGCCACCTGTAGGCATAATGACAGAGTCTGCCTGTTATGTGGAGGGTCGGGTCTGGTTGCCCTCCAGGGCAGACTGGCAATGCTCTCTAGGAAGGAGTCAAAAACCAAGTGCAGGCTGTGCCTGTGCAGCTGGTTGAGGCTTAGGAGCATTGGGTTTCTTGGACTGGCGAAGACTCTGCTGCCTCTGATAAGGATGCTGAGGTTGATAGACAGCTGAAGGCAGGTATGAAGGATAGTATCTCTTCTTTTTGGAATAAAAAGACTTCTTGGGAAGAGCCTTCCTTTTGGATGGATCAGCTGTTTTCCTGGAAAGGCATTTTAGGGTTAGATCATCTGTTTCAATCTCCCCTACTTTTTCCCTCCAATCTCTGCCAAAAAGGTTTTCTCGAGTACATGGGATATTGGCCAGTTTATCCTGGACCCATTGCTTGAGGATTGATGCCTGTAATCAGGCCATTCGGCGAGCCCCAATGCAGACTACTGAAGCTCTGCTTGTGGATTCAAAAGCATCAAAAGAAGACCTGGTAAGAAACTTGGAAGTGTTCTGGCCTTGCTTGATGAGTGTCTGGAATGTACTCGGCTTATCCTCAGGAAGCAGGGGAGTGAGTCTCCAGATCCCTGGTGACATCCTTCAGAAACATGCCCATGTATAGGATGTAAGAGTTGATTCTGGAGGCCAACATGCTTGCTTGGAAACACAGACCCCTGAAGGCATTGATTGTCCTTGAGTCTCTGCCGGGAGGGATGGATGACTGGTTCTTTGAGCTCTTTATTTAGTGCATCACCGATTCCACCACCACTGAGTAGTGGGGGAGCTGAGGTTTTTGAAAGTCTAGGCACTCTGCTACTCGGTACATGGTATAGAGTCTCTTCCTGTCATGCAGAACAGTGAGCGACGCCTCCAACATGCAGAGCATAAGATCCTGCAGGTTACATTGCATCAGTAAGGTAGCCACCTCTTTGGGCGTGGTAGGGTATTGGGAGTATCTCCAATTCTTCCCCTCTTGGTTCCTTCTCCGATGCTACTATGGCGTGGAGGAGTGGCCTAGTGGTTGGGGCAAGGTACTTCAGGCCGGAAGGTCGGGGGTTCAAATTCCACTAGAGGACAGCAACCTTGGGCCGGAAGGACTGGGGTTTCTAGTCCCACAGGTGCTCCTTGTGGTCTTGGGCAAGCCACTTAACCCTCCATAGCCCATGTTCCCTGTAAAATAGTTATCTCCAAGTTATAATGCCCTGTTCAATGTAATTTCAGTTTGTTCAATGTAAACCGCACTGATGCAGAATAGCGCGGTATATAAGAGAATGTAAATAAATAAATACTATGATGGAGAGCCCTGCTGCATGTCACATATGAAGTCTTGAAAGGTAATATCTTCTGGTGGGGGTCCAAAGGGATGTCAGGAAGTTTTTGGGAATTGAGTGACAGAACTTGAAACAGAGTCTGGCAATAAATCAAAGTATTGGAAATCTGGGTTCGACCTCGATGCTTCGCAAAAGTCAATGGTCTATGCCGATACCGATTCTCCAAGGTAGCAAAACAGAGAGGCATGGGAGCCTGTGTCTGTTGGATACCGGGGGCATTGAGTAGTTCCAACGGAGGAATTGGGCTTGGGTGCTCAGATAATGCCGGTTCAAGGGTCAGCTTCGGGCCCAATATGCCTGGCTGTAGGCGCAATGCCGAAACTTGCACTCCTGAAGCTCTCAATGTTATTGGTACTGAGGCTGCTAGGAGTGCTGCCAAACTCCCCTCGAGAGCCAGCATGCGGTGGTTAGAGTAGTTACTCACCTGTAACAGGTGTTCTCCAGGAGCAGCAGGAATCAGTCCTCACATATGGGTGACATTGGCGCTGACGGAGCCCCCATGCGGAGCATTTCCCCAGCTTTCAAAGAAAGCCTTTGGGAATGCAGTGCGCAGGTGCGGTCCCCTTCCCACCCAAGGGTGCCATCTTGCTCAGTCTGATGACATAGCTAAAAGACAGCAAAAATCAAAATAAAGTATATGACTGCAACTCCAAGGGAGGAGGGAGGGTCGTAAGGACTGATTCCTGCTGCTCCTGGAGAACACCTGTTACAGGTGAGTAACTACTCTTTCTCCAGGACCAAGCAGGAAGTCAGTCCTCACATATGGGACTCCCCAGTCTAGGCTACCGGGAACCCAAAGCTGAAAAAATGTCTCCCTCTCAAGAGCCTCAGCATCTGTGATAAGAATATCCTCTGAGAACGCCCCGTACAGTAGCCGAACACAAGGGCCGGAGGGTAGGAGTTGCCTAAACTTCAACGAGATTACGGAGTACCACCTGTCCGAAAGCACTGTCCCTTCGGGACTCTCTCTTGAGGCAGTAGTGGGCTGCAAAAGTCTGGCTTGAAGACCAAGTAGCGGCCCGGCAGATGTCTGCCAACGGAACAGAGCGGAGATGAGCTACTGATGCGGCTTTCACCGTGACACGGTGGGCCGTGACTCGACCCTGCAAGGGAAGGTCGGCTGCCTTGTACGCCCAGGCAATACAATCTGCTACCCAAGTGGACAACATACGCTTGGAGACAGGTAACCCCAATTTATTAGGGTCAAAGGAGACGAAGAGCTGAGTAGCCCTTTGATGCCCCCGCGTACGTTCAATATAAAAGGACAACGCTCTCTTACAGTCCAGAGTATGCAAGACTGTCTCAGCCCGGCTGGTATGCGGCCTGGGAAAGAATTTCGGAAGAACCACCTCCTGGTTGAGGTGGAAAGAGGAGACAACTTTTGGAAGGAACTTCGGACGAGTCCGAAGGACCACCCTGTTCCTATAGAACCGTGTGTACGGTCTATCAGAAACCAGAGCTTGTAGTTCACTCACATGTCTGGCTGAGGTAAGAGCTACCAGGAAGAGTGCCTTCCAAGAAAGGAAGCGGAAATGGCAAGTAGCAATCGGCTCAAACGGTGTGTAAGCTGTTGCAAGACCACGTTCAAATCACACTCAGTGGCAGGTGGATGAATCGGAGGCTTGAGCAAAAGCAGGCCTCTGAGGAAGCGGGACACCAAGGGGTGAACCGACAAAAACTGTCCCTCCACCGGTGAGTGGTGTGCTGAAAGAGCACTGAGGTGGACCCGAATAGAGTTGGACTTAAAGCCTAGGTCTGACAGGTGAAGTAGGTATTGTAGCACTACTGGCACAAGGCAGGAGAAAGGATCTTCATTGTGCTGAGCACACCACACTGAGAACCTGCGCCACTTGAGTGCATAGGACTTTCTGGTGGATTGCCTCCTCGAGGCCAAGACCACCTCCTCAACTTCCCTAGGTAGAAGTAAGGGAGCTAGCACTATCCTTTCAGCAGCCAGGCCATCAGATTCAGGGATCTGAGATTGGGGTGCAGAAGGGAACCCTGCTTCTGAGACAGGAGATCGGGTTGCAACCCCAGAGGGAATGGAGTTTCCACTGCCAACTGAAGAAGAAGTGGAAACCACGGCTGCCTCGGCCATCTGGGTGCTACCAGAATGACTGAGGCCTTTTCCCGTAGAATCTTGAACAGAGTTCGGGCCACCAGGGGTGTGGGAGGAAACGCACACAGGAGGCCCGTAAATCAAGAGATCAGAAACACATCTGCCGCCATTCTCAGGGGATGAGGCTGTCTGGAGCAAAACCTGGGCAGCTGATGGTTGAAAGATCTGCTGGACCACTAGTGGATTCAACTGCCATTCGTGAGGCTGGAGAATCCTGCTTAGCTTGTCTGCCGAGAAGTTCTCCTGACAAGGTAGATAAACTGCTTTGAGAAACATGCCTTGTTTGACTGCAAATGAGCAAAGGGCCTGCGCTTCCTGACAGAGGAGTCTGGACCCTGTGCCCCCGTGCTTGTTCACATAGAACATTGCTACCTGATTGCCTGTCTGAACTAAGACATACTGGTGAGAGAGGGCATGAGAAAAAGTCTGTAGAGCCAAGCGGATTGCCCACAGCTCCAAAAGATTGATCTGCTGTGTGGCCTCCCGAGGAGACCAGAGGCCTTGAGTGCACCTGCCCTGGCAATGTGCACCACAGCCCTTTAAGGAAGCATCGGTCGTTAGCACCCTTGTGTGTGCTGGGGCCTGAAAGGGTACCCCCCTGAGAAGGTTTGGGAGATGTAGCCACCACTGTAAGGAGTCCAAGAGTGGTTTGGACACCTTTACTCTGTCTCGGAGGTCGCCTGTGGCTTGCAACCTCTGAGCTCTGAGGCACCACTGAGCCGCCCACATGTGCAGATGGGAATTCGGAGTGACATGTACCGTGGATGCGATGTGACCCAGGAGCCGCAGGAAGTGTCTGGCGGAGACTTGAGAATTGCCTTGGAACTGGCTGGCCAAGTCCATCAGCCTGTGGGCCCTGTCCTCGGGCAAGTAAGCTCTTGCCTGCAGGGTGTCTAATCTTGCCCCTATAAACTCTAGGTTCTGTGAGGGGAGCAAGGTGGACTTCGCATAGTTGATGACAAAGCCCAGATGCTGAAGAAGAGAGACAGTGAGAAGAGTGGCCTGTCGGGCCTCCTGGAGAGACTGACCCCTGATGAGCCAGTCGTCCATGTATGGGAAGACAAAGATTCCCTGATTTCTGAGATAGGCCGCCACCACCGTCAGGCATTTGGTGAAAACCCTGGGGGCAGAAGTTAGGCCAAAGGGAAGTACTCTGTACTGAAAATGGTTTCCTCCCACCACAAATCTGAGATATTGTCTGTGGTCTGGATGGATGAGAATTTGGGTATAAGCATCCTTTAGGTCTAAGGAGCATAGCCAATCTCCCTGCTGGAGGTAGGGCAGCAGAATCCAAAGGGTAAGCATCTTGAACTTTTCTCTCTCCAGAAACTTGTTTAGGTTTCGCAAGTTTGGAATAGGCCGGAGGCCTCCTGTCCTTTTTGGTACCAGAAAGTACCTGGAGTAGAAGCCTCTCCCTTCCAAGTGGTGAGGCAGCGGTTCCACCGCCTGTTCCTTTAGAAGACTTGCCAGCTCCTGAAGGAAAAGGTTTCTGTAAGAGGGAGTCTTGGAGGCTCCCCTGGAAAGTAGGAGGGGGGTATCTGGTGGAAGTGGAGCATGTAGTCCTTTTGGAATATGCTGAGGACCCAGGTATCCACTGTGATGGCTGGCCACCTGTAGGCGTACAGGGTCAGCTGACCTCCTGTGCTGAGTGGAGCCAGATGTGGAGAAGAGGCTATGCTGTGGGAGTCAAAACCCCGCTCCGTGCTATGCAGGAGCTGGAGCTGGGGGCTTGGGGGTCTTCTGCCTACGGGGCCCATGCCCCTGCCCCTTGGCCTGCTGGCCCTGTTGGGGAGCTGGAGAGGCCTGATATTGAGGGTAGGATTTGTAGGCAGCACCCTTCCTCGGGAAAAAGGGCTTCTTCCCCAAGTCCTTCTTTTTCTGAGAAGGGGCAGAGGTCTTCCAGGACAGCCTTGTCCTGGTGAGAGTCTCAGTCTCGATTTCTGCAGCCTTTTCAGTCATGGGCTTACCAAATAGGTTTTCACCTCAGCAAGGGACATTGACCAACTTGTCCTGCACCCATGGCTCCAGGTCTGACGACTGTAGCCAGGCCTGACGGCGTGCACCAATGCCAGCCACGGCTACCCGGGCCGAAGCCTCGAAGTCATCATAGGCTGCTCGAGAGATAAACTTCGAGCACTCTCGAATCCCTGTTGACAAAGCCTTGAACCTCTGCAAAGGTTCCTTGGAGAGGCCAGCTGAGAACCCTGCAATCTCCTTTGCCAGGTCCCGTAGGTACATGCCCATGTACAGCTGGTAGGTCTGGACACGGCAAGATAGCATAGAGCCCTGGAAGCACTTTCTACTGAGGGTATCCAGGTTCCGGGCCTCCCGACCGGGGGGCACCGAGGAGTGCATCTTCTGACTCTTCAGACGGTGCATGGCCAATTCCACAACCATGGAGTGGTGCGGTAGCTGCGCCTTTTGGAACCCAGGGCTCTTACGGACTTGATAAATGGAATCAACCCGTTTGCTAAGAACTGGCGTCGAGGCCGGTGCCTGCCACATATGGAAGAGCAGCCATTCCAGCATCGGAGGAACCGGTACAGTAAAGGCTTCCTTCGGAGGAAAGTCATACTGGAGGGCATCGAGCTCCTCGGCTCAAGGCTCCTCCTCGGCATCTGCAGGGAAGGCCAAGGCCTTGGCCATGTCCCTCACGAAGTCTGAGAACCGGGTATCCTCCGGGGGGGGGGGGGGGGACCGTCTCTGAAGCTCGGACTCCAGTAACTCCGAAGGGATGCTTTGGGTCTGGAAGGTGTCCAGGGACTCCTCGTCCTCTGTCTCCCACTCCGACTCCTCCGAGGAGGAATCGAGCGGCTCCGGCCGTGTGGGCCTCGGTGCCACCCGCTCTGAGGCCGAGGGTATCGGCGTCGACGACCTCAGCCCCGCACAGGAGGTAAAGGGGCACCTTGACCAAGGATTGACTCTAGACTTCATCGACTCGAGGATCGGCTCGGTCTCCAGGGTCGACTTAGACATCGAGATCCCAGTGGTCGGGGCAGATGCACCGGTCAGACTGGCGATCAGCACCCACTGCTGCTCCATGAAGGCAGTCAAGCTGCTCTCCAAGGCCGTCAACCTGAGTCAAAGCTCAGGAGACTCAGCAGCCCCCAACTCGGGCCCCAACAGCGTCGGCCCCGACGTCGGCTCCCCCGGAGGAGAGTCTACAAGGACAAATGCACTTACGTGACTCGGGGATTCCGGCTCCACACGAGGTAGCTTGGAAGGCCTATCTGACTCTGAGAGCCCGGGGCGGCGGTCAGGGCTATGCGTCCTGGCCCTCGAGGAACCAGGAGCCTCCACCGACGACGCTCTTGCGAGCTTTTTCTTCCTTCGGTGCTCCCGGGATGGAGACTCCCTTTCAGAGGAACCCTAACGGCGCTCGAGGTCGGACTCCCGAGATGTCAAGGCCTCTGACGAAGACTGGGCACGGCCGGACGCGGAGTCAGAGAAAATTCTCTCACGTCTTCGACGACATTTTGATGCACGAGCCACAGGCCAGCGGGTCATGGTCGGGCTCGAGGCATCGGAGGCAGCAGTCATGTGTGTCGGTGAGAGACATAAGTTTCTTGCACCGATCACACTTTTTGAACCCGCTGGCAGCCATCGGGGGAAAAAGGGCCCCTGCAAGGTCAAAAGACCGGGCTGCCAGTGAAAACATAAAAAGAGCGCAAGCGCTAGTCACGAAGGACAAAAAACGAAAATCACAACTCCGGACTCGATACCGGTGTACCAAGCCCAGGCAGGAAGGGGAACCGGCGTCGAACCGGATAAGACAATGCAAAAATCGCAGAAAAAAAAATCAACTTTTCCCGGGTGACACGAACTCACGTCCATTGGGCTCCGCGGAAAAACAAAGACTGAGCAAGATGGCACCCTTGGGCGGGAAGGAGACCGCGCAGGCGCGCTGCATTCCCAAAGGCTTTCTTTGAAAGCTGGGGAAATGTTCCGCACGGGGGCTCCGTCGGCGCCAACATCACCCATTTGTGAGGACTGACTTCCTGCTTGGTCCTGGAGAATAGGAAGATGGCCGATATCTGGGTGGAATCTCATGGAACTGGTGGCTCTCTGGAGGTCAATGCCTTGGGAGTTTCCCGGAGTCCTATTTGTGCTTTGGAGGACAAATACTCCCACCGGGGCTGTTTGGCTGCCTGTCTACATTGAAAGGGATGTGTCTTCAGCAGCACTCCGGCCCCTGCAAGCAGCTCTCCCAGACGGGGATAGAGCGGGCCGGAGCACCACCACCACCCACGTGAGTGATCTGCCCAATCGGGGCAGCAACCTCTGCTCTCCTTAAGCCGCCGCTGGTCGGGCGCGCGGCCTCTTCAGCAGCACTCCGGCCCCTGCAAGCAGCTCTCCCAGACGGGGATAGAGCGGGCCGGAGCACCACCACCACCCACGTGAGTGATCTGCCCAATCGGGGCAGCAACCTCTGCTCTCCTTAAGCCGCCGCTGGTCGGGCGCGCGGCCTCTTCAGCAGCACTCCGGCCCCTGCAAGCAGCTCTCCCAGACGGGGATAGAGCGGGCCGGAGCACCACCACCACCCACGTGAGTGATCTGCCCAATCGGGGCAGCAACCTCTCCTCTCCTTAAGCCGCCGCTGGTCGGGCGCGCCCGCGCCTGGCGGGCCCGCGCCTGAGGGCCTCGCCAGAGGGCCCTTTGGCGTGGCCCTTAGGCGGAGGTCTGGTGGAGGCCTAGAGACAAGGCAAGTCTGCCCATCAGATACCGTCTATCTACCTCTGTAACAATATTTCTGTGGATAGATCCATATGCTACATGATCAAGCTTTGTAACAAGTTAAGCCTAGAAACAAAAGTAGCAGTGTCCGTAGTGAGACCATAATGTAGATAGATCTATTTTCTGCACAGCTAAGCTTTGTAAGACCATATTTATTTAGCAGAACAACCGCATGTTAATGTGACACACGGTATGTAATGTAACACTGCCACTTCCTGTATCCATCTCTAACGCTGAAGTTAGTCCAACTATATAGTACTGTGTAGTACTGAATCCAAGTCCATAGGTGCATGCCAGCCTCCTGTAAATTAAGATATCTTAACTAAATTAGCTTAGTCACATAACTGCCTAGCGATACCATACCACTGAATCACTCCTAATAATTATCCATATCTCAACTGAGACAAATACCCCCAAGATGTCTATACTCATACCACTTTCTTTTTTCCTCCTCACTTTTGGACTTCATAGTCAGGCATTCAATACATGTGCTAAACATATACCAATCCTCCACAGCAATAGTAGGAGATGGTCAGAGAAACTACATCAAACTGCTCATAACACCTCCAATATTCCATATCAGCATCTACTATACATTCCATTACAAAATATCAAAAAAACCCACCCGGACAAACATCAGCAACAACATTTACTAAAATGTGCGCTTATAAATACAAGATCTACACGCTAAAAATGGCCAGCAATCACTGACCTTATAACATTCCACGACCTTGACATATTAATGATCACTGAGACGTGGTTATCAGACTGTGATAATGCTATCATCAATCAGATGACCCCAGCCGGTTTCTCACCATATACTTGTCACAGAGCTAAACAGAAAGGAGGGGGGTACTCATCCTCGCAAAAACAGAATTGAAATTCAAGCTAAATGACGCATCTATCTCAGCGCACCTCGACACTATTACAATATCAAACGACCATTGCACAATCAATGCACTCTACAGAGCCCCAACACCCTCTTCTGATGACCTACCAGCAATCATCAAGCTTGCATGCAACTCGAATAACCCACAATCCTCAAACTGGCTAATGGGAGACTTCAACCTCCCCTCCTTACCTGAAGCACAAGCAAGATCCTTCCTTGAAGCTTTATATGACCTGGACTATAAGCAAATAGTACACTCCCCCACGCATACAAAGGGCGGTATCCTTAACCTTATTTTCGCCCCCCAATATATAGCTGACTCCACTCCTCAACTGTTGACTGCTATATCCCCAGTACCTTGATCCGATCATAATCTCATCAACTTTTACATACCAGTCACCTACCATCATAAGATCAGAGAAGGACCAACACCCCCGATTCCAGAATATTAACAACACGATTTCGTCCACTCAACAAGGAGGATATTCTTGTTAAGCTACTGCCACGCCTCGATGTTTCTACAATTGACCCCGACGAACTTGTAGCAAATTGGAACAACAGTATCAGAGACATAGCCTGTATCCCATCCACTAACAAGGTACCCAGGAAACGTGAACATGCCCCCTGGTACTCCTCTGACCTTCGAGCATCCCTCTTACAACTACGTAGACTCGAAAGACGATGGCGAAGGAATCAGACTACAGTAGCCTACCACAATTATAACTCACATCTAGCATTACACAGAGAAAAAAATAAGTGAAAAAAGGAAACAACATCACTCAACCATTCTAAAACGGTCTTTGAATAAGACACATGACCTATTTAATATAGTAAAATCATTAATAGGGGACCCAGCACCAGTATGTCCACTCATGCCTCAACCACAGGATTATTCAAACTATTTGCAATCAAAAATGATCCAATCCAATACGATTTCATCAACATGTAACCCAACAATCGTAATAAGTACACCAAAACCTACCCTACTACTCAACTTCTCTACAGTATCTACTAAGGAAATTGAAGACACCATTGCCTCCATCAACCTTACCACGGCTCCTAATGACCCTTGCCCAGCAAGCTGGATAAAGGAACTTCGACATGAACTAAGCCATTCATTATGTAATATAACCAACCAATCATTATTAATGGGTGTCTTCCCACAAAGTTTAAAACACACATCAATCAGGCCCTTACTAAAAAATAGCCGCCTTGATACATCCAAAGTCGAATCATACAGACCTATATCGAGTATTCCCCTGCTTGTTAAGATCATCGAGAAAATAGTCCAACGACAGATCCATCAGCACGTTGATGCCGAGACTCCTCTCGACCCAGCTCAACATGGCTTCAGAGAATCGCATGGGGTAGATACCATTTTAACTACCCTCTTCGACAAACTAATTACAGGAATTAACAATATACACCATGGCTTCGTCCTTATCTTTCTCGACATTGCAGCCGCCTTTGATTCTGTGGACCATAAGATACTATTACAACGTCTCCAAGAAAAAGGGATACAGGACACTGCACTACAATGGTGCGAATCATACTTGACGAACAGATGGCAGCAAGTAAAAACAGGCAACACAGCCTCTGAGCCTTTCCTACAGAAGCAGGGAGTACCCCAGGGATCATCACTGTCTGCTTTACTATTTAATATTTATATGCAGCCTATATGCTCTCTGATCCGCTCCTTAAATGTAGAATGCCTTTTGTATGCTGATGACATACTACTAAACATTCCATTCATTATTGAGCAGCCTGATTTCTCCCCTATCATCAGATGCTTTGATGCAGTCGCTGAATGGCTCCTCACGCAAAACCTGAGGATCAATCATAGCAAGACCGACGTCCTCTTTGTCACAATGAATCAGAAGTTCGTCCCACCTCCCTACCTTCAAGTTAAAAACGCCGAACTCACAACAAAAGATACAATCCGATATCTCGGCATCACTCTAGATCGGCATCTAGATATGACATCCCACATTAAGAACGTTACAAGATCAGTTTACCACAAGATACGAACCCTACGCCACCTACGCCCACTACTCGATTTTTCGGACTATCGAACGATATTTCAGGCCCTAGTGATCCCACACCTGGATTTCGCAAACATCATCCTCCATGGCCTCCCACAAGCAACCCTCAGCCCGCTTCGGCTGGCCATGAACTCTGCTGCAAGGGTTCTAACAGGTGTATCAAGATTGGATCATATAACGCCAGTAATGAAAGAGTTACATTGGCTACCGCTACAAGCCCGAATTCAATACAAGGTACTAGTCATGACTTTCAAGGCATTGAACAATCAGTCTCCCACACCAATCAGCAATCTGATAAACAACATACCTGACAACAGAATAAGGCGGCCCGCACTACTGAACATGTTAACAGTACCGAAATTTACCACAAGGTGCATAAAGGCAACTTCTAATAGAGCCTTTTCGATTTTTGCTCCGACAGCCTGGAATGAACTTCCTACCTGGATTCGATCCATACCAAGCCTCACCACATTCAGAAAAGCAATAAAACACCATCTATTTCAAATCTACTATCCTGAAACCAGTCCCGGAAACCACAAGTCACAGGCATTCACCCCTTGCTCCAACTATCCCAACGCTCTAACCCAACAAGAGAATGGTTAGTCACCCCTCTCCCTTGGCTGTACCAACTATGATCACACGAAGAGTTTAAGTTTAAGCATCAGTTGTATATGTAATTACTATGCATATATTGTGTAAATAGTTTCCCCCGTTCTCTCTCCTTTATCATTGTCCCCTGTTCTATGTAAGCACTTTGTGTTATTTAATACATTGTTGTATTGTTCAGTTATAATGTAAACCGCACTGATTTTAAAAGCGCGGTATATAAGAAAAATAAATAAATAAAATAAATAAATAAATAAAGCACCTCTAGGGGAGCCTCGATGCTTATGCTGGGACTTTTCCTTGACCTCGGAAACGGTTTTCAATGCCGAAGATTTTGAAATAGTCCCAGACTTTGACTTACTTTTATGTTTGGACTTTGAAAAAGCCTGATTAGTTGATGCCCTCGATGAAGTGGAAGCCACTGAGACCGAGTCCAAGGGGAACGACGACCCAAACTGTTTGGCTCAGTTATTGAGGTCTCTCTTTGTCATTTGTTGGCACAAAGGACAAGAAATAGGTTCATGTTCAGGACCCAAACATTTTAGACAACAGTCATGTTTATCAGTGGCCGAAATGGTACTGGCACACTTGGTAAATTTTTTAAAACCACTGACTGGTTTTTCCATGCCTGAAAATTTGTCTTTAAGATTAAAGATAAGGCTATGGAGGCATAGAGGCCTAGTTTAGCGGTGAAAACTGAGGTGAAAATCAAGAGAACAGAAAATTTGAAAATAAAAAAAGGAAAAATATCGGGACCAGTGTCGGATTCAAGTGAACCGGCGACGACGGAAAGGCAGAAGCACGATGTACCCTGAAGGGCACAAAAATGCAAACTTTTTCAGCACTGCCAGGAAAATACATCCTATTGGTTCTGCGGAAAATGAAGAACTGAGGAGAGGAATTGAGAAGGCGGGAAAGCAAAATGAAGAACTGAGGAGAGGAATTGAAAAGGCGGGAAAGCAGGCATGCAGATGCAGTGGGGTGCTCCCAAAGTTTCTCCTTTTGGACGCTAGGAAGCCTTGCTGCGCGGGCTCTGTCGGTGACATTCACCCATATGTGAAGACTGCATTTCTGTTTGTTCCTGGAGATATATAATGTCTCTGATCTGAAGTTCCTTGTCCTGAAAACTGTACAGCCTTATTGGAGAGAAGGTGACCGTGACAAAGCGTAGTTACTCACCTGTAACAGGTGTTCTCCGGGGACAGCAGGAATCAGTGTTCACATATGAGTGATGTCAGCACCGATGAAGCCCTCATGGAAACATCACACCAGCTTTTAAAGAAAGCCTTTGGGAAATGCCATCACTCATGCGTGGTCCCCTTCCCTCCCAAGGGAGCCATCTTGCTCAGTCAGATGACATAACTAAGATGGCAAAAATAAAAGATGGTAAAGGAGCAACTGCAAGGGGGGGAGGGAGGGTTGTGAGGACTGATTCCTGCTGTCCCCGGAGAACACCTATTACAGGTGAGTAAATATGCTTTCTCCGGAAAAAAGCAGGAAGTTAGTCCCAGCTACAGGCTACTGAAAGCCCATAGCAAAAGCACGTACCCCCTCACGGGGAGCTGCAAGCAGCAGCAGCAATTAACTCCGTATCCACAGAACATAGTAGGACCCCCCTGTCTGATGAAAACCAGCACTTTGATAGCCTGAACACAGAAGGGTTGGAGGGTAGGAGTTGCCTAAATCCCGAAAAGGTTGCAGAGCACAGCCTGGCCAAAGGCACTGTCCTGTCGGGACTCTCTTTCCAGGCAGAAAAGAGCTGCAAAGGTATGGACTGAAGACCAGGTGGTGGCCCGGCAGATGTCCACCATCAGGACAGAGTGTAAGTTTGCCTTCCAGCGGGAGCCCCGCCTGCTCATAAGCGAGGGCGATACAGTCCGCCACCCAGGTGGCCAGCGCACGCTTGGTCACCGCCTCTCCCAGCCTACTGGGGTCACAGGAGATGAAAAGTTGAGTAGCTTTGCGGTGGCCCTGAGTGCGTTGGAGATAGAAGGACAAAGCTTTCTTACAGTCAAAGGTGTGAAGGACTGTCTCCGCCCGACTGGAGTGAGGTCTTGGAACGAAGGTAGGGAGTACTACTTCCTGGTTGAGATTGAAGGGCGATACTACCTTAAGAAGGAATTTGGGGTGCGTGCGGAACACCGCTTTGTTCTTGTAGAACCTGGTATAAGGCGCCTCCGCCATTAAGGCCTGAAGCTCGATAACTCTGCAAGCAGAGGTGAGTGCAACCAGGAACGCCACCTTCCGAGAGAGGCAGCAAAAGTGGCAGGTAACCAGAGGCTCGAAGGGTGGGTGAGTCAGCTGTCCCAACACTATGTTGAGGTCCCATTCAGTTGCCGGAGGGCGAATCGGGGGCTTCGATAACAGCAGGCCCCTAAGAAAGCAAGTCGCCAAAGGCTGGACCGAGAGGGGCTTGCCATCCACCGGAAGGTGGTGCACCGCCAGGGCACTAAGGTGTACGCAGACAGAGTTGGACTTGAGTCCAGATTATGAGAGGTGGAGAACAACTGTCCCACCGGGCAGGAGAAAGGGTCAGCCGTATTCTTGGCACATACGGCCAAAAACCTGTGCCATTTCAGGACATAAGTCTTTCTAGTAGAGGCCTTGCGAGAGGCCAGCAGAATATCTTCCACCTCAACTGAGAGGTTGAAAGGGGCTAGAGTCACCCTTTCATCAGCCACACTGCCAGCAACAGGGGCCCCATGTTGGGGTGCAGAAGAGAGCCCCCATCCTGAGAAAGGAGTCCTGGAGAGGTCCCCAAGGGGATGGGGGTCTCCACCGTTAACCGGAGGAGCAATGGAGACCATAGTTGCCTGGGACACCAAAGGGCTATCAGGATGAGTAAGACCCTGTCACAGAGGGTCCTGAACAAGGTTTTGGCAATCAGAAGCGTGGGAGGGAAGGCATACATGAGGCCTTCTGACCATGAGATAAGGAACACCCCGCTGTCACCCTGGAGGGGTGGGCCTGTCGGAAACAAAAGCAGGGCAACTGGAAATTGTCTGGGCTGGCAAATAGGTCCATCATGGGTTCCCCCCAGATCTGGAAGAGCCAGTCGGCCACCCTGGGGTCCAGCTGCCACTTGTGCGGCTGGAGGAGAATGCTCAGCCTGTTGGCCAGAAGGTTGCCCTGGCCTGGTAGGTACACTGCCTGTTTGATTGCATACGAGCAGAGGACCACTGCCTCCCGACATAGGGCACGAGACCCCGTGCCCCTATTTGTTCACCTGATTATCCGTCTGGACCAGCACCAGCTGGCGACGCAGGTGGTGGCAGAAAGCTCGCAGGGCTAAGTATAAGGCCTGCAGCTCCAGGAGGTTGATCTGCTGGGTGCTCTCGCCTGGTGACCAGTTGCCCTGGGTGCGGAACTCCCCACAGTGTGCTCCCCAGCCGAGCAGGGAGGCGTCTGTGGTGAGGACCCTTGAGGAGCTCAGGGTCTGAGAAGGCATGCCTACCTCAAGATGCTGGAGAGACTGCAACTAGACCATGGAGTCTGCCAATTGGCAGGTTACAGAGACTCTGTGTTGGAGGCATCCTGTGGCCTGAGACAACTGGTCTTGGAGACACCACTGCACTGCCCTTATGTGGAGCATTTGGGATGACATGGACCATGGAGGCCATGTGCCCAAGAAGGCGCAGTAGAAGCCGAGCGGGCACAAAGGGACGGTTCTATATGTCTCATGCCAGAGTCCTAATATGGTCAACTCAGTCCCTGGGCAAGAAAGCCTTTGACTGGAGAGTGTCGAGCTTTGCCCCGATGAACTCCTGACATTGTGTCGGGAGGAGGTGAGACTTGGGGTACCTTATGAGAAAGCCCAAGTGCTGCAGAACCTAGATGGTGCGTGTGGTGGCCTGCTGCACCTCTGAGGCCATGCCTCCTTTTATGAGCCAGTCGTCCAGGTAGGGGAAGACAAAGACCCCCTGGATAGGAAGGCGGCCATGACGACCAGGCATTTTGTGAAGACCCTTAGGGCAGAGGTCAAGACAAAAGGGAGCACCCTGTACTGAAAGTGCCTGCCCCCCACTATGAATTGCAGGTACTGCCTGTGGTTGGCGTGAATGAGGATGTGGATATAAGCATCCTTTAAGATCTAAGAAGCATAGCCAATCTCCCTGCTGAGGTAGGGCAGCACTGTTCCAAGGTAGAGCATCTTGAACTTCTCCTTCACGAGGAATTTGATGAGGTTGCGCAAGTTGAGGATGGGTCTTAGGCTTCCTGTTCTTTTTGGCATGAGGAAGTACCTGGAGTAGAACCCCTTGCCCTTGAGGTGGTGGGACACCAATTCCACCGCCATGTCTTCAAGAAGACCTGCCAAATCCTTCAGTAGAAGGTCCCAGTGGAGGAGAGACCTGAGGGGCTCTACCGGAAAATAAGGGGGGGGGGGGTGTCTGAGTCAAATGGAGGACGTAACCCTCCTTGACCACTCAAAGTGCCCAGGAATCAGTGGTGATGGTCAGTTACCATTGGACATAGTGGGCCAGATGTCCCCCTGTGGGTTGCTGATCTCCTTGGGGTAGATAGGCTATTCTCAAGGAGTCAAAAACTCCCCCCTGGCTGGGCCGGAGCTGGTCCCTGGGGCTTTGGAGCCTTCAGCTTATAAGGGCCATGCTCATGTCCCTTGGCCTGATGACCCTGTTGGGGGGCTGGGGAGGCCCGAAAAGGTGGGTAGTTTCTGTCAGCAGCTCCTTTACTCGAGTAGAAGGATTTTTTACCAGAGCCCCTCCGTCGGGGAGGGGCAGCAGGTTTTTTTGAGAGCCTGGCCCTCATCATGAACTCAGTCACCAGCTAGTTAGTGTAGTTACTCACCTGTAGCAGGTGTTCTCCGGGGACAGCAGGAATCAATCCTCACATATGGGTGACGTCGGCACCGATGGAGCACTCGTGCAGAGCAAATCCCCAGCTTTCAAAGAAAGCCTTTGGGAATTGCATCACGCATGCGCGGTCCCCTTCCCGCCCAAGGGTGCCATCTTGCTCAGTCAAATGACATAGCTAAAAAGACGGCAAAAAAAGAACAAAATATAATAATAGGACTGCAACTGCAAGGGGAGGAGGGAGGGTCGTGAGGACTGATTCCTGCTGTCCCCAGAGAACACCTATTACAGGTGAGTAACAATGCTTTCTCCGGGAAAAAGCAGGAAGTCAGTCCTCACATATGGGACTCCCCAGCTATAGACTACAGAGAACCCACAGCTGAAAAATAGGCTCTCTCTATGAGAGCCACAAGCAGCCACAATAGGAATCTAACAGAGAGTAGCACTCCGGTAGCCTGACACAGAAGGGTCAGAGGGCAGGAGTTGCCTAGACCTTGAAAAGGTTACGGAGTACAGCCTGGCCGAAGGCACTGTCCCTTCAGGATTCCCTATCCAGGCAGTAATGGGTTGTGAAAGACTGACACGAAGTCCAGGTGGCGGCCCGGAAGATGTCTGCCAGCAGAACAGAGCAGAAATGAGGCACTAATGCCGCCATGGACCTGACCTGGTGGGCAGTAACACGACCCTCCAACGAAAGCTTGGCTTCCCTGTATGCCCAGGCAATACAATCTGCTACCCAGGTGGACAGCGTATGCTTGAAAACAGCCATCCCAGCTTACTGCTGTCGAAGGATACGAAGAGCTGAGAAACCCTTCGATGGCTCTGCGTACGCTGAATATAGAAGGCCAACACCCTCTTACAGTACAGGATATGCAGTACTGTCTCTGCCCGACTGGCATGCGGACTGGGAAAGAAGGTAGGCAGCACCACCTCCTGATTGAGGTGGAACGAAGAGACCACTTTTGGAAGGAACTTTGGGTGTGTGCAGAGCACCACCCGGTTCCTATAGAACCTTGTATAAGGCCTGTCAAATACAAGGGCATGCAGCTCACTCACTCACTCGCCGAGCCGACGTGAGTGCCACTAATAAAACTACCTTCCAAGAAAGGTAGCGCAGATGGCAGATTGCCATCGGCTCAATAGGTGGCTGAGTACGTTGCCCTAAAACCACATTCAAATCCTATTTGGTCGCCAGAGGGCGGACCGGAGCCTTCAGCAGAAGTAGGCCTCTCAGGAATCTATAAACCAGAGGATGCGCAGAGAGAGGCTTCCCTTCCACCGGGAAGTGGTGTGCAGCAAGGGCACTGAGGTGAACTCTGACGGAGCTGGACTTAAGGCCCAAATCCGAAAGGTGGAGAAGATACTGTAGTACCACTGCCACCTGGCAGGAGAAAGGATTCACTTTCTGCTTTTCGCACCAAACCGCAAACCTACGCCACTTGAAGGCATAGGTCCATCTAGCTGACAGCCTCCTTGAGGACAGCAAGACCTCTTCCACATTTTTAGGCAGCACTACCCTTTCAGCAGCTATGCCATTAGGTTGAGGGAGCTGAGATTGGGGTGAAGGAGAGTGCCCCCTTAGTGGGACAGAAGATTCAGGGAGGACCCCAAGGGGATGGGGGCCTCCACTGCTAGCTGGAATAGAAGCGGAAACCAGGGTTGTCTCGGACACTTGGGGGCTACCAGGATGACCGAGGCCCTGTCCTGGAGGATCTTGAATAGAGTCTTGGCCGCCAAATGCATCAGGGGAAATGCATACAGGAGGCCCACAGACCATGATATGAGAAATGCGTCAGCAGCCACCCTGTGCGGGTGTGGCTGCCTGGAGCAGAAGCGGGACAACTGGTGATTGAGTGGACTCGCAAACAAGTCCATTACTGACTGTTCCCAGGTCTGAAAAAGCCAATGGTCTACTCCCTTGTCCAACTGCCACTAGTGGAACTGCAGAACCCTGCTTAGTCTGTGGACTAAGTAGTTGTTTTGGCCTGGCAGGTAAACTTCTCTTAGAGGAATGCCATGCCGGACTGCAAAGGAGCACAGATCCAGGGTTTCATGACACAGTAGGCGGGACCCCGAGCCGCCCTGCTTGTTCACATAGAAAATGGCTACTTGGTTGTCTGTTTATACCAAGACAGGCTGGTGATCCAAAGTCTAACAGAAAACTCGTAGAGCCAGGCGGATGGCATGGAGTTCCAAGAGATTGATTTGTTGTGTGCTCTCGTTCAGAGACCACACACCCTGAGTACAAAGCCCCTTGCAATGGGCTCCCCAGCCCAGCAAGGATGCATCCGTGGTCAGGATTCTCGTGTGTCGAGGAGCCTGGAAAGACTTCCCCGCCTCCAAGGGTAATGGTTGAAGCCACCAGTCCAAGGACTGTACTAGTCTTCTGGACACTTTGACCCTGTCTCGGAGGCCGCCCTTGGCCTGTGTCCACTGGTCTCTGAAGCACCACTGAGCAGTCCGCATGTGGAGATGGGCATCCGGTGTTGCATGGACGGTGGAGGGCATGTGCCTGAGGAGGCGCAGAAAGTGCCTTGCTGACACCTGGGATCTGCGACTCACTTGGCGTGCCAGGGCCAGAAGCCTTTTTGCCCTGTCTGCTGGCAGGTAGGCCCTTGCTTGAAGGGTATCTAGTCTGGCCCCAATGAACTCTAGTTGTTGAGTGGGAACAAGGCTGGACCTGGGGTAATTGATTACAAACCCCAGATACTGGAGCACCTGTATGGTGCGAGATGCCTGATGGACCACTATGGCTGAAGTGGCTCTGATGAGCCAGTTGTCGAGGTAGGGGAAGACAAAAACTCCTTGGAGTTTGAGAAAGGCGGCTACCACCACCAAGCATTTTGTGAATACCCTGGGGGCGGAGACCAGGCCAAAGGGAAGTACCCTGTACTGGTAGTGATTGCCTCCCACCACAAAGCGTAGATATAGCCTGTGGTCTGGGTGTATTAAGATGTGTGAATACGCATCCTTTAGGTCTAAGGAGCATAGCCAGTCTCTCTGGAGGTGGTAAGGCAGCACCATTCCAAGTGAGAACATCTTGAACTTCTCCCTCACTGGGAATTTGTTTAAGGTGCACAGGTAGAGGATGGGTCTGAGGCCTCCTGTCCTTTCTGGTACCAGAAATTACCTGGAGTAGAAGCCCTAGCCCTGTAGGTGGTGGGGCACCAGTTCTACCACCTGATCCTCGAGAAGATCTGCTAACTCCTTCAAAAGAAGGTCCCAGTGAAGGGGAGACCTGAGGGGCTCTCCTGGAAAATAAAGAGGAACCACCTGGGTCAAATGGAGGAGATAGCCCTGATGACTGTAGCCATGCTTTGCGGCGTGCACCGATGCCCGCCGCAGCTACCTGGGCCGCCGACTTGAAGCCATCATAGGCTGTTCGAGTCATGAATTTCGAGCACTCACGGACACCGGTGGACAGGCTCTTGAAGCGCTGCAAAGGTCCCTCGGAGAGACCAGCCAAGAACCCGGCGAGTTCCTTTGCCAGGTCCCTTAGATACATGCCCATGGAGTGGAGGAGTAGCCTAGTGTTTAGAGCAACTGCCTAGTACCCAGAAGATGAAGGGTTCAATTCCCACTGGCACTCCTTGTGACCTTGGGCAAGTCACTTTACCCTCCATTGCCTCAGAAAAATCCAAGTTATCAATGTCCCTGTTTAATGTACATTACCAAGTTGAAGTTACAATGTAAACCGCTTTGATTGAAATGTTAAAGCGGTATAAAAAAAACCTGTTAAATAAATAAATAAAAATAAAATAAATGTACAGCTGGTAGGCCTGGATCCAACATGTCAGCATAGAACCCTGGAACCACTTCTTGCCGAGGGCGTCCAAGTTGCGGACCTCCCTGCCAGGAGGCACCGAGGAGTGCGTCTTTTGACTCTTCAGCCTGCGCATGGCCGATTCCACAACCATGGAGTTGTGAGGCAACTGTGCTTATTGAAACCCAGGGCTCTTATGGACTCGATACATTGAGTCGATCTGTCTGCTGATCATGGGCGCCAAAGCCAGTGTCTCCCACATGCGGAGCATCAGTCGTTCCAGGATCGGAGGAACAGGTACAGTAAGGGCCTCCTGAGGGGGGAGAGTCATAATGGAGGATCTCAAACTCTTCGGCTCGAGGATCCTCCTCGGACTCTGCAGGGAATGCCAAAGCCTTTGGCATGTCCCTCACGAAGTCCAAGAACCTAGTGTCCTCTGGGGGGGGACCTTCCCCGAGGCTCAGACACCGGGGAATCAGACGGGACGTCCCTGTGCCAACAGGTGTCCGGGGACTTTTCCTCCTCCGTCTCCCACCCCGATGACTCCAAGGAGAAATCGAGGGGCTCCAGCATTGAGGGCCCCGGCCTCGACTGCCCTGACACTGATGGAACTGGCGGCGACAATCTCAGCCACGAGCGGGAGGTCGAGGGAGACCTCAGATGAGGATCGACTCGAGTACACATGGTTTCAAGGATCGGCTCAGTCTCTAGTGTCGACTTGGACGTCGGTGGCCTGGTGGTCGGGGCAGAACAGCCAGTGAGACTGGCAATCAGTGCCTGCTGCTGCTCGAAGAAGGCAGACATACTGCGCTCCAGGGCCACCATTCGGAGACAGAGTTCAGAAGGCTTCGCAGCCACCGGGTCGGGTCCCGACGCCGTCAAGCCTAACGCCGTTTCCCCGGGGGGGGGGGGGGGGAGTCCTTGACGAGGACCATTATCTGCCTTGGCTGCTCCGTATCCCATCGAGGAAGCTTCGCTGGATGCTACATCTCTGAGGATCTGGGCTGGCGCTCGGGGATCCGCGACTGGTCCCGGGCGGGACCTAGCCGTTCAGAGCCATCCAACGACGCCACCTTCGAGGATTTTTTCTTCCTTCGATGTTCCTGCGAGGAAGACCCCCTCTCCGAGGAACCTCTACGACACTTGGGCTCGGAGTGTTCCCCCCGAGATGTAGAGGCCTCAGATGAGGTCTGGGCCCGCGAAAGTACAGACTCAGCAAAGATCCTATCATGCTCCTGTTGGCGGCTTCTCAGGGCGTTCGAGGACATCTTCCTACACGGGCCACAGACCTTCGGGTCGTGGTCAGGTCCGAGGCACCGGAGACAGCAGTCATGTGTATCGATGACGGACATTAGTTTAGTACAACTCTCACATTTTTTAAACCCACTGGCAGCCATCAGGGGAAAAAGAGCCCCTGCGAGGTCGAAGACCCGGGCTGCCAGTAAAAAAGAAAAGAGCGTGAACGCTAGTCACTAAGGACAAAAAACCAAAAAATCAAGCCTGACTCAATACCGGTGTACCGAGCCGAAGGTGGGAAGGGGAACCGGTGTCGATCCAGAAGGAAAGAAATGAATTCTGTTTTAAACACTTTTTTCACGGCGACTATTGGACAACGTCTGAAGGGCTCCGCAGAAAAAAGGAGACTGAGCAAGATGGCACCCTTGGGCAGGAAGGGGACCACGCATGCGTGATGCAATTCCCAAAGGCTTTCTTTGAAAGCTGGGGATTTGCTCCGCATGAGGGCTTTGTCGGTACTGACATCACCCATATGTGAAGACTGACTTCCTGGAGAATCTCCCCTTGGCAGGGGACATCGACCAATTTGTCCTGAACCCACTGCTCGAGGTCAGATGACTGTAGCCACGTTTAGTGCCATGTACCGATTCCTGCCACCACTACTCGAGTCGCCTTCTCAAACCCATCATAGGCCACTCGAGACATGAATTTGGAGCACTCACGGACTGCCTTGGCCAGGTTCTTGAACCACTGCAAGGGTTCCTCAGAGAGACCAGCTGAGAACCCAGCAAGTTCCTTTGCCAGGTTTCTCAGGTACATGCTTATGTACAGCTGTTAGGCATGGATGCAGCTGATGAGCATTGAGCCCTAGAAACATTTTCTGCCGAGGGCGTCTAGGGTGCGGGCCTCCCTGCGCGGGGGCACCAAGGAGTGCATCTTCTGGCTTTTCAGCCAATGCATGGCTGACTCCATCCCCATGGAGTTATGTGACAGCTGTGACTTTTGGAAGCCCGGGCTCTGCAGACTCGATATATTGAGTTGAGCCGTTTGCTCACCACCGGTATACCAATGCCGGTGTCTCCCACATCTGGAGCATCAGCCGTTCCAGGATGGGAGGAATGGGCACCGTGAGCGATTCCCACTTTAGAGTCTTGTACTGGAGGATTTCCAACTCATCCGGCTCGAGGGTCCTCCTCCAACTCCGTAAGGAACACCAGGGCCATTGATATATCCTTGACAAAAGCAAGGAAGCCCATATCCTCCAGCAGGGACCACCATCGAGGCTCCGAGACGAGAGAGTTGGATGGGACGTCGTGGTGGCGATGAGTGTCGGGAGACTACTCATCCTCCATCTCCCACTCTGAACATTCGTAGGAGGACAGCTCTGTTGGCCTCGGGCTCCTGATGCTCTGTGGCCGGTGCCTGGCACACTTGCCAGGGATGATCATGGTCCCATCGAGAGGGAATCGGATCACGACCTCTGCCGAGAATTGACTCGAGGCCAAATGACCTCGAGGATCGACTCGGCCTCCAGGGACGTCTTGGACATTGAGGGTCTGGTGGTTGGGGTAGATGAACCAGTCATGCCGGACCAACAGCGTCCACTGCAGGTCCATGAAAGCAGACAAACTGTGCTCCAGGGCCACCATTCTGGACTACAGGCCAGAAGGCTCCGCTGCTTTCGGCACGGTCACCGAGGGACTCAGGTCCGACAGCAGCTTCCCTGAAGGGGAATCCTCGATGAGGATGGTGTCTGGGGATCGAAGCCAGTCCAAGGTTGAGTCCTTTTAGGGGACCTTTGCAGGCCGCTCCTTCTCCGACACCTCGGATGAGCATCTCGGATGCTGGATCAGGCCCGGGGGATACCTGGCCGGTTGGAACCGTCCAATGACACCGCCATAGAGGGTTTCTTCTGCTCCTGGGTTCTCTCGAGGGAGACCTCTTTTCTGAGGACCCACAATGAGGATCGGGCTCGGACGGTTCCGCTCAAATGGTCGAGGCTTCAGACAAGACTCTGGCCTTCAGAGGCACCGGGGGACTCAGGGAAAAACGTATCATTTATTTATTTATTCATTTACATTCTCTTATATACCACGCTATTCTGCATCAGTGCGGTTTACATTGAACAAACTGAAATTACATTGAACAGGGCATTATAACTTGGAGATAACTATTTTACAGGGAACATGGGCTATGGAGGGTTAAGTGGCTTGCCCAAGACCCCAAGGAGCACCTGTGGGACTAGAAACCCCAGTCCTTCTGGCCCAAGGTTGCTGTCCTCTAGTGGGATTTGAACCCCCGACCTTCCGGCCTGAAGTACCTTGCCCCAACCACTAGGCCACTCCTCCACTCCCACTCCTCCACTCCCATCCATCATGTTGCTGCTGGCAGCTCGAGGGCCTTGCTGGACATCCTTTTGCAGAGACCGCAGGCTGTCAGATCGTGGTCTGGCCTGAGGCAGCGAAGATAGCAGTCATGTATGTCGGTCAAAGACATAATTTTTGAGCACCAATAATACTTCTTAAAGCCACTGGTAGCCATGGGGGAAAAAAGTACCCTTGCAAGGCCAAAGACTCACCCGGTTTCCAGCTGGGAAAAAAGGCACGAAGATGGCAGAGAATGAAAGAGCGAAAAAACTACAAAAAATAGACCCGAACACGATGCGGAGGCAGCGAGGTCAGGTGGTGGGAAGAGTACCGGTGCAATACCGGAGGCAAGTATGAAAGGTGGAGAGAAAAAAAATCAACTTTCCCGGGGACAAGCCAGATGAACGTCTGAAGGGCTCTGCGGAAAAAGGAGACCGAGCAAGATGGCGCCCTTGGGCAGGAAGGGGACTACACATGCGTGGTGGCTCTCCCAAAGGCTTTCTTTGAAAGATGGGGTAATGCTTCCATGAGGGCTCCATCGGTGCCGACGTCACCCATATGTGAGGACTGGCTTCCTGCTTGTTCCCGGAGAATGCCCTATTGCTGATGGAACAGAAATACATTTTCTGGATACAATTTCTACATCCCTCTAACCTCAATCAAGATTTTGATCATTCAGTTTTTCTGTGATGGTCTGTTTTAGTTCGCTGGTTCAGTTTTATTCTATTCTTTAGTTTTTATGTTTACTTATATTTTTATTCTTACTTTTATTTTTCTGATTTGCTGTTTTTATTTTATTCTCTGGTGTTACTTTTTTATTTTTAGATTTTTCTCTCCTTGTTTTACCCCCTTTTTACTTGATTATTATTTTTTTTACTTTTAAGTCCCTTCTTCCCCGTCTTTCCTTCTCTTCCTCCCGTTATGCTCTCCCCTCTCCTTCTTCCCCATCTTTCCTTCTCCCTTCCCCCTTTATTTCCTTTTTTTAACAATTTTTAAGGATGCGGGACCATTTTACTTGATTTTTAATGGAGACTACGCCATAGACTTATTTTCCCCCTTTTTTAACATATTCTTTTTTATTACCCTTTTCATACTCAATTTTTGTATTGCCCGATATGATTTTATTAAGATCCATATATGCTGTGCACAGGCTCTCTTTTATTTCACTTTTTAGTTTTTTTTTATATAGCCTGTGATGGCTTTAATGACATCTCTCGTTTTATCTCCCCCTCTGTTTGGTTTCCTTTTCAAGTATGTATTTTTGTTCAATGGTTGCCCGTGATATTCAATGCAATTGTGTATGATGTGGTAGCTTGATTCTCTGGTGTGTTTCCCCTTTTGCGAGAGTATCTTAGTATATCAATGACTTTTAGTTTTATATATAAGACCCTTTTTACTGCCCCTATTTTTATTTTGTATTTTTTTTAGCGGTACACTGATTATTTAATTTGTGATTTTATATTCTTTCAAACTTTATTCTTGATCCCCCCTGTTTGTTGATTCCCGATGCCTGCAATATGTTCTACAGGATCGACACAATACTGCGGATGCTTGTTTACAGGTAGTCATGACGATGTCTGTGTCTGTTTGGGCAGGTTTTCTAGGCTTTTAAAATGGTGTCTTCTAGCACCCCGTCCTGATTTGATCTGCTGTATGCTCAGCTGCGTTGGAGCACAGTGAGTACTTGGTTATCCTGTTTTATCTTCAATCATGGTAATTTTTGTCTGGTTTTAGATTGCTTTTTAATTTGGATTTAAGCTGACTTCTTTTATTGTGTTCTTTTTGCAGGAGCTTGCCATGCACCACAGCGGCTACATAGCAAACACACACAGTTTTTTGCACACTACTGTTTTTGCCCTCATTGGCTTTTTTATGGTTCCCAATATTTTTAGTTTGGCTTTACTTTTATTTTAATATTAATTTTGGGGGGTAGAATGTGGTTTTTATTGCTCAGTGTCTCCTATTACGGTTTAGATTTCATTACTAGCCCACTCATGCAACAATTGTATTTTATTTAATGGACACTGGCGATACCTGTTTGTGGCATGGAAGGTGTTAGCGTAGTTACTCACCTGTAACAGGTGTTCTCTGGGGACAGCAGGAATCAGTCCTCACATATAGGTGACGTCAGCGCCGATGGAGCCCTCGAAGAAGCATCCCCCCAGCTTTCAAAGAAAGTCTTTGGGAGATGCCACCCTTTCTGCCCAAGGGTGCCATCTTGCTAAGTCAGATGACATAGCTAAAAGATGGCAAAATGAAAGATGGTAAAGCAGCAAATCCAAGGGGAGGAGGGAGGGCTGTGAGGACTGATTCCTGCTGTCCCCGGAGAACACCCATTACAGGTGAGTAACTACACTTTCTCTGGGAACAATCAGGAAATCAGTCCTCACATAAGGAACTCCCCAGCTAAAGGCTACAAAAAGCCTATCGCAAAAAATGGGGCTCACTCACAGGGAGCCGTAAGCACAGCAATTGAGTCTGTGTCCACAGACCAAAGTAGGATCCCTGTGTCCGATGAAATAAACACTCTGGTAGCCTATAACTACTACTACTGCTAAGCATTTGTATAGCGCCACAAGTCATACGCAGTGCTGCACAGACATGTAAGAAACAGTCCCTGCTCATCAGAGCTTACAATCTAGTCAAGATAAACACAGAAGGTGTAGGCAGGGATAAAACAAGGGGAAGGAAAAAGGAGATCAGGTGAGTCAAGTTCCAAAAGCAGCAGCGTAGACGTGAGTTTTCAGCCTGGATTTGAAGAGGGTTAGAGAAGGTGCCTGGCGTTGTGACAATGTCAGCTATACTGAACAGATGGAGATAAGAAGAAAATGGGGACTATACCTTTAAGACTGAGTAAAGGCAGGGTTTCCATAGAGCTCAAACTGTAAACAAACCAGAGAAGCACGTTGTAGCAGAGGTTGAGCCCCGCCCAAACCTTAACGTGGGGGCAGGTTTAAGCCCAGATAGCAAGTACACGTGCACAGAACAGGGCGTGGTGGCTAGAAAGCACCTTTTTAAACCTGCGTCACAGAAGTCAAAGGGGCAGGAAGTGAGCAGAGGAAAGAGCAGAGTGGAAGCAACCAGAGTTGGAGAAGAAGGAAGCAGCAGCAGATACAGCTACCGAGAAGGCAGAGATTCCAAACCAAAGCACAGAGTTCAGTCTGTAGCTGGAGTTACTGCTGAAGCAGAGTCCTGAGCCAGGAGGTTTGGAGAACGCTGAAAGGTCAGCAAGGCTCAGCAAGAGCAGGAAACTCAGGGCTGGAATCCTATTCAGAGGAAGCACTGAAGCCAGAGGGTTTAAAAGGAAGAACTGCTTTTAAGAAATCCAGAGAAGGCAAAGTTGCAAAGTTTTATTCCACCGGGCAACTTAACTCTAGTAGCAAAGAAAGCAATTCCTTTGTGGAAGGTGTGGCTGACTCAGAGCCCAGCAAGAGGTTTGCAGAAGACGTTGCTAATGAGCTAAGGAGAAGTGCAGGGCAGAGTGCTCCAGGGCCTTTGAATGCCAGAAGGTGGGTGAAAGCAATTCCTAATGCTGATATTCTGAAGACAGACAAAAGCAGAGATAGAGACTTGAACCTGATTAAGAAGCTAAAGCAACTGTTTCCAGATAGTGGAAGTTTTCCAGAGAGCTTAGCTAATCCTTGGTTAGGAGAGCAGCATGTAAGGGAGTTTCTGAATACCCTTTCAAACAATAAGCTGAACTCTTCTGTTAGAAGCTCAAGTGGGGAGAAAGGACTTGCAGGGGAAGAAGATATGCAAGTAGATTCCCCTTCGCCTGAAGCCGTGTGTGACAGTATTCCTATGGATTGCTCTTTCTGTAAATCTGTTTACCCGGGATAGGAGAAAGACAAAAACCCCATTGAAAGCAAAGAATATTTCTGAAAGCCTAAACGTGATTTAGAAGAGTTTTGAATGAAGACAAGAGATAAATGCCCATTGTAAATAAGAACAATAGCTGTGATTCTTTACTACTGGAAAAGGCCTATGAACAGCTATTGTCACTGTATAAAGAGCTTTTGACAAGTTCTGATATTCCAGCTAACCTTTATGCTCCTGTATTATTTTCTTTTAGAGAAATTATCCTTGCTGTTTGTGTATATGAACTTTAATTCGTGAAGGGGAGCCCAAAAATAAAAATATTCTGTTTTTGCCTTAAACAAAACCGTGTGGTGACAACTACTTTGTCTGCAAGTAATACAGAGAAACTGCAGCTCCCAGAATTCCTTGAGGGAGGGAGAACCAAGTGACTCTATACTTAAGGGCAAACAAGGCCACCCCTCCTGCTTATAGGCTTGGCCAGCAGGGGGAGTGCAAAAGCGTACAGACACAGGTAGTTTGTTCCAGGCGTAAGGTGCAGCAAGGTGAAAGGAGCGAAGTCTGGATTTAGCAGTAGAAGAGAAGGGCACAGATAGAAGCAGTTTGCTAGAAGAGCGGAGCTCCCGAGGGGGTTTGAAAGGAGAGATAAGAGAAGAAAGGTAGTGAGGACCCGCAGAGTGAATGTATTTATAGGTCAGCAGGAGAAGTTTGAACTGGATGCGGAAACGGATAGGGAGCCAGTGAAGTGACTTGAGAAGAGGAGTAATATGGGCATGACGAGGCAGGCGGAAGATTAGCCGCGCAGCAGAGTGTTGAACAGATTGAAGGGGAGAGAGATGATTCAAACGGAGACCAGCAAGGAGTAGGTTACAGTAGTCAAGACGGGAGGTGATTAAGGAGTGGATATTCATTTTAGTAGTGTGTTCAGAAAGGAAGGACAGATTTTGTGATGTTATAGAGAAAGAAACAGCAGGTCTTAGCTATCAGATGGATATATGGGGAGAAAGAGAGAGAGGAGTCAAAGACAACCTCCAGATTGCGGGCTGAGGAAACAGGAAGGAGTACAGAGTTATCCAAAGAGACTTAGAAAGGAGGAAGATGAGGGGAGGGGAGGTTTTAGGGGGAAAGATAAGAAGTTCAGTCTTGGCCATGTTCAATTTCAAGCGGCGGTGAGACATCCAGGTAGCAATGTCAGAAAGGCAGGCAGAGATTCAGGTCTGGATTGCTGGAGAGATTTCAGGCATAGAGAGGTAGATCTGGGAGCCATCAGCATACAGATGGTACTGAAAGCCATGGGAGGAGATAAGCGCACCAAGGGACTGTGTATAGAGGGAGAAAAGGAGCGGACCTAAGACAGATCCTTGGGGTACACCAACTGGGAGTGGGGTAGCAAAGGAGGAGGAGCCACCAGAACACACACTAAAAGAGCGATGGGAGAGGTAGGAGGACAACCAGGATAGTACAGAGCCCTTAAAACCAAGCGAGGACAGGGTATCGAGCAAAAGGTTGCGGTCAACAGTGTCAAAAAAAACAGAGAGGTCAAGAAGGATGAGGACAGAGTAAAGGCCCTTAGATTTTGCCAGGAACAAGTCACTGGAGACTTTGGCAAGAGCTGTTTCAGTAGAGTGTCAAGGACAAAAGCCAGACTGTACGGGATCCAGGAGGGTATGAAAGGAGAAGAAGTCTGAACACAGAAGGGTCTGAGGGTAGGAGTTGCCTAAACCCCGAAAAGGTTACGAAGCACAGCCAGGCTGAAGGCACTGTCTCGTCGGGACTCTCTTTCCAGGCAGTAATGGACTGCAAAGGTATGGACTGAAGACCAGGTGACAGCCTGGAAGATGTCCACCATCGAGACAGAGCGCAAGTTTGCCACCATGGCCCTGATACAATGCGTTGTGACATGACCTTCCAGTAGGAGCTCTGCCTGTTCATAGGCGAGGGCGATACAGTCTGTCACCCAGGTGGAGAGTGTACGCTTTTTAGCCTTTCTTCATAGGAGTATCCTTCCATCCCCTTTACCATTTTGGGGGCTCTTCTCTGAACCTTTTCTAATATCGCTATATCCTTTTTAAGATACGGTGAACAGAATTGCACACAATATTCAAGGTGCGGTCTCACCATGGAACGATATAAAGGCATTATAATATCTTTTGTTTTATTTTCCATTCATTTCCTTATGATACCTAGCATTCTATTTGCTCTCTTGGCCGCCGTTGCACACTGGGGCGAGGGTTTTAACATGTTATCCACAATGACGCCTAAATCTTTTTCCTGGGTGGTGGTTCCTAATGTGGAACCTTGCATCGTGTAACCATAGTTTGGGTTGTTCTTCCCTAGGTGCATAACTTTGCACTTGTCCACATTAAATTTCATCTGCCATTTTGATGCCCAGTCTTCCAATTTAACAAGATCCTCTTGCAATTTTCCACAATCCTCTTGGGTTTTAACAACTTTAAATAGTTTTGTGTCATCTGCAAATTTGATAACCTCACTCGTTATTCCACTTTCCAGGTCATTTATGAATATGTCAAAAAGCAGCGGACCCAGCACAGATCCCTGGGGTACACCACTATGCACCTTTCTCCATTGGGAAAATTGGCCATTTAGCCCTACCCTCTGCTTTCTATCTTTTAACCAGTTCCTGATCCACAGTAGTACACTGCCCTCCTATCCCATGACTCTT
Source organism: Ichthyophis bannanicus (assembly GCA_033557465.1). NCBI lineage: Eukaryota > Metazoa > Chordata > Amphibia > Gymnophiona > Ichthyophiidae > Ichthyophis > Ichthyophis bannanicus. The sequence continues at coordinate 476,664,110 of CM066036.1, forward strand.
TAGTTTTGCCAAAAGTCTCTGATGAGGGACTTTGTCAAAGGCTTTCTGAAAGTCCAGATACACTATATCAACCAACTCACCTTTGTCCACCTGTTTATTCACACCTTCAAAAAAAAAAAACAGATTAGTAAGACAAGATCTTCCTTGTCTAAAGCCATGTTGGCTGTCTCCCATTAGGCCATGACTATCTACATGCTGAGTAATTTTATTCTTTATGATGATTTCTACCATTTTTCCCGGTACTGACATCAGGCTCACAGGTCTGTAGTTTCCCGGATCACCCCTGGAACCCTTTTTAAAAATTGGTGTTACATTGGCGATCCTCCAATCTTCAGGTATTAGAAGTGATTTTAATGATAGTTCATAGATTACTAATAGCAGGTCTGAAATTTCATATTTCAGTTCTTTCAACACCCTTGGATGTATACCATTCGGCTCAGGTGATTTGCTACTCTTCAGTTTATCTAATAGTTGTAATACATCTTCCCGATGTATCGATATTTCCTTCAATTCTTCCGCACCTTTAAATACCAGTTCAGTCATGGTTAACATCCCTACATCTTCCTCAGTAAAGACTGAAGGAAAGAATTCATTCAGTCTCTCCGCTATCGCCTTGTCGCCTCTTAGTGCCCCTTTAACCCCTCTATCATCACCTTTGGACATAGTGGGCCAGACATCTCCCTGTGGGCTACCGATCTCCTTGGGGTAGATAGCTATGCCCATGGAGCCAAAACTCCCCCCTGGTTGGGCCGGAGCCGGTGCCTGGGGTTTTGGAACCTTCTGCTTACAAGGGCCATGCCCATGTCCCTTAGCCTGCTGACACTGTTAGTGTGCTGGGGAGGCCTGAAAAGGTGGGGTAGGTTCTGTAAGCAGTCCCTTTCCTCGGCTAGAAGGACTTTTTACCTGAGCCCTTCCATCGGGAAGGGGCATCAGGGTTTTTTTTCAGAGCCTGGTCCTCGTCATGAACTCGGTCTCCAGCTCGGCAGCCTTGTCAGTCATGGGTTTGCTAAAGAGATTCTCTCTTTGCCATGGGACATCAACCAATTTGTCCTGAACCCATTTCTCAAGGTCGGATGACTGTAGCCAAGCTTGGCGCTATGCACCGATGTCTGCCACTGCTATTCAAGCCACCAACTCAAACCCGTCATAGGCCACTCAAGACATGAATTGACAGCACTCAAGGAATGCCTTAGCCAGGTTTTTGCACTGCTGCAAGGGTTCCTCGGAGAGACCAGTTGAGAACTTGGCGAGTTCCTTCATCAGGTCTCTCAGGTACATGCCCATGTACAGCTGGTAGGCCTGGATGCAGCCGATGAGCATCAAGCCCTGGTAACACTTTCTGACAAGGGCATCCAGGGTATTGGCCTCCCTGCTGGGGGGCACTGAGGATTGCATCTTCTGGCTTTTCAGCTGACACATGGCTGACTCCACCACCATGGAGTTATGTGGCAGCTTTAACTTTTGGAAGCCCGGGCTCCGACGGACTCGATACATCGAGTCAAGCCATTTGCTCACCACTGGTACCGATGCCGGTGTCTCCCACATCCGTAGAATCAGCCATTCCAGGATTCCTGCGGAGGAGCCTCATACTGGAGGATTTCCCACTCATCCGCCCGAGGGCCCCCCTCCGATTCGGTAGAGAACGCCCCAGGGCCTTTAACATATCCTTGACAAAATCAAGGAAGCCCATATCCTCCGGCGGGGACCTCCGTCGAGGTTCTGAGATGAGAGATTTGGATGAGACATCGTGGTGGCGACTAGGGTCTGACTCCTCATCCTCCATCTCCCACTCGGAGTAATCCATCGAGGACTCATAGGAGGGCTGCTCTACAGGCCTCAGGGTACCCAATGCTCCACGACCAGTGCCCGACATATTTGCCGGTGATGATCGTGGTCCCATCGAGCAGGACTCGGATTGCGACTTTGGCTGAGGATTGACTCAAGGCCGAAGGACCTCGAGGATCGGCTCGGCCTCTGGGGACATCTTGGACATCAAGGGCCCGGTGGTCGGGACGGATGAACCGGTCATGCCAGACAACAGCGCATACTGCTGGTCCATGAAAGCAGACAAACTGTGCTCTAGGGCTGCCATTGTGGACTCCATGCCAGAAGGCTCCGCAGCTTTCGGCGTGGGCACCAAGGGATTTGGGCCCAACGCTGGCTCCCCTGAAAGGGAATCCTTGACGAAGATGGTGTCTGGGGACCGAAGGCGGTCCGAGGTCGAGTCCTTTCGGAGAACCTTTGCAGGCTGCTCCTTTTCCGAAGCCACGGACAAACATCTCGGACTGCAGGACCGGGCCTGGGGGGCACCCAGCCGGTCGAAACCGTCCAAAGATGCCGCCTTCAAGGGTATCTTCTTCTTCCTGGGTTCCCTCAAGGGAGACCCCCTTTCTGAGGACCCATGATGGGGCTCAGGTTTGGAAGGGTCCACCCAAGCGTCGAGGCCTCAAGGCCCCAGACGAGGCCCTGGCTTTTAGAGGCACCGGGGATTCGGGGAAAAGCTTATCGTGCTGCTGCTGTTGGCAGCTCTTGAGGGACTTGCTGGACATCCTTTTACAGAGACTGCAGGCTGCCGGGTCATGGTCTGGCCCGAAGCAGAAGATACAGCAGTCCTGTGTGTCAGTCAAAGAAATAATTTTAGAGCCCCGATCAAACTTCTTAAAACCACTGGTAGCCATGAGGGAAAAAAAGTACCCCAGCGAGGTCAAAGGCTCTCGGGGCTGCCAGTTGGAAAAAGGCACAAAGACGCCAGAAAAAGAAAGAACAAAAACTACAAAAGTAGACCTGAACTAGATGCTGAGGCAACAAGGTCAGGTGGTGGGAAGAGTACCGATGTGAAACCAGAGGGCAGTATGAAAACTCGGAGAGAAAAATCAACTTTTTCCGGGGACAAGTCAGACAAACGTCTGAAGGGCTCCGCGGAAAAAAGGAGACTGAGCAAGATGGCACCCTTTGGCGGGAAAGGGACCACGGATGCGTGGTGGCATCTCCCAAAGGCTTTCTTTGAAAGTTGGGGGGATGCTTCCGCAAGGGCTCTATCAGCGCTGACATCACCCATATGTGAGGACTGACTTCCTGCTTGTTCCCGGAGAATATCCTATAACATTTAAGGTTCCATTTTACAGAGAGGTTGCTATTTGATATAGGGTGGTTTGCACCCTTCTCTATGCCTTACACTATTAGTGGCTGCTTGTTTTCTGCTGAGGTTTCCAAGATAGCACTGTCGGCTCTGCATATACACAATGCTTTATGTTCACTCAGAACTTTTTCCATTCTCCCTGCTTCCCCCTCCCCCTCCCCTCCTTCCCCCTCCCTCAGATTATAATATATTCATTTATGTATTGTGATAAGGAAGCTTATCATAGCTCAGGAAGGAGCTATAGAAAAGGTGAAGTGACTCTGAACAAGCAACCTGTCAGTTCTGGTAGAAATAAGAAAACAGAATTTTCCCATAAAAGACTACCAGTCCCAGAATGCACCAGGTTTCCAACAGCCATTAGAGGAGCTGAAGTGGGGAAACGTGTGTTCAATCAGGAAGGCTATGAGGTAATCCCTAAGCACTCATCTCAAAGGGCAGGGCCTGATTCAGCACAGCTGCGCTGTGTTAGGGAGGAACACTCATCTAAGCAGAATAAGAGTAGAGTTTATTCTACAGATGACCATCTTCATGATCACCTTGGATATCCAGAGAATTGTCCTCAGTATCCTGAGAATCAGTTTGAGTTTGATCATCAGTTTCATCTGAAGGATCATCAGAAGCAGAAGCCAAACCGGACGGACAGAGAGGGAAAGAGACCCTTTGGAAGAAGGAAGAGAAAAGCCTTTGAGAGGTCTAGAAGAGTCCAAAGCAGTACGTATACTGGGAGGTATTCCAAGGGCCAGCATACACCATTGGACTGGGGAAAGCCAGAGGAATGGTGCTGCAGAGCTAGGAATCACCAGAGGCTACCTGTGAGGGAGACAGCTGCACGTGGAAGGGACCCTAAGACCTGTGCCAGAAGGTATGTGAAGAGAGATCCAGTATCCAGGGATCTGGATTGGAAGGCTGGACATAAGAACTGGACTACATACTGGCCAGGCTATATAGAGAGGAACTCTAGCAGCAATGGAAGCTCAGGTATGAACACTGATCTATGCCCTAGCTATAACCTTGAAAGACAGCAGGGAAACAAGTATTCTCCTGAAAATGCTCCATTGAGAGATTCATCTGTGCCAATCCATGATATTGAACCCATGCTTGTTGAACAAGGGGGAATAATAGCAGATGAGGATCCTGTTTATATGGACTGCTCTCTATCTAAACTCCGTTGGTAACTTTCTGTTATAAAGTACGGCAACCGTCACAAAGAAATACAAATTTGTTCTTTAATCTACTCAGAAAAGCTCCTGAAGCAGGATTTGACCCACACAGTGGAAGGCAAGCCAGTTAAGGGGTTTCAGCTGGTAACTGCTAGCAATTAAGCCTTACCTAATTGCTTGTGAGCTAGGAGAGAAAGCGTAGTTACTCACCTGTAACAGGTGTTCTCCAGGAGCAGCAGGAATCAGTCCTCACTTATGGGTGACGTCGGCGCCGACGGAGCCCTCGCGGAGCAATTTTCCCCAGCTTTCAAAGAAAGCCTTTGGGAATTGCAGCGCGCATGCGCGGTCGTCTTCCCGCCCGAGGGTGCCATCTTAGCCAGTCGGATGACATAGCTAAAAAAGACAGCATAAAAATATTTGCAAAAAACATAAGCAGACGATTGCAACTCCAAGGGGAGGAGGGAGGGTAGTGAGGACTGATTCCTGCTGCTCCTGGAGAACACCTGTTACAGGTGAGTAACTACGCTTTCTCCAGGACCAAGCAGGAAGTCAGTCCTCACTTATGGGACTCCCAAGCTCAAGGCTACCGGAGACCCTAAGCACAAAAATGAGCTCCCTCTAGCTCAGCAGCACAGAAGGAAAGAATCTTCGCTGAATTATCACCCACCGGTAGCCCACATCCGGGATGGAGGGTAGGAGTTGCTCAGACCTCAAAGAGATTACGGAGGACTGCCTGTCCGAAAGCACTGTCCCTGCGGGACTCCCTCTCGAGACAGTAATGGACCGCAAAAGTCTGGCTCGAAGACCAAGTAGCGGCCCGGCAGATGTCTGCCAGCGGAACAGAGCGGAGGTAAGCCACTGACGTAGCCTTTGCCCGAACGCAATGAGCCGTGACTCGACTTTCTAAGGAGAGTCCGGCTGCCCCATAAGCCCAAGAGATACAGTCCGCAACCCAGATGGACAGAGTACGCTTGGAGACCGGGAGCCCCAATTTATTGGGTTCAAAAGACACAAAAAGCTGAGCAGCTTTACGGTGCTCCCGCGTACGGTCAAGGTAGAAGTTCAAAGCCCTTCTACAGTCCAGGGTATGGAGGACCGTTTCAGCTCGGCTGGAGTGTGGTCTGGGAAAGAAGGTTGGAAGCACCACCTCCTGATTGATGTGAAAAGGGGAGACCACTTTTGGAAGAAATTTTGGGTGAGTCCGTAGGACTACCCTATTTTTGTAGAACCGAGTGTAAGGGGGATCAGACACGAGGGCCTGCAATTCACTTACGCGTCTAGCGGAAGTGAGGGCTATCAAGAACAGTGTTTTCCAAGACAGAAAACGGAGAGAACAGGTAGCCATAGGTTCAAAAGGCGGACAGGTGATCCGCTGCAAAACCACATTCAGGTCCCAGTCAGGCGCTGGCGGGCGCAGAGGTGGTTTAAGTAGAAGGAGACCTCGGAGAAACCTCGCTACGAGAGGGTCGCTGGAGAGAGGTCTACCGTCCACCGGCACATGATGTGCCGAAAGAGCACTGAGGTGAACTTTGACGGAGTTGGACTTAAGTCCCAGATTAGAGAGGTGTAGCAAGTATTGCAAGATCACCGACACCGGGCAGGAGAAGGGATCCTGAGACTGCTGGGTACACCAGACGGCAAAGCGACGCCATTTAAGGGCGTAGCATTTGCGGGTAGAAGGCCGTCGCGAAGCTAAGACGACCTCCTCCACCTCTGCCGGCAGGAGAAGGGGAGCAAGGACTACCCTCTCAGCAGCCAGGCCATGAGGTTGAGAGACCTGAGGTTGGGGTGTAGTAGAGACCCCTGATCCTGAGTGAGGAGATCCGGTTGTACCCCCAGAGGGAATGGATCCTCCACCGCTAATTGCAGTAGAAGCGGAAACCACGGCTGTCTGGGCCAGCGAGGGGCCACCAGGATCATGAAGGCTTTGTCTCGGAGAACCTTGAAAAGAGTCCGAGAGACTAGCGGGATGGGAGGGAAAGCGTACAGAAGGCTCCCCGACCATGAAATTAGAAAAGCGTCCGCCGCAACCCGAAGGGGGTGTGGCTGACGAGAGCAGAAGCGAGGAAGCTGCCGGTTGTGAGGACTGGCAAAGAGATCCACCGTGGGGAGGCCCCACTTTAGGAAGAGCTTCTGAACTACCAAGGGATCCAGACGCCACTCGTGCGGCTGGAGGATCCTGCTGAGTTTGTCCGCCAGGCAATTCTCTTGGCCCGGGAGATAAACCGCCTTGAGGAGAATGCCGTGACTGACGGCCCAAGAGCAGAGCTTCTGTGCCTCCCGGCAAAGGAGGAAGGAGCCCGTGCCCCCCTGCTTGTTCACGTAGAACATGGCAACTTGATTGTCCGTCTGGACAAGGACGGACTGGTGGGAAGTCAGGTGGGAGAACGCCTTGAGAGCCAGGCGGATCGCCCTGAGCTCCAGGAAGTTGATCTGCTGAGCAGACTCCCACGTGGTCCAGAGGCCCTGAGTACGTGCCCCTTGGCAATGTGCTCCCCAGCCCAGGAGGGATGCATCCGTGGTCAGCACCCGGGTCGGCTGAGGTGGCTGGAAAGGCATTCCGAATATCAGGTTCGGCTGCCGAAGCCACCACCGGAGAGACGAGATCAGCGGCTCGGAGACGCGCACTAGGTCTGCTAGGCCACCTGTGGCTTGTCGCCACTGCTGGCGGAGACACCATTGAGCAGGCCGCATATTCAGGCGGGCATTGGGGGTCACATGGACGGTGGAAGCCATATGGCCGAGCAGTCTCAGGAAGCGCCTGGCGGAAACCAGGGGCTGGCTGCGAAAGCGGTCGGCTAGGTCCATGAGCCGTCGAGCCCTGTCGAGCGGTAGGTATGCTCGCGCGCCTGAGGAGTGTGCAGCCTTGCGCCGATGAACTCGAGATCCTGTGAGGGGAGCAAAGTGGACTTTGCGAAGTTTATAACAAAGCCCAAGTGCTGCAGAAGAGTCACCGTGCGGCGCGTGGCGTTGGTGACCTCCCGAGCGGACGCTGCTCTGAGCCAGTCGTCGAGGTACGGAAAGACATAGAGGCCGTGAAGCCGGAGATGGGCCGCCACCACCGCGAGACATTTTGTGAAGACTCGCGGCGTGGAGGACAGGCCAAAGGGCAGTACTCTGTACTGGTAATGATTTCCTGCCACCACAAACCTTAGGTATTGGCGGTGGCTTGGGTGGATGAGGATGTGCGTGTAGGCATCCTTTAGATCCAAGGAGCATAGCCAATCTCCCTGCTGGAGGTAGGGCAGAAGGATTCCAAGGGTAAGCATTTTGAACTTCTCCCGCACAAGGAACTTGTTGAGGTTGCGCAAGTCCAGGATGGGTCTGAGGCCCCCTGTTCTCTTTGGTATTAGAAAATACCTGGAATAAAAGCCTTGACCTCTCAGGTGGTGTGGCACCGGTTCCACCGCCTGTTCCTGCAGAAGACCTGCTAACTCCTGAAGGAGTAATTCCCTGTGCAGAGGGGGTCGTGGAGGTTCTCCCGGAAAATAGGAGGGAGGGACCTGGTGGAAGTGGAGAAGATAGCCTTCCCGCACGACTTGAAGCACCCAGGCATCTGCGGTGATGCTGGACCACCTGTGGGCGAAGTGAACCAGCCGGCCTCCGGTGCTGGGAGGAACCAGCGGGGGGGGAGAGGCTATGCTTTGTGAGTCAAAAACCCCCACCCTGCTGAGCAGGGGCTGGTGGTGCAGGCTTGGGGGCTTGCTGCCTACGGGACCCGTTACCCCGTCCCTTGGCCTGCTGGCCCTGTTGGGGAGCTGCAGGGGCCTGATAATGGGGTATTGTTTGTAGGCAGCCGCCTTCCTCGGGTAAAAGGACTTTTTCCCCGAGCCCTTCTTTTTCTGGGAAGGGGCGGAGGTCTTCCTAGAAAGCCTGGTCCTGGTGAGAGTCTCAGTCTCAATTTGCGCAGCCTTTTCCGCCATGGGCTTGCCAAAGAGGTTTTCGCCTCGGCAGGGGACATCGACCAACTTGTCCTGCACCCATGGCTCAAGGTCTGACGACTGAAGCCAAGCCTGTCGGCGGGCACCGATGCCGGCTGCGGCCACTCGAGCCGATGCTTCAAAGCCATCATAGGCTGCCCGGGACATGAACTTTGAGCATTCCCGAATGCCAGTGGACAAGGCCAGGAACCTCCGCAAGGGTTCCTCGGACAAACCAGCGGAGAATCCGGCTAGCTCTTTAGCCAGATCCCGGAGATACATGCCCATGTATAGCTGGTAAGTCTGGACACGACATGCGAGCATAGAGCCCTGGAAACACTTCTTACCAAGGCCATCCAGGTTACGGGCCTCCCTGCCAGGAGGCACCGAGGAGTGCATCTTCTGGCTCTTAAGACGATGCATGGCCGATTCCACTACCATGGAATGGTGTGGTAGCTGTGCCTTTTGAAAGCCAGGGCTCTTGCGGACTCGATAGATAGAATCGACCCGCTTGCTCAGGACCGGCGAGGAGGCCGGACTCTCCCACATGCGGAAGAGTAGTCGTTCCAGCATAGGAGGAACCGGTACAGTAAAGTGTTCCCTCGCGGGAGAGTCATACTGGAGGGCGTCGAGCTCTTCGGCTCGAGGCTCCTCCTCGGGATCCGCAGGGAAGGCCAAAGCCTTGGCCATATCCCTAACGAAGTCCGAGAACCGGGCATCCTCCGGGGGGGACTGCTTCCAAGGCTCGGACTCCGGTGAGTCCGAGGGGACACACCGAGTCCGGAAAGAATCAGGCGACTCTTCCTCTTCAGACTCCCAGACCGACTCCGACGAGGACTCGGTGGGGTCGGCCCGGGCAGGGCGCGGCGCCTGCCGCCCCGACGCCGAGGGAGTCGGCGTCGGCGACCTCGGTCCCGAACGGGAGGCCGAGGGTGACCTCGACCGAGGATCGACTCGAGGTCTCATCGACTCGAGGATCGGCTCGGTCTCCGGGGTCGACTTGGACGTCGACGTCCCGGCGGTCGGGGCAGCGGCGCCAGTGAGGCCAGCGAGCAGTGCCCTCTGCTGGTCCATGAAGGCAGACAGTCTGCTCTCCAAGGCCGTCAACCTGAGTCAGAGCTCAGGTGACCCAGCAGTCCCCGACTCGGGCCCCGACGGCGTCGGGCCCGACGTCGGCTGTCGCGGAGGCGAGTCCAGAAGGACCACAGGACTTACCCGAGCAGGCATCTCCGACTCCAGGCGAGGTCGCTTCGTGAGGTGTTCCTTCTCCAAGGACCCGGGGCGGCTGTCGGGGCTATGCGACCTGGCCCTCGCGGAACCAGGAGCGTCCACCGACGCCGCCCTCGCGGGTTTCACCTTCCGACGATGGTCCCCGGAGGGAGAACCCCGGTCGGAGGAACTCCGGCGACGGTCCGAGCTGGAGCCTTTGGACGCGGAGGCCTCCGACGAGGTCCGGGTACGGCTGGGGTCAGCGAAGATTCTATCACGCTGATGCCGCCGACTTCTCAACGCTTTTGAGGACATTTTGCCGCAGGGCCCACAGATCAGTTCCTCATGATCCGGGCCCAGGCAGCGTAGGCAAAAGTCGTGTGTGTCAGTTAGTGACATATTTCGGTCACACTGACCACACCGCTTAAACCCACTGGCAGCCATCGGGGGAAAAAGGGCCCCTGCGAGGTCAAAGGACCGGGCTGCCAGGGAAAAATCGAAAACGAAAGCTGACAAAGTCAGAAAAAACCGAAAAAAAGTAAGAGGACTCGTGACCGGCGTCGCGAGTCCGGGCGGGAAAAAGATCGGCGTCGAACCGAAGGAAAAAGAATAAAATAATGAAGAAAAATCGACTTTTTCGCGGGGACAAGTCGGGGACGTCTGTAGGGCTCCGCGGAAAAAAGAAGACTGGCTAAGATGGCACCCTCGGGCGGGAAGACGACCGCGCATGCGCGCTGCAATTCCCAAAGGCTTTCTTTGAAAGCTGGGGAAAATTGCTCCGCGAGGGCTCCGTCGGCGCCGACGTCACCCATAAGTGAGGACTGACTTCCTGCTTGGTCCTGGAGAATCACTTCTGTATCTATGTGGGAAGTAATCAGAAGTTAACCTGAAAAGAACAGTTTGTTTCTTGCTTTGTGGCTTTTCATTTGTTGTTTTCCTGTTTTTGACTTTGTTTTTCCAAGTTAACACTGAAAGCAAGTAACCTAATTTATGTGCTACCAAGCATATCTGTGTTGGGAGAAATAACCCCATAAATAAATATCTTATTGGCTTTACCCAGGAGCACAACTAAATTATTGTCAGCAGCTGTGTCTGGTGTGAATGAACTACATTGCCCACAATACCTTGCAAATCATATAGATATGCACTTGACAAGACTGTGAAGATTCTCACCCAGGCAGCCGTCTGACAAATGGCGTAGTTTTTCGGATTGCTTTTGCACAAAAGGGGATTTACTTGCTGAGGATTACAACTACAGTTCAAGTTTAAAGCTGGAAAAAAAGATTTTCCCTCAACTACACTTTGGAGGAAAAGGGGTTGTTTCAGGAAGCTGTCCCAGGAGGAAAAGACCCTGTGCAGAGCTGGATTCATCACTGAGACAAGGTAATAAGTACCTGGGCATGTCTAGTGGTGGATGGGAGTAAGCACAGGGTAATTGAAAAAAAAAAGAGTGTAGACAAAAAAAACACCTGTTTGGAAGGTGGTGCACTGTGTTTTTTCTTTGTATTTTCTTACAGGGTTCAAGATGGATTCAAAGGAACTAGCTCAGTGGATGGCAGCCCAGTTCAGCAGGCAGCAGGAGCTAGCACAGCAGGCTCAGGACACTGCTATGAGAGCCTTAATGGACCAGCAGAAGCCAGTGCTTGATCTGGTGCAAGCCCTAGTTCAGCTGCAGAACCAAAGTGGAACAGATGCAAGACCAGCAATAAATACTGGTACACCACATGTGGACAGTGTGGGACTCAATCAGGGGATTGGGGCATTTAGTTTTGGGAAGCTAACTCCAGAGGATAATGTTGATGATTTTCTAGAGTCTTTTGAAAGAGTGGAACAGGCATTAGCATGGCCAGAGACCCAGTGGGCAGTAAGGCTGGCAGCCTCATTAACTGGAGAGGCGCTTGCAGCTTATACAGCAATGCCAGCAGCCCAGGCTTTGAATTATAAGGATGTAAAGGCTGCTATTAAAGACCGCCTAGGGTTGTCTATTTCAGAGTATAGGCGAATGTTTAGAGCTACTACATTAAGAGTGGGTGAAACACCCAGGGCTCTGAGTCAGAGAATCAGAGGTTTAGCTGTAAAATGGTTGGAGCCTGAGCAAAAGACGGTAGAAATGTTATTAGATATTATAATGCTTGAACAATTTATGTCTGGGGTGCCTAAAGATTTGCACTCTTTCCTTATACAGCAAAATTGCCAAAATCTTGGAGAGGCAACCATGCTAGCAGAGAGATTCTTGGGAGCCACGCAGGCTTGCCATAGAATGGGTGGCCCTCTGAAGATTGGTGTTGAAGCAAGATGTGCTGTATCAGAAAAGAAAATAATTAAAAATGTTTCTGATAATGAATGTACTGTATCAAACCAGATGACACAGTGGAATAGAGAGAAATGTTTCAAGTGTGGAAAATGGGGACACTTAGAAAAAGGATGCCAGTCATACACTAGCTTAATGGATGTGGAGTTAGAACAGCCCAAGGAAGGATTTCTTTTGATGGTTGATGTGCAAGGAATTACCATAAATGCTTTGTTAGACTCTGGGGCAGACCAGAGTATGATGTCAGAAAGGCTTTGGCAGAGAATAGAGGCCCAAGAAGGATTTGTGCCTAGAAACCCTGAAAGCCAAGTTCACATCGGGTGCATTCATGGTGCTGCAACATCACATCCCACCTATAGGCTAAAGGTTAAGTGCCTGGGGGAACAAGAGGAAGTCCTGGTAGCAGTGGTGCCTAGGCTACCCTTTGATTTGGTTCTAGGAAAGGACTGGCCAAGATTTAAGCAGGGGCTAGTGAAAGGGCTAGGAAAGAAGGAGGGAGAAGGATTAATGGAAATAGCTCCCGGGCCTTTCTTTGGAAGTCCTCAGTCCCTAGCTAAAAAGATGGTTAAGCTTCCAGAAGACCAAACTATGGGTAATAAGAGGGGCCTTGTATCCACCCGCTCGCAGGCTAAGGTAGAGAGCCAGCAGAAGGAGGAGGGGGAGCAGGCAGAGTTATTAGGAGACTTACCCTCTCATGATGATTTAATAACCCCATCATCTGGTAAAGTAAGAAAGTTGAAAGCACAAAAGCGGCGTGAGAGACTTTGCAGAGCACAGGGTAGGGCTGAGATGTTAGCTGGTCAAAGTTTACCCTGGGTGCCAGCTGAGTTAGTGGCAAAGTTTCCTAACTTTCCACAAGAGCAGCGAGCTGATCAAGCTCTCACCCGAGCTTTTAAGTATGCTCAGGAGGTCAGGGAGGAATTGCCCAGATTCAGACTAGATAATGACATATTATATAGAGAGAGTCAGGACCCCAGGAATGGGACCATACGTAAACAATTGGTGGTACCCACAACTTTCAAAGGGCTAGTACTTAGACTAGCACATGATCATCCAGTGGGAGGTCATAAAGGGATGCAAGGAACGCTGGATCAAATACTTAAGCATTTTTACTGGCCAGGTATTTTCAAAGAAACTGCCCAGTTTTGTGCTGCGTGTCCAGCGTGTCAGCGAGTTACAGCGGCTCACCCACCGGTGGTGCCATTGATTCCCATGCCAATTATCACAGACCCAATTGGTCGCATTGCCATGGATATTGTAGGCCCATTAGTCAAAACGCCCCGAGATTTCCAATACATCCTAGTTATGGTAGATCAGGCAACAAGGTTTCCCTGGGCCATACCATTGAGGAATGTTTCTGCAAAAACAATAGCTTTAGAGCTAGTAAAATTGTTTTGTGAAGTGGGATTCCCAAGAGAGGTGTTGACTGACCGAGGGTCCAATTTTGTATCCAAATATTTGGCCCAGGTCTGGGATGCCTTTGGCATTCATCACGTGAAAACCTCAGCCTACCATCCACAATCAAACGGTTTGTTGGAGAGATTCAACCAAACTCTCAAACAAATGTTGAGAAGGGGGCTAGCAGGAGAGGTAAAAGAATGGGATATGTTATTGCCCTTTGCCTTATATGCCTGCAGGGAAAGAATTCAGGTGTTCCTAGGTGTAACTCCCTATGAATTGATGTATGGTAGGGCTCCACGGGGTTTGTTAGATATTTTGAGGGAACAATGGATTGATCCTGAATCAGGAAGTCAGGAGGTGCCACAGTTTCTACGTGACCTGAGAGCACGTTTAAAAAGGACCTCGCAGGTTGCTGAGAGGAACCTGCAGGACAATCAAGTGCGCCAGAAAGGGTGGTATGATAGGAAGGCCAAAAGCAGCCAATTAAGCATTGGTGAAAAGGTTTTGGTTCAAGTAGCAGGTACAGCCCCAAAATTTGAAGTACAGTGGAAAGGGCCATGGAAGGTTGTTAAACAAGTGAGCCCAGTATCTTATATGGTAGAAAATGCAAGAGGGCGTAGGCAGACCTACCATATTAATGTACTTAATTAAGTCTTGGAAGGAGAGGCCTGTAAATAATAATGACCCTGAAGCCAGTCAGGAAGTAAGTGAGCTTCAAAAAGATAACACTCTCGTAGGTATTACGGACTGTAGGAAAGAAGTTTCACCAGTTAAACCAGTCCGTAATAACTTAAGCAGGGGGGTATGTGATAAGGAAGCTTATCATAGCTCAGGAAGGAGCTATAGAAAAGGTGAAGTGACTCTGAACAAGCAACCTGTCAGTTCTGGTAGAAATAAGAAAACAGAATTTTCCCATAAAAGACTACCAGTCCCAGAATGCACCAGGTTTCCAACAGCCATTAGAGGAGCTGAAGTGAGGAAACGTGTGTTCAATCAGGAGGGCTATGAGGTAATCCCTAAGCACTCATCTCAAAGGGCAGGGCCTGATTCAGCACAGCTGCGCTGTGTTAGGGAGGAGCACTCATCTAAGCAGAATAAGAGTAGAGTTTATTCTACAGATGACCATCTTCATGATCACCTTGGATATCCAGAGAATTGTCCTCAGTATCCTGAGAATCAGTTTGAGTTTGATCATCAGTTTCATCTGAAGGATCATCAGAAGCAGAAGCCAAACCGGACGGACAGAGAGGGAAAGAGACCCTTTGGAAGAAGGAAGAGAAAAGCCTTTGAGAGGTCTAGAAGAGTCCAAAGCAGTACGTATACTGGGAGGTATTCCAAGGGCCAGCATACACCATTGGACTGGGGAAAGCCAGAGGAATGGTGCTGCAGAGCTAGGAATCACCAGAGGCTACCTGTGAGGGAGACGGCTGCACGTGGAAGGGACCCTAAGACTTGTGCCAGAAGGTATGTGAAGAGAGATCCAGTGTCCAGGGATCTGGATTGGAAGGCTGGACATAAGAACTGGACTACATACTGGCCAGGCTATATAGAGAGGAACTCTAGCAGCAATGGAAGCTCAGGTATGAACACTGATCTATGCCCTAGCTATAACCTTGAAAGACAGCAGGGAAACAAGTATTCTCCTGAAAATGCTCCATTGAGAGATTCATCTGTGCCAATCCATGATATTGAACCCATGCTTGTTGAACAAGGGGGAATAATAGCAGATGAGGATCCTGTTTATATGGACTGCTCTCTATCTAAACTCCGTTGGTAACTTTCTGTTATAAAGTACGGCAACCGTCACAAAGAAATACAAATTTGTTCTTTAATCTACTCAGAAAAGCTCCTGAAGCAGGATTTGACCCACACAGTGGAAGGCAAGCCAGTTAAGGGGTTTCAGCTGGTAACTGCTAGCAATTAAGCCTTACCTAATTGCTTGTGAGCTAGGAGAGAATCACTTCTGTATCTATGTGGGAAGTAATCAGAAGTTAACCTGAAAAGAACAGTTTGTTTCTTGCTTTGTGGCTTTTCATTTGTTGTTTTCCTGATTTTGACTTTGTTTTTCCAAGTTAACACTGAAAGCAAGTAACCTAATTTATGTGCTACCAAGCATATCTGTGTTGGGAGAAATAACCCCATAAATAAATATCTTATTGGCTTTACCCAAGAGCACAACTAAATTATTGTCAGCAGCTGTGTCTGGTGTGAATGAACTACATTGCCCACAATACCTTGCAAATCATATAGATATATGCACTTGACAAGACTGTGAAGATTCTCACCCAGGCAGCCGTCTGACAGTATTTACAATAGAATTACTTTATGTCCGGATTGTACTAAAAGGTGTTGTATTCTTCAAAGTGAGTGCTCCCTTTCAATACTCACAATTAGCAGACATATACATCTTTTACATTGTTTCTACATTGGGTTTACTACTACTACTATTGAACATTTGTATAGCGCTATAAGACATATGCAGCACTTCACAGACACATGTAAAAGATGGTCCCTGCTCATCAGAGCATATAATCTAGTTAAGACAGACAACACAGTAGCTGTAGACACGGATACATCTAAGGGGAATGATAAGGAAACATAAAGGAGAGACCTGGTGGGTCAAGATCCAAAAGCGGCAGTGAAGAGGTGTACTTTCAGACTGGATTTGAAAAGGGCCATAGAAGTCGCCTGACACCAAGACTCGGGTAGTCTATTCCAGGCATAAGGAGCAGCAAGGTGAAAGGAGAGGTCTGGAGTTAGCAATAGAAAAGAAGGGTGCAGACAGAAGTAATTTGCCAGAGGAGGGGTGTAGGCAGAGATAAGAGAGATTTACCTTCTTACCCATGTTATTTATTTATTTATTTATTTATTTAACATCTTTTATATACCGCACTATTGTCACCAGCGCGGTTTACATGTAACAAACATATACATACAAAGAACTGTAATGCATTTTACAAGTAACAGGGATTTTGAACTTGGGAATAACAAGGTACAACTATATAAGGCTAGTTAACTATATACAGATTATTGAAATACATTAGTCAAATTTGGATATCAGTTGGGGAAATGTTGTGTCCTTTTGGGTTTTAGCCTCTTTCCTTATGCATTCATGTTTGTCTAGGAGCGATGACATGTAGTTTAGGTTTGCTTATTTGTAAAGCTATTTGTTATTCATTATTATCATTTCAGTTTTTAATGTGATGTTTTTAAATATGTTTTTTTCATGAGACCTTTTACTTATATGTTCCTCATGATGTTCATTATTACTTTTAATTTTCTTTGTATTTATTTGATGTATACATGTTGATATTAGCATGTTTGTATTAAATATGTTTTTGTTTTTAACAAGGTCCCATAACCCCTGACGAAGGCTCCCACCAGCTGAAACACGGCCCGTGCAGGGAGGGACTTCTGGACAACCTAATAAAACCTTTTGAGATCTATTCTATGGTGTGGTGCATTGCCCTGGCTCCTTTGTATTCTACTTTTCTTCTACTTTCCATGCACCATTAGCATTGGCAATTTTCAAGCAGCAGTTGGTGAGAATATAGAAAATTTGAAAACATCGTCTAGCACGTATTGGTGCATTGGCAGTTACTGTATCAATAGTGATGAAGACAGAGATTTCTTCAGGCTCTGGAGAATCTGCCTGCATCTGGCAGCACTGCACCAATACTGTAAAAGCTATTGGTATGAATGCCAGTTGCATCTGAGTCACTTCATTTTCTCTACTGAATTGGAATAAAAAGCTTCTCTGAGGTACTAGACTGCTCCACAGATTAAGCCCCAACAGTAGCTTTTGGTGCTGATCAGTGTAAAACTCAGACATACTCATTTACAATACTGATTCAGAGACTGAGCAAATACAATAACTGGTGAGTCGGTTGATATAGTATTATCTGGACTATCAGAAAGCCTTTGACAAGATCCCTCATCAGAGACTTTTGGCAAAACTAAAAAGTCATGGGCTAGGAGGTGATGTACTATTGTGGATCAGAAACTGGTTAAAAGATAAAAAGCAGAGGGTAGGGCTAATGGCTAATTTTCCCAATGGAAAAAGGTGTATAATGGAGTACACCAGGGATCTGTGCTGGGTCCGCTGCTTTTTGAATATTCATAAATGACTTGGAAAAGGGAATAACGAGTGACGTTATCAAATTTGCAGATGACACAAAACTATTTAAGTTGTTAAAACCCAAGAGGATTGTGGAAAATTGCAAGAGGATCTTGATAAATTGGAAGACTGGGCATCCAAATGGCAGATGAAATTTAATGTGGACAAGTGCAAAGTTATGCACCTAGAAAAGAACAACCCAAACTATGGTTACACGATGCAAGATTCCACATTGGGAACCACCACCCAGGAAAAAGATATAGGCATCATCGTGGATAAAGAGTAGTTACTCACCTGTAACAGGTGTTCTCCAGGAGCAGCAGGAATCAGTCCTCACATATGGGTGACATCGATGTCCATGGAGCCCCCATGCGGAGCATTTCCCCAGCTTTCTAAGAAAGCCTTTGGGAATACACCCACGCATGCGCGCTCCCCTTCCCGCCCAAAGGTGCCATCTTGCTCAGTCAGATGACATATCTAAAAGACAGCACAAAAAACAAAATGAACTATGTACAACTGCAACTCCCAGGGGAGGAGGGAGGGTTGTGAGGACTGATTCCTGCTGCTCCTGGAGAACACCTGTTACAGGTGAGTAACTACTCTTTCTCCAGGACCAAGCAGGAAATCAGTCCTCACATATGGGTGACTCCCTAGCTCTGGGCTACCAGGAACCCAGTCTGAAAAATAGAGCTCCCTCTGTGAAGCCTCAGCATCAGGGAAAGAATTTTACTGAGAAGAGATCCCACCGGTAGCCCAACAAGAGGGCTGGAGGGCAAGAGTTGCCTAAACCTCAAAAAGATTTTGGAGTACTGCCTGACCAAAAGCACTGTCTCTATGGGACTCCCTCTCCAGGCAGTAATGGGCTGCAAAAGTCTGGCTTGAGGACCAAGTTGCAGCCCTACAGATGTCTGCCAATGGTACAGAACGGAGATGAGCTACTGATGCAGCCATGGCCTGGACATGGTGGGCTGTGACTCGACCCTGCAAGGAAAGGTCTGCCGCCCTGTAAGCCCAGGTGATACAGTCCGCCACCCATATGGACAAGGTACGCTTGGAGACAGGCAACCCCAAGTTGTTTGGGTCAAAGGAGCTCTTCTATGACCCTTAGTACGCTCAATGTAGAAAGACAAGGCCCTTCTACAGTCCAGGGTATGCAGGACTTCCTCAGCCCGGCTGGCATGGGGCCTAGGGAAGAATGTTGGAAGAACCACCTCCTGATTGAGGTGGAAAGAGGAGACTACCTTCGGGAGGAACTTAGGGTGAGTCCTAAGGACTACCCTGTTCCTATAGAAACGAGTGTATGGCCTGTCATAGACCAGGGCTTGAAGTTCACTCACTCATCTGGCAGAGGTCAGTGCCACTAGGAAAAGAGCCTTCCAAGAAAGGAAGCGGAGAGGACACGTAGCCATCGGCTCAAAGGGAGGGCGAGTAAGCTGTTACAAGACCACATTCAACTCCCACTCAGGGGCTGGTGGACGGAGAGGAGGCTTGAGCAAGAGCAAGACTCTGAGGAACCTGGACACCAAGGGGTGAACTGATAAAGAGTGCCCTTCCACCTGTGAGTGGTGGGCTGCCAGAGCAGAAAGGTGCACCAGAATTGGACTTAAGACCCTGATTAGACAAGTGCAGCAGGTACTGAAGCACCACTGGCACAGGACAGGAGAAAGGGTTCTCCTGGCATTTATCACACTACAAGGAGAACCGCTTCCACTTCAGGGCATAGGTCTTTCTGGTGGATTGCTTCCTAGAGGCCAAGACCACCTCTTCAACTTCCTGAGGCAGGCCCCAGGGAGCCAGCACTATCCTTGCAGCCTCCAGGCCATCAAATTGAGAGTTTTGAGATTGGGGTGCAGAAGGGAACCCTGATCCTGAGAAAGAAGATCGGGTTGCAACCCCAGAGGGAGTGGGGTGTCCACCGCCAGCTGTAACAGAAGCGGGAACCAGGGCTGTCTCGGCCATCTGGGAGCTACCAATATGACCAACACCCTGTCCCTTAGAATCTTGAACAAGGTTCGGGCCACCAGGGGCGTGGGAGGAAACGCATACAGGAGGCCCTTGGACCATGATATCAGGAAGGCATCCGCTGCAAATCTCGTGGGATGCGGTTGCCTGGAGCAGAACTGCGGCAGCTGCCGGTTCAGGGGACTGGCAAAGAGGTCTATGGATGGAAGTCCCCACTTCAGGAAAATGTTCTGAACCACCAAAGGGTGCAGTTGCCATTCGTGAGGCTGCAGAACCCTGCTCAATCTGTCCGCCAGGAAATTTTCCTGGCCAGGAAGATAGACTGCCCTGAGCCGCATATTGCGTCGAAGTGCAAAAGAGAATAAGGCCTGTGCCTCCTGACACTGGAGCCTGGAACCTGTGCCCCCTTGTTGGTTCACACAGAACATCGCCACCTGGTTGTCTGTCTGCACCAAGACAGATTGGTGGGCCAGAGTGTGAGAGAAGGCCTTGAGGGCTAAGCGTATCGCCCTGAGTTCCAGGAGATTGATTTGTTGCGTGGCCTCCCAAGGAGACCACAGGCCCTGTGTGCACTTGTCCAGACAATGTGCACCCCAGCCCTGCAATGAGGCATCGGTTGTGAGTACCACAGTGGAAACAGGTACCTGAAAAGGAATTCCCTGGATAAGGTTTGGGGAGTGTAGCCACCACTGCAGGGAGTTCAGGAAGGGTTTGGACACCTTTACTTTGTCTCTTAGGCTTCCTGTAGCCTGCTTCCACTGAGTCCTGAGACACCACTGTGCAGGCCTCATATGCAGGCGGGCATTGGGGGTCACATGCACTGTTGAAGCCATGTGGCCCAGGAGCCTTAGACAAAGTCTGGCGGATACCAGTGGGTTGGCTAGAAACCAGCTGGCCAAGTCCATCAGCCTTCCCACTCTGTCTTCTGGCAAGTAAGCCTTTGCGTGCAGGGAATCTAACCATGCCCCTATGAACTCCAGGTTCTGGGAGGGGAGCAAAGTGGATTTTGCGAAGTTTATGACAAAGCCTAGTTGTTGAAGGAGAAAGACAGTAAGGAGGGTGGCTTGCCTGGCCTCCTGGAGAGTCTCACCCCTGATGAGCCAGTCATCCAGATAGGGGAAGACAAAAATACCCTGGTTTCTCAAGTAGGCCGCCACCACCGCCAGGCACTTTGTGAAGACCAATGGGGCGGAGGTTAGGCCAAAGGGCAGTTCTCGGTACTGAAAATGGTTTCCTCCTACCACGAACCTTAGGTATTTTCTGTGGTCTGGATGAGTGAGAATGTGAGTGTACGCATCCTTCAGATCTAAGGAGCATAGCCAATCTCCCTGCTGGAGGAAGGACAGCAGTGTTCCAAGAGTAAGCATCTTGAACTTTTCCTTTTCCAAGAATTTGTTGAGATTTCTCAAGTCCAATATGGGCCGGAGACCTCCAGTTCTCTTTGGCACAAGAAAGTACCTGGAGTAGAAGCCCTGCCCCAGCTGGTGGGGAGGTACAGGCTCCACTGCCCTGTCTTGAAGAAGACCTTGCAGTTCCTGGAGAAGGAGTTCCTGATGCAGAGTAGGCCTTGGAGGCTCCCCTGGGAAGGAGGAGGGGGGTACTTGGTTGAAATGGAGCAGATAGCCCTTCTGTACTATGCTCAGTACCCAAGCATCTCTTGTGATGGGTGGCCACTGGTGGGCAAACAGGGCCAACCGACTTCCTGTGCTGATATGGGCCAGCAGAGGTGGAGAGGCTATGCAGTGGGAGTCAAAAAAACCCTCCCTGCTGAGTAGGAGCAGGAGCTGGAGGCTTGGGGGCTTTTTGCCTACGGGGCCCATGTCCCTGCCCCTTGGCCTGCTGACCCTGCTGGGGAGCTGGGGAGCCCTGATAATGAGGGAAATGTTTGTAGGCAGATGCCTTCCTCGGGTAAAAGGTCTTTTTCCCTGAACCCTTCTTCTTATGAGAAGGGGCAGAAGTTTTCCTGGACAACCTTGTCCTTGTCAGAGTCTTGGTCTCGAGCTCAGCGGCCTTTTCGGCCATGAGCTTGCCAAAGAGGTTTTCACCCCGGCATGGGACATCGACCAACTTGTCCTGTACCCATGGCTCGAGGTCTGATGACTATAGCCATGCCTGGCATCGAGCACCGATGCCGGCCGCCGTTACTCGGGCCGAAGCCTCGAAGCCATCGTAGGCCGCCCGGGAGATGAATTTGGAGCATTCCCGGATCCCCGAGGACAAGGACTTGAACCTCTGCAAAGGTTCCCCGGAGAGGCCAGCCGAGAACCCGGCTATTTCCTTAGCCAGGTCCCGCAAGTACATGCCCAGTACAGCTGGTAGGACTGGACACGGCAAGCAAGCATCGAGCCCTGGAAGCACTTTCTGCTGATGGCATCTAGGCTTCGGGCCTCCCAACCGGGGGGCACCGCGGAGTGCATCTTCTGGCTCTTCAGACGATGCATGGCCGATTCAACAACCATAGAATGGTGCGGCAGCTGCGCCTTCTGGAACCCAGGGCTCTTTCGGACTCGATACATGGAATCGATCCGCTTGCTCAAAACCAGCGTCGAGGCCGGTGCCTCCCACATTCGGAAGAGGAGCCGTTCCAGCATCGGAGGAACTGGCACAGTCAAGGCCTCCCTCAGGGGAGAGTCGTACTGTAAGGCATCGAGCTCTTCGGCTCGAGGCTCCTCCTCGGGATCCGCAGGAACATTCAAAGCCTTGGCCATGTCCCTGACAAACTCCAAGAACCGGGTGTCCTCTGGTGGGGACCTACTCCGGGGCTCGGACTGCGGTGAGTCCGAAGGGACACACCGAGTCCGAAAGGTATCGGGGGACTCCTCGTCCTCCGTCTCCCACGCAGACTCATCCGAGGAAGAGTCAAGGGGCTCTGACCGTGTGGGCTCTGGCAACACCCGCCCCGATGCCGAGGCCATCGGCGTCAATGCCCTTGGTCCCGAACAGGAGGTCGAGGGAGACCGTGACCGAGTCCCCAGACTCGGGCCTTCATGGCTTCGAGAACCAG
Source organism: Ichthyophis bannanicus (assembly GCA_033557465.1). Taxonomy (NCBI): domain Eukaryota; kingdom Metazoa; phylum Chordata; class Amphibia; order Gymnophiona; family Ichthyophiidae; genus Ichthyophis; species Ichthyophis bannanicus. Next base: position 476,686,333 of record CM066036.1, read on the forward strand.
CTCGGTCTCCGGGGTCAACTTAGACGTCGACATCCCGGTGGTCGGGGCAGATGCACCAGTCAGGCTGGCCATCAGCACCCGCTGCTGATCCATGAAGGCAGACAGTCTGCACATCAAGGCTGTCAGCCTGAGTCCAAGCTCAGGAGACTCAGCAGCCACCGACTCGGGCCCGACGTCAGCTCCCTGGGAGGAGAGTCCTCGAGGACAACAGGACTTACGTGCTCGACAGACTCCGGCTCTATACGAGACACCTTAGTTGGCTTCTCCAGCTCCAAAGGCCCGGGGCAGCGGTCAGGGGTCCGAGACCTGGCCCTCGAGGAACCAGGGGCATCCTCTGACGCCGCCCTCATGAGCTTTCTCTTCCTCTTATGCTCCCGACTGGGGGACCCCCTTTCAGAGGAACCCCGACGAAGCTCGGGGTCAGACTCCAGAGACATCGAGGCCTCTGACGAGGTCTGGGCTCGACCGGAGGCAGAGTCAGAAAAAATTCTCTCCTTCTGATGCTGCCGGCTTCTGAGTGCCTTAGTGGACATCTTTCCACACGGGACACAGACCTTGGGATCATGGTCCGGACCGAGGCAACGCAGGCAGCAGTCATGTGTGCAGGTAAGAGACATGAGCTTCTTACAACGATCACACTTTTTAAAACCACTGGAGGCCATCAGGGAAAAAAAGGCCCCCGTGAGGTCAAAAGACCGGCCCTCCAAGGAAAAAGAAAAAGAGCGCGAACGCGTGCCATGAAGGGCAAAAAACCGAAAAATAGAGATCGGGTCGATACCGGCGTACCAAACCCAGGCGGGAAGGGGAACCGGCGTCGAACCGGACAAAAAGAGAGTGAAAGAGATCACGTGATGTGGTGAGCTTGGGAAGTCACGTCTCTCCTGAGCTCCGGGCTCCCCTTGCTCCGAACCGACACAAAAGTGCTCATTTGTGAGTACAATCACCGGTTTTTAGTTCTCCCCAAGTGCTGAACATACAAGCTCTCTGTCCAAGGGAGTTGGGTGCGAATGGCGGCTGCGGCAGTGCGAGCCGGGCGGAGAGAGAAAGACCGAGCTGTAGGGGCCTCCAAAATGGCGGAATCGCCCCCGAAAGTGGGAGAGCTGCCATCTACCTCCCCCGGAGATTTCAGCTGCGGTCTCCAGCGCCCTATTTCTCCAATTTGAATCGTTACGGAGCAAGTTGGACGCAGTGCAGAGCTCCGTGGAGGCCTTCGGGGCTCGTATGCAGCAGGCAGAGACCCGTATTTCACAGACCGAGGATGCAGTGGAGAGACTGAGCCAGGCGCTGGTGCAGGTGCAAACCGCCTTGAAGGCCCAGGAGGAAAAATTAGAAGACCTCGAAAACCGCTCGAGGCGGAGCAACTTGAGGTTCCTGGGAGTGCCGGCTTCGGTGGGAGACAAGGATCTGCGGGCTTACATCGCCTCTCTGTCTGCCTCCCTGATGGGGGAGGAGGGACAGAGCTCTCAGATTGTGATTGAGAGGGCACATAGAGTGGGCCCCAAGATCTCCAATGACCCGGCGGCCTAGAGTGGTCCTGGCCAAATATTTGCAGTTTCAACATAAGGAGGCTGTTTTGCGGGAGGCCCGGAGACGAGGAACCGTCGAAAGAGACAACATCAAGCTCCGCATAACTCCGGACTACTCAGCGGCTGTGAGTAAGCAGAGAAAGGCATACGCACCGATATGCCAGAGTCTCATCGCAGCAAACATCAGATTCTCTGTGCAGTATCCAGCGCGCTTACACATGTTCCACGGAGGGAAGCAGAAGATATTCGGCTCAGCGGAAGAAGCAGCGGTGTATGTGGGGCAACTTGAGAGGCAGGCCCCGAAGCCGGGCGGCGGGTCTGCAGGCACGTCGTGACTTGTTGGACGGAACTTAGCCTGGATAGCATTGGATAACTTGGAGGGAGCCTGAGGGGCGCTGTTTCTCCCCCCCTTGGGGTGTGAGGCAGCGAGGGCCCCCTTTGAGTCCATGGTGGTGGGACTGCCAATTGTAGGTATCTCAAGGTTAGCAGCGTTTGTATTTGAGCTGCCTATGAGGACACAGTTGGCAGTTTTGTTTTGTTTTTTTTCTTTTCTTTTCCTTTTTCTCTTTTTTCTCTCTCCTTCCTTCCCTTCTTCCTTACTCCCTTCCTCTTCCTTTCGGGTATCCTGTATAGCGAGGGCTACAGGGGGGAGGGCTGCGGAGTAGTAGTACGATGCCTCATGCCTGTGGTACAGGGGACTAGGTAGCTATCTATACTACCTACATGGAAGGCTGCATTGAGGGGGGGGGGAGATTAATGGATATGTACCTGGGGATGGAACTGTGATTCTGTATTACTATGTTGCATTGTTGCCTGTTGAGGGGAGGGGGGTTGGGGGGGAGGGGGGACAGGGAGAGGGAAATTATTATTATTATTATTTTTTTCCCTCTTTAATGTTATAATCTGGGGTGCTACTTTGGTGGAATTTTAAGGTCTTTCGGGGGGACTACTGCCCTGCAGGGGAGCGGAGGAGCCCGGTCACATCAGGGTGATAGGGTAGTCCGGAGAGGACACTGGAGGTGGGACAAGGAGCGGAGGGAGAGAGCGGGGGGGGGGGGGTAGGGTTATAGGAGTGGAATGTGAACAGAGGGGGGAAGGGGTAAATGGGATGGAGGGGGGTATGGGGAGGGAGGGGGGCAAGGTAGTGAGCTTGCTGCTCTATATGGGCAGGTTCTGTATCTGCATGGTATCTCTAGGGGGAGGGTTCAGGTTGGGTGGGTAGCACACACTCTACAGCAGTATTCGTGTCCGACATGTCTACCATTAACCAAAAACAAAGGGGGGTTCCAGGCTGGGGGAACCCCTTGTGCGCAAATAGAGATGGCTGTGCTAAATGTTCTTGACACTGCCCCGTGACCCTGAAGATTATTACCTGGAATGTATGTGGATTGGGGAATCCGATTAAGAGATATAAAATTTTACAGGCACTAGTCAGGCAGCGGTGTGTGACATAGCACTTCTGCAGGAAACCCACCAGACGGCCGAGGAGCACAGTAAATTGCGTAGAGATTGGGTGGGACAAGTGTGGGGATCACCTGCTAGGGGTAAAAAAGGAGGCGTAGCCATTTTGATCCATAAGCGAATTCGTTTTGAGATGGTAACCGCGGTAGGCGACGAGGAGGGGAGATTCATGTTGTTATATGGGAACCTGGAGGGGAAACCCATGATTGTGGGTAACCTCTACGGGCCCAACGTGCTGGACCCCAGCTTTTATAGTGGCTTGGCCTCTAGGGTAGAACAGCTGCCGGAGTGGCCTCTGCTTCTTGGAGGAGATTTCAATGGAGTCCTTGATGTAGACTTGGATTCCTCTCGAGGGGAGGAGGCGAGGGATCGCCTTCCGCAGGCCCGAATGCTGCAGCGTTTTTGTAAAAGATTGGACCTGATAGATCCATGGTGGCTAGTGCACCCGTTGGAGAGGGATTTTACCCATCAGTCTCGAGCACATGGTTCCAGTGCTCGTATTGATTATCTCCTGCTATCAGGGGGCTTGTTTGCCCAGACGGGTGAAGTACAGATTGGCCCCATGGAAATCTCGGACCACGCGCTGGTCTGGCTGGAGCTGAAGTGGGGGGAAGATTGTACACGGTCGCGGATATGGAGATTCCTGCTGGAGTTATATCATGATGTTCGGTTTCAGCAGTTCCTCCAGCAGAGGTGGAGGGAGTTCGAAGGAGACCACTTAGCCCATAAAGATGACCCTGAATTAGTTTGGGAGACGGCTAAGGTGGTGTTTCGGGGTGAGATTATTGGGTACATGGCCCGGAAACGCCGGATGATAGCAGAGCAAATAATCCGCCTCGAACGATGGGTCACTGGACTACGACGCCTGTGGGCGCGGGCTCCGACGATGATAAATAAGAAAAGGCTGTGGGAAGCACAAGTGGATCTTAATGAACTTTTACATCAGAGGGCCAAGAAGTCTGCTCTTTACTACCGCTACAAATTACACTGCTTTGGGGATAAACCCGGGAAATTGCTAGCTAGATGCTTGAAGGGCCATCGCGGTTCATCGCTGATAGCGGCAATCCGGGATGATGGGGGTAAGTTACATAGGAAGAGCACAGAGATTGCCCATGTTTTTCCAATCATTGTACACTGCAGAATCTGTGCCTGGCATAGACCTGCAGGAATATCTGAAGGAATTAAATCTGCCTCAGTTGAATGAGGAGCAAAGGGCGCTGTTGGATCAGCCCATTTCTGTACAGGAGGTGCATACGGTAATTTCTAATGCCAGCTGTTATAGAACTCCCGGGCCTGATGGGTTAGGTGCGGAGTTCTATAAAATTCTCAAGGACGAGGTAAGCCCTGTGTTGGTTGAGGTGTTTGGTAGACGTACGGAACAGGGGGAGTTTCACTGGGGGAGCAATCATGCCTATATCACGCTGATTCCCAAGCCGGGCAAAGACCCAGTTCAAGCATCATCGTATCGGCCTATCTCACTGCTCAATTTTGATTTAAAACTGTTGGCGAAGATTTTAGCGGTGCGATTGGCAGGACTATTAGGCAACCTGGTACATGAGTCCCAGGTGGGGTTTGTTAAAGGGCGATATGCAGTCCGGAACATGCGTAAAATACTTGCCTCCTTGGATTGGGTGCATGACCGACAGTTGTCTTCCTTGCTTGTCAGTTTTGACGCTGAAAAAGCTTTTGATAGGGTCGATTGGCAATATTTGCGTGGTTTGCTCCCACGGTATGGTCTGGGTGGCCACTTCTGTAGAATGGTGGACAGTCTATATGTACAGCTGTCAGCTGGGGTACTTTGTAATGGGGTGCTCTCGGAGACGTTTCCCCTGGAACGGGGTACTAGACAGGGTTGCCCACTTTCGCCTCTATTGTTCGTACTTTCTTTAGATCCCCTGATACGGACCATAGCGGCCTCTCGAGAGATAAAGGGTGTTAGGATAGGGACACAAGAGTTTAAGATCGCGGCCTTTGCGGACGATCTCCTGGTGCATTTGCTCTCTCCGGATCAGTCCCTGCCGAGTCTGCTGGCGGAATTTACACGCTTTGGCCGCTTTGCGGGACTGCGAATTAACACAGACAAATCGGAGGCTCTGGATATCTCGGGGCGGCTGCGAGGGCGGTGGGAGGGGTTCCCTCTTAAATGGGCTGATAGGGAGTTTAAATATTTAGGTATTATACTTCCTAGACAACCCCATGTACTGTATGGTCGTAACTTGGCTCATATTTTCCGGGGTCTGCAAATTCAATTATCGGCATGGAGACACCTTCCTCTCTCCTTGTCGGGAAGGGTGGCAGCAATTCAAATGGTGATATTGCCGCGGATATTATACTGGCTTCAGACTTTACCGGTGTGGCTGTTAAGTCGAGATTTGCGCAAGTTGGAATCTATTTTTCGAACATTCTTATGGAAGGGGGGTAGGGCACGTATACCGTGGATTCGGCTGTTGGGGAAATGGAGAGAGGGGGGGATGGGCCTCCCCAACCTAAAGGTCTATGCCCTGGCTTGCCAGGCCAGGCATATTGGGGATTGGATGGGAGGGACGGATGTATAAACACCGAGGGACTTGGAGGAATGCCTGGTGGCCCCGCACTCCTTGATGGGGGTTTTACATGGGGCGGATCGTGATTTACCTAGTAGGATCGTATATAGTGAGCTGATTGGCTCGGCTAAAAAAACCTGGAAACAACTTAATATGTTTTGGAATGCTCCGTGGAACGCATCCAGTTGGTTACCGATACAAGGGAATGTACAATTTACTCCTGGCTCGGAAACAGCGATCTTCCGGGATTGGTTCGATAAAGGACTTCAGAATATAGGGCATTTAGCTGATCCTACTGGAAAATGTAAGTCCTTTCTGACTTTGAGTCGGGAATACGATCTGTCTTCTAAACACTGTTTTGCTTACATACAGGTCTCTCACTACGTGTCTTCCATACCGAGGGAGGCGTTGCGAATAGAACGCTCGGCGCAGATTATGGAATTTTTTGGAATGGGGGGGATAATCCGCCATCGATTTCGGAATTAAAGCTCCGACTGGATCGAGTGGGGGTAGTCCCAAATTATCGGACAGTAGAGGAAGCCTGGGAGGTGGAGTTATGTAAAGAGGTGCCTCCCGGAACAATTCGTATGGCTTTGAAACGGATAGTGAAAATTGCACAAGGGATAAGATGGAGAGAGGTTCAATTCAAATGTATTACTAGGGCACACTTCTCACCGCGGCGTGCGTTTCGTAGTCATATGACGACCGATGGTCGCTGTCCTCGCTGTGCGGAGGCCTTGGCGACGTTGTTGCATATGTGGTGGGAGTGTAGGTCCATCCGGCCCTACTGGATTCGAATTTCTCGGTTTTTAAGTGGTCTTCTGCAGAAAAGATTGTGCTGGTCTGCCGCCTTTGTGGTACTTGACCGGATCGATTTTCCAGGTCATTTGAGAGAAGGGGAACATTTGCTGATGCGCAAGGCCTGTCTGGTGGGGAAGGGGCCGCTCCTTCGCCATTGGAGAGAGCGGGATCCACCAACTTTTGGGGAATGGCGTAATTGTTTTCACCAATTCATGTTAACAGAGAGATGGTGGGCACGGAGCAGTGTCAAACGTTGGACAGCTTTTATGCTTGTTTGGGAGCCCTATATCCAAAGTTTAGGGGTCCGATGCCGCAATGAAATCTTACAGGTCGGTAGTTGAGAAGGCTACATGGGTGGATAGGGGAGGTAGTTAAGTGGACTACAGTTGTCGGATGCCACTGGATGAGGAGTGGGGTGTGGCTATGGGTGGGGGGAGGGGAGGGGAGGGGAGGGCAGGGCGGTGGGTGGGAGGGAGGGAGGGGGAGGGGATATATTGTTATAACCCACCTGTTTGTCTTTGTAATGAGAACTCTCCGGGAGGGGATCAGAGTACACCCCCCCCCCCCCGTGGAGATGATTGTATAACAGATAATGCTGTTGTATTGGTGGTTACAAATAAAATAATAAAAAAAAAAAAAGAGAGCGAAAATCGCAGAAAAAAATCAAACTTTTCCGTGTGACACGGACTCACGTCCGTTGGGCTCCACGGAAAGAGAAAGACTGGGCAAGGATGGCACCTTTGGGCAGGAAGGGGACCGCGCATGCGTGGGTGTATTCTCAAAGGCTTTCTTAGAAAGCTGGGGAAATGCTCCGCATGGGGGCTCCATCGACGTCGATGTCACCCATATGTGAGGACTGACTTCATGCTTGGTCCTGGATAACACTGGTCCCAGTGTGCAGCGGTGGCTAAGAGAGCAAATAGAATGCTAGGTATCATAAGGAAAGGAATGGAAAATAAAACAAAGGATATTATAATGCCTCTGTATCGTTCCATGGTGCGACCGCACCTTGAATATTGTGTGCAATTCTGGTTACCGTATTTTAAAAAGGATGTAGCGTTATTAGAAAAGGTACAGAGAAGAGCCACCAAAATAGTAAAGGGGATGGAAGGATACTCCTATGAAGAGAGACTAAAATGTTTAGGGCTCTTCAACCTGGAAAAGAGACAGCTGAGGGGAGATATGATAGAGGTCTATAAATTAATGAATGGAGTAGAACGGGTAAACGTAGATCGATTGTTTACATCATCAGAATATAGAAAGACTAGGGGACATGCAAAGAAGCTAAGGGGTAAACTATTTAAAACTAATAAGAGAAAGCACAGTTACTTACCTGTAAAAGGTGATCTCTGGGAACAGCAGGAATAAGTCTTCACATATGGGTATGTCGGTACCGACGGAGTCTGCGCGGGAACGCTTCCCAGCGTCCAATCAAAGAGCTTTTGGAAGCATCCCACCACGCCTGCGTGCTGCCTTCCCGCCTTTCCCAACTGCCTCTCCTTAGTTAAGTTTTAAAGCTGAGACAAAGAGAGAGAGAGAGGAAAGGAAAGATAGATAGAGATACAACTCCTGGGGAGGTGGGTGGGTTGTGAAGACTTATTCCTGCTGTTCCCAGAGATCACCTGTTACAGGTAAGTAACTGTGCTATCTCCAGGAACAAGCAGGAATGAGTCTTCACATATGGGGACTCCCAAGCTGAGATGCCTGGAGTCCCAGCATGTCATAGGTTGGAACATGCTATCCCCCACAACACCAGGCATCCTGAGGATGGAGGGTAGGAGTTGAAGAGAAAAAGGTGCTGTGGAACAGTTAACATAGCATAGGATTGCAGACAAGGAGTCCATGTGTGGATGATAATTGTCATCAATGATATTGCAAAGAAAAAATATTGCAATATGGACCTCCCCTAACAGGACTTCAGAGAAGTATGGAGGTTCATGGAATCTACTGGGGAACCCAGTAGAGGAACCTCGAGAAGGACCTCACTGTAAGTGGAGGTAGAAAACCTTTAGGAAAAGCAATGGAGGTCAGAATCCTGAAAGGTAACAGGTAACCCCAGTAGGAAAAACTGGGGTAGTACAAAAACGGTGGGCCTTCAGCGGAAGGCTTTATGATAAAAGCTGAACTCTTTTTGCAGCAGAGTGGCTCACTCTTAGGAACAAAAAGAGAAAGGCTAACTGATTTGGACAAACAGGCCCAGTCCTTGTGGGGAGAAAGGGTATGGGAACCCCTTGTATCCCAAAAGAAAGGACAACGCCAAAGGCGTTAGAGCCTGTGATTAGCTGAAGATCCGCAATGTCTCTCCTAACTGAGGTCAGCTGGGAGAGATATTGGAACATGGAGAGCTTCAGGGGTACCTAGCCTTAAGGTTATGGTAGGTGTTAACTACCACCAAAGTGGTTGTGAGTGTAGGACCCTAAAACATGCTGGAAAGCATAAGTATGGGTAAAGCCCATCTGTCGGAATCATATAGCTATATGAGCCTCGACAGTCAGGAAGATAAAGCAGAATACATATATACCGATAGTAAAATATCTCGACAGATACATATAGATATAGATATATATAGATATACATACATATATAAATATAGATATATAACATATAGATATATGAGAATATATCTATAGTGAGATATGAAGGGCATAAAATACACACAAATGATAGACATAGACATCTGTAAGATGTGTGCTATAGGTATGAATATATAGGCCTCTATATGGAAGCCTGCAAAGAAGCAGACAGAGATATGCCTACAAAAAGGTATTCACATAGGAAAATGTGGAGAGGAAAGATTCATCTAATAACAAGAAGGTGGAACCTACTTGAGAAGATATATAGAGAATCAATTCCCACTGGATATGGGTACAGGGATGCTAGGTAGTAGAATAACCAGGATGGTTACGTGAAAAGCAGAGGATGATATCAGTCTGCAGCCAGCAAGTCCCGAGTATTCTAGAACTCTAGCATGGTAAGTGAACAGAAGACGCATAGGAATGAGATACCATGCTGACCTGCTTAAGGGCAAAAAGGTATCATGCGTTCTTACCATGAGGACGAGCTGGAAGGAGAAAACAATCTCCAGGAACAAGCAGGAATGAGTCTTCACAAATGGGTATCGTCGGTACCGACGGAGCCTGCGCGGGAACGCTCCCCAGCGTCCAGAAAGAAGGGAGCATCCCACAGCGCCTGGGAGCATCCTGCGCGCTGCCTTCCCGCCTTTCCCAACCGCCTCTCTCCAGTTCTTCTTTTCCGCGGAGCCAGCAGGTCGTGTTCCTGTCACCGCTGAAGAAGTTCTTTATATTTCTTTATTTCTTTGGTCGCGCATCTGCCTTCTTCGACGTCGGACCGGTACCGCCGGTCTTTTCTTCTTTCTTCTTTAAAAAAAACCAAAAAAAACCCCTACTGTTTCCCACTTCTGTGCATTTTTTCCTTTTGGGCCTTAGGCCTAGAAAACTTTTCCTCATGGAAAAGCCCGCTTCCGGGTTTAAAAAGTGCATGAAGTGCAGCGGTACTCTTTCTATCACCGACACCCATGACTGGTGTCTAAAATGTTTGGGTCCTGACCACTCCATCACCGATTGTGAGTCCTGTTCCATGATGTTTGTCCTGTTCCATGATTGTGAGTCCTGTTCCCTTGATCTGTCAGCCGCTTTTGATCTTGTTGACCACTCCCTTCTTCTAGCTCGTCTACGGGAGGCAGGTCTCTGTAGCACAGTCCTTCACTGGTTCCACTCTTTTCTCTCCTCCAGGTCCTATTCTGTTCTCTCCACTTCTACTCCTCTGTCTGTCTCTGAACCCACTCCCCTTCTCTGCGGTGTTCCTTAGGGCTCAGTTCTAGCTCCTCTTCTTTTTAACATCATTCTCACACCTCTCTCTTTGCTGGTCCAACAACACGGGATTTCCGCCTTCTACTACGCTGATGACCTGCTCCTTCTCTATCATACCTCCCCCCTTTCCCTCGATCTCTCCCCTCTGAACACATGTCTCACAGCCGTAGCCAATTGGCTTACCACTCACTGCCTACACCTTAATCTCACTAAAACCCTGGCCATCTGGTTCTCCCGTGATAGTTCCCCCTCTCTGATCGCCCCCTCTTTCTCTGGTTCACCCATTCCCTTAGTCTCCTCCTTTCGCTATCTTGGGGTCCTCTTTGACCCCGGTCTGACTTTTCGTGATCACATCGCACACATCTCAAAGACTTCCTTCTACTTTCTACGTCAGATACGCGCCATCGGGCCTTTTCTCTCTACCCTCCTTCTGTCCCTGGTTATATCTTGCATCGACTTCTGTAACTCTATTCTAGCAGGTCTCCCCGCCACACAATTGCACCGCCTTCAACGCATTCAGAATACCGCTGCCCGGCTCATTTTTCATGCATCTTTGCGCGATCACATTACTCCTCTCCTCATCCGTCTCTATTGGCTCCCCATTAAATTCCGCATTCATTTCAAAGTCCTGGTGCTCCTTCACCGCGCTCTTCACACTCATTCACCTCAGTACCTAGCAGACCTTGTCCACTTCCACACCTCAGCTCGCTCCCTGCGCTCCCTCCACCTGAATCGCCTGCATCTTCCCTCTCCCACTTGTGCTCGCCTCCAATCCACCCGCTCCTCTGCGTTCTTTTCCTTGCCCCTGCCCTATGGAATTCTCTCCCTTCCTCTATCCGGCTCGAATCAGAACATACCACCTTCAAGAACAGCCTCAAAACCCATTTCTTTGCCCTTGCCTTCGACCTCCCTGACCCCTTCACATGATTTTGTCCTGTCTTTGCCCTTTCTGGCCTCCCCACATGTTACTGCCTTCCCCTTTTCCTTCTCTCTCTCTCCTCTCTATTGTCTTGTTGTATGAATCTGCCTGGTTTGCTTTCCTATCTGCCATTTTCCTTTTTCTTTTCTTTAATGATTTGTAATATGTAAACCGCTATGATGTTTTTTCGTTTAGCGGTATATTAAGCCAATAAACATAAACATGTCTAAAAGAGGTTGACAGAATCGAGCGGCCAAGCTCAGTACCCTGTTTCCCTCTGATGCAGCTTCGGTGGCATCGACATCTTCCAGGGATTCTTCTTCCTCCCATGGATCTCAGGTAACCAAACATAAGTCCAGCCGGTCCTCGAAGGGTAGATCTCCCTCTAAGTATCGAGATGCCTCCCGGCTTGCTCTCGAGGATCCCACACTGGCAAAATTACCCCGGCGGGAAGCTCTGGCTTCCAAAGCTTTATCTATGGGGTCACAGGTTGACATCGATGGCTCGGCCTCGACCGATCACCTGTTGCCATGTTCTGGGGTACCGGTGGTTTCCACTGGTACCAACATCCAGACATTGGTTGCGTCGATGGATCAGAATATTCTGACCATGCAGCGTGCCATTACGGCATTCATACAAGCTGCGACGCCTCCGGTACCGCAACAAACTCCGTTGTCGGTACCGGTTCCGGTAGCATCGACATCGGCTTCGGTGTCGACTACAGCGGTACCCTGTTCTGTGATGCCCATCGGTACCGAATCGGTACCGATCACTCCCGATGTCGATACCACTCGGTACGCGTATCGGGCTCTGCAGGAGCATCCAGACAGGCGATACTTCGATTCCTCCGAAGACTCTGATGAATCAGAGGCTTCTGTCGAAGCATCGGTACTCCTTCCTCAGGAGCCCTCTTCTCCAAAAAGAAGAATGTCTCCTCCAGAAGACCTGTCTTTTCAAGACTTCACTAGGGAAGTGGCCAGGGGCCTCTCCATTTCAGTGGCCCCTGAATCAGAGCCTAGAGCCAAGAAATTGGATATTTTACAATATCCTAAGGCTCCTAAAGAGGCAGCTACTTTACCAAATCATGAGATCCTTTATGATCACATGTTGGGCATATGGGAGACACCTCTCACTATCTCCCCTCATTCTCGTAGGTTGGACACCATGTACCGTGTTCCTCCTTGTCCTGGCTTTCATAAGACTCAGCTTCCTCACCACTCTATTGTGGTGGAGTCTGCTATGAAGAAGATAAAGAGTGCAAAAAGACACTCATCTAATCCTCCAGGAAGAGAATGCAGAACCTTGGATGCTTTTGGCCGGAGAATTTTCCAGGCCAATATGCTTGCTGCCAGAATAAACTCCTATAGTCTCTATATGGGGATGTTTCTAAAGGAAGTTACAGATCATCTGCAAACTTTATCTCCTTTTATCTCAGAAGATAAAAGGAAGGAGTTTCTCACCTGGCTTAAATATGCCCAGGATGTTTCCAAATTTTCCAACCGTGCAGCCTTTGACTCTTTTGAGTGTGCCAGCAGAGCCTCGGCTATTGCCATAGGTGCACGCAGAGTTGCTTGGTTACAAGCTTCTGATTTGGAACCCTGGGTCCAGGATGGATTAGGAAATCTTCCTTGTACAGGTGAAAACCTTTTTGGCAAGGATTGGCAAGCAAAGGCCACTCAGATGGATGCTGAGAATTCTGCCTTAGATAGACTTTCAAAGTCTACTTCTGCTCCTGTTAGAAAAAGGTTGTTCAAAAAGGCTTTCTTTCCCAAAAAGGAGAAATATTATCCTGTTTATGGTCAGCAGGCATCTTCTGCAGGTCGTTTTGCTGCAAAGCATCAGCAACAACCTAAACAAGCCAAGCCTAAGGCTGCAAGGACTGCTACGGCCCAACAGCCTCAGCCTCCTCAGGGTCTTTGACTTACATCTAGAGAACTTAGCCTTTCTGGCTCTAGAAGAACCAGAGCCTCTCACCATTCCAGGAAGGTTAGCCCACTTTGCTCCCAGATGGGAACAAGTCACAGCAGAGCAATGGACCCTCTCCATCATAAGGGAGGGGTACAAGCTTCATTTCTTAAACCTTCCTCCTCACACCATGGGGAGACAGTTCAATTCTCCAACATCTCTCCTCGACCTTCTGGGTCAGGAGATTGCTACCCTTCTTGCCCAAAGGGCAATAGAAGAAGTACCCCTTTTTCAACAGGGCTCAGGGTTCTACTCCCCCTATTTTCTTATCCCAAAGAAAACAGGAGGCTACAGACCCATATTAGATCTCAGAGAATTGAACAAGTTTCTATGCAAGGAGAAATTCAAGATGATTTCTCTCGGTGCTCTCCTTCCATACCTTCAGAGTCAGGATTGGCTTTGTTCTCTAGATCTCAAGGATGCGTACACCCATATCCTCATCCATCCAACACACAGAAGGTTCCTTCGGTTCCTTTATCAAGGAAAGCACTACCAATACAGAGTGCTTCCTTTCGGTCTGGCCTCTGCTCCAAGAGTGTTCACAAAATGCATGACAGTAGTAGCTGCATTTCTACGCACTCTAGGAATATTCGTATTCCTATATCTGGACGACTGGCTCATCCGAGCTCCGTCCCAGTCAGAGGCCCAGACTTCCCTAGCCTGTACAAGGCGTGTTCTTCAGTATCTGGGACTTGTAATAAACATCCCAAAATCCCATCTCACCCCTACTCAGTCTTTAGAGTTCATAGGGGCCTTGCTGGATACCACAACTGCAAGGGCCTATCTTCCCCAGGCCCGTTGCCTACGTTTGGTGCAGTTAGCCTCACAAATTCAGTTAAAGTCCCATTTAACTGCTCGAGAAATGTTACAACTGTTAGGCCACATGGCATCCACCGTGCATGTGGTTCCTTACGCTCGCCTTCACATGAGGGCAGCTCAGTGGACTCTGTCCACTCAATGGACCCAGGCATCAGGGTGCCTGTCAGACAAAATAGCAACCTCCAGTCGCCTCTTCTGGTCTCTCCAGTGGTGGAAGTCCACTCAAAATCTGTTGCTGGGGTCCCCCTTTCAACAGTCGCTACCCCAAGCAACCCTTACAACAGATGCCTCTCCAAGGGGTTGGGGAGCTCATCTACAAGATCTCTTCACCCAGGGCATCTGGTCTCCACAAGAGACATCTCTACATATCAACCTCTTGGAGCTCAGGGCAATTCTTCTAGCTCTCGGAGTCTTCCACACCCTGCTCAGCTACAAGACAGTCCTCATCCACACGGACAACCAAGTAGCCATGTTCTACGTGAACAAGCAGGGCGGGACTGGCTCTCTGTTGCTTTGCAACGAAGATTTGAGATTGTGGGCCTTCGCCAGAGAGCATCAAATTCATCTCGTGGCAGTGTATCTTCCAGGGGTTCAAACCTCTTGGGCAGACAGACTCAGTCGAGTTCTGCTTCCACACGAATGGTCCCTCCATGGGGACCAGATAGCCAGGATCTTCCGAATTTGGGGAACCCCGGACATAGACCTGTTTGCAAGTCCGTGGAATGCCAAACTTCCCCGGTTCTGTTCCAGGATTCCGTGTCAGGGAGTTCAGGCCAGGGATGCCTTCCTCCTCCATTGGGGGCAAGACTTCCTCTATGCCTTTCCACCCATTCCCCTAATTTCCAAGACACTGTTCAAACTTCAGAGAGACAAGGGGTCTATGATCCTCATAGCACCACATTAGCCACGCCAGGTGTGGTACCCTCTACTTCTGCATCTCTCTCAAGCTCCCTCCCTGGGCTTGGAATCTGCTCCAGACCTCCTGTCCCAGGAGGAGGGAACATTGTGGCACCCAAATCCCCAGTCTTTTCATCTCAGAGCCTGGTTGCTGAAGGCCTAGACCTTCAAGATTTGCATCTTTCTCAGCAGGTGAAGGATATCCTTCATGCTTCCAGAAAGCCTTCCACTAGACGTTCCTATGCTTTTAAATGGAAAAGGTTTACCATTTGGTGTGCACAGAAGGGTCTTAACCCCCTTGCAATACCTCTGAATTCTTTACTAGAGTATTTGCTGCATTTATCCCATGCAGGCCTTAAAAAAATTCAGTAAGAGTCCATTTGAGTGCTATTGCAGCATCCCTTAAGCCTCTCAATGGACAGCCTATTTCCTCTCATCCTCTTACTGCAAGATTCATGAGAGGCCTTCTTTTAACTAAAACTCCCATTAGACCACCTCCAGTGGCATGGGACTTGAATTTGGTTCTTGGCCAGCTTATGAAGCCACCCTTTGAACCCTTAGCCACTACCTCCTTGAAATGTCTTTCCTGGAAGGTTACTTTTCTCATTGCAATCACCTCAGCTCGCCGCATCAGTGAGCTGCAGGCCTTGGTAGCTAATCCTCCTTATACAAGGTTCCATCATGACAAGGTAGTCCTCAGGACTAATCCACACTTTATGCCTAAAGTGATCTCACCTTTTCATCTGAACCAGGAGGTGTATTTACCTGTCTTTTTTCCAGGACCTCATGCATCAAGTGCAGAGAGGAATCTCCATACCCTGGATTGTAAGAGAGCGCTCGCTTTTTACTTACAAAGGACACAGCAACATAGAAAGTCCTCTCAACTCTTTGTTGCTTTTGGAGAACTCTTCCAATTGGATTGCTCAGTGTACTTCTTTCGCCTACCAGAGTAAGAACCTTTCTCTGGAGGGCCATGTCACAGCTCACAATGTGCGGGCCATGGCAGCCTCTATGGCTCATCTGAACTCTGTGTCCATCAACCAAATCTGTCGAGCGGCCACCTGGGCCTCGGTTCATACCTTTACAGCCCATTACTGCTTGGACAAGGACTCCCGCCGGGATGCCTTGTTTGGTCAGGCTGTTCTCAAACACCTGTTCCATACCTAATCAACTCCTACCCCCCATCCCTGGTTGGATGCCCGAGATCCATGGGGGCAGATAGAGCCCTTCTCAGGGACTCACAACCTTGGAGATCTCCCTGGCATCTCTAGCTGGGGAGTCCCCATATGTGAAGACTCATTCCTGCTTGTTCCTGGAGATAGCACAGTTACTTACCTGTAACAGGTGATCTCTGGGAACAGCAGGAATATGTCTTCACAACCCACCCACCTCCCCTAGGAGTTGTATCTCTCTATCTTTCCTTTCCTCTCTCTCTCTTTGTCTCAGCTTAAAACTCGAACTGGAGAGAGGTGGTTGGGAAAGGCGGGAAGGCAGCGCGCAGGTGCTGTGGGATGCTCCCAAAAGCTTTCTTTCTGGACCCTAGGGAGCGTTCCCGCGCAGGCTCCGTCGGTACCGACGATACCCATATGTGAAGACTTATTCCTGCTGTTCCCAGAGATCACCTGTTACAGGTAAGTAACTGTGC
Source organism: Ichthyophis bannanicus (assembly GCA_033557465.1). Classification (NCBI taxonomy): domain Eukaryota; kingdom Metazoa; phylum Chordata; class Amphibia; order Gymnophiona; family Ichthyophiidae; genus Ichthyophis; species Ichthyophis bannanicus. The sequence continues at coordinate 476,702,739 of CM066036.1, forward strand.
TTTCCCTATTGGAAATACTATGGACCAAAGCAGGGAATTAGCAACTCCTTAAGCTTTCACATAAGAGGAGGCCTATGTCCCTTATATTAAAAAGGAGAACTTTTCTAGTCATGGGAGACATGACTGAAAAAGCCTTTTTTCAACCATCTAGTATAGCTGTTGGAGAAAAAGCCCCCCATGCTCTCTAGCAAGGGCCCATAGTGGAGAGCTTCTCTGTAGAATTGCAGAGAGCATGATGCAGGAGAATGAGGAGATAGAACTGGCTGCAGGAGAGCCAGTACCTATGTCAACTATGCTGCCAAACCCAGGGGAATGGAGATGGCAGAAAGAGAAGACAATCCAACAAGCTTGTAGTGAAAAAATTTCCAAGACAGATGACAGCACTGACTTGGAGCCACTACTAAGACCAGATAGAATGTTAGTGGAGGACAAATCTGGTTGCTGGTGGACAAGAACATCAAGGCTCCTGCATTGGCAGCTGCTTGCCAGACAGCAGAAGAATGGTACTGTTTAAAAACAGAAAGAACAGACAAAGCAAGAGTAGAAAACTCTGGACGTGTCTGATGAAGTGCTTCAAAGTAAGATTGAAAAAGAGGAGTCAACTCAGAGAAGAGAACTCCGCACTGGAAAAGTAAGAAAACTAGAGAGGCTGAAGAAAAAGCCTTCCAGTGAAGCAATACCGCTCTTACAGAGGAAAAACCTGGTAAGAGGGTAAAGAGAATGGAGCTGAAGAAAACTTACGAAGTAGTAAGTTTATAGAAAGGAAAAAGACATGCTGGCACAGGAAACTATTGTTTGATAGTGGATAGACCTCTTTCCCTAGCAGGAAAAAGAGGAGAACCCTGTGACCTAGAAGCATGAACATCCTGACAGCTCATAGAACATAGAAAGAATGGATGTCTTTCGGGAAGATATCCATGTTTAGGATTTAGAATGACAGCAGTGGATTGCTTCTATTGAGAAGAAGCAACTGCAGATTCTAATCCCAAGAGTCACAAGCATCTGATGGATTGATCAGAAACCCTGTGGTTGCTGGGTTTGCTGAGCCTGGTGAGAGGTTGAACTCTGCAGACCAGGACGATGCTTCCCCTGTTTGGGAACATCTGTATGATGGGCAGATGATGCATAAAACCTTCTTCTCCTATGGGAAGAAAGTTTGGCAGGACATTTCCTACCTACTGGGACAGAAGAAGGTGCAGAACAGCCCCTAGGAACAGGTAAGTCAGTGGAGAACTGAGTAACCTGACGTAAAATCTCCTTGTTGAAAAGATTGTCTCCAGTGCAAGGAGTATGTCCCAGTTTGTGCTGTGCCCATTTGTCCAAGTCTGAAGCTTGGAGCCAGGCTCTACGTCGTGCCCCTATAGTTATAGCAGAAGTTCTGCTAACAGACTCAAAAGTGTCTAGGGAAGCACGAGTAAGAAACCAAGAGATATTCTGGAGATGCTTGAGCAGTGAAGAATAGTCTGCACTCTTAGACTCTGAAAGGGAAGGAGTCAAAAGATGTAATTGCTTTATGACCTCCTCAAGAGATAGACTCATATAGAAAATATATGAGAGAATTCTTGCAGAAAGCATAGATGTCTGGAAGGTTTGACGTCCAAAGGCATCAAGTCTCTTAGACTCACGACCTGGCGGATAAGAAGAGTGCTTTTTCTTGCTCTTTACCCACCTCATTGCTGATTCCACAACTATGGAATGATGAGGAAGTTGAGTCTTTTGAAACCCTGGAGAGGGGGGCACCTGATATAAGAGATCAGTTGCTCTGGAAGGTGAGGGTACCCTTAAAGGTGTTTCCCACATTCCTAGAAGGAGATCCTGCAAGGAATGATGCAAAGGAAGCATTATGTTCTCCTTTGTTTTGGTAGAGAAAGAGAGCCCTGTGCAGGATCATGTCCTGGGATAGGAATGGCAAGAGATCTTGCTATATCCAGGAGGAAACTCTGAAAAGAGGGTTTCCCAACAGGAATTTCCCTTGGACAGGTTAGATCTGAAGAACTAGCCTGAGCACCGACAGAGCTATCCAGATATATAGGAATAGAAGATCCTGCACAGGGCAGTGTGGAATGCTTAAAGGATGGTCGCTGGTATTGGCTGTCAGGAGCAGCGACCGTCATTACCACATTGTCCATGCCAGGTATCGACTCCAAGCTTGGCATAGAAGGGAGCGATCCTGTTGAAAAAATCATGGTAGGAGTTGGCCACGATGCTACTGTGGATACCGGTACCGATGCGAATACCGGTACCAATGTCGGATGCGAGCCCGACAAAGACATCGGAGCAGTCATCGGTGACAGTTCAATCGGTACCGAGGTAACCGAAAACCTCCGGGTGCTATCCTCGGTACCGAGCCACCGGTATTGATCGGTGTCGGTACCAAAGAGTATTGGTACCGAGTCTTCCAGACTAGAGAGCGATTCTAAACTCGGCATCGATAAGCAAAGCATGGAAGGCACCGACCGTAAGGGTAATGAGGACATCGATACCGAGTTCGGTACCGTGTCTGATACCGGTGAATGAAGGTCAGCTAGTGGCAACTCAATCGGCTTCGGGGGAACCGAGAGTTGCAGATCTGAATCATCGGAACCGAGCCTTCGGTACCGCCGAGAGCCGGTACCAAGGCGAGTCGGTACCCAATCCTCCAGACTGGAGATCAATTCCAGACTCGGCATCGAAGGAAGCGAGGCTATCTATGCACGTCTGGAGGGTACCGACGTCGGTGGTAGTATCGGTGCTGGTACCGATAATGAAAGGTCAGTCTGGAGTGTATCCACTGGTCCCGAAGGCACCGAGGACGCCAGAAGACCATCCCTGGTGAGGAGTGTTTCATCCAACACCAGTGCCGATGTCGGGGTATTGGTACCGCTCGAAGCGGATGCCACCACCGGACACGGCTCAGGTATGTTCTGTGAGGGGTGAACCCCAGGAACAACCTGAAACCCCTGAAAGGCTTTTGAGACCGAAGACTCCCGCTGGGGTTTTGAAGCCAGTAGGCCCTCGAGGGCAAGGCCGGAGCCGTCTACATGCTGTGCATGAGACCTACCACTCGAGGGCTGGCTAGTCTTAACAGACTGTTTGTGGGTTACCTGATCCTGTGTAGAAGAAGGGGACGGTGCCCCGAAGCTGGAGGGAAACCGTGTATCGAGGGAACCTCGATAATGAAAACCTCTTCTCACTAAACTGTTGTCAGGACCCAAGCAGGTTAGACACCGACTTCGAGGGTCTAAAAATAAAGTTGTACCGCCACAGTTTGAACATTTCTTGGAGAAAGTGGCTGGCGGTTCCATGAAGGAAAAAGAAGAGGCCTAAAAGGCCTACGATACCGTGGGACACTATGAAGAAAAAATATTCCTTGAAAAAGGAAGATTTTACAAGAAAAGAAAAGAAAACACCGGCGGTACCGGTGGCGTCGGGAAGACAGCCGCGACCACAAGAAAACTAAAGAAATAAAACAAGAATTTTCTGCGATGACAGCAGGACGTCCTGCCGACTCCGCGGAAAAACGAAAACTGAGGAGAGGCAGTTGGGAAAGGCGGGAAGGCAGCACGCAGGTGTGGTGGGATGCTTCCAAAAGCTCTTTGATTGGACGCTGGGAAGCGTTCCCGCGCAGACCTCCGTCGGTACCGATGTACCCATATGTGAAGACTCATTCCTGCTTGTTCCTGGAGATAATATTTTTTCACTCAATGTGTAATCAAACTCTGGAATTTGTTACCGGAGGATGTAGTAAAAGCTGTTAGTGTAGCTGGGTTTAAAAAAGGTTTGGGCAAGTTCCTGGAGGAAAGGTCCATAAACCATTATTAAAAGGGACCCAGGATATCACTGCTTGACCCAATACAAGAATTGAGGAACCTGTATCTTTTGGGGAAACTGCTAGGCACTTATGACCTAGATTGGCCACTGTTGGAAACAGGATAATGGGCTTGATGGACCTTAGTCTGACCCAGTATGGCATATCTTATGTTCTTATGACATCAAAACCAATTTAAATATCTTTTATACTTCAACAAATAACAAGGGGGGAGGGAGGACCTACATGGAGCAGCAGGTACAACTCTAAACAAAGGCATAGAGGGAAGTAACCTGCACGGAGTGTAAGTTACAAATACTCTAGCCACCTTACTGGGCAGACTAGATGGACCATACTGGTTTTTATCTGCCGCATATACTGTTATTACGTTATGTTACTTAGATTTACAGTATGTGGTGCTTTCTAGAATTGAAGCCGTCCCATTAAGCCATATACCGTGTAATTTGGGACGTTAATATGGTGTTAACCCAGCTATTGAAAGCTCTCTTTGAGCCACTAGACTTCTGGGGGCCTTAGTACCTTGCCTGAAAAGGCATATTTTTGTTAATGGTCAAACTGACCCTTAGAAAATTCACTCAGATTTTTGTTCCTATAGTTCCTAAGAGAATTGAAATAGCCAGCTAAATGCACACTGTCTAATTAGTTAGCAGATTGCATCTCTTTCTGTTATGCCCATTCAGGTCTGCCTATGGACATGCATGTCAACAGTCATAATCTTAGATCTGTGATTGCATCAGTGGCCCACCTGAAATCAACCTCCACAGAAAAGTCAAGACCTGTAAAACTGATGTGCCATTCAGTCCACATACTTGCATACCATTACCATTTGGTTAAAACTCCAGACATGACATTAGGTTTGGTCAATTTGTTTTGCGAGATCTTTTTGATGTTTAAAGTTTAACATCATTAGTACCTGGATATCTCTCAAAAAAAGGAAAGGTTTTAAAATGGTTTTTACTCCACAAAAACATGTTTGCCTGTTAGCTGTGTTATGGTTATTCAACCATATGTGAGATTCACATATGTGAGACGTATGGTCTGTTTTACTTCAAGAAAGGAAAAACTGTTTACCTAGAATCGGTGTCCTCCAAAGATAGTAGAATATCAACCTTCACAAAACTCTCCTGGCTTCTCTTGGAGTGTTTTCTCCAATTATAGCTATATGCCAAACTGAAAGGGCCCCTGCATAATGCAGGACAGCCCACATAGGCTCAACAGAGAAAGTTAGAAAGATCTTGCAGTTTCTTGGAAACACTGTCATGCTGGGTTCCATCTGTTAATTTCTCTCATATATGAGGATTAATATCCTGCTGTCTTTGGAGAACATTTGATTCAATTTATTCCTCAGCACACTAGCCCTTTTAGTACAATCACTATGCTTCTCTGGTCACTACTTTGCTGACAACATTCAGCTTGTAGCATATTTGGATCCACACACTCCAGACCTCCAGCCTTTAAATAGCTGTCTCTCTGCGGTCTCACATTGGCTAGAAGATAACTCAGTTCTAAAACTCAAAAATCCTAAATCTAAAACTCAGTCCTACATAATCCAAGACAATGTGGATAATGTATTGATCCCAAAAACCCTCAGTTGCTCCCACCCTTTTAGGTCTCATTCTCCTTCTCATCTCTACTAGGAAAATCTTACACAGTCACATTGACTCACAATTATCATTTGAATTGCAAATATCTACAGCTGCCAAGTCTTGCTTCTTCTTCCTCAGAACTATCCATTCTCTCTGTTCCTTTTTAGATAAGTCAGCATTACTTACTTTAGTATTCTCTTTAATCATCTGTCATTTAGACTACTGCAGTGCTTTATACAATGGCCTGCCCCTTCCATCGGTCATTTAGACTTCTGCAGTGCTTTATACAATGGCCTACCTACATCCATGAAACATCTACAGTTAAATCCAAATGCTACTATCAAATTCACACATTTAAACAAAATATGATCAGGTTACACCTCTCGTAAAAGAACACCATCAACCTCCTAACATAGAAACATAGAAATATGATGACAGAAAAAGACCACATGGCTTATCTAGTCTGTCCTTCCATATCAACAACTACATAGAAACATAGAAATATGATGACAGAAAAAGACCACAAAAAGAAAATGCCTCAGAAAGCCCTATCAAATAACCCCACTGTGGGATCAAACCCATGACTTCTGTCTCCACAGGCAGTGAAGTAACCAGTGGGCTACAGCTCTATGGGTACAGAACTGTACCCATAGAGCTGTAGCCACATATGGGTCCATAAATCATAAATCATATAAAATTTAAGGTCTTACTTCTGGCTCATAAAGCTTTCTACTCTGACATCCCCTCATATCTATCAGACTGCCTAATTTCTTATACTCCTTCTAGAACACTCTACTCACAGGGCCATAATCGTTTACTAGTTCCTTCCAAAAATCTAGCAAGTCATCAGTCTACATGCCAATCTGCTTTCTTCTTCCTAGTTCTGGCTTGATGGAACTCCCTCCCCTCTGTACCTAAGACAGAATTCTCACTTAAAAAACTCAAAAAGAACTTAAAGCTTATTTTTTGGATGGTTTTCAGCATGCCCAGACAGTTCAGATGGTTAGGGGATGAGCTGTACCCATAAACACTCTTTCATTTTTAACATTCTTTCCTCCGTTCTATCTTTTCATTTTCCACTATAAGGTGAAATTAGACTTACCTGCTAATTGTTGCTCCTTGAGGAACTCCAGTCTAGTCCCGAACCTCTGGGGTTGTGCTCCTCCTCCAGCAGCTTGGAGACTGAGAAACGTCATCCTTTTCTGATGACACTGGTATATCCTCAGAGGATCCGCCTCCTCACTCCAGTAACCTATTGACAAAGCAGACTCACCAGAGCAACAATTAAGTAATAAAAACAATAAGTAGTAAAAACACTATGAACAAACTGTAACTAACTGAACTAATACCTTTTAAGGGAGAAAGTATCTCTTCTATTGATCTCCCCCTATTCCATATTAACTTTTGTTAGAACCACTTAGGCCTGCCCTCCCCTTTTATGGAGGATAGTGACCCAAACATCATCCCCAAGCCTAGAAGCTTCTTACTCTTACCTGTTATATCTCATCTGCTTCAGGCATTAGCTCACAGAAAAAAACAGGAAGGGTTACGGGACTAGACTGGAGTTCCTCAAAGAACAACAATTAGCAGGTAAGTCTAATTTCACCTTTCTTATCGTCCCTCCAGTCTAGTCCCGAACCTCTGGGGATGTAACAGAGCAGTGAAAGAAATCAACGGTAAGGACCTGCTAGACCAGCCTGAAGCACTGCTGATCCAAAACACGTATCCCTTTCCCCCTGAACATGCTTAACAAAAAAATTTAATGATGACCAGGTAGCTGCCTTACAAATTTCCACCGCAGGTACTAAACGGAACCCTGCCCAAGATGCTGCTTGCGCCCTAGTCAAATGAGCTCTTAGCCCTTCTGATACCACTTTACCCTTCAGAACATAAACGGATGCTATGGCTTCTTTAATCCATCTGGCGATGGAAGCTTTTGATGCTGCCTCTCCTTTTCTCGGCCCTCCAAACAGGACGAACAGTCTATCTGACCTGCGGAAACACGCCGTCCTTTGGATATACTTCTTTAATGCCCGACGAACGTCCAAGAGATGTAGCTTTCCAGCGGAGGAACCCTCCGCATTCTGACTGAACACCAGTAATGAAACCATCTGATTCACGTGAAACGCCGAGACTACTTTGGGCAAAAAAGATGGTATGGGACTCAAAACCACCTTCGTATCATAAAAAGACAAAAAAGGTTTCTTACAGGACAAAGCCTGTAATTCTGAGATTCTACTAGCCGAACAGATAGCTACCAGGAACACTACCTTGAGGGTAAGGTCCTTTAATGATACTGTCGATAAAGGCTCAAACGGCTCTCGCCCCAATGCCTCTAATACGAAAGGGAGATTCAACCTTGGTACTACCTGTGTATGTGGTGGCTTCAAAAGAGACACCGCCCTTAAAAACCGCTTGACATCTGGATGACCACCTAGCACTTCTCCTCCTATCTTTCCTCTATAACAGGACAATGCTGCTACTTGCACTCGCAAGGAAGCGTCCGCTAAGCTCTTCTCCAAACCATCCTGTAAAAATGCCAGCACCTGCGGAATCAATGCTCTTAATGCCTCAAACTGCTTGTCAACACACCATGCTTCAAATACCCGCCAGATGCGAGCATATGCTAAAGAGGTAGATCTCTCCCTTGCCTTCAACAAAGTGGTAATCACTGATGCGGAGTAGCCCTTCGTCTTCAGCCTAGCCCTCTCAATAGCCAAGCCATAAGCGAGAACCTATCCACGTGAGGCATGTGCAGTGGACCCTGAGATAACAGATCTGTCCGAAGAGGAAGGCACCATGGCTTCTCTACCAAGAGCCTCATCAGATCCGTGTACCAAGGCCGCCTTGGCCAATCCGGCGCTATCAGCATCACCTGTCCTCTGTGCCACTCGATGCGCTGCACCACATTTCCTATTAATACCCAAGGCAGAAACAGGAGCTGCTCTTCCGGCCAAACCTGTATGAGAGCATCCAGGCCTTCCAACATCCTTTCTCTTCTGCTGAAAAATCGATTGACCTTTGCCAACTGGAACGTTGCCATGAGATCCATTACTGGCATTCCCCAACGTCGCACCAACATCTCGAACACGTCCTGATGGAGGACCCACTCCCGCGGGTCCACTTTCACTTGACTCAAGAAGTTGGCCTCCACATTGCCCACTCCCGCTACATGTGCTGCCGACAAAGCCAGCAGATTTACCTTGGCCCACTCGAACAACTGTTCAGCCTCAGCTTCCATTTTAACACTGCTGGTACTGCCCTGCCGATTGATATTGGCCACTGCAGTCACATTGTCGGAAAACACCCTGATGGCACTGTTGTGAAGATAAGGCTAAAAAGCTAGTAGAGCCAGCGTCACCGCTCTCAATTCAAACCTGTTGATTGACCAGGCCTTTTCCTTATCGGTCCACTGACCCTGGGCGAACCTTCCTTGGAAATTAGCTCCCCAGCCCAAAAGGCTGGTGTCCGTCATTAGAGGTAACCAACAAGGCGCTTCCAAAGGCATCCCCTTCTCCAGGCACCCTGTAAGTAACCACCATTGAAGAGCTTGCCGCGTCTCTGGCAGACAAGGCAGCCTTCGGGACAGAGGATCGTTTTGATGTGATCATCGCCTGAGCAATACCCTTTGCAACGGTCTCATGTGGGCTCTCGCCCACGGGACCAGCTCTAGAGTCGCCGCCACGGTCCCGAGCAACTGCAGATAATGCCATACTGTGGGAGTTGTTCTGCTCAGAAATTGCCTGACTAGCCTCCGCAATCCCTTCGCTCGTTGTTGCGGCAGAAAGATTCTTCCCACGTTTGTATCGAACTGAGATTCCAAGTATTCTAGACGTTGTGATGGAATTAATTTGCTCTTTGACATATTGACCACCCAACCGAGACTCTGTAGGAATGCTACCACTCTGGCTGCAGCCGATTCACTTTTGGCTCTGGACTTCGCTCGGATTAGCCAATCATATAGATAAAGGTGCCCTAGAATGCCCTCCTTTCGCAATGCTGCTGCTACTACGACCATCACCTTCTTGGTGGACGTCCATGGCGCTGTAGCCAGCCCGAACGGCAAGGCCAGGAATTGAAAATGGCTCAGAGGAACTGCAAATCTGAGAAATTTCTGATGTTCCTGCCGTATAGGAATGTGTAGGTACGCTTCCGACAGGTCCAGGGAAGTAAGGAACTCCCCTTTTCTTACTGACATGATCACCGACCTCAGAGTTTCCATACAAAAATGAGATACGCGAAGGCAACGATTTACTCCTTTGAGGTCTAAAATTGGCCAAAAAGTCCCTTCCTTTTTCAGGACTACGAAGTATATGAAGTACCAACCGAAGCTGCATTGGTCTGGAAGCACCTGTACCACTTCCTTGAGGTCGAGCAGCCTCTCTACCATCTCCCTCACTGCGGCACACTTGGCCGGCGCCTTGCATGGAGACTGTACGAACGAATCCTTCACCGGCCACTGAAACTCCAATGCATAACCTTTTCGAATGACCTCCAGCACCCACCGGTCTGATGTAATTTGGACCCAGGCAGGGCAAAAATTCCGTAGCCGACCTCCTACAGGCACCAGATCTACCTGGGTTCCCCTGACTTCATTGCGACTTTCGAAGATTTTCAGAGGAGGAAGAGGCACCAAAACCCCTTCCCGCTCCCCGAAAGCCACAAAACCCCTGGTTTCTGTTGGGAAACCATCCTCTTTGAGCTTGACTGAACCTTGGGAAATGGAACTGACAAAACTCCCTCTGCTGCCCCTTGGATGTGGGAGTCGACCGTCCCTTCTTTTGTTTGTCTTCTGGAAGTCTGCCATCCTTGGACTCCCCCAGATCCTTCACCAGTTTGACTAAATCTTCCCCAAACATTAGCTTTCCCCTGAAAGGAAGCTTATTTAGCCTGGACTTGGAAGATCCATCCACTGCCCAATTGCGCAGCCAAAGGTAACATTGAGCCGCTACCACCAATGCCATGCTTTTCGATAACCCTCGAATGAGGTCATAATGGATATCGGCCAGATAAGCCTTTCCTGACTCCAGTCTGGATGCTTCCACAGTCATGTCCTCTCCCTGCTCGCCTTGAACTCATTGTGACCAGCGAAGGCAGGCTCTCGCCACCCACGCTCCACAAATAGCTGCCTGAATGGACAGAGCATTGATGTCGAAGACCTGTTTTAACAAGGTATCCAGTTTCCTGTCCTGGGTATCCTTGAGCGCCGCACTTCCTTCTACTGGAATAGTAGTCTTCTTCGTAACCGCCGAGACGACTGCATCTACCTTGGGAGACAAACAATTCCTGATCCTGATCCACCAGTGGGTAAAGATGGCCCATACCTCTGGACCCTTTTAGACTTGCCTCTGGCATGTCCCACTCTTCCTGAATCATCTCTTGAACCACTGTGTGCACCAGAAAAGCTCTCTGAGTCTTCTGAAAAACCCGCAGTAACGAATCTTCCAAAGTAGCATCCTCCGCTGGTCCAGGTGACGGCATATTAAGCGCCTTTAGTGTCTCTGAAATGAGTGCCGGTAACTCGTCTCTCCGGAACACGTGGACGACCCTAGCCTGGTCCTCTCTGTCCATGCTCTCTCCTTCCTCCAAGTCGTCATACAATTCCAAGTCGGGATCTCCCTTGTCAGAGTGAAGCCCCTCCGAGGCCACCAACTGTTCCTTCTGCTCCTTCTTCATCCTGGCCCTCTTTGCCAGGCTTCCTGTTGCCCCTGCACTCAGAGGGGTTCCAGGTCTCTTCTCCCCCAGCTCCCCATCTGTGGAACTTGTTGCTAGCCCCTTCTGCAGGCCTCCGAATGCTTGCTGCATAAGCGCCACAAACTCCGGGGAAAAGATTGCTGCCAGTCCCCCCGGCAAGGACGCCTGTGAGGAGGGGAGATCTAGAGAAGAAGAAGGCCCTGCTATGGGCTCCCTCAGTGGCAAATCCAGGGAAACTGGCTCCTGCAGAGCTATTGGGGCCACTTGAATCTCAGCTCCCCCTTCCAAGGTGTGCTCCATAGCCGCTGCCTCTTGAACACACCCCCTACAGGCTCCTGTCTCCGACACCGCTCCTCTTCTAGTTCTGCAGACTAAGCACTGCGGTCTAGAAGGCATCCCGCTTGAGCGGTTATGCCGAGTTTCACCACTGAGGAAGTACTGAACTCTAGAAGCCTATAACTGAAAACGAACTCACTCATTCAGACAATTTTTTTTTTATTACAAAAAACAATCTGTAGCCTTTACCTAAGTGCCCCGAGCCTGAAAATGAAATGTAAACCCCAAAACTAAGCTTCCTGCTGAAAAAACAAGCCTCTGCAGGCCCCGAGGCAGCACCGGTGCTTCCCGCGCTGCCAACATGCGGTTAGGCCCACTGAACTCAACGCGATTAAATCTAAGTCCTATCTCTCCTTAATTGTTCCTCAAGTGAGCTCGGACCTCCAGGATCACCAATCCTCCAGCTGCTTGGAGACTGAGGTAACTGGAGTGAGGAGGCGGATCCTGTGAGGATAGAGTAGTTACTCACCTTGACAGGTGTTCTCCAGGAGCAGCAGGAATCATTCCTCACATATGGGTGACGTTGGCGACGACGGAGCCCTCGTGCGGAGCATTTCCCCTGCTTTCACAGAAAGCCTTTGGGAATTGCAGCGCGCATGCGCGGTGCCCTTCCCGCCCAAGGGTGCCATCTTGCTCAGCCTTCTTTTTTCCGCGGAGCCCAACGGACGTAGTTCGTTTTTCCCCGAGGGAAAAGTTGATTTTTCTCTATTTTTCTATTTTTTCTCCGGTTCGACGCCGGATCCTTTTCCCGCTCAGACCGATATGCCGGTATCGAGTCCTTTCTCTCTTTTTTCGGTTTTTGTCCTTTGTGACTGGCGTTCGCGCCTTTTTTCTTTTTCCCTGGCAGACCGGTCTTTTGACCTAGCAGGGGCCCTTTTTCCCCCAATGGCTGCCAGCGGGTTTAAGAAATGTGATCGGTGTAAGAAACTTATGTCTCTTACCGACACACATGACTGCTGCCTCCGTTGCCTCGGACCCGATCATGACCCGATGATCTGCGGTCCGTGTGGCAAAATGTCCTCAAAGGCCTTGAGGAGTCGGCAGCACCAGAGGGATAGAATTTTTTCTGACTCCGCGTCCGGCCGGGCCCGGACCTCGTCAGAGGCCTCGACATCTCGGGACTCCGGCCCCGAGCAGGGTCGGGGTTCCTCTGAGCAGGAGTCTCCTTCGCGGGAACATCACAGGAAGAAGAAACCCGCGAGGGCGGCGTCGGTGGACGCTCCTGGTTCCTCGAGGGCCAGGTCGCATAGCCCCGATAGCCGTCCCGGGTCTTCGGAGTCGGAGAGGCCTGCCAAGCATCCTCGTGTCGAGATGGAGTCTCCTGGACACGTAAGTGCTGTTGTCCTCGTTGACTCTCCTCCGAGGGAGCCGACATCGGGCCCGACGCCGTCGGGGCCCAAGTCGGGGGCTGCTGGGTCTCCTGAGCTCGGACTCAGGTTGACAGCCTTGGAGAGCAACTTCGCTGCCTTCATGGAACAGCAGCAGGCATTGATCGCCGGTCTCACCGGTGCATCTGCCCCGACCACCGGGACCTCGATGTCCAAGTCGATCCCGAAGGCCGAGCCGATCCTTGAGTCCATGCGGGCTCGAGTCGATCCTCGGCCACGGTCTCCCTCGACCTCCCGTTCGGGGCCGAGGTCGTCGATGGCGACACCCTTGGCGTCGGGGCGGAGAGCATCGGTGCCCGCCCGACTGGAGCCGCTCGATTCCTCCTCCGAGGAGTCGGGCTGGGAGACGGAGGACGAAGAGTCACCCGACACCCATCGGACTCGGTGTGTCCCCTCGGACTCACCCGAGTCCGAATCTCGGAGACGGTCCCCACCGGAGGATACCCGGTTCTCGGACTTCGTGCGGGATATGGCCAAGGCCTTGGCCTTCCCCGCAGATCCCGAGGAGGAGCCTTGAGCCGAGGAGCTCGAGGCCTTCCAGTATGACTCTCCCTTGAAGGAGGCCTTTACTGTTCCGGTTCCTCCGATGCTGGAGCGGCTAATCTTCCGCATGTGGAAGACCCCGGCTTCGACGCCGGTGTTAAGCAAGCGGGTCGATTCCATTTATCGAGTCCGCAAGAGCCCCGGGTTCCAAAAGGCACAATTACCGCACCACTCCATGGTTGTGGAATCGGCCATGCATCGACTGAAAAGTCAGAAGATGCACTCCTCGGTGCCTCCCAGCCAGGAGGCCCGGAACCTGGATGCCCTCGGTAGGAAGTGCTTCCAGGGCTCTATGCTTGCTTGCCGTGTCCAGACCTACCAGCTCTACATTGGCATGTACCTCCGAGACCTGGCAAAGGAGATTGCCGGGTTCTCTGCTGGTCTCTCCGAGGAACCTTTGCAGAGGTTCCAGGCCTTGTCCACCGGTATTCGAGAGTGCTCGAAGTTTATCTCTCGAGCAGTCTATGATGGCTTCGAGGCTTCGGCCCGAGTAGCTGGGGCCGGCATCGGTGCCCGCCAACAGGCTTGGCTACAGTCATCCGACCTCGAGCCATGGGTCCAGGACAAGTTGGTCGATGTCCCCTGCCGGGGTGAAAACCTCTTTGGCAAGCCCATGGCTGAAAAGGCTGCAGAACTCGAGACCGAGACTCTGACCAGGACTAGGCTTTCCAGGAAAACCTCTGCCCCTTCTCAGAAAAAGAAGGGCTCGGGAAAAAAGATCTTTTACCCGAGGAAGTCATCGGCCTACAAACAGTACCCTCATTATCAGGCCTCTGCAGCTCCCCAACAGGGTCAGCAGGCCAAGGGGCAGGGTCAAGGGCCCCGTAGGCCGAAGACCCCCAAGCCACCAACACCGGCCCTGCTCAGCAGGGTGGGGGTTTTTGACTCAAACAGCATAGCCTCTTCTCCTCAGCTGGCTTCTCTCAGCACAGGAGGCCGGCTGGCCCACTTTGCCCACAGGTGGTCAGCCATCACATCAGATACCTGGGTCCTTCATATAGTCCAAAGGGGCTATCTTCTCCATTTTCACCAGGTACCTCCCTCCTATTTTCCAGGGGAGCCTCCAAGACTCCCTCTGCACAGGGACCTACTCCTTCAGGAGTTGACAGGTCTATTAAAGGATCAGGCTGTGGAACCGGTGCCCCACCACCTGAGAGGTCAAGGCTTTTATTCCAGGTACTTTCTGGTACCAAAAAGAACAGGAGGCCTCAGACCCATCCTAGACTTGCGAAACCTCAACAAGTTCCTGCAGAGGGAAATGTTCAAGATGCTTACCCTTGGAATCCTGCTGCCCTACCTCCAGCAGGGAGACTGGCTATGCTCCTTGGATCTAAAGGATGCGTATACTCACATCCTTATCCATTCAGACCACAGACAATATCTCAGGTTTGTTGTGGGAGGAAACCACTATCAGTACAGAGTGCTTCCCTTTGACCTGTCATCCGCTCCCAGGGTGTTCACAAAGTGCCTGGCATTGGTGGCGGCCTACCTGCGGCTTCAGGGTCTCTTTGTGTTCCCGTACCTGGACGACTGGCTCATAAGGGGCCAATCTTCCCTGGAGGCCAACCAGGCCACCCTTCGCACTGTAGCTCTGCTTCAACACTTGGGGTTTGTCATAAACTTCGCAAAGTCCACTTTGCTCCCGTCCCGAGTTCATAGGGGCCAGACTAGACACTCTTCAAGCAAAGGCTTTTCTGCCTCTGGACAGGGCCCACAGGCTAATGGATCTGGCCAGCCAGTTTCGCAGCAATTCCCTGGTCTCTGCCAGGCAATTCCTACTCGGCCATATGGCTTCCACAGTTCATGTCACCCCCAATGCCCGCCTGCACATGCGACCTGCTCAGTGGAGCCTTCGCACTCAGTGGCATCAAGCCTCAGGGGGCCTAGCGGACTCAGTGCGGATCTCCGACCTCCTGGTCTCCTCTCTGAAATGGTGGCTTCATCTTCCAAATCTGTTGCTCGGAGTGGTTTTCCAATCCCCCCCGCATACTCAGGTGCTGACAACCGATGCCTCTCTTCTCGGTTGGGGAGCACATTGCCAAGGGACATGTACTCAGGGTCTCTGGACCCCTTGGGAGGCTGCTCAATAGATAAACGTCCTGGAGCTACGGGTGATACGCCTAGCTCTGAGAGCCTTCTCCCACCTCACCTCTCACCAGTCTGTACTGGTCCAGACGGACAATCAAGTTGCCATGTTCTATGTGAACAAACAAGGAGGCACAGGCTCCTTCCTTCTCTGTCAGGAGGCACAACGGCTGTGCTCTTGGGCTGTCAATCACGGAATCCTTCTCAAAGCTGTCTACCTCCCAGGTCAGGAAAATTACCTGGCAGACAAATTGAGCAGGATCCTGCAACCACACGAATGGAGATTGAACCCGTCGGTGGTTCAGCAGGTCTTTCTCAAGTGGGGACTCCCCACCATAGATCTTTTCGCCAGTCCACTGAACCGGCAACTACCGAGATTTTGCTCCAGACAACCGCATCCTCTCAGAGTAGCTGCGGATGCATTTCTGATCTCGTGGTCCTCAGGCCTACTGTATGCGTTTCCTCCCACACCACTTGTGTCCAGAACGCTGTTCAAAGTCCTCCGGGACGGGGCTTCATTGAGGCAACCGTGGTTCCCACTTCTGCTACAGCTAGCGGTGGACACTCCTCTTCCTCTAGGGTTTCAACACGATCTCCTGTCTCAGGATCAGGGGACTCTCTTGCACCCCAACCTCCAGTCCCCTCATCTGATGGCCTGGCTGCTGAAAGGGTAGTCCTAGCTCCCCTACTACTGCCTCGAGAGGTGGAAGATGTAGTCTTGGCCTCTCGGCGTCAATCCACCAGGAAGTCCTACGCTTTTAAGTGGCATAGATTCTCCACATGGTGTGCTCAGCACAGTGAGAATCCCTTCTCGTGCTTGGTAGCGGTAGTGTTGCAATATTTGCTCTACCTCTCCAATCTGGGCCTTAAGTCTAACTCTGTCCGAGTTCACCTTAGTGCTCTCTCCGCACACCACTCACCGGTGGACGGCAGGCCTCTTTCCAACCACCCTTTGGTGGCTCATTTCCTCAGAGGCCTTCTTCTGCTTAAGCCTCATTTGCGTCCACCGGCCCCTGAGTGGGATCTGAATGTGGTCTTACAGCGGCTTACTTGTCCGCCTTTTGAACCTATGGCTACCTGCCCTCTCCGTTTTCTCTCCTGGAAAACTTTATTTCTGGTAGCTCTCACCTCTGCTAGGCGAGTGAGTGAACTGCAGGTTCTAGTGTCTGATCCTCCTTACACTAGGTTCTACCGGAATAGGGTAGTCCTACGGACTCACCCTAAGTTTCTTCCTAAAGTTGTCTCACCTTTTCACCTCAATCAGGAGGTGGTTCTTCCGACCTTCTTTCCCAGGCCGCATGCCAACCGGGCTGAGATGGTCTTGCATACCCTGGACTGTAGGAGGGCGTTATCCTTCTACCTTGACCGTACGCGGGAGCATCGGAAGGCTGTTCAGCTTTTCATTTCTTTTGACCCCAATAAGTTGGGGCTCCCTGTCTCCAAGCGTACGTTGTCCATATGGGTCGCTGACTGTATCGCCTGGGCTTATGGGGCAGCCGGCCTCTCGTTGGAGAGTCGAGTCACGGCTCACCGTGTCAGGGCGAAGGCTGCGTCAGTGGCTCATCTCCGCTCTGTTCCGTTGGCATACATCTGCCGGGCCACTACTTGGTCTTCAAGCCAGACTTTTGCGGCCCCATTACTGCCTTGAGAGGGAGTCCCGCAGGGACAGTGCTTTCGGACAGGCAGTACTCCATAATCTCTTTGGGGTTTAGGCAACTCCTACCCTCCGGCCCTGGTGTTGGGCTACCGGTCGGGGGCGTTCTCAGAGAAGATTCCTTCCTTCTGTGCTGACGAGCTAGAGGGAGCTCATTTTTCCGCTTGGGGTCTCCGGTAGCCTTAAGCTGGGGAGTCCCATATGTGAGGACTGACTTCCTGCTTGGTCCTGGAGAAAGAGTAGTTACTCACCTGTAACAGGTGTTCAGGAGCAGCAGGAATCAGTCCTCACAACCCTCCCTCCTCCCCTTGGAGTTGCAGTCATATCATTTGTTTTTGCTAATTTTTTGCTGTCTTTTAGCTATGTCATCAGACTGAGCAAGATGGCACCCTTGGGCGAGAAGGGGACCGCGCATGCGCGCTGCAATTCCCAGAGGTTTTCTGTGAAAGCTGGGGAAATGCTCCGCACGAGGGCTCTGTCGGCACCGACGTCACCCATATGTGAGGACTGACTTCCTGCTTGGTCCTGGAGAAATACCAGTGCCATCAGAAAAGGATGACGTTTCTCAATCTCCAAGCTGCTGGAGGAGGAGCACAACCCCAGAGGTTCGGAACTAGACTGGAGGGACGATAAGGAAATTTATATTTATATTTTATAATTTTAAATTCTGTAAACCGCTTCAACATTCCAGAAAAAGGCAGGATAACAAATTTTTAATAAACTATAAACAAATTTGCTATACCTGCATGGAGGGAGTACTTCCAGGGGTGGGGTGTTGAAATGTGTGAACATCTGTACTTTTAACTGAAAAAAAGTATTCATACAAAAAGGAGGTACGAGTATAAGGATTAGCACAAAGTGTGCAAGTAAAAAGTAACTGCATACTTTGCAGCTATATAAGTTGTTTGAAAACTTTCTCCTGAAAGACATGGTTCAGCTGTGAAAATATTCTGCCCTCTTTCGAGGGTAATAAAAAGAGTTTGATATTCAAAAGGATTTAAACAGTTAACTTCAAAGTTAACTGCATAATTTAAAAAAAAAATACAATTCAGGGCCAACACATTTCTAGGCCAGATAGTTTGTCATTTGTTCATAACTATCTGTACAGGAGGAGAGAGACTGGGAGGTGTTCCAGAGGACAGAACCAAAGGTTGTACAGACAGCACCAATATTCAGCGCTATCTGGATAACACACAAATATTGTAGCTGTCCTAACTTAAAATGAATAACTTATCTGTTTAAGTTTTGGACTGCATATTTTGTGGTCTGATTTAAACAGTGTGACTGAAAATATCCAGATATCCATTGTGTAAAGATAGTTATTTGGGTATCTTTACACAATGGCCACTCCAATGAAAACTGACCCCATTTTTTTCTTTTTTGGAGAGACTGTCTTTCTGGGACATTTTTAGGGTGGAGTGGGCAGGGCACCTGCCTCACTTCTAACATAACATGGGGCTATGAGGGTATAACTGAAAAAACTCCATTGTTGCCAACTACAATCCCTGGTTGCAGCGCTTCATCCAATGATTTGTACTTAAAAGCAGGAAGCAGTTGTAGAGGAACTGTGACTAGTGGATCTACTAGTGGTAATGGGCCTGGTCAGAGATCATATCTCTTTCAGTTGCCAAGAGAATAATTTTTTTTAGGGCAGCATCATATTTGCTCCCAGTCTGAGAACTGGATCTACAGTTCGTGGCTCTCTGCGAACTACTTAGTTTTAAACATCTCTAAAACGGCTGCTGTTTGGTTCACCCACGGTTCCCCCACCCCACCTCTTACACCTGCTCTCTCTGGTGTCTCTATTCTCACAGTATCTAAACTTAGATATCTAGGTGTCATTCTTGATAGCGCACTCACGTTTCATGACCACATTTCCTCTATTTCCCAGCGATCTTTTTACTGTCTTCGGCAAATCCGTGCAATTCGTCCTTTTCTATCCCCTCAGGCACTCACTACCCTTCTTCTTTCATTAGTCATAACGCGACTGGATTTCTGTAATTCTATCTATGCCGGTATCCCTAAATATCAGTTACATCGTCTACAGTTAATTCAAAACACGGCTGCCCGGATGCTCCTTCACGCCTCTCCACGCGATCATATCACTCCCCTTCTACAACACCTCCATTGGTTGCCACTACAATTTCGGATCCCTTTTAAAGTCCTCACCTTGGTACATCAAGCCATTTACCTTCACAGACCTCAATACTTTTCCGATCTACTCTCTTTTCATGTCCCCACTCGAAGCCTCCGGTCCATCCTTATCAATCGCCTCCACCTTCCGGCCCCCTCCCATGCTCATCTCCAATCCACCCGTAAATCAGCATTCTTCTACCTTGGTCCCTCTCTCTGGAACTCACTACCCACTGCCTTCAGATTGGAAGAATCATACCCTAAGTTTCGTTCCCTTCTCAAAACTCACCTATTCTCTTGTGCCTTTCCTGGATCTAACTGACTTTCTTGACTTTAATTCTCCATTTTCTGCTGTCCTCTGTCTCTCCCTCTCTCTTCCTTAAGTAATTTGTAACTTTCTTTTTCTGTTTCCGACTTGATGTTTTTTATTAATATTGTAAACCGCCCCGATGTAACGGGGTGCGGTATATCAAATGTTTTATAAACAATAAACAATGGGGAGGTTTAGGACTGGTAATGGGTTATGGGGGGGGCTAAGACTGGTAATGGGCTATGGGAGGGGTTAGGACTGGTAATGGGCTGATGGGGGATTAGGACTGGTAATGGGCTATGGGGGGCTAAGACTGGAAATAGGCTGATGGGGGGCTAGGACTGGAAATAGGGTGATGGGGGTAGGACGTAATGAGCTGATGGGGAGGTTTAGGACTGGTAATGGGTTATGGGGGGGGCTAAGACTGGAAGTGGGCTGATGGGGGAGGGTTAGGACTAGTAATGGGCCATGGGGGGATGCTAAGACTGGAAGTAGGCTGATGGGGAGGTTTAGGACTGGTAATGGGTTATGGGGGGAGCTAAGACTGGAAATGGGCTGATGGGGGTTAGGACTGGTAATGGGCTATGGGAGGGGTTAGGACTGGTAATGGGCTATGGGGGGCTAAGACTGGAAATAGGCTGATGGGGGGGTTAGGCCTGGAAATAGGGTGATGGGGGGGTTAGGACGTAATGGGCTGATGGGGGGTTAGGACTAGTAATGGGCTATGGGGGGGCTAGGACTGGAAATGGGCTGATGGGGGGTTAAGACTGGTAATGGGCTGGGGGGGTTGCTAGGACTGGAAATGGGCTGAGTGGAAGGAGGGCTTGAACTGCAAATAGCTGATAGGGACGGGGGCTTGGAATGGAAATGGGTTGTGAGGGGGAGGGAGCTAGGACTGGAAATGGGTGAGTGGGGGGGCTAGGACAGGAAATGGGCTGATGGAGGGGCTAGAATAGGACTGGAAATTGGCTGTTGGGGGGGTGCTAAGATTGGAAATGGGCTGTGGTGGGGGTTTGGATTGAAATGGACTCATGAAGGGGCTAGAACTGGAAGTAGGCTCATGGGGGGCTTGGATTGGAAATGGGCTGAGTGGAGGGGAGCTAGGATTTGACATGGGCTGATGGGCTCATGGGGGGCTGGGATTGGAAATGAGCTGATGGAGGGACTCGGATGGGACTGGAAATAGATGGGGGAGCTAGGACTGGAAATAGGCTGATGGTGGGTCTAGGATAGGACTGGAAATGGGCTTATGGGGGGCTAGGACTGGAAATGGGCTGATGCGGGGACTAGAAGGGAGCGGATGCTGGGTGGGACTAGAACTAGAATGGAGCTGATGTTGGGGGAGGATTAGAATGGGATGGAGCTGGGAGAGTGAAATGGAGAGGGAAAAAATATTTTGTGTGGGAGGGAAGACAAATCTACAATTGGCCGGATATTGGGAGAGTAAGTGGGGATTGAGAATGGAGGAGTAAAATTTGAGTAGATGAAATAGGAATGAGGAAAGAGCAAAAGGAGAAAGATTAGTATGTTAAAGCAGATGTAGAGAGAGAATGGAAAAAAACTAGAAGAGAGAAGAAAAGACAAATGGACAGCAGACGATGGAGAGTTAGCGGAAGACACAAAGAAACCAGAAGAAAGTGACTGGAGCAATTGCAGCTGAAAAAAAATGCACAAAAGGTAGAAAAATATCTCTTTATTTTGAATTTATTAATTGGAATATGTCAGCTCTGGGAAATGTGCATCATTAACGTCTGCGCTTTGTTTAGTACAAGAGCAAATTAATGTATAGTTTTATTTCTACAGTGTTGTACATTCCAAGTTTGGCTTTTGGGATTCCCAGTTTAATTATTGTCTTCCTGTTTCTAAATTGTGATTCCTTGTTTGGTGATGGTCTATGTTCTGCATGTGTAACTGAGCTGAGGTATTCTGTTTATGTAATTCCTATTTGACATTGCCACTTGTTCTCTTTCCCCAGTAGGTCATGTATTGTTGTTCTCTGAAATGTATTGGTTTAATATTTGCAGCGTTTCCTTTTGATAGTTAGGGTATGGTGCTTTATGAGTCCTGGTAGTGCTGTTAGGATACGGCGGGTTTGCTATGGGTTCTAAATGGGCAGTGTTTGTAGTAGTTCCTAATGTGTCTGGCGGTTGGCACTGGATTATAGTAATGTAGAAGTCTTTTAGTCTTTCTTTATTCATACACTCATTAAGAGGCATGTTTACTAAAAGTTAGTGTATGGTAATATTATGCAAATATCTATGCAAATGAGGCCCCTTATGCAAATGAGGCCCCGCACTGAGTCTCCGCACATGGCCCCGCACCCCCCCTTGGGCCATCCCTGCTTTTATCCATCCTGCTAATTTCTGCTTTTTCTCTTTCCTGGTTTTACCACTATTTGTCCACCATTTTCTCTTCCCCCACTGCAGCCCTACTAGTGCTAATAACTCTTTGCCTCCCTCCCCAGCATGGCTGCACTACCACTGCCACTACTTTCTCATTTTTAAACCAGGATTTTACAGATGCTATATTTACAATATGAAGGGGAAAAGTTTCAGACAGGCTTGTGTTGCTCCAAACCTCTTTGGTACTTTGTACCCAAATACCTTGTAATTAATTTTCAAAGTGCTATTACACTTTGTAAGTGCAGGTGTATGACTGGATTTTCAAAGGGAAACACCCTGTGTGGTTTCATTTTGAATATACATGGCAACCTGTACAGCACAGTTACTTACCTGTAACAGGTGATCTCTGGGAACAGCAGGAATAAGTCTTCACATATGGGTACGTCGGTACCGACGGAGCCTGTGCGGTAACGCTCCCCAGCGTCCAATCAGAAAGCTTTTGGGAGCATCCCTCAGCGCCTGCGTGCTGTCTTCCCGCCTTTCCAACTGTCTCTCTTCAGTTGAGTTTTATAGCTGAGACAAAGAGAGAGAGAGAGAGAAAGATAGATAGAGAGATACAACTCCTAGGGGAGGTGGGTGGGTTGTGAAGACTTATTCCTGCTGTTCCCAGAGATCACCTGTTATCTCCAGGAACAAGCAGCAATGAGTCTTCACATATGGGGACTCCCAAGCTAAGATGCCTGGAGCCCTAGCATGTTGGAGATTGAAACATGTACACCTTATATAGCCAGGCATCCCGAGGATGGAGGGTAGGAGTTGAAAGAAGAGGAGCTGTAGGAAACAGCTGACTCAAGATAGGACTACAGGCAAGGAGTCCTGGTATGTATGATAATCATCAGGAAATATAACAAAATAAACAATCACAATATGGACCTCACTTACTGAATTGCAGGAAGTAGAGAGTCTGACGGAATCTACTGGGGATCCAGTAGAGGAATCTTCAAGGTGACTTCACTAAAGCGAAGGTGAAGGTCAAAAACTGGAAGTGACAGGTGACCCCAGGATTGAACTGGGGTAGTACAAAAACGGTAGGTCTTTAGTGGGAAGCTTTATGGGAAAAGCTGAAAACTCTTTTGGCTACAGAGTTAATCATAGTTAGGAGCAAAAGAGGAAGACTGACCGATTTGGACAAGAAGAAATTAGGCCTTACCTGCTAATTGTCTTTCCTGGAGTCTTCTCCGGGCCAGTCCAGGGAACGTTAGGGTCGTCAATCCTGTCCAGCAGCTGAGGACTGACATACTAGAAGTTTTGCTGACAGCTTAAGCTCCTCCCCCTGAAGCCAGTACTCCAGTCTTGTACTAACAAAGCAGCTAACCTAGACAGATACAAGGATAACGAAACACAAACCAGAAACAAACCAAAAACCAGAACTGAGCACTTCTATATTCCCCACTACACGTGCCACTCATTGTTTTGTTCCTCTTTCTTTTTTTTTTTTTTTCGTTTATCATTTTCTCTGCACCAGCAGAACTCCTTTCGAACGTTGTACTGGATGATTTTTTTTTTTTTCAAATATCCAGTTTGCGGAATAGAGCCAGAGAAGACCTGGGAAAGCTCTTGCTATCAGCCAGACCAAAACCGACGAGCGGAACCCCTAAGCCAATGACCCGAAAACACCGGGTGGGAGCCTGGACTGGCCCGGAGAAGACTCCAGGAAAGACAATCAGCAGGTAAGGCCTAATTTCTCCTTCCTAATCGCTTCTCCGGGCCAGTCCAGGGAACGTTAGGGCAGTACCAAAGCAGAACCTAAACATGGGAGGGACCCGCGAGCCCAGCTACTATCGCTGCCGCGCCAACCTTCGCATCCCCTCTAGCCATAACATCCAGCCTATAATGTTTAGTGAAAGTATGCAGAGAAGACCACGTAGCAGCTCTACAAATATCCACTGGAGGCACCAACGCGTACTCTGCCCAAGAGGTCGCTTGAGACCGCGTAGAATGTGCGCGGAGCCTTTCTGGAGGTACCTTTCCCCCCGCTGTGTACGCGGCCACAATTGCCTGTTTTATCCACCGGGCTATGGAGGCTTTCGTAGCCGCCTGACCCTTACGCCGACCCGCAAACAGCACAAACAATCTGTCGGTCCGGCGAAAATCTCTAGTGATTCGGAGATACTTCCTAAGGACCCGACCGAGATCCAATTTCCGAAGAGCCCGGTCCATGGGAGAGCCCGAAGGATCCGAGAAAACGGGCAAAGCCACTGACTGATTTACATGGAAGGAAGACACCACCTTAGGCAAGAAGGACGGCACTGGACACAAAAGCACTTTGTCCGGGAAAAATTGCAGATACGGCTCTCGACAACATAGCGCCTGTAAGTCCGAAATTCGCCTAGCCGAACACAACGCAACTAGGAAGGCCACCTTCCAGGAAAACTCCTTCACATTCACCCCGGAGGCGGATTCAAAAGGAGCCTGCGTCAAGGCCTCCAGCACGACGTTCAAATCCCAAGAAGGAACGACGTTCCGCACAGGAGGCCTGATGAGTTTAGCCGCCCGAAAGAAGCGCTGCACATCTGCATGAGTAGAGAGGCGACGCCTACTCACCGGCCCCCTAAAACAACTTAAGGCCGCAACCTGCACCTTGAGAGTGCCAACTGTCAAGTTCTTATCCAAACCCTCTTGAAGAAACAAGAGAAGCTGCGGCACCGAGGTAGACATGGGCGCCAAGCCGTGAAGCGCACACCATCATTCAAAGACGCGCCAGACACGGACGTACGCTAGGTAAGTCGAAGACTTCTTAGACCGCAACAGGGTGGAAACCACCGCCTCTGAATACCCCTTACGCCTCAAGCGAGCCCTCTCAAGAGCCATGCCGTAAGCAAGAAGCGATCCACCTGGGGCATCAACACAGGACCCTGAGTTAACAGGTTGCTCCGAGCTGGCAGCCGCCAAGGAGAGTCTATCACCAGACGCACTAAGTCCGCATACCACGGCCGCCGAGGCCAATCCGGCGCTATGAGAATCACCGTCCCCCTGTGCTCTGCTATGCAGTGAATGACCCGACTCAGCATTGGCCATGGCGGAAAGACATACAACAGGGAGTCGGGAGGCCAAGGCTGAACCAACGCATTGAGACCCTCGGACATGCGCTCCCTGCGCCGGCTGTAAAAACGAGACGCTTTGGCGTTTTGGAAGGTAGCCATCAGATCCATTGCCGGTCGCCCCCAGCGCATGGTGATGTCGCGAAATACGGCCGCATTCAGCTCCCACTCCCCGGGATCGAGTACATGGCGACTGAGATAATCGGCCTGAATATTGTCCTTGCCGGCCACGTGCGCAGCTGATAACGCCAAGAGATGAGTCTCCGCCCAAGCAAACAACTCTTGACTCTCCGCCAGCAACTGCCGACTCTTGGTGCCGCCCTGGCGATTGATGTAGGAGACCGTCACCGCATTGTCGGAAAACACCCGGACCGCCGCCCCTTAGAGCAGATGCCCGAAATGAAGAAGCGCCAACCGAACGGCCCGGAGCTCTAAGAGATTGATCGAGAAGGAGCTCTCCTCTTGCGACCAGCAGCCCTGCGTCACCTGAGCCTGACAGTGAGCTCCCCAGCCCGAGAGACTGGCGTCCGTCATTAGAAGAACCCACTGAGGATCCTGCAGGGGCACCCCCGCCGACAGATGACCGGGATCCAGCCACCAGTGCAGGTCGCTTCGCACCGAGTCCGGGCAGATCAACTTTTGCGAAAGAGGATGGAGCTGTGGCGACCATCTGGACAGCAAGGCTTGTTGCAGAGGACGCATGTGCGCCCTGGCCCACGGAACCACGACTAGGGCCGCTGCCATGGACCCTAAGAGCTGTAAATAGGTCCACGCCGAAGGAGCCGAAGTCCGCAAGAACCGCTGTACCTGCCGCAGAAGCTTCTGAACTCTGCTCTCGGGCAGAAACACCGAACCGGTGGCCGTGTCGAAGAAAGCCCCTAGGTACAAGAGCTGTTGCACTGGCTGCAACTGACTCTTCGCTTGGTTGATAACCCAACCGAGTTGTTCCAAGAGCTGAACCACCCGAGCTGTTGCGACGACCGCCTCCGCTCGGGAATCGGCTCTGATCAACCAGTCGTCCAGATAAGGGTGGACCCGAACTCCTTCTTTTCGCAGGGCCGCTGCTACCACTACCATCACCTTCGTGAAGGTGCGAGGAGCAGTCGCGAGACCGAAAGGCAACGCCCGGAACTGGAAATGCCCCATGGGCAGTGCAAATCTCAAAAACTTCTGATGATCCTCTCGGATGGGAATGTGTAGATAAGCCTCCGTGAGGTCTATGGCCGCGAGGAACTCTCCCGGATGCACCGCCCGAATAACCGATCTCAACATCTCCATTCGAAAGTGCGGAACCCGCAGAGCGCAATTGACCCACTTGAGATCGAGGATGGGCCGAAAAGAACCCTCTTTTTTGGGAACCACAAAATAAATCGAGTATCGACCTAAGCTGCACTGGTCTGGAGGCACCGGAACGACTGCCTGCAGTTGTATCAATCGGGCGAGCGTGTCGGCTACGGCCTGCCTCTTCGGGCCGGACACACAAGGAGAAACCATGAAGGCGGTCGCCAACGGACACGCGAAATCCAGGGCATATCCCTCTCGAATTATCTGCAGCACCCATGCGTCCAAAGTTATAGCGGTCCAGGCCTGGAGAAATTCCCGCAAGCGTCCTCCCACAGGAATCACGGCCTGGACCGGCGGACCTTCATTGTGATTTCTTACCGGCGGCTTGCTGAGAATTGAAGTAGCTCCTAGCGAATCCTCTAGCACCTCGAAAGGACTGCCCTCGAGAACCGAAACGGGCCCTGGGATAAGGCAGAAAACGAGCCCCTCGAAATCTACGAGAATCCCTACCTTGGCCCCGCAGCGCCGAACCTCCTCTAGGAGGTTTGGGACGATCCTCGGGTAATCGGCCACCTTTGGAATCACCAAGATCTTTAACAATTTTCTCAAACGCCTCCCCAAAAAGTAATTTGCCTTTATAAGGAAGCTTACTGAGACGCGATTTAGAGGACACGTCCGCCGCCCAATTTCTTAACCAGAGAAAGCATCTAGCTGCCACCAAGGAAGCCATAGACTTCGCCGAAATGCGCACCAAATCATAAAAAGCATCCGCCAGGTAAGCCGCCGCCGACTCAAGCTTCGCGCCCTCCGCGGAAGACGTCTCCGCAGGCTCGGCCGTGACTTCCCCCTGGAGCCAGCGAATCGAAGCTCGAGACACATACGCCCCACAAATGGAAGCCTGCAGCGCTAGCGCACTGGAATCAAGCGCCTGCTTCAAAAGTACTTCCAACTTACGATCCTGCAGATCCTTAAGCGCTGCCGCGCCCTCAACCGGAATCGTTGTCTTCTTAGTCACTGCGGAAACTAAGGTATGTACCTTAGGCATCTTTAGCAACTCTTTCTCCTCCTGAGGCATCGGGTATAGGCGACCTAAGGCGCGACTGCCCCTCAACGTAGCCTCGGGACATTCCCATTCCGACTCTATCATTTGCTTAATGACACGGTGAACCGGAAAACAGCGTTGCTCCGCTTTGAAACCTTGCAGTAAGGGATCTTCGAGCGGCTCTTGAGACATGGAGGGCAATGGAATATTCAGCGCCACCAAAGATTGCGAAATAAGCGCCCCGAGCTCCTCCTTGCGGAACACGCGAAACACATTAGGATCCTCTCCTGGGGCCAGCTTCCCCTCTTCCAGCTCCCCCAGCCAAGGATCGAGACCTGTGTTTGAGAGAAGGTCACTCTCCTCCCCTAAATGCGGCTCCCGAGCCAGGGGAGTGCTAAGATCCACTGCAGCAAGCTTACCGAACATCCCTTGGGAAGACCCTTCCCCCGGGTCATCATGAGACCTTTCCGGCTGCTCCTTAATATCCTGCCAGGAACCCGGAGCCACTGCAGTCTGCGCAGACTTCATTAAAAACGCCTTATGCATAGCTAAAATGAACTCGGGGGAAAAAAGAGCAGAGAAGCCTTCCTGAGCTTCAGGAGGCTTCTGCTGCGTTTGAACCGCCTGCGGCGGTTCCTTTGCGGACTTAGACTTCCGTTTGCTGTGTTTTTGAGGCCCTGCCGCAGACCCCGAGGGATCTTCTAAAATGGAGGCCGTTCCCGCCTTTTCTGAAGGCAGGGAAGGCCGCTCTGCCTCAGCCGTTGTGATCTCCATGCGCTCTAAGGCCTGCACGAGACACCGCCCGATTTGCCCAAGCCCGCGGCACTAAAACAACGTACCCACGTTCCCCCGCGGAGGCCCTCGGATACCCGCAAGCGCCCGGAGTCACCTGAACAGCCACGCTCCGCCCGTAGGCCCCAGAGAGCTGAGTGCAAGAGCGCCGGTTTTTCTCCCGCTCTCCCGCTGCTAGCGGGTAAAGAGAAAAGGCGGCGGTTTTGATTGGAGGGTGATTCCCGAGGCTCTCAGGATCAGAGCTCCCAAAAAAAATTAAATATTAGGCCCCCAGAGAAGGCAGGCTCTGCCTCCTCGTGCTGCCCCTACCTGGTCCGAAAAGAGCGCCGCTGCGGAATTTAACGAACCGGAAGCAATTAAAGAGGCAGCTAAGGGGAATAGAGGAGCTTCAGCCCTGCTAGAGCCTGCTCACTGTCCGCTTTTCTGTACTTTTAAAATAAAAACAACCAAATCTTTCTCCACAACTAGGAGCCTGTCAGCACGTCGTCCTGTTCAGCTGCTGAGGACTGAAAGACTGGAGTGCTGGCTTCAGGGGGAGGAGCTTAAGCTGTCAGCAAAACTTCTAGCATGTCAGTCCTCAGCTGTTGGACAGGATTGACGACCCTAACGTTCCCTGGACTGGCCCGGAGAAGCAATTAGGAACTGGCCTAGTTCTTGAGGGAAGAAGGAGTATGGGAGAAACCCCGTATGCCCAAGAAAGGACAGATGTCTGAAGAGTTGAAAATCTCAGATCTACTGAAGATCCACCATGTCTTTCCTAACTGATGAGAGGTAGGAAGATATTGGAGTATGGAGCTTCAGGGATACCTGAACCTAGGGTTATGGTAAGAGCTGTCAGCACCACAGCAGTGGTCGTGTGCATAATAGTCTAACCTACTGTGGAATAGAATGAACATGTACAAGCCCACTGTCTGGAACATACAGGAAGGAAAATCCTTAATGAGCACAGACAGTTAGAAAGATAAGTATGTGAATACATAATTACCTATAAGGAAGTATCTCGACAGATAGACACACATATTTATGTATATATATATATATATGTGTAGATATATATATATATAAGGGAATATATATATACATATGTTTATGCACACATGGCTGACAGACATATGTATCTAAAAGAATGTATATAGACATATGTACATATATGAATATATAGGTCTAAAGATAAATGTCTGTAAATAAGCAGACAGAGATATGTCTATAGGGACCTTCACATGGGAGATGTGAAGAGGAACGATTCATCTAATAACAAGAAGGTGGAACCTACTTGAGAAGATATAGAGAATCTGTTCCCTCTGGTTAAGATGGAGCAGGAATACTATCCAGTGAAATAACCAGGATGGTTGTGTGGAAAAAACAGAGGATAATATCAGTCTGTAAGCAGCAAGTCCTGAGTCCGGTGGAACTCTAACATGGTGAATGGACAGAAAACGCAGAGGATGAGATACCAGGTTGACTCACTTGAGGGACAAGGGGGGGGGGGTATCATGCGTTG
Source organism: Ichthyophis bannanicus (assembly GCA_033557465.1). Classification (NCBI taxonomy): domain Eukaryota; kingdom Metazoa; phylum Chordata; class Amphibia; order Gymnophiona; family Ichthyophiidae; genus Ichthyophis; species Ichthyophis bannanicus. The sequence continues at coordinate 476,732,338 of CM066036.1, forward strand.
TTTAATTAAATATGTGCTGTCCATAAAGGATTAGGATACCATGAGGACAAGCTGCAAGGAAAAAGAGCAGATTTCCTGTAGGAAATGGGAAACTCTTTAGACTGTCACATAGAGAAGGCTTATGTCCTTTATTAAAAGGAAATAGAAGGGTGTAAGAACCCTTACAGTCATGAGGAATGACTGAGGAAGCCTTTTCCAACCATATAGGATAGTAATTAGAGAAAAAATCCCCATGCTCTCTAGCAAGGGCCCATAGTGGAAAGCTTCTCAGTAGGATTGCAGAGAGCATTATGCAGGAGAATTGGGAAATAAAAATTGGCTGTTGGAGAAAACCAGCTGCCACTTCAATTATACTGCCAACTCCAGGGATTTGGAGATGGCAGAAAAGAAGCGATAAGGATTATCCAAGATAGATGAGCACTATCTTGGAAGCACTACTAAGGCCAGAGAAAAAGTAGTGGAAGACAAGACTGGAACCTGTAGAAAAGTACCAGTAGTCTAATCACTGGAACTCCTGCATGGGCAGCTGTTGAACAACAGCAGAGAGAATCCTTCTGTTTTTAACAGAGAGGACAGACAGAACAAGAGGAGAAAATCCTGATCATGTCTGATGAGCTGCCCAAATGAAAGCAAGGAGGTTACTCCAGACAAAAATCTACACTAAAAAGGACAGGAAGACTAGAAAGGCTAAGAAAGCCTTCCAGGTATGGTACCACTCTTACAGGGGAAGCCCTGGAAAAGAGGGTAAAGAAAAAAGGAGCTGAAGGGAGACTTGCCATATGGTAAGTCTGCAGTAGGAAAAAATTCATGGTGGTACAGGAAAAAAGAAAACTATCATGAGATAGTTGGCAAACCTCTCTTCATGGTAGGAAGAGGAGGAAAACCCTGTGACCCATAGACATGAATCTCCTGACAGCAAGTGGATGTCCTGGAAAACAGGAATCCATGTGTAGAGTTTTAAATGAAAAAACAGTGAAAAAACTTCTGCTGAGAAGAAGTGAACTGTAGGTTATAAGAGATTAATTAGAACCCCATTGAGGGTTAATTGTCCTGGCTTGAGTTTGGATTCTTCAGATCAGAGCGAGGTTTCCCTTGTTTGGGAACATCTGTATGATGAGCAGGAGAAGAATAAAACCTTCTTCTTTTAGGGAAGGAAGGTTTGGTAGGGCATTTTCTACCTACTGGGGAAGGAGAAGGCTTAGGATAGCCCTCAGAAACAGGGAAGTCAGTGGAGCAATGAGCAACCTGACGTAAAGACTCCTTATTGAAGAGATTTTCTCCAGTACAAGGAGTATTACCCAGTCTTTGTTGTGTCCATCTGTTCAAGTCTGAAGCTTGGAGCCAGGCTCTACGTCGTGCTCCTATGGCTATAGCAGAGGTTCTGCTAACAGTCTCAAAAGAGTCTAGGGAAGCACGAGAAAGAAACCAAGAGATATCTTGGCTATGACTAAGATGTAAGGAATAGTCTGCAGCCTTGGGCTCTGATAGAAAAGGAGTCAAAAGAGATAATTTCTTTGTGACCTCCTGAAGGGATAGACTCATATAAAAAATATATGAGAGAATCCTTGTTGCCAGCATAGATGTTTGGAAGGTTTGACGTCCAAAAGCATCCAGTGTTCTAGATTCACGACCTGGCGGGTAAGAAGAATGCTTCTTCTTGCTTTTTACCTTCCTCATTGCTGATTCCACTACAATGGAATGATGGGGAAGTTGAGTCTTTTGAAATCCTGGAGAGGGGGGCACCTGATACAGAAGATCAGTTGCTGTAGAAGGTGAGGAAACCCTTAAAGGTGTTTCCCATGTTCTCAGAAGAAGATCCTGCAAAGAATGATGTAAAGGAAGCATTATATTTTCCTTTTCCCCAGAAGAGCCTTATGTAGGATCATAGCCAGGGATAGGAATAGCAAGGAATGTTGCCATGTCAAGGAGAAATTTCTGAAAAGAAGGATCTCCAATGGGAACCATCCCTAGACAGGCTAAAGTTGAAGAACTAGCCTGGGCACCGGAGGATGTACTTGTCCGGTACAGAAAAGGATCCCTAATGGATGGATACTGGTACTGGCGGTTATGGCCTGAGACAGTCAGTACTGCATCGTCCATGCCAGGTATCGACTCCAAACTAAGTATAGAAAGGAGCGATCCTGGTGAAAAAGGCATGGAAGGAGCTGGTCCCGATGTTACTGCAGGTACCGGCATCGATACCGATACCGGTAGCTGTGCCGGAATCGAAGACGATACCGACATCGAAGCAGTCATCGGAGGCTGCTCAAGCGGTACCGAGGTAACCAAAAACTCCTGGTGATTATCCTCGGTACCGTGCATCCGGAATCGGTAAGCGTCGGTTCCGAGACGCATCGGTACCCAGTCTTCCAAACTAGAAATGGATTCCAGACTCGGCATCGAAGGAAGCGAGTCTATCGATGCATGTCTAGAGGGTACCGACGTCGGTGGTCGTATCGGCAATGCTGCCGATACTGGAAAGTCAATCTGGGACGTATCGATCGGTCCCGAAGGTACCGAGAACGCCAGATGACGATCCCTGGTGAGGAGTGAATCGCTCAACACCAGTGCCGATGCCGGGGTATCGGTAACGCTCGAAGCGGATGCCACCACCAAGCATGGCTCAGGTATGTTCTGTGAGGGGTGAGCCCCAGGAACAACCTGAAACCCCTGAAAGGCTTTGGAGACCGAAGACTCCCGCCGGGGTTTTGAAGCCAATAGGGTCTTGAGGGCAAGGCCAGAGCCATCATCATGCTTGGCATGAGACCTACCACTCAAGGATTGGCTAGTCTTAACAGACTGTTTGTGGGTTACCTGATCCTGTAGAGAAGAAATGGTCGGTGCCCTGACACTGGAAGGGAACTCGGTATCGAGGGAAACTCGAAATGGAAAATCTCTTCTCACAATATTGTAGCCTAATGGCTCCGGAGGAAAAGGATCAGAACCCAAACAGGTTAGACACCAGTTATTGGAGTCTAAAAAGAAAACTGTATTTCCACAGTTAAGGCACTTCTTAGGAGAAGAAGGCTCCATAATGGAGAGGCCTCATAGGCCCAAAAATTTAAGACAGAAACTGAGGGAAGAAAAAGTCCCTGAGTTTGAGAAAAAGAAAGAAAAAACTCACCGGCGGTACCAGTGGAGACGGGGAAACAGCCGCGACCACAAGAAAACAAGAAATAAAGAAAAAAAATTTCTGCGGTGACAGGACGACGACCTGCCGGCTCCGCGGAAAAACGAAAACTGAAGAGAGACAGTTGGAAAGGTGGGAAGACAGCACGCAGGCGCTGAGGGATGCTCCCAAAAGCTTTCTGATTGGACGCTGGGGAGCGTTCCTGCGCAGGCTCCGTCGGTACCGAGTCCCGACGTACCCATATGTGAAGACTCATTCCTGCTTGTTCCTGGAGATCAGCAGAAAATCTTTAACTTGCATTCTTTGTAGGTGCAAAGTATGTCGATTAGACTTTTGTAAAGTAGGTTGGGGAATTTCAAAATGAAATCCCTGTGCTTGCTTTTTTTTTTGTTTTGCTGGCACTGTTCCCAGTGCCAGCTATTTTCCCCACAGTGAAAGGCATATGTGCTGTCAACAATAACCGTGCTTTTCGCACCAAAGGACCTAAAGCAAATTTTAAAGGCGAAGGGGATCCTACAAGTAAACATCCATTTACTCATAGAAATCTCTTTGAAAATTATTCCCAGTGTTTTCTTTACTTTTCTGGTAATATAAAGGATTATTCTGTGCTGATCGCTTACAATATGTAGAATTCCAATGGAATTTCATATAGCTGTTTATGGATTTGCCATTGAGAGTGATACTGCCCAGTGCTAACTGTATGCTTTAAGTCATCAGCAATATACACACTCCTACATGTCAGCACATCTGAAAAGGGAAAGAGCACTCACTCTCCCTCCTGCAGCCTGCTCCTGAACCATCTGAAAGCAATCCAGCATCCACCATCATGGGGGGGGGAGGTGAGACTGTGTGCTTGAAACTCTGTCTTCTTGCACTGCTTCACCATCCTGGGGCTGCAAACACACCTGAAAAGGGAAACAAGCAGAGCACTCCTTCTCCCTCCTACAGCTGCTCCTGAACCATCTGAAAGCAATCCAGCATCCACCATCATCGGGGGAGGTGAGACTGTGTGCTTGAAACTTGCCTTCCTGTTCCTGCTTCATCAATGTTATCTCAAACAATAGCAAAGACTGGTATCTAAACCCCATTGTTATCCTCTTTATAACCCTGTATAATATATCATATGCTCTCTTAAAGAAAATATATACTACAGTTCCATTACCTTTCATATCATAGATAGCTGCACAAGAACCTCCTTCAAGCAGCACACAGCAGCCTCATTGCATAACAGAATCAACTATATTGTATATTTTATCTATACTGTGTCTAACCAGAGTGGAGGAGTAGCCTAGTGGTTAGAACACTGGCTTGGTAACCAAGCAACCAGGGTTCAATTCCCACTAGCACTCTTTGTGGCCTTGGGCAAGTCACTTAACCCTCCATTGCCTCGGAAGAAAGGCCTGGCAATCTACTTCCAGTGACACTGCCAAGAAAACCCAGGAGCTTCTGGGTCGCCAGGAGTCAGGACTGACTCGAAGGCACACATTGCATTTTGTGTCTAACCACCACTGCATGACTGCTATATTGAACATACCGATGCTAGCTGACTAATGACACAATAGACCTGTTTAAGCAACTGAATCCACAACATCCACTAGCCACAATTACACTCATCACCCCAGAAACCTTAGTCCTCTCGACCACACCTTCATAATAACTACCCAGCAAACCTTCCCTACCTACACCATGGAAATCAAAGCACCCCTCTTTACACAAAACTAAGCCTGCTACTGCTAACAATAACAGCCAATACCCTACACACAAACAAAGATCATCTTACACACCACTTCATCCCAATAATCCAAGGACACCACAGAGATTATTCTACCACCCCACAACAGACACCTACACACCAAAGACCACTATGCTCACAGCAATAAACCACATCATAGGTTGATCTACATCAACCCAATCCACTTAAACCAGAACCAGACATACACAGACCACATAACCCCACTAAAACTCATACTAATCAATGCACGTCCTGTAAGAAATAAAATCCCAATAATCCAAGACATTCTAATCGATGAATCCCTTGATGTGCTCTGCATTACAGAAACATGGATAACACAGTCAGACACCATCCTCATGAATCAACTGACTACAGGCAACTACAAACTATACAATTTTCTAAGAGACTCCAAAAGAGGTGGTGGAGTCCTCATTCTATCCAAAGTTAAACTAAACACCGCTGCATGCACCAGCAGTGTGGAAATGGATATACTTAAAGTGGAAAACAATAAATTAGCAATATACCTACTCTACAGACCTCCCAGCAGCAACCCTAACCTTGCAACCATTCTAGAATCTGCCTGCACTTCACCAACAAGGAAACCCCACATTATCCTAGGGGACTTCAACCTCTCATCCCTCCCGATACACCAATCCACATTTTTACTGGAGTTCATGGAAGAAATGGGCTTCCATCAAATTGTAAACACTCCTACCCACATGAAGGGCAACACCATTGATCTCATCTTCATCCCCGAACACCTTACAGGGCACCCCAATTACACCCCCCTACTGCTTCACAAGCAAAGTTCCCTCTAATTTTCTGTAGGCTGTGTGCGCATAAAATATCAGCTGTGCAACTTTTGAAGGAAGGTTAAATTTTTGTGCGCCACATAACGACACTTGGAGTTATATACTTTAAAATTTGACTACACGTCAGAATACAGTATGTACACCACATTGATTTTAATCAAATTAAATGAAAATAGACGATTACTAAATGAAGCGGAAAATTTCTAGTAATTACAATCACAACTTTAAAATTTTAAGACGTCTGTGTTGTTTTCTATCAGAATCAGAACCGTAATTTTTGTGCGCTCTGTTGTAAAGCATGTGCGCTCGCTTGGCGAGGTGTGTGCGCGCGCACACGCGCACAGCTTAGAGGGAACAGTGTTCACAAGTCCCATGGTCTGACCACTCCTTACTGCAACTGAACATCCCTATACCTCAGCCCACTCAACTTACACCCTATAAAAATCATCATATACATCATTCAAGAACTTCAACAAAAATTCCTTTCTTGATGAGATAATCCCTCAACTAGATCCTACTTCTAAGGACCTAGGAACCCTGTGAACACCGGAGCTGCACCTGAGAGCCGTCAGGGAGTGGAGCAGGATCGCTCCTCCCTGGCCAACTCCACGAAGCCTATCAGGTGCCCCCAGCACAAGTTTAAATCCGGAGGCGTCCGAGGCGCAAAGAAGGAACCCTGCGAACACCGGAGCTGCACCTGAGAGCCGTCGGGGAGTGGAGCAGGAAGGATCGCTCCTCCCCGGCCAACTCCGCGAAGCCTATCAGGTGCCCCCAGCACAAGTTTAAATTCGGAGGCATCCGAGGCGTCCTTTGGCATGGTCCTTAGGCGAGAGCCCTGTTGCGGGAGCAACCGAATACAATAGGAAGCTCACAACATATCGCAACAACGAAAGAGAACTCCACAACGAAGAACCATCAACTGGTAAATATAATACATGCTGTATAGCGTGTAGACCCACTTCTACCGTGCTACCACCTCCTCTGCTACATCAATGTTTGCAAATCCCCATCTCCTGCTTAGCCTGTGGACCCCGATGCTACCTCAGTGCTTGCAAATACATCTGCTGCATAGCCTGTAGACTCACTAATACCTCATTGCTTTAATGATAATATATGCTACTTAACCTGCTGTAGATAATATGTACTGTAAATAACATATGCTGTTTAACATGCTGTAAACAACATATGCTGAAGATAACAAATACTGATTGGCCTGCTTTAGATAACAAGTGCTATAGATAATATATGCTGCTCATCCTGCATATTCCACTACCACTCCTTGCTTCACCATGAATACCTTACTGCTTTAAAGATAGTATATGCTGCACGGTCTGTTGAATCCATTGCTACCTCATTGCTTATTTGCTGCCTCAATGCTTGTAAAATAACATAATGCACAGAGTATAAACTCCATTACCAGTATAGAGCTGCATGAGAGTAGGAGACAACGACCAAAGATAACAAGCAAGTTTAGAGATACAAGAGAAGGGTCAAACACCTGCAACCACTGACCCACAATTCAAGCCAATCCCAGGGCAATAATTGGCAAAAATGCACTCTACTCCCCACTACCTCATTGCCTACCTTACTCTCCTCCACGCATTCGCACCCTGCACCAGGGGCGGCCCAAGGGGGGTGCGGGGCCATGTGCGGAGACTCGGTGCGGGGCCTCATTTGCATAAGTGGCCTTATTTGCATAAATATTTGCATAATGTTACCATACACTAACTTTTAGTAAACATGTCTCTTAATGAGTGTATGGATAAAGAAAGACTAAAAGATTTCTACATTACTATAATCCAGTGCCAACCGCCAGGCACATTAGAAACTACTACAAACGCTGCCCATTTAGAACCCATAGCAAACCCGCCGTATCCTGACAGCATTACCAGGACTCACAAAGCACCATACTCTAACTATCAAAAGGCAACACTGCAAATATTAAACCAATACATTTCAGAGAATACTGGGGAAAGAGAACAAGTGGCAATGTCAAATAGAAATTACATAAACAGAATACCTCAGCTCAGTTACACATGCAGAACATAGACCATCACCAAACAAGGAATCACAATTTAGAAACAGGAAGGCAATAATTAAACTGGGAACCCCAAAAGCCAAACTTGGAATGTACAACAACACTGTAGAAATAAAACTATAAATTAATTTCCTCTTGTACCAAACAAAGCACAGACGTTAATGATGCACATTTCCCAGAGGTTTCATATTCCAGTTAATAAATTTAAAAAAAGAGATATTTCTACCTTTTGTGCATTTTTTTTCAGTTGCAATTGCTCCAGCCACTTTCTTCTGGTTTCTTCATGTTTTCTGCTGTCCATCGTCTGCTGTCCATTTGTTCTTTCTTCTCTCTTCTAGTTTTTTTTTTCCATTCTCTCTCTCTACATCTGCTTTAACATACTAATCTTTCTCCTTTTGCTCTTTCCTCATTCCTATTTCATCCACACAAATTTTACCCCTCCATCCTCAATCCCCACTTACTCTCCCAATACCAGGCCAATTGTAGATTTTTCATCCCTCCCACACAAAATATTTTTCCCCTCTCCATTTTACTCTCCCAGCCCCATCCCATTCTAATCCTCCCCCAACATCAGCTCCCTTCTAGTTCCAGTCTCACCCAGCATCCATTCCCTTCTAGTCCCTGCATCAGCCCATTTCCAGTCCTAGCCCACCATCAACCCATTTCCAGTCCTAGCTCCCCCATCCATTTTCAGTCTGAGTCCCTTCATCAGCTCATTTCCAAGCCTAGCCCCCCCATCAGCCCACTTCTAGTCATTTCCTAGCCCCATCATCAACCCATGTCAAATCATAGCTCCCCTCCACTCAGTCCAATTCCAGTCCAAGCCCCCCATGAGCCTACTTTCAGTTCTAGCCCCTCCATGAGTCCATTTCAATTCAAGCCCCCACCACAGCCCATTTCCAATCTTAGCTCCCCCCAACAGCCCATTTCCAGTCCTATCCTAGCTGCTCCATCAGCCCATTTTCAGTCCTAGCTCCCTTCCCTCACAGCCCATTTCCATTCCAAGCTCCCTCCCCATCAGCTATTTGCAGTTCAAGCCTCCCCTTCCACTCAGCCCATTTCCAGTCATAGCAACCCCCCAACCCATTACCAGTCCTAGCCCCCCATCAACCCACTTCCAGTCCTAACCCCCCATCACCCCATTTTCAGTTTAAGCCCCCCCTATAACCCATTACCAGTCCTAACCCCCCCATCAGCCCACTTCCAGTCTTAACCCCATCAGCCCATTGCCAGTCCTAACCCCCCCATCAGCCCACAGCCCAGTACCAGGCCGACCCACATCAGCCCACCTCAAGTCCTAACCCTCCCCATCATCCCATTTCCTGTCCTAGCCCCCCATAGCCCATTATCAGTCCTAACCACCCCCCATAGCCCATTAGCAGTTCTAACCCCCCCATCACCCCATTTCCAGACAGCCCCCCATCAGTCCACAGCCCATTACCAGTCCAAACAGCCCCCCCAAGCCCATTAGCAGTCCAAACAGCCCCCCCAGCCCATTAGCAGTCCAAACAGCCCCCCCGCCCAGCCCAGTCCATTCAGCCCCCCCAAGCCCATTAGCAGTCCAAACAGCCCCCCCAGCCCCATTAGCAGTCCAAACAGCCCCCCCCAAGCCCATTAGCAGTCCAAACAGCCCCCCCAGTCCAAACAGCCCCCCCAAGCCCATTAGCAGTCCAAACAGCCCCCCCAAACCCATTAGCAGTCCAAACAGCCCCCCCAGCCCATTAGCAGTCCAAACAGCCCCCCCCAGCCCCAATAGCAGTCCAAACAGCCCCCCCCCACCCCATTAGCAGTCCAAACTGCCCCCCCCGCCCCGCCCCGCAGCTGTCCAAACAGCCCCCCCCAGCCCATTAGCAGTCCAAACAGCCCCCCCCCAGCCCAGCCCAGCCCATTAGCAGTCCAAAAAACAAAAGCTGGTTCTCTGGCTGCTGCCGCGGCGGCAGAGTGCAGTGTCCCGCGGGGCCCCCTCTGCGCCGGCTGAGCCCTCTGCCCGGCTTACAGATTCGCGAAGGGAGAGTGTCTCTCCCTCGCGTCTCTGTTAAGCCCGCAGGGGCTAATGGGAAATTTCCCATCAACCCCTCGCGTCTAAAGGGGCTGATGGGAAATTTCCCATTAGCCCCTGCGGGCTTAACAGAGACGCGAGGAAGAGACACTCTCCCTTCGCGAATCTGTAAGCCGGGCAGAGGGCTCAGCCGGCGCAGAGGGGGCCCCGCGGGACACTGCACTCTGCCGCGGCGGCAGCAGCCAGAGAGCCAGCTTTTTTTTTTAATGTCATTTTCAGAAAAGCAGAATGTTCTTTGCGCGGGGCCCCCTGAAACGCGGGGCCCTGTGCAAAAAACATTCTTGCTCAATGGACGGGCCGGCCCTGCCCTGCACACAGGGCATCGGACCCAACAAACAAATCCCCTTGTTCCACCTACATACCACCCAACCTGTACGGACACCATGCCCAACCCTCTCTAAAGAACACAAGCATACTAAGCCTGCATTTCACAAAACACATAATGCCACAAGTACTACGCCCATTAATCCCACAAATAGGGTACACACCAACCCAATCATAACAGCCAACATTAGGTGTGCTTTACTAAACGCAAGATCAATCAGGAACAAACCAAACACTATCCTAGACCTCATCCTTGACAAAAAACTGGATATAATCTGCATCACCGAGACCTGGCTAGATGACTCAGATCAGGTAATATTAAACCAAGTAACCCCCACAGGCTACTCAGCATTCAATTGCATTAGAGAACAAAAGAGAGGAGGAGGTGTGCTAATACTGGCCAGAAAGGAATATAGATTCAAAACAATATCTACCACTAATATGATTGAATCCAACACAATCACCATAGCTAACAAGTACTTAAGCGTCTCCCTCAACTACAGGCCTCCTGGAGCCACAACTGAACATCTCTCCACGGTACTTGAAGCAATATGTGCACATAACACAATGTCACTGCTAGAATCATAACATAACAAACTTGAGCTTACATTGTAACGGCATAAAACTTGATCCAAGTTTTATCCCGTTACAATGTAAGCGCAAGACAGTTTCGACTGAATTGAGCAACCTTTGTTAAATGTAAACCGCACTGATAATAAATAGCGCGGTATATAAAAGATGTTAAATAAATAAAATAAATAAATAACCAAGGCACACTTAACTGACCATATCACACCTATCCTACAAAATCTCCATTGGCTCCCAATAGCAAGTCACTCAAAATACAAAATAATTACAACATTCAAACTACACAACAGCATTGCACCATCATATCTGTCATCCCTTGTGGGATGAGTGGTCTAGTGGTTAGGACAAGGTACTTCAGGCCGGAGGGCCAGGGGTTCAAGTCCCACCTGGGGACAGCAATCTCAGGCTGGAGGGACTGGGATTTCTAGTCCTATAGGCACTCCTTGTGGTCTTGGGCAAGCCACTTAACCCTCCATTGCCCATGTTCCCTGTAAGTATTAGCGTATGTGTCTCATATCCCCTCGTGTTAAATATATCCCTCAATTGACCGCTTTGACCCGGTGAAAAGCGGGATATAAATACAGCTAAATAAATAAAATAAAATAAAATCCTTTATAATTGCTCAACTCAACACCAGAAACAGAAGGAAAAGTAAATTGAACCTCCTCAACATTTCCACCACTATACATGATAACAAGCAACAGAGCATTTACCTTCACAGCCCCAGTACTTTGTAACTTGCTACCAGACTCACTACAATCACTCAAAGACATACAAACATTGAGGAAGGAATTAAAGACTCTACTCTTCATTGAACACTACAGTAACCACAACACCACCAGCACCCAATCACACCACCCCTCCCCCCCCCAAACACAAGGCATAACCTAATCAGAGGCAAAACTACATACCTCACAAACTCCCCAAAATTATATTCAGCACCTGATCGGTATAACAATCATTAAAAAACTGCTACAATGTTGCTTTATGTCTCAATGTAAATACTTAACAAGATGCAATGTACATAGTTACAATTTATATAGTTATACTTGGTTCTATGTAACTTGTTGTGTTCTATGTATATAGTTACACTTAGTTCTACATAACTTCTTGTGTTCTATGTAAACCACCCCTGATCTCTGGAAGGGGCGGTATAGAAAACTGTCCAAATAAATAAAATATATAAAAAGGACAATAAGCAGCAGTTTTATACTTTGCAAATCATATGACAACTTGGCATTTCCATCAATGTAAGATGAACAATCATATTACCTGATAAGAAACAGTGTCAAATTTAGATCCAGGTGGTTTCAGGATAGTGCTGGTTCCTACAGAAGCAGTAGTTATTGGTGTAGAGAAGGCTGAGGAAGAGAAATATCCTTTACAAATGGTACATATAGAGTCTCCTAACTTGAAGGGGGATGAGGAAGCACTGATTGCATTAGAAGATGCCAAGGCACCACCAGCCACATTGGAGAGGCCTGGAGTTGAACCAGCTGCACTGGAGAGGCCCAGAACAGTATTAGCTGCATTGAAGAGTCCCATAGCAGAAACAGAAGAGGTGGAGGATACTGTAGTGGACCTTGTTATCATACTGGACGACTGGATAAAGCTTGTTGCTGGAAAATGGAAAGCACTGGTTGTCACCTCTACCAAGGGCTCTTGGCTAGAGCTAAACATTGTTGGGGAACATGGAGCAGAACTGGACCTTTTAGCATTTTTTCCAAAAGTGATTTGATGATTTGTAGGTACATCTGAAAGTATTTGGAAAGTTGAAGATACAGATTTTCTTGCAACTTTTATATGGTGAATTTTGAAAGCTTTCCCATGAACCTCTTTTCCATCCATTTCTTCCACAGCCAGTTGTGCGTGATTGGCTGTTTTGAAAGCAAGAATGGCATAACTGGAAATATTAAACAAAAATTAACATGAGGATCAAAATTCCATGAAACTTGCAAAAACGGGTTATATCCTGAAAATTTATATAAAAAATAAACTTTGTTTCATATTTTTGACCCACTACTACTGATCCACTTCTCATCACAATAAAACTATACAATGCTCAGAGGTCATATTTTCCATACAAATCTCATTATTATCCTATAGTCAGGGCCAGTGGAAGGATATGAGGCGCCCAAGGTGAACTCTGCTGCACCCCTGCTCCCGCCCCTCTCTGGGACCTGCAGCAGTGGACAGTAACAATAAAACGTCAAAGTAGCACTTACCAGAGCTTTTGAACTGCTGCATGCTGGTGCTGCGCTCTGAAAGGCCAGTTAGTCTTGCTCCCTCCTATGCCATCTTCCTGTTTGAATGGGTACAGAACTGGATGCACAGCGTAGTTACTCACCTGTAACAGGTGTTCTCCAGGAGCAGCAGGAATCAGTCCTCACATATGGGTGACGTCGGCGCCGACGGAGCCCTCGCGGAGCAATTTTCCCCAGCTTTCAAAGAAAGCCTTTGGGAATTGCAGTGCGCATGCGCGGTCCTCTTCCCGCCCAAGGGTGCCATCTTGCTCAGTCTGATGACATAGCTAAAAGACAGCAAAAAATTAGCAAAAACGAAAGCATATAACTGCAACTCCAAGGGGAGGAGGGAGGGTTGTGAGGACTGATTCCTGCTGCTCCTGGAGAACACCTGTTACAGGTGAGTAACTACGCTTTCTCCAGGACCAAGCAGGAAGTCAGTCCTCACATATGGGACTCCCAAGCTTAAGGCTACCGGAGACCCTAAGCACAAAAATGAGCTCCCTTGAGGTCAGTAGCACAGAAGGAAGGAATCTTCTCTGAATATGTCTCCAACCGGTAGCCCAACATCCGGGACGGAGGGTAGGAGTTGCCTATACCTCGAAGAGGTTACGGAGGACTGCCTGTCCGAAAGCACTGTCCCTGTGGGACTCCCTCTCCAGGCAGTAATGGGCTGCAAAAAGTCTGGCTTGAAGACCAAGTAGCGGCCCGGCAGATGTCTGCCAATGGAACAGAGCGGAGGTAAGCTACTGACGTAGCCTTCGCCCCGAACACGATGAGCTGTGACTCTACCTTCCAGCACGAGGCCCGCAGCCTCGTAAGCCCAAGCGATGCAGTCCGCAATCCAGATGGACAGAGTACGCTTGGAGACAGGAAGCCCCAACTTGTTGGGGTCATAAGACACGAAGAGCTGAACAGCCTTTCGGAAGTACCTGGAGTAAAATCCTTGGCCCTTCAGGTGGTGGGGCACTGGTTCCACGGCTTGTTCCTGAACAAGACTTGCTAACTCCTGAAGTAGTAAGTCCCTGTGCAAAGGCAGTCTGGGAGGCTCCCCTGGAAAGTAGGAGGGAAGTACCTGGTGAAAGTGAAGAAGATAACCCTTTTGAACTATGTGAAGTACCCAGGTATCTGTGGTGATGGTGGACCACCTTTGGGCAAAGTGGACCAGCCGGCCTCCTGTGCTGAGAGAAACCAGCTGAGGGGGAGAGGCTATGCTGAGGAAGTCAAAAACCCCCACCCTGCTGAGCAGGGGCCGGTGGTGCAGGCTTGGGGGCTTGCTGCCTACGGGACCCATTACCCCGTCCCTTGGCCTGCTTTCCCTGTGGGGGAGCCACTGAGGCCGGATATTGAGGGTAGTATTTATAGGCAACACCTTTCCTCGGGTAAAAGGGCTTTTTCCCCGAGGCCTTCTTCTTTTGAGAAGGGGCAGAGGTCTTCCTCGAGAGACGAGTCCTGGTGAGAGTCTCCGTCTCGATTTGTGCAGCCTTCTCATCCACGGGCTTGCCAAAGAGGTTATCACCTCGGCAGGGGACATCGACCAACTTGTCCTGTACCCAGGGCTCGAGGTCGGACGTCTGAAGCCAAGCCTGGCGGCGTCCACCGATGCCGGCCGCAGCTACTCGAGCCGACGCCTCAAAACCATCGTAGGCTGCTCAAGAGATAAACTTGGAGCACTCTCGAATACCAGTAGACAAGGATTGGAACCTCTGCAAAGGTTCGTCGGAGAGACCAGCAGAGAACCCGGCTATTTCCTTAGCCAGGTATCGGAGATACATGCCCATGAAGAGCTGGTAGGTCTGGACTCGACAAGCAAGCATAGAGCCCTGGAAGCACTTCCTACCGAGGGCATCCAGGCTTCGGGCTTCCCTACCAGGGGGCACCGAGGAGTGCATTTTTTGACTCTTTAGTCTATGCATGGCCGATTCCACCACCATGGAATGGTGCGGTAGTTGTGCCTTCTGGAAGCCGGGGCTCTTGCGGACTCGATAAATGGAATCGACCCGCTTGCTTAACACCGGCGACGACGCCGGGCTCTCCCACATGCGGAAGAGAGAAGTTGTTCCAGCATCGGAGGAACCGGTACAATAAAGGCCTCCTTCGGGGGAGAGTCATATTGGAGGGCATCGAGTTCTTCGACTCGAGGCTCCTCCTCGGGATCCGCAGGGAAGGCCAAGGCCTTGGCCATATCCCTCACGAAGTCCGAGAACCGGGTATCCTCCGGGGGGGACCGTCTCCGAGGTTCGGACTCGGGGGAGTCCGAAGGGACACACCGAGTCCGAAAGGAACCAGGTGACTCTTCGTCCTCAGATTCCCAGGCCGACTCCTCAGAGGAGGAGTCGATCGGCTCCGGTCGGGCGGGCACCGATGCTATCCGCTCCGATGCCAAGGGAGTCGGCGTCGACGACCTCGGTCCCGAATGGGAGGCCGAAGGAGACCTCGACCGAGGATCGACTCGAGCCCTCATGGACTCAAGGATCGGCTCGGTCTCCGGGGTCGATTTGGAGGTCAACGTCTCGGCGGTCAGGGCAGAAGCACCGGCGAGGCCAGCGATCAATACCCGCTGCTGGTCCAAGAAGGCAGTCAGACTGCTCTCCAAGGCCGTCAACCTGAGTCCGAGCTCAGGAGGCCCAGCAGCCCCCGACTCGGGCCCCGACGGCGTCGGGCCCGATGTCGGGTCCTTCGGAGGCGAGTCAACGAGGACAACAGTACTCACGTGAGCGGGCAAGTCCACCTCGAGTCGAGGATGTTTTGACGGCCTCTCCGTCTCCGAGGACCCGGGACGGGAATCGGGGCTATGCGACCTGGCCCTCGAGGAACCAGGAGCGTCCACCGATCCCGCCCTCGCGGGTTTCTTCTTCCGATGATGTTCCCGGGTAGGAGACCCCCTTTCAGAGGAACTTCGACGATGCTCAGGACCAGAGTCCCGAGACGTCGAAGCCTCCGACGAGGTCCGAGCCCGGCCGGAGTCAGAGAAGATACGCTCCCGCTGGTGCTGCCGACTCCTCAAAGCTTTTGAGGACATTTTGCCGCATGGCACACAGATCAGGGAGTCATGATCTGGGCCGAGGCAGCGGAGGCAGAAGTCATGAGTGTCTGTAAGAGACATGAGTTTCTTACAGAGATCACACTTTTTAAAGCCGCTGGCAGCCATCGGGGGAAAAAGGGCCCCTGCGAGGTCGAATGACCGGGCTGCCAGGGAAAAAGGAAAAAGGCGCGAAATCTGTCACGAAGGACAAAAAACCGAAAAATAAGGAACGGACTCGCAACCGACGTCGCGAGTCCGGGCGGGAAAAGAACCGGCGTCGAACCGAAGAAAAAAGAGGAGAATAGAGAAAAAATCAACTTTTCTGCGGGGATTCACAGGCAACGTCTGGAGGGCTCCGCGGAAAAAAGATGGCACCCTTGGGCGGGAAGAGGACCACGCATGCGCGCTGCAATTCCCAAAGGCTTTCTTTGAAAGCTGGGGAAAATTGCTCCGCGAGGGCTCCGTCGGCGCCGACGTCACCCATATGTGAGGACTGACTTCCTGCTTGGTCCTGGAGAAACAGCGGTTCAGAAGTTCTGGTAACACTGCTTTGCCATTTTATTGTCATTGTTGCTGCTGCAGGTTACGGAGAAGGGTGACAGCAGCAGCAATGGGCCACCCTTTAAAGTTTGGTGCTCTAGGCAACTGCCTAAGTTGCCTGATGGTAACACTGGCCCTATGTATAGTCACTTCTTGGTCCATCGAGACATCCATCTCTCTTACAAGATGATGCAATAAGATTCACTACCCTTTAGTAAAGCAATTTATTCGTGATTTCTTCACACTAATCTTACTCCAAAAGCAGGAAGAAAAATTAGCACCAAAAAATAAAAAATAGAGAAAAATAACAGCAGATAAAGACCACATGGAGTATCCTGCCTGCCCAGCCATACCAACTACTAAGCTCTACAGTCACTTCTATTTCTTTAGAGATTCTCTATGTTTCTCCCATGCTTTCTTGAATTCAGATACAGTCATGTTGTCTACCAATTCTAATGGGAGACTATTTCACACATCCACCACTCCTTCTGTAAAGAAATATTTCCTCACATTACTCCTGAGTCTATCCTCTTTCTCCTTCATCCTATGTACCCTCATTCCAGGGCTTTCTTTCAATTGAAGGAAGCTCCCTTCCTGTTCATTTATGCCACGGAAGTCTTCAAACATCTCTATCGTATCTCCCCTCTCCCGCTTTTCTTCCAAACAGAGCCAGCCCGACACATGTGCGAGAATGTTGTTCACAAAGGGCCCCGAAGTTCAGGGGGCCATGCGCCAACTTCATGCCGCACATGATGTCTGATAGATTGAATGCGTCCCAACTCCTGACCTGTGCAGGGCCAGCCTGCACTTTGCCCCTACCCTGCTAGACCGGCTACAGAGGGAGCCGGGAAGGCCCGACAGGAAATGCCCCTTAATCTCCCAGCACTCAGCGTGACCGCGGGCTGCAAGAGTACACAGCCACCAGAGTGAAGGAAAATGTCGCTTTTCACTCCAGTGACTGTGCAAAGGTGAGCTGGGGCTTTGGGCCTCCCCAACTCCCTCTGAACCCGGTCAGGCAAGTGCAGGGCTTCTCCGGGAAAGGGGGGGGGGGGACTAGGACTAGAAATGAGCTGATGGGAAAGCTAGGACTGGAAATGGGCTTATAGGAGCTAGGATAGGACTGGAAATGGCTGATGGGGGGCTAGGACTGGAAATGGGCTGATGAGGTGGCAAGGACTGGAAATAGGCTGATGCAGAGGGATGGAAGAATGGGACTAGAAAGGAGTGGATACTGGGGAGGGGCTGGAACTAGAAGGGAGATGATGTTGGGGGAGGACTAGAAGGGGATGGGGCTGGGGGAGTGATGACTGAGAAGGGAAAAGAATATATCGATGGTTCTTCGAGTTTGTGTGATTAGCAGGATCTATTGTTTTACTTTGACTGCTGCTACTCTTTGTGCCTAATGGTTGGGCCAGCCCTGCTTCCTGTCATTGCATGATTTGGATACTGGCAGGAAAGAAAATATTTTGAAAAACCAAGTTGGACTCCCTAGAACTCCCATCCCCCCCGACCCACTCCATTAAGGTTCATTGATGGTCCAGTGGGTTCCAAACCCTCCCGATTCAATTCATCTGCCTACAGACCCCCTTCTCTCTAATGACATTACTGATCCCTCTAACTCCTTTGATCCCCCTCGACCCGATCCCCCTTCCTGAACCCTTCAAGGCTCTGACACTCCTGATCCCACTTTCCCCAGAACCCTTGGGGCTATCTGTTTCAGGGCACCCTGGCATCAGCTCCCTGGGTAGATGGCATCCTTGGCACAGCCTCCCTAGGTTAGGGAGGCCGATGACCAGAGAGCCTGTAATTGGCCCAGAGCTTCCAGCCCCCTCTTGTACGCTTGCAGGAGTGATGCCCACTTGCTCCTGCCTCTGGTAGTGCATTGGGAAACATTGCTAGGGGTCCACCTACCATATAAGGACATGCTTTCCTTGCTTTGTTTTATTTGGCAGACACACTTCTAGTGGTAGGTACCAACGTACCACTAGGGCTCCGACACAGCTATTTTGCAAGATGACAGTACTTGAAGCTGGAGTGAGTGGGCATCGCTCTTGCTTCCCAACTTTTGTAGGTCATGGGGGAAGGTTAGGGGCTTTGGGAAGGGATCCATCTGGGCTACCAGGGACAGTGTAGGGTTGGGGATCCGCAGGCCCAATTACGCCACCAGTAATAGTTTTTGTAGGGTCGGGGTCAGAAGGTTGGAGCTTTATTGAGGCTCATTTGGGCCACTGAGGTTTGTGAAGTCTGGGGGGTAGGAGGGAAGTCTGGGAGCATACTTAGTTGGCACTTTACCTCATATCACCTTCTTTTCCTGTGCTGAATCTTCATGCCAGCTTGAGGTGACATGATGATTTAGCGCTACAAAAAAAGAGTAAAATACCATACTAGATTTTAGGAAGTTTTACTTTGAAATTAAGACCAGGCTTCAAATCCCACTGGTACCCCTTGTGTCTTTGGGCAATTCACTTAACTTCCATTTTCTCAGGTACAAATTTAGATTGTAAGCCCTCAAGGGACATGGAAATACATACAATACCTGATTTTAACTCGCCTTAAACTATCACTGGAAATATGTAAGCTAAATATTAATAATACATAGAAATAATAATAAATAAATTGGAAGCAATGTTTTTGCAATGATTTGCATGCATTTTGCATGCCCACTGCATTACCTTTCTGGTGCAGTAGTTTTATGCTTTCATAAAGCATATGGGGACAGACTTAAAGATATCAATATGTATTCTTTAGAAGCATGGGAGCCAAAGGGTGATATGGGGCCATGTGCGGAGACTCATTTGTATATCCACTTGACCTCATTTGCATAAGTTATTTTTTTTTTAATTTTAAAATGTATATGTTGCCTATCTAAAATGTTAAGCGGCTTTCAAAGGAGTTCTTCACAAGCCTCTTTATTTTCTCCTGGCAGTGGACTGAGGGACACATTCACTAAAGTGCCACTGTGCCTAAAGAAATAAATGGATGTTCCTGCACTTAACGCATATTAACATTTGTGAATGCGCATTAACTTTTAGTAAACATGCCTCTTAATGATGTCTGAATGCCATTTACATGGGCAGTGAGGATAAAGAAAGACTACCAGATTTCAACATTACCACAATGCCAACTGCCAGGCACTTTAGGAAGTACTATAAACCCTGCCCATTTAGAACACATAGCAAACCCACCATATCATAACAGCACTACCAGGATTCACAAAGCACCAAATACCACCTATAAAAAGGCAACACTGCAAATATTAAACCAATACATCTCCTTCTGGGGAAAGAAAACAAGTGGCACTGTCGCATAGAAACTACATGAACAGAATACCTCAGCTCGGTTACACATGCAGATGATAGACCATCACCAAACACAGAACAAGGAATAACAATTTAGAAATATGAAGACAATAATTAAACTGGGAACCCCAAAAGCCAAACTTGGAATGTACAACAACACTGGAGAATAAAACTATAAATTAATTCCTCTTGTACTAAACAAAACACAAATAAATAAATTTATTTATTTATTTATTTAACGTCATTTATATACCGCCTTATCCTACAATCAAAGCGGTCTCACAGCAAACAATCAAGGGGTGGTCATGTGTTATCATGCAGTGGTGGGAGTTAGTGTGTTGGTGGTGGGGGGATGATTAGGGGTGATCTCTACCTAGTGCGCTATATACATCATGAGCTATAATACATTCAGTTTTACTGACTTAGGGTGGGGGGAGGGGGCTGTGGTCTGTCTTGGGTGGGAGTTCAAGGGGTGAGACCATAATGTTCGATGAACAGAGTTGTTTTCAGCTGTTTTCGGAAGTCTTTGATGTCTGTGTTTAGTCTCAGTTCATCTGGGAGGGTGTTCCAGATGGATGGAGCGGCCAGCGAGAGTGCTCGTTGTGTGGTGTCTTTCCGGGTCTTGGCAAAGTCTTTTGGTATGCTTACACGATTGGAGGTGCCTCTTCTCCTTGGGCGTGTGCTTGAGTCGGCTTGTATGAGTGTGTTTAGGCTTATGGCAGATGTGTGTTGTTTGATCTTGATAAATAAAGACGTTAGCGATGCACATTTCCCAAAGCTGACATAGTCCAGTTAATAAATTCAAAATAAAAATGTATTTTTCTCTCTTTTGTTGTTTGGGCAATTTATTTTTCAGCTGGGATTGCTCTAGTCACTTTCTTCTGATTTCTTTATGTCTTCTGCTAACACTCCATTGTCTGCTGTCCATTTGTCCTTTCTTCATTCTCTCTCTACACCTGTTTTAACATACCAATCTTTCAACTTTTTCTCTTTCCTCCATTTCTTTTTTTATTCCTTTTTCATCCACTCAAATTTCACCTTTCCATCCTCAATTCCCACTTACTCTCCCAATACCTAGCCAATTATAGAATTTTCTTCCCTCCCACACAAAATATCTTTTACTGCAGGGAAAACAGGCACACACATACATACAAAACATGATGTCCCAAAAATATGTTTTTCCAGGACTGATGTGGGAAGGTGGTAGGGGTAGGGGTAGCGGTAGGATAAAACTGAATGTTTGCCTAGGGTGTCCCACAACCTTACACTGGCTCTGAAAGGGAGGTAATGGAGTGGATGAGTAGCCTAGTGGTTAGAGCTCTAGCTTGGGAACCAAGAGACCAGGGTTTGATTCCCACTAGCACTCCTTGTGGCCTTGCGCAAGTCACCTAACCCTCCATTGCTCAGAAAAATCCAAGTTATCAATGTCCCTGTTTAATGTACATTTACCAAGTTTAAATTACAATGTAAACCACTTTAATTGAAATGATAAAGCAGTATAAAAAAACTGTTAAATAAAATAAATGAAAATATTTACAATGCAGAAAGAGGCTGCGTATTATCACAGTAGAGTGGGATATTTTTTCCCTGATACTGCATACTTTTAATGTAGCAGTAATCTGCATGCCATTAGTATATTGCATTGGAAGTAAAAAAAAATTTCAGCATGTTTGTGAGAATGCTGGTCCCTTAAGCTTATCTCAGTGTTCTAATGCAGTGCATAATGCCTTAGACAATGAAAAAAAATTCTCAAACAATTGAGAAAACATTCTAGCAGGATAGCAGAATTTATTTCTTTTTCCTTTTTATCTGATAAATATAGATGACAGAGTACAGTGATAATAGAATGATAATGATCATTTGATCTAACTAAAGAGGCGCATACAGAGCCGGCCCAAGAGTTTCTACTGCTAAAGGCCAAAACCCTGGCCATGCCAACCCCCACACCAAGCTGCCCCTCGTTGCCGCTGATTCCGTTTTGGGGGGTGGGGGGGAGAGGCAGGCAGGCAGGCAGGCGGCAGAGGTGGCAGCCTTGTGCTGCTGTTTGTTGGCCGCAGCAAGCCATGCTTCAGCAGATGTGCACTGGAGGAGGATCAAAAGCGGCAAGTCATGTGTGCCGAAGCACATGGCCTGCCGCAAGCAATAAAGCAGCCGCATAAAGCCGCCCAACTGGGTCAGTTGCCTTAGGCAGCCGCCTAGTGCACCGGCCAGCCCTGAGCACATAAAAGGAATTACCCGAGAGACATAGAAACATGAAAGCAGAAAAAATCATATGGCCTAACCAATCTGTCCTTCCATACCAACTACTATAGTCCCCTTTTTTTATTTTAAAGATTTTCTGTGTTCGTCCCATGCATTCTTGAATTCAGATACTGTCTTGGTCTCTACTACCTCTACTGGGAGACTATTCCATGCATCTACCACTCTTTCCGTAAATGCTTAGAAGAAACAGGTAAAGTAAAACTGCTTATCTGTAATAGGAGTTTTCCGTGGACAGCTGTATAAATTAAACATTCTAGTGAGTGTCCCATAGTGCCATCATAGAACAGCTGTCACATCTACTAACTCTATGAGTTCTCTCAGTCTAATACAAAACTTAGAAGTCAATTCCCCCTGAGATTGTGGGCAGGTACTGTGATTTCCTCCTGTCTCTGGAGACCCCCTTTACAGGTAACTTTGCTTTCTTTATGAACAAGCAAGATGAATATCAACCACGCATGGGGAGTACCATACCCCAATAGTAGCGGATTTTCTGTAAGTGTGTGAATTTTAGATTTTAAGGGGGAAGTCCAAATTATAGAACAGCTTTTGTAGAATGTTTTTCCTAAATTAAATAACTCTTTATAACATATTAAGGCATATTTTAGATCGTACATGGAGAATGACATTGAGGCGTTCAGATCGCAACTCACACAAATCCAGCAGTATTAATGCAGGACTGCATGTGTATTTGGTGATACCTAGAACAAGGGAAGCCATTTTGCAAATTTACATATGAAAAAAATTAATGTGGGAAACTCAGCAACTTCCACGCATAAATACAGACGCTTAAACATGTATGTTGGCCGTTTTGTGAACCTACACATTAATGTCACCAATTAATTATATATGCCACTATCTTTATATAATTTCAATTTAGAAGGTGAAATGAACAATAGGGGATTAAGGAGATAAAGCGTAGTTACTCACCTGTAACAGGTGTTCTCCGGAGACAGCAGGAATCAGTCCTCACATATGGGTGACATCGGCGCCGACAGAGCCCTCATGCGGAGCAAATCCCCAGCTTTCAGAGAAAGCCTTTGGCAATTGCATCACGCATGCGCAGTCTCCTTCCCACCCAAGGGTGCCATCTTGCTCAGTCAAATGACATAGCTAAAAAGACGGCAAAAAGAACAAAATATAATAATAGGACTGCAACTCCAAGGGGAGGAGAGAGGGTCATGAGGACTGATTCCTGCTGTCCCCGGAGAACACCTGTTACAGGTGAGTAACTACACTTTCTCTGGGAACAAGCAGTCAGTCCTCACATATGGGACTCCCCGGCTATAGGCTACCGAGAACCCACAGCTGAAAAATAGGTTCCCTCTACGAGAGCCGCAAGCAGCCACAATAGGAATCTAACTGAGAGAGTAGCACTCTAGTAGCCTGACATAGAAGGGTTGGAGGGCAGGAGTTGCCTAGACCTCGAAAAGGTTACAGAGTACAGCCTGGCCAAAAG
This sequence comes from Ichthyophis bannanicus, assembly GCA_033557465.1. Lineage (NCBI taxonomy): Eukaryota > Metazoa > Chordata > Amphibia > Gymnophiona > Ichthyophiidae > Ichthyophis > Ichthyophis bannanicus. Next base: position 476,755,846 of record CM066036.1, read on the forward strand.
CACTGTCCCGTCGGGACTCCCTATCCAGGCAGTAAATGGGTTGCAAAAGTCTGATCCGAAGACCAGGTGGTGACCCAGCAGATGTCTGCCAGCGGAACAGAGCAGAAATGAGCCACTGATGCCTCCATGGCCTTGACCCGGTGGGCCATAACACGACCCTCCAACGAAAGCTCGGCTGCTCTGTATGCCCAGGCAATATGGTCTGCCACCAAGGTGGACAGCATACGCTTGGAAACAGCCATCCCCAGCTTACTGGGGTCATAGGATACAAAGAGCTGAGTAGCCCTTCTATGGCCCTGCATATGCTGATTGTAGAAGGCTAACGCTCTCTTACAGTCCAGGGTATGCAGAACTGTCTCTGCCCATCTGGCATGTGGCCTGGGATAGAAGGTAGGCAGCACCACCTCTTGGTTGAGGTGGAAGGAAGAGACCACTTTCAGAAGGAACTCGGGGTGTGTGTGGAGCACCACCCGGTTCCTACAGAACCTTGTATAAGGCCTGTCGGACACAAGGGCCTGAAGCTCACTCACTCGTTGGGCCAACATGAGTGCCAAGAAAACTACCTTCCAAGAAAGGTATCGTAGATGGAAGTTTGGCATTGGCTAAAAAGGCAGCCGAGTAAGCTGCCCTAAAACCACATTCAAATCCCACTCGGTCTCCAGAGGGTGGACCGGGGGCTTCAGCAGAAGTAGGCCTCTCAAGAACCTAGACACCAGAGGATGCACAGAGAGAGGCTTTCCTTCCACCGGGAAGTGGTGTGCAGCCAGGGCACCGAGGTGCACTCTGACGGAGTTGGACTTAAGGCCCAAACCGAAAGGTGGAGAAGATACTGTAGTACCACTGCAAGCTGGCAGGAGAAAGGATTCACTTTCTGCCCCTTGCACCAAACCGCAAACCTATGCCATTTGAAGGCATAGGTCCGTCTAGTTGATAGCCTCTCCTTGAGGTCAGCAAGACTTCTTCCACATTTTTTGGAAGGAGGAGTGGTGCGAGCATTACCCTTTCAGCAGCCATGCCATTAAGTTGAGGGAGCTGAGATTAGCGTGCAGGAGACTGCCCTCCTCCTGGGACAGGAGGTTTGGAGAGGACCCCAGGGGAATGGGGGCCTCCACTGCAAGCTGAAGTAGAAGTGAAAACCAGGGTTGCCTCGGCCACCTGGGGGCTATCAAGATGACCAAGGCCCTGTCCTGGAGAATCTTGAATAGAGTCTTGGCCACCAGAGGCGTCAGGGGAAACGCATACAGAAGGCCCACAGACCATGATATGAGAAATGCATCGGCAGCCACCCTTTGCAGGTGTGGCTGCCTGGAGCAGAACTGGGACAACTGGTGATTTTGCGGACTTGCAAACAAGTCCATAACTGGTCGTCCCCAGGTCTGAAAAAGCCAATGGACAACTTCCTTGTCCAGCTGCCATTTGTGGGGCTGCAGAATCCTGCTTAGTCTGTCAGCTAAGTAGTTTTCCTGGCCTGGCAGGTAAACTGCCCTCAGATGCATGCCATGTTGGACTGCAAAGGAGCACAGATCCAGGGTTTCCTGACACAGTACGTGGGACTCCGTGCCACCCTGTTTGTTCACATAGAACATGGCTACTCGGTTGTCTGTTTGCACCAAGACAGGCTGATGAGCCAAAGTCTGATAGAAAACTCCTAGAGCCAGGCAGATCGCACAAAGTTCCAAGAAATTGATTTGTTGTGTGCTCTTGTCTTCTGGACACTTTGACTCTCTCTCGGAGGCCGCCTGTGGCCTGTGTCCACTGGTCTCTGAGGCACCACTGAGCTGTGCGCATGTGGAGGCGGGCATCTTGTATTACATGGACAGTGGAGGCCATGTGCCCGAGGAGGCGCAGAAAGTGTCTTGCTGATACCTGGGATCTGCGACTCATTTGGCGTGCCAGGATCAGAAGCCTTTCTCCCCTGTCTGCTGGCAGGTAGGCCCTTGCTTGAAGGGTATCTAGTCTGGCCCCTATGAACTCTAGTTGTTGAGTGGGCACTAGGCTGGACTTGGGGTAATTGATCACAAACCCCAGATGCTGGAGCACCTAGATGGTGCGAGATGTGGCCTGTTGGACCTCCATGGCTGAAGTGGCTCTGATGAGACAGTTGTCTAGGTAGGGGAAGACAAAAACTCCTTGGAGTCTGAGGAAGGCAGCCACCACCACCAGGCATTTTGTGAATACCCTGGAGGAGGAGGCCAGGCCAAATGAAGTACCCTGTACTGGTAGTGATTGCCTCCCACCACAAAGCGTAGATATTGCCTGTGGTCTGGGTGTATCAGGATGTGTGCATACGCATCCTTTAGGTCTAAGAAGCATAGCCAGTCTCCCTGGTGGAGGTAAGGCAGCAATATTCCAAGTAAGAGCATCTTGAACTTCTCCCTCACCAGGAATTTGTTTACGTTGCGCAGGTCGAAGATGGGTCTGAGGCCTCCTGTCCTTTTTGGTATCAGAAAGTACCTGGAGTAGAAGCCCTTGCCCTGTAGGTGGTGGAGCACCGGTTCTACCGCCTGATTCTCGAGAAGACCTGCTAACTCATTCAGAAGGTCCCAGTGAAGGGGAGACCTGAGGGGCTCTCCTGGAAAATGAAGAGGAGGAACCTGGGTCAAATGAAGGAGATAGCCCTGATGGACTATCTGTAGGACCCAGGCATTGGTGGTGATGGCTATCCATCTGTGGGCATACAGCGCAAGCCTTCCTCCTGTGCATTGCCTGTCTCCTGTTGTGAGAGGGGCTATGCTTTGAGAGTCAAACGCCTCTCCCATGCTGGGCCAGAGCCAGTGCCTGGGGTTTGGGGACTTTCTGCTTACGCGGGCCATGCCCCTGTCCCTTGGCCTGCTGCCCCTGTTGGGGAGCCGAGGAGGCCTGAAATAGGGGGTAGCTTCGGTAAGCAGCACCCTTCCTCAGGTAAAAGGGCTTCTTACCCGAGCCCTTCTTCTTAGAAGGGGCAGAGGTCTTCTTTGAGAGCCATGTCCTGGTCATGTACTCAGACTCAATCTCAGCAGCCTTGTCGGTCATGGGTTTGCTAAAGAGGTTCTCTCCCTGGCATGGGACATTGACCAACTTGTCCTGAACCCATTGCTCAAGGTCAGACTGTAGCCATGCTTGGCGGCATGCACCGATGACCACCGCAGGTACCCAGGTCGCTGACTTGAAGCCGTCATACGCTGCTTGAGTCATGAACTTCGAGCAATGGACAGGCTCTTGAAGCGCTGCAAAGGATCCTCGGAGAGACCAGCCGAAAACCCGGTGAGTTCCTTCGCTAGGTCCCTCAGGTATATGCCCATGTACAGCTGGTAGGCCTGGATCAGACATGTCAGCATAGAACCCTGGAAGCACTTCTTGCCGAGGGGGGTCCAAGTTGTGGGCCTCACTGCCATGAGTCACCGAGGAGTGCACATGGCCGATTCCACAACCATGGAGTTGTGCGGCAATTGTGCTTTTTGAAACCCAGGACTCTTACGGACTCGATACATCGAGTCGATCCATCTGATGATCACCGGTGCTGACGCCGGTGTCTCCCACATGTGGAGCATCAGTCGTTCCAGGATTGGAGGCACAGGTACAAGTAAGGGCCTCCCGAGGGGGAGAGTCATACTGGAGAATCTCAAGCTCCTCGGACTCTGCAGGGAATGCCAAAGCCTTTGACAAGTCCCTCACGAAGTCCAAGAACCTAGTGTCCTCTGGGGGGGACCTTCTCTGAGGCTCGGACACCGGGAAATCTGACGGGACATCCCTGTGCCGACAGGTGCCAGGGGACTCTTCCTCCTCTGTCTCCCATCCCGATGCCTCCGAGGAGGACTTGAGGGACTCAGGCCTCGAGGGCCCCGGCCTCGACCGCCCCGACGCCAGTGGAACCGGCAGTGATGACCTCGGCCCCGAGCAGGAGGTTGAGGGAGACCTCGGCCGAGGATTGACGCGAGTATGCATGGTCTCTAGGTTCGGCTCGGCCTCCAGGGTCAACTTGGATGTCGGTGGCCTGGTGGTCGGGGCAGAAGGACCGGTGATACCGGAAACCAGCACCCGCTGCTGCTCCATGAAGGCAGACATACTGTGCTAAAAGGCAACCATTCTGAGACCGAGTTCAGAAGGCTCCGCAGCCACCGGGTCAGGGCCCGATGCCGGTTCTCCCAGAGGGAGTCCTTGACGAGGACTATTACCTGCCTCGGCTGCTCCATATCCCGTTGAGGAAGCTTTGCTGGATGCTCCATCTCCAAGGATCGGGGCCAGTGCTCGGGGCTCCGCGACCGGTCCTGGGCGGTACCTGGCCATGCAGAGCCATCCAATGACGCCATCTTCGAGGATTTTTTCTTCCTTCGATGTTCCCATGAGGGAGACCCCCTCTCCGAGGAACCTCTACGGCACTCAGGCTCGGAGTGTTCCCCCGAGACGTAGAGGCCTCAGATGAGGTCCGGGCCCACGAAGGTACAGACTCAGCAAAAATCCTATCATGCTGCTGCTGGCAGCTTCTCAGGGCCTTCGAAGACATCTTCCTACACGGGCCCGAGGCACCGGAGACAGCAGTCATGTGTATCGGTGAGGGATATTAGTTTTGTACACCGATCACATTTTTTAAACCCGCTGGCAGCCATCGAGGGAAAAAGGGCCCCTGCAAGGTCGAAGACCCGGGCTGCCTGTGAAAAAGAAAAAGAGCGCGAATGCTAGTCACTAAGGACAAAAAACGAAAAATCAAGTCGGACTCGATATCAGTGAACTCAGCCAAAGGCGGGAAGGAGAACCGGTGTCGAACTGGAAGGAAAGAAACAAATTTTAAGTATTTTAAACACTTTTTTCACGGCGGCTACTGGACAACGTCCGAAGGGCTCCGCGGAAAAAAGGAGACTGAGCAAGATGGCACCCTTGGGCGGGAAGGGGACTGAGCATTGTCACCACCCACCTTCCTCCTCTAGGGTATATAGGTAGTTGCCTAGAAGGGCTGGCAGGCGGGACCACAATATTTATAAAGACCTTGTAAATGCTGCAGCCTGGTATCTGTGTAGTTGGTGGCCAAGTAAACCAGAGCCAAGGTTAAATGGGGTAACAATATGTTTATTGTCGCACAGGAATTTTCATATAACTACTTCCCCAAACACAGAAACAAGATGTTAGTACTTTTTGTGCCAAATAAAGAATGAATGGTAACAAAGTCTTCCTGATACTTCTCAGGCAATTCTTGCAAACACAAATAGCTTCTTAAACTTCTTTCCCAGCTTTTAAATAGACTGCTTTTCCAAGTACAAGTATTGCTTTCAGGTACTAGGTCCAGACAAAGGAAACTTCACAGCGTTGCATTTACTTTCACAGCTGCATAATGAGTATTGAGCTTTCACTCAGGCAGAGCGCTGCCTTTCTCCGTATAAAACTCAAGTAAAACAATTAAGCTTTCTCAGCACTTATTACTAGAAATACTTTTACAGCTTTTCACTCTCTCTGGCAGAAACCACATTCCATATCAGAACAACTGTCTTCTAATAGAGGTGCTTCAGTTTGCATCGGCTCCACTTCAGAATCTGATATGTCCTTATATTTAGGTTTAGGTAAGTCCACAGACTTCCACTGCTCTACGAGTGCATTAAGCTGCTTCCACTTAGTAGCATTTAACCTTCTGGGTACAGGCAAGGATTTAGAATTACTAGCACCCTTAAAAACAGTATTAAAAGGGCTCACCTTTCTCCTGGCATGTCTAAGATTCACACTTTGGTTAGGAGGTAAATATTTGTCTTGGTACTGCTTCACTAGCTCCTGTATAGCAAGTTGCTCAGCAGGGTCTGACTCTTAATGTTCTGCTCTGTAGCCTGCAGTTAGCTGAATGCTTACAAGCAGCTGGGCTGTACTCAGAACTGGAGCTCCTGACACGCTGTCTGCCTTGGGAATCTCTTCGCAGTTTTACAAATGGCACTTTCCTTCTGCCCAACCTCCCACTTGTGACTGTAGCTTCTAAAGAAGACTCCAGGGAAGTACTTCTGTCTCTTCTGGGCAAAGTTTCCATACTCTTCTCCCCAGGTTTAAAGTAACTTCTAACCTGTTTCTCCTTTTTGCTTGTCCTGAGGTAGTCCTCTCTGACTCTCTGCCGTCTGGCTGGCCACTCTGCAAGCACCTTGTGCTGTCCGGGTAATGGCAGCTCCTTTTCCTACTTCCTCCTGTCCTCAGCTTTCTGCTTTGATTCAAATCAGAGTCTGAATCTCCAACTGAAGCTGAACCTCGAACTTCCCTTCACGTCTCTGCCTCTGTCCCAGTCTCCGTCTCCATCCTCTCACTAACTGTTCCTTCCTGGTTAAGTGAACGGGGCTGCCCTATCAGCTTTGACTCCGCCCCTTTCTCTCCTACGTCAGCTCCCTGGGTTGTCATGGAGCTGGGGAGTAGCTCTCTCTGTGTTCTCTTGTACAGAGAACCTTTCTGGGCTAGAGCTTTAACCCTTTCCTGACCTGTTTTACTGCCAGCTTCTGAGGAAAGAAACTGTTTTAAAGCCTTATTTCTAGGTTTTAAACCCTCTGCCTTGTCACAGCATGCATGATGTAATTCCCAAAGGCTTTCTCTGAAAAGCTAGGGATTTGCTCCGCACGAGGGCTCCATTGGCGGAACATCACCGATATGTGAGGACTGACTTCCTGCTTGTTCCCGGAGAAAGCATAGTTACTCACCTGTAGCAGATGTTCTATGTGAACAGCAGGAATAAGTCCTCACTTATGGGTGATGTCACTGACACAGCCCTGCACAGAACGCTCCCCAGCTTCCAAAGGAAGCCTTTACAAGATACCCTGTGTATGCGCGCTTGCCTTCCCTTCTGCCATGGTTCCATCTTCTCCAGTCTAACAACGTAACAGGAGCCAAAAAGGCAACTCATTGGGGAGGTGGGTGGATTGTGAGGAACTATTCCTGCTGTTCACGGAGAACACCTGCTACAGGTGAGTAACTATGCTTTCTCCGTGAACAAACAAGAGGTAAGTCCTAACGTATGGGACTCCCAAGCTACAAGCTACCAGAATCCAAGGAGAACAGCCCAACAAGGGCACTGAACTGGAGAAGCCAAAAATAACAGGAAGGTAGTCCCACTGAGGGACTAATCTGATTCAGTATCCTCATTAAACATCAACCTGAAGGATTTTGCAGGTAGCCTGGATGGACAGAAGGGCCAGTGGGCAGGAGTTGACAATAAGACCCAAAAAGGGCAAAATTGCTGTCCTGTTGGGAAGTTAGATGCAAGGCGTTGATAAGGCAGGCAAAGAGAGAATTTGAGAAGAAGCTTGCTGTGGAAGCAAAAACACGTAATAAAGACTTTTTTAAGTACATTCACAGCAAAAAACCTGTGAGAGAGTCAGTTGGACCATTAGATGATAGAGGAGTAAAAGGGGCACTAAGAGGGGATAAGGCCATAGCAGAGAGACCGAATGAGTTCTTTGCTTCGGTTTTTACTAAGGAAGATGTAGGGATGTTACCCATGACTGAAATGGTATTTAAAGGTAGTGCTGCAGAAGAACTGAAAGAAACATCGATACATCGGAAAGATGTATTACAACTATTTGATAAACTGAAGAGTAGCAAATCACCTGGACCAGATAGTATACATCCAAAGGTGTTGAAAGAACTGAAATATGAAATTGCAGACATACTATCAGTAATCTGTGAACTATCATTAAAATCATCTGCAATACCTGAAGATTGGAGGATGGCCAATGTAAATAGTCCCTAAACAACCACGTAAATAGTTTTAAGCCTCCGCAAGGAGTAAGTTTCTTGTTATTCAGTTACACTGTGTTCTGTTTTATTGTTACAATGTATTCAGTTGAAAATACTGACTGTTATGTTCCCTGTAAACCGCCTTGAGTTGTAGAAAGACGGTATATAAAAACTGTTAAATAAATAAATAAAAATAAATGTAACGCCAATTTTTAAAAAGGGTTCCAGGGGTGATCCGGGAAACTACACACCGGTCAGTCTGACATCAGTACAGGGAAAAATGGTAGAAACCATTATAAATAACAAAATTACAGAACATGTAGATAGCAATGGCTTAATGAGAGACAGCCAAGATTACTTTAGCCAAGGAAGGTCTTGTCTTACTAATCTGTTATGTTTTTTGAAGGTGTGAATAAACAGGTAGACAAAGGTGAGTCGGTTGATATAGTGTATCTAGATTTTCAGAAAGCCTTTGACAAGGTCCATCATAAAAGACTCTAGGCAAAATTAGGAGGCAATGTACTATTGTGGATATGGAAATGGTTACAAGATTGAATGCAGAGGGTGGGGCTAAATGGCCAATTTTCCCAATGGAGAAAGGTGAATAGTGGAGTACCCCAAGGATATGTGCTGGGTCCGCTGCTTATTTTTTTCATTAATATTTTATTAAATTTTCCATAATATATTCCAAAGAATACAAATTGAAAAGAAAATAGCAGAGCGACAATATTAAGCACAGAGAACAAAAGAAAAACTCTAGAAGGTAATCAACTCCTTGAATTAGACCACAACATGAAGGAAAATACAGAGGCCCCAGGAAATAAGAAAAAAAAGGAGAACAAACAAACAACCCTTACAAGAAATTAGATACAAATAGCAGGGTGAGAACGTATGTGTCAACTCTATGGGATGGTACAGTGATCAACGCCTCCTCTCTAGCCATCGGGAATTCTAAAAGCTACCTAGGTTCAAAAAAAAGAAAAGTTTTATCCTTATAGGTAACTATACGAGAAGGAAATTTCACCACACAATTCCCGCCAAGGGAGAGGACCCTGGGTCTAAGTTCTAGAATGTTCTTCCTCCTTTGTTGGGTAACATGTGAAAGATCAGGGAAAATACACACATGAGAACCTAGAAAAGGCATATTAAAATTCCTGAAATAAGAACGAATAACTAAAGACTTATCAAGTTCCAGGGTCAGGGTCACAAGCATGGTGGTCCGCTCAGTTACTGTCTCAAGGGAATCCTCCAAGAACCCAGTTAGGTCCCCAGGAGCCCGAGAGGAGTCACAGGAGACAGAACACCGAGAACCTGCACCCAAGGACAAATACTGAGTCCTCATGATAGGAGGCAAGTTGTCCTCAGGAAGCTGAAGAATCGCCTGGAAATACTTGCGAACCATCACAGAAGCTGACAGAATAGGTGACTTCGGAAAATTTTACAGTCTCGAATTATTCTTGAGCACTTGATTTTCTAAATATTCAGTCTTTCTGGAGGGCAGGGTCTTGCCCTTAACATGGGCCACACACAGTCCTCGAAGCTGACCAAGCTCTGCCTCCACACTGGCTATCCTACCAGCTTGCTCCTCCTGTAGTCGAGAAACCTCAGAGAAATCAGTTTTTAAAGTTAACAAATCTGTACTCACAGTCCCCACAACAGTCAAAAGAGAGGAGTTCATAGTAGCCACGGCATTCCACAATGCTTCTGATGTAATCTTCGCAGGCTTCACCAAACCCCCAGAAGCCGGAATCAGCCTGCTCCCATAAATTGCTGCCAAAGACTCCCCAACAATGGGTGATGGTCCCGCTAGACTCCTAGCTTCATCCGCAGCAACAGTGATGGAAGAAGAAAGAACTGAAGCCGCCTCGGAGCCCTCTTCACTACCTCGTACTGGCGAGCTCGTCAGCAAGCCAGAGAGGAACACTCCACAGGCTACTGCTGAACTTCCAGGTTGTGGCGGGGGCAGCGCTGCTCCAGAGAAAGCCATACTCCGGATGCACTCAGAGCCATAATGTTCTCATCGAATGGCCCCGCCGAACACACTGCTCCTGATGAATTGGAGGAAAAGCCACATGCTACCAACGTTTTCTGCCCCAAAGTGCTGTTACCGGCCGAGCCCAAGGGTAAGCTGGCCTGCTTACGCTTCCGCCACCTCCTCTCACCAAATTGAGCCGCTAAACAATACCGGGCAGAAAAGTTAGAGCTGAGCATCCACACCGCAGCAGATCCCTGCCGCCATCTTGCTTCCATCCTCCACTGCCTTTTAACATATTGTGATGAGGAGAGTATGGCTGAGCCCATGGAATTGGGAGAAAATCAGACATTTACTTTTATGATTAATCTGTTTTTTATTCAAAAGGAACCACAGATAACAACAACAACAGCATCAGGGCCTATACAAAAGCCACCACCCGCACATGTGAGTGATGGAGAACAGAATATGTACAAAATACAAACACTGCATACAAAATTATATGGGATTACATTATGTACACACGATACAAATCCGCAAAGGCCCCCAATTTCCTTATTTGCATATCACCCCCCTATGGCCCCCAAGAACCCCCCCCTCAAAAAGGCCCCCCACCCCCTCCAACAACCCTGCCAGCGGAGTGTACCTGATGGTAAAAGAGAGAAGAAAGAAAGAAAGACCCTGAGAGGATACTACCAGGTTTGGGGTGTACTCTGCTCCCAAACCCGCCTTCTGATACCACAGCACACATGAGCAAACTACATCTTTCCCCCCTCCCATCCCGAACCCATCCGCGCCCTCCCCCCACCCACCCCCCTGTGTATCCCCCCCTCCCCCCTTCCCACGCCCTCCCTTGTAACAGAGGGGTTGACGGACATCCAAACACTCATATTCGCATGCCGAGCTAGCAAGGAGGTGGGCCAAACAAACTACACCTTCACCCTACACGTCCCTCAAGGCCGCCTTATAATCCGACTGCGAGCTCGCCAAGGCAGTAGGTGCAAGTGTGGTCCCCAGCCCTCCAGGAACCGTTGTCACCGCCGCTCCGTCGTCCGGGCCCACAACTGCTCCATGAGCATTATACTATGCAGCTGGATTCGCCAAAGTCCACACAGGGGACCCCTAGTATCTAACCATTGCTGCAACACAGTCACGCGAGCGGTCACCAACACCAAACGCATCCATCTCCATCTCACTTCCCCCAAAGCATGCGACCACGTCAACTCCCACACGTCAAGCACTACATTCTTAGCATTCCACAGCACAGGCTGTTGCAAACAGGTGGACAGGTAGGCACGCACCATCTCCCAAAACCTCTGAACACACCTACAGTGCCAAAACATATGTCCTAACGTGGCCCGAGAGGTTGCACACCGTGGGCATCGGTGGTCGTCTCCCACCCCCGCCCGCCAGGCCCTGAGAGGTGCAAAGTATAACCTTCGCAAAATCTTATATTGGGTGTCACGATACGGGACTAGAATACTCACTGATGGTATAGCAACCAGCCCCCGTAGGAGCTCCTCCGCACTCACCGCTTCCCCTAAATCAGCCGTCCATGTGGACGCCAGAGGTGCCAAGTCAAGGGGAGGAGCCCCTTCCCATAACATCTTATTGAGCCAAGACACCCGCATTCCCTGTTCACCCCCCAACAACGCCATCTCCACCGTCGTACTCACCTCCCCATGCAAAGATGCCGTGGGAACCGATCGAACATAACTACGGAGTTGTGCATATCGGAAAACATCATTAGGAGCTAAGGGGTATTGTTGGCACAAGGTGGAAAAGTCAACCATCCCCCCTTCCGGGGTCAACACATGTTCCAAATTGATGATCCCCATCCGATCCCATGCCAGAAAAGGCGATTTCCCCAAGCCCGGTGCAAAGTCCTCGTTTCCTCGAATAGGAAGATAAGGGGTATGTACTGCCACCAGTCGGCGACCTGCACAGAAATGACGCCAAGCCTGTCTTACCGGGTCTAAAAGAACTCGCCGAAGAAGAGGACCACCCCCCACCCCCCGAATTCCTTTAGCATGAAGAAGATAGCGCAGGTGCAATGGAGATACCACAGCCGCAAGAGAGTAATCCTCTAAATCCCATAACCAATCACGAACAAACCGTAGCAGACAGGCAGTATTGTATTTCCGTACGTCCGGGAAACCTAAACCGCCCAACTCCCGAGGTTGACTAAGTACGCTCAAACGCACCCGAGGCCTACCCCCTCGCCAAAGCAGCCAATTAAACTCCCGGTCCACCCGCCGAATATCAGATCTTTTAAGAAATAGCGGAAGCGTCTGAAGCACATAAAGAAGCTTTGGGAATAGAGTCATCTTGCACAAGGCCACACGCCCTCCCAGGGACAGCGGTAAATCTCGCCACTTAGCCACCGCTGACGATATAGAGGCAAGCACTCGATCAACATTCAAGCTATAAAGGTCCCCGAGGTCTGCCGGTAAATAGATCCCCAGATACTTAAAACAGCCATCCGCCCAGCGCAAGGGGAAAGCACCCTGCCAGGCCCGTCCCATCGCAGCTCCCAATAACATCGCCTCTGACTTATCCAAATTAAGTTTAAAGCCCGAAACCCGCCCGTAGTCCCGTATTAGATGTAAAAGAGGAGGCAGCCCAGCCTGCGGATCCCCCAAGTGCACTAGCAAGTCGTCCGCGAATGCCGCCACACGGAATTCCTCCCTGCCCATCGGTACCCCTCGAAATTGCGTAGCCGCACGAATCGTATGCAAAAGAGGTTCCAGAGTAAGAACAAATAAAAGTGGGGACAGCGGGCACCCCTGCCGTGTCCCCTTCTGAATAGCAAAATCTTCTGTCACCTCGCCATTCACTAACAGGGCCCCAATCGGAGCAGCATACAACAACCGGATCACATCTACAAAGAAGCCCTCGAACCCCATCACCTCAAGAACTTGGTACATAAAGCTCCATTGGACCCTAGATCACGTGGTGTGGTGAGCTGGGGAAGACGTGAGTCACCTTAGCTCCGGGCCCCCCTCCACCTACCGTTAGTCTATGGCTGTGAATTGCGGAGAAAATCACTAGCTGCCAGCTCCGAGGGATTGGTGAAGGAGTCCTGAGCTACTTCTGGGAGAATTGTGAGATGGCAACATCAGCGAAGGCGGGGAGGCGTGAGAAAGACCGGACTGTAGGGCAGCCTAAAATGGCGGAATCCCGATGAAAGCGGGTACAGCGGCTTCCCCCACAATGACTGAGGAAATCTCGGCTGCGGTCACAGCGGCACTCTCCGTACAGTTTGAAACCCTACATACCAAAATGGACACGATACAAGGTTCGCTAACCGCCCTAGGTACTAGGGTGCAGGAGGCAGAGGGCCGAATAGCGCAGGCCGAGGAGGAGGTGGAGACTCTGAAGCACGAACTGAGTGTGCTACAGAACGAAGCCAAAGCCCATGCACTGAAACTCGATGATCTGGAGAACAGATCCAGACGTAATAATCTGCGCTTGCTGGGCATTGCCGAATCCGTCCTTGATAAAGATCTCAGAACCTATGTGGAAAATTTGTCCGCCTCGCTGATGGAAGGGGAAGAGGGGAATGCCCCCATAGTTGTGGACAGGGCCCATAGAGTGGGGCCGAAACCGCAAACACCAAGTGCACGACCCAGAGTGGTCCTGGCCCGATATCTGTATTACACGCAGAAAGAAGCCATACTGAAAGCAGCGCGACAAAAAGGTATTGTGGAGCGTGGGAACATGACGATCCGCATAACGCCAGACTACTCGGCCGCGCTGAGCCAGCGCCGCAAAGCGTATGCCCCAATATGTCAGCGTTTGATAGAGGCAAATGTGCGGTTCCACGTGCAATACCCTGCCAAGCTGCATGTGCTCCACCAGGGAACCCACCGCGTGTTCGATGCAGCTGCGGAGGCAAGCTTATATGTGGAACAGTTGCTGGCAACACTGACGGCGAATAACCGAGAACGGGCGCCATAGCGACGGCATGGGAGTGCTTGCTAAAGGACTACCCGGTGTGAGAAGGGAGGCACTGCCTTCTGTCGGGCGCAAAAGCGGAATGCCCTACGAACTCGGACCTAACTTTTGAGCTGGCTTGCCTACGGAGGAGCTGGAGGGTACCCCGCCCATGAAAGTTGGATTACTGTGGGCGGATGGCGGTTACTGAACTCCCGGACCTCTCAGGTGACTATGTTGCTCTAATGCAGTAGACGGGCGGGTTTACCGGCGCCCTAGGGCCTGTTCTGCTTGCTCTGTCTGTGAGGCTCCGGGGGTGTTGTTTGACTGCTATTGCTACCAGAGCTTGCGGCTGTAAGACCCGCTATCTGCGAAGCTGCAAGGAGCCCCGTGTCAAGAGGAGGCTTTAGCAGTCGCCCCATGAGTTCCCTCGGGGCCTTGAGGACAGTGTTCAGATGCTACAAGACCCGAACCGGGACTGGCCTAGCTGCGAGATGGGCGGCGGTATACAGTTGGGGCTTTATTATGTTAGTGGTTTGATTGTTAATCCCCCATTGTTCTGTTATTACATGGTGAGCAGAGAAATGTATATGAGGGGGGATGGGGGGTTGGAGGGTAGTGGGCATATGCAACACAGGGATAGATGGGATTCGGGCGGCTGGGTTCCTAGAGGGAGGGGTGTGACCCCCCTAGATGGGACAATTGGATGGCTATTATGATGGGGGGAAACACAAACAGGAGCTCTGCTCGCAACAAACTGGGACACCACAAAAACGAGCAGAATTGGAAGTCACAGGCGCTTTATTAATAAACCAAACCCCAACGCGTTTCGGCTGTCGCCTTCATCAGGGGGTGCTAGAGGACAGCAAGACACAACATTAAAACAAATAAGAGTACATAAAAACATAAAAAATATATATAACAAATATGAATAATAATAATGAATAATTAATAAATTCATAAAAAGTTAAAATTTAAACACATATATATTAAAAAAAAAAAATAATAATAATAATAATAAATAAATATTTATATATATATGAGCCATATAAGTAATACATAATGATAAAAATAATAATAATAAAATGTATATACCATACTTACAAATGAAGCGCACAAAAGCAATAAAGAATGGCACACACCAATCAATGGTGGATAAAGCTAAAAATCAATGTAAAAAACATTAATATGATACTTAAAAACATCAATAAAATCATGCACCACTAAACATGCCTGAACTGGAATGAATAAATAAATAAATAGTAAAAGTAAAAACAGAATGGAAAACCCAGACCTACGTATAGCTCATTCATATAACAGATATTCTTTTGAAATATCTTATATGAGCAGAGAAAATACTGAGCACCAATGTACTACATACATAGCCACATATAGTAACATTGTTGCAATGACTAGCTACAGGAAAATAATGCTTAACAAAAATGAAACTATGTGCTTTTCAAACGTGGGTGCGGAAGTAACCTATAGTGTTTACACCCGTTTTGAAGAAAACTTACCAAAAAAATTACCAAAAAATAGAATAAAATAAAACTACCAGCTTTAAACTTCCTTATCATTCTGTGATGTCAAAACCATGTTGCTACTCAGCTTTAACATGCAACCCTTGTGGTTGACGTGCCTAGGGAAAAAAAGAGAGAATTGCAAAGGAACCATTACGAAAAAAATCACTAGGCATCCCTGAGTTAAAAAACTTTTGTGGCACCTCCTCTGAACACTTTTCAAATATCACCGCATAAAGGACTTAAAAATAAGAACCCTACAAACAAAAATCTATAAAAAATACCACCAGCTTGAGGAACAATTACCTGCACATCAACGGTCAACTGTGCAAAATTCTTGAGAACGCCGGTTTTTGGCGCGCATTTAAATTAACTGATTACATCATAACATTGCATATGCATGAGATGACGTAAAAAGACTCCTTTGTGTAAGCCAATATAGGATTAATTATAAAAACAATTACAATAAAGGAAAAAATTGTGTGAGGAGATAGCCACAAAGGCAGCGACCGTAGCGTCATAATTGACAACTGAACTTGGTCCGAAAACAGCGATTAGACATATAAAGAAATTACCAAACGCATTTTAATGAAACCACTTAAAATAACGTAAAGGACTCTTTCAAAAATCAAATTTTATATTAAACACCAATCAAATTAAATATAAAAAAATTGTGTAAAGAGATCGCCAACCTAACAGGCTGCGACCATGACATCATGATTTACAACTTAGCCTTGTCCAAAAACAACGATACCACGCATAAATGAATAAATTGAACCACACACGATCGTCTAACAAAACCTTAAGAATGTGCATATGTGACTTCTGGCATTCTTTTTCATTCGGAGGTGGCATCTCATCCTAGCATCATCAAACTTAAAAATATATACATATATATATATATAAACTTTATAACAAAAAAATATATATAAATATATATAAAAATATATATATAAAATAATAATATAAACATCATCTAAAAATATGTATAAAATACTCCATATAATATATAATGCATAAAACAAAAATACATTCTGCAACATTGTACATATAATATGTAAATAAATATAAATACATCAAACATTGTAAAAATATAAATATATATATATGTATATAAAATTAATAGAATGAATAAAAAAATTATATATATTAAAATAATAGCAATAGATTGTAAATAAAACAAATAAAAATAGAAAAAATATACATTTAAACTTAAAAATATTAATTACAAAAAAACGGCTAAATTAAGATCCTGGTTCAGACCCAGGGGGTCCACTGACTGTAACTCATAAATGAACCGCTGTTCAAGTTTGAGTAAAATTGAATCTATATTGCCACCTCGCCAGTGTGGATGAACCACCTTTAGAACAAAAAACTTTAAATCTGACACAAGATGGCCTTTCTCACTCCAGTGGGCAACCATGGGTTTGTCTGCAACACGCCTTCCTAAACAACTTTTATGTTCAATAATGCGTGTTTTCACCGGCCGAGTGGTTTTGCCGACATATAGCAGCTTGCATGGACACATAACTACATATATAACATTACTAGTCAGACAATTGGAGTAATGATTGAGAAAAAACTTTCTATGAGTGACTGGGTGAACAAACACATCTTTTACAGTGATACTATTCAGACACACAGAGCACCGCCCACATTGGAAATGACCTTTCATTTTAATAATTGGTCGTGGTCTAGACAGAGCTGAGGGCACCAGATAATTTTTCAAGTTTCTGTTCCTTTTATGAGCTATGGTCAAGGACTTACATGTGAAACAAGGAAGTGATGAAACCAAATGCCATTCTCGTCTGATAATTTTAGAAATATCTTTAGAGAGAGTAGAAAAAGTCAAGGCGCAAACTACCTTGCTTTCATTGGTAGGTATCTTCTTCTGAAGTAGCGTATGTCTATCTAATGTTTTTGCCTTAGTGTAAGCCTGATGAATGACATGCCTAGGATATCCTCTCTCTGTGAACCTAGCATTCATGTTGATTGCGTGTTTTTCAAAGTCTTTTTGCATGGTACATAACCGCCTAATTCTCAAAAACTGACTATATGGAAGATTATCTTTTAAAGATTGATTATGAAAACTGTCATAGCGTAAAAGGGAATTGCGATCGGTAGGCTTACGATATAAGTCAGTAAGAAAACCGTCGGGACCTTTTTTAATATTGATGTCAAGATATGAGATCTGGACTGAACTAAAAACCCCTTCAAATTGTAAATTAACATCTTGGGTGTTCAGCCATTGAAAAAAAGATTGTAAATCCACTTCACTGCCATCCCATATCAAAAAAAACATCATCTATATATCGCAACCACAATTTGATGAACTGTTTGAATGGATGATATTGCAAAAATTGGAGCTCAAAATTGGCGACATAGAGATTGGCCACATCAGGGGCCATGGAGGACCCCATGGCCACCCCTTTGATTTGTTTATAGAAAACATCTCGGAAACAAAAGAAGTTTTCACACATAACAAGGGCAGCCATCTGAGTTAAAAAGCATGTTGGAATACGGACAGGTAAATCTCTTTTGATAAGTGTGTTGGCGATAACATCTAGAGCAGCAGCTTGAGGAATATTAGTGTACAAAGAATTGATATCTAACGTTGCCAAAATTAAATGCTCATGATAACCAATAAACTCATTCAGAATATTGATAACATGCGTAGAGTCACGAACATAAGAGGGGATTTGGGGAACAAAGGGCCGAAGAAAATGATCAAGAAACTTAGATAGGGGTTCCAAAAGAGACCCTATTGCCGAAATAATCGGGCGCCCTGGTGGATTATTAAGAGATTTGTGAATTTTGGGCAAGACGTAAATAGTTGGCGTAACTGGATGTGTAACAGTGAGAAATTGGACCTCATGTGCAGTGAGATATCCTGCTTGTTGACCAATAAATATTAGTGTGTCTACTTTGTGTTTAAGGGCATCTGTGGGATCTGTAAAAATCTTTTCATAAAAAGTCTTGTCATTAATTTGACGTAGGATTTCTTTTACATAATCCCCCTTATTCTGAATAACCAGCGCCCCACCCTTATCTGCCGGTTTTATCACAATAGATTGATTGTTTTGTAATTCCAACAATGCTGATTTTTGCCCTTTGGTAAGGTTGTAAAAAGTACGGGCTCTCTTATTATAGAGGGCCTCCACTTGGGATACCACAACTCTCTCAAAGGCATCTATCAAAAGATTAGTATTATTCGGTGGATTCCACGTGGATGGTTTTCGTAGAACAGAACCATCTGAAACCGTATCACTCTGTTTTTCAAAAAAATCCATTATTTTTAGTTTCCGAAAGAATTTGTATAATTCAACTCGCGTAGTAAATTGATCATGTCTGGAGGCCGGAACAAATGACAACCCTTTCGCCAAAACCTCAACTTGTATATCACTAAAAGTAAAATCAGAGAGATTAAAAATCCCATTTTGTGAAATTAATCCATGATCTCTTGATGTCTCCGGCCTCTCCCTCTGCCCCTCCCTCTGGGTGGCGGATTGGACCGAAACTCTCGAGCCTGGTATTGATGGTAAGGGGTCCTTACTTGTTGATCCTGGGGTGCATTCCTCCTGCCTCCCCCTCTCCACAGAGCATCCATTGAAAAAACCGGTGGTTGAAAGTTAATAAAATCAGAAGAGAAGAGAGAGGCTGAAGTATCATGCTCTTGTGTTTCTTCAACTACACTACGACTTCTCTTATTGTTACGCTCATAAAGCGGATCAGGTGAGAAAAGCCTAGTCTTGGCCTTACTTTTATTGCCATTCTTGGGAGGATCAACATCCCACCTATGGGATGTCTTACGTGATCTGGGTTTTCCATTATTATGCATCCAATAATATACCGTGCCATTTTTATAATCACTTTCATTAAACCTAAATTTCTTAAGTTTCCTTTCTTTAATAATTCTACTATAATCTATATTATTCTTATCAAAATCCTTTTTCGTTTTGTCAAATTTACGGTCATTTTCCTTCAAGAAGTCCATCTTCTGATCAATCTTGATTTTCAATTCAGTAGATTTTCGTTTTGAGGTATTAAATGGAAATTACACTAACCTGGTAATTGTAGTTCCTGTAGGATCCAGTTTAGTCCTCCACTTTCGGGTAATGCACCTCTCACTGCAGCCTGGAGACTGGACCAATCAAATCTTCTGTAGTACATATCCAGCAGGAGCTCCCAGAAGCCCCCCAGTGTACTAGTAACAAAGCATACTTAACGAAGCAACACATTAGAGTATCATAAAACATTGCACTTTACTATACTTTACTTTACTTCACTTCCCCCCCTGGAATAACCAACTCCCTCCCCAAACGAGGAAGTCAGAACACCGCAGAGCGCCGGAACCGGCGCCCGCAAATTTACACAGAGCTCCCCCCTGAGAAAGCTAAGGAGCTGACTGAACGTCAAAGAAAGGGAAGAGCCAGAGCGATACGCAGCACCGCCGCCAAGACCGAACGGGACGAAGAACCGTCCCATAGTCAACCGCTCGGAACAGCGCGCCGCAAGATAACACAGATAGTCGGGAGGGAAGGAGGACTAAACTGGATCCTACAGGAACTACAATTACCAGGTTAGTGTAATTTCCATTTCCTGTGCGGATATCCAGTTTAGTCCTCCACTTTCGGGATGTAACAGAGCAGTTAAGACCGGGCGGGACCTTGCCAGCCGGCGCGCAGAACCGCCGAACCAAAACAGGAATCCCGAGCCGCTAACACATCCAGGCGATGGTGCCTGCTGAAAGCGTGCAGAGACGACCAAGTGGCCGCCTTACAGATATCTGCCGGCGGAACCAGGGAATGCTCCGCCCAAGAGGGCGCCTGAGCTCGAGAAGAATGAGCTCGGAACCTCTCCGGAACCGTCCGCTGCTGCAACAGATATGCGGACGCGATCGCTTCCTTGAGCCATCTAGCAATGGAGGCCTTAGCCGCCGCCTCCCCTTTCCTTGCACCCCCAAAGAGCACAAAAAGCCGATCGGTCATTCGAAAAGGCTCAGTAGACTGTAAATACCGTCGCAGCGTGCAACCCACATCGAGCCGGCGGAGACCCTTGTCCACCGACTCGACCGAGCTCGCTGAAAGATCTGGCAGAAACACCGCCTGAAGCAAGTGAAAAGGGGACACCACCTTTGGCAGAAAGGAAGGAACCGGACGGAGCACAATCCGATCCGTGGAAAAAGACAAGAAAGGTTCTCGGCAGGACAAGGCCTGAAGAACCGAAATGCGCCGAGCCGAGCAAATGGCTACAAGAAAAACCGTCTACGACGTGAGATCCTTCAGAGACAACCTCCGCAAGGACTCAAAAGGTTCCCGTACCAGAGCCCGCAGAACTAATGCAAATCCCACGGGGGAATCAACGCTCTGCGGGAAGGCCGTAATGACAAAACCGCGGTCAAGAAACGCCGCACATCCGCATGAGCGCCGAGAAGGCGACTCAAGATCTTGCCTCGATAACAAGAGAGCGCCGCCAATTGAACCTTCAGGGAACTGGCCGCAAGGCCCTCCTTGAACCCATCCTGAAGAAAGCTGAAGACGACGGGCACAGCAACCGTCGCCACCCGGACTCCCCGCTGGGAGCACCAGTCCTTAAAAATCCTCCAGATTCGACCATAAGTAAGAGAAGTGGACGACTTTCTCGCCCGCAGCAGGGTGGAAATCCCTGCGGGCGAAGAGTCTTTTTTTTTTTTTTTTTTTTTTTTGCCGAGCCCTCTCAATGGCCAAACCGTAAGCGAGAATCACGCCACCTGGGGCGTCCGCAAGGGGCCCCGAAGGAGAAGGTCCGGCCGCGCGGGCAGGAGCCAAGGAACGCCGTCGCGAAGCCGGACCAGAGCGGCATACCAGGGCCTCCGGGGCCAGCCCAGAGCCACCAGCGGCACTCGGCCCCGATGGCACTCGATGCGCTGGACGACCCTGCCGATCAGCGCCCACGGGGGAAAGACATACAGGAGCCCGGAGGTCGGCCACGACCGAATGAGAGCGTCGAGCCCCTCGGACATTCGCCCCCTCCGGTTGCTGGAGAGAAGCAACCCGCCTTGGCCGACTGGTAGGTCGCCATGAGATCCATGATGGGCGGACCCCACCGCCGAACTATGTGCGCCTACACCTGTGGGTGTAACTCCCACTCTCCGGGGTCCACCCGCACTCTGCTGAGAAGCCGGCCTGGACATTTTCAGCGCCTGCTAATCGCGCTGCCGAAATTGCCGGCAGACGAGCCTGCACCCAACTGAACAAGTCCGTCGCCTCTGTTTCCAGGGCCACAACGCCGGTGCCCCCTTGGCGATTGAAGCAAGCCACAGAGGTCGCATAGACCGATAAGACTCGCACTGGTCGACCG
This sequence comes from Ichthyophis bannanicus, assembly GCA_033557465.1. Lineage (NCBI taxonomy): Eukaryota > Metazoa > Chordata > Amphibia > Gymnophiona > Ichthyophiidae > Ichthyophis > Ichthyophis bannanicus. Next base: position 476,777,284 of record CM066036.1, read on the forward strand.
AGGCCTAGGAACTCCAGGGCCCATAGGGCTAGCCGTACCGCCTGAAGCCCGAGACGGTGGGTTGACCAAGAAGCTTCCTGGGGAGACCACCCCCCCTGCCTGAAGCGGGTCTCGCAGTGAGCCCCCCCAGCTGGATAAGCTCGCCTCCGTTGTGAAGGAACCCCAAGAGGAGGCTCCAAGGGAAGCCCCCGCGTCAGGTTCTCGGAGGAGAACCACCATCAGAGTGACCGGCGAACTGCCTTTGGGCCTGGCAATCTCTTGTTCAACGAGCCGAACTGGTTGGACCAACGGCGGAGAAGAGCCCTCTGCAGAGGACGCATGCGGAACCGCGCCCAAGGCACCACCTTGAAGGCCGCTGCCCTTGATACGAGGCGCCTCAGGTACCACCACGTCGACGGAGCGGACAGCCCCCTAAAGAGCTGGGCAAGAGCCCGCAACGCCAGGACGCGGCGCTCGGGGAGGCCCAACAAACCCCGTGCGGTGTCGAAGCGCCTCCCCAGCTACTCGAGATCCTGTGTTGGACCCCGACCACACTGGTCTTCGTTCCCCACCCAGCCGAGGAACCGCCGCGGAGACATCACCCTGCTCGCGCCGTGCACCTACTCCCGACCGGACCTTGCCCGAAGCAACCAGTCGTGGATAAACAGATGGGCCAGGGCGCCCTCTCTGCGCCAGACCGCCGCGACCACTACCATCACGCTCGTGAAGGTGCGGAGGCCGTGGCGAAACCAAACCGCACGGTTGGAAATGGGTAGGGGCCCCACAGAAGAGCGAAGCGGAGAAACCGTTGATGAGACAGCCGGATGGGAATGTGTAATGTGGACTGCAGCGGCTGTGGTAGATCCCGCAGCAGAAGCTCCGAGGAGGAGGGAGCGAAGCGCCGAGGGACCCAGCTAGCAATGCCGTGGGTGGTTTTTTTTTTTTTTTTGTTTATTCATTTGTACATTTAAAACAAAAAGCAAGTAAATATCCCAAAAACAAACCCTAAAAGACTAACTAACAAGTGTTGCTCCTGCAATGGTCACTCAGTGTGCCCAGGAGGACACACTTTTACGTCTGCAGACTGCAAGAGAGACTGGACACACTGGGGGGCTTCTGGGAGCTCCTGCTGGATATGTACTACAGAAGATTTGATTGGTCCAGTCTCCAGGCTGCAGTGAGAGGTGCATTACCCGAAAGTGGAGGACTAAACTGGATATCCGCACAGGAATTAAAAGAATCATTAAGTCCAATGAGCATTTGTTCAATATTTTGACCCAATTGGACATAAATTCTTCGTCGTCTTTGAACATTCCGGGGGCTTTTTGGACACGTAAGCCCTTTGGAATCATCTTGGTGCGACAATACTCAAGAAGTGAAGCAGCATGCATGTCCTCACGAACAAGTTTCTGAGTCAGCTGGACTGCCTCTCCCCATTCGTCCTCAATGTTTAGAGACCCTTCATCCTCTGTGAAGAAGGGATCTTTTGGTAACATAGCTTGTAAGTCATTGTCTTGAAAGCTCAAAATGTTTTTCCAAGGGGAGAACATGCTCTGGAAATGTAGGAAACACAAACAGGAGCTCTGCTCGCAACAAACTGGGACACCACAAAAACGAGCAGAATTGGAAGTCACAGACGCTTTATTAATAAACCAAACCCCAACGCGTTTCGGCTGTCGCCTTCATCAGGGGGTGCTAGAGGACAGCAAGACACAACATTAAAACAAATAAGAGTACATAGAAACATAAAAAATATATATAACAAATATGAATAATAATAATGAATAATTAATAAATTCATAAAAAGTTAAAATTTAAACACATATATATAAAAAAATAATAATAAATACATATTTATATATATATGAGCCATATAAGTAATACATAATGATAAAAATAATAATAATAAAATGTATATACCATACTTACAAATGAAGCGCACAAAAGCAATAAAGAATGGCACACACCAATCAATGGTGGATAAAGCTAAAAATCAATGTAAAAAACATTAATATGATACTTAAAAACATCAATAAAATCATGCACCACTAAACATGCCTGAACTGGAATGAATAAATAAATAAATAGTAAAAGTAAAAACAGAATGGAAAACCCAGACCTACGTATAGCTCATTCATATAACAGATATTCTTTTGAAATATCTTATATGAGCAGAGAAAATACTGAGCACCAATGTACTACATACATAGCCACATATAGTAACATTGTTGCAATGACTAGCTACAGGAAAATAATGCTTAACAAAAATGAAACTATGTGCTTTTCAAACGTGGGTGCGGAAGTAACCTATAGTGTTTACACCCGTTTTGAAGAAAACTTACCAAAAAAATTACCAAAAAATAGAATAAAATAAAACTACCAGCTTTAAACTTCCTTATCATTCTGTGATGTTAAAACCATGTTGCTACTCAGCTTTAACATGCAACCCTTGTGGTTGATGTGCCTAGGGAAAAAAAGAGAGAATTGCAAAGGAACCATTACGAAAAAAATCACTAGGCATCCCTGAGTTAAAAAACTTTTGTGGCACCTCCTCTGAACACTTTTCAAATATCACCGCATAAAGGACTTAAAAATAAGAACCCTACAAACAAAAATCTATAAAAAATACCACCAGCTTGAGGAACAATTACCTGCACATCAACGGTCAACTGTGCAAAATTGCGTATGGAGGCTGCAAGTGGATGGGTAGTCAATTGGGAGCGTAGGACTCAGAACGATATTGAGTGGCGCGCAGTGCTTAGACTCCCTGCAAAATTGCACAGCTGAATTTCTTGCGCACGCAGCCCACAAGAGTTGGAGAGCACATAGTAGGGGAGAGGGTGGAGGCCTTGGGTAAAGGGGTCGCATGCGTAGGGAAAGATTAAATGGGAGGGAGGGGGTCCTGTTCACATCTCTAGTGATCAATATGGGAGTGAGGAGGAATTCGGGGATGGCGATTAGGATGGGGGGGTGGGGGATAGAGATTGGGGATAGAGATAGGGGGGGGGCAGGGGGTGGGGAGGGCTGGGGTGGTAAGGGGAGGGGTGGGGATGCAGCCCTGGAGAATGCTGAAGGAAGAAGGCAAGGAATCCCCTAGGGGAAGGAAGGGAAGATCTCAGGCTGGGGAGATCTATCCCGAGTATGCTGTTTGTGATGGGCCAACTAACTTCTGCTACCTACAGACGTGAAGATCTTATCTTGGAATGTCTGTGGTATAGGCAGCCCTATTAAGCGATATAAGGTACTGCAGGCCTTAGCGAGACATCACTGCGACATAGCCATGTTACAAGAGACCCACCAGAGTACAGAGGAACATGCTAAACTTAAAAGAGACTGGGTGGGACAAGAATGGGGGGCCCCTGCGCAGGGTAGGAAGGGTGGAGTGGTCATTTTGATACACAAGAGACTCCGGTTTACTAAGGAGGAGATCTATGTTGACCCGGATGGGCGATATATCCTGTTGTACGGGATTTTAGAAGGGAAACCCGTAATACTAGGTAACCCAAATGTATTAGATCGGGCTCTCTATGCCCGTTTGGGTTCGCGGGTAGAGCAGCTGCCGGACGCCCCATTGATTTTGGGCGATGACCTTAACGGTGTCTTAGATCCTGCATTGGACGTATCGGGGGATGGGGATAGGAGGACACGCAGGCAGGGCACTAAGGCCTTGCAACATTTGCGGCGGCGGTTACAATTGACGGATCCCTGGCGACTCTTGCACCCGGGGGAGCGGGATTTTACCCACCAATCCAGAGCGCATGGTACGAGTGCCCGCATTGATTACGTGCTAATATCGGAAAGACTCTTTGCTCATGTACAAGATGCGCAGATTGGCCCTTTTGAAATTTCCGACCATGCTATAATATGGGTGGATCTAGAGTGGAGTGATGCTACCTCGCCGCCTCGTATCTGGCACTTCCCGGTTGAGATCTACCGTGATGCGGATTTTTCTTCATTCCTTAGACAGAAATGGCAGGAATTTGCCGTTCACAATGAACAGCATCGTAGCAACCCGGAACTATTATGGGAAACGGCTAAAGTGGTTTTACGGGGCGATATAATAGGGTATGTGGCTCGTAAGCGAAAATTAATAGCAAAACAGATTATTCGCCTTGAAACACAGGTCTGCCGCGCTCGGCGCCGGCAGGCTAGTACCCCATCGGCGGCAAATAAGAAGGCGCTGTGGGAATCCCAATCAGCTCTTAACGAACTGCTCCATCAACGGGCTAAGAAATCCTTTATGTATTATAAGTATCAACTCTACCGCTTTGGGGACAAATCTGGGAAACTACTGGCCAGGTGTCTACGGGGTAGGGGGGGGGACTAGAACGGTGGTGGCCCTGCGAGACGCGCAGGGTAGCCTGCAGTCAGGGAACCGGGAAATCACTCAGATCTTTCGCCAGTTTTATCAGAAGCTATATTCGCGGGGAGCTGACCCTGGTACCGCTATGGAAGAATATTTGAGAGAAGTGCAGTTGCCCCACCTCGATGAAGAACAGCGAGCGCGTTTGGAGGTGCCGGTTACGACAGAGGAAGTCTCTTTGGTGGTCCAACAGGCGAGTTGCTGTCGTGCACCAGGGCCCGATGGGCTAGGGGCCGAGTTTTATAAGTTGCTAGGGGATTTGGTACCGCCACTGTTGATGGAGGTCTACCATCAGCGGCTGGCGCATGGGACGTTTACGTGGGGTGGGAACCATGCACATATTATTTTGTTCCCCAAACCCGGTAAAGATAGTACGTACGCGGAGTCCTACCGACCTATTTCACTCCTTAATTTTGATTTGAAGATCTTAGCTAAAGTTCTAGCGTTGCGACTCGCCGGGGTTCTGGGAGACCTGGTGCATGAGTCCCAAGTGGGATTTGTGAAGGGCCGGTATGCGGTGCGGAACCTACGGAGAATTTTGGCGTCCCTGGAGTGGGTCCATCGACATGGTATACCCTCGCTTTTGGTTAGCTTCGATGCTGAGAAAGCCTTCGACCGGGTGGGTTGGCCGTATCTGAAGTCTCTTTTACTGAAATATGGACTCGGGGAGTCTTTCTGCGGGATGGTGGAGCTGCTGTATGCTCGGCCTACGGCAAGTGTCTGTTGTAACGGGTTCCTGTCGGAAGCCTTTGGTTTGGAAAGAGGCACCCGGCAGGGGTGTCCACTCTCCCCTTTACTTTTTGTCCTGTCTTTAGACCCCCTGATACGGAAGATTGAAGCATCGGCTGGGATCGCAGGGGTACGCGTGGGACCCCATGGGTTTAAAATAGCGGCTTTTGCCGATGATATGTTGGTCCACGTGTCGGCCCCGCGGACCTCCCTGCCGAGGCTATTGGAGGAGTTCTCCCGTTTTGGAAGTTTCGCGGGCCTCCGCATTAATATGGGCAAGTCTGAGGCGCTAGATGTGGGGGGCACGCTCCGTGCGGCTTGGGGAGACTCCTTCCCCCTTCGGTGGGCAGAGGACTCCTTTATTTACCTGGGTATTTCTTTGACTAAAGATCCCAAGCAATTATATCGGGCGAACGTGACTCGGATCGTGTCTAAGACTCGAGTACAATTGCAGGCGTGGGCCCCTCTTCCCTTGTCTCTGCTAGGTAGAGCGGCGGCACTGAGCATGGTAATTCTCCCGCGTATCCTTTATTGGTTACAAACGCTTCCCGTGTGGCCGAAGAAACGCGATCTGCAAGAGATTGAGCGTCTTTTCCGGGGCTTTCTGTGGAAAGGGGCACGGGCTCGTATCCCCCTATGTCGCTTGCAGAGGAGGTGGAGGGATGGGGGAATCGGCATCCCTGATTTACGGCTCTATGCCCGTCAGGCGCGGCATCTTAGGGACTGGCTGGGAGAGATGGACGACTATACCCCACGGGCGTTAGAGGAGGCCTTGGTGGCCCCACAGGCCTTATTGGCGGCCCTACACCTGGCGGGTTCCGACTTACCGGGATGGGTAAATCAGAGTGTGTTGATACGGCCGGCTCGGTGTGTGTGGCAACAACTAAATAAATGGTGGGGGGCATCCCCGGAGGTTTCCAGTTGGTTACCGTTACAGGGGAACGTTCGTTTTACCCCAGGAACGGATGCGCCCTCATTTCGGTTCTGGGAACAGAAGGGGATTCGGAATCTAGGACATGTCGTTGATCGTGAGGGGAGATGTAAACCCTTTCCGGTCCTATGTAGAGAGTACGAACTAAGCCTCCGACATTCTTTTGCATATGCCCAGGTCTCCCACTATGTCGCATCGCTCCCACGGACTGGGCTGGTGGTTGAACGGGCAGCGCAGATACTCGAGTTTTTCGACCTCGGGGCGGACTCTGGGCCGTCCATAGCTGGGTTGAAGCGACGTATTGAGATGTGGACGCCTCCGATAGACTATACCGGGGAGGAGAGAGCGTGGGCCAGAGAGTTGGGGGTAGCGGTGGTACCGGGTGCAATTTACGAGGCCTTGAGCCATGTTGGGGAGCTGGTAGATGGGGCCCGTTGGAGAGAGATACAGATTAAATGTATTTTGCGAGCCCATTTTTCCCCGAGACAAGCTCTTCGTAGCCATCTCACACTGGATGGGAGCTGTCCGAAATGTAACGCTGTACTGGCCGATTTGGGCCATATGTGGTGGGGCTGTTCGAAAGTTCGCAGATATTGGATGCAGATTCGGAACTACATGAGTGGAGTGTTACGTCAGCGGGTCAGCTGGACGGGGTCTGTTGTGGTGCTAGATCAACTTGGACCACTCCACCCGAAGGGTAGATGGGAGCGCCTCTTACTTAGGAAAGCCTGTTTGGTGGGGAAGGGTCCGCTACTTCGCAGCTGGCGGGAGCCAACTCCCCCCTCCTTCTGGGAATGGCGTAACAGTTTTCACCAGCTGATGCTGTTCGAGAAGCGGGGGGCGAGAGGAAGGGTTAGACGCTGGACATCCTTCTAGCTGACCTGGGAACCTTATATCCAGACTTTACGGCCTACTACTCGCAATGAAGTGCTTCAAGCGCACTATTAGATAGGAGCAGGATCGACCTAATCAGGTGGGAAGTGGAGGGTATTGAGGTGAGGGGATTAGGTGAGGAGCAGGGGCAGGGGCTGCAAAGGGGGGGGGCAGGGTGGGGGGGTGGGGGGGAACCTCTATTGGGAAAAATGACAGTTGTGTTGATAGATTTGTTACATTCTGGCTGGCTATCCCGGGCGGAGGATAAGACACAACCCTGCCCGGGCAACCAAGCATGTTCTGTGTTCTATGTATATGTTGGGCTTTACAGACTGTTCCTTGTTTGATGGATGCCTTGTTTCAATAAAAATGATTTTATAAAAAAAAAAAAGCTCCATTGGACCCTATCAAACGCTTTTTCAGCGTCGAAGCTGATAAGTAAGGAGCCGTGACTCTCAACGTGCTCCGCACAAATAGAGAGCAGGATCCGATGCAGATTATGGGACACCTGGCGGCCTCTGACAAACCCCACCTGGTTGGGATGTATCAAAGTCGGCAGCAAAGGGGCCAGCCTATCCGCCATGATTTTAGCGAAAAGTTTAATATCTACATTGAGAAGCGAAATTGGACGATAAGATCCCGGAAGAAGGGGATCCCTCCCAGGCTTAGGCAAAACAGTAACTAGTGATTTATTTGCCTCATAGGGGAACCTCCCTCTTTGTGCCAAATCCTCATAGTATCCTACCAGGGGGGCCACCAAAGCGGTGCCTAAAAGCTTGTAAAATTCGCCGCGAAAGCCGTCCACCCCCGGAGCTCTGCCATTCTTCAGATGTTTAATACCCTCCTGAACCTCCCTCCCATCGATTGGCCGGTTAAGGAGCTGCAGCTGTTCAGCATTTAGCCGCGGTAATACACATCCGCTTAAAAAAAGCCGACCCTCGTCCTCCCGGTCTCCCTCATTCGCATACAGATGTCGGTAAAAATCGGTGAAGACGGCCTCAATCGCCTTCTTGTCCCGCTGGACTGCCCCATCGGGGCGCCGGATGGCCCCAATATGTCTGGCTCCTGCCGCCGGTCGTACCAGAGCCGACATCAACTTACCAGCCCTGTTATCATGTTGATATAGCTTGAATCGGTAGTACATCAGAGATTTCTGGGCCCGGCGGTGAAGAAGCGTTTCCAGTTCCAACTGAGTTTCACGCAGTGCGCGTTGATTCGTTGCAGTCTTATGCGCTGCTACCCTCCGCCGAGCCCTGGCCAGATTCTTCTCCAATAACAAAATCTGTTGGTTTAAGCGTTTACGTCGCATTCCATGATAGCTTATGATCTCCCCACGCATAACTGCTTTTCCAGCTTCCCAAAGAAGAGCGGGAGAGGTCTCCGGCGTGTCATTAAAGGTCATATAGTCCCCCCAGCACTTCCGAATGTGCGCCTCAAACTGAGCGTCCTCACTAAGGTCCAAAGGGTATCTCCAAAGCCGGTTACCATTAGAGCAAGGGTTGCGAAGCTCCAACACAACTATCGCATGATCAGATAGAACCGGGGACCCAATTACTGAAGCTGCTACCCGCCCAAACAAAGCCTCCGAGATCAAAAAATAATCAATACGGGACCACGTCCCATGGGCCCGGGACATATGAGTATAATCTCGTTCCCCTGGGTGCAGAACCCGCCAAATGTCCAACAATCGATACGCCTCACATATCCCCCACAAGTGCTTACGAGCCCTTTGACTCCCGCCCCCCCCCTCTTCCAGAGCGGTCAAGAGCAGTGTCCAGCACCTCATTGAGATCCCCACCCAGAACCACCTGATAGCCCCCTGTATCTTCCAAAATATTAGCCAGAGCCCGGTAGAAGCCTGCCTCATAAACGTTAGGCCCGTACACCGAGCAGATAGCCACCTTCAAACCATTGAGTGCCCCCCATACACATACATAACGGCCCTCCGGGTCCGCAACGACACGCTCCTCAACCCAGGTAACGGATTTGGTAATTAAGATGGCCACACCTCTCTTCCGCCCCAAAGCTGGGGCCCCATAAACATGTGAAATAGAGCCCCTGCGTAGTTTCGCATGCTCCACCTCCGATTGATGCGTTTCTTGAAGCAATATCACATTAATGCGTTGGCGTTGCAGGTGCTGCAGCACCTTGTAACGTTTAATCGGGGAGCCTAACCCACAAACATTCCAGGTAGCGAAGCGAACAGCACTACCCAGTATCCACACTCCACTTGAGCCTCCAATAAAGAATGGCCCGTCCATCCAGTGGGCGAAGACCCCCCGAGCCTAGGGTCTCCCCCCCCATCCACATCCAAACTGTCCAAAATTGCCCCAGCCACGTCCACACCAACCATCCTACATACAAGCCCAACCAACAAACATACCATCTCAGCCACACACATAAGCCTTGCAGATATCTGGTAACCCCATCACCCCTCTGAAATAAGTCAATCGGTTTGCCCCCCCATCCCCCCCAGTCCCCCCTCACTTTAACCATCCCCCCCTCATCAACATAGCCCCTTATACCCCCCTCATTCCCCATCTACCCTAACAAACTCTACCTGCCTACCCGAGGCCGGAGACTTCCTATGGCGATCAGGCCCACCCCTCTACAGTGTCCCAAGCTCCCCCCCCCCCCAGTCAGCCAGTAGCCTCCCCGCTCCCCAGACATGCCCCGATTCTGATAACCATTCTGGGCTTCCAGAGGCCCTACCCCCAAACCTCGGGTGCCCAAGACCGAACACACTCCACCCCATTCCAAGCTGCTGCTTCGAAGAGTAGGGCAGGAGGAGCAAAATCACATAATCCAGCCTCTACACACCCCTCCCCAGGTTGCTCCGCCTTCCTCCTGCACTAGACACCCACACTCGGATTGCCCGCGCCTGAGGGGCACGTTAGGGCAGGCCCTCGCAAAAAAGAAACGAGAGGAGAGAAGAAAAAAAGAAAAAAAAAACAAAAGTGGGGATAGAGGCGTCCGAAAACCCAATCACCGCCCCCCCGACCCCCTCCCCCGCTACACCACTCCCCCCCCTCCACGCCGAGGCCGGAATAACATCCGGAAGCAGGAGGGGGAGGCCCACCGGAGGCAGAAAGCCCAGATAGAAGTTGCCCCCAGTAAGCCCCCACCCCGCCCCGCCCCGTGGACACCCGAGGGGAACAGCCAACATACAGTGTTACTAGCTAAAGAGATACAAAGAAGCCCTTAAAGATAGGCAATGCTGGGTCCGGTCAGCGATGTCCGCGCCGCGGACGTCAGAGGCATGTGACAATTCACATAAAGACGTCCCCGGGGGCAACAGCAGTAATCACAGAGTGATCCCAGGCTCTATTTGCCGAGACAGCCCACCAATCAAACATTCAAACAAACAAACCCCTCCCCCATTGTAAAGACATACCATCTCCCCCATTCAGCACTTTACCTACCCGGAGCAAAGGATCCTCCAGCTCCGTCCCCAGACCCACGGGAGAAAGCAAACCAATCCCTGTCCATCTCCAGGGAACCCAAAAAGGAGAAAATAGGAAAGAAAGGAAAAAACGGAGAAATTAATAGAACGAGAAATGTAAAACCGAAGTAGGAATAATTTAAGTTTGGACTTAAAACTAAAAGTAAAAGCAAAATCAAAATAAATTGAATACTTAAAACTGATATTGAAAACGGAAAACATGTGCCTCCATCTCCCCCCCCCACCCGCTCCTGCCCCCCCCCCACCAGTTGCCGCATGCTGGCCCTGGCTCCCCAGGCCTGCCCCCCCCCCAGAAAAAAAGAAAGAAAGAATTAAGGGGAGAAAACCCCACCGACCAAATCAAGAACTAGAGGGAGAAGGAGAGGGAAAACATAAGCAGGGGGGGGGGAAGAAAAAGAAAACAGTCCTCCAAGTGGGCGCCAGGCCAAAGCCCCAGTCCAACAGCAGCCAGCCAACAGCTAAATGTGGAGCATAATATCGCCAGGGCCATACACCCCCCCGACCCCCCGCACAATGGTACCCCAACATATGTCCATAGCACATAATACTATAAAGTACAAATCCTCCAAAGGACATGGCCCTTGTTTAACCCTTCCAAGCCCAGCAGGACCAGAGCTTCAACTTCCAAGCAGCAGCTCTCCAGCAAAGTCACATTCACAGAACCTGCATCCACCTTATCAGGTTCCCGTCACGGAAGGCTCCCCCAGCTGTGCCAGCCATGTGCGCGCTTCTTCCGGGGTCCCCAGCACTTTCATTCGGCCTTGATGCTCCACGCGGAGTTTGGCAGGGTACAGGAGGGTGAAACGGATAGCTCTGTTAGCCAGCTGAGCGCAGATCAGTGAGAAAGCTCGGCGTTGTTGGCTGACCAGCTGGGAGTAGTCCTGAAACACCAAGAGCTGCGTTCCCCCATCTCCACGTCTCCGCTGCGCCCTGGCCACCCGCAATACCATCTCCTTCTGCCTATAGTCCAAAAAATGGGCAATCACCACACGTGGTCTCACCACCTCCTCACGCCGCGGGCCCAGGCGGTGTACACGCTCAATATGTATTGGAGGCGCCAAATCTCCAGCCACCAGTTGCTCCATCCAACTAGAGAGATATTTAGGAAGAGCAGAGTCCAGCACAGATTCAGGGACCCCGACGAAACGCAGATTTTTCCTGCGGCCCCGATTCTCGAGGTCCTCCAATTTATCAGCTTGGGTTTTTGCCAGCGCCTCGAGAGCTTGTAGTCGGGCAGCCATAGAGTGTTGAACATCCTCCACTCCGGAGATACGTTCTTCTGCCTGTTCCATTCGGCCTGTAAAATCTGCGATCTTTTGGGCCACCACGCTCAGCTGGCCGCCGAGGTCACAGAAGCGCTTGTCCAGCGCTTTTACTACAGCCGCGCTCACCTCCGCCACCATATTACATTCGCCATCAGATGAGGGGCTTTTAGGTGCCCCGTCGGCCATTTTAGAGTCAGGGCCCCGGGCACGCTCTTTCTTCATCGTTTTTGTAGCCATCGGGCTGTACCCGGCGCTCGCGGTCTTCGCTATTGCTGCCCTGCCGCACTCTCTGAAACTATTAACGCCAGCCAGGGGTTGTCAGCTTGCCAGAAATATTGGGAATTGCAGATCAGTGGGATGGATGCCCGGAGCTGATCTTCTTGCGACCGATCAGCTCAGCGCCATACTGGAAGTCAGACATTTACTTTTAAAGAAAGAGACAGGCAAGAAATCAGTAGCTCTCAAAGAGCAGGCAAGGAAAAAAACCCACGCAGCTACTGAGGACAGGACACACCCAAGCTCTGCTAATCTAAGGGCAGGCTTGGAAACTAATGAGAGACACCTGGGGGAAGGGCAGTGCACGGTAGTTCAGAGACACTCTTATAAACCCAGGGAAACAGAAGGAAGGCAGACTCAGCCTGAGAAGGGCAGCACCACGGGAAGAGAGACTCAGCCTGAGAAGGGCAGCACCACGGGAAGAGAGACTCAGCCTAAGGGCAGCACCACGGGAAGAGAGACTCAGCCTGAGAGAAAGCAGCACACGAAGCGACACCCTGAAAAGGGAGAGACAGGGAAGCAGCACGCGGGAAAATTCAGTGGTGAGCGAAGCACCAGAGAAAGGCCCAGAGAGTTCACTGTGGAAGAGAACGGTGGAGACTTCCGGGGGATTCTCAGAGGTGAAAGCCCTAGTCAGAAAGAAAGCCAGGATTGCAAGGAAACTGCAATTGGTTTTAAAGCTAGGAGAGCTGTGTCAGAGAGAAATGCTGACAAGGGTCAGGCTGCAGTGACAACTGTTCCTGAACCAGCTAAAGAGCTGCAACTTCCAAAAAGGTGTGTGAATAAAAGTATAGCCAAAAGTGCTGTGAGCCAGTTGGAGGCATTGTGTCGTTTGATGCAAGAGAAGAATCTCCACGTTCCTCGTGGAAACCCTTTGCATAGGGAAAAGCCTCAGTGGAGAAAGGTTTTGGAACTTTTAGAGAATATTAAGCCTGAAGTTTTGCATGTTGGCTTAAAGCCAGATTTACCGGACACAGGTCCTGAGGAAATGCAGATAGACTATTATGAATCTGATGAGGGGTCTGAAGATTCAGTAATGGATTGTTCTCTGTGCCAGAAGGCAGAATAAAAAGTTCTTGGATAAAAGAAGGGAAAGCCTATAACCTGAATGTCCTAGAAGGCAGTGTGAAAACAGGGAGAAATGTGTTTAGTCAGGAATGCTAAAGAACCCTGTTGCTGAAGAAAGGATATTTCTTTTGGGTTTGAAGAGTAGAGAAACCTTGCTGATTGCTGAATGGTTTTAAAAAACAGCGACACATGTTAAAAAGCTACCTAAAACAGTTTCATTGTTTGTTTGGGATAAATGCCTATGGATTATTGTTTGGAGAAAGAATCCTGTTTGTTTTGCGTTGAGCCTTAATGCTCTTTAGAAAAAGAAATAAATTCCTGTGTTTTGCCTTGTAAACCCTCGGTCTCCACAATACTTGTTTTTCTGAACAACGCAACAACAAATCCCAGCAGCCCCGGCTCTGGGTGAGGAAAAACTCAATTAAAGGACTAACAAGTGCAGCCCTAAGCCCATAGGCTGTTGCCTGGGCAAGGGGCCCCCACAGGTGGCGTAGTTTTTTGGATTTTCTTTTTCTATGCATGTGCCAGGATTTACAACCACTCAAGAATTCAACACACGACAGTGCTAACTGCCGTAGCCTTGCTGAGGATTAAAAGGTGAAGTGCAGCTGAGGTCAAAATCCGGAGTCAAGGAGGACAAGCGGTGGCCTTCATGTCTGCTAAGCTGGAGTCTACACCTGTATCAGGTAACCCGTAGATAAAGGGGGTTTTAAAGGATACCTGTACAGGGGTGCAGCAGTGTTCAGTATAAACCAGAGAAGGAGCGGATATATTTGTTTGTATCGCACTTGGTGGTGTTTTGTCTTTTCTTGTTGCAGCATGGAATGTAAGGAGCTACTAAAGTGGATGGCTGGACAATTTGAGAAACAGCGTAAGATGTCCATACAAGCTCAGGAGCAAACTGCTGCAGTGATGCAGGCACAACAGAAGCCTCTTTTGGACATGATGGGAGCGTGGCTGGGAGTTCAGGAGAAAGCAGCAGAAACAGCACGGACAATTCCAGGTTCCATAGGAGCTCTGCACACACATGGGCTAGGGTTACAGCCTAGCAAGACATTTTCATTTGGTCAGTTAACTCAGAATGATGATATAGATGATTTTCTAGAGGCGTTTGATAGGGTGGCACACATAACCGGATGGCCTAAGGAGCAATGGGCCGTGCGCCTGGCCACTTCGCTTACCGGAGAAGCACTGGCGGCATACAGGGCCATGCCTGCAGCCTTGGCCAACGATTATGAGGAGCTGAAAAAAGCTATAAGAGACCGTCTAGGCCTAACGCCCATGGTATATCATCGTCTCTTAAGAAATAGTAAATTGAAGCCTGGTGAGACACCAAGAGCTCTCTGCCAAAGAATTAAGAGCTTGGTATTAAAATGGTTAACACCAGAGGCTAGAACCGTAGAGTCCATTATAGATAGCATTGTACTAGAAAAATTTATGGCCGCAGTCCCGAAGGACATACAAACCTTCCTGATTTTACAAAACTGCCGGAACACCAATGAAGCCACCTTATTGGCTGAGCGCTTTATGGAAGCGGAATTGGCAGGCCAGGTAAAAGGGGATGCTTCTAAAAGGGCAGATTCCATATCATCAGAAAGGAAGGTAAGGCCAAAGGGGGATGAGATGAAAATGTCTATGCCAATGTGTAAAAACTACTCTATACGAAAAAAATGTTTTTCATGGGATAGTGAGGGACACCTGAAAAGGGATTGTAGAGCGAGGACTGCACTGATAACTGCCCATACCAAAGAGGTTAGGGAAGGTTTTCTTTTGACTGTTGAAGTAGAAGGTATTGCTACAGAAGCTTTGTTAGATTCAGGAGCAGATCAAAGCATGATCTCCCGAAAGCTCTGGCGGGAGATTGAATCTCGCTATAAGCAAGTCCTAAACCAACCTGACGGGAAAGTGAAAATCAGGTGTATCCATGGGGCATCATCATTTTATCCCATACACAGAGTGCTAGTGAAGGGTTTAGGGATGAAGAAGAACATTCCCGTAGCTATTGTGCCCAGGTTACCACACGCCCTGGTATTGGGGAGGGATTGGCCCCAATTCAGGGAGGGCCTGGAAGAGGGGCTACAGCAAAAGGTAGGCATGGTATCTACCTGAGCACAGTCCAAGGCCCTAGAGGAGGTAGAGGAACCCCCAGATGAGATGGTAGAGGATTTACCATCCCATGAGGACCTGATAACTCCCTCTGTAGGTAAGAGAAAGAAGGGGAGAGGGGAGAAACGCCGGAGAGGCAGTGTAGGTCCTGGAATAGGGCCGAGGTAGAGGCCGGCCAAGACCTGCCATGGGTCCCGGCTAAACTAGTAGAAAAATTCCCATCCTTTCCCAAGGAGCAGCAAGCTGATCCCGCTTTTTCACAGGCTTTTGAGTACGCAAAAAGGGGGTCAGAAACCTTACCCAGGTTTTTGTTAGATGGGGATGTGTTATATCGGGAAGGGTTAGATCCCCATACAGGGAATATCCGTAAGCAACTTGTAGTCCCTACAACGTTCAAGACGCTAGTTTTAAGACTAGCGCATGACCATCCTGTAGGAGGGCACAAAGGAATACATGGCACCCTGGACCAGATATTAGCTCGCTTTTACTGGCCCGATGTCTTTAAAGAGACCTCGCGATTCTGCGAGTCGTGCCCTTCATGCCGAGTCACCTCGATTCGTCCACCGGAGGTGTCTTTGTTACCCATGCCAGTGATATCTGAGCCCATTCACCGACTGGCTATGGATATAGTAGGACCCTTGAGAAAGATACCCCGAGGGTTCCAGTATATGTTGGTCATAGTGGACCCTGCCACGAGGTTCCCATGGGCCATTCCACTATGTAATATATCGGCAAAAACCATAGCCTCCGAAGTGGTGAAGTTATTCTGTGAAGTGAGATTCCCACGTGAAGTCCTGACAGATAGGGGCAGTAATTTCATGTCTCGCCATCTAGCTCAAGTGTGGGATGCTTTTGGAATCCGTCATGTTAGAACCGCTGCCTATCATCCGCAGTCAAATGGACTGGTGGAAAGGCAAAACCAAACATTGAAGAAGATGTTGAGAAGGGGTTTAGAGGGCAACATGTCAGACTGGGATACGATGCTCCCTTTTGTTTTGTATGCTTGTAGAGAGCGAAAACAGGCAGCCTTAGGCATTTCACCTTATGAGTTAATGTATGGGCGGGCACCACGGGGCATCCTAGATATACTGCGGGAGCAGTGGGTTCAGCCGGATGTAGAGGAAGTAGGGGTACCCCAGTTCTTGAGAGGACGGCTACACCGAACCTCCCAAGTGGCGGGTGAGAATTTAAAGGCCAGCCAGGCACGTCAGAAAAATTATTATGATCGACATACAAAGCCTCGCCAACTGGAGATAGGAGAAAAAGTAATAGTAATGGTGGCGGGGGCCAGTCCCAAGTTTGAAAGTAAATGGAAGGGGCCCTCTAGGATAGTAAAACAAGTAGGGACGGTGTCTTACATCATAGAAAATAGAAGGGGGCGACAGCAGGTCTATCATATCAATGTACTGAGACCTTAGCATGAGCGAATAGCGTTGGCTCATTTAGCCACAAGAGAACATAAGACTGAAAAGTGGCAGACCGGCCGTAAGATCCCAGCGAGAATTACGAGTTCTGCGGGTTCTGTAGCGCCAGCCCATAATATCTTAAGGGGGGGGGGGATGTGTGATGAGGAGAGTATGGCTGAGCCCATGGAATTGGGAGAAAATAAGACATTTACCTTTAAAGAAAGAGACAGGCAAGGAAGCAGTAGCTCTCAAAGTGCAGGCAAGGAAAAAAAACACGCAGCTACTGAGGACAGGACACACCCAAGCTCTGCTAATCTAAGGACAGGCTTGGAAACTAATGAGAGACACCTGGGGGAAGGGCAGTGCACGGTAGTTCAGAGACACTCTTATAAACCCAGGGAAACAGAAGGAAGGCAGACTCAGCTTGAGAAGGGCAGCACAACGGGAAGAGAGACTCAGCCTGAGAAGGGCAGCACCACAGGAAGAGAGACTCAGCCTGAGAAGGGCAGCACCACGGGAAGAGAGACTCAGCCTGAGAGAAGGCAGCACACGAAGCGACACCCTGGAAAGGGAGAGACAGGGAAGCAGCACGCGGGAGAATTCAGTGGTGAGAGAAGCACCAGAGAAAGGCCCAGAGAGTTCACTGTGGAGGAGAACGGTGGAGACTTCCGGGGGATTCTCAGAGGTGAAAGCCCTAGTCAGAAAGAAAGCCAGGATTGCAAGGAAACTGCAATTGGTTTTAAAGCTAGGAGAGCTGTGTCAGAGAGAAATGCTGACAAGGGTCAGGCTGCAGTGACAACTGTTCCTGAACCAGCTAAAGAGCTGCAACTTCCAAAAAGGTGCATGAATAAAAGTATAGCCAAAAGTGCTGTGAGCCAGTTAGAGGCACTGTGTCGTTTGATGCACGAGAAGAATCTCCACGTTCCTCGTGGAAACCCTTTGCATAGGGAAAAGCCTCAGTGGAGAAAGGTTCTGGAACTTTTAGAGAATATTAAGCCTGAAGTTTTGCATGTTGGCTTAAAGCCAGATTTACCGGACACAGGGTCCTGAGGAAATGCAGATAGACTATTATGAATCTGATGAGGGGTCTGAAGATTCAGTAATGGATTGTTCTCTGTGCCAGAAGGCAGAATAAAAAGTTCTTGGATAAAAGAAGGGAAAAGCCTATAACCTGAATGTCCTAGAAGGCAGTGTGAAAACAGGGAGAAATGTGTTTAGTCAGGAATGTTAAAGAACCCTGTTGCTGAAGAAAGGATATTTCTTTTGGGTTTGAAGAGTAGAGAAACCTTGCTGATTGCTGAATGGTTTTAAAAAACAGCGACACATGTTAAAAAGCTACCTAAAACAGTTTCATTGTTTGTTTGGGATAAATGCCTATGGATTATTGTTTGGAGAAAGAATCCTGTTTGTTTTGCGTTGAGCCTTAATGCTCTTTAGAAAAAGAAATAAATTCCTGTGTTTTGCCTTGTAAACCCTCGGTCTCCACACTACTTGTTTTTCTGAACAACGCAACTACAAATCCCAGCAGCCCCGGCTCTGGGTAAGGAAAAACTCCTTAATTAAAGGACTAACAAGTGCAGCCCAAAGCCCATAGGCTGTTGCCTGGGCAAGGGGCCCCCACAATATTCCCAAATGACCTGGAAAGGGGAATAATGAGTGAGGTAATCAAATTTGCAGATGGCACAAAATTATTCAAAGTTCTTAAAACCCAAGAGGATTGTGAAAAATTGCAAGCGGACCTTGACAAACTGGAAGACTGGATGTTCAAATGGCAGATGAAATTTAATGAACAAGTGCAAAGTCATGCACCTAGGAAAGAACAACCCAAACTAAGGTTACATGATGCAAGGTTCCACATTAGGAACCACCAACCAGGACAAATATTTATGCGTCATCATGGATAACATGTTGAAACCCTCCGCCCAGTATGCAGCAGTGGCCAAGAAAGCAAATAGAATGCTAGGAATCATAAGAAAAGGAATGGTGAATAAAACAAAGGATATTATAATACCTGTGTATCATTCAATGGTGCGACTGCACCTTGAATATTATGTGCAATTCTGGTCGCCGTATCTTAAAAAGGATATAGCATTATTAGAAAAGGTAAAGAGAAGAGATACCAAAATTGTAAAGAGGATGGAAGGATACCCCTATGAGGAGAGGCTAAAAAGGTTAGGGCAACCTGGAAGAGAGACAGCTGAGGGGAGATATGATACAGGTCTATAAAGTAATGAATGGAGTGGAGCGGGTAAACGTACATCAATTGTTTACGCCATCAACATATAGAAAGACTACGGGACATACAATTAAGCTATAGTGTAACCTATTTAAGACTAATAAGAGAAAATAGTTTTTCACTCAATACGTAATCAAACTCTGAAATTCGTTACCAGAGGACATAGTAAAAGCTGTTAGTGTAACTGGGTTTAAAAAAGGTTTGGACAAGTTCCTAGAGGCAAGATCCATAAACCTTTATTAAAGGGGACCCAGGAAATCCACTGCTTGCCCCAGTACAAGCAATGTAGAAGCTGTGTCTCTTGGGGAAACTGCTAGGTACTTTTGACCTAGATTGGCCACTATTGGAAACAGGATACTGGGCTTGATGGACCTTGGTCTGACCTATTATGGCATGGTCACAGGAAGTTGATCACAGCTTACCTCAGCAGCACAGGACAGGGTACTGTGTAGCAGCCCTCTTTAATAAGTGTTATTTCCCTCCCTCCCTTCCCAACACCCAACCACCCCTGGGATAAACATAGCTTTATAGGTACTTACACATCTTAAAGGAAAGGAGGTGCTCTCTGGTGAAGCTCGTTATCCAAATCAGTCATACACTAAGGGCCTGAGATTAATTAAGCTTCAGGTGAACAAGGTATATTAAACATATTAGGTACACTTTTATTAGTATACATATCCATAGCAACCCTTAGTAAGTAAAGAACTTAGATCTAAATACAAGCTTAAAACTAAGATGCAGACAGCAGCCCAGCAGCAAGATGGGGGCTTTCCAGTCTTTTGCATTGAGTGTCACATGTATGATTTTCTCCCAGTTGGTGAGAGGTCTTACGTGTGCACTAGGTGCAAGGAGCTCTTTGCTCTCAGGGAATGAGTCCGTTCTCTAGAGGCTAGAGTAGCAGACTTGGAAAACATAAGAAAGACAGAGAGGTACATAGACAAGACCTACAGGAATATAGTCCTGAAGTCCCACCTCCAGTCTGGCAGAATCCTTGTTGCCATGGAGGAGAGCGGTCACGTGACAGGAAAGCATCACCCTAGTGTGGCAGGAAGTGATCCTGTAACTAGGACCTGTCCTCCAGGTGATGTAAAACCCTCTCTCACCGAGGAAGTTTCTCTAGGGCCATGTATCCATGAAGGAAGGTTTAGGACAGCCGTTATAGTTGGTGATTCGATCATTAGGCATGTAGACAGCTGGGTGGCTGGTGGACGTGAGGATGGCCTGGTAACATGCCTGCCTGGTGCGAAGTTAGTGGACTACACGCGCCACCTAGATAAGGTCTTAGATAGTGCTAGGGAGGAGTCTGCTGCCTTGGTACATGTCGGTATCAATGACATAGGAAAATGTGGTAGGGAGGTTCTGGAGGCTAAATTTAGGCTTTTAGGTAGGAAGTTGAAATCCAGAACTTCCAGGGTAGCGTTCTCTGAAATGCTTCTTGTTCCACACGCAGGACCCAAAAGGCAGGCAGAGCTCCGGAGTCTCAATGCGTGGATGAGATAATGGTGCAGAGATGAGGGTTTTGGATTTGTTAGGAACTGAGGAACATTCTGGGGAAAGGAGGGGCTCTTCCAAAGGGATGGGCTTCACCTTAACCGGGATGGAACCAGGCTGCTGGCATTAACATTTAAAAAGGAGATAGAGCAGCTTTTAAACTAGATAATAGGGGAAAGCCAACAGTCGCACAAGAGCACATGGTTCGGAAGAATGTATCCTTGAAGGATACTACCAAAAGCAGAGAGGTTCCAAAAAAGAGTAAAGTAGCCCAAATACCCTCGAGTATGGAGCAGACAGAGCTTAAAAATCCCAAATTATCCATGTCTACCAATAGCCAGATTAATATGAATAAAATACAGTGTCTAAAATGCTTGTATGCAAATGCTAGAAGTCTAAAAAATAAGATGGGAGAGTTAGAATATATAGCACTAAATGAGAGGTTAGATATGATTGGAATATCAGAGATATGGTGGAAGGAGGACAACCAGTGGGACACTGTGATACCTGGTACAAACTATATCGTAATGATAGAGCTGATCAAATTGGTGGAGGGGTTGCGCTCTATGTAAGAGAGGGCATTGAGTCAGAAAGGATTAAAGTTTTGCAGGAAACAAAATTTGCTGTAGAATCTCTATGGATTGAAATTCCATGTAAAAAGGGGAAGGCGATGGCAGTGGGGGTGTACTATCGACTGCCTGGACAGAATGAATAAATGGATGATGAAATGCTCACAGAAATCAAGGAAGCTAACAAAAGTTACAGCGCAGTAATAATAATGGGTGATTTCAATTACCCCGGTATCGACTGGGTCAGTGTCACGGCAGGACATGCTAGGGAGATGAAGTTCCTAGATGAAATAAATGACTGCTTCTTGGAGCAGCTGGTTCATGAACCGACCAGAGAGGAAACTATATTAGACCTAGTCCTTAGTGGAACACCAGATCTTGTGCAAGAGATAAGGGTGTTGGGGCCACTTGGCAATAGTGATCATAGCATGATCGCGTTTGATTTAATTAGTGGAGGAGGGATAGTAAGGAAATCCACAGTACTACCTTTTAACTTTTGAAAGGGAGATTATGATAAAATGAGGAAAATAGTTAAGAAAAAACTAAAAGGAGCAGTTGCAAAGGTTAAAGACTTACATAAAGCTTGGGTGTTGTTGAAAAATACTATCTTGGAAGCCCAGACCAGCTCTATTCCACACTTTAAGAAAAGTGGAAGGAAGTCCAAAAAACTGCCAGCATGGTTTAAAGGTGAGGTCAGAGAGGCCGTTGTTGCCAAAAAAGCATCTTTCAGGAAATGCAAAAAAGAGCCAAACGACGAAATCTGGAAACAGCACAAGCACTGGCAAGTGAAATGCAAGGCTTTGATAAGGCAGGCAAAGGGAGAATTTGAGAGGAAGCTTGCTGTGGAAGCAAAAACGCGAAATAAAGACTATTTCAAGTACATTCGTAGCAAAAAAACCTGTGAGAGAGTCAGTTGGTCCATTAGATGATGGAGGGGTTAAAGGGGCACTAAGAGGCGACAAGGCGATAGCGGAGAGACTGAATGAATTCTTTGCTTCGGTCTTTACTGAGGAAGATGTGGGGATGTTACCTATGACTGACGTGGTATTTAAAGGTGCAGAAGAATTGAAGGAAATATCGATACATCGGGAAGATGTATTACAACTATTAGATAAACTGAAGAGTAGCAAATCACCTGGGCCGGATGGTATACATCCAACGGTGTTGAAAAAACTGAAATATGAGAATGCAGACCTGCTATTAGTAATCTGTGAATTTTCATTAAAATCATCTGTAATACCTGAAGATTGGAGGATCGCCAATGTAACACCAATTTTTAAAAAGGGTTCCAGGAGTGATCCAGGAAACTACAGACCGGTGAGCCTGACGTCAGTACCGGGAAAAATGGTAGAAACCATCATAAAGAACAAAATTACTCAGCATGTAGATAGTCATGGCCTAATGGGAGACAGTCAACATGGCTTTAGACAAGGAAGATCTCGTCTTACTAATTTGTTATGTTTTTTTGAAGGTGTGAATAAACAGATAGACAAAGGTGAGTCAGTTGATATAGTGTATCTGGACTTTCAGAAAGCCTTTGACAAGGTCCCTCATCAGAGACCATGGGATAGGAGGCAGTGTACTATTGTGGGTCAGGAACTGGTTTAAAGATAGAAAGCCGAAAGTAGGGCTAAATGGCCAATTTTCCCAATGGAGAAAGGTGAATAGTGGTGTACCCCAGGGATCTGTGCAGGGTCCGCTGCTTTTTGACATATTCATAAATGACCTGGAAAAGGGAATAACGGTTGAGGTTATCAAATTTGCAGATGACACAAAACTATTTAAAGTTGTTAAAACCCATGTAGATTATGGAAAATTGCAAGAGGATCTTGATAAATTGGAAGACTGGGCATCCAAATGACAGATGAAATTTAATGTTATGCACCTAGGAAAGAACAAACCAAACTATGGTTACACGATGCAAGTTTCCACATTGGAAACCACCACCTAGGAAAAAGATTTAGGCGACATTGGGGATAACATGTTAAAACCCTCCGCCTAGTGTGCAGCGGCAGCCAAGAGAGCAAATAGAATGCTAGATATCATAAGGAAAGGAATGGAAAATAAAACAAAGGATATTATAATGCCTCTGTATCGTTCCATGGTGCGACCGCACCTTGAATATTGTGTGCAATTCTGGTCGCCGTATCTTAAAAAGGATATAGCGCTATTAGAAAAGGTACAGAGAAGAACCACCAAAATGGTAAAGGGGATGGAAGGCTACTCCTATGAGGAGAGACTACAAAGGTTAGGGCTCTTCAACCTGGAAAAGAGACGGCTGAGGGGAGATATGATAGAGGTCTATAAATTAATGAATGGAGTGGAACGGGTAAACGTAGATCGCTTGTTTATGTTATCAGAATATAGAAAGACTAGGAGACATACAATGAAGCTACAGGGTAATCTATTTAAGAGAAATAACAGAAAATATTTTTTAACTTAACGTGTAATCAAACTCTGGAATTTGTTACCGGAGGATCTAGTAAAGGCTGTTAGTGTAGCTGGGTTTAAAAAAGGTTTGGACAAGTTCCTGGAGGAAAGGTCCATAAACCATTATTAAGAAGGGACCCAGGATATCAATGCTTTACCCAGTACAAGCATTGTGGAACCTGTGTCTTTTGAGGAAACTGCTAGGTATGTATAGAGTAGTTACTCACCTGTAACAGGTGTTCTCCAGGAGCAGCAGGAATCAGTCCTCACATATGGGTGACATCGGCGTCGATGGAGCCCTTGCGGAGCATTTCCCTAGCTTTCTATGAAAGCCTTTGGGAATACTGCATGCATGTGCGGTCCCCTTCCCACCTAAAGGTGCCATCTTTCTCAGTCCAATGACATAGCTAAAAGACAGCACACAAAAATGTAAAAAAATAAACTATGTACAACTGCAACTCCCAGGGGAGGAGGGAGGGTTGTGAGGACTGATTCTTGCCGCTCCTGGAGAACACCTGTTACAGGTGAGTAACTACTCTTTCTCCAGGACCAAGCAGGAAGTCAGTCCTCACATATGGGTGACTCCCTAGCTCTGCGCTACCAGGAACCCAGGCTGAACAAGAGAACTCCCTCTAGTCCCAGCATCAAAGAAAGGCTTTGCACTGAAAAAACCTCCACCGGTAGCCCAACGGAGGGCTGGAGGGCAGGAGTTGCCTAAACCTCAAAGAGATTCCGGAGTACTGCCTGGCCAAAAGCACTGTCCCTACGTGACTCCCTCTCCAGGCAGTAATGGGCCGCAAAAGTCTGGCTTGAGGACCAAGTTGCAGCCCTGCAGATGTCTGCCAATGGTACAGAGCGGAGATAAGCTACTAAGGCAGCCATAGCCCTGACACGGTGGGCCGTGACCCGACCCTGCAAGGGAAGGCTAGCCGCCCTGTAAGCCCAGGTGATACAGTCAGCCACCCAGATGGACAAGGTACGCTTGGACACAGCTAACCCCAAATTATTAGGGTCAAAAGAGATGAAGAGCTGCGTAGCTCTTCTATGCCCATGTGTACGGTCAAGGTAGAAGGATAAGGCCCTCCTACAGTCCAGGGTATGCAGGACCGCTTCAGCCTAGCTTGCATGAGGCCTAGGGAAGAATGTTGGAAGAACCACCTCTGGTTGAGGTGGAAAGAGGAGACAACCTTTGGGAGGAACTTTGGATGAGTCCTAAGGACCACCCTGTTCCTATAGAAGCGAGTGTAAGGCCTGTCGCTGACCAGAGCCTGAAGCTCACTCACTCGCCTGGCCGAGGTTAGGGCTACCAGGAAGAGTGTCTTCCAGGAAAGGAAGCAGAGAAGAGAAGTAGCCATCGGCTCAAAAGGTGGGCGAGTCAGTTGTTGCAAGACCACATTCAACTCCCACTCAGGGGCTGGAGGACGGACAGGAGGTTTGAGCAAGAGCAAACCTCTGAGGAACCAGGACACCAAGGGGTGAACCGACAGAGAGTGTCCTTCCACCAGTGAGTGGTGAGGTGCTAGAGCTGAGAGGTGGACCCGAACAGAATTGGACTTAAGTCCCTGGTTGGATAAGTGCAGCAGGTACTGAAGCACCACTGGTACAGCACAGGAGAAAGGAGCTTCTGTACGCAGCTGACACCACACAGAAAACCTTTAACATTTCAGGGCATAGGTTTTCCTAGTGGACTGCTTCCTAGAGGCCAGGATGACCTCTTCAACTTCCTGAGGTAGGCCCCAGGGAGCCAAAACTACCCTTGCAGCCTCCAGGCCATCAAATTGAGAGATTTGAGATTTGGGTGCGGAAGAGAACCTTGATCCTGAGAGAGAAGGTCGGGCTGCAACCCCAGAGGCAGTGGGGTGTCCACTGCCAGTTGAAGTAGAAGTGGGAACCAAGGCTGCCTCGGCCACCTGGGAGCTACCAGAAGGACCGAGGCCTTGTCCCGCAGAATCTTGAACAGGGTTCAGGCCACCAGAGGCGTGGGAGGAAACGCATAGAGGAGGCCCTGAGACCAGGAAATCAGAAAAGCATCTGCTGCTAGCCGCAGAGGATGTGGTTGCCTGGAGCAGAACCTGGGCAGCTGTCTGTTCAGGGGACTGGCAAATAGATCTATAGATGGAAGTCCCCATTTCAGGAAAATTTTCTGAACCACTAATGGATGGAGCTGCCATTCGTGGGGCTGCAGAATCCTGCTCAACCTGTCTGCCAGATAGTTTTCCTGGCCAGGGATATAAACAGCCTTGAGAAACATGTTGCGCCTGAGCGCAAACAAGCAAAGGTCCTGTGCCTCCTGACAAAGGAGCCTGGACCCAGTGCCGCCTTGCTTGTTCACATAAAACATGGCTACTTGGTTGTCTGTTTGTACTAAGACAAACTGGTGAGCCAGGGTTTGAGAGAAAGTCTTGAGGGCTAAACGAATAGCCCGTAGTTCCAGTAGGTTGATCTGCTGCGTGGCCTCCCAGGGAGACCACAGGCCCTGGGTGCACTTGTCCAGACAATGCGCCCCCCAGCCCTGCAAGGAGGCATCTGTGGTCAACACCACTGTGAAACCAGGTATCTGAAAAGGCACCCCTTGCAGTAAGTTGCGGGGGTGCAGCCACCAGCGTAGGGAGTTCAGGAATGGTCTTGACACCCTTACTCTGTCTCTGAGGCTCCCTGTGGCTTGTGTCCATTGAGTCCGGAGGCACCACTGTGCAGGCCTCATATGGAGCCGGGCATTGGGAGTCACATGTATTGTTGAAGCCATGTGGCCCAGAAGCCTCAGCCAGAGTCTGGCGGAAACCAGTGGCCTGCTGAGAAATTGGTTTGCCAAGTCTATCAGTCTTTGGGCTCTGTCCTCTGGCAAGAAAGCCTTTGCCTGCAGAGAGTCTAGCCTTGCCCCTATGAACTCCAAGTTTTGGGAAGGGAGCAAAGTGGACTTTGTGAAGTTTATGACAAACCCCAGGTGTTGAAGGAGAGAAATCATTCGGAGGGTGGCTTGCCTGGCCTCCTGGGACGTCTGACCCCTGATGAGCCAGTCGTACAGATAGGGGAAGACAAAGATACCCGGAGTCCTCAAGTAGGCCGCCACCACTGCCAGGCATTTGGTAAAGACCCTGGGGGCGGAGGTGAGGCCGAAAGGCAGCACTCTGTACTGATAATGGTTTCCTCCCACAATGAACCTGAGGTACTTTCTGTGGTCTGGATGAATGAGGATGTGAGTGTACGCATCCTTTAGATCTAAGGAGCATAGCCAATCTCCCTGCTGGAGGTAGGGCAGAAGTGTTCCAAGAGTAAGCATCTTGAACTTTTCTTTCTCTAGGAACCTGTTGAGATTTCTGAGGTCAAGAATAGGCCTGAGTCCTCTGGTTCTCTTTGGTACGAGGAAGTACCTGGAATAGAAACCGTGACCCTGGAGGTGGGGAGGCACAGGCTCCACCGCCTTGTCTCGCAACAGACCCTGAAGTTCTTGCAGGAGGAGGTCTGTGTGGAGAGGAGGTCTTGGCGGCTCTCCTGGAAAGTAAGGAGGAGGCAACTGATGGAAATGAAGCATGTAGCCCTTGTGGACTATGCTTAAGACCCAACTGTCTCCTGTAATGGGTGGCCACCTGTGGACAAACAGGGCTAGTCGACCTCCTGTGCAGGGATGGGACAGCAGGGACGGAGAGGCTATGCCTTGGGAGTAAAATAAACCCCACCCTGCTGAGTGGGAGCAGGAGCCGGAGGCTTGGGGGCCTTCTGCCTACGGGGCCCATGTCCCTGCCTCTTGGCCTGCTGACCCTGTGGGGGAGCTGGGGAGGCCTGGTAAGGTGGGAACTGTTTGTAGGCAGTGCCCTTCCTCGGGTAAAAGGACTTCTTACCCGAGCCCTTCTTTTTATGAGAAGGGGCAGAAGTCTTTTTGGACAGCCTTGTCTTTGTGAGGTGCTCGGTCTCGAGCTGTGCAGCCTTCTCAGCCATGGGCTTGCCAAAAAGGTTCTCACCTCGGCAAGGGACATCGACCAACTTGTCTTGTACCCATGGCTCGAGATCCGATGACTGCAGCCATGCCTGGCGTCGAGCCGCGATGCTGGCTGCCACAACACGGGCCGAGGCCTCGAAGCCATCGTAGGCTGCTTGGGACATGAACTTAGAGCATTCCCGGATCCCCGAAGACAAGGACTTGAACCTCTGCAAAGGGTCCCCGGAGAGACCAGCAGAGAACCCGGCAAGCTCCTTTGCCAGGTCCCGCAAGTACATGTCCATGTACAGCTGGTAGGACTGGACACGGCAAGCAAGCATCGAGCCCTGGAAGCACTTTCTACAAAACGCATCCAGGTTCCGGGCCTCCCTGCCGGGGGGCACCGCAGAGTGCATCGTCTGGCTTTTCAGACGATGCATGGCCGATTGCACCACCATGGAATGGTGTGGTAGCTGCGCCTTTTGAAAACCAGGGCTCTTATGGAGTCGATAAATGGAATCGACCCGCTTGCACAGAACCGGCGCCGAGGCCGGTGCCTTCCACATCCGGAAGAGGAGCCATTTCAGCATCGGAGGAACCGGCACAAGTAAATGCCTTCTTCGGAGGAGAGTCATACTGGAGGGCCTCGAGCTCTTCGGCTCGAGGCTCCTCCTCGGGGTCCGTGGGGATCACCAACGCTGTGGCCATATCCCGAACGAACTCCGAGAACCGGGTATCCTCCAGAGGGGATCTACTCAGGGGCTCGGACTGCGGGGAGTCCGATGGGACACACCGAGTCCTGAAGGTATCGGGGGACTCCTCGTCCTCCGTCTCCCAGGCGGACTCGTCCGAAGAGGAGTCGGGCTCCGACCGCGTGGGTCCCGGCAGCACCCGCCCCGACGCCGAAGGCACCAGCGTTGACGCCCTTGGTCCCGACCGTGAGGTCGAGGGTGACTGCGACCGAGGACGATCTCGAGCCTTCATGGTCTCGAGTATCGGCTCGGTCTCCGGGGCCGACTTCGACATCGATGTTCCGGTGGTCGGGGCAGATGCGCCAGCAAGGCTGGCCATCAGCACCCACTGCTGATCCATGAAGGCAGACAGTCTGCACTCCAAGGCTATCAGCCTGAGTCCAAGCTCAGGAGACTCAGCAGCCACCGACTCGAGCCCCGGCGGCGGCGCCGGGCCTGACATCGGCTCCCTGGGAGGAGAGTCCTCGAGGACAACAGGACTTACGTGTCCAGCAGACTGTAGCTCCACACGAGGCATTTTGGACGGCTTCTCCTGTTCCAAGGGCCCGGGACGGCGGTCGGGGGTCCAAGACCTAGCCCTCGAGGAGCCAGGGACCTCTTCCGACGCCGCCCTTGCGAACCACTTCTTCCTCTTTCGCTCCCAATCGGGGGACCCCCTGTCCGAGAACCCCGATGATGCTCGGGGTCAGACTCCCGAGACGTCGAAGCCTCAGATGAGGTCCGGGCCCGGCCGGAGGCCGAATCAGAGAAAAGCCTTTCTTTTTGATGCTGTCGACTTCGCAGTGCCTTAGTGGACATTTTGCCACACGGCCCACAGATCTTAGGATCATGATCGGGACCAAGGCAGCAGTCGTGTGTGTCGGTGAGAGACATCAGTTTCTTGCACCAATCACACTGTTTGAAACCACTGGAAGCCATTGGGAAAAAAAGAGCCCCTGCGAGGTCAAAGGACTGGCCTTCCAGGGAAAAAAAAAAAGGCGCGAACGCCAGCCACTAAGGGCAAAAACTGAAAAAATGAGGGTGGGCTCAATACCGGTGTACCGAACCCGGCGGGAAGGGGAACCGGCGTCGAACCGGACAAGAACCGCGATGAAATCGCAAGAAAAATCTAACTTTTCTCCGGGTGACTAGGACAGACGTCCGACAGGCTCCTCGGAAAAAGAAAGACTGAGCAAGATGGCACCTTTAGGCGGGAAGGGGACCGCGCATGTGTGCAGTATTCCCAAAGGCTTTCATAGAAAGCTGGGGAAATGTTCGGCAAGGGCTCCATCGACGTCGATATCACCCATATGTGAGGACTGACTTCCTGTTTGGTCCTGGAGAAGACCTAGATTGGCCACTGTTGGAAACAGGATACTGAGCTGGATGGACCTTGGTCTGACCCAGTATGGCATATCTTATGTTCTTATGCTCTTATGAATCCCCATCCATCATCAACGTCTATAGGGGGTGGGGCAGCAACACCTGTAAAGGAATATGCATGAGCAAGTTCTGTGGCTCCAACCACCAGTGCAGGGACTGGACCAGAGACACGGTGATCGCCACCTGGTCCCAGAGGCAGCCAGTGGCTTGCTTCCACTGCATCCTCAGAGTCCATTGAGCTTGTATCATCAATAGACGGGCCAGATGAGTGACATGGACCATCGAGGTCATATGGCCAAGCACCTTCAGCATCCCCTGGGCTATCACCACTGGCAGATTTCACAGACTAGGGTTGTCAGGAGAAAGGCCCAGGCCCGAGTGGTGTCCTGGAGGGCCCCTATGAACTCCAGCTGTTGAGAGGGCTGGAAGTGAGACTTGGGGTAGTTTGACCACGAACCCAGCCGCTCAAGCACCTAGACAGTCAGCTGAGCCGACTGATGAACTCTGACCGGAGTGGAGCTCTTTATGAGCCAGTCGTCCAATTCGAGGAAGACGAAGACCCCCAAGTCTGAAGGTAAGTAGCCACCATCGCTAAACACTTTGTGAAGATTCGGGGTGCTGATGCTAGGTTGAAGGGAAGTACTCTATAGTGGAAGGGCCGTGCCCCACCTCCTCTCCGCTAAGATGAACCTCAAGTATTTTCTCTGAGTAGGGTGGATCGGAATGTGAGATCCAGGGAGCATAGCCAATCGTCCTTTAGGAGATACAGGAGCAGAGTACCCAGGAAGATCATCTTGAACTTTTCTTGCATGAGGTAGGTGTTGAGGACTCTGAGGTCCAGGATGGGCCAAACCCCATTGTCTTAGGGACCAGGAAATACCTGGAATAAAAACCCCGCTCGACCTGAGCCAGAGGCGAGATCAATTAGCAGAGTGGAGACCTCTCCCTGTAGTAGGTTGAGATGGAGCGGGTCTAGTGCAGGGGTCGGCAACCCGCGGCTCCGGAGCCGCATGCGGCTCTTTCTCACCTTTGCCGCGGCTCCGGAGCACACTGCCCGCTTTAAACGTCGCGTTATGGGCTCCCTCCATGTCAGCTCCCTCCCTTCTTCTGCAGCCGCGGCTCCCTGCCTCTTACGGAACCGCGGCTGTGCTTTTAAAATCATCTCGGAGCCCTTCCTGTCTTGACGGGCTCCGTGCAGCATTGTCCCGCCTCTAAAGGAAGTTTTGGAGGCGGGACAATGCTGCACGGAGCCCGTCAAGACAGGAAGGGCTCCGAGATGATTTTAAAAGCACAGCCGCGGTTCCGTAAGAGGCAGGGAGCCGCGCGGCTGCAGAAGAAGGGAGGGAGCTGACATGGAGGGAGGGAGC
Source organism: Ichthyophis bannanicus (assembly GCA_033557465.1). Lineage (NCBI taxonomy): Eukaryota > Metazoa > Chordata > Amphibia > Gymnophiona > Ichthyophiidae > Ichthyophis > Ichthyophis bannanicus. The sequence continues at coordinate 476,807,866 of CM066036.1, forward strand.
TGAGATTAATGGATGGAGGGATGGGGGATGACATGGAGGGATGGAGGGGGCTGACATGGAGGGAGGGGGGCTGACATGAAGGGAGGGAGCTGATATGAATGGATGAGGGAGGGGGGCTGACATGGAGGGATGGAGGGGGCTGACATGGAGGGAGGGGGGCTGACATGGAGGGATGGATCGAGGGGGGCTGACATGGAGGGATGGAGGGGGCTGACATGGAGGGAGGGAGCAGATATGAATGAATGGAGGGAGGGGGGCTGACATGGAGGGATGGAGGGTGCTGACATGGGGGGAGGGGGGCTGACATGGAGGGATGGATCGAGGGGGGCTGACATGGAGGGATGGAGGGGGCTGACATGGAGGGAGGGAGCAGATTTGAATGGATGGAAGGAGGGGGGCTGACATGCAGGGATGGAGGGGGCTGACATGGAGGGAGGGGGGCTGACATGAATGGATGGAGGGAGGGAGGAGGGAGGGGGGCTGACATGGAGGGATGGAGGGGGCTGACATGGAGGGAGGGGGGCTGACAGGGAGGGAGGGAGCTGATATGGATGGATGGATGGAGGGAGGGGGGCTGACAGGGAGGGAGGGAGATGATAGGGATGGAGGGAGGGGGGCTGACATGGAGGGATGGAGGGGGCTGACATGGAGGGGGCTGACATGGAGGGGGCTGACATGGAGGGATTGGGGAGGCGGGCTGACATGGAGGGAGGGAGCTGATATGGATGGAGGGAGGGGGCTGACATGGAGGGATGGAGCACTGGTAATGGGGTTGAGGGGACGAGCACTGGAAATGAGCTGATTAGGGGAGGCTAGGACTGGTAATGAGCTGATGGGGGGTAGGACTGGTATTGGGCTGATTAGGGGAGGCTAGCACTGGTAATGGGGTTGAGGGGGGATTAGCACTGGAAGCGAGCTGATTGGGGGGCTTTGACTGGGCATGGGCTGATTGTGGGGAGGGGAGGATAGAGCTGCTGGCCCTGGAAGATAACTGGGGGCTAAGGCTACAAATGGGCTGATATGAGGGGATGGGAGAATGGAACTGGATCTGAGAGGGGCTGCCATGGTATTTGTACTAGAAGGGACTGGTCAGTGGGGAAGGAGGGGGACTGGAAGGAAATGGACACCAGTGGCAATCATGGGAATGCAAGTTGACATTGGAAGGTACTGGGAGTGAGGACTGGAAAGGGGCTGATATTGGGGAGGGTTACTGGGACTGGAAATAGGCTGATGGAAAGAAGTGAAGAAAACGAAAGAAGAGATAAGAACTGGCAGATGGACCATAGACCACAGAAAGAGAGCTAAGAGAAGACAGGAAAGCAGAAGCCTCAGATCGGGACCAGCATGATCAAAGAATAAATTGGTCAGACAACAAAGGTAGAAAAAATAATTTTATTTCATATTAGTGATTTGACTACAAAATCATCATAATTTTGAAATCAAATATTGTTACTTCTTGTTGTTATATTTTCTGGCGTATTTTTTTTGGTGTGCGAAGGAAGAGGGGTAGTCTTATACGGCGAGTATAGGCCAAACACCTATATTTTAACAGGAAAAGTAGGGGGTCGTATATAGCATTAAGGTAAGAAACAATATATGCAGTGTTAGATTTGTTTTAAATGTCGCAATGGTTTTGCGGCTCCCAGTTTTTTTTTTCCCTTCGGAAACGGGTCCAAGTGGCTCTTTATGTCTTAAAGGTTGCAGACCCCTGGTCTAGTGGATACTCCCTTGGGAAGAAAAGGGGTGGCAGCTTGATGAAGTGTAGCATATAGCCAATTTGGACTATTTGCAGTACCTAAGCATCTGGGGTGATGAAAGGCCCCCTGTGGACGAACAGGACAAGCCTCCTTCCCCACCAAAGGGCTGTCCCCTTTGGAGACTGACAGATTGGCTACTCTCCAGAGAAAGCAGTCAAAACCCTGCCCTAGGTTTGGTTTGTGGGGTTGGCTGGGCCTTCTGCGACTTCTCATGATGCTGCTAACAGGAGCCTGCGCTCTTGGCTGAGAGCCCAGCGGCTCAAGAGGTACCGGCACTTATGCTGTTAAGAGGTCTTCTTGACCTGGTACTTCATACAGGAAGGACTGGCCGTCCTCCTCGAAAGCCTGGTGAAAGTCACATGCTGCATCTCAATGTCACCAGCTTTAGTCTCCACCTGCTTCCCAAATAGGTTCTCACCCCAGCATGGCATGTTGGCCAGCTTATCCTGGACCCACTGCTTCAGATCCGAGGACTGAAGCCAGGTGAGTCGGTGGGCTCCAATGTCCATCGCCGCAGTCCTGAAGGCTGACTCGAACGCATCATAAGTCACCCAGACCATGAATTTGGAACGGTCCTTTGCTGTGGTCCACTAGGGCACGGAAGGCACCCAGGCGCTCCGGGGGAAGGAGTGTGCCAAACTCGGCCAGATCTCGCATGATATTCTTAGGAATATGCCCATGTAGAAATGGTACAAAAAGATCCGGGCCAATCGCATGCTGCTCTAGAAGCACTGCCTGCCAAAAGAGTCCAAGGTTCACGCTTCCCTATTTGGGGGCAAAGAGGAGTGCTTTTTGCTGCTCTTGATCCTCTTCATGGCCACTAGAGAGTAGTGCGGTAGTTGAAGCTCCTCAAATCCTGGGGCCTTCTGGACCAGGTATATCGAGTCCACCTGATGGAAACATAAAGAGGTTCTCCTACATCCTCATTTGCATTCATTGCATCGACACCATCACAGCCTTCTTGGGGGGCTAAAGCATACTGGAGGAGCTCCAGTTTCTCCACCCTGGGCTTGTCCTCCGACTTCAGGGAGAATGGAATGGCCTTGGCAATATCTCACACATAAAACGGGAAGGACATATCCTCTGGGGCAATTTCCGCCACTCGTGAGAAGGAGAGGAGGGGAACTCCGGAGATCTGCTCCCAGATATCTCTGATTCTACCTCAGTATCCCAGTCATCAGCATCTCACTCCAAGAGGAAGTCATAGTAACATTGGGCCTCAAACCTGGCATCGACTAGGGCTGTGTGGAGAGGAAGAGTGCCTCTGAGACCGATGGTGTATCAAGTGTTTCTGTGGCCTCACCGGGGCATCAGGCCTTGATACGCTGGATAGGGAGATGGCTGCAAGAACTGGTATTGAGTCCAATTGTTGGCTCGATATGCCTACATTGGCAGGCAGTGCTTGGTCTTCAAGGATTGGCTACACTGCCTATGGTGGCAATACCCTAGGCACTGAGGGGCACACCAGTTGCATGGCCAACAATGTTGCCATATGGGCCTCGAGAGCGTCTGTGCAACAGGCTTCCATCTCTGGCCCATTTCAAATCCAGGTTGAAAACATCAGAAGACTGAAACCCCTCCTCGCCACTGAGCACTTCCGTACCGTATGCCAAGCACTAATAACCCCCTTACTGGACTTCTGCAACCCAATCTACCTTGGACTAGCAAAACAAACACTCAAACCACTACAACTAGCACAAAACACCGCAGCCCGCATAATATCTGGATCAACAAGACATGAACACATCACACCTATTCTGAAAGACTTACACTGGCTCCCAATCAGTTCACGCATCAAATACAAAACAATCATAAACATATTTAAGATCAAACAACATACTTCAGCTAACAGCCTGCACACCCTCATACAACCAGACACCAGCACACGCCCAAGAAAAAAAGGAACCTCCAACCGAGTCAGCACCCCAAGAGACTTCAGAAACACATGCAAGGACACCACAGAAAGAGCACTCTCCCTGGCTGCACCTACAATCTGGAACAACCTCCCAGACGATCTGAGATCAACGACGGACCTCAAAGACTTTTGCAAACAGCTGAAGACAACGCTGTTCATAGAATACTATGGACACGTCACATGATCTAACTAACAGGAACAACCAACATACCTCCGTCCGACCCACTGAAAAGAGAATGTATAACGGCACATGATGTTTCTTAACACTAAGGGGTATGTTTACTAAACTGCGGTAAACGTGAATAACGCGCGTTGTATGACGTTAACGATCGTTAGCGCGCTATAGCGCGCACTATCACGCGCTAACGAGCGTAATGCTCCGCGGCGCGGTAAAACACCGCAGAAGGTGGAGAGAGGGCAGAGAGAAGGGGTCAATGGGCGGAGAGTGGGCGGGGAGAGGCTCCCTTCACACTAACGCGCTGAATTTCAGAGCTGAATTCCAACGCAAATGAAAACCTATCAGTAAAGCACAGTTACTTACCTGTAACAGGTGATCTCTGGGAACAGCAGGAATTAGTCCTCACATATGGGTACGTCGGTACCGACGGAGCCTGCGCGGGAAAGCTCCCCAGCTTCCCAGAAGGAAAGCTTTTGGGGCCTCCCACTGCGCATGCACGCTGCCTTCCCGCCTTCCTGACCAACTCTCCTCAGTTCGAGTTTAAAGCTGAGACAACAGAGAGAGGAAAGGAAAGAGAGAGAGAGATACAACTCCTAGGGGAGGTGGGTGGGTTGTGAGGACTAATTCCTGCTGTTCCCAGAGATCAAGTAACTGTGCTATCTCCAGGAACAAGCAGGAATAAGTCCTCACATATGGGGACTCCCTAGCTGAGATGCCCGGGAGATCCCCTGAAGGGTATGAGACCCTGAAAGGTTCTTCATCTTCCTATGGATCTCAGGCATCCATTCAGGGAAGGTGGGCTGGAGTTGTTCAAGAATGGAACAGGTGTCTGAGGACAGCCTGACCAAACAAGGCATCCCGGCGGGAGTCCTTGTCCAAACAGTAATGGGCTGTAAAGGTATGAACCGAGGCCCAGGTGGCTGCTCGACAGATCTGGTCAATGGACACAGAGTTTAGATGAGCCATAGAGGTGGCCATGGCCCTCACATTGTGAGCGGTGACATGGCCCTCCAGAGAAAGGTTCTTACTCTGGTAAGCAAAAGAGATACACTGAGCAATCCAATTGGACAGTGTTCTTTTAGAGACTGGAAGTCCTAAATGGGAAGGATCAAAAGCAACAAAAAGCTGAGAAGACTTTCGATGTTGCTGTGTCCTGTGGAGGTAAAAGGCAAGAGCTCTTTTACAATCTAGAGTATGAAGGTTCCTCTCTGCACTGGATGCATGAGGAGCTGGAAAAAAGACAGGTAAATATACCTCTTGATTAAGATGAAAAGGGGAGACCACTTTAGGCATAAAGTGGGGATTGGTCCTAAGGACCACCTTATCATGATGGAACCTTGTATAAAGTGGATTAGCCACTAGAGCTTGAAGTTCACTGATACGGAGAGCTGAGGTGACTGCAATAAGGAAAATAACCTTCCAGGAAAGAAATTTCAAGGAGGTAGTGGCTAAGGGTTCAAAGGGTGGCTTCATAAGCTGACCAAGAACCAAGTTTAAGTCCCATGCCACCGGAGGAGGTCGAATGGGAGGTTTAGTTAAGGTTAGGCCTCTCATGAATCTTGCAATAAGAGGATGAGAGGAAACAGGTTGTCCATTGATGGGCTTAAGGGATGCTGCAATAGCACTCAAATGGACTCTGTGATAAGGAAGCTTATCATAGCTCAGGTAGGAGCTATAGAAAAGAAGATGTGACTCTGAACAAGCAACCTGTCAGTTTTGGTAGAAGTAAGGAAACAGAGTTTTCACATAAAAGACTACCAGTCCCAGAATGCACCAGGTTTCCAGCAGCCATGAGAGGGGCTGAAGTGAGAAAACGTGTGTGTAATCAAGAGAGCTATGAGGTAATCCCTAAGCACTCATCTCAAAGGGCAGGGCCTGATTCAACACAGCTGCGCTGTGTTAGGGAGGAGCACACATTAGGACAGAATAAGAATAGAGCTTATTCTCCAGATAACAGCTACAGAAAGAGCTTCAGGAAGAGCTTCAGCAAAAGACACAGCAACAGCTTCAAGCTCAAGCACCAACATCATCTCGAGAAGCAGAAGCCAAGCCAACCGGATAGAGAGAGAAGGAAACTCTCTGGAAGGAAGAGAAGAAAGGCCATTGGCAGGTTTGGGAGAGTCCAAGGCAGTACCTATACTGGGAGGTATTCCAAATGCCAGCAGAGTCCATTGGACTGGAGTCAGCCAGAGGAATGGAATGGCAGAGATAGGAATCACCAGTGGCTACCTGGAAGAGAGAAGACTGCACGTGGAAGGGACTTTCAGACCACGGCCAGAAGGTATGTGAGAGGAGATCCAGTGTCCAGGGATCAAGGTTGGAAGGCTGGACATCAGAACTGGATTACATACTGGCCAGGCTATACAGAGGGGAATTATGATAGCAGGAGAGGCTCAGGTATGAACACTGATCCAGACCCTATCTGTAATAGTGAATGGCAGCAAGGGAATAAGCATTCTCATGATAGTGCCTTATGGAAAGACTCGTCTGTGCCAATGTATGATAGTGACCCTATGCTGATTGATGAAGGGGGAGATACAGCAGATGAAACTATTGATTACATGGACTGTTCTTTATCCAAGTGCTATTGCTAGCTTTCTGTGAGCAAACACATCAGCCATCACAAAGAAACCTAACTTTGTTCTTTATTCCATTTGCAAACAGCTCCTAAAGCAGGATTTGGGTTCACACAGTAGCAGCCAGCCAGCTAAAGGGTTTCAGCTGGACAATTGATAGTAATTAAAGCTGCACCTGATTGTGTGTGTGAGCAAGGGAGAATCACTGCTGGAACTGTGTGGAAAATAAGCAGAAGTTAACCTAACAAGCAAAGTTCATTTATTTCTTTGTGCCTTTTTATTTGGTAATTATTTGCTAAGAAAACATTAGCTAATTGCCTGACAAGCTGAAGGTTGTTTTTCTGATTTGCTTTGTGACTTTATGTTATCCATTTAAACACTGCAAGCAAGTAACCTCATTTATATTGCTACCAAGCATATTTGTGCTGGGTGAATTAAACCCCATCAATAAAAGAAGTATTTTATTGGCCTTACCACTGGTTTCACAACTCAATTATTGTCTTCAGCTGTGTTTGGGAGTGAATGAACTACATTACCCACAATACCTTGCAAGAATCATATGAATATATGCATCGTCAAGATTGTGTAAGTTCTCACCCTAGGCAGCTGTCTGACAACTCTTACCGAATTTGTTTTGAGTCCTGCTTTGGAGAGATGCAGGAGATATTCCAAAAGAGAATTCAAAGGAAGTGCTAGAGGGTTAAGACCCTGTTGAGCACACCAAATGGAAAATCTTTTCCATTTAAAAGCGTAAGAACGCCTAGTGGAAGGTTTCCTAGAGGCATGGAGGATATCCTTCACTTGCTGCGAAAGATTGAAGTGTTGAAGGTCTAGGCCTTCAGTAACCAAGCTCTGAGGTGAAGGGACTTGGGGTTTGGGTGCCACAAAGTCCCCTCCTCCTGAGATAGAAGGTCTGGAGCCGCGTACCACACTTGGCGTGGCCAGCGTGGAGCTATGATCATGAACCATTGATCCCTTTGAAGTTTGAACAGAGTCTTGGGAATCAAAGGAATGGGTGGAAAGGCATATAGGAAGTCCTGACCCCAATGAAAGAGGAAGGCATCCTTGGCCTGAACTCCCTGACACGGAATCCTGGAACAGAACCGGGGAAGTTTGGCATTCCACGGACTTGCAAAGAGGTCTATGTCCGGGGTCCCCCATTTCTGGAAGATTCTGAGTACCTGATCCATGTGCAGGGACCATTCGTGTGGAAGCAGAACTCAACTGAGTCTGTCTGCCCAAGAGTTTTGGATTCCTGGAAGATATACTGCCAGGAGATGGATTTGATGCTCTCTGGCGAAGGCCCATAATCTTAGAGCTTCGTTGCAAAGCGACAGAGAGCCAGTCCCTCCTTGTTTGTTTATGTAAAACATGGCTACTTGATTGTCCGTATGAATAAGGACCGTCATGTTGCTGAGGAGGGTATGAAAAACTCTGAGAGCTAGAAAGATTGCTCGAAGTTCCAAGTGGTTGATATGAAGGGTGGTCTCCTGTGGAGACCAAGTGCCCTGAGTGGAGAGATCTTGAAGATGAGCTCCCCAACCTGTTTGGGAGGCATCTGTTGTGAGGGTTGCTTGGGGCAACAATGGTTGAAAGGGGGCCCCCAACAACAGATTTTGAGTGGACATCCACCATTGGAGAGACCAAAAGAGACGTTTGGAGTTTGCTATTTGGTCTGAGAGAGCTCCGGATGCTTGAGTCCACTGGGTGGACAAAGTCCATTGAGCTGCTCTCATATGTAGGCGAGCATAGGGCACCACATGTACTGTGGAGGCTATGTGGCCTAATAGTTGTAGCATCTCCCTGGCAGTCAAGTGGCTTCTGGACTGAGTCTGGGAGGCTAAGTGCACTAGACGTTGGCAACGGGCCTGAGGAAGATAGGCCCTTGCCGTGGTGGTATCCAACCAGGCCCCTATGAATTCCAGGGACTGAGTAGGGGCGAGTTGGGACTTTGGCAGATTGATCACAAGTCCCAGATACTGCAGAATGCGTCTGGTGCGATCCAGGGAAGTCTGAGCCTCGGACTGAGATGGAGCTCGGATGAGCCAGTCGTCCAGGTATGGGAAAACAAAAATTCCCAGGGCTCGTAGAAATGCAGCTACTATTGCCATGCATTTGGTAAATACCCTTGGAGCAGAGGCTAGACCGAAGGGAAGTACTCTGTATTGGAAATGTTTTCCCTGGAACAGAAACCGTAGGAATTTTCTGTGGGATGGATGGATGAGTATATGTGTGTACGCATCCTTGAGATCTAGAGAACAAAGCCAATCCTGACTCTGTAGGTATGGAAGGAGAGTACCTAGAGAAAGCATCTTGAATTTCTCCTTGCATAGGAATTTGTTCAATTCTCTGAGATCTAGAATAGGTCTGTATCCCCCTGTTTTCTTGGGAATAAGAAAATAAGGGGAGTAAAACCCTGACCCCTGTTGAAGAAGAGGAACCTCTTCTATTGCCCTTTGGGCGAGAAGGGTGGTCACCTCCTGACCTAACAGATTCAGGAGAGAAGGGGGAGAATTGAAACATCTCACCATGGTATGGGGAGGAAGGCTGGAGAAATGTAGTTTGTAGCCCTCTCTGATGATAGAGAGGGTCCATTGTTCTGATGTGATTTGCTCCCATCTGGGAGCAAAATGAGTTAACCTTCCTGGAATGGTGAGAGGATCTGGATGTTTTAGAGCCAGAAAGGTTAAGTTCTCTAGAGTTGAGTCAAAAACCCTGAGGGGGTTGGGACTGCTGGGCTGCAGCAGCCCCTGCAGGTTTTGCCCTGGCCTGTTTAGGCTGCTGACGCTTAGGAGCAAAGCGAGCTGCAGAAGATTGTTGGCCAGTATTTGTAGCAAATCTGGCCTTCTTATAGAAAGGCTTCTTGAAAGATTTTTCGTGACAGGGGCAGAGGTAGACTTAGAAAGTCTATCTAAAGCAGCATTTTCTGCATCCATTTGGGTGGCTTTGATTTGCCACTCCTTACCAAACAGATTCTCACCTGTACAGGGCAGATTTCCCAACCCATCCTGGACCCAGGGTTCTAGATCAGAGGCCTGGAGCCAAGCAATTCTGCGAGCCGCTATGGCAATACCTGAGGCTCTGCTAGCACCCTCAAAGGAGTCAAAGGCTGCTCTGTTGGAGAACTTTGATATATCTTGGTTATGCTTTAGCAAAAGAAGGAACTCCTCCTTTCTATCCTCTGGGATAAAGGGGAGAAAATGGCGTATTTTCAATGCAATCTCCTTCAGAAACATGCCCATATAGAGGCTGTATGAATTGATTCTAGCAATAAGCATACTTGCTTGGAAGATTTTTCTACCAAAAGCATCCAAAGTCCTACATTCTCTCCCTGGAGGAGTAGAAGAGTGTCTTTTGGTACTCTTTATCCTTTTCATAGCTGACTGCACCACAATAGAGTGGTGAGGGAGCTGAGTTTTTTGAAAACCAGGAGAAGGAGGAACACGATACATGGTGTCCAACCGACGAGAATGTGGAGATAGGGTGAGAGGAGTCTCCCATAAGTCCATCATATGTTCTTGAAGAATTTCATGAATGGGCAAGGTGACTGCCTCTTTGGAAACCTTAGAGTATCCTAAAAATATCTAATTTTTTTGCTCTAGGTTCTTTTTCAGAGGTTACTGAAATAGAGAGACCTTTAGCCACTCCAAGGATGAAGTCTTATTTATTATTTATTTATTTAACTATTTCTTTTATACCGCCCCTTCCAGAGATCAAGGGCGGTTTACATATAACAGATTAACAGTCTTGTACACAATTTGTATACATTTTACATAGAACAGTAGAAATCAACTATTTACATTGAACAGTAAATATAAACTTTGTAGGTATTGTAACAAAAAACAACTTGAAGGTATTAAAGCAAAATCTTTGTAGGTATTAAAGCAAACATATCAAACTTTGTACAAAAGTATATTTACATCGTGTAGTGTGTGTGGTGTATGGGGTAGAGATTGGCGTAGGTGCTGGAATTTAGTTCCTTTTATTTTTGTCATCTTTGGGGCGTGTGTGGGGGGGACAGGCTTGTGGTTACATTGTTGGGGTTAAGGGAGTTTGTGCATGGGTGCCCACATTTGTGGTAGAGCTGGCTTTGGGGGAGTAGGGGATTTCGAAGTGTTCAGTGAACAGGTAGGTCTTTAATTCTTTTCTGAATTGGATGAGGTCTCTTATGGTGCGAAGTTCAATAGGGAGGTCGTTCCAGAGTGTAGGAGCAGTGAATGAGAATGCTCTAGAGCTAGTGGTATTCTTGGTTTTACAGATGGCTTTAGGTATGATGAGGGAGTGGGCTGCGTTTTGTCTGAGGGTCCTTGTCGATGTTGGAGATTGCAGTAATGTGGTTAAGTGTGAGGGGGCTATGTCGTTTATGAGTTTATAGGTTGTTAGGATAATTTTGTATTTGATTCGGCTGTTTATAGGAAGCCAGTGGAGTTCCAGCAGTATTGGGGTTACGTGGTCTGTTAGGCGGGCTTTAGCAATTACTTTTGCACAGATGTTTTGTGCTCTTTGTAGAAGGTATGTGCTTTTTTGAGGGAGGCCTATTAGGAGACTATTGCAATAGTCGAAGTGAGGGGTGATCAGTGTACTTACTACGGATCTAAAGTCTTGTGTTTCAAGGAGTGGCCTTAGGTGCTGAATAGTTTGTATTTTGTAGAAAATGTTTTTTACTGTTTGTTTTATGTGTGGCAGCACGGATAGGGTGTGGTCTATTATTACCCTAAGTATTTTACCTGTTTTCTGACAGGTATTGAAGTTTTGTTGATTGTGATTGTTTCCGGGTAAGTGTTCTCAGTCATAGAAGATCTTGTTACAAACATTGCCTCAGTTTTTTTGAGATTTATGCTGAGGTAGTTCGTTTCCATCCAGGAGGAGGTCTCGGCCATGCATTTGGATAGAGAGTCATATGTATGGTTTTTAGTGGTTATGGGGATAGCTAGCATGATGTCATCAGCATATATAAAATGGTTAATCCTGTGTTTTTTAAATATGTTTGTTATCGGTTGCAGATACAAGTTAAATAGGAGGGCTGAAAGGGCTGATCCTTGGGGTATTCCTTGTCCTTGGGGGAATGTTTCTGATGTTTGTTGATCAATTTGGACGCGTATTAATCTATGTGAGATGTAGGATTTGAACCAGTTAAGGACAATCCCGCCTATTCCTAGGTTTTCTAATCTGTTGATCAGTGTCTGGTGATTAATGTTATCAAAGGCAGCAGAGATATCTATAAATAGGAGTAAGAAGCCTTGGTGTTTGTCATCTGTGCCCTTGATGAGGAAGTCCATAAGGGTGATTAGGAGGGTTTCTACTCCGTGGAAAGGGCGGAAGCCAAATTGGTGTGAGTCAAGTGGTTTGTGTTCATCAATGTGTTCCTGTAACTGAATTTGAATTGTTTTCTCTATTATTTTAGCTATGAATGGAATGCTGGCTATGGGTCTGTATGAGTTTGGGTCTTTTGAGTCAAGCTTATTATTCTTTATTATTGGTCGGAGTGTTGTGAGTTTTAGGGCATCAGGCATGATGCCCTGTGAAAGGGATTGGTTAACTATGTGTTGTAGATTTACCGCTAGTTCATCTTTCACACACTTAATCCATGAAACGGGGCATGGGTCGAGTGGGGAGGTGGTGGTGTTTATCATTGTTATGATTTTGAGAAGTTGCTTTTGTTCTACCAACTGGAAGCTTGTCCATTCATGTGTGGTTTTCATGTTTGATAATAGCGGGGTTGGGGTAGTGGTCTTGTTTTTTAGTTTTTCTGCAAAATGTTTTGCTAGAGTTTGTATGTTTATTGCTTGTTGTTTAGGTTCGGTGTTACTGGTTTTGGTTAATGTTTTTTTTTAAAAGACAAATCCTCTGGAGGAGACATTCTCCTCTTTGGAGAAGAGGGCTCTTCAGGAAGAGTTAGGGATACTTCAGCAGAGTCATCTGATGAATCAGAATCATCAGAAGACTCGAAGTATCGTCTGTTTGCTTCCAGGGATCGATAAGCGTATCGACCGGTATCGACATCGGGGGTACCCGGAACCGGATAGGTATCGGGAAAAACCCCGGAACCGGGAACCGGAATCGGTATCCTGGTCAATGTGGATGCCCTGGGTACTGGTATCGGTTGTGGTAATAAAAGCCATAATAGCCTGCTGCATGGATTGAACTGTATGATCCATAGACGCCACGACTGTCTGGATGTCGGTACCGGAAGAATGAGCCGGTACCCCAGAACAGTCTAACAGGTGATCGGTCGAGGCCGTGCCATCGATGTCAACCTGTAACCCCATAGGAGGAGCTTTGGAAGCCTGAGCTTCCCGGCGGGGTTGTTTGGCTGGGGCAGGGTCCTCAGGGTCAAGCCCGGGGGCATCTCGATACTTGGAGGGAGATTTGCCCTTTGAGGACCTGCCAGAGGAATGTTTGGTTACCTGAGATCCATCAGGAGAGGAAGACCTGGAAGATGTTGATGCTGGAGTATCTGTAGAAAACAGCATGTGAAACTTGGCTGCTCGGTTTTGCAAGCCACGTTTAGACATCAAAGAACAGGATGGGCAATCCGGAATGGAATGGTCAGGCCCCAAACATTTAAGACACCATTCATGGGTGTCTGTGACTGATATAGTACCACTACACTTGGTGCATTTTTTAAAACCAGAGGCTTGTTTCTCCATGAGGGAGAATTCTGTGAAGGCCTAGAGGCCTCACAGAACAAACACACCAAGTGGGGAAAATACGATTTTTTTTTTGTAAAGAAATAAGAAAAAAGACCGGCGGTACCGGTCCGGAATCGGGGAAGGCAGACACGCGGCCAAAGAAACAAATTAAAATAACAACTTCTTCAGCGGTGACAGAAACACGACCTGCTGGCTCCGCGGAAAAAGAAGAACTGAGGAGAGTTGGTCAGGAAGGCGGGAAGGCAGCGCGCATGCGCAGTGGGAGGCCCCAAAAGCTTTCCTTCTGGGAAGCTGGGGAGCTTTCCCGCGCAGGCTCCATCGGTACCGACGTACCCATATGTGAGGACTTATTCCTGCTTGTTGCTGGAGATAAGCACATTAAAGGGGAGAGAAACCATTTAAGTGTCAGCAATGTACAGCCTAGGCAGGGAAAACCAAAAAAGGTGATAAGTATGATACATGTGCACAGAACAAAAGGGCACAGAAACACTGAAAATGACCCCAACAAGCTGGCCAATAGTGGTATCAAGGAGAAACATCAACCCCCCCCCCCCCGAGTAAGCTCCATAGAACAGATATAAATCGTGGAAGGATCCATACTCCGTCCCCATACAAGGTGCATGGGCCCACAGTGAAATAGCGCTGCTCAGGGATTTCCCCACCATCGGACAGGGTTCCTATGGCGTGCACATGTCCCGCAACATCAGGGCGGGCATGTCGGAACGGGCAACCGGGCAGATGCTGGAAAAGGGGATACAGAGGGCTGCAGGCGGCACATGCAGTGGCGCAGCTGGGCCACAGTGGGGACTAGGGTGCTGCTCAGTTAGCCCATAGGAATGCGTAAACAGTAGAGCCAGACAGCAACTGATGAGGGCCCAACATGGGCACGAGTGTGTTTCCCAAAGCGGCACAGGGGAGAGTACCCAACAGCAACCCCCAAGGGCACGGAACACTGGCAGGCGGGGCTGGTGGGGAGCGTGGACGTCTATGCAGGCACTCCTACCCCAGAACATGCACCATAGGCAGCCGCCTACCTGCACACTGGATGGCCTGAGACCGCGCACCACCAGCTCCACCAGCAGAAGGGCATGTCACCATGGTGGCTGAGGGATACTGGTGGTGGAAGGGGCAGTGGCAGCTGCCCGGAGCAGACCGTGGCCTAGCCCTGTGTAGGTGGGTGCCATGCACTGCAACAGACAGGCCCTGTCTGTCCAACAGTCATGGTATCACCAGGGAATGCACCATCTCTGTGAGAACATGGTGGTGCAGTGCACAGAACCACTGTATTCAGAAGCAGAAGGTCACAGGTTCAAGTCCCAGCTGTGGTTTCCACCAACCCAGTCCTCATATTTTACCCACTACTATAACGTGCTAATACAGGCAGAACCGTTCTTGCAGATGACGTAAACATGCCCAAAACACCAACATTTTACCCTACAGAGCACAGACACCATAAACATGCACATTACCTAGAGCAGAGCCTCCCAAATGCAGTCCTGGAGGGCCAAACACCATTCCAGTTTCATGCTGCCTCTGATAAAGATGCCTGTGCTGCATTTCTATGCGCCACCCCCATGGTATGCAGATGTATCTCATGCATATTCATGAGGGACAGCATGAAAACCCGAACAGTGTTTGGCACCGCAGGACTGGAGTTGGGAACCTCTGCCGTAAAGCAGCAGCCAATAGGGGCAGACACACCCGCACCCACAGGCCCCATTATCCACAGCCTTCTGGAGAGGCAGGACTGTGGGCTCTTCGTGCATCTCCCAATACTAGCACATGCATACCTTAGTAATGCCACCCTAAACCGGGGAATATGGTACACATCTATCAAAGGTTTGCTAGGATTACTGGCAGATAGCAATTCCTAGGTTAGGTACAAGTGTCTGAGTGAGCTGCATCATAGCAACCTTTCTGATGTATGTGGAGTGTGCTACAGGTCATGTGTCTGACAGTGTTTACCAACCTGGGGAGTGACTCCTACAGTATTGTGTACCATAGCCATGCCTGCACTGTGCTCGGGACTGGTGTGGTGGCCTGGGCTGCCCAACACCTCTATAGTTGCACAATGCTGGCATAGGTGTGGGGAGTGTGTGTGTGTCTATCCAGTGTGTGGTGGCTGGCTTCCAACACCCTCCACAGCCCACACTGCTAGCACTGTTCCCAGTATTGGCCTGCCAATGTGTATAATGAGGAGCAAGGTACCGTGGGAATAGCCTGGATAGGGTGGCCTGGCCTGGCCGCATCTGCGCTGGGCATAGGGCAATGGCTCGGACATTGTAGTGCCCGGTACCACCTGCACAGAGTGGCCACAGCATGTCCTGCTGGGAGGTCACTCTCACCCTGACTGAGCAGTGACCATAGTGCTAGATAGCATTTCGCTTATGTGATATATATGGGTTTCCTTTTGGGGCCCAATCACTGACTTATCTGCTTGGTGTGTATGCTGACATCCCCTGGGTTCTGGGTACATGCATCTCCTCCAGGACCATGCACTATGGACTAGCTGGCGGACTGTCTGCAGCTAGTATGTGTCTTGCTGGAACACCTTGCAGGGTGCAGCGGCTGGAGGCTTGCTGCTGGGGAATGTCAGATAATGGTGGGGGGCAGCTGAGCATATCCAGGACTGCCATCTGTCTGCTATTGAGTTATGGATGTGTACCGCTCTGTCTGTTCCCCAGCAGGATTGCTGTTGCTGGTCCCCTCTACCGCTGCCATTTTATTTATTTATTTATTTATTTAACAGTTTTTTATATACCGCCCCTTCCAGAGATCAGGGGCGGTTCACATTGAACAAAAATCAATATACATCTGTATATTTTACATGGAACTTGTGTTAACTATATACACGTTTTGTTACATTGAACACGTTATGAACATTAACTAGAATAACACTTTTCAAACTATGTACAGGTCTTTGTCTGTAGGGTAAGGTAGAGTATAGTAAGTGTCTTTCTTATGTTTAATCATTTGTTCTGTCTTGAGAACTGTGTATGTGTTTCTGTGATTGTATTGGAGAGGTTTTTTGTTGGTAGGGGATCTCAAAATGTTTTGTAAAAAGGTATGTTTTTAGTTCTTTTTTGAATTGGTGAAGGTCATTGCAGGGGGGTAGACTGTGGATCTATTGGTGGGTGACCCTGTTTCCCACCCTAAGCCCCAGAGGGTGGGTTGTGTGGTGGTAGATGATCTGCCCATGGGTCCATACACCCCCCCCTTCACCTACAGCAGGTAACCTTGGCACCAACACAGGATATGCACTATTCTGAGTGCATCATCGCCCATAAGGACTAGACATGACCGAGACATACAGCAGGGCACAGATGTATCCTAGGTGTGTCTAACGGAGCTACCTATCACACACTGATGGGGACCTGCAGCATGGCGTATTTCAGCCATGAAAGGTGCTGTGGACCTGGTGCTGGGGGCCCCACCTCAACCTCAGGGTGGGCACTGTACCCGCACAATGTGACTGTCTGTGGCAGTGCCACACACGGTCTGTCCCCCCTACAGGGCCGAGGTGCTGTGGGGGTGCATATCCGCTCTTGTGCCCATCTCTCGACTGCTGATTTGCATGTGCAGTGCATCATGGGTACGGGTGGGTTACCCCTATCCTGGTAACCACAGCAGAATGTGGGTGTGGTGCCGTGCAGTCCTCCTGTAGCCAGCCAGTTGTTTGTTAGCAGCTCTAGCCCACTGGTTACTTCACTGCCTGTGGAGCCAGAGGACATGGGTCCTAACCCACAGTGGGGTTCATCAATAGGGCTGTCTTAGGCATTGTCTGTTTTTATTGTATATTAGTTCTGCCAGCAGGACCACCCTCAGGGTACTGTCCCCTTAGAGTGGCTCATAAGGCGCCCTATAGGGCGCCTTATTCGGCGCCCTATAAAGCGCCTTATAAGGTGCCTTATATGGTGTCCTATAGGGGACATTATAGGGTGCCTTAGCAGACAGCGCACTTTATAATGTGCCCTATGGAGTGCCCTCTAGGGTGCCTTATGTGGCACCTTAGGTTACGCCACTGTGAGGGTGTGTTTGCTGGCAGCACTATTCATGTACAAGTAACCTTCCTCACAGCCCACTACTTAACCCTTTCCAGGCCAAGCCCAGTACTTTCGGGATCCAAACCTCTGCCTATATATTCCTATCAAATGGTATAGCATACATGACCATGCCAGAGGGAACGTCACTATTGGAACATATTGGATACGACGGGTACAATTTTCCTGACATGTGCAAACATTAACCCAGCTGCAGAATGTGGATAAAATATTATAGTAGGCCTTCAAAGGGTTGCACATGACGCCTCAGCCAGCCTTCTTCATTAGGCACACTGGGGAATCGAACCCATGACCCTTGTACCATCAGTCTGTGTAGTAACCATTGTGCTACAGCTCTGTTTCTGTATTTGGGTGTCTGCACGCTGTCTTAAGCTTGCGCGCAGTAGCGTGCGCGCTGTAGCGATCGTTGCTGCGCGGCGCGCAACTGCGCGTTATTGGTTACGATGTACCGCCCATGTCCTTTTTTGGCTTTCCTTCCACTAACGCGGCTCCTAACGCGAATTGCACTAACGCAGTTTAGTAAACATACCCCTAAATGTATAAAAGAATGTACTATAAAACACGATGTATCATAGAGCACAATGTACATAGCTCAACATAATCAAACACACAACACAACATACACACATGTCACGATATATCCTTCACTGCATGAAAAACACTATCACCCCTTTTGATTGTTTGCTGTGAAACCGCCTTGATTGTAAGAAAAAGCGGTATAGAAATACAGTTAAATAAATAAATAAATAAATAAAAACTCACCGCTTTGAGGCCGCTTTTGGATCCTGATCCGCTTAGTCTCCTTTGTGTTTCCATACCATAGAAACATGATGACAGAAAAAGACCACAAGGCCTAAGTAGTCTGCCCTTTCATATCAACCACTACAAAAGTTCCCTTTTTTCCTTTAGAGATCCTCTGTGTTTGTCCCAAGTTTGTTTGAATTCAGATACTGTCCTCATATTTACCACCTCAACTGGGAGACTATTCCACGGATCCACCACTCTTTCCATAAAGAAATATTTCCACAAATCACTCCTGAATCTATCTCCTTTCAACCTCATCCCATGTCCCCTCGTAGCAGAACTTGCTTTCAATCGAAAGAGGCTATCCCCCTGTGAATTTATGCCACGGAAGTATTTAAACATCTCAATCATATCTCCTCTATCCCGCCTTTCCTCTAAGGTGTACATATTAATGGTCTGTCCTTATATGCTTTATATTGAAGATTAGTAACCATTTTATTAGCCACCCTCTGTACCGACTCCAGCCTGTTTGTAACCTTTTGAAGGTGCGGTTTCCAGAATTGCACACAATACTCCAAATGAGGTCACACCAAAGACTTATACAGAGGCACTATCACCTCCTTTCTTCTGCTGGCCATTCCTCTCCCTATACACCCAAGCATCCTTCCAGCTTTTGCTGTCACCTTTTCTACCTGTTTAGCTACTTTAAGAACATCAGACACAATCAGGCCTAGGTCCTGCTCTTCTTTAGTGGACAAAAGTACTTCACCACCTATACTATACTGCTTTCTTGGATTGCTGCAGCCCAAATGCATGACCTTGCATTTTTGAACATTAAATCTCAGCTGCCAAATTCTAGACCATTCTTCAAGCTTAGCTAGATTCCTCCTCATGTTATCTACACCTTCCTGGATGTCTACTCTATTGCAGATTTTAGTACCATACACAAAGAGGCAAACTTTACCCGACAGCCCTCCGCTATATCACTAACAAAGATGTTAAAAAGAATTGGACCAAGGACAAATCCCTGAGGCACACCACTGGTAACCTCCTTCTCCTCAGAGTGAACTCCCTTTACCTGTACCCTTTGTTGCCTCCCACTCAACCAATTTCTAACCCAAGCAGTAACTTTAGGGTCCATCCCTAGGGTGCTCAGTTTGTTTATGTTGCCTGTGAGGAACAGTGTCAAAGGCTTTATGGAAATCTAAAATCACCATATCTAGGGTTCTCCCTCGGTCCAACTCCCTGGTCACCCAGTCAAAGAAATCAATCAGATTTGCCTGACAAGACCTGCTTCTGGTGAATCCATGCTGCCTTGGATCCTGTAATCCGCTGGACTCCAGAAACCTCACTATTTTCTCTTAGAGCAGCGCTTCTAATAATTTACTCCCCCCTGAAGTTAAACTAACCGGCCTGTAGTTTTCAACTACATCCTTACTTCCGCTTTTGCGTAAAGGGACCATATGTGCCTCTCTCCAGTCCTTTGGCACCACTCCCATTTCCAACGAGGCACTGAAAAGGTCGGCCAGTGGAGCTGCAAGAATATCCCCAAGTTCCTTCAGTATTCTAGAGTGTATCCCATCCGGTCCCATCGCTTTGTCTAATTTAACTTTAGTTAGTTTCTCACAAACACAGTCTTCTGAAAATTGTTCAAGATGCCCCTCACTGCTGTTCCTGTTTGCGGGTATTTTCTGAGGTCCTGCTCCTAGTTCTTCATCTGTGAACACAGAACAGAAATATTTGGTTTTTGTTTTTGTTTTGTTTTTTTTTATTGAAATTTCAATCCTTTACATACAGGAAATACAGAAGAAATAAAAGGCAATAATACATAATCCAAACTAATTTACACAAGTTATTTACTCCCAGCCCACAATATGGAGTGTGAAAGAAAATTAAGCAGTAAATCCAAAACTGAGATGGAGACATTTAAACAAAAAACCCTTTTGTACTAAACAAAAAACCGACTGTCAACCAACATTGTGCAAGAAAGTTTCTAATTGAGTTGATTCAAAGAAGATATAGGATTTACCCTGATGTGTGATAACACATTTACAAGGATATTTAAGTATAAAGGAGGCCCCTAAAGCTACGACACGAGGACGAAGCAGAAGAAAGGCCTTCCTCTTCAATTGCGTAGCACGACACACATCAGGGTAAACCCGTATCAACTGCCCAAAAAACATTTCTTGTCTGTGTTTAAAGTAAGAACACAAGATCAACTCCTTATCCCGCTCTAATGAAAACACCACTAACAAAGTAGCCCGAGTAGAGATTTCCTCTACAGAGGACTCTAAATAGGCTGACAGATTCAGACTCTGAGCAGATAAACGATCCATATCCCCAATATGGTTTGCAGCTTGTCGTGCTGTGAGGGCTTGCATGCATCAGTGATGCTGAGAGCTAAACTATCGGTAGTTTAACTACTGGCAGGGTCTCCCAAGATGGACAGGTCTCAGCTGAGGTGCCAGACGAAGACAAACCACCCATCTGGGCAGCAGCAGAATGGGATAGTGTTGACGGCGGAGGATCACATTTCTGTGACAACGGCAACAACACCAAACTTAAACTGCGCGGAAGGAAGGCCCGGCAATCTACTTCTGTATCTTGCCATGGAAACCCAATGGATAGTTACAACAAAACAAATTGTGCTATGGTGCTGGAAGATGAGACTCCCAGGTCGGAAGGCACTCAACTAGCTACTGGGGAAGAGCTGAAGACTTTTCAGAGTAAAGCCAGCATTTATGATGTGGTTGGATCAAAGCCCTCGGGAAGTCTGACTGCTGATGTAGCTGCGCATGAAATGAGAGTCAGAAGCTGTAAAGATGTCTTACACATTGGAACATGGAACGTACGAAGCATGAACCAAGGGAAGTTGGAGGTGGTCAAGAATGAAATGGAACGTGTACAACTTGATCTGTTGGGTGTCAGCGAACTGAAATGGACTGGCATCGGGCACTTTGCATCAGATGATCACATGGTCTACTATGCTGGAAATGAAAGACAAAGAAGAAATGGTGTTGCATTTATAATAAAGAAGAAACTTGCAAGAACTGTAATGAAATACAATGCAGTCAGCGAACGCTTAATCTCTATTCGTCTACGAGGATTGCCTATCAACACAACTATAATTCAAGTATATGCCCCAACAACAGCTGCAGAAGAGAATGAAATTGAAGAGTTCTATGAACAAGTACAAGCTGAAATTGACAGAACATGCAAACAGGATATCCTGATAGTCATGGGTGACTGGAACGCAAAAGTTGGCAACAAAGCAGAAGGCAAAGTAGTTGGAAAATATGGACTTGGCAACAGAAATGAAGCTGGAGAAAGATTGATAGAATTCTGCAAGACCAATGATCTATTCATCTCAAACACCTTCTTCCAGCAACACAAGCGGCGACTGTACACATGGACTTCACCCAATGGATTGTATAAAAATCAAATTGACTACATCTGTGGAAGTCAACGATGGAAAAGCTCTGTAACATCAACAAAGACAAAACCTGGAGCTGACTGTGGTACAGATCATCAACTACTAGTATGCAAACTCAAGCTAAAGTTGAAAAAGAGCAAACCACTCATGAATGCAGCAAAATATGACCTTGAGAATATACCACTGGAATTTAAAGACTGCCTGCAAAATCGATTTGCTGCTTTAGATACAAATGACAGAGCTCCGGAAGAGTTGTGGAATGACATCAAGAAGGTTGTGCTGGAAGAAAGCGAGAAGTCTCTACAAAAGGTGAAAAAGCAAAAACGGCCAAAATGGATGACGGAAGAAACTCTGAAAATTGCCCAAAAACGCAGAGAAGCTAAAGCCAAAGGAGAAAGAAAGACAATCGCAGAACTCAATAGAGATTTCCAACGTGCAGCAAGACAGGACAAGGAAAAGTACTACAATGACACTTGCAAGGAAATAGAAGCAGAAACTATTAGAGGAAGAACAAGATCGGCTTTCTTAAAGCTGTGAGAGTTAAAGAAAAAGTTCCAGCCTCGAATTGGAATGTTACAAGATGCTCAAGGTTCTATGTTGAATGATGCTGAGAAGATCAAGAAAAGGTGGAAGGAATATACAGAGTTTTTATATGATAAAGATCAAGTGGACCAACAGCCGTTTCAACCTATACCTTATGATCAGGAACCATTGGTGATGAAAGAAGAAGTTGAAGCAGCATTGAAAGCCTTATCAAAGAACAAAGCACCAGGCATTGATAGCATTCCCATAGAAGTATTGCAGCAATCTGATGCAGCTGTTACCGTACTTACAAGGCTCTGCCAAGAAATATGGAAGACAACATCATGGCCCACTGACTGGAAAAGATCTGTGTTTATACCAATACTAAAGAAAGGTGATCCAACTGACTGTGGAAATTATCGCACAATCGCTCTGATCCCACATGCCAGCAAGATTCTACTGAAGATTATTCAAAAGAGACTACAGCCATACCTAGAACAAGAACTACCTGAAGTGCAAGCAGGGTTCAGGAAAGGGCGAGGAACGAGAGACATCATTGCGGATGTGAGATGGATCCTTGAAAAGACTAAAGAATACCAAAAGGATATCTATTTGTGCTTTATCGACTATAGCAAGGCTTTTGACTGTGTAAACCATGAGAAACTCTGGGCCACATTAAGAAGCATGGGTATACCAGAACACCTGATCGTTCTCTTGCGCAATCTGTACATTGATCAAGAAGCAACAGTTCGAACGGAACAAGGAGAAACAGAATGGTTTAAAATAAGCAAAGGTGTAAGACAAGGCTGCATACTTTCCCCCTACCTGTTTAATTTATATGCAGAACAAATCATCAGAGAAGCAGGACTGTATGAAGACAACAGGGGTGTGAAGATTGGTGGAAGACTCATCAACAACCTTCGCTATGCTGATGATACCACATTACTGGCTGAAAGTGAAGATGATCTGAAACATTTGCTTCTCACAATCAAAAAACATAGTCTCAAAATGGGCCTGCACCTTAATGTAAAGAAGACAAAGATCATGACAACTGGCATAATCAACAGGTTCATCGTTGAAGGAGAAGAAATTGAAATCGTGAACAACTTTAACCTACTTGGATCAACTATCAATAAAGAAGCAACAAGCAGTCAAGAAATCAGACGACGCATTGCTCTTGGCAGAATGGCTATGAAAGACCTAGATAAGATTCTCAAGAGCAGAGATGTCTCTCTCCATACAAAGATTCGACTTGTTCAAGCCATGGTATTTTCAATAACATCATATGGATGTGAAAGCTGGACAGTGAAAAAGACAGACAGGAAGAAAATTGATGCCTTTGAATTATGGTGCTGGCGGCGAATACTGTGTATACCATGGACTGCCCGAAGAACAAACCAGTCGGTACTAGAGGAGATCAAACCTAAGCTTTCTTTAGAAGCTCAGATGACAAGACTTCGACTTTCATACTTTGGACACATCATGCGAAGAGAGAGATCATTAGAGAAAGACATCATGCTTGGCAAGATAGAAGGTCAACGCAAAAGAGGAAGGCCAGCAATGAGATGGATCGCTACAATAACAGCAGCTATGGGTACCAGTCTGTCAACAATGAGCCGCCTGACTGAAGACCGAACACAATTTAGGATAGCTATCCAGAGGGTCGCCATGAGTCGACTCCGACTCGACGGCACTTAACAACAACATCCCCAATAATTGCACCACCTGCCTCCGAATCTGAAACCAGATTCTCTCTAATGCCAGTAGGCAAGTAATATATTTTAGACAAAACAACAGATTCTGGTTCAGAAATTTTTAGAACATCCTTTAAATATTTAGTGAATAATATATTCGGAGAGAGGTAGTGCGTACGAGGAAAATTTAACAATCTAAGATTTTTAACCCTTAAAGCATTTTCAATTATTTCATCACGAGTATGTAAGTGCAAAGAATCCTGAACAAAAGAAGCTATAGTCCCTTGAATAGAGACAATCTGACTATCAGCTTTAACCATATGAGACTCAAGAGAGCCCAATCTGTCCTGATGGTTAGACAAAAAATTCAGTCTCCCTAGTAAACGTAGAAATTTTAGCCAAAGATGACTTCAAGGAAAGCTCAGTTCTGGACACAATCCGCCATATATCTTGTAACGAAACTTCTGTCTGGAGTGAAGGATCTTCCAGAGATGACAAGGAAAAATCAATTGGGCAAGGTGCAGAAACAGTATCTCCTTCAAGCTTCAAAAAAGACTCAGGAAGCATTGTAGAAACAGAAAGATACCATCTGCAGAAGGGGAAAGTTCTCTATCCGATACCTGCGGCTGTTTGCTGGGTGGGGTTAAAACCCTACACGGCTCTGGAGACGGATTCAGAGAGACAGACCGATACTGAAGAATCAGCTGGAGACGACGAAACAGGGGGTGGCACCAGGGACCGAAGATGACTATCCATGGGCCCCACCACCTTAACAGATTTTCCAGACAATATTGAAGAAGGAGGGGGCTTCTTCTTACGCTTCCCCATACAGTTAATACACCAATCTCACCCGATCCGCTCCGATGTGCTCCGAAGGGGCTCCAAAGGGGCGTGACCTGCCCCTTAGGACACGCCCCTTCGAAGCACGCGCCCGCGGTGCGCGTCCCGCAGTGGGGGCTTGGTCTTATAGCCCGGTCTGCTCACGTGGTCCCCAGTGCTCTCTGGGACAGAGCAGGAACTCCTCTCAGCTTCAGAAGAAACAAATGTAGCAAAAAGGCACACACTCAAAGCACAAGGAGGGAGGGCTCGGTCTTATAGCCCGGTCTGCTCACGTGGTCCCCAGTGCTCTCCGGGACAGAGCAGGAATTCCTCTCAGCTTCAGAAGAAACAAATGTAGCAAAAAGGCACACACTCAAAGCACAAGGAGGGAGGGCTCAGTCTTGTAGCCCGGTCTGCTCACGTGGTCCCCAGTGCTCTCCAGGACAGAGCAGGAACTCCTCTCAGCTTCAGAAGAAACAAATGTAGCAAAAAGGCACACACTCCAGAACAGAAATATTTGTTAAGCAATTCCACTTTATCCTCATCAGTTTCTACATATTCCTTCATTTCATCCTTGAGTCTGACTACCACCTTTGCTCTTCCTCTTCTCACTAACATATCTGAAAAATGCCTTATCCCCCCATTTTATTGCATTAGTTATTTCCTCCTCTTTTTGAATCTTTGCTTTCCTGACTATTTTGCTAGCTTCTCTAAGTTTTTCCATATATAGGTACCTATCTTCCTCTCTCTGTGATCTGTTGTATTTCATGAAGGCCTCCCTCTTTTTCTTCACCTTTTCAGCTACTTCTTTTGAAAACCATAGCAGTCTCCTTTTCCTTTTACCTTTATTTACCATTTTAACAAAAAGGTTGGTTGCCCTTAAAATATCTCCTTTCTTTGCCCACTGTTTTTCTACATCCCCCAGCTGTTCCCATCCCACTAACAACTCCATGAGGTATTGGCCCATCTTGGCAAAATTGCTTTTCCTAAAGTCTATGACCTTTGCTTTTGAATGGATTCTAACAGCCCTAGTCCTAATACTGAACCACACCATCTAATGATCACCGGATGCAAAATGATCTCCCACTATAACATCAGAAACACTTTCACCATTGGTAAACACCAAGTTCAGTATTGCCCCTTCATGTGTGGAGTCTGTTACCAATTGTCTGAATAGTTCTCCCTATAGAAAATCCTGATCTCCTTACGACTAGATGATACTGCAGCAGGAATGTGCCAATCAACATCTGGCATATTGAAATCCCCTATCAGTAGCAGTTCCCCAATCCTAGCAAAGCTGCGTATGTCTTCAATTAACTCTGCATCCACCTCTTCCTCTTGTGAGGGAGGTCTGTATATCACGCCAATGCAAATAGATTTCTCTTTCCCTCTTTCTAGTTTAACCCACAGTGCCTCCTCTCTCCCTTTTAAGCTCTGTAATTCCAAAGCTTTAATATTATTTTTTACATATAGTGCCACTCCTCCTCCCTGTCTTTCTACCCTGTCCTTTCTGAATAAAGTATAGCCTGGTATAGTTACATCCCACTCATGGTTTTCTGTGGACCATGTTTCTGTAACTGCCACTAAATTCAAGTCAGCCACTTCCATTAAAGCTTCAACATCTGGGATCTTATTTCCCATGCCATGGCCATTTATACATACCGCTTTCCACATGTTGCCCCTTTTACCCATTTCCATAAAGGTATTTAATGTTTCACTTACCTGGAGGCTTTCACTTACCTGGGGACTTTCTTCACCCATCCCCAACTAATCTAGTTTAAAGTCCTCTTCAGTAGATTAGCCAGTCTGCTACTGAAACACATCAACCTTTCTTGGATAGATGAACTCCATCTCTGCTCTGCAACCCTTGGAACAGCATCCCATGGTCCAGGAAATCAAAACCCTCTCAATGACACCATCCATGCATTCATCTCCAGATGCGAGTGTCTCTGCCTTGGCCTTTACCCTCAACAGGGAGGATTGAAGAGAACACCACCTGCGCCCTGATTTGCTTCACCCTCTGTCCCAGAGACATGAAGTCACTTTTGATATGCTCAGAGGGATACCTGGCGGTATCATTTGTGCCAATATGGTTTAGTAAAATTAGGTAATAGTCAGTGGGGCTTGATGAGTCTTGGCAAACTCTCCGTAACATCTTGGATTTTGACATCTGGCAGACAGCATACATCCCTGGACATCAAGTCTGGTTGGCAGTTGGATGCCTCAGTACCTCTCAGAAGTGAGTCACCAACCACTACCCTTCGCTTCTTTGTGGTCACTGATTCTGCAACTTTGGGGTACTTGAGCTCTGGTTCTTCCCTTTCCAGGGATGCTTTCACCTCCTCCACTTCCAGGGCTGCATAATGGTTCTTCAAATTCAAGGGCTGGAGAAGTTGGATTGGTGATTCTGCAGGCCCTGGTGACTTGTGTCCAACCTTCTTCATCCTGTAGGCACCCATCTTCTCTTCTGCTGGAGAGTTTGGATGTTGCGAGAAGCATCTCATCAATGTACTTCGCACTGTCTTGAATGTTCCTCAGCCTCGCCACCTCCTCTCTGAGTTCCTCCACTTGTTTCCTGAGAGCTTCAGCATGCAGGCACCCTGCACATGGAACCATTCCCCTAGATATGACAGAAGTCTATAAATTAATGAATGGAATGGAACTAGTAAGCGTAGTTACTCACCTGTAACAGGTATTCTCCAGGAGCAGCAGGAATCAGTCCTCACATATGGGTGACGTCAGCGTCGACGGAGCCCTCGTGAGGAGCATTTCCCCAGCTTTCAAAGAAAGCCTTTGGGAATGCAGTGCGCATGCGCGGTCCCCTTCCCGCCCAAGGGTGCCATCTTGCTCAGTCTGATAACATAGCTAAAAGACAGCAAAAAAACACAAATGAAATATATATATATATATATATATAACTGCAACTCCAAGGGGAGGAGGGAGGGTTGTGAGGACTGATTCCTGCTGCTCCTGGAGAACACCTGTTACAGGTGAGTAACTACACTTTCTCCAGGATCAAGCAGGAAGTCAGTCCTCACATATGGGACTCCCCCCAGCTCTAGGCTACTGAGAACCCAAAGCTGAAAAATAAGCTCCCTCTAGAGCCTCAGCATGCGTGATAAGAATCTTTTCTGAGAACGCCCCCGAATGGTAGCCCAACACAAGGGCCGGAGGGTAGGAGTTGCCTAAACCTCAAAGAGATTACGGAATACTGCCTGTCCGAAAGCACTGTCCCTGCGGGACTTCCTCTCGAGGCAGTAGTGGGCTGCAAAAGTCTGGCTTGAAGACCAAGTAGCGGCCCGGCAGATGTCTGCCAACGGAACAGAGCGGAGATGAGCTACTGACGCAGCCTTCGCCCGGACACGGTGGGCCATGACTCGACCCTGTAAGGAGAGGCCGGCTGCCCTGTACGCCCAGGCGATACAGTCCACTACCCAAATGGACAGAGTACGCTTGGAGACAGGTATCCTAGCCTATTAGGGTCAAAAGATATGAGGAGCTGAACAGCCCTTCGATGCCCCTGCGTACGGTCAATGTAGAAAGACAATGCCCTACTACAGTCCAGGGTATGCAGGACCATTTCAGCCCGGATGGCATGCGGCCTGGGAAAGAAGGTCGGAAGAACCACCTCCTGATTGAGGTGGAAGGAGGAGACAACCTTTGGAAGGAACTTAGGATGAGTCCGTAAGACCACCCTGTTCCTATAGAACCATGTGCACGGTCTATCAGAAACCAGAGCCTGTAGTTCATTCACACGCCTGGCCGAGGTAAGAGCCACCAAGAACTACGCCTTCCAGGAAACGAAGCGTAAATGACAGGTAGCCATTGGCTCAAACGGTGGGCAAGACCACATTCAAATCCCACTCAGGAGCTGGTGGACGAATCGGAGGCTTGAGCAAAAGCAGGCCTCTGAGGAAGCGGGTCACTAAGGGGTGGACCGACAGAGACTGACCCTCCACGGCCAAGTGGTGCGCTGAAAGAGCACTGAGGTGGACCCAAACAGAGTTGGATTTAAGGCCTAGGTCCGACAGGTGAAGTAGATACCGCAGCACCACTGTTACCAGGCACGAAAACAGATCTTCTTGGCGCTGAGCACACCAAGTGGAGAACTTACGCCACTTAAGGGCATAATATTTCCGGGTGGATTGTCTCCTAGAGGCCAACACCACCTCCTCCACTTCCCTAGGCAGAGGTATGGGGGCTAGAACTACCCTTTCAGCAGCCAGGCCCTCAAATGGAGGGACTGGAGGTTGGGACTGCAAGAGAGATCCCTGATCTTGAGACAGGAGATCGGGTTGCACCCCTAGAGGGAGTGGAGTGTCCACGGCCAACTGCAGAAGGAGTGGGAACCACGGTTGCCTCGGCCACCTGGGGGCTACCAGGATCAACGAGGCCCTGTCCCAAAGAACCTGAGTGGAGGAGTGGCCTAGTGGTTGGGGCAAGGTACTTCAGGCCGGAAGGTCGGGGGTTCAAATCCCACTAGAGGACAGGAACCTTGGGCCGGAAGGACTGGGGTTTCTAGTCCCACAGGTGCTCCTTGTGGTCTTGGGCAAGCCACTTAACCCTCCATAGCCCATGTTCCCTGTAAAATAGTTATCTCCAAGTTATAATGCCCTGTTCAATGTAATTTCAGTTTGTTCAATGTAAACCGCACTGATGCAGAATAGCGCGGTATATAAGAGAATGTAAATAAATAAATAAACCTTGAAAAGGGTTCGAGCCACTAGAGGCATTGGAGGAAACGCATACAGCAGGCCCGTAGACCAAGAGATTAGGAAGGCATCTGTTGCTATTCGCAGAGGATGCGGTTGTCTGGAACAGAACCTGGGCAGCTGACGGTTCAGTGGACTGGCAAAGAGATCGATGGTTGGAAGACCCCATTTTAGGAAGATCTGCTGGACCACTAGGGGATTCAAATGCAATTTGTGAGGCTGTAGAATCCTGCTCAACCTGTCTGCCAGGTAATTCTCTTGGCCAGGTAGATAAACTGCCTTGAGAAACATGCCCTGCTTGACTGCAAAGGTGCACAGGGCCTGTGCTTCCTGACACAGAAGCCTGGATCCCGTGCCCCCTTGTTTGTTCACATAGAACATTGCTACTTGGTTGTCTGTCTGAATCAAGACAGACTGGTGAGAGAGGACATGAGAGAAGGTTTGCAGAGCTAATCGAATAGCTCGCAACGCCAACAGATTGATCTGCTGTGTGGCCTCCCAAGGGGACCAGAGGTCCTGAGTGCATGCCCCCTGTCAATGTGCACCCCAACCTTGAAGAGAAGCATTGGTCGTCAGCACCTGTGTGTGTGGTGGTGCCTGGAAAGGCACCCCTTTGATCAGGTTTGGGAGATGCAGCCACCACTGCAGGGAGGCTGCTAGCAGCTTGGACACTCTTACTCTGTCTCTTAAGTCTCCTGTGGCCTGTATCCACTGAGCTCTGAGGCACCATTGAGCAGGCCGCATATGCAGACGAGCATTTGGAGTTACATGGACCGTGGATGCCATGTGGCCCAAAAGCCTCAGGAAATGTCTGGCAGAGACCAGAGATCCACTGCGAAACTGCTGGACCAGAGACATCAGTCTGTGAGCCCTGTTCCCGGGCAAATAAGCCATTGCTTGTAAGGTATCCAACCTTGCCCCTATGAACTCTATGTCCCGTGAAGGAAGCAAAGTGGACTTTGCGAAGTTTATGACGAAGCCCAGGTGCTGGAGAAGAGAGACAGTGCGAAGAGTGACTTGTCTGGCCTCCTGTGGAGACTGACCCCTGATGAGCCAGTCATCCAGGTATGGAAAGACAAAGATGCCTTGATTTCTGAGAAAGCCCGCCACCACCGCCAAGCATTTGGTGAAAACCCTGGGTGCGGAGGTTAGGCCAAATGGAGGTACCCTGTACTGAAAATGATTTCCTCCCACTACAAATCTGAGATATTGTCTGTGGTCTGGATGAATGAGGATATGATTATAAGCATCCTTTTGGTCTAAGGAGCATAGCCAATCTCCCTGCTGAAGGTAGGGCAGCAGTATTCCAAGGGTAAGCATCTTGAACTTTTCCCTCTCCAGGAACTTGTTGAGATTCCGCAAGTCTAGGATGGGCCTGAGGCCTCCTGTCCTTTTTGGTACCAGAAAGTACCTGGAATAGAAGCCTCTTTTTATCAGGTGGTGAGGCACCGGTTCCACCGTCTGCTCCTGTAGAAGACTTGCCAACTCCCGAAGGAGGAGGTTCCTGTGCAGAGGGAGTCTTGGAGGCTCCCCTGGAAAATAGGAGGGAGGTAACTGGTTGAAGTAGAGCAAGTAGCCCTTTTGGACTATGCTCAGTACCCAGGTATCCCCTGTTATAGCTGACCATCTGTGGGCGTACAGTGTCAGCCGGCCTCCAGTGCTGAGTGGAGCCAGCTGTGGGGGAGAGGCTATGCAGTGGGAGTCAAAACCCCGCTCCCTGCTGTGCAGGAGCCGGAGCTGGCAGCTTGGGAGTTTTCTGCTTACGGGGCCCATGTCCCTGCCCCTTGGCCTGCTGCCCCTGTTGGGGAGCTGTAGAGGCCTGGAAATGAGGGTAGGATTTGTAGGCAGAGGCCTTCCTCGGGTAAAAGGGCTTTTTCCCCGAGCCCTTCTTCTTCTGAGAAGGGGCAGAAGTCTTCCTGGACAGCCTTGTCCTGGTGAGAGTCTCAGTCTCGATTTCTGCAGCCTTTTCAGCCATGGGTTTGCCAAAGAGGTTTTCACCCTGGCAAGGGACATCGACCAACTTGTCCTGGACCCATGGCTCGAGGTCCGATGACTGTAGCCAGGCCTGACGGCGTGCACCGATGCCGGTCACTGCTACTCGGGCCGAAGCCTCGAAGCCATCATAGGCTGCTCGAGATATAAACTTCGAGCACTCTCGAATCCCCAATGACAAAGCCTTGAACCTCTGCAAAGGTTCCTCGGAGAGACCAGGAGAGAACCCGGCAATCTCCTTTGCCAGGTCTCGGAGGTACATGCCCATGTACAGCTGGTAAGTCTGGACACGGCAAGCCAGCATAAAGCCCTAGAAGCACTTTCTACCGAGGGCATCCAGGTTGCCGGGGGGCACTGAGGAGTGCATCTTCTGACTCTTCAGATGATGCATGGCCGATTCCACAACCATGGAGTGGTGCGGTAGCTGTGCCTTCTGGAACCCGGGGCTCTTATGGACTCGATAAATGGAATCGACCCGTTTGCTGAGAACCGGCGCCGAGGCCGGTGCCTCCCACATGCGGAAGAGCAGCCGTTCCAGCATCGGAGGAACCGGTACAGTAAAGGCCTCCTTCAGGGGAGAGTCATACTGGAGGGCCTCGAGCTCTTCGGCTCGAGGCTCCTCCTCGAGATTCGCAGGGAAGGCCAAGGCCTTGGCCATATCCCTCACGAAGTCCAAGAACCGGGTATACTCCGGGGGGAGACCTTCTCCGAGGCTCGGACTCCGGTGAGTCCGATGGGACGCACCGGGTCCGAAAAGTGTCTGGGGACTCCTCGTCCTCCGTTTCCCACCCCGACCCCTCCGAGGAGGAATCGAGCTGCTCCGATCGGGCGGGCACCGATGCCATCCGCCCCGACGCCGAGGGTATCGGCGTCGATGACCTCGGCCCCTTAGGAGAGGCCAAGGGAGACCTTGGCCGAGGATCGACTCGAGACCGCATGGACTCGAGGATCGGCTCGGCCTCCGGGGTCGACTTGGACATCGAGGTCCTGGTGGTCGGGGCAGATGCACCGGTCAGACCGGCGATCATCAGCCGCTGCTGTTCCATGAAGGCAGCCAAGCTGCTCTCCAAGGCCGTCAACCTGAGTCCAAGCTCAGGAGACTCAGCAGCCCCCGACTCGGCCCCCGACAGCGTTGGGGCCGACGTCAGCTCCCCCAGAGGAGAGTCCACGAGGACTACAGTACTCACGTGACTCGAGGACTCCGGTTCCACACAAGGCAATTTTGCAGGCCTCTCCGGCTCCGAGGACCTGGGGCGGCGGTCGGGGCTATGCGACCTGGCCCATGAGGGACCAAGAGCGTCCACCGATGCCGCCCTCACGGGTTTCTTCTTCCTTTTGTGTTCCCGTGAGGGAGACCCCCACTCAGAGGAGCCCCGATGATGCTCAGGGTCAGACTCCCGAGACGTTGAGGCCTCTGACGAAGTCCAGGCCTGGCCGGACGCGGAGTCAGTGAAGATCCTTTCTCACTGATGCTGACGGCTCCTCAACGCCTTCGAGGACATTTTGCCACACATCATCGGGTCATGATCGGGCCCGAGGCACTGGAGGCAGCAGTCATGTGTGTCGGTGAGAGACATCTGTTTTACACCGATCCCACTTTTTGAACCCGCTGGCAGCCATCCGGGGAAAAAGGGCCCCTGCAAGGTCAAAAGACTGGGCTGCCAGTGAAAAAGAAAAAGAGCGCGAACACTAGTCTCGAAGGACAAAAACCGAAAAAACAGCTCTGGGCTCGATACCGATGTACCGTGCTCAGGCGGGAAGGGGAACCGGTGTCGAACCGGTAAAAAAACACGAATCTTCAAGAGAAAAATCGACTTTTAACCTGGTGACTAGGACACACATCCGTCGGGCTCCGCGGAAAAAAGAAGACTGAGCAAGATGGCACCCTTGGGCGGGAAGGGGACCGCGCATGCGCGCTGCATTCCCAAAGGCTTTCTCTGAAAGCTGGGGAAATGCTCCGCACGAGGGCTCCGTCGACGCCGACATCACCCATATGTGAGGACTGACTTCCTGCTTGGTCCTGGAGAAAACGTAGATCGACTGTTTACGCCATCAGAAAGTAGAAAAACTAGAGGAATGAAGCTACT
The DNA here is from genome assembly GCA_033557465.1 of Ichthyophis bannanicus. Classification (NCBI taxonomy): domain Eukaryota; kingdom Metazoa; phylum Chordata; class Amphibia; order Gymnophiona; family Ichthyophiidae; genus Ichthyophis; species Ichthyophis bannanicus. The sequence goes on from CM066036.1 coordinate 476,841,009, forward strand.
ATGTAACTCATTTAAGACTAATAAAGAGAAAATGTTTTTTACTCAATGCATAATCAAACTCTGGAATTTGTTACTGGAGGATGTAGTAAAAGCTGTTTGTGTAGCTGGGTTTAAAAAAGGTTTGGACAAGTTCCTCGAGGAAAGGTCCATAAACCATTATTAAAGAGGACCCGGGAAATCCATTGCTTGCCCAAATACAAGCATTGTGGAACCTGTGTGCCTTTTTGGGACCCTGCCAGGTACTTGTGACTTGGATTGGCCACTGTGGGAAACAGGATACTGGGCTTGATGGACTTTAGTCTGATACAATATGGCATTTCTTATGTTCTCAGCTGTTTTGACTAGACTGTAAGTTCCGATGAGCAGGGACCATCTTTTATAGGTGTCTGTGCAGTGCTACATAGACCTTGTAGTACTATACAAATGATCAGTAGTAGTAGCAGTCAAAGTGATTCTTCCAAGACTGCCATCTCCAAAGGCATCGGGGCCAGAATTAAAACTTTGGCCACCATCTCTGGTACCTATCTAGGGGAATCCATGATACTGGAGACATTGGGGGTTCTCTAGCACCCCTATGGTACCCTGGATGATGATTCCTCTCATCGGGATACTTTAGCAGGCCACTCTTGGCCATTGCTCTCCATGTCGCATTGGGAAGGGCTCCGATATCGATGCATGTGGACCTTGGCTCAGTACTTGGATGTCTGCACTGGGTTGATAAAAGAGTGACTCCTGCTGCTTCTCCCGACCCTTCAGCTTCCTTCTTGTCATCTGCAAGCACAAGTTACAAGAGGTGGTCTGGTGGTCAGGGCCCAGGTATTGAAGGCACCAGTTGTGCCGGTCAGGGACCAAGATGATCCAGGCACACTTGCTGCACTTTAAACCCACTTGCTGTGAGACACATCCGGGAACACAGCTGTAGCGAGGTCGAACAGCTCAATGGTGCCAGCTGTGGGAAAACAAGCGGAGAAAAAAATGGAAAAAAACACACAAAAAAAGTGACAGCACCAGGGCTGGCACTACCCACGACAGACAGTGAAATTTAGATAGGAGGAGGACCCTGAAGAGGCAAAAGCAAAAATCTTTTTCCAACGGTGCAGGAACACGTCCCAGGAGTTCCGTGGAAAAAGAAGACCGGAGAAGATGGCACTGTGGCAGGAGGGAAGGTAAGTGCACATGCACAAATGAGCCTCCGAAAGACTTCCATTAGAATCTGGGGTGCATGCCCTTGTGGGGCTCCATCACTGACATGACGACTTACTTTCTGCTTGTCCATGGAGATCGTCCTTCTCCTCAGAGTGAGCTCCATTTACCTGTACTGTTTGTTGCCTCCCACTCAACCATCGATTCAGAGCAAAGTGACTAAAATTGTATCCATGTCTGTGCCAGAAGGAAACTGTTCTCCTAGCTCTTTTAAATGAGGTGCATGTTGCTCATGATAGGGGAGATATCACACTCATAGTGTCACTTGATTTATCCTCTGCATTCGATTTAATAGACCATCAAACACTCTTGCCTCGTCTTTATGATGCTGGGTTACGGGGCAAGGTGCTGCACTGGTTTCGGTCCTTCCTTACTGCGCATTCTTTTGTCGTTCATTCTAATAACCAGTCTTCCTCCCCACTTCCTTTACCATGTGGGGTGCCTCAGGGCTCGGTCCTCTCTCAGTTACTGTTCAATATCTTTCTTTCCCCTCTTCCACGTCTCACTCAACAGTATCCAGTTTCGACCTACATTTATGCGGATGACATTATCCTCCTGTTTCACACGTCCCCAGTATCTGTTGACATCTCACCATTTAATAACTGTCTTGCCCAGATTGCCTCTTGGCTTTCTCTAACTACCTTCATTTAAACCAGGCTAAATCCACAGCCATGTGCATCTCTCAGTACCTCGTGTCCAACCGTTGCTCCTCACTTAAATTCCGCCCCTATCTCTCTCACCTCCTCGCTTTGCTATTTAGGTGTAACCTTGGATCCCACACTCTCTTTCCATAACCATATATCTAGTGTCACTCATCGCTCCTATTTCGCACTACGTCAGATCAGAGCTGTTCGGTCTCTCCTTCCTTTTGATGCACTCGTCACACTAGTTTTGGCTCTGGTCACCAGTAGACTAGACTACTGTAATGAAGCTCTTGCTAACCTGCCAGCCTATCAGCTTCAATGTTTACAATTAGTGCAGAACACAGCAGTCCATGTCATCTTTCATGCTCGACGGTCGGATCATATTACCCCTCTTCTTCTTCACCTTCACTGGTTGCCTCTCCGCTTTAGATATCAATATAAGATCTTGATTCAGACACATTGGGTAATTCATACAAGTCTTCTCTACTTGGCTGATCTCATCTCTCTCCACACCCCATATCGTCAACTTCGTTCACTGCATGCCAACAGATTATCACTACCTCCCCCCTCAAGAGCCCACTTGGAGCAGACTCGGCGGGCTGCCTTTTTCTTCCTCGACCCCTCACTGTGGAATGCTCTACCAGCTTCACTCTGTTTGTAACCCTCATATCCAGAGTTTAAGAACATGTTAAAAACACACTTATTTCAGCAGGCTTTTAACCTCCTCCCAAATGATACCCTTTTGTGATGCCCCTCCATGTTTTGTTTTGTTTTTCGTTGTAGCTTTGCTGTTGCTTTACTACTCTTTCTTCTTTCCTACATTTTATGACATTCTTTTCATTTTTCTTTAGCGTAGATTTATTTTTCTTTTGTAAACCACTCTAATGTCCTGACAATGGGCGGTATAGAAAGTTTTGAAATAAAGATAAAGATATTCAGGTCTTTAAGTCTTCTGGCACAGACACCATACAATTTCACTCTTTACTTTGAAGCACTTATAGAGTGAGAGGCAGGTAAATTGAGCTCAGTCTGGAGGGATTGGGGAAATATGATGCAGATGCTTACATATTTGAAAAGTATTAAATGATAGAGAAGATGGAGAATTAGAGGCCATGAAGTGAAGCTGCAAGGAGGTAAACTTAAAAAGCAACATCAGGAATACTTTTTACATATTTAAGCTGATTGGATCCCTTGAATGAACTTCCAGTGGAAATGGTAGAAACAAAAACTGAAAAAATTCAAAAAGGCTTGGGATAAAATATCAAGATACATAATAGGGATACAGGATTGGATGTCTAGAAATTGATTGGCAATTAATATTGGTAAAACTGAGGCAATGGTTTGCAGCAGATCATTGATGAGTGATTTACAAAAACAGATACTGGGATTTACAAAAACAGATGTGAGGACTGACTTCCTGCTGGTTCCTGGAGAAAGCATAGTTACTCACCTGTAACAGGTGTTCTCTGGGAACAGCAGGAATCAGTCCTCACATATGGGTGACGTCGGCGCTGACGGAGCCCCGTGCGGAGCATTTCCGCAGCTTTCAAAGAAAGCCTATGGGATATGTTACTACACATGCGTGGTCCCCTTCCCGCCCAAGGGTGCCATCTTGCTCAGTCAGATGATATAGCTAGGACGGCAGTAGAAAATAAAACAAGGAAGGGAGGCAACTCCCAGGGGAGGAGAGAGGGTTGTGAGGACTGATTCCTGTTGTTCCCAGAGAACACCTGTTACAGGTGAGTAACTATGCTTTCTCCAGGAGCAAGCAGGAAGTCAGTCCTCACATATGGGACTCCCTAGCTCCAGGCTGCTGAGGACCAAACCAAGACAGCACCAATGGCGATTAATTGGGTAGTCATGAGTTGCAGAAGGTGAGTTCCCACTGAGAGACTATGCAAGACCCTATCACTCCAGTAGTCTGAACACAGAAGGGTCGGAGGGCAAGAGTTGCCTACACCTTGAGAATATTACAGAGTACTGTCTGGCCAAAGGCACTGCCCTGTGGGACTCGCTTTCCAGGCAGTAGTTAGCTGTGAACATATGAATTGAAGACCATGTGGTGGTCTTGCATATCTTCATCACCAGCACTGAGCAGAGGTTGGCCACCGATGCAGCCATTGTTCTCACGCGATGCGCTGTGATCCAGTGCTCAAGGGAGAGGCCAGCTCACTCATAGGCGAGGGCAATACAGTCCAACACCCAAATGAACAGAGTTTGCTTGGTCACGGGAAGCCCCAGTCTGCTGGGGTCATAAGACATGAAAAGCTGAGGAGTTTTTCGATGGGCTTGAAGGGTATCTGATGTTTGTTGTAGAATCTTGAAAATGGTGAATAGGGTTTTGAATTTGATGCATGTCTGTATTGGGAACCAATGTAACTGTTTTAGGATAGGCGTTATGTGGTTTTGTCTTGCAGCCCATTATTATACATGCTGCCGTATTTTGGACCATCTGTAGAGGGTGTATTGTGTGCTTTGGGAGATCTTGGTAGATCAAGTTGCAGTAGTCCAGATGTGGTGTTATTGTAGCTTGTGCAATCCCAGAAAATCTGGAACCGCACCCGAATCTGAGAGCACCAAGATACTGAACAAAAAAAGAACACCAATGCCACCTTGGGCCAAAATGAGGGTACTGGTTGAAAAACCACTTCCTTCTGCAGAAATCCACAGAAGAATCTTTCTACATAACAGACATGCCATGTCACATGCATTAGGTGTGAGATACATGCATTCGGTCGCACTCACTCCTCTGCTGGGACTTGCTGCCTCTTCCCACCAATGCCCACCTCAGTGGCTCCATCACTGCTGCTGGGACCTGCGCTATCATCCAGCTCCCTTCCCCCACCAGGGCCCACCTTCAGGATCTATGTGGACCCTGCAAATTATTTTAGATATGTCACTCAGGGTTCTGCCAGTCCCGTCCCTTCCAACCTAAACTTTCCTAAGAGGCAGGACTGGCAGAGCCCTAAGCGATGGACCTAAAATGACTTGCAGGGTCCGCTCTGTCTTTGATGTATTGCCACTGCCGCAGGTCCTGACAGCGGCAGAGGGGGTGGGCCCTGGCAGGGGGAGGGAGATGGATAGTGATGCAGGTCCCAGCAGCATTGGCAGAACTGCAGAGGTGGGGCGAGGAAGCTAGAGATTGGCTTGATGGGGGGAGGGAGGAGACAATGAAGGGAGGAAGATAGAGAGAGGATATTGAGTCGGTGGGGAGGAAGAATAGGGATACAATAGGTGATGTTCAATATTAGAGGGGAATGCTGAACAGAGAGGAAATAGGGTGACAGGGGAGTTGTTGGACATGGGTGAATAAGGGTACAAGTGGGATCAGATACTAAACATGGAGGGAAAGGTCAGGAAGATGCTGGCACATGCGGCTTAAGAATTAGGGATAGAGAGGAGGTTACAGGGACACAGACAGGGGATGCTAAACATGTGAGGGTGGGAAATAGGGTGACAGGCAGATGCTGGATACAGGGGGCGAGTAGGGACACAGAGGGGAGCTGTTGGACATAGGAGGGGGATAGACACACACAGGTGGATGCTAGACATGGGGGAGGTGGAGTAGGAATATAGAGGGGAGATGCTGGGCATAGGAGGGGGGATAAGGACCCAGAAGGGGTCATCGGGGTGAGTAGGAAGACAGCTGGGAGAGAGAGAAGAAATTCAACAAAGGGGAGAGAGAGTGACAGGAGATGCTGGAAGGAGAGGGAGAGACTGAGATGAAATGCTGGAAGGAGAGGAAAAGAGACAGTATATGCTGGGGAAGGGGGGCAGAGTTGGGAATGGGAGGGCCGGGATGACAGAAAAAGATGGACAGTTGTAAGTAGATGCAGTAAAAAGAAGACTGATGAATGGATTTGTAGGAAGGCTAAGGAGCACAAGAACTAAACAGAGACACGGAAGACAACTTAACAACGCCTAATCACCACTTCCTCTTCGGCTGGAGCTCCCCTAGGGTTGAGCTCGCGTATCATCATCCTTCCAGCTACAAACTCAAACGCAGCAAGTATACTCAACATTGAACCAGCCTATACTGATATATCACCCTAAAAGACTATTGCTTAACCGCCTGTAACTACTGATTGATACCTACTATTGTTAGTAAGTCATTTATAACCACTGCCTAACTTCTTCTGCTGCCTGTAATTCATTATAACTGCCTGATTCTTACTTTTGCCAGTAAGCCATTCAACACTGCCTCTCTCACCACTGATAGATACCTACTATTGTTAGTAAGTCTTTTACAACCACTGCCTAACTCCTCTTGCTGCCTTCAATCATTTATAACTGCCTGATTTCTACCGTATTACTGTTGCCAGTAGATGTCACAAAGTCTGTTGCTAGTAGCTGTTCCTAAATTTATCACAGTCTTCCCACACATCTAGATATCATTGTTAAGGTCTTATCAAGACTATTGTTGCTAGGCCCCCCACACAAATGTTGCTAAAAATTTGCTACTAATGTTACTAACACAATAAGCTCAACTACACAAAGCTACACAACATTATAGTAGCAATTTATCACTGTTGCCAGTGTCTCTCATTTATACTGTTGCATTCAATTATTACTGTGGTCAGTAACATTCACTTATTACTGTTGCCAGTAGCACCCAAGTCAAAACACCTACACCCTCTCTACCATCCCAGGATTACACCATGGCTACCATTACTTGCTCACTCCTGCTCCTCTCCATCCTCTCTTGCATACTACATATTTCCACTGCTCTAACATCTGATATCAACCCCATACCTATTCACCAAACCCGTAATAGGAAACCCCATCAAAATTATTCACAAAGTATATACCATAGTAGGCACAACTACTGTCTATATGTAACTCTTGAAAATACAAACAACAAGAAACCTAATCCAAGAACTACTCCACAGAACCTCAAGTGTGCTCTAATTAACGCACGCTCAGCCCGCAACAAATGGCCAGCTATCATTGACCTTATATCAAACCTCACACTAGACATCCTACTGATCACAGAAACATGGCTTTCTAATACCGACAATGTCCTAATGAACCATCTCACCCCACCTAACTACACCATCTATACCTGTCACAGAGAAAACAGAAAGGGAGGAGGAGTTTGCATAATAGCAAGAACAGATTTGAAATATCACGTGATATCTACCAATGCCACAAACCACACAAATACGCTATCCATCTCCAATAATAACAACACCATAAACCTCATCTACAGAGCCCCAAATGCTCCAGCTGATGATCTCTCAACCATAATCGATATTGCCATCAACCCATCGGATATCAACAAACCTAACTGGATCCTTGGAGATTTTAACCTTGCCTCCACACCACCTTCAGTGTCCAACTCCTTCCTTGATGCCATGATCAACTTACAATACGATCAAATTGTAAAAACATCCACTCATAAACAAGGAAATCTCCTTGACCTCATATTTGCACCATCAGCACACCCGAACCTGATAAACCAACCTGAGCCACTATCAACCCCCGTCCCCTGGTCTGATCACAAACTTATCTCATTCATCATTCCATCTATCGAATCCCCAAACAAGTCATCAGATACTTACCCACCACCAAAACCAGCACGATTCCAACCTCTCAACATGGACACAATCACCTCCCTTACCATGCCAAAACTCTCCACTATACCTAACAACATCGATGACACTGTATCAAACTGGAACAATGCTCTTCGACTATCAGCGCAACCTACCACTACACATGATAAAACCTCTACCAACTCCTCTATCGCCAAGAAAAAGAACGCACCATGGTTCTCCTCAGAGTTACGAACCTCCCTACAACAACTGAGGAGACTAGAGAAGAAATGGAGACACTCCCTAAACCCTCATGACCAGTCTATTTACCTAGCCAACTTGAAGTCCCATCGCCAGCTAACCTGGGATAAGAGAAGAGAACACCATACAAAGCTACTTAGCCGTTCCCTCAACAAACCAAGAGATCTCTTCCAAATAGTAAAATCCCTAACTACTGAACCTCCCTCACCACAACAGGAATATATACACCCACAACTATATGCTGATTACATCCAATCCAAGGCAATCAAGATCACTGAAGCAACCACAAGTATAACCAAGCAACCCCCCAACGTCCAATTCATACTCAATAATTTCTCATCTCCAACTCCAAAGTCTATTGAAGAAATTATTACATCTATCAATGCCACCACCGCTCCAAATGATCCATGTCCAGCCTTCTGGATCAAATCACTGAAAACAGAACTTAGCCCATACATATCAGCCTTAGCTGACCAGTCCCTTAGATCCGGGATATTTCCAACAGCTCTCAAGCACACCTCCATCCGTCCCCTACTGAAGAACAACAAACTGGATCCGAAAAAGGAAGACTCCTATCGCCCAATTTCAAGCATTCCTTTATTAGCCAAGATCCTAGAAAAAGTCGTTCTCAGACAAATTCAACAACACATTGATTCCGAAGCCCCACTAGATCCAAACCAACATGGCTTCAGGGAAGCCCACGGAGTTGAAACCCTCCTAACTTCCCTATTGAACACACTCATTAATACAACAGACAATATCAGAAATGGAGTCGCTATGATCTTCCTAGACATAGCAGCAGCTTTTGATTCTGTTGACCACAACCAACTACTCACCAGGCTTCACGAAAAAGGAATTCAAGGGACGGCACTGAATTGGTGCAGATCTTACCTAGAAGAGCGCTGGCAACAAGTACGGACTGGTGATACCACATCTCAACCTTTTCATCAGAAGCAAGGAGTCCCGCAAGGTTCCTCCCTTTCAGCCCTTCTGTTTAACATCTATATGCAACCTCTCTGCAACATCTCCCGCTCTTTCGGAATATCATGTCTTATCTAAGCAGATGACGTGCTCTTATTCACTCCAATTAATGTACTAAAACCTGACTACACTACACTAATCACCTGTTTCAACTCGATATCAGATTGACTACTCTCACAAAACCTCAGAATCAATTTTAAAAAAACCGAAGTCCTGATTGTCACTAGAAACAAAGACTTCTCTCCCCCACCAACGCTAAGAACACGAGATGCTGATCTACCACTCAAAACCTCAATACGTTATCTGGGTGTTATACTTGACCAGCGACTTGAATTCAAAGATCACATAAAAAATACTGTAAAAGCCATTTACTACAAAATCAGGACTCTTCGACACCTCAGACCTATGCTTGAACCATCTGACTTCCGCACAATCTTCCAGGCATTAGTCACTCCTCATTTTGACTATGCAAATATCGTTCTTCATGGCCTGCCCAAGAGCACTCTAAACCCGCTTCAATTGGCCATGAATACAGCGGCCAGAGTTCTTCATGGATCCCTAAAAAGCCAACATATTACTCCCATCCTATTTGACCTCCACTGGCTCCCACTAACTTGCAGGACTTTATACAAAGCTCTCATCCTGACCTTCAAAGCATTCCACCATATCTCATCATCCTCCTTATCTGATCTCCTCCAACACACACAGAACACCAGATCTAGACGTTCTGTAACAGAGAACATGCTAACAGTCCCAAATGACAGCAAAAAACTCACTCAAACAACCACTTTAAGAGCATTCTCTTCCTTCGCCCCTAGATGCTGGAACACGCTTCCACCTAGTATTAGATCACAAAAAGACCTGTCCCAGTTCAGAAAATCCATAAAAACACACCTCTTCCTACAACACTTCTCACAATATACTGACCCCCCTCCCACACAGACCTTTGATCACGGCTAGTCAAATAAGCTCCCGAAGCCTTACCACTCGATCTAGACCAAGCCTCACAAACCCTACCTCTAGAGCTCGAGCATTTAAGAACCTATTGTAAATAATTAAAAATATCTGTTAATTGTTAATCCCTGTTATCCACGTTTTTACTCCCTGTTCTCTGTAAACTTAACATTTGTTTTATGTTTAAGTACAAAATTTGTTAAAATGTAAACCGCGCTGATATCAAAAGTGCGGTATATAAAAGCTGTTAAATAAATAAAAATAAATAAATAAATAAATGAAATCTGAGTGGATAGAGAGACAAAAAAATACATGGAAGAAAGCTGAAAGGAAAAGATAAATGTCAGAGATGAATATAGAGAAGGGAATGAAGACAACAGGAGAAGAGAGAAGTAGGCAAATGTACTGGAGACTCTAGAGAGAAAGTTAAGAGAAGGAAGAGGGAAAGCAAAATCCAGAGACTGGGATCAACACGATTAGAAAAACAAAATGGCCAAACAACAAAAGTAGAATATATTTTTAATTTAGTCATTGGAATGTGTCAGTTTTTGGAATTATTATTTTAATATTTGGCACTGTACGGAGTATATACATTGCAGTTTCTATTTCTTTGATGTTGCACTGCATGCAGAGTCTGGTTTCTTGAGATTTCAGTTTAATTTTTGTGTATATATTTCTATTATCAGTTTGTTGTAATTTGTTCTGAACTTGATGAGGGTCTCTCTGTGTTTAGAATGTGTGACTAAGACCAGGTATTCTATTAGCAGTGGGTGTCTGTATAGGGATCTGTAGTAATATGGCCAGGGATGGCTCAAGGGTTTCTGCCGCCCCAGGCAGAAGCCCCGAACGTGCCGCCCCCCCCCCCCCGTGCTGAGCCGTTCTCTCCCCCCACGTTGAGCTGCACCGCCCTCCCCTCCCCTGTACTGAGCCATGCCGCCGCCCCCTGCTGCCTCTACCAGCGGCAGGGTTGGGGCTGGCTTGGCTCGGCATAGCGTCCCTTGGCAGGCCATGTGCTTTAGCAGACATGGTCTGCTGCAGGCGCTATGCCACCCACAGAGGTCTGCTGCCCTAGGCAACTGCCTAGCCTACCTAGTGGAAGATCTGGCCCTGAGCTTGCTTAATTTTCTCAATAGGTGGTACTGATGTATTTAAAATGTTGCCTGACTTCCGGTTTAGCCACGGAGGAGGTGAGACGCGTGTAAGAGAGCTCCCTGATCCGCACCCCTAACAGCGAGGTAGAAGAGGCTCCCTCCTGGCTCCCTCGCCGGTAAAAATGCCTAAAGTGGTGAAGCTCAAGCCGGGGTCCACCATCAAAGAACTGTATGCGGCAAAGGCAAGTGGAGGGAAAAAAGCGGCGGTGAGTTCGGGCGCGCAGTCGGCGCCAGTATCCCCGAGCGGCTCTGAGGAGGTGGATAGGGAGGAGAGAGAAGACCTGCAGCAGGCAGATATGGCGGCGATCCTCCGAGAAATTCGGGAATCGAAGGAGGAGATAGTGGACCGTGTCTGCGGGCGGCTGGAGGAGAAATTTACAACGATCGGGCAGCGTCTGGAGGAAGTGGAAAGTAGAGAGAGCCAGACTGAGGATGCCCAGGCCTCGACAGACTGCGTGGTGAGCTCACTGCAACAGCAATTAAGTTGGCTGCACGCAAAAACGGAGGACATGGAGAATAGAGACTGGTGCTCCAATTTGCGCATTTTCGGTGTCCCAGAGGTGGCGGAAGGGGACGATGTGATCTCTTTTGTAAAGGATTTGTTAGCTACCTGCTTCCCGGACCCTTCCTCAACGCCGCAATTTGAAACAGAGAGGGCACATAGAGAGCTGCGGCCTAGACCAGAGAGGGGAGGCAATCCATGTGCTCTCATAGTTAAAATGCTGCGGTTTCAGGACCGGGAACATGTCATCAGAGCAGCATGGAGAACCAAGAGTGTACAGTATAAAGCCTGGACTGTGTATGTCTTCCCAGATTTGGCCTCTGAGACAGTGAAGAGGCGGAAAGATCTGTTGCGGCTGAGAGACCAGTTGGCGAAACTGGGGGTACAGATTGCGATATGGTACCCGGCCAGGATAACGATGATGGTGAATGGAGTCCGACGGTTCTTTGCCTCCAAAGAGATGCTGGAGAAATACCTGAAGTCCCAGAAGAGCTCGCCTAGAGAGGGCCCGGCGCGTCTGATTGGAGAGGGGGACCAGCATTTGGTGAGCCCTGGAGAGTGAAAAGGCGACAGGAGCTGCACTGGACTGTTACAGGGAAGGGTTGGAGGGGCGGATAAGTGGGACTGTTTGATATGCTTGCTAGGCTTTCATTAAGGAAATAAGGGGGGCTGGTTGGATGTTTATGATTATGTGAATGTAGAGGTTGCGGTATACGGGGTAGGGGGGCAGGAGGGAAGGGGGAAGACAAGTGGGAGAAGGGTGCGGGGGGAGGGGAGCGGTTGGAGTTGGAAGGAGAGGGGCTAATGGAGGTCCGTAAACAACAAAAATGTGATGGGCGGGGGGTGATTGAACAGTTTGGCGGGTTTGGGTTGGTGCAAATTGTGTGTGCTGGGAGAGTGCCGGGGCTGATGCTGTCTTTGGGGGTTGGATGGGGAGAGGGGTGGTGGACGGAAGAGAGATACATTGATGATGGGGGGACATAAAATTGCATCGTATAATGTACAGGGGATTAATAGCCCTATCAAGCGGAAGAGGATTCTCACGCAGCTGGCCAAGAACAAGATTGAGGTAGCCATGCTGCAGGAGACTCACTTAATAGAGGCGGAGCAGGTTAAATTAAAGGCCCAAGGGTTTGAGCAACTGTTTGGAGTGCCGTATAATTCTAAAAAGAGGGGAGTGGTGATTTTAGTGCACAAAAGGTTTGTTCCCTACGCTTCTGGGGGGGACAAGATGGGGAGGGTAGTCTGGCTGGTGGGAAGGGTGGATCAGAAGGAGATGTCCTTTCTGAATTTGTATGCGCCCATCGGGCCGAAGGGGTCTTTCTTCCAGAAGGCACTGCAGGATTTTGAAAACCATGCCCTGGGGGAGTGGATTATTGGGGGTGATATGAATTGTGTGGTGGGACCGGAGGATAGATCTAATTATCAGAGGGTAAAGCATCGACGGGAGGGGAGGGAGCTGAGGAAGTGCATGGCGGACTGGGGGCTGGTAGACATAAGGCGGTGGGAGAACCCGGGGGAGAGGGGCTTTACTTGTTATACACCCCGATTGGGGAGTTATTCAAGGATTGATATGTTCTTCGGGAGGAAGAGACAGCTGGGGGCCCTGGGGAATGTGCAATTGCACCCAGTGCTTATTTCAGACCACGGTATGGTTACTGGGGAATGGAAGCCCGGGGGGGGGGGAGGGGAAGAGGGACAGAAGGGGGGGTGGAGGGGGAATATAGCCTTGATTCAGTCAGAGGAAGGGCAAGTGCGGCTTAAGAAGGCCTGGAGGGAATTTCTGGAGTGGAATGATAATGGGGAGGTCTCGGATGCCATGGTCTGGGACAGTGGGAAAGCGTATAAGAGAGGGCTGATGATGCAGATGGGGAGTCAGAGGAAGTGGGAGAGGGAGGCACAGAGACGGGCGTTGATGAGGGAGTTGGAAGAGGCGCAGGGGGAACAGAGTAAGACAGGCTCCAAGGCAGCTCGTATGCGGGCAGCCATGCTGAGGGTGAGAGTGAACAGGTTAGATCTGGACGGGGTGGAGAAGTTGATGAGGGCGTCCAAGAGAAATTTCATGGAAGGAGGGAACAAGGCGGGGAAGCTGCTTGCAAGGCAGCTCAAGCAACGGCGGGAGAGTAGGATAGTGGCGGAAGTTAGGAATGAGAAAGGGGAAAGGGTGGCGGATAACCAGGGGATATGTAGGGCCTTTCAGAGGTTCTACGAGCAGTTGTACACGGGACAGAAAGAGGCCTGTCGGGAGAAAATAGCGGATTATTTAGAAGGGATGGACATCCCGAGGGTAAGTGAGGATCAGGCGAACTGGCTTGGGCGGCCCATTGAGGTGGGAGAGGTGCTGAAGGAAATTCGGCGGCTTCCGAGGGGGAAGGCGACAGGGGAGGACAGATACCCGGCGGAGTACTTCCACGCGCTGAGGGAAGAGTTGGTGCCATTCTTGGCCCGGCTGTTCACTGGGCTTTTGAGGGGGGGACGCTGCCAGAGACGATGTCACAGGCGAATGTGGTGGTCCTTCCAAAGGATGGTAGAGACCCGGACAGATGTGAGAATTATAGACCGATCGCGTTGATTAACTGTGATGCAAAATTATACGCGAGGGTGTTGGCAGGGAGGTTGGAGGGGCTTCTCCCGGACTTGATCCACCCTGACCAGACCAGGTTTATACAGGGGAGAGTCATAGCGGATAATGTGAGGCGGGCGGTGGGGCTTCTCCACTATGTGAAGGAGGCACGCATACCAGCAGCGTGCGTCGCCTTGGATGCAGAGAAGGCTTTTGATCGGGTGGAGTGGGAGTTCCTGTTTGCTATGATGGATAAGATGGGGCTGGGTGAGAGCTTTGTGCGGGGGGTAAGGGCCCTTTATAGACACCCGACGGCCAGGATATTGGTGAATGGGCAGTGCTCGGAGTGGTTCGACCTGCAGAGGGGGACTAGGCAGGGCTGCCTTTTATCCCTCTTGCTCTTTGCGATAGCGATTGAGGTGCTGGCAGTTCGATACGGACCAGAAAGGAAATTCAACCGGTTCAGGTAGGGCAGGGGGAGCATAAGATTCTCTTGTATGCTGATGACACGTTAGTATTCATGGCGGATCCGGTAAACTCCCTCCCGGCGTTGGTGGAAGAGTTGGAGGAGTTTGTGGCGGTGTCGTGTTTCAAGGTGAACATGGCCAAAACGGAGGCCATGGCCCTAGGTGGGGTCAGGAGGGAGGTCTTTGTGAACTTTCCCTTCAAATGGGCGCCGGGGCATTTTAAATTCTTAGGGGTCCGGATATCGGAAGATTCCGGGAGACTATACGAGCTTAATTATCAGAAGTTGGGGGAACAGATCGGGAAATTATTGGATAGTTGGAAATCCCTGCAGTTGAGCTGGATGGGGAGGATAGAGGCCTTCAAGATGAGTGTGTTGCCAAAGTTCCTGTATATTTTCACGCAACTGCCGGTGGCAATCCCTGGGGGGGGTAATTCGGCGATGGGAGGAGAAGATGCGGAGATTTGTCTGGGGGGGGGGAGGAAAGCCAAGATTAAGGCAAGTCAGCTTCGGATGGCCAAGGATAAAGGGGGAGTCAGGATGCCCTCCCTGTGGTGGTACTACCAGGCAAGTATACTTAAGGCCTGGAGGGATCACTACCGTAGAGGTGGGGAGGCGGCGTGGGTGGATTTGGAAAGAACGCTAATGGGGGCCCTGTCACTGGCTCAGTGGTTGTAAGAGAAGAGGGGTACGATTTCAGGGGGTAAGGGGAAAGAACATCCCTTCTTGGGAGCCATGTGGAGAGTTTATCAGCGGGGGAGGGGAGGAGGTGGTTTCCTAGCCCAGTGTCGGCTTGTACCAGGGTGCGGGATTTTTTCCCCTTTGGGGTGTTGGAATGGCTTCAGGGGAAAATAGTTAAATTTGGGGATTGTATGGTGCACGGGGGGGGGGGGGGTGTTCTCACAGTGAGTTGGAGAACAGAATACAGCTCAAAATACCCTTTTACCAGTACTTTCAAATTAGGCACTTTATTAACATGGGGGAGAACCGTAGGTTGGTCTGTTGGCCCAGCACAGAGATGAAGATAGCGTTGTTCCAGGGCAATAAGGATAAGGGGATCATTTCTAAGATATACAGGGTATTGATGGATGAGGCAGCGGATAAAGAGGATAAAGAGGGGCAGGGCACAGGGAAAGGTGGCATAAATGGATAGGGGAAGAGTGGGACGAGGGTCAGTGGCTGAGGATATATGGGGCTGCTTACCAGACTTCGGCGGTCACCTCTTGGAGGCAAACACAGTTGCAGATCATACACAGGGCCTATGTCACACCAAGTAGGATGGCTTGGGTAGGGGGCAAGGGTCAGCGGGGTGTTGGCGGGGTTGTGGGGAACAGGGAGATTTTCTGCACCTGTGGTGGGGCTGTCGGGTCATTCAGCGGTTCTGGAGGTTGGTGCAGGAGGGGATGGGTATGAGGGCGGGGGGACGGCAGGGGGGAGGGGAGAGGGCGATAGGAGGGGGGTCACGGGAGTGGGTGTTGGGGGGAGGAGAACGGGAGGGACAGGGGCGGTGGGTGAAGAAGAGGGTGGAGAAGCTCAAATTAGCAGCGCGTGTAGCGATAGCATGGCGCTGGAAGAGGAGGGGGGGCGGCAGTGGAGGATTGGCACAGGAAAGTGGAGGAGATGATTCAGTTTGATCGGCTGACATACCGATTGCGGGGCCGGGAGTGGGAATTCCATAAGATATGGCACCCATACTTGCAGGGGCAGAGAGGAGAGGGTATGTTGGGCTAGGAATGAATGGGGGGGGGTGAAGCATCAGCACTCAGCACACGGCACACGGTTTTACCTGTTTGTTACAGTTGTAAATGTTCTTATGGTTAAGAGGTTCTTTATTTAAGATTTCGGTTTTCTGTTTGTTTGTTTTTGGCTGTGGATGGGGGACAGGACTACTAAGTGTATTCTGAATGGGGGATGCCGGAAGGGGGATCTGTATCGGATGGCACTGTATGTTGTTCACCTGACTTTCACATGCTTAATAAAAACAAAGTTTCAAAAAAAAAAAAAGTGTTGCCTTTTTCTAGGTAGGTCCTCATTGGTGCTGTTATGGGAATGGTAGATTTGTTCTATCCAGGCCGACATTTGCAGGATTTTGTCTTACTTCATAATATGCCTGGTACTTGAGAGGTTTATGTTGCTATTACTGTCGGATCTCATAGAAAGCTAAATATCATCATTTTGTGGTGCTCCTTTCATTTGCAAAGCAATACAACCTGCAACACTTTCCAAATGTAGATCACAAATGTGCCATGAGAAAAACCTCACTCACTGGCCTTCAATCTCACTCAGTGGAGAAGTAAATCTCACTCTTTGGAATGGGCCACCCTTGGCATCTCTGACCTGACCATGCCTGATGCACCAAAAACCCAGACAACAAAAAGAGAGCCAATTGGAATATTATCTCAGTGTCCGAATTCTCAGGGAAGTTTTTGGAAGAAACTTAAACAGAAATTCTGTACACCAATCTCAACAAATTAAAGCCTCCCCAGTGGAACCACCACACTAGCCTTGCTCTGTGCTGTTGAGAGACATGAGACAGCTCCTTAAACCAGACTCAGAAACAGGCTAATGCTGTTAGCTGTACCAGCAGAGACTTCCAAGCAAGCCACTAGACCAGCCCCACTCATCAGACAGAGATGAAGCCAAGGGATGATGTTCCCTTTCCTCGCGCTATTTTCCAAAGCATCCACATCTGACCCTCAGCCAGAAAGACAGGTGGTCTATGCACTGGAAGAAAAGACGCCATGAACTCAGAAGAATAACCTAACCTTCTCTGCCTAGCCCTTACATGAGGCACATCAGAACCAGAATGGAATTGCTTCTGGATAAAGACATGGAACCTGGGATCAAAGAGCATAGACGTTGGGATCAGAAAACAGATCCTCCTGCATCAGATATATGAGATCTGCATATCACAGCCTCTATGGACACCTCAGAGTCCCGAAAATGAGCCACCATGGATGGCCTCCACCTTCTAAGCCTCTGGAATTAATGGGGTCCATGAAGAATCATGAAAAGCAGACCTGCTGCCTTGTTATATCACCAAGAACCTCTTGACAAAACCACCTGGCCACAGAACACCAGCTATGACTAAATAATTCAGAGCCCAATGGCCAATCTCACTACATTGAAACACCACCCAGCTATACACTGTAAGTTCCTAAGAACCACAACAGCCCTGATGCCCTCTTAGGGGCCCAAGTCAAGCGCAACAGAAACTAAGCACATTATGGAGCTCACTGCCAGGCACTGTGCTGCCAGACAAATGCTACAACAGCCATAATTCAAATCTTACCAAAGGTACACTCAGCTCCAACTAACCTGGCAAGAATGCGCTAAATAAATCTCTGAAGGACACAAAGCACAGTCCAGATCTCCTGTTTCCTGATGGAGATATGTCCTGCATGACAGGAACCTTTCCTGACAAGCTTCCAGTTCTGCACAAGCAGACAAAGATCAAGAGAGCGAAGGGGCAGATATTCAGCAGTGGCAACTGGTACTGCTAACGCGACAAGGCATCGTCACTGAAGACTAACCCTGGATATTTAATGCTGGGGCCATATCCAGCCACTGGCATTGAACATCCGGGGTAGCTGCAGACCCCAGAAGCTAACCAAGCAATATTGAGCCACTGCCCATTTAGCTTCCATAGGTAAAGATAGGTCAGCATTTGCCTAAAGGGTTGCTAACCGGGCAGTGGCGATACTGAGCCACTGCTTGGTTAGCGACGTCTGCCGGCCTCTGCTCCACCCCAGAATGCCCATGACATGCCATGAAGCTAACCGCATAGCACTGGGGCATGTAGCAGCGGCACCAATGGATATTCAGCAGCACTAACCATGCCATTGCCACTCAATATCTCACTAATCAGCATTTACAAGGTTTGCAGGTCTGCAAACTGTGTAAATGTCTTTGAATATTGGGCCAAAGTGCTTATCCCCTGCCATCTAAACTACTCACACTAGCCACAGCCTCAACCAACGTATAGAGCACTATTCGTTTCAGAGGTTTAATGATATGGTCCTGTTGTGCTCCTGCTCCTGCAACAGCACAGCTCCTCACAAGGACAGCAATAAATCTCAATGCCTCTGAACTCAGCCTTAAGCTTAACCCACTCTTGTTGCCACCCCTAGAGAGTATAACAAGTCCAAAAAGGCAAAAGGAACTGTAAAGTTCTATCCCCAGGAACCCAAAAGAATACACTAAGGTGCTTTTGCACCAATGGGACATTGTGGGATACTGTCCGAGCCACTATCTGGGCAACTCACCAAACTCTTAACCATTTGTCCAAAACAACTGTGAACACTGCCCTAAATCCATAGATTCCAACAACTCTCCAGTCTAGACACAGGCTGCACAAGCTTTGACAACCTCCCTCTGCTGGAGACAGAGAAATACTAATTTAGAAGATGGCCGCACAGGATCCTTATATGGTGATATCATCAATCCAACTGTCACCATCTACTGGCAGGAGGGCATGGACTGGATGCATCTGGACTAGATTGAGGGCTGATAAAGAACACAGTTTTCTCAGTAGGCAGCCCCAAGTGTAAAATAGTAAAAAGGAAAAAAAAAGTCTCACACAAGAGATACTTCTGGCCTTTTCCTTATAATTTGAATATTGTAAACCACTCTGCTGTAACTACGAATGGCGGTATATCAAATAAATAAACATTAAACATTCTGACTGAAAAGATGAAATTAAAAGAAACCTTGATATGCACATGGAAAAGCTTTTGCCTTTTCCAGTATTTCTGAAAGCTTACTGCTATTTGGGACGGTGACCCATTTGTATGACTGATGATTCTGCTTGCCTCTAGTGAAATTTCCATGTCTACCAGGTCACTGGTCTTTCTGCTTGTGGAAATTATGATGTGGTTTTCAGGGGCATGAAATCCTATCTATTAAGAGCTGGCCAGGTAAACAAAATTCTGTGAGAAATTAAAATAGTCACCACCAAAAAGCATGTTTACTAGATCTATAAATTTGCTATCTATATTTTGTCAATCAAACATTACATTAGGGTCTAATATTCAAAGGCATTTATCTGATTAGCTGCACCTGCTAACTGCGTTAGTGTCAGTGAGGAGGATATGCAGCAGCACTATCCAGATACTACCAGTGCATATTTCCTCTGACCACTGCAGCACTGTCCACAGTCTGTTAATTGCATAGCAAACTGCACAAAGGTCACAAAAAAAGGCAGCCCTAACGTTATGTGGTTGGCAATCCAACAGCAGCCAATATCACCACTGTTTGAATAGCCACCTAGCTCAGTGCTGAAACATGATATTCAGTGCTGGAGGATATCTGGATTCTGATGCTGAATATCTGGCTTCAATTTTAAATGCTGCGGCCAGCGCTTAAAAAGATGCCAACCACAGAGTTCAAATACAGGTGTTCATGTGTGGTTTTTTTTAAATATACAAAATAACTTAAACTTGAACAAAAATTACCTAACTTTCAATGAAAATTTATGAATTAAGATTTCAGAAACACGATACTTCTGGAAATATGATCTTACATCAACCTGCAAAAAGAAAAAAAATATTAATTGGATCAGTGTAAATAGCTCAGTGATGAAAGAAAATAAACAATGAAATCTTGAAGTACAAAAACCCCTTACAGGATTTCAAAATTGCCCTCAAAGGTTAGCCATCATGGGATCAAAAGCCTTAATAATTATTTGGAATTAAAATCTGAAAACCCTGAGAGACCATCAATTTTCAAAAAAGGTGCTCAAAAGCGCTTATTATTTTCACATGAGTCCAGATAATAAAGTACTGCAGTTTACTAAATTCTGCAATAATTATCCTTGTGCTGCTATGGTTGGGAACTTTCTGAATAACAGGGGCAACTAAGGCCCTAAGGTTAGTAAGCACCAGTTTGAAAAATGTCACTGGAGAAGCAGGAGTAAATAGGGATCACTCCTGCCCCATTAATTCTCTGCCAGCATATTTCTATAACTCTGGGTGGGGTCCAGGATAGCTAGGAGCTAGATATTTGGAAAGGGGAAGGGCATTTTGCTCCTACTAGGGCATAATCAAGCTTAGGATGCGGTATGTGTGTGGGGGGGAGGGGGGATACTAGATCTATGGGGCTTTATGTAAGTAGGGGAGAAGGAGCAGTACCCTCAGCTCCAGTGAGGTATCTACTCCATCATCTTCTTTGGCTGTCCCTAGGGATAATATGGAATCCTCTTTGACCTCTGGTACCTGAAGGTCACTAACTCCTTTCAGAAGTCAGACTTTTTGTCCTTTTTTGCAGGCTAGCATAAAGGCAAAGCAGTCACAATCTACCTTGGCCTCTGGATAAAGGAGACGATGGCCTATCTATTATGGAACTGTCTGGTCCTGGGGGTTCAAGTTTAAGTTGCAATGTTTGTTACTACCAAGAATTTTTAATGCTCCAAACTTGGCTGTAGGATTCCAAAACAGTCATCATCGCAGCAAGAAATTTCCCTGAGAGACATTTGGTGTATTGTATCCAGGACTGAGGATTGTTGAAAAGAACTGTTCCCTAGTTATGTGACTTTACTCTGGAGGCAATTGGGACATTTAAAAAGGTGGATGTAAGACAGCAGACAGAGAAGAGTACATTTTCCTCAATAGAACCTCAAATTACTTCCTTGCAGGCTGTTGGCATTTCTCATATAAGGATAGCCTCAGCCTTCACTATAAATTGGAAATGTTGGAAAACTCCTCAAGGATTAATAATCTGAGGTTGCTAAATTTCCTAAGATATATTTGTTATTACTAATGATATTACCAAAATAGTATTTTAAAGATATTCCTCAATTGGTAAATTCTGAAGATATCCTTATTTACAAGTGTTACTTTCTGCCTGACTGAAGACTGCAGAGTTTAGGACAGCTATCCAGAGGGTTGCCATGAGTCGACACAGACTCCACGGCACTTAACAAAAACAACTATCTGCCTTACTCTAAACCAGCAAATGATTCCACCAAGGAGGGAGCTCCTTTGCTGGATTCAGGAGACTCAGATGATCTAACTGCATTTCTTGAAGATTCATCTGATATGATAAATCAATGCTCCACTCTTTTAGTTGTTTTTTCTTCTGAGAATGATAAATTGCCTGTGTTAAAGAATTATTAAAAAAGGAGGAAATGATTTTTTGTGCAGTGTATAAATGTTTTTCCTGATGTGGCACAAGCTATCCAAGCCTGGAGGAAGGATTTCCTAGCTCTCTGGCCAAAGGTGCTAGCCATAGGAGCTATTTGCTTTTTAAAATTTCCTTGTTGCTGTCTGGTCACCTACTAGGGGAATCACTTTGTTTTTACTATGCCCAATCATTTAGAGAAATTTCTTGCAAGTAGAAAGTGATTTCTGTTTTTTCTCTCCTGCCATAGTCTGAGATTGTATAGCTTTATCTGCAGTTATGAGTAATAGGGCTATAATTTGGATATAGAATTGTAAATGTCTTTTTCTTGATATATAATTTTTGATTTCTTAAGAGATACTGTCTGCTCTTCCTGTAATATGGGCTTCATGGATATTTGAGTGATATGATGTATTTTTCTATATTCTTTTTTTTTCATTTCTAATGGAATTTCCATTTTCTTGTCTTATTTCACTGTTGTAATAAGTTTGAAATTCAATAAAAGAAGGAACAGTAAAGCGTAGTTACTCACCTGTAACCGGTGATCTCCGGGAACAGCAGGAATAGAGTCTTCACATATGGGCATCGTTGGTACCGACGGAGCCCGTGCGGGAATGCTCCCCAGCTTCCAAAAGGAAAGCTTTGGGGAGCATCCCACTACGCCTGTGTCGCTGCCTTCCCGCCTTTACAACTCTCCCTCTTCAGTTGAGTTATATCTGAGGCAAAGGAGAGAAGGAGAGAGAGAGAGACAACTCCTAGGGGAGGAGGGTGGGTTGTGAAGACTATTCCTGCTGTTCCCGGAGATCACCTGTTACAGGTGAGTAACTACGCTATCTCCAGGAACAAGCAGGAATGTAGTCTTCACATATGGGGACTCCCCAGCTGAGAGATGCCAGGGAGACGACCCCAGAAAGCTGCGAAACCCAGGCTGAGATGGGTCATGCTTCCTCCCATGGATCTCTGGCATCGAAACCCGGGATGGTGAGTAGCAGTTGTTCTAAGTCTGAAAGAGATGCTGGAGAACAGCCTGGCCAAATGAGGCATCCCAATGGGAGCCCCTGTCTAAGCAGTAGTGGGCTGCAAAGGTGTGTACCGAAGCCCAAGTGGCTGCTCTGCAAATGTCGTCAATGGACACTGAGCGAATGTTAGCCATCAAGGCTGCCATTGCTCTCACATTGTGAGCTGTGACATGACCTTCGAGAGAAAGTCCCTTACTCTCATATGCAAAGGATATGCAATTAGCAATCCATTTAGAGAAAGTTCGCTTGGAACCTGGTAATCCAAGATGACTAGAGTCAAAGGCAACAAAAAGCTGGGAAGCCTTTCTATGTTGCTTAGTTCTCTGAAGGTAAAAAGCAAAGGCTCTTTTACAATCCAGAGTGTGAAGATTCCTTTCTGCATTGGAGGCGTGCGGCCTAGGGAAGAATACAGGAAGGTAAACTGATTAGTTTAAATGAAAAGGCGAAACCACCTTTGGCATAAAGTGAGGGTGAGTCCTAAGAACTACTTTATTATGGTGGAACCTTGTATAAGGAGGATCGGCCACTAAAGCCTGGAGCTCACTGATGCGTCTTGCCGAAGTGAGAGCAATCAGGAAGATGACTTTCCAAGAAAGAAACTAGAGATGTAGTGGCTAAGGGTTAGAAGGGCGATTTCATGAGTTGCCCAAGGAGAAGATTCAAATCCCATGCCACGGGTGGTGGCTTGATGGGAGGTTTACTCAAGAGTAGACCTCTCATAAACCTTGCTACAAGTGGTTGAGAGGAAACACGTTGTCCATCCAAGGGCTTGTGGAAAGCTGCAATGGCACTAAGGTGGACCCTTACTGAATTGGTCTTAAGACCAGAGGATGATAAATGGAGGAGATACTCCAGTAATGCCTCCACTGGCACCGAAAATGGATTAAGTTCCTTTTTGAAACACCAGATAAGAGAACCTTTTCCACTTAAAGGCGTAGGTCCGCCTTGTGGAAGGTTTTCTCGAAGCTAAAAGGATATCCTTCACCTGTTGAGAAAGGTTGATATCCTGGAATTCTAGGCTCTTAGCAGCCACACCCTGAGGTGTAGAGACTGAAGATTTGGGTGCAATAGCGTCCCGTTCTCCTGGGAAAGAAGATCTGGAGCACATCCTAACTCCAGAGGTCTGGCTTGAGTGAGACTTAGAAGCAGAGGATACCACGTTTGTCGTGGCCAGCGTGGGGCTATGAGGATCATATGGCCCCTGTCTCTCTGAAGCTTGAACAGAGTTTTGGGAATGAGGAGAATGGGTGGGAAGGCATAGAGGAAGTTCTGGCCCAAGTGGAGGTGGAAAGCATCCCTTGCCTGACAATTCTGAGCCGGAATCCTGGAACAAAACCGGGGAAGTTTGGCATTCTGAGGACTTCCAAAGAGGTCTATATCTGTAGTTCCCCAGATATGAAAAACTCGAGCAATTTTCTCTGGATGAAGAGACCACTCATGTGGCTGCAATACTTGACTGAGTTTGTCTGCCAAGAGATTGTGTGTGCCTGGAAGATACACCGCTAGTAGGTGGATTTGAAGATCTCTGGTGAAGGCCCAGAGGCATAGAGCTTCATTGCACAATGCCTGAGACCCCGTCCCACCCTGCTTGCTCACATAGAACATGGCTACTTGATTGTTGGTCTGGACCAGAACTGTCTTTTAGCTCAGGTGGGCCTGAAATACTTGAAGAGAGCAGAAGATGGCTCTGAGTTCCAGGAGGTTTATATGGAGACAAGCCTCTTGCTCGGTCCAGAGACCCTCAGTAGAGAGATTGTCCAAGTGAGCCCCCCAGGCTAACTTGGACGCATCTGTCATCAAGGTGGCTTGGTGTAGTGGCTGCTGGAAAGGAGACCCTACAAGAAGGTTTTCCAGTGATTGCCACCACTGTAGGGATGAAATGAGACGTATTGAGTTTCTGATTTTTCCCTCAGGCGACCCGAGGCCTGTGTCCACTGAGAGGTTAGGGTCCACTGTGCTGCTCGCATGTGAAGACGAGCATAGGGAACCACATGGACAGTGGATGCCATATGCCCCAGCAGCTGAAGCATTTCTCGAGCAGTTAGCAAGGTTTTCATAGCTGCTTGAGAAGCCAGCTGGAGTATTTGAAGACAACGTGGTTGTGGCAGGAAAGCCTTTGACTGCCTTGTGTCTAAAAGAGCCCCTATGACCTCTAGGGACTGAGAAGGGGTGAGATGAGATTTTGGGAGGTTTATGACCAATCCCAGGTACTGCAGGATTTGCATTGTGCATGAGAGCGCGGAGCTGGCTTCTGGAGTTGTTGATGCCATACATTTTGTGAAGACTCTTGGGGCAGAAGCCAGTCCGAAGTGTAGAACCCTGTACTGGTAATGTCTTCCTTGAAAGAGGAATCAAAGAAACCTCCTGTGATCTGTATGGATCGAAGAAACCTCCTGTGATCTGTATGGAGAATATGTGTATATGCATCCTTTAGATCTAGAGAACATAGCCAATCCTGACTCTGAAAGTAAGGAAGAAGTGTTCCGAGGGAGATCATCTTGAATTTTTCTCGGAACAGATACTTGTTCAACTATCTGAGGTCCAGTATGGGTCTGTATCCCTCTGTTTTCTCTGGAATGAGGAAGTAGGGGGAATAGAAACCTATTCCCTGTTGGGATATGGGTATCTCTTCTATTGCCCCTTGAGCAAGTAGTGAGGTGACCTCTTGACACAAGAGAGTAGTGAAAGGGCCCTGAGAATTGAACTGTCTTGTGATGGTGGGAGGGGGCATACTGTGAAAATGGAGTTTGTACCCCTCTCTTACAATGGAGAAAGTCCAGTGCTCTGATGTTATCTGTTGCCATCTTTTGGCAAAATGACAAAGTCTTCCTGGGATGGTGAGAGGCTCTGGACCTTTCAGGGGCAGGATGACTAAGTTCTCTAGAAAGGAGTCAAAGCCCCTGAGGAGGCTGTGTCTGCTGAGCTGGTTGAACTCTGGGGACTTGGGCCTTCCTCTGCTGTCTGGGTTGCTGTTACCCTTTTTGGGAAGCATGAACTGGGCAGTGGACAGCCTGGGTGTAAGATGAATAGAATTTATTTTTCTTGTTGAAAAAGGGTTTCTTAACTGTCTTTTTCTTAGTTGGGATGGTTGTGGTCCTTGATAATCTGTTCAAGGTGGTGTTTTCGGACTCAAGCTGATTAGCTTTGTCCTGCCAATCCTTGCCAAAGAGATTTTCTCCTGTGCAAGGAATGTTCCTCAGCTTGTCTTGCACCTATTGTTCTAAATCAGATGCCTGAAGCCAGGCAATGTGACATGCACCGTTCTGCTAATGCACTCAAAGCAATCAAAGGTTGCACGATTCGTAAACTTAGATACATTCTGGGCATGTTTGACTAGAGTGAGGAAGTCTGCCCTTTTATCATTGGGGAGAAGTGGAGCTTTCAGCTCCAGATCTCTTGTAACCTCCTTAAGGAACATTCCCATATAAAGAATGTAAGAGCTGATCCTGGTCAATAGCATCGAGGATTGAAAGCATCAACGCTCAAAGGCATCGAGTGTCCTCGCTTCATGGCCTGGAGGGTTGGAAGAATGCGTCTCAGCACTCTTGATGCTACACATCGCCAATTCCACTACCACTCAATGGTGTGGTAATTGCGCTTTCTGAAAAACAGGGCATTGTGGACCGTGGTACGTGGTATCGAGCCTCCTAGAATGTGGAGACACCGTTAAAGGTATTTCCCACATCCATAGCAGGAGGTCATGCAAGATTCGGTGAATGGGAAGGGTAGCAACCTCCTTAAGAGCTGCCGGGTACTGAAGAATCTCTAATTCTTCTGCTCTCGGTTCTTTCTCAGGTGTCACAGTGATCAAGAGTCAACGTGCTACATCACGTATGAAATCCTGAAAGGACATGTCCTCTGGAGGAGACATTCTACGCTGAGGAGAAGGAGAGGGATCCTCCGGAAGAATCACTCCAGTACCGACAGAGTCCTTAGTCATCGGAATCGGAGGACTCGAAGTATCTCCGTGCCAGGTGTTCTTGCATTGCTTGACGCCGGTATCGATCGAAGTCGACATCGGACTGTCTCGATACCGGACCCTCAATACCGGACACTGATTCAAGTGCCAGCGTGGGGGGGGAGCAAGGGACGAGGCGCATCAGTTAAAGTGGGTGTGGTCGGTACCGGTATCGATGACTGCGGAACCGCCTGGAGTGGCCTTAGCGGTACCGAGGCTGCTAAGAGAGCCGCAAGGCTGCGCTCGATGGCCAGGATGCGCTGATCTATGGCACCTGCCGATGCCTGGATGTCGGTACCAGCAGAGCAGGCTATGACACCAGAACATGGCACCAAGAGTTCTCCGGATGTGGAAGCTTTGGGAACATCCTGGTGCCTCGTTAATGCTTTGGAGGCCGGGGCCTCCCGCCGGGGCTGTTTTGCCGGTATGTTTTCCTCGAGGGCAACGCTATTAGCATCTCGATGCTTCAAAGGAGATCTACCCTTTGAGAACCGGCCAGTCTTAGAAGACCTGGGTTTAGTTACCTGAGATCCATGGGAGGAAGATGAAGCCCTGGAAGACGTTGATGCAACGGACATCGCATCTGCGGCAAAGAGGGTGCCGAGTTTTGCAGCTCTATTCTACAGGTCTCTCTTGGTCATCTTTCTGCAGAGGAGACACTCAGATGGTAAATGGTCAGAACCTAAACATTTAAGACACCAGTCATGGGTGTCGGCAGCAGAAATGGTACCGCTACACTTTGAGTATTTTTTGAAACTACTAGATGGTTTCTCCATTTTGGAAGAAAAGAGGGCCTAGTGCCCAGAATGGCGCCTGGCACCAAGAGGGGACAGACCCTCCAAAATATTTTTTTTAAGTAAAAGAAGTTAAGAAAATAAAGAAAAGACCAGTGGTACCGGTATAGGCTTCAACGGTGAAGGCAGACGCGACTACAAAAAGAAGATTTTCTGCTGTGACAGGGTTTGCTGCCTGTCGGCTCCACGGAAAATGAAAAACTGAAGAGGGAGAGTTGGAAAGGCGGGAAGGCTGCGATGCAGGCGCAGTGGGATGCTCCCAAAAGCTTTCCTATTGGACGCTGGGGAGCGTTCCCGCATGGGCTCCGTCGGTACCGACGATACCCATATGTGAAGACTACATTCCTGCTTGTTCCTGGAGATTAGACCTGTCAGCTTCAAGATGGAGGGCCAGAAACAAGTAAAGATCCAGGTTGTAGCAAAAAAAAGGTAAATTACTGTGTGACTTATTAAACTGCTATACTCCAGTACCTCAAATGAGTAAATGCTGTGGTAACTCTTCATTTAATAATTCTTTGGTAAATCAGACCTTTTGTTTGGGATAAAAGATTTCTTGAATATAACATTTTGATTTATATGAACATGTAAAATCTTACTGGCCAAATTTAAGAGGAGACCAATGTGTTTGTTAGATTGAATTTTCAATCTGATTACTTGTTTTTCCAAAACTTGAGCTCAGAACAAATTACTATCAGATACAGTAAAAGTTAATTCCCTTCCCAAGAGGACTTAAATTTAAAGGGGCCAAAGAGATATTTTGTGGCACTATGCATATAATACCACTGAATATTTCCTCTGACCATCTCGGCACAATGTGGATAGTGCTGAGATGGTACATGGGTGGAGCCAGCACTTATCCAGATAGTGATGTTGAGTCATCATTCAGATTAAATTTAGTCTACTAGAAAGGCTGTCCTAAATGTATCCAGTCACCTATTCAGAGAGTGGCTGAATATCACAGCTATTCAATTATATGCCATGCCAATCAGCCTTGTATCTGGATATTCAGTTACTGTCACAATTAATATACCGGTGCTGAATATCTGGAATACATTTGAATGATTTGACTGATTGATTTTATTTATTATACCACTTATAAAAGAAGTAATAAAGTAGTTTACTATCATAAAACAATACCAAATTACAGTAAAACAACATAATATCATAATCCTCTACAGCACTGGTTCTCAATCTACTGCTCAATCCAGACCTTGGGACATGCCTAGCCAGTCAGGTTTTCAGGATAACCACAATGAATATGCATGAAATTGATTTGCATGCACTGCCTCCATTTTATGCAAATCTCTCTCATGCATATTCACCATGGTTATCCTGAAAACCTGACTGGCTAGCTATGTCTCGAGGTCTGGTTTGAGAACCCCTGTATACAGCAACAATCTAATCCATTAAAAAAAAAATCACGCAGCACGCAAAGTTATGGGTAAGCATCCACATTTTCCAAAGCTCTAAAGAACACAAAGTTGGTGACATTTTACTTGATAGAAAATGTTCTTTCCTTGAGTCCTGATAGACCAGTCCAGACAAGTGGGTTGTGTTTCCCTACGAGCAGAGGTAGACAGAGAAAAAATCAAGAGGTTTCTCATTACCTCATCCTGCAACCGTATCTGAGGTAGCTAGGAGCATACCTCCCCAGTACTTGCACCAAGCCATTGTCAAGCCCTCTGACCATACACAGCTTCAATAAGGGTAACAAAAACTAACAGTCCAAGGAACGTAACTATATATAGAATACTCTTTGGATAGCCTGCAGGGCCAAACCGCTATTGCTGATCATAGTAAATCATAGGAGCAGGGCCAAACCGCTATTGCTGATCATAGTAAATCATAGGAGCAGGTCCTGGACTGACCTAGCAGAACTCAAGAAAAGGACATTACCTGGTAAGTAAAAGGTCACCTTCCATATCATCCTGATGACCAGTCCAGACAAGTGAGGCATACCAAAGCTATGCCTCCGCTGGGCAGGAAGAACACATGGCAGTCTTCAAGATCCTTGCACTGAAGGCCATGTCTGCCCAAGTGTAAATATCTAAGATGTAATGCATGACAAAGGTAGAAAGCAATGTCTACCTGACACCAAACAAATTTCTATGGGAGCAACCCAGCTATGCTCTGCCCAGGAGGAAGCTTGAGCCCATGCGGAATGCGCATGCAAACCCCACCAGGACCAGACAGTTCCATAATAAATAGGTTGAGGCTATCGTCTCCTTTATCCAGAGGCTAAAGTAGATTGTGACTGCTTTGCCTTTATGCCAGCCTGCAAAAAAAGGACAAAGTCTAACTTCTGAAAGGAGTTAGTGACCTTCAGGTACTAAAGAAGCACTCTCCTAACGTTTACCATGCAAAGGTCCTTATACTTCTCCTGACACTGTTCCTTTGGGAATGAAGGCAAACAGATCACCTGATTGACAAGGAAAGACGACACCACTTTGGGCACGAAGGAATACACAACCTCTTCTGAGAACAACAGATAGGAATCTCAGCATGACAAGGCCTGCAACTATGAGATACATCTTCTTGCTGAGCAGACCACGATCAAAAAGATAGCCTTGAGGGACAAATCTTTGAGCGTTGACCTCCTCAAGTGCTCAAATGGCTCAAGCCATCAAGGCCCGAAGAACCAAACTGAGATCCTGAGAAGGAATAATTGACTGCAGCAGAGGGCGCAAGTTTTTAACTCCCTGCAGGAAACAGGCCAAATCCAGGTGTGAGGCCACTGAGCATCCTGCCACCAGTCCTCTAAAGCAAGACAAGGCCACTACCTGAACTCTTAGTGAAATGAGGGAGAGGCCCTTGTCAAATCCATCTTGAAGAAAGGAGAGCAGAGCTGGGAAGTCCACAACAATAGGGCGACTTGATGCTCATGACACCAGTGCTCAAAAAGGCACCAAACGCACACATAGGTGAGACAAGTGGAGCCTCTTTTCACTTTTAGAAGCATGGAAAATACAGAAGTATAGTCCTCAAGTGCTAAGCACTGCCTCTCAAGAGTCAAGCCATAAGCAAGAAGGGAGCTGGATAAGCTAAGGATTGGTTTCTGTTTCAAATGTCACTGAGCCAAAGAGAAGCATAGGGGGGCCCCTCCCAGAGGCACATCAGATCCACATACCATGGCCTCCTCCGCTAATCTGGTGCCAGCAAAACTACTGGATCCTGATGGCACTCTACACAATGAAGCACTCACTCTACGAGAGGAAACACATAAAGCACAACCTGCCTTGGCCAAGTTTGAACAAGGACATCCATGCCTTTAAAGCCTGCCTCTTTGCAGTGGCTGAAGAACCTTTGCACCTTGGCATTGTGTAAGGTTGCTATCAAATCCATCTCAGGGCTATCCCATCTATACAGGATCTTCTGGAACCCCATTTGGCTCAATTTCCACTTTCCAGGATCGAGGGAGAGTAGACTGAGATAGTCCACTTCCACACATTTCCCACTCCTGCAGTATGCTGTGCTAAGAGGGCCAGGAGACTCCATACTACCCAGGAGAAAGCATAGTTAATCACCTGTAGCAGGTGTTCTCCATGAACAGCAGGAATAAGTCCTCACATATGAGTGTTGTCCCTGATGGAGCCTTGGATAGGAACGCTCCCCAGCTTCCACTGGAAGCTTTTGGGAGCCTCCATCACACATGTGCACCTGCCTTCCTGCCTGCTGCAGCGCCATCATATTTCCAAGCTAGAAGCCCAAAACAATTCCACAGGAAGGTGGGAGGATTGGGAAGACTTATTCCTGCTGTTCATGGAAACACCTGCTACAGGTGAGTAACTATGCTTTCTCCATGAACAAGCAGGAAGTAAGTCCTCATGTATGGGACTCCCAAGCTACAGGCTACCAAAAACGAAAACCAGTCCAAAAGGGGCAACAGAAACTGGAGAAGCGGAAGAAACAGCATGTGTAGTCTCCCTTGGGGACTTGACTGACTCAGCGTCCACAACATACATCCACATCGGGAAGACTCTTTCGGCAGCTTGGACAGACAGAAGGGCCTGTGGGAAGGAGTTGAACCTAAGTCCCAAACAGATACTGGAGTACAGCCTGGCTGAAGTTATTATCATGCTGGGAATCCCCATCCAGAAAGTAGTGGGCTGTGAAGGTGTGGACAGAGGACCACATGGCAGCCTTGCAAATCTCCTCCATGGAAACCGAGGGCAAGTTTGCCACAGAAGCAGCCATAGCTCAGACATTGTGAACAATGACATGACCCTCAAGGCTCAGGCCTGCCTGAGCATAGGAGAAGGAAATGCAGTCCACCACCCAAATGAACAGTGTGTGTTTGGAGACAGCAATGTCCAGCCTGCTGGGATAAAAAGACAGGAAAAGCTGGGTGGAACACCGGTGCACTCACGTACACTCCAGATAGAAAGCCAGAAAGGGCCATGAGTGGTTGAGCAGAGATGGGCTTGCCCTTCAAACTTCAATGGTAGGCCCCAATCGCATTCAGATGAACCCAGACTGAATAGGACTTGAGACCCAAGTTTGAAAGGTGCAGGAGGATACTCCAAGAGCCTTTCCACTGAGCAAGGGATCCAGCACCCTGTTAGCACACCAAAGCAAGAACCTGCACCACTTAAAGGTGTAGGAGCGATGCGTTGAATCCCCAGGCAGGTTAAGCTCTGAGAGAACTACCGCTCAGCATCCAAGCCATGAGGGCCAGGAACCAGACACTGGGATGTATTAAGGTCCTGCCCTCCTGAGAACAGAGGTCGGGGTTGCAGCCCAGATGGAGAGGCTCCTGCCGGGAGAGTTAAAGAAGCAGGGAGAGCCATGGCTGCCTGAGCCAGTACGGGGTGACGAGTATCACAGTATTTCAGTCTGCCTGAAGATTCAGCAATGTCTTTGCCATGAGCGGGAAGGGGGGTGTATGCATAAAACAACCCCACCCCTCAGTTCAGGAGGAAGGCATCTGCCAGCTGCTGGAAGCCATCTTGGAGCAGAATCGATCCATCTGGGCGCTGAGCGGTGTAGCGAAGAGGTCTATTGATGGAATGCCCCACTCTCAAAAGATGTGGCCCTCTACCCTTCTGTTGAGGGTCCATTTGTTTGGCTGGAGGACCCTATTGAGGTGGTTTGCCAGGACATTGAGTTCTCCAGGGAGGTAGGTCATACTCAGCTTCATCCCGTGGGCAATAGCAAACTTCCACAAGGATACAGCACAGAGGATATGATCCCATGCCCCCCTGCTTGTTGATGTAGAACATTGTTACCTGATTGTCTGAATCAGGACAACCTGGTTGGCTAGGTGCATCTGGAATGCCCAGAAGCATTCGCGATGGCTCGCAGCTCTAGAAAGTTTATCTGGTGCAGGCTCTCCTACTCTGACCACAGGCCCTGTGTCCGCAGGCCTTCCAGATCAGTATCCCAGCACAACTTGGACACATCTGTTGTGAGCATCCGGAGGGGATGCAGCGACTGGAAGAGGAGGACCTGGAGCAAATTCTATGGCTCCAGCCACCAGTGAAGGGATTCTGTGAGGAGCACAGTAACTGCCACCCAGTCACAGAAGTGGCACATGACTTACTGCTACTGAGTACTCAGAATCCACTGAGTTTGTTGCATCCAGAGACATGCCAACGGGATCACATGCACCGTGGAGGCCATGTGTCCAAGCATCTGCAGCATCCCCCAGGCCGTTGTGTGACACCACTGATGGATGGCATTGACCAACTCCGTGAGCTGCTGCAGGAGGTCCATCTAAAGGAAGGCTTGGGCCCAAGAGGTATTGAGAAGGGCTTCAATGAATTCCAGCTGCTGAAAAGGTTGGAGGTATGACTTGGGGTAGTTTATTACGAACCCCAGACGCTCAAGCACCTGAATGATCTGGTTGAACAAATGCCAGAATCCGTCCAGCATGGAGCTCTTTATGAGCCAATCATCTAAGAAAGGGAAGACGACCCCCCCCCCAGGGTCCAGAGGTAAGCAGCGACCATCGCCAGGCACTTTGTGAAGACCCTGGGGACCACTGTTCCCTCTAAGCTGTGCACGTGTGCGCGTGCACACACCTCACCGAGCAAGCGCACATACTTTACAACAGAGCGCACAAAAATTACGGTTCTGATTCTGATAGAAAACAACACAGACGTCGTAAAATTTAAAAGTTGTTGTGTATTTATGGTGTTCACAAGTTCTACAATATTTTCTAGTGCAATCAATGTGGTGTATATACTGTATTCTGATGTGTAGTCAAATTTTAAATTATATAACTCCGAGTGTCGTTATGTGGCGCACAAAAATTTAACCTTCCTTCAAAAGCTGCACAGCTGATATTTTATGCGCACACAGCCTACAGAAAATTAGAGGGAACATTGCTGGGGACCAACATCAGTCTGAAGGGAAGTATTCAGTACTGGCATGCTGGCCGCCCAGCACAAAGCGGAGGTACTTTCTGTGAAGAGGATGGATCGGGATGTGTGTGTACGCATCCTTAGGATCCAAACAACATAACCAGTCTTCCTGGAGGAGGTAAGGGAACAATGTTCCCAGAGAGATCATTTTGAACTTTTCCCACACTAAGAAGCGGTTGAGGTTCCTTAGATTCAGGATGAGCTGGAACCTCCCCCATCTTCTTGGGGACTAGGAAATACCGGGTGTAGAAGTCGCACCCAATCTGAGCCAGGGGCACTGGCTTGATGGCCAGTTCAGCCAAAAGGGTGGTGACTTCCTCCTGAAGACCACAATGGTGGAGGTGCAGAGGTTCTCTCCTGGGAAGAAGTGAAGTGATAGCTGAATAAAGTGCAACAGGTACCCGCTCTGGATGATCTGCAGGACCCAGAATCCATGGTGATGAGAGGCCATCTGTGTGCAAAGTGGCTGAGCTATTCCCCCACTTGAGGGACCACACCATCGGGGACTGACGATTGGCTATGCTCCTGAGGAACCAGTCAAAAACCCACTCCAGCTGTGGCTGAGGTGCGGGTTGGGTCTTCTGAGGCTTTGCATGCCTTTGCTAGCGTAGGGCCTGTGCCTTCGGCTGGGAACTCTAAGGGCTTTGGTAGTACCGATGTTTCCACTGGTAAAAGGACTTCTTCCTTTGGTATTTCTTTCTCATTGGGTCAGTCATCTTACATGAGAGCCTGGAGATGGCGACCTGCTCCTTCTCAATCTTGCCTGCCCTCTCTTCCATCGGCTTGCCAAAGAGGTTCTCTCCATGGCAAGACACATCCACCAGTTTGTCCTGGACCCACTGTTCCAGGTCCAAGGACTGAAGCCAAGCCAGGTGGCATGCCCAGATGGCCACTTCTGCCGCCTAGGCAGCTGACTCAAAGGCATCGTATGTGGCATGGACCATATACTTCGAGCAGTCTCCATGGCTGACCAGTGTGCGGAAGAAGTCGAGGCCCTCTGCTGGAATGAGGGAACTGAACTTGATGAGATCCTCTCATGATGTTCCTGAAGAACATATCCATGTAGAGTTGGTAGGAGAGAATGCTGGTGACTAGCATCTGATGGGAGAAGCTAGATTTGAGGAAGGAAGCCTCATGGGGCCCACATGTCCTTCGAAAGAACTGGGTCAAGGAATAAGAGCCAGAGGGAGAAAAGAATGGCCTCCCCAGGTGATACTTCCTTGAGTCCCAGAAATCCTGGTAGCAGGAGTGAGGAAAACATGATGTAGAGGAGGAGAAGGAGGGGCCACACTTCCCAGGATCTTTAGGTCTATCTTCCAGAAAACTACCTTACGATACATGTCAATATCGGTCATGTAAATAGTTCTCTGTACCATAGTTTATTATGTTATTTATAACA
Organism: Ichthyophis bannanicus; assembly: GCA_033557465.1. Classification (NCBI taxonomy): domain Eukaryota; kingdom Metazoa; phylum Chordata; class Amphibia; order Gymnophiona; family Ichthyophiidae; genus Ichthyophis; species Ichthyophis bannanicus. Next base: position 476,875,913 of record CM066036.1, read on the forward strand.
AAACTGTTTGTTCGATGTAAACCGCCCCTGATCGCTGGAAGGGGCGGTATAGAAAAACTGTCAAATAAATAAATAAAATAAAATAAGGAAATTTAAATGCTCCTGGCTCCTTGACCAGCTTCTTCAAGTCCTCCCCAAGCACAAGTTTCCCCATGAAAGGAAGCTTAGATAATCAGGATTTGGACACAGTATTTGCTGCCCAATTACAAAGCCAAAGCCAGCAATGTGCCACCAGAAAATATCTTTGGCCACCAGGCAGAAGAGATCATACATGGCATATGACAAGAAGGTTGTTGCTGACTCCAGAAGCATTAAGGTGTATTTATGTGAGAGCAACTGGATCCAAAAAAACACATGCGGCATAAGTCCCCCTCGCCCCCCAGCAAATCACCATCTGGAGAATAAGGGAGGCGGTCAAAAACTGGCTCTTCGGGAAGGCTTCAACCTTGTGATTCACTTGATCTTTGAGGGCCACATCACCCTGTACTGGGATGATGGTGCATTAAGTGACAGATGCCATCTGGTTTTCAGAAAAGTGGCATATTAAATGCACAAATAAAAACAAACCTGCACATCCACCTGAGGTAAACAAATCCAGTCAGCAAAGTCCTCAGGAGGGAGAGCGTAAAGCCTATTCATGACCCTACCCCATTTCAACGGGACATCATGCGAGTCCCATTTTGTGGGTATCATGCTCTTAAGAACCCCCATGAAAGAAAATGCCGTGGAGGGTTTTCGAACCCCCTGCAAGACGGGAGGCATCTGTGGCTCCTGCTCTACCAATGTAGCAGACAGCCACACGGCAGAGGAAACTTGATCAATTAGTGCTGCTATCTCCTCTTTCCAAAACAAATGGATAAACAGAGCGTGGTTGTCCGACACCAGAGGCTCGCCTTCTTCATATGTGGAGTTACCAGCAGATTTCTTGGAACCCAAGGCAGTGTCCCATGCATAGGAGAGATAATCCAAGTCCTCAGAATTCATCCTCTTCCAGGGTCGCTTCTGTGGAGGCGCCCCTGGAGGGTTCTGCCTGCTCTGTGAAGAAGGGCTTTCCTCTGAGTGACAGGAGAAGGAAAAGGAGGGCCCTGAGCTCACTGGATCTGAATTGCCTTGCCAGAAAGACCATGCTTGTTGAAAAAAGGAAAAGAATTCTGGAGATGATAGGCTGGAGACGTGGAACTCCCCACCATCACTCGTTGTCCTCCTAGTGGAAGGACGACCAGAATGCTGGGATGCTTCAGGTGGGTTGAGCTCAAACAAACGTGTGGAAGAACCACAGCAGGGATGCTGTCTCTCTCTCCAGGTGACCCCGCTGTCACCTACAGAGCTGGAGAAGGAAGGAAGGAGGTCCATGTCCACCAACTGTAAGGGCGATACCTGCAAGGGATGAGCAGTCCTTTCTTGCTCAATCAAAGCGCCCTGCAGACAGCTGCGCTTAGAGTGTGCATAAGAACATAAGATATGCCATACTGAGTCAGACCAAGGTCCATCAAGTCCAGTATCCTGTTTCCAACAGTGGCCAATCTAGGTCATATGTACCTAGCAGTTTCCCCAAAAGACACAGGTTCCACAATGCTTGCACTGGGTCAAGCATTGATATCCTGGGTCCCTTCTTAATAATTTATTTATTTATTTATTTATCTATTTTCTTCTATACCGCCCCTTCCAGCGATCAAGGGCGGTTTACATGAAACATCTTAACAATTGTACACAGTTGTATACATTTACATTGAACAATAGGATTCAACTATTTACATTGAACGGTCAGGTTCAACTATTTACATTGAACAATAAACTTCAACTTTATGATATATTAATAATACAAACAACCGTTAAATTATTTACATTGGATATTTACAGTGGTTGAGTGTTGTGTGTAGGGAATGTGTAGTAAGGTATTGGAATTTATTTCCTTTTATGTCGTATGTCAAGAGTGTGTGGTGTGTAGGACAGATATATATTTTGGAATTTATTTCCTTTTATGACGTAAGTTGGGAGTGTGTGTGGGGGGGGGGGGGACAAACAGGGAGTTAGAGTTAGTTAGTTTTGAATACGGGGGTTTGTGCATGTAAGTCCATGGTTGTTATGGAGGTGTTTTGGGGGAATATGGGATTTCAAAGTGTTCAGTAAATAGGTAAGTTTTTAGTTCTTTCCTGAACTGAGAGAGGTCTTTTATGATGCGAAGGTCTATTGGGAGGTCGTTCCAGAGCGTAGGGGCAGTGAATGTGAATGCTCTGGAGCTATTGGTTTTCTTAATCTTCCTGAAAGCTTTTGGTGTGATAAGGGAGTGGGCTGCGTTTTGTCTGTGTGATCTAGTTTCGGTTGGTGAATGCAGTAGTGTGGATAGGTGTGAGGGGGCTATGTCATTTATGAGTTTAAAGGTTGTTAGGATAATTTTGTATCTGATTCGGCTGTTTATTGGGAGCCAGTGTAATTCTAGCAGTATTGGGGTTACGTGGTCCGTTAGACGAGCTTTAGCAATTACTTTTGCACAGATGTTCTGAGCTCTTTGGAGAAGGTATGTGTTTTTTTGTGGGAGGCCTATTAAGAGACTATTGCAATAGTCGAAGTGGGGGGTGATTAGTGTACTTACTACAGATCTAAAATCTTGTGTTTCGAGGAGTGGCCTTAGGTGCTGAATAGTTTTAAGTTTATAGTAGATGTTTTTTACGGTTTGTTTTATGTGTGGTAGCATGGTAAGTGTGTGATCTATTATTACACCTAAATATTTTACCTCTTTTCTAACAGGTATGGATGTTTTGTTGACTGTGATTGTTTCCGGGAAGGTGTTCTCAGTGGTAGATGACCTTGTTACGAACATTGCTTCCGTTTTTTTGAGGTTGATGCTGAGGTAGTTAGATTCTAACCAGGAGGAGGTCTCAGTCATGCATTCTGATAGTGTGTCATATGAAGGGTTTTTAGTGGTTATGGGGATAGCGAGCATGATGTCGTCAGCATATATAAAGTGGTTAATCCTGTGATTTTTAAATATGTTTGTTATAGGTTGTAGGTACAGGTTAAATAGGAGGGCGGAAAGGGCTGATCCTTGCGGTATTCCTTGGCCTTGGGGGAATGATTCTGATGCCTCTTGGTCAATTTGGACGCGTATTAGTCTATTTGTGATTTAGGACTTGAACCATTCAAGGACAGTCCCGCCTATTCCTAAGCTTTGTAGTCTGTTGATCAGTGTGGGGTGGTTGATGTTGTCGAAGGCAGCAGAGATATCTATGAAAAGAAGTAGGAAGCCTTGGTTGTTGTCATCTGTACCTCTGATGAGGAAATCCATTAGGGTGATTAATAGAGTTTCTACTCCATGGAAGGGGCGGAATCCAAATTGGTGTGTCAAGTGGTTTAAGTTCATCAATGTGTTCTTGTAACTGTATTTGAATTGTTTTTTCTATTATTTTAGCTATAAATGGGATGCTGGCTATGGGTCTGTATGAGTTCGGGTCTTTTGGGTCAAGCTTATTGTTCTTTATTATTGGTCTAAGTGTTGAGAGTTTTAAGGCATCAGGCATTATGCCTTGTGAAAGGGATTGGTTCACTATGTGTTGTAAATTTTCCGCCAGTTCATCCTTTGCACATTTAATCCATGATACAGGGCATGGGTCAAGTGGGGAGGTTGTTGTGTTGATCATTGTTATGATTCTAAGGAGTTGTTTTCAATCTATCATGTGGAATAATGGTTTATGGACCTTTCCTCCAGGAACTTGTCCAAACCTTTTTTAAACCCAGCTACACTAACAGCCTTTACTACATCCTCCGGTAACAAATTCCAGAGTTTGATTACATGTTGAGTGAAAAAATATTTTCTTTTATTAGTCTTAAATAGTTTATCCTGTAGCTTCATTGCATGTCCCCTAGTCTTTCTATATTCTGATGATGTAAACAATCGATCTACGTTTACCTGTTCCACTCCATTCATTAATTTATAGACTTCTATAATATCTCCCCTCAGCCATCTCTTTTCCAGGTTAAAGAGCCCTAACCTTTTTAGCCTTTCTTCATAGGCGTATCCTTCCATCCCCTTTACCATTTTGGTGGCTCTTCTCTGAACCTTTTCTAATATCGCTATATTCTTTTTAAGATACGGTGACCAGAATTGCACACAATATTCAAGGTGCGGTCTCACCATGGAACGATATAGAGGCATTATAATATCTTTTGTTTTATTTTCCATTCCTTTCCTTATGATACCTAGCATTCTATTTGCTCTCTTGGCCACCACTGCACACTGGGCCGAGAGTTTTAACATGGTATCCACAATGACGCCTAAATCTTTTTCCTGGGTGGTGGTTCCTAATGTGGAACCTTGCATCATGTAACCATAGTTTGGGTTGTTCTTCCCTAGGTGCATAACTTTGCACTTGTCCACATTAAATTTCATCTGCCATTTTGATGCCCAGTCTTCCAATTTACCAAGATCCTCTTGCAATTTTCCACAATCCTCCTGGGTTTTAACAACTTTAAATAGTTTTGTGTCATCTGCAAATTTGATAACCTCACTCGTTATTCCACTTTCCAGGTCATTTATGAATATGTCAAAAAGCAGCGGACCCAGCACAGATCCCTGGGGTACACCACTATTCACCTTTCTCCATTGGGAAAATTGGCCATTTAGGCCAACCCTCTGCTTTCTGTCTTTTAACCAGTTCCTGATCCACAGTAGTACACTGCATCCTATCCCATGATTCTTTAGTTTTGCCAAAAGTCTCTGATGAGGGACCTTGTCAAAGGCTTTCTGAAAGTCCAGATACACTATATCAACCGACTCACCTTTGTCTACCTGTTTATTCACACCTTCAAGAAAACATAACAGATTAGTAAGACAAGATCTTCCTTGTCTAAAGCCGTGTCAGCTGTCTCCCATTAGGCCATGACTATCTACATGCTGAGTAATTTTATTCTTTATCATGGTTTCTACCATTTTTCCCGGTACTGACATCAGGCTCACCGGTCTGTAGTTTCCCGGATCACCCCTGGAACCCTTTTTTTTAATGTAATAAATTTTATTGAGCAGAATCAGATAACGTACATTTCAAAACAACAATCCCGAACAATGAGGTACGACATCCCCCCGTTCTAATACCGTCATCAACCATCCAATGAGGAACAGGACAGGATATCGACCACAATGAATCAAACAATACAAGTAATACAAGTAACAAAACAGAACTGAGCAATCCTAGAACAAATGTGTGCAATGGACTCTACTCAATTATCCCCCCTCCCCTCTTCTGACCCATCTACCCCGAAAAGTAGGGAAGAAGCAAAGAGGAGGAGTGGCCTAGTGGTTGGGGCAAGGTATTTCAGGCCGGAAGGTCGGGGGTTCAAATCCCACTAGAGGACAGCAACCTTGGGCCGGAAGGTGCTCCTTGTGGTCTTGGGCAAGCCACTTAACCCTCCATAGCCCATGTTCCCTGTAAAATAGTTATCTCCAAGTTATAATGTCCTGTTCAATGTAATTTCAGTTCAATGTCCTGTTCAATGTAAACCGCACTGATGCAGAATAGCGCGGTATATAAGAGTAAATAAATAAAGAGGAAGAGAAGAGAAAGAGAAAAGTGGCAGACCCTAGGTAGCAAACTTTCTAGTAACAAACAAACAAAAAAAACATTCTAGTAGAGGACGATCATCCTACCAATGACCAGCCCGGGATCGTCAACCCTCACGAGGCTTCCTGAAACACTAAGCTCCAAAGGTCCTCTTCCCCAAAGGACCGTCCTCTAACCGTAGCAGTAATCTTCTCTAACCGATAGATTTCCCAACATTTAGAATGCCATTCTGTAAGAGATGGCGCCCTACTACGCTTCCAGAAATGAGCAATCACTGATCTGGCCGCAAGCAGGAGCGACTGGACCAGATGCTGAAGAGGATTCCTAAAAGTGGATTCAGGAAAACCCCCTAATACACACGACTCCATATCAAAGGGGAGGGTAACCTGCAACCTCTCATTAACGTATCCCACCACCATCCTCCAATAACGTTGGATGTGAGAGTAATGCCACCACATATGATCAAAAGACCCTCGACGTCCACATAGTCGCCAACAAAGCGGATCATCAGCTCTTCTCCAATGGAAAAGATCTACCAGCGTTATGGATAGATGATAAAGTATCCGAAGTTGTGTGTGGATCAACCCCAATGATAAAGAACAGGAATGTGAATATGAATAAACTTCGAGCCAAAACTCCTGATCCTTCCCCGGTAAAGTCGCCTCCCATCTTTGATGAGGATGTTTTAGAGCAGGAAGAACAGGTAAGTCAGCCGCCAAATGTCGATACAGCCAAGCCACGAAAGCGGTGAGTTTCTCGGAGACAAAAAGGTCTTGCTCCCAACACCGAGGTCTCCGGGACACGTCAACTACCGAGAACTGGGTCCGCAAGCAATGGGATATTTGCAAAGCTTGGAACGAAGAAAGTTGGAGACCCAGAGTCTCCTCGAGCCTCTCCTTAGAGGCTGGGCACGCGTTCACATATGAGGAGGAAAGTTTTGTCCTTAAAAGTTCTGAGTGTATTTCCTTATGCATGATTTGCAGAAACCCCAAGGCCCCCAAAATGGTAAAGGGCGAAGAGGAAGCAGATAACCCCATCTGTTTACATAATCTCCTCCACGCCGTCCAACAGGGTCCGACAAACACATGCGCGCTGTCAGACGGCTGCCTGGGTGAGAATGTTCACAGTCTTGGCAAGTGCATATATCAATATGATTGGCAAGGGATTGTGGGCAATGCAGTCCATTCACACCAGACACAGCTGCTCACAATAATTAGTTGTGCTGAGATTCCATTGCTGTTAAGAGTTCCTCTCTATATAGCCTGGCCAGTATGTAGTCCAGTTCCTATGTCCAGCCTTCCAATCCAGATCCCTGGACACTGGATCTCTCTTCACATACCTTCTGGCACGGGTCTTAGGGTCCCTTCCACGTGCAGCCGTCTCCCTCACAGGTACCGTCTGGAGATTCCTAGCTCTGCAGCACCATTCCTCTGGCTTTCCCCAGTCCAATGGTGTATGCTGGCCCTTGGAATGCCTCCCAGTATACGTACTGCTATGAACTCCTTTAGACCTCCCAAAGGCTTTTCTCTTCTTTCTTCCAAAGGGTTTCTTGCCCTCTCTGTCCGTCCGGTTTGGCTTCTGCTTCTGATGATCCTCCAGATGAAACTGAGGATAATTCTGAGGATGAGGATATCCAAGTTGATCATGAAGATGAAGAAGATTCTCTGTAGAATAAACTCTACCTTTATTCTGCTTAGATGAGTGCTCCACCCTAGCACAGCGCAGCTGTGCTGAATCAGGCCCTGCCCATTGAGATGAGTGCTTAGGGATTACCTCATAGCCCTCTTGATTGAACACACGTTTCCCCATTTCAGCTCCTCTAATGGCTGTTGGAAACCTGGTGCATTCTGGGACTGGTAGTCTTTTATGGGAAAATTCTGTTTTCTTATTTCTACCAGAACTGACATGTTGCTTGTTCAGAGTCACTTCACCTTTTCTATAGCTCCTTCCTGAGCTATGATAAGCTTCCTTATCACAGCGCGCACCTGAGTTATCTCTTGGGGATCACTAAGGAAAGGTATAGCCACCAGCGGGATCGGGCGCATCCAGTCCTCCTCTAACAAAATCCATTCAGCCCCCGGATGTATTCTCCACAACAGTAACGATCTCAGACAAATACAAGAGTAATATAACTCCAGATCGGAGAGGCCCAACCCTCCAGAACCTTTAGGGGTCGTGAGTATTCTCCAGCTAAGCAAGGAACACTTCCCCAACCACAGAAACCGCGATATAGCCTGCCGAAGGGACCTAAAAAATGTACTCGGGAGAGAAATAGGCAGTTGCATGAACAGGAAAAGCAATTTTGGTAAGACCAACATCTTATAAGTATTGATATGGCCTAAACAAGAAACTGAATATAGACTCCACCTGTCCATATCAACCTTGACCGATTTCAAAAGAGGGAGATAATTTAAGCTATACAACCGCGACAGATCTCGATTAATTACAATGCCCAAATACCGAAAATGATCCACCACCGGGAAATTCTCATCGATAAGGAAAGTTTCAGTGGAAGAACGGGACAAACTAAGTAAAGTGGACTTCTTTTTGTTGATAGTAAATCCAGACACCAGAGAGAAGCGTTCTAAAATGTTTAGTACAATGGGTAAAGATCTGGAGGGCTCACTCAAGTAAATCAGTGTGTCATCCGCATATAAAGAAATAGCGTGCCATTCCGAGCCCAGATGGATACCTATGTCCTCTGCCCGCAACCTAATATGAGCAGCTAAGGGCTCCATGGTGAGGGCAAACAATAACGGAGAAAGGGGGCATCCTTGACTGGTGCCTCTACCTAGGCAAAAGGTTGGCGAACCGACCCCACTGACAGACACCACTGCCTGGGGGTTCGTATATAACGAAGCAATCCATGTACAAAAAGCGGTCCCAAAGCCGAATTCCTGGAGGACTTGCAGGAGGTAGGGCCATTCTAGTTTGTCAAAGGCTTTTTCCGCATCAAGCGACAGAATGTTAAACGATCCTGCTTTACACTTTATTCCCTGTAGGACATTGAGTAGTCGACGCACATTCTCAAACCCATATCTGTGTTTTATGAAAACAGTTTGGTTCGGATGAACGATATCTGGGATTAACGTGGCCAGGCGGTTAGCTAAAATCATGATGAATATTTTGTAATCTAAGTTTAGCAAAGATATCGGGCAATAGTTAGAACACTGCAAAGCGTCTTTGCCACCTTTAGGGATCACAACAATATTCGCATGATAAAATGATTCTGGAAGCATTTTTTTGGAAAGAATTTCGTTAAAGACTGTCAGTAGGATTGGTGCGAACAAATCCAGGAAAACCTTATATAGTTCGGCCGGTAAGAAGTCTGGTCCTGCCGCCTTAGCAAATTTGAGGTTCTTCATCACTCGTTGAACTTCCGACAGTGTAAACGGGCGGTCTAATTGTTCCTTCCCATCCACAGACAGCTGAGGGAGAGAAGCCTCCTTCAACCACTCCAAAATGTCAGTGAGGGTCGCCGACGACTCACTAGCATATAGACGCTCATAAAATGTAGCACAGATGGACGCTATATCACGAGATGTGTATAAAAGCTGACCCTGCAGGGATTTAATAGCATCAACCCTATGACGTTGCCACTGCCGCTTTAATTGCCACATCAACAGCTTGCCAGCTTTATTTCCCTGCTCATAATAACGTTGCTTGGTGCGCAAGAAAAGCGAGGCCACTTGATCAGTTTCCAGCGCTGCTAATTCCCCCCTACGTCGTGTCAGCAAATTCCAAACCTTCCCTCCTCCCCCTACCTGTGTTTCCATTCCAGCTCTAAAATCTCTTTCCGTAAATCCTCCTGTCGGACTATTAAACGTTTCCTAAAGGTACTCGACAGGGAAATGAGATGACCCCGTAGAACCGCCTTCCCCGCATCCCATAAGAGAGCTCTAGATATCTCCGAGGAATCATTAAATTTCAAATACTCCTTCCAACACTTATGAACTTCAGAGGCAAACTCCAGGTTGAGTAAGAGCCTTCGTGGCAAGGACCACCGCTGAGCTGAAGTATCAGCCACCCCCAAGGCGAGACCAATAGAAATGATTGCATGATCAGATGGACCCATGGTCCCAATAGTGGCTTGATTCAGCCATGGAATCCCTGATCTTGACAAAAACCACATATCTATCCGAGAATGACTCCGGTGGGCCTGAGAATAGAAAGTATAGAGTAGTTACTCACCTGTAACAGGTGTTCTCCAGGAGCAGCAGGAATCAGTCCTCACTTATGGGTGACGTCGGCGCCGACGGAGCCCTCGCGGAGCAATTTTCCCCAGCTTTCAAAGAAAGCCTTTGGGAATTGCAGCGCACATGCGCGGTCCCCTTCCCGCCCAGGGATGCCATCTTGCTCAGTCTGATGACATAGCGGAAAGACAGCAAAAAAGTTAGCAAAGCTATGCAATAAAAATGACTGCAACTCCAAGGGGAGGAGGGAGGGTAGTGAGGACTGATTCCTGCTGCTCCTGGAGAACACCTGTTACAGGTGAGTAACTACTCTTTCTCCAGGACCAAGCAGGAAGTCAGTCCTCACTTATGGGACTCCCAAGCTTAAGGCTACCGGAGACCTCAAGCCTAAAGAGCTCCCCCAAGCTCAACAGTACAGAGGGAGGAATCTTCTCTGAATACGAATCCGGCCAGTAGCCCAACACCAGGGCCGGAGGGTAGGAGTTGCCTAAACCTCAAAGAGATTGTGGAGGACTGCCTGACCGAAAGCACTGTCCCTGCGGGACTCCCTCTCCAGGCAGTAATGAGCCGCAAAGGTCTGGCTTGTAGACCAAGTAGCAGCCCGGCAGATGTCTGCCAATGGAACAGAGCGAATATGAGCCACGGACGCAGCCTTTGCCCGGACACGATGAGCCGTGACGCGACTCTCCAAGGAGAGGCCAGCTGCCCCGTAAGCCCAGGCGATACAGTGGGCCACCCAGATGGACAGGGTACGTTTAGAGACAGGTACCCCCAACCGATTGGGGTCAAAAGATACGAAAAGCTGGACAGCTTTTCTATGCTCTCGTGTACGATCAAGGTAGAAGGACAAGGCTCTTCGACAGTCCAGGGTATGCAGAACAGACTCAGCTCGGCTGGTATGCGGCCTGGGAAAGAAGGCCGGAAGAACCACCTCCTGGTTGATGTGAAAGTGGGAGACCACCTTTGGAAGAAACTTAGGGTGGGTCCTCAGGACTACCCTATTCCTGTAGAACCTAGTGTACGGGGGGCTCCGACACTAGGGCTTGTAGCTCACTTACGCGCCTCGCGGAAGTAAGGGCTACCAAGAAGAGAGTTTTCCAGGAGAGGAAACGAAGAGGGCAGGTAGCCATGGGTTCAAAAGGCGGACAGGTAAGCCTTTGCAGAACCACATTGAGGTCCCAGTCAGGGGCTGGAGGGCGCAGCGGAGGTTTGAGCAGAAGGAGGCCTCTAAGAAAACGCGCCACCAAGGGGTGCGAGGAGAGAGGCTGGCCTTCCACCGGTGAATGGTGCGCGGAGAGAGCACTTAGGTGGACTCTGACAGAGTTGTATTTGAGGCCTAGATCGGAGAGGTGAAGCAAATACTGCAGTACCACCGATACTAAACAGGCAAAGGGGTCCTCAGATCGCTGAGCACACCAGACCGAGAAGCGACGCCATTTGAGGGCGTAAGACTTCCGGGTGGAAGGACGCCGAGACGCTAGGACGACGGCTTCCACCTCCGAGGGTAGCAGAAGCGGAGCTAGGACTACCCTTTCAGCAGCCAGGCCATCAAGTGCAGGGCCCGGAGGTTGGGGTGCAGAAGAGTACCCTGATCCTGGGTCAGGAGATCGGGCCGAAACCCCAGAGGAAGAGGGGTGTCCACTGCTAGCTGTAGAAGCAGAGGGAACCACGGTTGTCTCGGCCACCGTGGCGCTACCAGGATCACGGAGGCCCTGTCCTGGACAACTTTGAACAATGTCCGGGACACAAGTGGTGTGGGAGGGAAGGCATACAGCAGACCCCTGGACCACGAGATAAGGAAAGCATCCGGCGCTACTCTGAGCGGATGCGGGTGCCGGGAGCAGAACCTGGGAAGCTGCCGGTTCAGGGGACTGGCAAAGAGATCCACGGTGGGAGAGCCCCACCGGCGGAAGAGCTGTTGGACCACTGCGGGGTTCAACCTCCATTCGTGCGGCTGCAGAATCCGGCTCAGTTTGTCCGCCAGGCAATTGTCCTGCCCTGGCAGGTAAACCGCCTTGAGGAGGATGTCGTGACTGACTGCCCAGGAGCACAGTCTCCGAGCCTCCTGGCATAGAAGGAGGGAGCCCGTGCCTCCCTGTTTGTTCACGTAGAACATTGCAACCTGATTGTCCGTCTGCACCAGTACGGACTGACAAACCGTGAGGTGAGAGAAGGCCCGCAGAGCTAGGCGGATCGCCCGGAGCTCCAGGAAGTTTATCTGCTGGGCGGCCTCCCAAGGTGTCCAGAGGCCTTGAGTGCATGTCCCTTGACAATGCGCCCCCCATCCCAGGAGAGAGGCATCTGTCGTGAGCACCCGGGACGGTGGGGGAAACTGAAAGGTCATACCGAGCACCAGGTTGGGCAGGTGAAGCCACCATTGCAGGGAGGAGACCAGACGGTCGGAAATCTGTATCAGGTCCGACAGCCTCCCTGTGGTCTGATGCCATTGAGTGCGAAGGCTCCACTGAGCAGGTCTCATATGTAGATGGGCATTCGGGGTGACATGGACCGTGGAGGCCATGTGTCCGAGCAGCTGCAGGAACTGTCTGGCAGGGACCGGCGACATGCTGTTGAACCTGCCAGCTAGGGCTATGAGCCTGTTGGCCCGTTCCAGAGGCAAGAAGGCACGAGCCTGCAAGGTGTCCAGCCGTGCCCCTATGAACTCGAGATCCTGAGAGGGGAGCAAAGCGGACTTTTCGAAGTTTATGACGAAGCCCAAGTGCTGAAGCAGAGCCACTGTGCGTTGAGTGGCCCGAGTAACCTCTGGAGCCGACGACGCCCGGATGAGCCAGTCGTCCAGGTATGGAAAGACGAAGAGGCCTTGAAGCCTCAGGAAGGCTGCCACCACTGCCAGGCACTTCATGAACACCCTGGGAGCGGAGGACAGTCCAAAGGGCAGTACGCGGTACTGATAATGATTCCCTGCCACCACAAATCTTAGATATTGCCGGTGGTCCGGATGAATAAGGATGTGTGTATAAGCATCCTTTAGATCCAAGGAGCATAGCCAATCTCCCTGCTGGAGGTAGGGCAGTAGGGTTCCAAGGGTAAGCATCTTGAACTTTTCCCGCTGCAGGAACTTGTTGAGGTTGCGTAGGTCCAGAATGGGTCTGAGGCCTCCTGTTCTCTTTGGAATCAGGAAGTATCTCGAGTAAAACCCGTGACCCCACAGGTGTTGGGGCACTGGCTCCACAGCCTGTTCTTGAAGCAGCCCTTGCAGCTCCTGAAGGAGTAAGTCCCTGTGCAGAGGGGGTCTGGGAGGCTCCCCTGGAAAGTAGGGGGGAGGCACCTGGTGGAAATGTAGGAGATAGCCCCTTCGAACCACCTGCAGCACCCAGGAATCGGATGTTATGGCTGACCACCTGTGGGCAAAGTGGGTCAGCTGGCCCCCCATGCTGGGCGAAGGCCCTTGAGGGGGAGAGGCTATGCGGGCATAGTCAAAAACCCCCACGCTGCTGGGCCGGGGCCTGCGTAGTGGGCTTGGGGGCTTTCTGCCTCCGGGATCCGTTACCCTGCCCCTTAGGCTGCTACCCCTGACGGGGGGTTGCTGAGGCCTGATATTGTGGGTGGTGTTGCTTATAAGCAAACACCTTCCTCGGGTAAAAAGGCTTTTCCCCCGAGCCCTTCTACTTCTGCGAAGGGGCAGAGGTCTTTCTGGAAAGGCGAGTCCTGGTGAGGGTCTCCGACTCGAGCTCCGCCACCTTTTCGGCCATGGGTTTGCCGAAGAGGTTTTCACCTCTGCAAGGAACATCGACCAACTTGTCCTGCACCCACGGCTCGAGGTCGGACGACTGAAGCCACGCCTGGCGGCGAGCCCCGATGCCGGCTCTGGCCACCCGAGCCGATGCTGCGAAGCCATCGTAGGCCGCTCGAGAAATGAACTTAGAACACTCTCGAATCCCTGTGGACAAGGCCTGGAACCGCTGCAAAGGTTCCTCGGAGAGACCGGCCGAGAACTCCGCAATTTCTTTCGCCAGGTCTCGAAGATACATGCCCATATACAGCTGATATGTCTGGACTCGACAAGCAAGCATAGAGCTCTGGAAGCACTTTCTACCGAGGGCATCCAGGTTCCGGGCCTCCTTACCCGGAGGCACCGAGGAGTGCATCTTTTGACTCTTAAGCCGATGCATGGCCGATTCCACCACCATAGAATGGTGTGGTAGTTGCGCCTTCTGGAACCCGGGGCTCTTGCGGACTCGATACATGGAATCGACCCGCTTGCTTAACACCGGCGTCGAGGCCGGGCTCTCCCACATGTGGAAGAGAAGTCGCTCCAGCATCGGGGGAACCGGTACAGTAAAGGCCTCCTTCGGGGGGGAGTCATATTGAAGGGCCTCGAGCTCTTCGGCTCGAGGTTCCTCCTCTGGATCCGCGGGGAAGGCCAAAGCCCTGGCCATATCCCTCACGAAATCTGAGAACCGGGTATCCTCCGGGGGGGACCGCCTCCGAGGCTCCGACTCGGGCGAGTCGGAGGGGACGCACCGAGTCTGAAACGAACCGGGTGACTCGTCCTCCTCCGTGTCCCAGCCCGATTCCACCGAGGAGGAATCAAGCTCCGTGTGGGCGGGGGCCGGAGACCTCCGCCCCGACGCCGAGGCCGGCGTCGAGGACCTCAGTCCTGAACGGGAAGCCGAGGGAAACCTAGGTCAAGGATCGACTCGAGCTCGTATGGACTCGAGGATCGACTCGGCCTCCGGGGTCGACTTGGGCGTCGACGTCCCGGTGGTCGGGGCAGATGCACTGGCGAGGCCGGTGATCAATGCCCGCTGCTGGTCCATGAAGGCAGCGATACTGCGCTCCAAGGTCGTCAGTCTGAGACCAAGCTCAGAAGACCCAGCAGCCGCCGACTCGGGCCCCGACGGCGTCGGGTCCGACGTCAGTTCTCCTGGGGGAGAGTCCAGGAGGACTATAGCACTCACGTGTCCAGACAACTCCATCTCAAGACGAGGAAGCTTCACCGGCCTCTCCGAGGACCCGGGGCGTCCGACGGGGCTGAGCGACCTGGCCCTCGAGGGACCAGGCGGGTCCTCCGACACCACCTTCGCGGGCCTCTTCTCCCGGCGGTGCTCCCGGCCGGGGGACCCTCGCTCAGAAGAACTCCGACGATGCTCGGAGCCGGAGCCACGAGACGTCGAGGCCTCTGATGAGGTCCGGGCCCGACGGGACGCGGAGTCAGAGAAGATTCTATCCCTTTGCGACTGCCGACTCCTTAGCGCCTTCGAGGACATCTTGCTCCACGGACCGCAACTCATAGGGTTATGTCAGTGAGAGACATGAGTTTGACACAACGATCACACTTTTTAAACCCGCTGGCAGCCATCGGGGGAAAAAGGGCCCCTGCAAGGTCGAAAGACCGCGCTGCCAGGGAAAAAGGAGAAACAGGCGGGAACGCCAGTTGGAGAGAAAAAAAGAAAATAAAAACTGTGAACGGGCCCCTTATGCGAGGCCCGGCGGGAAGAGGACACACGAACCGAGAAAATAACAGAATAAACTAAAGAAATCAACTTTTTCAGCGGCGACAACAAACTACGTCTGTAGGGCTCCGCGGAAAAAAGGAGACTGAGCAAGATGGCATCCCTGGGCAGGAAGGGGACCGCGCATGCGCGCTGCAATTCCCAAAGGCTTTCTGCGAAAGCTGGGGAAAATTGCTCCGCGAGGGCTCCGTCGGCGCCGACGTCACCCATAAGTGAGGACTGACTTCCTGCTTGGTCCTGGAGAAAATCCCTTTCCAGAGTGTGTAGGTGCCTCCATGCATCACATAAATCAAATTGCGAAACCCACTCCAGCAGTAACGTCCCCAAAGCGTTTCCAAGAGTTCGACTCCCCGAGCGATCGAACTCCGAACTGACACAATTGAAATCCCTTACTATGATCAGAGGCCCTTGACTAAATTTCTGAATTGCCTTTGAAAGATTGATCAATGAACTGCCCACTACTGCTGTTGGGAGATACACATTGACAAGAGTTAACGTGATCCTTTGGATGGAACCCACTAGATCAAAAAACGGCCCTTCGGGTCCGCAACTTTATCAATCAGCTGAAAGGAACACGTAGAGGAAAACAGAATAGCGACCCCCCGTTTCCTGATTGAAAAGTTAGCCAGGTGTATTTGTGGGAACCTACTTTTGGCAGAATCAAAGTGATCATGCCTAGACAGGTAAGTTTCTTGAAGAAAGATTATCTCAGCTTTCTCTCTACATAGCTGCTCCAACACTCTCCGTTGTTTGCACGGGTTATTTAATCCATGCACATTCCAAGAAATAGCCTTAACCATTCCCGATTCTGGAGAAAAGCCGCTTGTAAACTTTCAGTCTTAGCAAAATCTCTGTCCCTCCTCTCCCCAGTCCTTGAACAGCAATCGTTCTTCCCCAAAAAACTCTAACAAAACTTCCCTCACTTTGTGTTTGGAAATAAAGTGTGGTACGAGTACTCATTAAAGACTGACTGATGCTCTGGTCAGAAGAGCCCCCCCCCCCGTCCCTCCCTACCCTCCCTCACCTCCCTCCTCCTCTCTCTCATCCCTGCCCCCCCCCCCCCACATTCCTATGTGTGCAGGAAGTAGACCAATCAGGTAAACAGCACAATACTGGTGACACTCCCAGTGTCCCCAGTGAAGGCATTGGTAATAAGTATGTGACCTATAACCACCACACCTAAACCCCACCTGCATTCTGGCAATTTGTAAAAAGAAAAAACCCCTTAAAATGTATTCCTATTACATAATGCGATTCTGAGTCTAAATTCTTCCCAGCCTCCTACCTCTCCCCACTGTTCCTCCTCCACCACCAGCCCCCTCCCCCATCCTATCCTTTCCCTCCTACTCCCTCAATATGACTTCTATGCCTGAAGTGAAACCATGAGGATCAGCCTAATCAACATCAGAAGGGGAAAAGTGGAATGCAAACACCCCCAGACACAAATCCCCACCAGACAATTAACAATCACAATAAGATCAGGTAGGAGCAGAAGTGTCCATCTCCTTCTGTAGGTTAGGGTCGGTATCTGAATTAGATGACTGTCGTGATTGTGGAACCTTGCGCCTCTTAGGTAAAGACATCTCCCACTCTCCATTCTTGCTTCTCTGCCGAGTTGGATGTTCTCCATGTTGCATCAGATCTAGGAACTCCATCGCTGCCGACAGATCCATAATTTTTTGAGGACAGTTGCTCCAATCAAACAGCAAAGCAAAGGGAAAGCCCCATCTATAGGAAATTGCCTGTTTCTGTAGCACCTGAGTTAAGGGCTTAAAGCTCCATCGTCGCTCTAGGGTATATTGGGAAAGATCTTGATATATTTGAAGCTCTTGACCTTTAAAGACCACCGAGTGTTTACCCCTGAGACTTCTCATTAATGTCACTTTGTCTTCAAAAAAGCTGAAACAAATTATAACCGCCCGAGGTTGTGTGTGGGAAGCCCTCTGGGCCCCAAGAGAGCGATGCATCCTTTCGAGCCTCACCAGTTTCTGAGCATTTGGCACACAGAAGGCATAAAATTCTTAGACTGGAGCCGCAGTGTCCTCTGAGCCTCCCAGCTGTTCTGGAAGGCCAAATATTCTTATTTCATTGCACCTTTGCCTATTCTCAAGTTTGTCTTGTCTTTCCTTTAAATCTCTCGTAAGTTGATCTACTTTTAAAATTTTAGTCTGGAGGGCCACGGATGAGTCCATTTGTTCCCCTATACTTATCTCGGTCTGCGTCACTCTGTCATCCAGTGATTTTAAATCATCTCAGATATCACTCACCGCTTTGGTAAAGTCCTGGCGGAAGAGCTTGAGCTCCTGTAAGATTTCCAGAAAGTCAGATTTTGTAACCGGAACTTGCTGACCGGAGGTATTGCCTTTAGAGGCAGACATACCCTCTGCAGAATGTGAGGATTGTAAATTGAGAAAGTCCGATGATCTAGCGAACTTGGAGAGGGAAGATGCGTAAGATTTTGCAGTGGTCATTTTCGTCAGACAGCTACTGGTTCTTCGTCCAAGGCGCACGGAAGCCCTAAGCTCACCACCTTAATCGGAGAAGACTGCCTCACCTCTGCCCGAAGCCGTCAAAGCTTCACCGTCACCTAAGAGCTGCAGTGGCCAGAGCAGCCGCCCTTGTTCAGCAATTTCAATGAGACTGTCTTTAAGTCACTCCCGGAGGGAGCGTGGAACATCAATATGGGGGCTAAGTTCGTTGAACCATCTCAAGTTAGGGATATATGTACGGAACTGACTCCCAAACCAGCTTCCAGTGGTCCTAGGTATCTTCACCCTCAGAGATCCTAGAGGGACGTCAACACAGAACTATCCTCAGCTCCTCAAGTGGCGGTGAAGAGTCCTCTCACTGACTCTCCTTGTGGGGCTCAGGGTGATGAAAAAGTGAAGTTGACCAAGAAAATGGCATATGTGAGAATATACTGCTTTTGATCTGCTATACTGACAACCGACACAAGAGGGCGATCCCGGCTACAACATCAGTAATACCAATAGAAGAAAAGCATTCACTGCTATGGACAACCTTCACGAACCTGTCAGACACAAGCAGCAGCTTTTAGTGGCAGAGGAAGCAAGTTTTGAAGCTCCGAAGATCTCTCTGAGTCTTGACGCGAAAAATCGGGGTTTCTTTTTACTCCGGCAGCACTGGGATAATCAGCGGAGCTCCTTTAAATTGCGACGGCCATTTTGTTTTGTTTTGTTTTTTTAAAACATGCGTTCCAGCGATGCGTTGCACGGAGCGGCGGCCATTTTGAAAGGAGAGACAGCATCAAGGTACAGACCTCAGCAGGATCGCGGTTGTCGTCAGCACCAGTGTGGTTCCAGGAAGCACACAGAAACAACTTTCCTGCTACTACATAGATCCCCTTCTGCGTTCCAATGTGGTTCTCCCAGGTACGTCTGTAATAGCGACGGCTCTACTTTATGGATGCTAACAGAAACGCTAGGAGCAAGCCTCAGGGAACATTGGGAACCTCGATAATACGCTGTACTGACAGCTCACACATAGCGGCAGGAACCGCTTTGAAATCTGAATCCCAGGTCGCGGTTTCAAAGGTTGCCGTACTCACAGTTGTAATAGGTCTGCAGACCGGTTAGTTAGTGATGTAAAACACTGGAAATGAACAATCTCTCCATTATCCTCAGGGCAATGAGCAAGCAGCCGCACAACAACTGGCATTCAGCCCGCAGTAATGATAATCATGGGCTAAGGGTTCCTCCGGCAGGTACACAAAAGGCAAGCAGGTTTCTTGAGCGATCTGGTAGGAAGCTGGAATATCTGATTATAACATCTTATTTGATTAGCTTAGCGCTAGTAAGAGGAGCATTTGCACGCCAGAACTGCATTTCTATAACGCAAAATCCAGGTAGTTGGGGGGAAGAAGTGAGGAGCCTTAGGGAATCGTGGCCATCTTGATTGGGCTCATGAGCGCCCCCCCCCCCCTCAGAACCCTTTTTAAAAATTGGTGTTACATTGGCGATCCTCCAATCTTCAGGTATTAGAGATGATTTTAATGATAGTTCACAGATTACTAATAGCAGGTCTGCAATCTCATATTTCAGTTCTTTCAACACCCTTGGATGTTCTTTCAACACCCTTGGATGTATACCATCCAGCCCAGGTGATTTGCTACTCTTCAGTTTATCTAATAGTTGTAATACATCTTCCCGATGTATCGATATTTCCTTCAATTCTTCCACACCTTTAAATACCACTTCAGTCATGGGTAACATCCCTACATCTTCCTCAGTAAAGACCGAAGCAAAGAATTCATTCAGTCTCTCCGCTATCGCCTTGTCGCCTCTTAGTGCCCCTTTAACCCCTCTATCATCTAATGGACCAACTGACTCTCACAGGTTTTTTGCTACTAATGTACTTGAAAAAGTCTTTATTTCACATTTTTGCTTCTGCAACAAGCTTCTTCTCAAATTCTCCTTTGCCTGCCTTATCAATGCCTTGCATTTGACTTGCCAGTGCTTGTGCTGTTTCCAGATTTCGTCGTTTGGCTCTTTTTTCCACTGCACATCAGTAACGTGGAACTACCAAGCGTTGTGGAGGTAATGCTCAAATAGCGCATGCTCACGTTGTACATTAAAAGCACACAGATACCACGCATAAAAACATGTGCAGCAAGGAATGCAGGTTAAGGCACAGCCTGGCACCAGTAGCGCATCACAGCAGCACAAGCTTGAGGCGGGAGCCGGTAAGAGAAAAAAAATGCGATTAACCAATGGTTCTGTTCCAGGATCTGATAATCAACCCTTTAAGCAGAGGAGGTTGGGATCTCCGCAGACAACCTTAAACAAGCACATAAGCATAGATCTGGTACAAAAAACAGGAACTTTAATCTGGTACAGATCTCCTAGGAGCACAAAGCAGCAACAGTTCTGGGCTCAGTGTTACACCCCCTGCAACCACCTACCTCTTGAAATCTCCATCAAATCTTTGGGAGAGAGCCAAGGGAGGAGGCAGCTGTGCTATGCTCAGGGTCTTGATTCAACAATTCTGGATGTTCAACTGGCCCTAAACAGGATAAGGATGAGATGCTGAATCAATACTCCTCCTCCTCCTTTAGCAAACCCAGGAGGGCACCAGTTTTAAGGGTGACTAAAAGGGAGTCTTCCAAATTGAGCTCAAGTGAAGAAATTGCCTCTAAAAGTGGTAACTCACAAACTAAATCAAAATTTTACTCATAGTTTATATAGAGCTGCTCAGATGCATGCACACTGTACAGGATGGAGACAGAAAAGTACTTGGGAAGTATGTTCCTAACTGCCTCAGATATGGTTGCAGGATGAGGTCATAAGAAACCTCTAGATTTTTTTCACTGTCTCCACCTCTGCTAGTAGAGGGACACAACCCACAACTGGCCTATCAGGATGATATGTAATTGCTGGTATTTTTCCACTTTCCGCCATTCTCCACTTTAAATTTAAGGGCACGAAGATACCAGAAGCCAGCCTACAGCCATCCGATCAGCCACAGCAGAAGGGAGCAGGCAGGTGAGCTCCTTCCTGCTCCCCATTGCCGGGACTATCAGATGCTGTTCTCCATTTTAAATTTAAGGGTGCAAAGGCAGGCCCGCGCCTGAAGGTCTCGCCAGAGAGCCCTTTGGTGTGGCCTTTAGGCGCGGGCCTGAGGTGAATCAAACAAGTCCACACCAATTACTTGTAAGACACTTGCAGTTTTGCCTCCCACTGTCAAGTTCTCTATGCATATTCACAGCTCCACTATTTATTTATCCTTATTCCTGACCTGTCCTGCATTGCTATTTTTAGTGATACCATTACCAATGATCTACCTCGGTGTTACACTACTTTCTCAATGCACTGCTGATTACATTGTATCTCATTCATTTTTGATTAGATGTACCTCAATGCACTGTTGATTCACTCTGCAACTGCTTCATACACCTCTTACCACCCAACCTGCACTGCTCTTAACATAAGAACATAAGATATGCCATACTGGGTCAGACCAAGGTCCATCAAGCCCAGTATCCTGTTTCCAACCGTGGCCAATCTAGGTCATACGTACCTAGCAGTTTCCCCAAAAGCCACAGGTTCCACAATGCTTGTACTGGGTCAACCATTGATATCCTGGGTCCCTTCTTAAAAACAGCTTTTTAGTTGCAGACCTATAATCATGTCCTGGCAATGTCCCAGTTTTTATGCTATTTCCTATTTCCTTTTTAAATTGGTCTTGCTTTATTTGATCTTTTGTGTGTCAGATATGTGTGTGTATATAGTCCAAAGCCATTTCACTGGCCACTTTTTTAAAGTGATAAAGCTCAGTTACTTACCTGTAACAGGTGTTCTCCAGGGACAGCAGGAATCAGTCCTCACTTATGGGTGATGTCGGCACCAATGGAGTCCGTGCAGAGCAATTCCCCAGCTTTCAAAGAAAGCCTTTGGGATTGCTACCATGCATGCGTGGTCCTCTTCCTGTCCAAGGGTGCCATCTTGCTCAGTCAGGTCCCTTAGCTCGAGCCCTACCAATCAGATGGTAAGGGAAGGACAAAAATTCAGCAGCTCATCAGGGGAGGCGGGAGTATAGTGAGGACTGATTCCTGCTGTCCCTGGAGAACACCTGTTACAGGTGAGTATCTACACTTTCTCCAGGAACAAGCAGGAAGTCAGTCCTCACTTATGGGACTCCCTAGCTACAAGCTACCGAACCTGTAACCAAAAGAAAAACACCTCCGCAAGGCCGTAAGCAGTAGCTGAAGCCCGAAGGAGCCCAGGTCTTCGGGGCGAAGCCCACGGTAGCCATGAAGGAGGGTCAGAGGGCAGAAGTTGCTTATACCCCGAACAGGTTACGGAGTACAGCCTGGCCAAAGGTGCTGTCCTGGCGGGACTCCCTCTACAGGCAGTAGTGGACAGCGAAGGTATTTGTGGAAGACCAGGTCGCCACCCGGCAGATGTCCATCAGGGGTATGGAGCGCAGCGAGGCCACCGAGGCCTCCTTGGCTTGGACCCCATGAGCAGTAACTCAATGATCCAGAGGGACGTCCGCCTTCGTATGGGCGACAGCAATGCAGTCTGCCACCCAAAGTGAGAGGGCGCGCTTGGTGACTGCTTGCCCCTGCCGACTGGGATCGTAGGTCACGAAAAGCCTATCAGACTTGCGGTGAGTCTGGGTACACTGCAAGTAGAAGGTGAGGGCCCGCTTGCAGAAGAGGGTGTGGAGAGCCGCCGACGCTTGGTCAGCGTGGGGCCTCGGGAAGAAGGTAGGGAGCACTATCTCTAGATTGAGATGAAAAACCGACACGACCTTAGGTAAGAATTTAGGATCGGTCCGGAGGACCACCCTGTTCTGATAAAACCTGGTGTAAGGGGCGCCAGCCATGAGCGCCTGAAGCTCACTGACTTGGCGAGCCAAGGTTTATTTTATTTATTTAACAGTATTTCTATACCGCCTTAGCGCCACCAGGAAGGCCACCTTCCAGGACAAAT
This sequence comes from Ichthyophis bannanicus, assembly GCA_033557465.1. Lineage (NCBI taxonomy): Eukaryota > Metazoa > Chordata > Amphibia > Gymnophiona > Ichthyophiidae > Ichthyophis > Ichthyophis bannanicus. Next base: position 476,898,592 of record CM066036.1, read on the forward strand.
GCCGGAGCAAACACGTCGCCATCGGCTCGAAGGGTGGATGGGTGAGCTGCATGAGCACCATGTTCAAGTCCCATTCTGCCGGAGGGGGACGGATGGGTGGCTTGGATAGGAGAAGGCCCCGCATGAAGCGGGAGACTAACGGCTGCCCCGAGAGAGGTTTTCCCTCAATAGGAAGATGATTAGCCGATATGGTGCTCAAATGAACTCTAACAGAGTTCGACTTCAGTCCTTCCCTTGAGAGGTGGAGGAGGTACTGGAGAACCCACCGAACTGGGCATGAGAAGGGGTCGATCTGGTGTTCCGAGCACCAGATGGAAAAGTGTTTCCACTTAAAGGTGTACACCTGCCAAGTGGAGTCCTTCCTCAAGGCAAGGAGGATTTCCTCAACCTCCTCCGGAAGGGCCAGAGAAGCTAGAGAGACCCGTTCAGCTGCTAGGCTGTGAGGGATAGGGAGGTTAGGTTCGGGTGTAGAACCCAAACCTCTTCCTGCGTTAGCAAGTCCCTGGCCGAGCCCAGGGGAAACGGAGGTTCCGTCGACAGCCGGAGCAGGAGCGGAAACCAAGGCTGCCGAGGCCACGAGAGGGCCATGAGGATTAACGATGCCCCATCCCATTGAGACTTGAACAGAGTCCTCACAATGAGGAGAAAAGGAGGAAATGCATATAGGAGACTGGAGGACCAGTCCAGGAGAAATGCATCGGGGCCTTTTATTTATTTTTATTTATTTTATTTATTTAAGGTTTTTCTATACCGCACTATTCGGCATCAGCACGGTTTACAATAAACAAGTTTGTACAATGAGGAACAGCCATACATTGAACTTACATAGAACAGGGAGTTTAAACATGTATAACAGTGAACTTTATACATAGCAAACAAGGGAGATTTAAACAAGGGTAACAGGTGAACTTTATACATTATATACACAGGGATTGCATCACATCTAAGTTTATGATACAGGCCGTAAGGTGGATAGTTGGTGGAGGTGACGAGTTTTCATCGGAAATTGGTTAGACAGCGTTGGCTTGTTAGACTATAAGATCATGTGGTACTGTCTAGGTGATGCTGTCGGAGTTACCAAAGTGTTGTATAAATAATTGCAGTTTGAGGGCTTTTCTGAACTGGGGGAGGTTATTTATGCTGCGGATTTCTGTTGGGAGGGAGTTCCAGCAAGAAGGGGCGAATAAGGCAAAGGCACGCTTTCTAGTGGATTTGTTGCATTTTGTGATGGCTTTTGGAAGGAGGATGGTATTGCAGGATGTGGTTCTTCTTAATCTGTTGTTTGGAGTAAGTTGGATCATATCTGACAATATATTTGCGGTGATACAGTTGACTGCTTTGAAGGTCAAAGTGAGGATCTTAAATGTGATCCTGTACTGGACGGGGAGCCAGTGCAAGCTCTTCAGGATAGGGGTGATATGTTCTCTGCGAGATGCGCCATAGAGGGTTCTTGCTGCGGTACCTTCCCTGTCTGGGTGCGGTACCGGGCCGCAAAAGCAAGGGAGCTACGTGTTCTGAGGGCTGGCGAAGAGGTCTATTCCTGGAGTGCCCCAGCGGAGAAACAGCCAGCCTGCCACTCTGGGATCCAGCCGCTACTCATAGGGGCAAAGGATTCTGCTGAGTCTGTCCGCCAGACAGTTCTCCTGACCCGGGAGGTACGCTGCCCTGAGGGACATCCTCCGTCAGGTAGCAAAAGAGCAGATGAGTATCGCTTCCCTGCAGAGGAAGCGTGACCCAGTGCCCCCCTCTTTATTGATCTAGAACATTGCTACACGGTCATCGATCTGTACTAGAACCGACTTCCCGCTGAGGAGATCTTCGAAGGTCCTCAGGGCCCACCGGATGGCCCGGAGCTCGAGCAGATTTCTCTGCTGCTGAGCCTCCATAGCTAACCATTGCCCCTGCGTGCAGAGAGACCCACAATAGGCTCCCCATCCTAACAGGGAAGTGTCTGTAGTTAGCACCACATCATGAAGTGGGGTCTGAAAGGGCGATCAACGCAGTAGGTTACGGGGTTTCTGCCACCAGTTCAGGGACAAGCGGAGGTCGGGGAGAACCTTGACGGGGTCCCAGAGGTGTCCAAGGGACATCCGTATGTGCAGGCGAGAGTAGGGAACCAAATGCACGGTCGAGACCATGTGGCCCAGGAGACGTAGCATGGATCGAGCGATGACCCGGTGGGCATTTTGAACGCGAGCCACCAGAGCTCGGAGGCAGGTGGAGCAATCCACCGGCAAGAAGGCCATGGCCTGCCGAGTATCGAGGCGTGCCCCGATGAACTCAAGAGCCTGCGCCGGCTCGAGGTGAGACTTTGGGTAACTTATTTATTTATTTATTTATTTGTGCTTTTATACCACTTTTCAGGAATCAAAGCGGTTTACAATAAACTAAAAAAACAAAACCAGAAGTTACATTAAACAAGATAGGTAAAGTGCATAAAAACATAAAAACTACATTATCAACTTTGTATAGTTGACCAAGAACCCCAAGTTCTCCAAGAGGAGGACAGTGTGCGACATTGCTTGCTGAGCCTCCTCGACGGAGGAGCCCGTAACAAGCCAGTCGTCGAGGTAGGGAAACACCAGCACGCCCCAGCGCCGAAGGTGAGCGGTGGCCACGGCGAGGCACTTCGTGAAGAGCAGTGGGGCGGAAGCAAGGCTGAAAGGGAGCACCCTGTATTGGAAGTACTCTCCCTGCACCCTGAAACACAGCTACTGCCTGTGTTGGGGTAGATCAAGATATGGGCGTAAGCATCCTTTAGATCCAAGCAGCATAGCCAGTCGCCCTGCCGGAGGAAGGGCAGCAGCACGCCAAGAGATAACATCTTGAATTTCTCCCACACCAGGAACTTGTTTAGCCTGCAGAGGTCGAGGATGGGCCACATACCCCCTGTCTTTTTTGGAACGAGGAAGTACCGGGAATAAAAGCCCCGACCTCGAAGGTGGGGAGGGACCTTCTCGACTGCCTGTTGGGCAAGGAGGGAATGTAATTCCCGCTGCAGTAGAAGCTGGTGTGTGGGGAGTCGAGGAGGCTCCGCCAGGGAGAAAGGGGGTGGGAGCCTCTCAAAATGGAGGCGATAGCCCTCCCGGACGACCTGGAGGACCAAAGTATCCGAGGTGATGAGCGCCCACGATGGGGCGAAGCAGGACAGGCGTCCCCCCACTGGCTGCTGTATTGCTGGAGGGCGAGGGGCCATGTCACTGGCATCAAAGCCCCTGAGTGGGTTGCAGAGGGGCCGGTGTTTGGGCCTTTGGGCCCTTTGGTTTACGGTGCCCCTGGCTTGGCTTTCCCTGCACCGGAGCAGTCGGTGTGGGGGTAGCTGGGTACGGCGGGTAGCCGCGATACTGGAGACTTTTCCTGGGAAAGAAGGGCTTCTTGGTTGGCTGCTTCTTCTGAGGTAGAGTGGAGAACTTGCGGGAGAGACAGGTCCTGGTAATGAACTCCCTCTCAATCTCCGCAGCCTTCTCCTCCATCGGCTTACCAAAAAGCTGTTCACCGAGGCAGGGTACGTCCAGGAGCCTAGGGCATCAAGAACTCTCGACTCTCAGCCTGGTGGCACCGATGTGTGTGATTTCAGGCTCTTCTGCTTCCTCATGTCTGATTCCACCACCATTGAGGTGTATGGGAGTTGGATCTTTCGGAGGCCGGGCCCGCGCTGCACCTTGTACATTGTGTCAAGGTGCTTGCTCACAATGGGGACCGAGGCTGGGGCCTCCCACATGCGAAGCAACAGCTGAGATAGTATCAGTGGCACAGGCACAGTGAGGTATTCTCTGGGTAGGGACTCGTACTGAAAAATATCGAGTTCTTCAGCACAAGGGTTCTCCTCGGCCTGGGTGACCAGGCTGAGGTCCCGAGCCATGTCCTGAATACACACCAAGAAAGAGATGTCTTCGGGTGGTGAGCGCAGCTGGAATGCAGGTGGCAAGGGGTCTGATGGAAGATCCCAGTGGGTATGGGTTTCCGGAGAGGTGTCCCCATTGGACTCCCAGTCCGAAAAATCGGTCGAGGGATCCGAGCCAGGTGAGTCGCCCTGTCTGATGACCCGCGGTCTGGAGCTGGAGACCCTGGACGATCTCACCTCCGAGGAACGGGAGGGCAAGCGAGACCGACGTCGAAGACCCTCACGAGGCCCGCAGCTCTTGGGGGTTTCCTGGACGGATTTGGGTGTCCCACGCGAGGGACCCACGGTCTCTGGGCACAAGTCATGGAAGCTGGCTGTGAGCGCTTGCTGGGAAGCAATGAACGCAGAAAAGCTGCGTGGGGTCCTGGGATGCCAATACCGGGGTCACCGGATTGGGCGTCGAGTAGGAGAGGGGGTCCTCACCGGGAAGACCCTCAGGAGACTGGGTGCCTTCGCCAGAGGCCTCCATTTCCCTGCGAGGTAACTTGTGGGGCTGCTCCTTGTCCGACTCTCGGGAACGCTGAAGGGGACTAAGTGACCGGGCGCGGGAACGCAAGCGCTTGTCATGAGCCCCGGAGAGTGACTTCGAGGCCTTTTTCTTTTTGTGTCATTCCACCTTGGAGGACCCCTGGTCAAAGGGCCGCAGGGGGTGAGCCCATCGTAGGGGAGAGGACTGAGGGTGCCACCAGGGATTCTGAAGCGGCCTTTCGGAAAATGTCTTCGGACTTCTGCTTACGATGAAGCAGGGCAGAGGACATTTGCTTGCAGAGTGAACAGAGCTCTGGGTCATGGTCGGCTCCCAGGCATCGCACACAACAGTCATGGGTGTCCGTAAGCGACATGTTCCTAGAGCATCTATCGCATTTTTTAAATCCGGTGGCCATGGGCGCAAAAATGGCCCCTGTGAGGTCGAAGTCCCACGCGAGCAGCAGTTGGAAGGAAAAAACGGCGTGAAGCCCAAAACAAAAAAATTAAGCAAAAAAGTATATCCCTGTGAGCTCTAAAGTAGAGTAGGGGCAAGGACAGAGAGAGGACCCATGCAACTGGAAAAAAGAGAGCCTGTTAAGGCGAGGAAAACAAAACCTTTTCTGAGGGACGAGGACATGCGTCCGAAGGGCTCTGCGGAAAAAGGGAGACTGAGCAAGATGGCACCCTTGGGCAGGAAGAGGACCACACATGCGAGGTAGCAATCCTAATGGCTTTCTTTGAAAGCTGGGAAATTGCTCCGCGCAGGCTCCATTGGTGCCGACATCACCCATAAATGAGGACTAACTTCCTGCTTGTTCCTGGAGAATGGACATTATGTTTATGTTTATTTAAATTTGATATACCACTCAGGCCAGAGGCATTATAGCGGTTTACAATACAATATCAATTGAGGAAATAGGAAAAGAACGCCATTTATATGATAGGACAGAATAGAGGACAGAGACAGTTAGACAGATAAGAGAAGGAGAGGAACATGGAACAGCAAATTACCACCAAACTGAAGCACGTCAAACTAGTCCATGACATCAATGAAACCCTCAGTAACAGACCCAATGGACCAACGCCTAAGGGCCACGCCAAAGGGCCCTCTGGTGAGGCCCTCAGGCGCGGGCGCGCCTCAGAAGTGGCGGTTTTTAAAGCCGTTGAAGAGGGCTGTGGAGGGCTGCTGATTGGCAGGGACTGGAGGTGAGGAGGAGCTCCTGCTCACTCCCTCCGATAATGGCTTCTGCTCCCGATCTGCCGGCGCACCTCAGAAGTGGCGGTTTATAAAGCCGTTGAAGAGGGCTGCGGAGGGCTGCTGATTGGCAGGGAATGGAGGTGAGGAGGAGCTCCTGCTCACTCCCTCCGATAATGGCTGCTGCTCCCGATCTGCCGGCGCGCCTCAGAAGTGGCGGTTTATAAAGCCGTTGAAGAGGGCTGCGGAGGGCTGCTGATTGGCAGGGAATGGAGGTGAGGAGGAGCTCCTGCTCACTCCCTCCGATAATGGCTGCTGCTCCCAATCTGCCGGCGCGCCTCAGAAGTGGCGGTTTTTAAAGCCGTTGAAGAGGGCTGCGGAGGGCTGCTGATTGGCAGGGAATGGAGGTGAGGAGGAGCTCCTGCTCACTCCCTCCGATAATGGCTGCTGCTCCCGATCTGCCAGCGTGCCTCAGAAGTGGCGGTTTTTAAAGCCGTTGAAGAGGGCTGCGGAGGGCTGCTGATTGGCAGGGAATGGAGGTGAGGAGGAGCTCCTGCTCACTCCCTCCGATAATGGCTGCTGCTCCCGATCTGCCGGCGTGCCTCAGAAGTGGCGGTTTTTAAAGCCGTTGAAGAGGGCTGCGGAGGGCTGCTGATTGGCAGGGAATGGAGGTGAGGAGGAGCTCCTGCTCACTCCCTCCGATAATGGCTGCTGCTCCCGATCTGCCGGCGCGCCTCATAAGTGGCAGTTTTTAAAGCTGTTGAAGAGGGCTGCGGAGGGCTGCTGATTGGCAGGAAATGGAGGTGAGGAGGAGCTCCTGCTCACTCCCTCCGATAATGGCTGCTGCTCCCGATCTGCCGGCGTGCCTCAGAAGTGGCGGTTTTTAAAGCCGTTGAAGAGGGCTGCGGAGGGCTGCTGATTGGCAGGGAATGGAGGTGAGGAGGAGCTCCTGCTCACTCCCTCCGATAATGGCTGCTGCTCCCGATCTGCCGGCGCGCCTCATAAGTGGCAGTTTTTAAAGCTGTTGAAGAGGGCTGCGGAGGGCTGCTGATTGGCAGGAAATGGAGGTGAGGAGGAGCTCCTGCTCACTCCCTCCGATAATGGCTGCTGCTCCCGATCCCGATTATGGGATTGAACTGCAAGGGTACCAATAATGTTAACCACAAGAGAAAATATTTTTTTCACTGAACGCATAATCGAACTCAGTTCGTTAGCGGAGGATGTAGTAAAGGTTGTTAGTGTAGTTGGGTTTAGACAAGGTTTAGACAAGTTCCTGGAGGAAAAAGGTTTAGACAAGTTCCTGGAGGAAAGGTCCATAAACTATTATTAAAGACGATCCAGGAAATCCATTGCTTACCCCAGGGCAAGCATTGTGGAATCTATATTCTTGTTTGGGTCTCTGCCAGGTACTTGTCACCTGGATTGGCCACTGTTGGAAACAGGATACTGGACTTGATGGACCTTGGTCTGACCCAGTATGTCCCAACATATGGCTGCATGTATTATCTACAACTCACGCCAAATGGAACATGTAACACCAAAATTATATGCGCTTCACGGGTTACCAGTCCACAGCAGAATAAAATACAAGATAATAATGACCACTTTTAAAATGATCAGAAACACAGCTCCCACAACTCCATCACATTTAATTAGGATAATGCCTAAAGATCGCCAACAAAGAGGACAAATGCTAAATACATTAGTAATACCAGCTAACTACCGCAAAACGATACATCACACCAGTAATAGGGCTTTTGAATACTTATCCCCGTCCTTATGGAACACATTGCTAGACAGACTTAGATCTATAACTGACTTGGCTACCTTCTGTACCAAACTCAAAACATTTTTATTCGTTGAAAACTTTGGTGGCAATGAAGAAAATTTAAACATTGACCCAACATAAAAGCCAGAAACCCATTCAATATTTACGAATTTTATTCTCCCCCCCCCCCCCCATCCACGCTACCATGAAACGATTAAACATGAAGAATTTAGGTCTTTTTCAACTGGGAATTGTAAATAAGTTATCAAAAGAGATATAAACTAATCATGTATATATCTGTGATTTGAATATATCCACACCTGTAACCTTTAAATGTTTAATATGTTATAATGTAATACTGTTGTTTCTAATGTAAACAGCCCTGATTACACGATAGGGCGGTATAGAAGACACACAAATAAATAACTTTCCTATGTTCTATTTATTTATTTAACATCTTTTATATACCGCGCTATTTGTTTTCAGTGCGGTTTACATATAACAAAGGTTGCACATTCAGAGGACAATTGTGTGCTTACATTATAACAGGAGATTTGAACTTGGAACAACAGGGTAAACTATATACAACTGTACAAACATTCTAGATTATTTAGTATTCTTAAGAAGGGCTAAGGCAAAAACAGCGGAGAACTTGTGGCAAAATTGCTTATGTGGAAATTAAGAGTGGAGATTGAGAGCTTGTGAGTTTTGGAGTGCGGGTGATCAGAAGAGGATTGGATGCTTGTGCAAAGTGGAGAAGGAAAATGTGGTGCTTGATTGCCTTGCGGAATTGAGTGAGGTCTTTAATTGCTCTTATTTCAGGTGGCAGGTCATTCCAGCATTTTGGTGCATAGAAGGCGAAGGTCCTTTTCTTGGTTGTCTGGGTACACTTGATGGACTCTTTGGGGATGATCAGGGTGTTGTTAGTAGTTGATCTTCTCATTCTGTTTTTTGGAGTGAGGGAGATGAGCTCACTGAGAGACGTGGGGGCAAGGCTGTTAATGATCTTGAAGGTGATGAAAAGAATTTTATAGGTTAACCTGCAATGAATTGGTAGCCAGTGGAGTTCCATGAGAATCGGGGTGATATGGTCTGATCTTGCTAGACCACAGAGCACCCGTGCAGCCGCATTCATAGCGAGTTGCAGCGGATTAAGGATGTTCTTGGGGAGTCCATATAAGACGACGTTTGCATAATCAAAGTGAGGTAGTGTGAGGGCCTGGAAGATGGTCCGGAAGTTATTATGCGGTAAAGCACAGTTACTTACCTGTAACAGGTGATCTCTGGGAACAGCAGGAATTAGTCCTCACATATGGGTAAGTCGGAACCGACGGAGCCCGCGCGGGAAAGCTCCCCAGCTTTTCAGATGAAAAGCTTTTGGGGCTTCCCACAGCGCATGCGCGCTGCCTTCCCGCCTTCCTTACCAGCTCTCTTCAGTTCGAGTTTATAGCTGAGACAATAGAGAGAGGAAAGGAAGGTAGATAGATAGAAGATACAACTCCTAGGGGAGGTGGGTGGGTTGTGAGGACTAATTCCTGCTGTTCCCAGAGATCACCTGTTACAGGTAAGTAACTGTGCTATCTCCAGGAACAAGCAGGAATAAGTCCTCACATATGGGGACTCCCTAGCTAAGATGCCTGGGAGATCCCCCTCCAAGGGTAAACCATCTTCGTATGGATCTCAGGCATCCATTCAGGGAAGGTGGGCAGGAGTTGCTTAAGTATGGAACAGGTGTTTGAGGACAGCCTGACCAAACAAGGCATCCCGGCAGGAGTCCTTGTCCAAACAGTAATGGGCTGTGAAGGTATGAACCGAGGCCCAAGTGGCTGCTCGACAGATCTGATCTATGGATACAGAGTGAAGATGAGCCATAGAAGTAGCCATGGCTCTCACATTGTGAGCTGTGACATGGCCTTCCAGAGAAATGTTCTTACTCTGGTAAGCAAAAGAAATACACTGAGCAATCCAATTGGAAAGTGTACGTTTGGAGACTGGAAGTCCCAAATGAGAAGGATCAAAAGCCACAACAAGTTGGGAAGACTTTCGATGTGGCTGAGTCCTGTTGAGGTAAAAGGCGAGAGCTCTTTTACAGTCAAGAGTATGAAGGTTCCTCTCTGCACTGGATGCATGAGGAGCCGGGAAAAAAACAGGTAGATATACCTCTTGATTAAGATGAAAAGGCGAGACCACTTTGGGCATAAAGTGGGGATTCGTCCTAAGGACCACCTTATCATGATGAAATCTGGTATAAGGTGGATTAGCCACCAAAGCCTGCAGTTCACTGATGCGGCGAGCCGAAGTGACTGCAATAAGGAAAAGAACCTTCCAGGAAAGAAATTTCAAGGAGGTAGAGTCCAAAGGCTCAAAAGGTGGTTTCATAAGCTGACCTAGAACTAGGTTCAAATCCCATGCTACCGGCGGAGGTCGGATGGGAGGTTTAGTTAGGGTCAGGCCTCTCATGAACCTTGCAACGAGAGGATGAGAGGAGACAGGTTGTCCATTTATAGGTTTTAAGGATGCTGCAATAGCACTTAAATGGACTCGTACTGAATTCGTCTTGAGGCCTGCATTGGAAAGATGCAGGAGATAGTCTAGTAGAGAATTCAAAGGAAGTGCCAGAGGGTCAAGACCCTGTTGAGCACACCAAATGGAAAAACGTTTCCATTTGAAAGCATAGGAACGCCTGGTAGAGGGTTTCCTAGAGGCATGAAGGATATCTTTCACTGGCTGAGAAAGATTAAACTCATGAAGGCTTAAGCCTTCAGTAACCAAGCTCGGAGATGTAGGGACTTGGGGTTTGGGTGCCACAAAGTCCCTTTCTCCTGAGACAGAAGGTCTGGCGCAGCTCCCAGGTCCAGGGAGGAGCCCTGGGAGAGCTGTAGAAGTAGAGGGAACCACACTTGGCGTGGCCAGCGTGGAGCTATAAGGATCATCGACCCGTGATCCCTCTGAAGTTTGAACAGAGTCTTGGGAATCAAAGGAATGGGTGGAAAAGCATAGAGGAATTCCTGACCCCAATGCAGGAGAAAGGCGTCGTTGGCCTGAGCTCCCTGACACGGAGTCCTGGAACAGAACCGGGGAAGTTTGGCATTCCACGGACTTGCAAAGAGGTCTATGTCCGGGGTCCCCCATTCCTGGAAGATTCTGTGTATCTGGTCCATATGCAGGGAGCACTCATGTGGAAGCAGAACTCGACTGAGTCTGTCTGCCCGAGAGTTTTGAACTCCTGGAAGATACACTGCCAGAAGATGAATTTGATGCTCTCTGGCGAAAGCCCATAATCTGAGAGCTTCGTTGCAAAGCGACAGAGAGCCCGTCCCTCCTTGCTTGTTGACATAGAACATGGCCACCTGATTGTCTGTCTGAACTAGGACAGTCAGGTTGGCAAGGAGGGTATGGAAGACTGTGAGGGCAAGGAAGATTGCTCGCAGTTCCAGAAGGTTGATATGAAGGGTGGTCTCTTGGGGAGACCAGGTTCCCTGAGTGGAGAGATGTTGAAGATGAGCTCCCCACCCTGTTTGGGAGGCATCTGTTGTGAGGGTTGCTTGGGGCAACGAAGGTTGGAAGGGGGTCCCCAACAACAGATTTTTGGAGGATGTCCACCACTGGAGAGACCAAAACAGACGTTTTGAGGTGAGTACCTGGTCTGACAGCAGTCCCGATGCTTGAGACCACTGGGTGGCCAATGTCCATTGAGCTGCTCTCATATGGAGACGAGCATAGGGCACCACATGAACCGTGGAGGCCATGTGGCCCAGAAGTTGCAGCATTTCTCTGGCTGACAAGTGACTTCTGGACTGAGCCTGGGAGGCCAAGCTTATTAGCCGTTGGCCTCGGACCAGAGGAAGGTAGGCCCTTGCAGTGGTGGAATCCAGATAAGCCCCTATGAATTCCAGGGACTGAGTAGGGATGAGTTGGGACTTGGGAATGTTTACCACAAGTCCCAGATATTGAAGAATACGCCTTGTGCAGTCCAAGGAAATCTGGACTTCTGACTGAGATGGAGCTCGGATGAGCCAGTCGTCCAGATATGGGAACACGAAGATTCCCATGCCTCTTAGAAATGCGGCTACGACTGCCATGCATTTTGTGAATACTCTTGGAGCAGAGGCGAGACCGAAGGGAAGTACTCTGTATTGGAAATGTTTTCCCTGGAACAGAAATCGAAGATATTTTCTGTGGGATGGATGGATGAGTATATGAGTGTACGCATCCTTGAGATCTAGAGAACAAAGCCAATCCTGACTCTGAAGGTATGGAAGGAGAATGCCCAGAAAGAGCATTTTGAATTTCTCCTTGAATAGAAACTTGTTCAATTCTGTCAGATCTAGGATAGGTCTGAAGCCCCCTGTCTTCTTTGTTATGAGAAAATAAGGGGAGTAGAACCCTAACCCCTGTTGAGGAAGAGGAACCTCCTCTATTGCCCCTTGGGCAAGGAGAGAGGAGACTTCCTGACCCAACAGGGTCAGAAGAGATGGGGGAGAACTGAATTGCCTCACCATGGTATGGGGAGGAAGGCTGGAGAAATGAAGTTTGTAGCCCTGTCTGATGATAGAGAGGGTCCATTGCTCTGATGTTATTTGCTCCCATCTGGGAGCAAAGTGAGCTAACCTTCCCGGTATGGTGAGAGGCTCTGGTTGTTCCAGAGCCAGAAATGGTAAGTTCTCTAGGGGCAAGTCAAAACCCCTGAGGGGGTTGAGCCTGCTGGGGTGTAGCAGACACTGCAGACTTTGACTTTACTTGCTTAGATTGCTGACGTTTAGCAGCAAAGCGAGGCTGAGAAGATTGTTGGCCAGTATTTGTGGAAAATCTGGCCTTCTTGTAGTACGGCCTTTTAAAAGGTTTCTTTTTGGCAGGAGTAGAAGTAGACTTAGAAAGTCTATCTAGAGTGGCATTTTCTGCGTCCATTTGAGCAGCTTTAATTTGCCAGTCCTCACCAAATAAGTTCTCTCCTGTACAGGGCAGATTCCTTAAGCCATCCATGACCCAGGGTTCTAGGTCAGAAGCCTGGAGCCAAGCAAGACGTCGGGCTGCAATAGCGATTCCTGAAGCCCTGCCAGCAACCTCAAAGGAATCAAAGGCTGCCCTGTTGGAAAACTTGGAGACCTCTGAAAGTTGTGTCACCAGAGTAGTGAAGTCCTCCTTTTTATCCTCAGGGATAAAGGGGGCTAAATGCCGTACCTTTAGGGCAAGTTCTCTGAGAAACATGCCCATATAAAGGCTGTAAGAATTGATCCTGGCTATAAGCATACTAACCTGAAAGATCTTTCTACCAAAAGAGTCGAGGGTCTTACATTCTCGCCCTGGAGGGGTAGAGGAATGCCTTTTAGGACTCTTTATCTTCTTCATAGCAGACTTCACCACAATGGAGTGGTGAGGCAGCTGAGTCTTTTGAAACCCAGGAGAAGGAGGGACCCGGTACATGGTGTCCAACCTACGGGAATGAGGAGACAGGGTTAGAGGAGTCTCCCACAAATCCATCAAGTGTTCTTGAAGGATTTCATGGATAGGCAGAGTAACTGCCTCTTTAGGAGGTTTAGAGTATCCTAAAATATCCAATTTTTTGATCTGGGTTCCTTTTCAGCAGATGTAGCAATAGAAAGTGCTTTAGCTACATCAACAATGAAATCCTGAAAGGATAAATCCTCTGGAGGAGACATCCTCCTCTTTAGAGAAGAGGGCTCCTCAGGAAGATCAAACTCAGCAGAGTCATCAGAGGAATTGAACTCATCAGAAGAATCTGAGTATTCTCTCTGTGCTTGCAATGCACGATACGCGTACCGATTGATATCGACATCGGGCGTATCGGGCATGGGATTGGTATCGGGCAAAAGCCTGAATCCAGCAAGCGGAACCGATCGACGCTTGGAAGTCGATGGTCTCGGTTCCGGTGTGGATACCGGAACCGGGGTCGGTACCGATGGAATCGGTACCGAGGGCGTCGCAGCCTTAATGAAAGCCAAAACGGCCTGCTGCATGGTCTGGACAGTATTGCCCATGGACGCCACTGCTGCCTGGATGTCGGTACCGGTATCGACCGGTACCCCAGAGCAGTCTAACAGGTGATCAGTCGAGGCCGTGCCATCGATGTCAACCTGTAACCCCATAGGTGATGCTTTGGAGGCCGGAGCCTCCCGCCGGGGTTTTTTGGTCTGGGCAGAATCCTCAAACTCAAGATTGAGAGCCTCTCGATCTTTTGAAAGAGATTTGCTTTTAGAGGATTTGCCCACAGAAAGTTTGGTTACCTGAGATCCATCCGGAGAGGAAGACCTGGATGACTGTGATGCTGGATTATCTGAAGCAAACAGCACATGGAACTTGTTGGCCCGGTTCTGCATACCACGTTTAGACATCTGGGAGCAGAATGGGCAGTCCGGTATGGAGTGGTCAGGTCCTAAACATTTAAGACACCATTCATGGGTGTCTGTGAGAGAAATAACAGCATTGCACTTGGTACACTTTTTAAAACCAGGAGCTGGTTTCTCCATGAGGAGAATTTGTGTAGGCCTGAAGGCCTAACAAAAGTTACCAAGCTGTGCTGAGAAAATAAAAAAAGATTTTTTTTTTTTTTTTTTTTTTTTAAAGAAAGAAAGAGAGACCGGCAATACTGGTTTTGGTATGGGGAAGGCAGGTACGCGGTCAAAAGAAAACAAATTAAAATAACAATTTCTTCAGCGGTGACAGGAACACGACCTGCTGGCTCCGCGGAAAAAGAGAAACTGAAGAGAGCTGGTAAGGAAGGCGGGAAGGCAGCGCGCATGCGCTGTGGGAAGCCCCAAAAGCTTTTCATCTGAAAAGCTGGGGAGCTTTCCCGCACGGGCTCCGTCGGTTCCGACTTACCCATATGTGAGGACTTATTCCTGCTTGTTCCTGGAGATCATGGGTTCTGATATTCTCTTGCAGCTGGAGGGCTCCTGCTAACAGCCACATGTTTCACCTCCCTCCTTTCCATCTACCGGGGATCCAGGGACTGGCTGCTGTGCTGCCTGCCTGATGGGGAAAGCGTAGTTACTCACCTGTAACAGGTGATCTCCGGGAACAGCAGGAATTTAGTCCTCACATATGGGTATCGTCGGTACAGACGGAGCCTGCGCGGGAACACTCCCCAGCGTCCAATAGGAACGCTTTTGGGAGCATCCCTCAGCACATGTGCGCTGCCTTCCCGCCTTTCCAACTGTCCCCCTTCAGTTAAGTTTGTAGCTAAGTGAAAGGATAGAAGGAGAGAGGAAAGAGATAAAGAGAGAGAGAGAGACATCTCCTAGGGGAGGTGGGTGGGTTGTGAGGACTAAATTCCTGCTGTTCCCGAAGATCACCTGTTACAGGTGAGTAACTACGCTATCTCCAGGAACAAGCAGGAATGTAGTCCTCACATATGGGGACTCCCTAGCTGAGGATGCCAGGGAGATATCCCCAGGAAGGTGCCACTGTGATAGGCGATGGCCTAGTATGTAGCAGAGCTAGGCCTAAAGCCCTTTTTCTCCTGCTTTAAAATGTTATTGCTGATTTTGGAAAATTACAGAATGCTGTTAGCTGTTAGAAAGAAATACTGTTCTATTCTGGTTTGATAACATGTTCTGCTCTCCTGGAGATAAGAGAATTAAAACTTTTACTGTTTATTGTTTAGGTAAGCCAGATGTCTGCTTTAGTAGGAATGTCCTCCACTGTATCTTTGCTGATTGTGCACTGACCTCGTAATTAGGATGAAAATATAGCAGAGAAACTGAACAGTGTAAGAATGTTTTGTCTAGCATTATGAAGATTGTTTAGTGTTTTGAGCCAAGGCTAGAGATACGTCTTAACCTTGCTTTGTTTGGCCTCGCTTTGTTTTGCTTTTGTTAAGAATGCTTCTGATATGCCTTCCACTATCTTTGCAAGCTAACTGACCTTGCAGAAGTAGCAAAATATACTGTAGTAAAAGTATTATGTTTAGTGTTATGTCTAATTGCTGACCTGTGGCTAGTAAGACCCAAGCAGGGGGAGCGAGTCCTGGGCCCGGTCAGAGATGTCTATTGGATGAGAGTAAGTGGGCCACTGTAGCCAATGAGGAGTTTTGCCTGTATTAGACTGGAGAAGAAAAGTATATAAACTGTCATTTTTCTGAGCTCTGGGCTCAGACCATTTTGAATGCTACTGCAATCTGAGTCTGTGCACATTAAATTGGCTTGAATCTTTGCCTGACTCCGGGTATTATTTATTGCATTCTTATCAGCTACTACATATTCTTGGTGCGTTGGGCCGGGAATGTGCGAGTGGGGGATGGTATGCAAGTGAATATGCCCCGACATCTCGCCTCACAGGTTTGGTCCGGCTGGAGCTGAGCCTGACTGACCGCAGGAGGGTCTCTGGCGCCCCTGGTCCTTTTGTATCGGAGGAGACTCCTCCTTGCCTCCGCAGGTTGCTGCTTCTGGCAGGCCAACACCTCGAACCCGAGGGGGGTCCAGGATTCAACCCAAGGAGGGATTGGTTGCGCAGCGCATTAGCTACCAGATCCGGTGAGTATTGATTTTTCTGGTTCTTAGTCAGATAGCTCTGGGAAAGTCTCGAGACACTTCTGGTACAGTAACAGGTAAAGGAAGTCTGATCAACTTCCACGGGCGATCCTAGTACCCCTTCAAGTAGTGCGCGGGGCGAACCCATCAGCCCTTTCGGTTTTGGTAATTCTGGTTTGTCAATCAGCCCGGGAATTTGGAATTTGGAAAATGCTAGCATGTTTGTCTGTGTGAAGAATGCTTGTGAAAAGGAGGAAGCGTTGGGAGTTTGTCTTTGTTATCTGTTGAAACCACGAGTTTCCCTTCTAGTATAAGGGTAGGATTATATTTCGTTGGGTAATTTGTGACACTTTACCGCATATGAAATAGTAAAAGTATAGTTAAGAAGAGTCACTGTAAAAGCAAGAAGCTGTCTCTCTCATTCAGCTGCAGCACAAGAGGCGTGTTTGTGCAGAGGAATATTTTAACCCTATGAAGGCATGTTTTCAACGTTCTGCTGCTGGGCTAATGGGTGCTTATTTTAGGGAATTATACCTGTTTTTATTCAATATTTTGTAATAGTGATGTGCCTTCTGCTATGGTCATGTATTATATATCATTTAATAAGAATGTTTAGTCAGGATTGTGGATCTCGATAGTATTGTACTTAGCCTGGAAAGGGTTACATTCCTACTCGAATTCCTGTGCAGATCAAGTGAGCAGAAATCATGTAGGGCTCAGGTTTCAATAGGAAAGGATGCTTGTATTTTCCCTTTGCCCTACGAAGCTGAGGTTACGAACACTGACAGGACTCTGCAGATCGCAACTTGAAAGTACTTTGAATCCTGAGTGAATGAGGGGTTAATCGTGTATGAGTTCCTGATACACTGCGGCAAGTGCCTCATAGAAGACATGCTTATTGTTAATAAAATAAACTAGAAAGGAAAATGTGTATGTGTATTTTAGATGTCCACCCGCTTTATGGAAAATGTATCCAGAATGAATGTCTTTTTGAATCTCTGCTTCCTAGAAACTGTAAAATTGAAAGTAATTTCTTTTGTAAAGCCAAGCTGATTACGGCTGGCAGTTAGTTTTTTGCCAAGCAATTTTATTTCAGTTATACGTAACAGCTATGTAGTCATCATGTTATGAACTATAGTTCTTTCTGTTAGGATTTGTTATTATAACATGTTGCAGAAGTGTAGTTTTCTATTGTAAGGACTCTATCTAGATTGTTCCTCTGTCTGTTGACAAGCACATGTGGGGGCTACAGTCCACCGCTGACACTGCAGGCAGGGATTCATTTTACCAGTTCAGAGTCACCCACAGTCAGCGCCCGAGAACATGAAGTGGAATCCAAATAGTGCAGGCAGCCCTCACTATATGCTCCATGAAATCCAGCAGCCCAGGAGAATTTGCGCCTGGTAAATGCAGTTTTTGTCAAGTCAGTCCCAGGGAGATATAAAACAGAACTTGCAGAAACGGGATGGATTTGCGGGCATGAATACAGCACGATTAAGTTGTTCAGAATGTCTGTGAATTGTGGAGATAATGTGACAGAGAAAGTGAATGTAAGATGGAGAAGAGAGCAGTTCTTCTTGCTGATACTTAAGTTGAATGATGTGGAGGAAGTTTTCCTAATCGAAGGAGCTGGATTGATAGTGCCGACTGTTCCCCGAGAAGAAGAGTAGCGGTTCTATAGTGCATCTCCAATCAGGCCAGCAAGTTCCTGTATACTTACCAGCATTGCAGCCCCACCTGGAGTATGGGCAGAGAATAATCCACCTGGCCTAGCAAAGAATATAGCTCCTGTACTTGTTACCCTTAAGCCAGGAGCAGAACCAGTGCATGTGCGTCAGTATCCCCTCCCGAGACCAGCAATTGAAGGCGTTCATCGCCATTTGAAGAAATTATTGCAGTATGGACTTCTCAGAGACTGCCAGTCACCCTGGAACACCCCCCTTCTCCCAATCAAGAAGCCGGGACAGGTGACTACCGCCCAGTGCAGGATTTACGTCAAGTGAACAGTGCAGTTGAAACCATACACCCAGTAGTACCAAATCCTTACACCCTCCTGGGACTGATTCCAGCAGAAGCCACTCACTTTACTGTTTTGGACTTAAAAGATGCCTTTTTTTCTGTATACGCCTGACAGAGGCCAATCAGTTTTTGTTTGCATTTGAATGGGAAAACCCTACCACAGGACGGCGAGGGCAACTTACTTGGACTCAATTACCACAAGGATTTAAGAACTCACCCACTATCTTCAGTGCAGCCCTCAGTCAAGATTTGTTAAGCTACTCTGTGATTCCGGGAAAAAGAATTTTGCTTCAATATGTAGATGATTTGCTCATAGCCACCAATAACAAATCTGATTGTATACAAGCTACAAGTGACCTCTTGCACCATTTGAATGAAGCTGGCTACAAGGTTTCCAGAGCCAAGGCGCAGCTGTGCCAGACAGAAGTGAAATATTTAGGGTTCCATCTGTCCAAAGGAACCCGGAAATTAGGACTGGAGCGAAAAGAAGCAGTATGCCGCATCCCAACCCCCACTACTAGGAAGCAGGTGCGAGCTTTCTTGGGAGCTGCAGGCTACTGCCGCATATGGATACCAAATTTTGCGCTCATGGCGAAACCCTTGTACCAAGTCACACAAGGAATGGAACGATCTCCCTTGGAATGGGGCCCAGAACAAGATGAAGCATTCAAATCATTGACCACACTCTGTTTTAACCCTGCTGGAGCACAAAGGAAGCCATTGGCTCACCAACGCTCGAATGTTAAAATATCAAAGTATGCTATGTGAGAATCCTAACTTGCAATTAAGAGTCAGCCAAACTCTAAACCCAGCCACCCTATTGCCTGTCGGTCCAGGCCCTCCTGACCATGATTGCTTGGAAGTAATGGACATTGTGTACTCAAGTTGTCCAAACTGCCCAGAGGTTTACCTGAAGTGGCCCCAGGTTCTTCCTATAGCCCTTCATAGGATATACTTAGCCCCTGCCCCTAAGTCTTTAGGAGTTTCCCCTTTTGAGATTCTGAGATTCTGTAGCCTATTGTATAGAGAGTAAAAGAGATGTGTGACAGATATGATCTGAAATTACTAGATAAGCACTATTGGTTTTAAGTTCTGTTTTGCAGGGTCTTCATGCGTGAGTACGAGATCAGCCCATCCAAACCCCTGCATCCTTTCAAGCCTGGAGCCTCGGTGTGGGTGACAGAGTGGAAGAAGACACCGCTGGCGCCTCATTGGAAAGGGCCATATATCATTTTGCTATCAACCCCAACAGCAGTTAAAGTGGCCGAGATCGACTCCTGGATCCACCACAGTCGAGTGAAACCAGCCACAGTTCCTGAGAGTTGCCCCTGGACCTGGCTCGCTAATCCTGCATCACCGTTGCGACTCACACTGCGAGGAAAAGATCCGTCATCGTAAGAACTTTACCAACTTGCTCCTGGACGTCAAGGGAACGGACGTCCTCCAGTTTTGCATTCCAGCAGCCGCTTCTGAACTTGGTCGTGGACTTCCATAAATGATCCTGAGACTCCATTGCGCCTCACCCTACGACAACAGCCACGGACCTAAGACTTATTGGTCCCTCGGAAACTGCACTATTTCAAGACTGTTTGTTTATCCGAAGGTAAGCCTCGCATCTTGAGAAAGCTGCAATCATCAGAAATAGACTGTGTTGTGTTAAGAAATTGAGTCTTCTACGAGACTATGTTCAAATGCTCTGAAAAAAAAAAGGAAAAGAAAAAACTGTTTTGATCGCCTAAAAAGTGAACTGCTCTAAGGAGGCAATAATAGCCTGAGAGACTGTACTATGATATTTTAAGAACCTGAGACATCCCAGAGGACAGTGATACTTTGGAATCTACAGCCCTACTCCTGCTACAAAGCTGGTAGGTCTACGTACGGCAGAAGCTTGAGGACCTACAATCAACTCTACGTCTGCTACCTGTTGTGGATGCCGACAGTTCCACCATTTTTCCAGAGACTATGCTCTTTATGGATTCTTATTCTTGCTTCGTTCCGGCGGCAGCCTTGGGGTGCTTTGAATTGACTCTTGCCCTACTTCCCTGTGCAGCCTGCAAACCTAGTATTTGCACAACAGGGAATACCCGGACTTGTCTCAACCCCCGCCAGAATCTTTCCTCTCCTGTTATGGGAACTGCGATGGAACAATGAGAACGGGCCTATTGCTATGATGAACAGTATATATGTCATTTGTTCCTCCTATGTCTCCTGCCCCTTCGCTTATACACTAGGCATGCTATATGATTTGACAAAGACACTTGTATCAAATGTATTTTTGATTGTGGCTATTTGCATATGTATCCCCTGTTTCCTGCCCTTATGCTTGCGCATGCTGAACTCTATTATCGATAGTACTATTGACCGCAAGGCAGCGGGCACATATATCAGTCTCATGGAATTATTACCCTATACCACACAGTGATCCCTCTACTATGGTCTGAAGTATTTTTGCTATTTGTGTGATTAGATTCATCGAAGGTGAGAATCCTTCCTCCCATGGATCTCTGGCATCCCACCAGGGTTGGTGGGTAGGAGTTGGTTTAGGTTTGAAAGAGATTTTGAAGAACAGCTTGGCCAAAGAAGGGAGGCTTTATCTAGGCAGTAGTGGGCTGTGAAGGTGTGTACCGAAGCCCAGGTGGCTGCTCGACAAATGTCAACGATAGACACAGAGTGGAGATTAGCGATAGAAGCTGCCATGGCTCTCACATTGTGAGCTGTGACATGGTCCTGAAGAGGAAGACCCTTACTCTCATAAGTAAAGGATATGCATTGGGCAATCCATTTAGATAAAGTTCTTTTGGAGACTGGAAGTCCCAAATGATTAGGGTCAAAAGCCACAAAAAGTTGTGAGGACTTTCTATGTTGCTGTGTTCTTTGAATGTAAAAGGCTAAGGCCCTCTTACAATCCAAAGTATGAAGGTTTCTTTCTGCATTAGAGGCGTGAGGCCTCGGAAAAAATACAGGAAGATAAACTGATTGGTTTAAATGAAAAGGCGAAACCACCTTTGGCATAAAGTGTGGATGAGTATGAAGAACAAACTTATGATGAAATCTAGTATAAGGAGGATCTGCCACTAAAGCTTGCAATTCACTAATGCGACGGGCAGAGGTGATTGCAATCAGGAAGATGACCTTCCAAGTCAAAAACGTAAGGGCTGTAGTGGCTAAAGGTTCAAAAGGCGGCTTCATGAGCTGCCCGAGAACTAGATTTAGATCCCATGCTACCGGTGGTGGCTTGATGGGAGGTTTAGTTAATAAAAGGCCTCTCATAAATCTTGATAGGAGTGGATGAGAGGAAATTGGTTGTCCATTTAGAGGCTTATAAGAAGCTGCAATTGCACTAAGATGGACTCTTACCGAATTGGTCTTTAACCCAGAGTTCGATAAGTGAAGGAGATACTCTAGTATCGATTCTAAAGGTATGCCCAGGGGGTTTAATCCCTTCTTGGAGCACCATAAAGTAAAACGTTTCCACTTGAAGGCAAAAGATCTTCTTGTGGAAAGTTTCCTAGAAGCCTGAAGGTTATCTTTTACCTGCTGGGACAGGTTGAAATCCTGGAGGTCTAAGTCTTCAACAATCAGGCTGTGAGGTGCAGGGACTGGGGATTTGGGTGCCATAGCATCCCATTCTCCTGGGAAAGGAGATGTGGAGCATGCCCTAACTCCAGAGGTGCCGCTTGAGAGAGATGCAGAAGCAGGGAATACCACGTTTGGCGTGGCCATCGTGGTGCTATGAGAATCATGCGACCCCTGTCTCTCTGAAGCTTGAAGAGTGTCTTGGGGATGAGGGGAATGGGTGGGAAGGCATAAAGGAAGTCCTGACCCCAGTGAAGGAGGAAGGCATCCCTTGCCTGACAGTTGTGCGCCGGAATCCTGGAACAGAACCGGGGAAGTTTGGCATTCAGTGGACTTGCAAAGAGGTCTATGTCTGGAGTGCCCCAGAGATGAAATATCTTTGCCACCTGGTCTAGGTGAGTGACCACTCGTGAGGTAGCAGTACTCGACTGAGTTTGTCTGCCCAAAGATTTTGAATGCCTGGAAGATATACCACTAGAAGGTGAATTTGATGTTCTCTGGCGAGGGCCCATAGTCGAAAAGCTTTGTTGCATAACGACAGAGCCTGTCCCACCCTGCTTGTTCACATAGAACATGGCTACCTGATTGTCCGTCTGGACTAGGACTGTCTTGTAGCTGAGCTGGGCGTGGAACACTTGAAGAGCTAAATAAATTGCTCTTAACTCCAGGAGGTTTATGTGTAAACCAACCTCCTGTGGAGTCCAGGTGCCCTGGGTAGAGAGATAATTCAGGTGTGCTCCCCAACCCACCTGTGATGCATCTGTTGTTAGGGTGGCCTGAAAGAGGGGTTGATGGAAAGGAGACCCTACTGTCAGATTTTCTAATGATTGCCACCATTGGAGGGACAAAATTAGTCGCTGAGAGATTGTTATTTTGTCTGACAAATGACCCGTGGCCTGTGTCCACTGTGTGGAGAGGGTCCACTGAGCTGCTTGCATGTGGAGGCGAGCATATGGGACTACATGAACTGTGGATGCCTTGTGTCCCAGTAACTGCAATAGCTCCCGAGCAATGAGGGAGGATTTGCCTGCTGCTTGGGAAGCTAACTTCCACAAGATCGATGAGCAACAAACAAGCAACATAATAACTAGCATCAACACCACCACCTCCCCACTTGACCCCTGCTCCACTGCTTGGATCAAGGCAGCGAAAAAAGATATAGTCCCCCAAGTCTCTCACATTGTGAACCTATCACTGCATCAAGGAATTATGCCTGACCAGCTCAAGAAATCTATAATAAGACCAGTACTAAAAAACAATAAACTTAACAAAACAGACCCAACATCTTATCGCCCCATCTCCAGCATATCCTTCTTAGCAAAAATCATCGAAAAAGCAGCCCTCATACAACTGCAAGAGCATCTAGATGACCACAACATACTAGACATGCAACAATACGGGTTCAGGCGAAACCATGGAGTTGAAACGCTTTTAATAGCACTACTCAATAACCTCCACAAAGGCTTGGAAGGCAGGAAGAAAACTTTCTTACTAATCTTCATTGACATCTCCGCCGCTTTTGATACTGTACATCATGGTATCCTGCTAAAAAAACTGGAATCAATAGGAATCTCGGGAACCACCCTTAAATGGTTCTCCTCCTATATCACGAACCGAAGTCCACAGGTACAATTCAATGGAGAAAAAGCTGAAGGGTTCACTCAAACACAAGGAATACCCCAGGGATCAGCCCTCTCGGCTCTACTTTTCAACATCTACATGCAGCCCTTCTGTGACATTTTCAAAAAACATAACATCAACTACCATATCTATGCAGACGATATTATGTTATACACTCAATTGGACACTAATAACCCAAAGTATACACAGCTTGAAGCATGCCTGTACGAGATGTTAGCATGGCTCCAGCAAAACAACATGGCGATTAACCATAAGAAAACCGAAGTAATGTATATATCAAGTAAACCGAACTTTGAACCCCCTCCGACAGTTACCCTCTGCAACAACACATACAACACAAAAAACGAGATCAAATACCTGGGTGTCACACTGGACAGCAAGCTCCAACTGGAAAAACATCTGCGAAGAACAAACAAAGCCATCTTCCACAAGCTCAGAGTCCTACAGCCACTGAGGAACTTAATCGAACCCTGTGATTTTCGGACGGTGGCACAAGCACTCATTATGCCGCACATAGACTACTGTAACGCCATACTACAGGGTCTGCCAAAGAAAACGCTAAATATATTGCAATTGGCCCAAAATGTGGCGGCAAGGATCATCACACGAACAAGAATCACTCAGTGCATCACACCTGTACTGATCAATCTACATTGGTTACCAGTTGTGGCCAGAATACAATACAAAACTTTGGTAACCACATTCAAGCTCATACATGACATAGCACCCTCATTCCTCTCAACACTGATCAACAAGCAACCAACCAACAGAGACAGGCGAACTATTAACTCTGACACATTAGAAGTTCCTAATAATATCAGATCAGTAAAAACAAGCACCAGCAACAAAGCATTCTCATTCTCAGCCCCGATAACCTGGAATCATCTACCACATGAACTGCGAGCTATAAAAGACATAAATGACTTTAGAAGGAAAATAAAAACCCATCTTTTCAAATGTCACTATAACCTGATGTAAAAAATGAAACCATGATGCCGACCTGTGTAAATGTAATTAATGGAGAACTGTAATTGTGTAAATATTGTAAACCTAATTTTTGAAGTGTCTAACCCTGCATGTTGTGCCTAACCCTAAATCTATGTATATATGATCCAATTTTCCTGTCTTGATTTGACATATCCCACATTTGCAATCAAACCGCTGCTGATCGCTGGAAGTAGCGGTATATAAGTGTAAACTAAATAAATAAATAAAATAAATTATGCGAAGACACTGGGCTTGTGGAAGGAAAGCCCTTGCCTGTCTGGTATCCAGACAGGTTCCTATGAATTCTAGGCATTGGGAAGGAACTAGTTAAGATTTCGGGAAGTTTATTACCAATCCCAAGTATTGGAGGATTCGCATTGTACGAGACAGTGCAGTGCTGGCCTCTGTCACTGTGGAGGCTCGGATGAGCCAGTCGTCTAAGTAAGGGGAGACAAAAATCCCCAGGGTTTGTAGAAATGCAGCTACTACTGCCATGCATTTCGTGAATACCCTTGGTGCTGAAGCCAGACCAAAAAGTAGAACCCTGTACTGGAAATGTCTTCCCCTGAAAAGGAAACAAACATTTCCTGTGATCTGAATGGATAAGAATGTGAGTGTATGCATCCTTTAAGTCTAGAGAGCAAAGCCAGTCCTGGCTTTGAAGGTATGGCAGAAGAGTTCCCAGAGAAATCATTTTGAATTTCTCTCGAAACAGATATTTGTTCAATTCTCTGAGGTCTAGAATGAGTCTGTGTCCTCCTGTTCTCTTTGGAATAAGAAAATAGGGGGAGTAGAACCCTGCACCCTGTTGAAGAATGGGTACTTCCTCTATTGCCCTTTGGGCAAGAAGTGTGGAGACCTCGTGATCTAGCAGATTGTCTGCAGAGGTTTGTGAATTGAACTGCTTTAGAATTGTAAGAGGGGGTAAGCTGTGAAAATGAAGTTTGTACCCCTCCCCTACAATGGACAAAGTCCAATCTTCTGCTGTTATCTCATGCCAAAGTGGCATAACCTGCCCGGAATATTGGGGGGTTGAGAACCCCTCAGAGGCAGGAAGGCAAAGCTCTCTAGGAAGGAGTCAAAGCCCTTGAGGGGGCTGAACCTGGAGAGATGGTTGGGCTCTCGGGCCATTTGGTTTCTTTTGTTGTCTAGTTTGTCCCTTTTGGGCAACCTGACCTGGAGTCTGAGTCTGGTGGGTATAGGAAGGATAAAACTTCCTCTTTTTGCTAAAAGAGGGTTTTTTATAAGGCTTCCTTTTGGCTGGAGTGGCTGTAGACTTTGACAGTCTATCTAGGGTAGAATTGTCAGCATCTAACTCGTTAGCCTTCTCCTGCCAGTCTTGCCGAAGAGATTCTCTCCTGTGCAAGGAATGTTGCCTAACTTGTCCTGTACCCAAGTCTCCAAGTCTGATGCCTGTAGCCAGGCAATCCGTCGTGCGCCAATGGCAATAGCAGAAGTTCTGCTGATGCATTCGAAGCAGTCAAAGGCTGCACGATTGACAAACTTGGAGACATCCTAAGCATGCTTAATCAGAGTAAGAAAGTCTTGTCTCTTATCATCTGGGAGAAATGGGCTCATAAGTTCCAAGTCTCCTGTGATTTCTTTGAGGAACATTCCAATATATAGGATATATGAGCTGATCCTAGCTGAAAGCATGGAAGCTTGAAAGGTTCTGCGTCCAAAAGCATCCAGAGTCCTGCATTCACGACCTGGAGGATTGGATGCATGTCTTTTTGCACTTTCCATCCTACGCATGGCTGACTCCACTACCATTGAATGGTGTGGCAGCTGAGTTTTCTGAAATCCAGGACATGGTGGGTCTCGATACATAGTATCAAGTCTCCTAGAGTGAGGAGAAGTAGTCAGAGGTGTCTCCCACATTCTGAGCATTAAGCTATGCAGAATTTCATGGATAGGCAGAGTAGCTGCCTCATTAGGAGCTTTAGGATGTTGGAGGAATTCCAATTCCTTTGCTCTGGGTTCCTCTTCAGGAGCTACTGTGATTGAAAGACCTTTAGCCATATCACGGATGAAATCCTGAAATGACATGTCCTCTGGAGGTGACATTCTGCGTTGGGGAGAAAAGACATCTCCTAAGAGAAACCCTCTAGTGCCAGCAGAATTGTCAGAGTCTTCGGAATTGTAGGAATCAAAGTATTCCTGACCCCGATGCTCCTGCAAAGCACGATCCCGGTACCAATCGAAGTCGGTACCGAGGTGACCCGGTACCAGTTTATCCACTCCAGCCGGAGGTGGAATGGGAAAAGTTACCATCGGGGCCGGTACCGTCGGTGTCTGTACCGGTGTTGGTACTGGCATCGGTGTCGATGTCGGCACCGGTGCCCTTGGGACCACCGGTACCGCAGTTGAGAGAAGAGCTGCGATACTGCGTTCAATAGCGAGAAATCTCTGGTCTATCGACGATGCCGATGCCTGGGTGTCAGTACCATTAAGAACGGCCGGAACCCCTGAGCATGGCACAGGTAGTTCTTGCGAGGTTGAGGCCTTGAGAACATCCTGAAGCCCCATCGATGCTTTGGAAGCCGAAGCCTCCCGCCGGGGCTGTTTTGCCAGTGTGGTTCCCTCAAGGGCAATGCCAATGACCTCTCGATGCTTAGCAGGAGAGCTATCCTTTGAGGACTGGCTTTTGTGTTTAGTTAGCTGAGATCCATGGGAGGAAGAAGAGGCTCTTGACGATGTCGATGCAATGGATCTGGCATCTGAAGAAAAGAGGATACCAAGCTTTTCGGCCTGGTTCTGTCTTCCTCTTTTGGTCATCCCCATGCAGGAGAGACATTCAGTTGGAGAATGATCAGGTCCTAAACATTTTAGACACCAATCATGGGCGTGAGTGACGGAAATGGTACCGCCACACTTAGTACATTTTTAAAAAACCACTAGTTGGCTTTTCCATGATTTTGGAAAAATGGGGCCTAATGCCCAAAATGGCGCCTAGCACCAAAACAGGAAAGTTTCTGAAAAGAAACAGTCTAAGTCTAGGGTTTTTTGTTTATTTTTAGGAAAAGAAAAGAAAAGAACCGCCGGTACCGGTAGGCATCATGCGATAGGCAAACGCGACCACAAGAAAGAATTTTAAAGACGGAATTTTCTGCGGTGACAGGGAATAGGTCCTGTTGGCTCCGCGGAAAACGAAGAACTGAAGAGGGCCAGTTGGAAAGGCGGGAAGGCAGCGTGCATGTGCTGAGGGATGCTCCCAAAAGCGTTCCTATTGGACGCTGGGGAGCGTTCCCGCGCAGGCTCCATCGGTATCGACGATACCCATATGTGAGGACTACATTCCTGCTTGTTCCTGGAGATAGGAGATAGTCCTTTATTTCAACTGACCTAAGCAGCAGAGGCTTATACCATGGCTCAAGATATCACTCTACCGAGACTTCAGTGCCAGCAGTGCAAGCATGTTCTAATCGTGTTCTTGTGGCCCAGAATGTCTTGATGCTAATCTCATTATGTATGTGAGATTAGAATAACGTCATTCTGGGCTGCAAAGAGGCACTTAGGACCTACTTGCATTGCTGGCACTGAAGTCCCTGAAAGGTGATCTGCGTAGCCACGGCATAGGTTTCTGTTGTTCCACCTGGCCCCAGACCTGAAGAATTGGACTGGTGGGGTCTTGGGATCCCTGCCAGCCACACCACTGAACTCGGAGGTGAGGACTCAGAAAACCCAACACTCCTGGCCCCCGAGCAGCTCACCTAGGAATGCTCTCCAAAACTGTGTGGCTCAGGTGTCCCATGAAAGATTCTAAGTTTCACTTCCAGTTGAAGGCAGCTTCCACTTCCATTGGCGATCCAAGTGTGCCCCTATTTTTTTGCGCCTTGTGCAGCTGCACCGTTGGCACAAGCCTATGTACATTAACTGTGATAAAGCTAACCAGGCAACAGAGATATTCAGCCGCTGCCCGGATAGCTTCTGCAGCGAAGGTTAGGCCAGCCCTTGAAGTACCCAACTTTCCCCGCTTAACAATAACCTGGCAGTGGCTCAATATTGGCGCTCCCCTGTTATCACTGGGAGCCACCTCCACTCAGTTCCCAAAACGCTCTGATGCTAGCTGGTTAGCATTGGGGCATGCAGAGGTGGCACCAGTGGATATTCAGCAGTACTGAATATCCCGGCCAGTGTAGTTAACGCAGTTATCAGGTCTGCTGTGTCAGATAATAGAAGACAGGAACTACAACGCAGCGCCAGAGAGTTAAGGTAAGCACTGAATCATGATTTCCAAGCCATTGTTGCCACTACAGGTCCTGGAGAGGGGCAGAAATGGTGGCAATGAGCAGCTTCATAGGGTCAGTGCTCTAGGCGACTGCCTAGTTCACCTAATGGTAGTGCGGGCCTTGAGCATCAGTGGAAGAAGAGAGGTTTGAACCCTAATTTCACTGTTTACAGTCTGCTACTCTAATCACTAGGTTACTGTTTCCACTCCATTATGATTTACTATTTACATGCATATGTTTGTATACAAAAATGATAACATTTGACAGAAAAAAGAAGGCATTTTATATTATTAAAATGCTGTGATTATGGACTACAGAAAGAGTTCCTGGTTTTTGCCTCCTTTATGTTGTCTTTAGTTTCTTTCGGGGGGGGAGGGGGGGCAAAGGGTAATGGGAACTTATTCATAGTTCTATGGTCTGACTTTGGAAATTCATATTAGAAGTCATATATACTGTAAAATCAGGAGTTATTCCTTACTTCTGATATAGAAGAACACAAGCTACCAACAAAAACATAGAACCTTTCCTTTGCTTCATTTAGTGAAGACTTCAACGTCTTGGTCTCTGTGAGGATGAAAATATAAAACAAGCAAAAAAAAAAAATCACTGAAGGTAGAATGTTTCCGTTTTATTCAATCAAACACAAAGTACTGCATCAACTATTAACAAAAATAAGGTTCAATGTTAGATATGCACATACAGTTTATACCATATAATATTTATAATTTGAACTTCTAAATCCGTTTCCTGCTATCTAAAAAAATACAATTCAAAATGCATTAAACTAGGAGCTTGTTTCCGTGATCTATACAACAAACTTCAATGTAAAAAGATCAGTTATAAAAATACTTAAAATGTAATCAAGAATAAGAAAACAATGTCTGGAAGGTCTAAGCCTTCATACCCTTTTACTCAATAGTTGAGCTGATTCAAAAACTTCTGGTTGAATAATCAAGTTATATTCACAGTGTGAAGCAAATTTTAAGAAAGGTCTAAACATACTGAACACGGGAGCTCCAAAAATAAGTACATATGGGGGAAAACTATAAGAACATTTCAATGAGTTTCAATAAATTTTGGGGCACTGTCACTGTAAAATAGAAAGTTTGACAGCACCAGATACTGCCTCAATCAGGTCATTCATCCAAAGTCAGAAACTGATGAAGAAAGTGTCATGAGGCCTAAGATTACTTTAAAATAATTACAGAGGACTCTGGGTGAGAATGGGGACAATTTTGACTCTAATTTCAAGAGTACCCTGTATGGAAGAGTGGCAAGAAGGAAGCCACAGAGGAAGAAAAGCCAGATGATGCGGACAGACATCACTGCATGCACTATACATGTTGCCCTCAATTTTTGCAAACCTCCCTGTGGCTTGGCTGCTGCAGAGAAGCCCCACAACATAATACTGTGACTATCATGATTTACTCTAAGGATTGTGTTAGCTAGGCCATGTTCTTCTTTTATGCTACATATATCGCTGTGCTGCACTGAGATCAGAAAGAGAGAAAGGAGGAAGGAGGTATGTGGGCTTAGGGGAAAAGGATCTCAGTCTTAAACTATGTTCAGTTTCAGATCACAGTAGGACATCCAGGCAGCAAGAGACAAGCAAGCTGAGATATGAGCCTGGATTCATGGAGATATTTCAGGTGCAGAGAGGTAAGTCTGAGTGTCATCAGTGCAAAGATGGTACTGAGAGATAAAAGAAGTCCTAAGACAGAGCCCTGAAGTACACCAACTGAAAGCAGGATAATAGTGAAGGAAGACCGCAGAAATGTACATGAAAAGTGCGATGAGAGATAAGAAACCCAGGAGAAAACAGAGTCCCTAAATCCAAGTAAGAAGAGGTTATCAAGGAGAAGGTGGTGATCAACGATGTCAAAAGCAACAGACAGATCAAAAAAAGATGAGGACTGAGTAAACACCTTGGATTTGGCCAGGAATAAGTCACTGGAGAATTTGGGAAGGTACATATGACCTAGATTGGCCACTGTTGGAAACAGAATACTGGGCTTGATGGACCTTGGTCTGACCCAGTATGGCATATCTTATGTTCTTATGTTCTTATATCATTTCTGTAGAATGTAGAGGACAAAATCCAGATGGTAGTGGATTCAGAATGATTCAAAGAGGAAAGAAAGTCAAGACAGTGGCATGAACCACACCTTCGAGTAGCTTGGATGCGAAAGATTAAGAGAAAGGTGGGTCAATAACTGCAAGGGCAAGTAAGGAGTCTAGTAAAAGTTATTTTGAAGGAAGGTGTGTAGGGCCAATGGCACAAACTACACAGGCCACTGCCTAGGTGAGCATGACAAAATGGAAGTCAGTTATACAAAATGGCTAGCTTGGCCATACTGAGACTAGCAGCGCAGAAAACTCTGACAGTCTGCATGTACACAAGCTAAATCTCAGGACCTGAGATAAGATGCACATTGTCATAAATTGGAAACATACACTTCTTGTGTCTGCTTCTTGGGACCTAATACCATAAATTGGCCCATCATAAAGTGCACAGGATCAGCAGCCCTGACCAGGCTATGATTTTTCACGTGAACTTCCCATGCCTTGGAGACATTTTCTGTTTGGCTGATTCAAGCTCTCAGATATCTATCCTGTTCTGCAGTCACACCTCGCTCAACTGGCCACATGACAACTAAGAAAGGTATTTATAAGGACTGCAAGAGAGAATCAGGGAGAAAATGTAGCCTCCATGACAGCGGCAGCAGGGCCGGCCCGTCCATTGAGCGAGAATGTTTTTTGCACAGGGCCCCGCGTTTCAGGGGGCCCCGCGCAAAAAACATTCTGATCTAAAAGTAAAATTAAAAAAAAAAAAAAAAAAGCTGTCTGCTGCCACTGCCGGGGCCGCCGCGGCAGAATCGAGTGTGCCGCGGGGCCCCCCCTGCCCAGCAGAGCCTGCCCTCCCCTGTATCACCTCTCTCTTTACAGCTGCAGTCACACGCGCCGGCTTTCAGAGCGCGAGGGGAGAGTTTCTCCCTCGCTGCTCTGTTAAGCCTGCGGGGGCTGATGGGAAGTTCCCATTAGCCCCCGCGGGCTTAACAGAGCCGCGAATGGGAAACTAGTTCCTTCGCGCTCTGAAAGCCGGCGCGTGTGACTGCAGCTGTAAAGAGAGAGGTGATACAGGGGAGGTCAGGCTCTGCTGGGCAGGGGGGCACCGCGGCACACTCGATTCTGCCGCGGCAGCCCCGGCAGCGGCAGCAGACAGCATTTTTTAAAAAAAAATTTCCCTGGGCTGGGCTGGGGGGGGGGGTTAGGAGTGGTGATGGGTTGGGGGGGTTAGGAGTGGTGATGGGCTATGAGGGGGCTGGGGGAGGTAGGAGTGGTGATGGGCTATGGGGGAGCTAAGTCTGTATATGGGCTGATGGGATTAGGACTGGAAGTGGGTTTATGGGGGGTTAAGACTGGTAATGGGCTATGGAGGGGCTTAAACTAAAAATTGGGTGATGGGGGATTAGGACTGGAAATGGGCTGGTGGGATTAGGACTGGGAGTGGGCTGATGGGGAGGTTAGGACTGGTAATGGGGTATGGGGGGGCTTAAACTGAAAATTGGGTGATGGGGGATTAGGACTGGAAATGGGCTGGTGGGATTAGGACTGCGAGTGGGCTATGGGGGGCTAGGACTGGTAATGGGTTGGGGGGGTTGCTAGGACTGGAAATGGGCTGGGTGGATTACGACTGGAGGTGGGCTGATGGGGTTAGGACTGGTAATGGGCTGTGGGCTGTTGGGGGGGTTAGGACTGGTAATGGGCTATGGGGGGCTAGGACTGGAAATGGGCTGATGGGGGGGGTTAAGACTGGAGGTGGGCTGATGGGGTTAGGACTGGTAATGGGCTGTGGGCTGTTGGGGGTTAAGACTGGTAATGGGCTATGGGGGGGCTAGGACTGGAAATGGGCTGATGGGGGAGGTTAACACTGGAGGTGGGCTGATGGGGTTAGGACTGGTAATGGGCTGTGGGCTGATGGGGGGTTAGGACTGGTAATGGGCTATGGGGGGGGTTAGGACTGCTAATGGGATATGGTGGGGGCTAGGACTGGAAATGGGCTGGGGGGTAAAGAATGGAGGTGGGCTGATGGGGTTAGGACTGGTAATGGGCTGTTGGGGGGGTTAGAACTGGTAATGGGCTATGGGGGTTAAGACTGGTAATGGGCTGTTGGCTGATGGGGGCTGTCTGGTAATGGGCTATGGGGGGGTTAGGACTGATAATGGACTATGGGGGGGCTAGGACAGGAAATGGGCTGATGGGGAGGGGTTAGGACTTGAGGTGGGCTGATGGGGTTAGGACTGGTAATGGGCTGTGGGCTGATGGAGGGGTTAGGACTGGCAATGGGCTATGGGGGGCTGACTGGAAATGGGTTGATGGGGGTTAGGACTGGAAGTGGGCTGATGGGGGGGTTAGGACTGGTAATGGGTTATAGGGGGGGCTTAAACTGAAAATGGGGTGATGGGGGGTTAGGACTGGAAGTGGGTTGATGGGGGGGGCTAGGACTGGAAATGGGCTGATGCAGGGACTAGAAGGGAATGGATGCTGGGTGAGGCTGGAACTAGAAGGGAGCTGATGTTGGGGGAGGATTAGAATGGGATGGGGCTGGGAGAGTAAAATGGAGAGGGGAAAAATATTTTGTGTGGGAGGGATAAAAAATTTACAATTGACCGGGTATTGGGAGAGTAAGTGGGGATTGAGGATGGAGGGGTAAAATTTGAGTGGATGAAATAGGAATGAGGAAAGAGCAAAAGGAGAAAGATTAGTATGTTAAAGCAGATGTAAAGAGAGAATGGAAAAAAACTAGAAGAGAGAAGAAAGGACAAATGGACAGCAGACGATGGAGAGTTAGCAGAAGACACGAAGAAACCAGAAGAAAGTGGCTGGAGCAATTGCAGCTGAAAAAAAAATGCACAAAACGTAGAAAAATATCTCTTTATTTTGAATTTATTAATTGGAATATGTCAGCTCTGGTAAATGTGCATCATTAACGTCTGTGCTTTGTTTAGTACAAGAGCAAATTAATGTATAGTTTTATTTCTACAGTGTTGTACATTCCAAGTTTGGCTTTTGGGATTCCCAGTTTAATTATTGTCTTCCTGTTTCTAAATTGTGATTCCTTGTTTGGTGATGGTCTATGTTCTGCATGTGTAACTGAGCTGAGGTATTCTGTTTATGTAATTCCTATTTGACATTGCCACTTGTTCTCTTTCCCCAGTAGGTCATATATTGTTGTTCTCTGAAATGTATTGGTTTAATATTTGCATGTTTCCTTTTGATAGGTAGGGTATGGTGCTTTGTGAGTCCTGGTAGTGCTGTTAGGATACGACGGGTTTGCTATGGGTTCTAAATGGGCAGTGTTTGTAGTAGTTCCTAATGTGTCTGGTGGTTGGCACTGGATTATAGTAATGTAGAAATCTTTTAGTCTTTCTTTATCCATACACTCATTAAGAGGCATGTTTACTAAAAGTTAGTATATGGTAACATTATGCAAATATTTATGCAAATGAGGCCCCGCACCGAGTCTCCGCACATGGCCCCGCACCCCCCTTGGGCCGCCCCTGAGCGGCAGCAACTGATGCAGAGACTTCAGCAAGAAGCTGATTATAGACCCATCTCTAGTCTCCCTTTCCTTGCCAAAATTATAGGAAAAAACGTTTACTTGTAACTGTAAGAACACATCAACATCTATGCCTCATTGGATGATAACCAATTTGGATTCAGGCCATACCACATCAAGGGAATTGATAATATCAACCAGGCCTACATACTATTTTTTCCTAGATATAGCTGCTGCATTTGACTCTTTCATACACACACTTCTACTACAAAGATAAAGACAAATAGGTCAAGTGGTTTATCTCCTAACTCTCTGACCGGTTTCAACAAGTCTGCATGGGACACATCAGCTCCAACTCTTACTCCCAAATCACAGGCCTTCCACAAGGATCCACACTTTAAGCCCTGTTATTCAATATCTACATTCAGCATTTGCCAAATCATAAAAAAATACAAGATTGATTATGCCATCTATGCCGAAGATATGATTTGCATGCCCTTCAACATAATCACACCCAACTTTGACCCCATAATTTTCTGCTTTAGGGAAATAGCCTCCTGGCTTAAAGATGCTGGTTTAAACATCAACTACAAGAAAACAGATGTCTTGATAATAACTAGGAATCAAGCCTACTTACCACCACGACACATAACAATTGATGATGTTAATCTCTCAATCAAAGATGAAGTAAAATATTTAGGTGTAACTTTAGACAAACACCTCTCTTTTCAGTCACACATCAAAAATCTTACAAAAACAATTTTCAATAAGATCCGTCTTCTGCAGAATCTAAAACCCTTACTTCAGCCCTCTGACTTCAGAACCATAATGCAAGCAATGATTACCCCACATATCAACTATTGCAATAGTCTACTTCATGGTCGTCCCAAAATATCCCTACACCCACTCATAATGGCTCAGCATACTGTGGCACGAATCATCCACAATGCACGCTGAATTGATCATATAACACCAATCTTATATGACTTACACTGGCTGCCCGTACAAAGCCGCATCAAATTCAAGATATTAATGACCACTTTCAAAATCATCAGAAAAATAGCTCCCCAAACTCTTTCCCAATTAATTAAAGTGGCCCCCATCAATCGACTAAGAAGAGAACAAATGACCAACACTCTCTCTACCTCATCAGCTTTCCGTAAGACTAAACAATGCACCAACAGTAGAGCATTTGAATTTATATCCTCAATGCTCTGGAACTCCCTACACCCAGTCTCCGAAACATTACATCCTCATTCCGCTCCCAACTCAAAACCCATCTCTTCACAGAACATTTTGGCCAAAATGAAACTACAACTCTCACTGACCCAACATAATTTTCCCCCCTCCTAGCCACTAGACTATCCTACCAATCAAACTGGTCACTAAATCACCCAACCCTTAACCCCATCCTGTACTGACAGATATTATCGATCTACAGAACTGTAAATATGCTGTATATAAGTTAAAACTATCTTGAATCATGTACATTCTTGATTGCCTGTTATTGCACCATTTATTGTTACAGTGTTTAATGTATCGGTTGTTTTAATTGTAAACCACTATGATTACCCAATATAGCGGTATGTAAAACACACAAATAAAATAAATAAAAATAAAGATTAGAGCACAAAGATTTAGTGAATTACAGATAAAGAGGTCATGACTGAAGGTACATTTGTAGCAGCAGAGTGGACATTCTACAGTGTGCATAAGAAAGGGAGAGAGGGATTTGAATAAGATTAGAGGGGTTGCGGTCGGATTTCCATAGGGAGTGAGGGAACTGCCTAGGGGGCTAGGACTGGGATTGATATCCTCTGATGAGAGAAAGAGCAGGAGGGTACGGGGGAGAGAAGAGGAGGCACGGTGGTGACAAGAGAAGGTAATTACTCACCTGTAGCAGGTGTTCTCTGTGGACAATACAAGCATTATGGAACCTGTTTCTTTTGGGGAAACTGCTAGGTAAGTATGACCTAGATTGGCCACTGTTGGAAACAGGATACTGGGCTTGATGGACCTTGGTCTGACCCAGTATGGCATATCTTATGTTCTTATGACAGCAGGAATAAGCCCTCACATATGGGTAATGTCCCTGACAGAGCCCAAGGTAGGAATGCACCCTAGCTTCTATTGGAAGCTTTCGGGAGGCTATACTGAGC
This sequence comes from Ichthyophis bannanicus, assembly GCA_033557465.1. Classification (NCBI taxonomy): domain Eukaryota; kingdom Metazoa; phylum Chordata; class Amphibia; order Gymnophiona; family Ichthyophiidae; genus Ichthyophis; species Ichthyophis bannanicus. Next base: position 476,934,590 of record CM066036.1, read on the forward strand.
CTATGCGCCTCATTCACACCTACCACAGCGGTGCCATCTTGATCCAGTCTAACACAGCTTTAGCAGAAGACAACTCCTTGGGGAGGTGGGAGGGTTGCGAGGACTTATTCCTACTGTCCATGGAGAACACCTGCTACAGGTGAGGAACTATCTTTTCTCCATGGACAAGCACGAATGAGTCCTTAAGTATGGGATTCCTAAGCTACAGGCTACTGAAAACCAAGGAGACCACAGAGAGCCCATGAGTGGCAAACTCAACTGCAGTATGGAAATCGGCCAGATGTTCAACTATATACAATAGCAGTGATTCTCTCTCCTTTCTTTTTGGTAGCCTGGGCAGAATAGAATGGGCCTATGGGGGATGGAATTGGATTCTAATCCCAAAACAGATTCCTGAATACAGATTAGCCAAAGTTGCTGTCGTATCGGGAATCCCCATCTAGGCAGCAGTGAGATTTGAATCTGTGGACTGAAGACCATGTTGCAGCCTTGCAGATCTCTTCCATGGAGACCTGAGTCATATCAAGCAGGCCTCCAATGAATTCCAAATGTTGGGTGGGCTGAAGGTGGAATTTGGGTAATTTACCATGAACTCTAGTAGTTCCAACACCCGAATGGTCAATGTTGTTGATTCTTGTACTCCTTCCAGAGTGCCACTCTTGATCACTAATCATCCAGACAGGGTAAGACAAACACTCCCAGCATCTGTAGGCAAGCAGCTATAACCGCGAGGCACTTTGTGAAGACGCAATGTGTTGAGGCCAAGCCAAATGGCAACACACTGTACTGGAAGTGTTGTCCCCCCAGGACAAATCTGAGATACCTCCTCTAAGCGGGATATATCTGTATGTCGGAGCAGACATCCTTGTATGTCAGAGCAGACCTCTTTGCTCTGATAGCACGAGCTTGATCGCGAGGTCTGACAAGAGGGCGGTGATTTTTCTCTGAAGCAATTCCTGATGCAAAGGGTCGAGATGATGCACCCTCAGGGAGCAATTTGGTGGTAGCTCCATTAAGTGTAGTTGGTAACTGCATTTGATGATCTGTAGAACCCTTAAGTCTGAGGTTATGAGAGGCCACCTTTGTGCAAAAAGAGTGAGCCTTCTCCCATCCAGAGGATTTTCTAGAGCAGTCATTGGAAGACTGGTATGCGCCGCAGGAACCATTCAAAACCCTGCACCAAGTTTTGGTTGAGGAGCTGGTTGGGCCTTTTGATGCTTCTCAAGCCATTGCTGCTGGCGAGGGGTCTCTTGGGTTAAGCAGTTTGGGGCCCAAGAAAGTACCTATGCTCTCCATGCCATATCTCAATAGACTCAGACGCCGATGCACCAGAGTCTTCATCTGATGTTCGGCGTGGTCACCTCTTGATGTCGAAGAAGATGCCGTCAAATCCTTCCTTGTCTTTGGGTGGAGATCAAACAATAGTCAATGCTCTGGGGCACTACAGTGTTTGGCTCTGATTGAGCTTGAGAGCCTCTCGGCGTTGATGCACTGCCAGCATCCGATGCAGCCTTGAAAGCCACAGAGACTGATGCTATCGATACTGATTGAGCACCAAAAAGTGATTCATGCTTCTTCTCACAACCTTTGAATCATCTTTTTGTCATCTGTGAACATAAATTGTAAGAAGAGGGCTGATGATTGAATCCGAGGCACTGTAGGTACCAATTATGGGTATCTGTGACCACTATGGTCCTAGAGCACTTGGAACACTTCTTGAACCCACTGGCAGGTATCTCAGACTCAAAAAATAGCTACCACAAAGTTGAATGGCTCAATGATGAGGACCGAGGCCCACCAGAGCACCGGCACCAGGAAGGCCAAGGTGTCACAGCAAGAATAAAGTTACTGATCGAAGGAGAAAAAGGCAAAAAGGAGGAGAGAACTGTGATAGCAGGTGATTGGGATGAAAACCTGAGGAAAAAAAACCTGTGAGGGGGGAAAACAGAAGTTTACCAATGGAGGTGACAAGAACGTGTCCGTGGGCTCCGCAGAAAACAAAAGATTAGATCGAGAAAGCGCCGCAATGGCAGGCTAGGAGACGGCGTGCAGGCACGGTGGAGCCTCCAAAAAGCTTCCAACAGAAGCTGGGGAACGTTCCCGTGTGGGGATCTATTGGGATGCCACCCATACATGAAGACTCATTACTGTTTGTCCACGGAGAATGAGGTGTTCTCAGAGAACGTGGAGATGGCTGAATGGGCAGTGGAAAATGTTGAATCACATGAACAGATAATAGGGTAAAAATGGCCGCAGAGGTCAGTATAGGTGAAGAAAGTAAGGAAGGTGACATTTTACTTACTAGTTAATGTCCTTTCTTCAAGTCCTGCTATACCAGTCCATACAAGTGGTGGAGACAAAGAACTAATGAAAAGCCCAGGTTACAATGGCATCACTCCTATGCCTCTATTCACCTCAATCCCCACAGTTCCCTTCAGTATTCGTCCCAAAGCATATGGGAGAAACATGGCAAGCCTCTCACAAACTCAATCGTGGGCAACAATGAGTAATCAACAGTAGAAAACTATGTACAGGAAAACATAAACTGAAGGCTATCAGAAGATGACGAACCTGCAGAGCCAAGTGTAAAAATCACAGTGGGGGAGGCAGTGACATCATCTGCCTGGATGGAAGCCTGAGGAGAGAGCTCCGGAGCTGTACCTGGTGTTAGTTGAAAATCCTTCACCCAGAGCTCAATAAAGTATGTGCAAGGAGCGGAGAGAGGTTACAGCAGAGAAAGGGAGACAAATGACTACACGGAAGAAAGCGGCAGACCTTCGGAAGTTCACATTTGTCAGCAGCCATGCAGACGGAGCAGAGCAAAAAATGGCGGCCGCAAACATTGGCAATGGCAAAAATGGAGAGCGCGAAAGGAGAGGAGGAAAGAATGTGGAATCAGAGGCTGGCGAAATGGTGGTGCAGAAGATGACAAGAGAGGAACTGAAAGCCTGGTTTAATGAACTGAAGTTGGAGTTGGCGGTGGTGAAGGCAGAGGTGGGAGACGTATGTGGAGAATTAAAAGAGGAAGTGGGAGAGCTGGCACAGAAAATGGAGGAGCAAGACCAGCGAATAGAGCAGATAATGCAGAAGCAAAGTGAATCGGATAAAGGACTGAAAGAATTTGATAGGTGGAAAGATCAGCTACTATATAAAATTGAAGATTTGGAGAATAGAACAAGGAGGCATAATCTCCGAATAAGGGGGATTCCGGAGGAGCTGGAGTTCAGGGACAGAAGGAGAGTGGTGGAAGCGGTGTTTAAAGCGATTTTTCAGTAAGAAGGTACGTCGGAGGAGAGGGGAAAGGTGGAATTGGACAGGGCACATAGGGCATTGGGCCCTAGCAGAACAAACAGACCCAGAGACATAGTGATCTGCGTGAAAGACTATGTGGTTAAGGAGCAGATTGCGGAAAAGATGCGAAAGACACGTGACTTCATGTGGCAAGGATATAAAATTGAAGTTTATACGGATTTGGCAGCAGGGACATTGCAATGAAGGAGGGAGATGCAATTGACTACAAGGGTGCTGTGAAAGGAGGGAGCGAAGTACAGGTGGATGTACCCATTCAGCCTGTTCAATAGAGGAGATAAAAGTTGGAGAGTAAAAAACAGCAAAGAGACACGAAAGGCGCTGGAGGAGGCGGGACTCTACGAGGATTAAGAGGGTCAACAAGGGTCGGAGAGGCAGGAGAGACAAAAGTGGAGGGAAAGAGGATGTACTCCGAGAAGAGGACAGTTGGGGAGACCCAGAGAGGGATATCTGGGGACCCCGAAGAAAGTGCGAGAAGAGCAAGATATGGAGGCGCCAACATGAAGCAGTCTAGGGGAACGGGAGATCGGATTGCCTGAAGGGGAGAAGGTGGTTGGGATGTGGAACTGAAACTGGACGCAGAAATACCACACATAATGTGGACGAGTAAATATAGAGTATAAGTTTGATAATGGTTGTTAGGTTGCAATGTTAAAGGGATTTTTGGGTGTAAAGGTTCAAACAAAAAAGAAAAAAAAAGAGTGTGTTAAATGATGCTTTTGCAGTAAATAAGGAACACATGCTGTGTTAACTTAGAAGGATAGGGAAGATATATGAGGGGGAGGAAACAATGTAACTAAGGGGGAGGAGGGGTTAGAATATAAAGGGGAGGGAGAGGGGGTGAAGGGGTAGATAGGGAGAGGAGGGGGATAGTGAGGTGTAGAAGGTGAGGACGGGGGGCTCCAGATAGAGTGAGGGTCACTACTCTAATGGCGACCTTAGGAGGGAGGGTTATCGGGGGGGAGAAACAGGGGGAGGAAGGGAGGGGTAAGATGGAGGTGGGAGGGGGGATTAGGGGTAAACAGGGGGGGCAGGGGGAACAAAAGGGGGGGGGAACAGAAGCTGACAATTGCTACAATAAATGTGAAGGGCCTGAGAACATGGAATAAAAGAAGGTTATTGGAAAAGGAAGGAAGTAGATTAAGGATTGATTTTATATGTATTCAAGAGACCCACTTAAAAGTGGGACAGGAGTGGATGTTGCATTCAAAGAAATATCCAAGAGTTATTTTGGCGGGGCGGAGAGCGGAGGGGTGGGGGTAATTGTGAGCACAAATATGCAAGATAAAGTAATAGGGAAATATCAGGATAAAGGGGGGAGATGTGTAGGAGTAAAGATTAAGCTGGCAAAGGAGGAGGTGTGGGTTCTGAGTTTGTATGGGCCAAATGAAAAACAAAGCGAGTTCTATGGGCGGATGGTGGGGGAATTGGAATCATTGAGGGACACATCAATAATTGTAGGAAGGGATTTCAATCTAACAGTGAATCCACGTTTGGATAATAGTGAGGGAAGTGGAATGGGGAAGAGAAAAGATAGGGTAGGCATGTTGAAATTGAAAGAGAGATTGGGGCTCATAGACTCCCACCGAAAAGCGCACCAACCCCTGATCTAGCCCACCATGAACCACTGATCATAAGCTATACTAACCTGTCCTTGTCCAAAGTCTGTCTCTGTCCAAAGTCTGTCCTATGTCAAAATCATCAATGTTGCCCCCCCGGTGATGGCCCCGCCCGTATACTTAATTCCCCCACCCCTTAATGTAACGCCGCTTTGACCCGGTGAAAAGCGGGATATAAATACAGCTAAATAAATAAATAGATGCCAAGCGGTGTAAAAACCCAGGAGAGCGTAAATACACATTTCGTTCAAGTCCCCATGATACATATAGTAGGATAGACATGATATGGGTGGGGGAAGGGGGGAGTGGATGTCAAGGGTGGCAGAAGTGGAACAAGGCCAGATAACATGGATGGATCACACTCCAGTGAGTGTAACTTTTAATTTAGGATATATAGATACAGGAATAAAATTTTGGAGACTGAATGAGCCCATGCTGGAGAAACAGGAGGTAGTGGAAAATATAACACAAGTGATTCAGGAGTATTTGAAGTTCAATCGAAATGGGGAAGTGGCCCTTGGGATAGTTTGGGATAGGCTGAAAGCAGTGGTAAGAGGGCTTTTAATAAAGGAAGCGGCAAAAATTAACAGGGGAAAAGGGGAGATGGAGGGACAAATTTTGGGGAAAATAAAGAAATTGGAGACTTGTCATCAATGTGACCGGAAAGCAGAAGTGCTGCGGGAATTGCAAAAGTTAAGAGGGCAGATAGGGCAGTTAAGGGTGAGCAAAATACTACATGAGCTAAATATTCTTAAACAGACTATGTTTGGGGAGGGGGGGGGGAATAGGGCAGGGCGGGTCCTGGTGAACAGAATTAAAGTGAGAGTTCAACAAAGTAGTAACATAGTAACATAATAAATGACAGCAGATAAAGACCAGCATGGTCCATCCAGTCTGCCCAGCAATATGGCAAGAGTAGGTGCACCTGTCGCTCTGTGCAGGCCACCCCTCCCCATGTCTATGTCTAGGGGTGGGCCCACCAATCCATGTAGGACACCCCTATTTGTTGAGAAGTTAGATGGTTCAGTTTATTTGGTTTTTATCCTGTTTCTGCAAAGGGATCCGCTGTGCTTGTCCCATGCTGTTTTGAATTCCGTCACCGTTTTGCCCCCACCACTTCCATCGGGAGAGCATTCCAAGCATCCACCACCCTTTCGGTGAAAAAATATTTCCTGATATTGCCTTTCAATTTTCCACCTTGCAGCTTCATGTTATGCCCTCTAGTTTTGCAGCTTCCCCGTCTTTGGAAGAGGTTTGTTTGTTCATCGTTCCTCTTTAAGTATTTAAAGGTCTGAATCATATCTCCCCTATCTCTCCTCTCCTCCAAAGTGTACATATTTAGGTCTTCAAGTCTCTTCTCATAAAGCACAGTTACTTACCTGTAACAGGTGATCTCTGGGAACAGCAGGAATAAGTCTTCACATATGGGTACGTCGGTACCGACGGAGCCTGCGCGGGAACGCTCCCCAGCGTCCAATCAGAAAGCTTTTGGGAGCATCCCACAGCGCCTGCGTGCTGCCTTCCCGCCTTTCCAACTGTCTCTCCTCAGTTGAGTTTTATAGCTGAGACAAAGAGGGAGAGAGAGGGAAAGGAAGAGAGAGAGAGAGACCACTTCTAGGGGAGGTGGGTGGGTTGTGAAGACTTATTCCTGCTGTTCCCAGAGATCACCTGTTACAGGTAAGTAACTGTGCTATCTCCAGGAACAAGCAGGAGCGAGTCTTCACATATGGGGACTCCCTAGCTTTTGATGCCAGGGAGAGCGCCCAGAAGTTGTGTGACCCTGGGACAGGGCTGCACTTCCTCACCTGGATCTCTGGCATCCCCTGAGGGATGGTGGGTAGGAGTTGATTAGGTATGGAACAGGTGTTTGAGAACAGCCTGACCAAACAAGGCATCCCAGCGGGAGTCCTTGTCTAAGCAGTAATGGGCTGTGAAGGTATGAATCGAGGCCCAAGTGGCTGCTCGACAGATGTCGTCGATAGACACAGAGTTCAGATGAGCCATTGAGGTTGCCATGGCTCTCACATTGTGAGCTGTGACATGGCCCTCCAGAGAAATGTTCTTGCTCTGATAGGCGAAAGAAATACATTGGGCAATCCAGTTGGAAAGAGTTCTCTTGGAGACTGGTTGTCCCAAATGAGAAGGATCAAAAGCAACAAAGAGTTGGGAAGACTTTCTATGTTGCTGTGTCCTCTGTAAGTAAAAAGCCAGAGCTCTTTTACAGTCCAGGGTATGAAGATTCCTCTCTGCAGGTGATGCATGAGGCCCTGGAAAAAAGACAGTTAGGTAGACCTCTTGGTTGAGGTGAAAAGGCGAGACCACCTTAGGCATAAAATGTAGATTAGTCCTAAGGACCACCTTGTCATGATGGAATCTTGTATAAGGTGGATTAGCTACTAGTGCTTGCAATTCACTGATGCGCTGTGCTGATGTGATTGCAATGAGAAAGATAACCTTCCAAGAAAGGTATTTCAAGGAGGTAGTAGCTAAAGGTTCGAAAGGCGGCTTCATAAGCTGACCAAGAACCAAATTTAAGTCCCGTGCCACCGGAGGTGGTCTAATGGGAGGCTTTGTTAAAAGGAGGCCTCTCATGAACCTTGCTACAAGGGGATGAGAGGAAACAGGTTGTCCATTTAGAGGCTTGAGTGAAGCTGCAATAGCACTCAGATGGACTCTTACTGAATTTGTCTTAAGGCATGCATTAGACAGATGCAGGAGATACTCCAGCAACGATTCCAGAGGTATGGCACGGGGGTTAAGACCCTTTTCAGAACACCAGATGGTAAACCTTTTCCACATGAAGGCGTAAGAACATCTAGTGGAAGGTTTTCTGGAAGCTTGAAGAACATCTTTCACTTGCTGAGAAAGAGGAAGATCTTGGAGATCTAGGCCTTCAGCAACCAAGCCCTGAGATGCAGAGACTGGGGATTGGGATTGCACAACTTTCCGTCCTCCTGAGAGAGGAGGTCTGGAGCAGACCTTAACTCTAGGGATGGAGCTTGAGAGAGATGGAGAAGCAGAGGGTACCACACTTGCTGTGGCTAATGTGGAGCTATGAGAATCATGTGGCCTCTGTCTCTCTGAAGCTTGAACAGGGTTTTGGGAATTAGGGGAATGGGTGGAAAGGCATACAGGAAGTCTTGACCCCAGTGAAAGGAGGAAAGCATCCCTTGCCTGAGCCCCCTGAGCCGGAGTTCTGGAACAGAACCGGGGAAGTTTGGCATTCCACGGACTTGCAAAGAGGTCTATGTCCGGGGTTCCCCAAATTTGAAAAATTTTGGACACCTGGTCCATATGTAGGGACCACTCGTGTGGAAGCAGAACTCGACTGAGTCTGTCTGCCCAAGAGTTTTGAACCCCTGGAAGATAGACTGCCAGAAGATAAATGTGATGCTCTCTGGTGAGGGCCCACAGTCGCAGAGCTTCGTTGCAAAGCGACAGAGAGCCAGTTCCTCCCTGCTTGTTTATGTAGAACATGGCCACCTAATTGTCCATGTGGACAAGGACTGTCTTGTGGCTGAGCAGGGTGTGGAAAACCCGTAGAGCAAGGAAGATTGCTCTGAGTTCCAAGAGATTGATGTGGAGACAAGTCTCCTGTGGGGACCAGATGCCCTGGGTGGAGAGGTCCTGAAGATGAGCTCCCCAGCCCATTGGAGAAGCATCTGTTGTAAGAGTTGCCTGGGGTAGAGGCTGTTGAAAAGGACACCCCAGCAAAAGGTTCTGAGGGGACTTCCACCACTGGAGGGACAAAATGAGGCGACTTGTGTTTGCTATTTTGTCTGACAGGCAGCCTAATGCCTGGGTCCATTGGGTGGATAAAGTCCACTGAGCTGCTCTCATGTGAAGGCGAGCATATGGTACCACATGAACGGTGAAAGCCATGTGGCCTAGCAACTGTAACATCTCTCGAGCAGTGAGTAAGGGTTTTAACTCTGCTTGAGAAGCTAACTGCATCAAGCGAAGGCAACGGGTCTGGGGAAGAAAGGCCCTTGCCTTTGTGGTATCCAGCAGTGCCCCTATGAATTCCAGGGACTGAGTAGGGATCAAATTGAATTTTGGGATGTTTATTACCTGCCCTAAGTTTTGAAGGATACGCATTGTGCAGGTTAGAGCAGTCCTGGCCTCTGACTGAGTGAGAGCTCGAATGAGCCAGTCATCCAGGTAGGGGAAGACAAATATTCCCAGGGTGCGCAGAAAAGCAGCAACCACTGCCATACATTTCGTGAACACCCTTGGTGCAGAGGCCAGGCCAAAGGGGAGCACTCTGTATTGATAGTGCTTCTCCTGGAAAAGGAACCGAAGAAACCTTCTGTGAGTTGGATGGATGAGAACATGAGTGTACGCATCCTTGAGATCTAGAGAACAAAGCCAATCCTGACTCTGAAGGTATGGCAGCAGAGTTCCCAGAGAAACCATCTTGAATTTTTCTTTGACTAGGAATCTGTTCAATTCTCTGAGATCTAAAATGGCTCTGAAGCCCCCTGTTTTCTTTGGGATAAGAAAATAGGGGGAGTAGAACCCTGTGCCTTGTTGTTGAGAAGGCACTTCCTCTACTGCCCCTTGGGCTAGAAGAGTGGCAACCTCCTGCTCTAATAGGCTGAGGAGGGAGGTTGGAGAATTGAACTGGTGCACTCTTGTGAGAGGGGGCAAGCTGGAAAAATGAAGTTTGTACCCCTCTCTTATGATGGAGAGTGTCCACTGCTCTGCTGTGATTTGCTCCCTTCTGGGAGCAAAGTGACATAGCCTTCCTGGAATGGTGGAGGGCTCTGGTCCTTCTAGAGCCAGAAAGGCTAAGTTCTCTAGCAGAAAGTCAAAGACCTTGAGGTGGCTGAGACTGCTGGGCTGGAGCAGACCTCGCAGCCTTTGCCTTGGTCTGTTTGGAGGATTGCTGACGTTTGGAAGGGAACTGAGCTGCAGAAGATGCTCTCTGACAATAAGCAGGATAGGATCTTCCCTTCTTTGAAAAAGGTGTTTTCTTGAACAACCTTTTCTTAGCAGGAGCAGCTGTAGATTTGGATAGTCTATCCAAAGCAGAATTTTCAGCATCCATCTGATTGGCTTTTCCTTGCCAATCTTTACCAAACAGATTTTCACCTGTACAAGGGATATTTCCCAATTCATCTTGGACCCAGGTCTCCAAATCAGATGCTTGAAGCCAAGCAACCCTACGTGCTGCTATAGCTATAGCTGAGGCTCTGTTTACGCATTCAAAGGAATCGAAAGCTGCACGGTTGGAGAATTTGGAGACATCCTGGGCATGTTTGAGCGCAGAGAGAAATTCTTGCCTTTTATTGTCAGACATAAAAGGACTTAAAGTCCGCAAATGGTCAGTGACCTCTTAAGAACATGCCCATGTAGAGACTATAAGAATTAATTCTTGCAGCAAGCATGGAAGCTTGGAAGATTCTTCTACCAAAAGCATCCAGGGTTCTACATTCACGTCCTGGAGGATTAGAGGCATGTCTCTTGGCACTTCTAATCTTTTTCATTGCAGACTCAACCACAATAGAGTGGTGAGGAAGCTGAGTCTTATGGAAACCAGGACAAGGAGGGACACGATACATGGTGTCCAACCTGCGAGAATGAGGAGAGGTGGTTAGAGGTGCTTCCCACATCCTTAACATGAGATCATACAGAATCTCATGAATAGGCAAGGTAGCTGCCTCCTTAGGAGTTTTGGGATATTGTAAAATATCTAACTCCTTAGCTCTAGGCTCTGACTCTGGGGCTACTGTAATAGAGAGACCCCGAGTCACCTCTCTGATAAAGTCTTGAAAAGGCAAGTCCTCTGGAGGAGACATCCTTCGTTTAGGAGAGGACTCCTCCTGTGGAAGAAGCATCGCTGCATCGACAGACTGTTCCGAATCCTCAGAGTCATCAGAGGAATCGAAGTATCGTCTGTCGGGATGCTCTTGCAAAGCCCGATACCCGTACCGACTGGGGTCGGTATCGGGAATCATCGGTACCGGGGTATCGGTACCGGAGGGCTGCAGAGGGCAGGGTACCAGCATGGCTGACACCGATGTCGATGCCACCGGTACGGGGATTGGTACCGATGGCGATACCGGAGCCGGTAACTGCGGAGTAGTCTGATGCGGTACCACGGGCATCGATGCCACAAGGAAAGCCGCCAGACTGCGTTCCATGGACAGAATCCTCTGATCCATGGATGCTGCCAATGCCTGGAAGTCGGTACCGGTGGAGGCCATCGGTACCCCAGAGCATGGCACCAGGAGATCGGTTGAGGCCACGCCATCTAGATCATCCTGGAACCCCGATGATGATGCTTTAGAAGCCGAAGCCTCCCGCCGGGATAATTTTGCCGGTGCAGAATCCTCGAGGGCAAGGCCAGAGGCATCTCGATGCTTAGAAGGAGATTTGCCCTTCGAGGACCGGCTGGATTTATGTTTAGTTACCTGAGATCCATGTGAGGAAGAAGAAGCCCTGGAAGACGTCGATGCCACCGAAGCTGCATCAGAGGGAAACAGGGTACTGAGCTTGGCAGCTCGGTTCTGTCAACCTCTCTTAGACATCATGGAACAGGACATACAATCTTTGATGGAATGGTCAGGGCTTAAACATTTGAGACACCAGTCATGGGTGTCGGTGACGGATATAGTACCGCCACATTTTGTGCACTTCTTAAAACCTGAGGCAGGTTTTTCCATATTTGAGGAAAAAGGTTTTGGGCCTAAGGCCCAAAACTGAAGTACACCTGAAGAAAAAATAGAAAGTCTTTTTGTTTTTTTTGTTTTTTAAGAAAAGAATAAGAACCAGCGGTACCGGTATAGCGTCGAGGAAGGCAGACGCAACAGAAAAGAAATAAAGAACAAAATAAGGAAATTCTTCTGCGGTGACAGGAACACGACCTGCTGGCTCCGAGGAAAAAGAACAACTGAGGAGAGACAGTTGGAAAGGCGGGAAGTCAGCACCCAGGCGCTGTGGGATGCTCCCAAAAGCTTTCTGATTGGACGCTGGGGAGCGTTCCCGCGCAGGCTCCATCGGTACCGACGTACCCATATGCGAAGACTCATTCCTGCTTGTTCCAGGAGATGGTTTCTTACGCAGGCTCGAAATCATTTTGGTCGCCTTCCTCTGAACAGTTTCCAGTCTTTTTACATCTTTTGCAAGATATGGTCTCCAAAACTGAACACAGTATTCCATGTGAGGCCTCACCAGTGACCTGTACAGTAGCATAAGTACCTCCTCCTTTCTGCTGGTAATCCCTCTTTGTATGCAGCCCAACATCCTAATGGGAGACAGCCAACATGGCTTTAGACAAGAAAGATCTTGTCTTACTAATCTGTTATGTTTTTCTGAAGGAGTGAATAATCAGGTGGACAAAGGTGAGTCGGTTGATATTGTGTATCTGGACTTTCAGAAAGCCTTTGACAAGGTCCCTCATCAGAGACTTTTGGCAAAACTAAAGAGTCATGGGATAGGAGGCAGTGTACTATTGTGGATCAGGAACTGGTTAAAAGATAGAAAGCAGAGGGTAGGGCTAAATGGCTAATTTTCCCAATGGAGAAAGGTGAATAGTGGTGTACCCCAGGGATCTGTGCTGGGTCCGCTGCTTTTTGACATATTCATAAATGACCTGGAAAGTGGAATAACGAGTGAGGTTATCAAATTTGCAGATGACACAGAACTATTTAAAGTTGTTAAAACCCAAGGGGATTGTGGAAAACTGCAAGAGGATCTTGATAAATTGGAAGACTGGGCATCAAAATGGCAGATGAAATTTAATGTGGACAAGTGCAAGGTTATGCACCTAGGGAAGAACAACCAAAACGATGGTTACACGATGCAGGGTTCCACATTAGGAACCACCACCCAGGAAAAAGATTTAGGCGTCATTGTGGATATCATGTTAAAACCCTCGGCCCAGTGTGCAGCGGCGGCCAAGAGAGCAAATAGAATGCTAGGTATGATAAGGAAAGAAATGGAAAATAAAACAAAAGATATTATAATGCCTCTGTATCGTTCCATGGTGAGACCGCACAGCACAGTTACTTACCTGTAACAGGTGATCTCCGGAACAGCAGGAATTAGTCTTCACATATGGGTACGTCGGCGCCGACGGAGCCCGCACGGAAATGCTCCCCAGCATCCAAACAGAAAGCTTTTGGGAGCATCCCTCGCGCCTGCGCGGTGACGTCCCGCCTTTCCCACTGTCTCTCCCCAGTTGAGTTTCATAGCTGAGACCGAAGGAGAGAAGAGGAAAGGAAATAGATAGATACAACTCCTAGGGGAGTCGGGTGGGTTGTGAAGACTAATTCCTGCTGTTCCGGAGATCACCTGTTACAGGTAAGTAACTGTGCTATCTCCAGGAACAAGCAGGAATGAGTCTTCACATATGGGGACTCCCTAGCTGTGGGTGCCAGGGGAGATCCCATAAAATGCGCCTCCCTGGAACAGGACGGCATTTCCCAAACCTGGATCTCCGGCATCCCCTGGGGGATGGAGGGTAGGAGTTGAATAGAGCAGAGCTGTAGAGGAACAGCGAATCTAAAGACTACAGGGAAAAAAGTCTTTAGAAGGTATGTCAAGTATCATCAAAATATTTAATGAACTAGCACAATATAGAGCTTACCTACTGGATTGTAGGAAGTAGACTGTAGATGCAGTAGCGCAGGGGTCACCAACCTCCAGAGGGCCGCGGGCCGCACAGCCGACTACCGGCAGACTCGCGGGCCGCACCCCCTCCCCCCCCCGCGCGAAAAAAAAACTGCTCATACCTGACCTTGAATAATCCATGTCAGCTCCCTCCCTTCTTCTGCAGCCGCGGCTCCCTGCCTCTTAGGGAACCGCGGGCTGTGCTTGTAAAATCATCGCGGAGCCCTTCCTGTCTTGACGGGCTCCGTGCAGCATTGTCCCGCCTCTAAAGGAAGTTGTTTACCACTTCCTTTGGAGGCGGGACAATGCTGCACGGAGCCAGTCAAGACAGGAAGGGCTCCGCGATGATTTTACAAGCACAGCCGCGGTTCCCTAAGAGGCAGGGAGCCGCGGCTGCAGAAGAAGGAGTCGGTGAGTTTGCCTTGGCGGGCCGCACCGGGGTAGAGTCTCACGGGCCGCACGGAGGGACCTCGCGAGCCGCATGCGGCCCGCGGGCCGCAGGTTGATGACCCCTGCAGTAGCGGAATCTTCAAGGTGACTCCACAGCAGTGAGGAAGAAGTTCCAACCTGGAATGGGCCGGTGATCCAGGTGTCAACCGGGGCAGGAGAAGATCAGCAGGTCTCCAATGAAAAGCTTTATGGGAAAAGCTGAGAACTCATTTAGGTACAGAGTCATAAACATTGAGGACTAAAAGAAGAAGACTGACCGATCTGGAAAATAAGCCCAGTCCGGAAGGGAAGAGAGGGTATGTAAAAAAGCCCCTATTCCCAAGGAGAACAGAAGTGTACTCAGGAACACTGAAGGTGTACACTTGTCCTTCCTAGCTGTTAAGCGATAGGAAGACATAGAGGTTTGAGACTGCACAGATAGGGAGATGTATAACAAAAATAGAAGCTGTTGACGTCACAGCAGCAATGGTTAGTATAACCCGTCCCAGTCACTGAGCCGTATGATAATAGGCAAGTTGACTGTCCGGACCCCATAAGAAAATAAAAACCTAAGCACCGACAGTCAGGGAGATAGGTAGACACAGGGTGCTATGGACATCTCCCAATATGCGTATGCCTATATACATATATATATATGTATATCCGGAAGACATACATATCTATACCTATGAGAATATATGTATGTAGACAAGTAGTTTTTTTTTTTAAATATATCTACATATAGACAGATGTATGTATAGATAGGGGTGGGATAGCTGACGCCCACCCAGGGTACCATACATGTATGCCCCCATACATAAAAATAATGTTTCAGAATACATGCCTGCAACTGAGCCACAGAAAAACCATTCACATGGGTAATGTGACGGGAAAAAATTCACCCAATAATAGGGGGCGAAACCCACCTGAAGAAATATAGAGAATCGATTTCTGTGGAGCAGGAATGTAGGTCAGTGGAAGAACCAGTATGGCTGCGTGAAAAACAGAGGATAACAGTAGTCTGGCAAGAGTACTCAGCAGTACTGTAGGACTCTGATCTGTCCAAAGGACAAGAAGAACACATAGATGAAGATACCAGAGTGACCCCCCAAGGGGTTCAGGGGTATCATGTACGATAAAGGAGCATGTGTTGTCCAGTGGAGTAGAAGAACAGAATGCCAAGCTGTAAGGAACAGGAGTATATTCCGGTCAGATTGGGAACTCCGTGGACATTCACGTAGAAAAGCTTGTCTGCTGTATATGAAAGACCCTCAGAGACAAAGGTCAATGCTCTGTGGTAAGGGCCCAGAGTAGAAGCTTCTCTGAAGGTTGCCGAGAGCATTGTGCAGGAGAATTATAAGATAAAACTCTCAGAAGTCAGGCGTGTTGCCACATCCGAGGAAAGGATATGGCTAGAAGAAGATAAGCTGCAGTGAATAGTATTATGCAGAATGGTTGCAAGCAGCTTGCAATGAGCATTAAAGTAATCACTGAAACTCCCTCATATACAGCAACTGAACAAAACGACAGAGGGGATTCTCCTGTAGAAAACAGAGAGAAAACAGACAAAGGCAGCGGAGGGCAACTCCGTCCCTGTCCGATGAGTTGTTCAGAGCACGCAGTGAAGGAAAAAACAACAGGCTACACTGGAAGAAAAAAAGCGTTTCAGTATGGCACCAACTCAAGCAGGGGAACCCTGGAAGAGAGGGGGGGAAAAATGACTTACCCTAGGGTAAGGCAGCTGAAGGAAAAGATGTCCATATGGGGACAGAAACTATCCTGGGATAGTTGTGACCTCCCTTCGTGGTAGTAAGAACGGGAGAATTCTGCAACCCATGGACAAAAGTATCCGAGGGCACAGCATACTGGAAAAGAAACCAGTGTAGAGTTTGAAGAGTAAACTTCTGCTAAGGGGAAGTTAACTGTAGATTGCAATACAAAGGAACCTATGGTCGCTGCTTATGAGCAGACTGGGTAGAGTCTGGAGACTTCAGACTAAGATGAGATGTCCCTTGCTTGGGTACACCGGGAGGATGGGCAGAAGAAGGATGAAACTTTCTCTTCTTCGGGAAAGAAGGTTTGGTAGGACATTTCCCACGTCCTGGGGAAAAAGAGGGCTCAGGATGGCTTCCAGAACTAGGAAAGTCAGTGGAGCAATGAGCAACCTGCCGTAAAGCTTCTCTATTGAAAAGATTGTCTCCAGTACAAGGAGAATTACCCAGTGTATGTTTTGCCCATCTGCTCAAGTCTGAAGCCTGCAGCCACGCTATACGACGCGCTCCAATGGCAATAGCAGAGGATCTGCTAACAGACTCAAAAGAGTCTAGAGAAGCGCGAGAAAGGAACCAAGAGATATTCCTGCTATGATTAAGAAGCAAGGAATAGTCAGAGGCCTTGGGTTCTGACAAAAAAGGAGACAAAAGAGATAACTTCTCTGTGACCTCCTGAAGTGTGAGACTCATATAAAAAATATATGAAATAATTCTTGAAGCCAACATAGAAGTTTGGAAAGTTTGACGTCCAAAGACATCAAGTGCTTTAGATGCACGACCTGGTAGGAAAGAAGAATGTTTCTTCTTGCTTCTGACCTTCCTCATTGCTGATTCCACTACAATGGAATGGTGCGGAAGTTGGCTTTTCTGAAACCCCGGAGAGGGAGGCACCTGATACAGAACATTCATGGCTGTAGAAGGCGCAGGAACCTTTAAAGGTGATTCCCAAATCCTCAGAAGAAGGTCCTGCAAAGACTGATGCAAAGGAAGCATTATGGTTTCCTTTTCTGCAGGATCTCGGTCAAAAGTAGGACCAGGAATAGGAATGGCAAGAAAGGCTGCCATGTCAAGGAGAAATGCCTGAAAAGAAGGATCTCCCAGAGGAACTATTCCTGGGCAGGCTGAGGTTGAATGAGCAGCGCGAACACCAGAAGACCTACTGGACTGGTGTATAAAAAGAATCCTGCTAGATGGAGAACGATACTGACAGTACTGATTCGAGGCAGTTAGTACTGCGTCGTCCATTCCCGGTATCGATTCCAAGCTAGGCAAAGAAAGGATCGAAGGCACCGATGGAACTGCAGGAGACGACGTCGACACCGGTACCGGCATCGGGGACGTTAATGCCATCATAGCAGGTATCGGAGGTTGCCGAAACGGTACCGAGGTAACCAGAGAGCTTTGGTGATCATCCCTGGTACTGCATAGTCGGAGGCGACATAGATCGGCTCCGAAACGCGTCGGGACCAAGTCATCTAGACTGGAGATGGATTCCAGACTGGGCATCGAACCGAGCATCGGTGGTGGAATCGGCGATGCCGCTACCTGAAGGTCAATCGGAATCGTATCGATCGGTACCGAAGGCACCGAGGACGACGCCCGGTGAAGAGAGGAACACTTGACACCAGCGTCGATGTCGGGATATCGGTACCGCTCGAAGCCAGTACCCCCCCAAGCCTGGCGTAGATAGAGGAAAGCCCATCCGGGGCGCATCGGTCGGCCCCGAAGGTACCCAGGGCACCAGATGACGATCCCCGGTGAGGAGTGGAACACTCGACACCGATGCTGACGCCAGGGCATCGGTACCGCTCGACGCCGGTATCAACCCCGCGGTTGGCTGGGATACAGGAAATCTAGACTGGGTCGTATCGATCGGCCCTGAAGGCACCAAGGACTCCCGACGACGATCCCTGGTGAAGAGCGGAGCACTCGACACCGGTGCCGATGCCCGGGGATCGGCACCGCTCGAAGCCGGCACCAACCCCGCGCATGGCTGGGAAGCAGGAAAACCAGTCCGGGTTGGGTCGATCGGACCCGAAGGTACCAAGGACACCGGACGACGACCCCTGGTGAAGAGTGGAGCACTCAACACCGGTGCCGATGCAGGGGGAGCGGCACCGCTCGAAGCCAGTGCCAACCCCGCGCATGGCGGGGACGCAGGAAAGCCAGTCTGGGTCGAGTCGATCAGCCCCGAAGGTACGGAGGACACCAGCTGACGATCCTCGGTGAAGAGTGGAGCACTCGACACCGGTGCCGATGCCGGGGGATCGGTACCGCTCGAAGCGGATACCACCCCCGAGCATGGCTCAGGTATGTTCTGTGAGGAGTGAACCCCAGGAACAACCTGAGACCCCGTAAATGCTTTGGAGCCAGAAGACTCCCGCCGGGGTCTTACTGCCAATGGGGTCTTGAGGGCAATGCCGGAGCCGTCATCATGCTGGGCATGAGATCTACCCATCAAGAATTGGCCAGTCTTAACAGACTTTTTGTGGGTTACGTGATCCTGGAGAGAAGAATAAACCCGTGTCCTCACCACAGGAGGAAAAACGGCATCGAGGGATACCCGAAAAAGAGGTCTTCTCCCAATACTAAAGCCTGATGGACCCATGGAAAAGGGGTCAGGACCCAAACAGGATAGACACCAGGCACTGGAGTCTAAAAAGAAAACTAAGTTTCCGCAGTGAAGGCACTTCTTAGGGGAAGAAGGCTCCATGTTGGAAAGGCCTGTTAGGCCTCGATTAGATAAAAGAAAAAAACCGAGGAGAAGTTATTTCTCTAAGTTTGAAAAGAAAAGAATAAAGCACCGGCGGTGCCGGTATCGGCGGGAAAGACAGCCACGACCACAAGAAAAAAGGGATTTTAAACAAAAAAGTTTCTGCGGTGACAGGAGGTACGTCCTGTTGGCTCCGCGGAAAAACAAAAACTGGGGAGAGACAGTGGGAAAGGCGGGAAGTCACCGCGCAGGCGCGAGGGATGCTCCCAAAAGCTTTCTGTTTGGATGCTGGGGAGCATTTCCGTGCGGGCTCCGTCGGCGCCGACGTACCCATATGTGAAGACTCATTCCTGCTTGTTCCTGGAGATCTTGAATATTGTGTGCAGTTCTGGTCGCCATATCTTAAAAAGGATATAGCGATTTTAGAAAAGGTTCAGAGAAGAGCCACCAAAATGGTAAAGGGGATGGAAGGATACTCCTATGAAGAAAGGCTTAAAAGGTCTTTAACCTGGAAAAGAGATGGCTGAGGGGAGATATGATAGAAGTCTATAAATTAATGAACGGAGTGGAACAGGTAAACGTAGCTCGATTGTTTACCTTATCAGAATATAGAAAGACTAAGGGACATGCAATGAAGCTACAGGGTAAACTATTTAAGACTAATAAAAGAAAATATTTTTTCACTCAACGTGTAATCAAACTCTGGAATTTGTTACCGGAGGATGTAGTAAAGGCTGTTAGTGTAGCTGGGTTTATAAAAGGTTTGGACAAGTTCCTGGAGGAAAGGTCCATAAACCATTATTAAGAAGGGACCCAGGATATCAATGCTTGAACCAATACAAGCATTGTGGAACCTGTGTCCCTTGGGGAAACTGCTAGGTACATATGACCTAGATTGGCCACTGTTGGAAACAGAATACTGGGCTTGATGGACCTTGGTCTGACCCAGTATGGCATATCTTATGTTCTTATGTTCTTATCCTCCTGGCTTTTGCCACCGCCTTTTCACACTGTTTTGCCAGCTTGAGATCATCAGAGATAATCACACCAAGGTCTTTCTCCTGAACCATGCACACCAACTCTCGCCCCCTATCGCGTACATTTCCCTTGGATTTTTGCTACCTAACTGCATGACACTGCACTTTTTCGCATTAAATCATAATTGCCAAGCATTAGACCATTCTTCCAGCTTTTGTAGATCTTTCCTCATGTTATCCACTCCCTCAGGGGTATTAGAAACATCAGGAATAACAAAGGGGAGCTGGTAGATGGAAATAATGAAATTAGACAGGTATTTAAGGAGTACTATAATGGCAAGATAAAGCAAGGAAGTGAAGAGAGTGCTAGGTACTTATCAGAGTGCCATTTAAGTAAGTTAGAGCAAGGAGAATTGGCTTATCCATCCACTTATTGGATGGATAAGCCAATAAGTGAAGGGGAGGTGGCAGAAGCGATTAAGACTCTTAAGGTGGGCAAAGCACCAGGGTTAGACGGTTTAACAGGTAAATTTTATAAGGTGTTCCAAGAAACAGTTCATCCAACGCTGGTTGAGGTGTTTAATGGAGTGATGGGTTCACATCAGCTTCCAAAATCAATGGCGGAAGCGGGAATAGTTGTTCTACCAAAACCAGGGAGGGATCCTATGGTTTGTGGATCTTATAGGCCCATCTCATTACTGAATGTGGATGTCAAGATTCTGGCAAAAATATTGGCCAATAGAATGCAGAGGGTAGTACAAAGGTTAGTTCATTATGACCAAACTGGGTTTGTAGGGGGAAGAGAGGGGGTGGGGGACAACATTAGGAAAATTTGTAACTTAACATGGGAAGTGCAGAGGAAGGGGCATAAAGCAGTGTTTATCACTGTGGACGCAGAGAAAACATTTGATAGAGTGGCCATTTATGATGCAAGTATTGCAGAAAATGGGGCTGGGGGATACATTTCTAAGGTGGATAAAGGCACCCACTGCCCGGATAAGGGTGAATGGCAGCTATTCGGCACCCATTAAGCTAGAAAGGGGGACTAGGCAGGGGTGTCCGCTATCGCCTCTGTTATTTGCATTGGTGATAGAGCCTTTGGCAGAGAGGGTACGGCAGCAAGGTGATATTAAGGGAATACAAATGGGATCAGGGATGTCAAAAATAGCATTGTTTGAAGATGACGTGATCTTCACGGTGCGTGAGCCTATTCTTTCGCTACCGATTTTAATGGAGGAAATTAAGCAATACAGTAAAGTGGCAGGATATAAAAGGGAGGAGTGGCTCAGTGGTTGGACCAGGTTACCTCAGGCCGGAAGGCCGGGGGTTCAATTCCCACATGGGGACAAGCAACCTCAGGCCGGAGGGACTGGGGTCTCTAGTCCCATGGCCACTCCTTGTGGCCTTGGGCAAGCCACTTAACCCTCCATTGCCTCCATTGCCTTAGATTGTGAGCCCTTCGGGGACAAGTGAATAAAAAGTACCTCTTAGTATACAAGTAAACCGCACTGATTCTAAAGAGCGCGGTATAAAAAATAAATAAATAAAAAAATAAAAAATCTCGGGAAAACAGAAATTCTGGGCTTCAACCTCTCGGAAGGGGTAATTGAAAGCTTACAAAAGAGTTTTCCATTTAAATGGGTAAGGAAAACTTATCGTTATTTGGGGATTCATTTGGGAAGGGATATTCAACATTTAAGGGAGTGGAACTATGACCCATTGGTGTGGGAGATGAGGAAAGATTTACAGAAATGGAAAGGGTTGTACTTGTCATGGTTAGGGAGAATAGCAGTGATAAAAATGAATATCCTCCCTAGGATATTATTTTTGTTTAGTTCACTCCCATGTAGGGTACACAGAGGGTATTTGAAGCAAATCCAGAATTTGATAATGGATTTTATAAGGGCAGGGAAAGCGCCAAGGGTAAGCACAGTTACTTACCTGTAACAGGTGATCTCCGGAACAGCAGGAATTAGTCTTCACATATGGGTACGTCGGCGCCGACGGAGCCCGCACGGAAATGCTCCCCAGCATCCAAACAGAAAGCTTTTGGGAGCATCCCTCGCGCCTGCACGGTGACTTCCCGCCTTTCCCACTGTCTCTCCCCAGTTGAGTTTCATAGCTGAGACCGAAGGAGAGAAGAGGAAAGGAAATAGATAGATACAACTCCTAGGGGAGGCGGGTGGGTTGTGAAGACTAATTCCTGCTGTTCCGGAGATCACCTGTTACAGGTAAGTAACTGTGCTATCTCCAGGAACAAGCAGGAATGAGTCTTCACATATGGGGACTCCCTAGCTGTGGGTGCCAGGGGAGATCCCATAAAATGCGCCTCCCTGGAACAGGACGGCATTTCCCAAACCTGGATTTCGGGCATCCCCTGGGGGATGGAGAGTAGGAGTTGAATAGAGCAGAGCTGTAGAGGAACAGCGAATCTAAAGACTACAGGGAAAAAAGTCTTTAGAAGGTATGTCAAGTATCATCAAAATATTTAATGAACTAGCACAATATAGAGCTTACCTACTGGATTGTAGGAAGTAGACTGTAGATGCAGTAGCGGAATCTTCAAGGTGACTCCACAGCAGCGAGGAAGAAGTTTCAACCTGGAATGGGCAGGTGACCCAGGTGTCAACCGGGGCAGGAGAAGATCGGCAGGTCTCCAATGAAAATCTTTATGGGAAAAGCTGAGAACTCATTTAGGTACAGAGTCATAAACATTGAGGACTAAAAGAAGAAGACTTACCGATCTGGAAAATTAGCCCAGTCCGGAAGGGAATAGAGGGTATGTAAAAAAGCCCCTATTCCCAAGGAGAACAGAAGTGTACTCAGGAACACTGAAGGTGTACACTGTCCTTCCTAGCTGTTAAGCGATAGGAAGACATAGAGGTTTGAGACTGCACAGATAGGGAGATGTATAACAAAAATAGAAGCTGTTGACGTCACAGCAGCAATGGTTAGTATAACCCGTCCCAGTCACTGAGCCATATGATAATAGACAAGGTGACTGTCCGGACCCCATAAGAAAATAAAAACCTAAGCACCGACAGTCAGGGAGATAGGTAGACACAGGGTGCTGTGGACATCTCCCAATATGCGTATGCCTATATACATATATATATATGTATATCCGGAAGACATATATATCTATACCTATGAGAATATATGTATGTAGACGAGTTTTTTTTTTTTTTAATATATTTATCCACATATAGACATGTAGATAGACATATGTATAGGTAGAGGTGGGATGGCCGACGCCCACCCAGGGTACCAAACATGTATGCCCCCATACATAAAAATAATATTTCAGAATACATGCCTGCAACTGAGCCACAGAAAAACCATTCACATGGGTAATGTGATGGGAAAAATTTCACCCAATAATAGGGGGCGAAACCCACCTGAAGAAATATAGAGAATCGATTTCTGTGGAGCAGGAATGTAGGTCAGTGGAAGAACCAGTATGGTTGTGTGAAAAACAGAGGATAACAGTAGTCTGGCAAGAGTACTCAGTAGTACTGTAGGACTCTGATCCGTCAAAAGGACAAGAAAAACGCATAGACGAAGATACCAGAGTGACCCCCCAAGGGGTTCAGGGGTATCACGTACGATAAAGGAGCATGCGTTGTCCAGTGGAGTAGAAGAACAGAATGCCAAGCTGTAAGGAACAGGAGTATATTCCGGTCAGATTGGGAACTCCGTGGACATTCACGCAGAAAAGCTTGTCTGCTGTATATGAAAGACCCGCAGAGACAAAGGTCAATGCTCTGTGGTAAGGGCCTAGAGTAGAAGCTTCTCTGAAGGTTGCCGAGAGCATTGTGCAGGAGAATTATAAGATAAAACTGACAGAAGTCAGGCGTGTTGCCACATCCGAGGAAAGGATATGGCTAGAAGAAGATAAGCTGCAGTGAATAGTATTATGCAGAATGGTTGCAAGCAGCTTGCAATGAGCATTAAAGTAATCACTGAAACTCCCGCATATACAGCAACTGAACAAAACGACAGAGGGGATTCTCCTGTAGAAAACAGAGAGAAAACAGACAAAGGCAGCGGAGGGCAACTCCGTCCCTGTCCGATGAGTTGTTCAGAGCACGCAGTGAAGGAAAAAACAAACAGGCTACACTGGAAGAAAAAAAGCATTTCAGTATGGCACCAACTCAAGCAGGGGAGCCCTGGAAGAGAGGGGGGGAAAAGTGACTTACCCTAGGGTAAGGCAGCTGAAGGAAAAGATGTCCATATGGGGACAGAAACTATCCTGGGATAGTTGTGACCTCCCTTCGTGGTAGTAAGAACGGGAGAATTCTGCAACCCATGGACAAAAGTATCCGAGGGCACAGCATACTGGAAAAGAAACCAGTGTAGAGTTTGAAGAGTAAACTTCTGCTAAGGGGAAGTTAACTGTAGATTGCAATACACAGGAACCTATGGTCGCTGCTTATGAGCAGACTGGGTAGAGTCTGGAGACTTCAGACTAGGATGAGATGTCCCTTGCTTGGGTACACCGGGAGGATGGGCAGAAGAAGGATGAAACTTTCTCTTCTTCGGGAAAGAAGGTTTGGCAGGACATTTCCCACGTCCTGGGGAAAAAGAGGGCTCAGGATGGCTTCCAGAACTAGGAATGTCAGTGGAGCAATGAGCAACCTGCCGTAAAGCTTCTCTATTGAAAAGATTGTCTCCAGTACAAGGAGAATTACCCAGTGTATGTTTTGCCCATCTGCTCAAGTCTGAAGCCTGCAGCCACGCTGTACGAAGCGCTCCAATGGCAATAGCAGAGGATCTGCTAACAGACTCAAAAGAGTCTAGAGAAAGGAACCAAGAGATATTCCTGCTATGATTAAGAAGCAGGGAATAGTCAGAGGCCTTGGGTTCTGACAAAAAAGGAGACAAAAGAGATAACTTCTCTGTGACCTCCTGAAGTGTGAGACTCATATAAAAAATATATGAAATAATTCTTGAAGCCAACATAGAAGTTTGGAAGGTTTGACGTCCAAAGGCATCAAGTGCTTTAGATGCACGACCTGGTGGGAAAGAAGAATGTTTCTTCTTGCTTCTGACCTTCCTCATTGCTGATTCCACTACAATGGAATAGTGCGGAAGTTCGCTTTTCTGAAACCCCGGAGAGGGAGGCACCTGATACAGAACATTCATGGCTGTAGAAGGCGCAGAAACCTTTAAAGGTGATTCCCAAATCCTCAGAAGAAGGTCCTGCAAAGACTGATGCAAAGGAAACATTATGGTTTCCTTTTCTGCAGGATCTCGGTCAAGAGTAGGACCAGGAATAGGAATGGCAAGAAAGGCTGCCATGTCAAGGAGAAATGCCTGAAAAGAAGGATCTCCCAGAGGAACTATTCCTGGGCAGGCTGAGGTTGAATGAGCAGCGCGAACACCAGAAGACCTACTGGACTGGTGTATAAAAAGAATCCTGCTAGATGGAGAACGATACTGACAGTTCTGATTCGAGGCAGTTAGTACTGCGTCGTTGGTTCCCGGTATCGATTCCAAGCTAGGCATAGAAAGGATCGAAGGCACCGATGGAACTGCAGGAAACGACGTCGACACCGGTACCGGCATCGGGGACGTTAATGCCATCGTAGCAGGTATCGGAGGTTGCCGAAGCAGTACCGAGGTAACCAGAGAGCTTTGGTGATCATCCCTGGTACTGCGTAGTCGGAGGCGACATGGATCTTATTTATTTATTTATTTATTTATTTATTTATTTACATTCTCTTATATACCGCGCTATTCTGTATCAGTGCGGTTTACATTGAACAAACTGAAATTACATTGAACAGGGCATTATAACTTGGAGATAACTATTTTACAGGGAACAGGGAACATGGGCTATGGAGGGTTAAGTGGCTTGCCCAAGACCACAAGGAGCACCTGTGGGACTAGAAACCCCAGTCCTTCCGACCCAAGGTTGCTGTCCTCTAGTGGGATTTGAACCCCCGACCTTCCGGCCTGAAGTACCTTGCCCCAACCACTAGGCCACTCCTCCACTCCGAAACGTGTCGGGACCAAGTCATCTAGACTGGAGATGGATTCCAGACTGGGCATCGAACCGAGCGTCGGTGGTGGAATCGGCGATGCCGCGACTTGAAGGTCAATCGGAATCGTATCGATCGGTACCGAAGGCACCGAGGACAACGCCCGGTGAAGATTGGAACATTCGACACCGGCGCCGATGTCGGGGTATCGGTACCGCTCGAAGCCGGTACCCCCCTCCAAGCCTGGCCTAGATAGAGGAAAGCTCATCCGGGGCGCATCGGTCGGCCCCGAAGGTACCCAGCGCACCAGATGACGATCCCCGGTGAGGAGTGGAACACTCGACACCGATGCCGACGCCGGGGCATCGGTACCGCTTGACGCCGGTATCAACCCCGCGGTTGGCTGGGATACAGGAAATCTAGACTGGGTCGTATCGATCGGCCCCGAAGGCACCGAGGACTCCCGACGACGATCCCTGGTGAAGAACAGAGCACTCGACACCAGTGCCGATGCCAGGGGATCGGCACCGCTCGAAGCCGGCACCAACCCCGCGCATGGCTGGGAAGCAGGAAGACCAGTCCGGGTCGGGTCGATCGGTCCCAAAGGTACCGAGGACACCGGACAACGACCCCTGGTGAAGAGTGGAGCACTCAACACCGGTGCCGATGCCGGGGGAGCGGCACCGCTCGAAGCCGGTGCCAACCCCGTGCATGGCTGGGATACAGGAAATCTAGACTGGGTCGTATCGATCGGCCCCGAAGGCACCGAGGACTCCCGACGACGATCCCTGGTGAAGAGCAGAGCACTCGACACCAGTGCCGATGCTGGGGGATCGGCACCGCTCGAAGCCGGCACCAACCCCGCGCATGGCTGGGACGCAGGAAAGCCAGTCTGGGTCGAGTCGATCGGCCCCAAAGGTACCGAGGACACCAGCTGACAATCCTCGGTGAAGAGTGGAGCACTCGACACCGGTGCCGATGCCAGGGGATTGGTTCCGCTCGAAGCGGATACCACCCCCGAGCATGGCTCAGGTATGTTCTGTGAGGAGTGAACCCCAGGAACAACCTGAAACCCCGTAAATGCTTTGGAGCCCGAAGACTCCCGCCGGGGTCTTACTGCCAATGGGGTCTTGAGGGCAAGGCGGGAGCCGTCATCATGCTGGGCATGAGACCTACCCATCAAGAATTGGCCAGTCTTAACAGACTTTTTGTGGGTTACCTGATCCTGGAGAGAAGTATAAACCCGTGTCCTCACCTCAGGAGGAAAAACGGCATCGAGGGATACCCGAAAAAGAGAAGGTCTTCTACCGATACTAAAGCCTGATGGACCCATGGAAAAGGGGTCAGGACCCAAACAGGATAGACACCAGGCACTGGAGTCTAAAAAGAAAACTAAGTTTCTGCAGTGAAAGCACTTCTTAGGGGAAGAAGGCTCCATGTTGGAAAGGCCTGTTAGGCCTCAATTAGATAAAAGAAAAAACCCGAGGAGAAGTTATTTCTCTAAGTTTGAAAAGAAAAGAATAAAGCACCGGTGGTGCCGGTATCAGCGGGAAAGACAGCCGCGACCACAAGAAAACAAGAAAAAAGGGATTTTAAACAAAAAGGTTTCTGCGGTGACAGGAGGTACATCCTGTTGGCTCCGCGGAAAAACGAAAACTGGGGAGAGACAGTGGGAAAGGCGGGAAGTCACCGCGCAGGTGCGAGGGATGCTCCCAAAAGCTTTCTGTTTGGATGCTGGGGAGCATTTCCGTGCGGGCTGCGTCGGCGCCGACGTATCCATATGTGAAGACTCATTCCTGCTTGTTCCTGGAGATAATAGGTATACAATGTTCAGCGGTAGAAGGGAGGGTGGTCTGGGAGTACCGTGTGTTGAAAAATACTATATGGCAGCACAACTAAAGGCAGTGTACACGTGGCAGGAGGAGGGTGAAACGCACAGTTGGGTACATATGGAACTGGAAGGGCATAGAGGACATAGTTCAGAGGAATGGGGTTGGGACCACAGGCGGGGAAAGAAGAGGTTAGGGAGGGGAATCCTTATAGGGCTCTCACTAAAGATTTATAGCTGATGGTTAAAATGAAGCTTATGGCAGGGAAGAGGTACTCTAAAGAGACTTATATAATGGGGATGGGAGATTTTCAGCCGGGGAAGGAAGGGGGGGAGATTTAGGGAAGGGGGGGGGCGGTAAAGGCTTGTGGAAGATGGGACAAATAGTCAATAGGAAAGGGAAAATAAGGGAGTTCGGAAGCCTTCAGAAAGAGTATGGATTGGGTAAGGTGAGGCAGACTATTATGCATATTTGCAGTTGTCACATTACATCAGAAGTACGGTAATGAGGGCAAACCTGGCGAGGGAACTGACAGGATATGAAAACATAATGGGAAAGCAGAATGGGAGGAAGGGTTTTATATCAAAGACATATGTGGAATTGTTGAGGACAGAGAGGGGGGATCAAAGGTCAGCAATAATGGGAACAGCAATTGGGAGGAAATTGGGACAGAGCAAAGTGGCAAAGAGTATACACATGGACAAGAAAGATAGCTCCAGGCACAATATATTTAGAGAACAGCTTGAAAGTAAGATATCACATGTATTGGACACCGGAAAGATTGGCAGTGATTAATAAGGAGTGTAGGGGGGAGTGTTGGAGGGCGAGGAGATTTAATACATGTGTTGTGGGATTGTAAGAAAGTACAAGTACTGTGGGGGGAGGTAGAGGATAAGATGTATGAAATAACTAAAGTAAGGATATTATTGGAGCCAACAATGGTGATTTTAAATGAGTTGCAAGAGGAGGGGGGATATGAACTTACAAATGTTTTTGGGATATTGGATTGGGGTGGCAGGAGGGGCTATAATTGTACAGTGGAGGCAGGCAGCTGCACCAACCATACAGGCTGTGGTGGAAAGGTTGTGGTATATGTGTGAAATAGCAGCATTAAACAACATAATACTAATAAATATAGAGAAATATGGAAATAATATATGGAATAGCAAAAGGAGGGGGCAAGAAGAGGAGAGAAGGAAGATAGGGGAGGGGGAAGGAAGATAGGGGCGGGTAAGGGGAGGAGGGGAGAGGGATTGGTAATAATGGTAGTAAGGGTACAAGGAGAAAGGGGAAGATAGGGGGGATGGTGGAAAGGATACAGACAGGGAGTCAGGACATACGAGGGAGGAGGGAGGGTATTTGGGGAGGGGGAGGTGTTGTACCTCTCAAACTTGTTGTTCTCTGTAAACCGCAATTGATCTTCGGAAATTGCGGTATATAAATCACTGTTAAATAAATAAAATAAATCAACTAAATGATGGTATGGGTTTGGAATTTTTTTAAAAAGGGGAAAGTTTAGAATGTAATGAGAAGTTGTGAATGTTTGTAAATGGAAAGTGTTGTTGGAACAAGATAATAAATAATAAAAATTAAAAAAAAAAAATCACAGTGGACCCATGGGTACCAGAGCAAAACAACTGAGCAAATACAGTTTCAGGGGCGGGCCCTGGATTGGTCTAGCAGGACTGAAGGAAAGGACATTAACTGGTAAATAAAATGTCACCTTCCATATGGCCCTGCTAGACCAGTCCAGACACGTAGGATGTACCAAAGCTACAAATTCACTGGGAAGGAAGAAGACACAACAGGTCACAAAACCCTTGCGCCAAAGGCCTTGTCCATCCGCGTGTGGACATCCAAGCAGTAATGCCTGATAAAAGTGGAAAGAGATGCCCACATTGCTGCCCGACAAATGTCTGCAGGGGCTCCTGAGCTCTGCTCCACCCATGTGGACACTTGTGCTCAGGTAAAATGGGTACACAAACCCTCCAAAACTGGCCAGTTCCACAACGGATATGCCAAGGCAATGGCCTCCTACATTCTAGCGCCCAAAGTCGATTTGGCCACCGCATCACTGTGGGCCAGCAAACATTACAAAAAAATGGTCAGAATTATGAAAGGAATTCATAACCTCCAAGTACTGGAGAAGCACCCTCCAGACATCCAGATGACAAAGATCCTTATCCTTCCCTCGACACTACTCCTTTGAGGATGAGGACAGGCAGACCACCTGGTTCACGTGAAAGGGAAAAAGCACCTTAGGCAAGAAGGCAGGCACAGGCCAAATAGAAACGGCCTCCTTAGAAAAATACAGATAAGGATCTCAGCAAGACAGAGCCTGGAACTCTGAAATCCACCTCACAGAACAAATCACGACCAAGATCACCACCTTGAGCAGCAAATCCTTTAAAGTAGCACGCTTCAAAGACTGAAAGGGTGCCATCAAGGTCCTGAGCACCAGACAGATCCCAGGAAGAGATCACAGACTGAAGGGGAGGACACAGATGCTGAACCCCCTGGAGAAAGCGTGAGACATCTGGGTGGAAGGCGAGACACTCACCAGCCACCGGACCTTGGAAAGAGGATAAAGCTGCCACCTGAACTTTCAAGGAGCTAAGGGAAAGACCTTTCTCTAGGCCATTCTTTAGAAAGACCAACAGAGATGGCATCTTGACTGCCTCAGGAGCCAAAGCTGCGTAGGTCTGAAGACATACGCAGCATTGCTAGGAAAGGGGAAGTGCTACTGATAGGAGATTTCAATATGTCAGATGTTGATTGGCACATTCCTGCTGCAGTATCATCTAGAAGTAAGGAGATCCTGGATTCTCTACAGGGAGAACTATTCAGGCAATTGGTAACAGACCCCACATGTGAAGGGGCCATACTGGACTTGGTGCTTACCAATGGTGAAAGTGTTTCTGATGTTGTAGTGGGAGATCATTTTGCATCCAGTGATCACCAGATGGTGTGGTTCAGTATTAGGACTAGGGCTGTTAGAATCCATTCCAAGGTGAGGATCTTAGACTTTAGGAAGACTAACTTTGCGAAGATGGGCCAATACCTCAGGGAGTCGTTAGTGGGATGGGAACAGCTGGGGGATGTAGAAAAACAGTGGGCAAAACTGAAAGGGGATATTTTAAGGGCAACCAACCTTTTTGTTAAAATGGTAAATAAAGGCAAAAGGAACAGGAGACAGCTATGGTTTTCGAAGGAAGTAGCTGAAAAAGTGAAGAAAAAGAGGGAGGCCTTCATGAAATACAAGAGATCACAGAGAGAGGAAGACAGGCATCTGTATTTGGAAAAACTTAGAGAAGCTAGCAAAGTAGTCAAGAAGGCAAAGATTCAAAAGGAAGAGGAAATAGCCAATGCAATAAAATGGGGGGATAAGACATTTTTCAGATATATTAGTGAGAAGAGGAAGGGCAAAAGTGGTATTGTCAGACTCAAGGGTGCAGGGGGGGAATATGTAGAAGCTGATAAGGGTAAAGCGGAATTGCTTAATAAATATTTTTGTTCTGTGTTCACAGATGAAGAACCAGGAGCAGGACCTCAGAAAACACCCACAAATAAGAACAGAAGCGAGGGACATCTTGAACAATTTTCAGAAGACTGTGTTCGTGAGAAACTAGCTCAACTTAAAGTAGACAAAGCGATGGGACCGGATGGGATACACCCTAGAATACTGAGGGAACTTGGGGACGTTCTAGCAACTCCACTGACTGACCTTTTCAATGCCTCGTTGGAGTCAGGAGTGGTGCCAAAGGACTGGAGAGAGGCTCATGTGGTGCCTTTACACAAAAGCGGAAGTAAGGATGTGGTTGAAAACTACAGGCCGGTTAGTTTAACTTCGGTGGTGAATAAATTATTGGAAACGCTGCTGAAAGAGAAAACAGTGAGGTTTCTGGAGTCCAGCGGATTACAGGATCCGTGGCAGCATGGATTCACCAGAGGCAGGTCTTGTCAGACAAATCTGATTGATTTCTTTGACTGGGTGACCAGGGAGTTGGACCGAGGGAGAGCTCTAGATGTGGTGTATTTAGATTTCAGTAAAGCCTTTGACACTGTTCCTCACAGGCGACTTATAAACAAATTGAGCACCCTAGGGATGGACCCTAAAGTTACTGCTTGGGTTAGAAATTGGTTGGGTGGGAGGCGACAAAGAGTACAAGTAAATGGAGCTCACTCTGAGGAGAAGGATGTTACCAGTGGTGTGCCCCAGGGATCTGTCCTTGGTCCAATTCTTTTTAACATCTTTGTTAGTGATATAGCGGAAGGGCTGTCGGGTAAGGTTTGCCTCTTTGCAGATGATACCAAAATCTTCAATAGAGTAGACACCCAGGAAGGTGTAGATAACATGAGGAGGGATCTAGCTAAGCTTGAAGAATGGTCTAGAATTTGGCAGCTGGGATTTAAGGTTAAAAAATGTAAGGTCATGCATTTGGGCTGCAGCAATCCAAGGGAGCAATACAGTATAGGAGGTGAAGTACTTTTGTCCACTAAATAAGAGCGGGACCTAGGCGTGGTTGTGTCTGATGATCTTAAAGTAGCTAAACAGGTAGAAAAGGCGACGGCAAAAGCTAGAAGGATGCTTGGGTGCATACAGAGAGGAATGGCTAGCAGAAAAAAGGAGGTGATAATGCCTCTGTATAAGTCTTTGGTGCGACCTCATTTGGAGTATGGTGTGCAATTCTGGAGATCGCATCTTCAAAAGGATGTGAACAGGATGGAGTCAGTGCAGAGGGTGGCTACTAAAATGATTAATGGGCTTCATTATAAAGCATATGAGGACAGACTTAAAGATCTTAATATGTACACCTTAGAGGAAAGGCGGGATAGAGATGATATGATTGAGATGTTTAAATACCTCCGTGGCATAAATGTTCAGGGAGAGAGCCTCTTTTAATTGAAAGCAAGTTCTGCTACGAGGGGACATGGGATGAGGGTGAAGGGAGATAGATTCAGGAGTGATATGCGGAAATATTTCTTTACAGAAAGAGTAGTGGACCCATGGAATAGTCTCCCAGTGGAGGTGGTAGAGATGAGGACAGTAACTGAATTCAAAAAAGCATGGGACCAACACAGAGGATCTCTAAAGGTAAAAAGTGGACTGTTGTAGTTGTTGTTATGGAAGGACAGACTAGATAGGCCATGTGGTCTTTTTCTGTCATCATGTTTCTATGTTTCTATGCTTCTAACTGCCAAGTGCCGAACCATCACTCAGAGACGCACCAGATAAGCACACAGCCAGCTTGGTAGACCTCCTCCAGACTCCAAGCAGAGTAGAGACCATCGCTGGAGAGTAGCCCTAACATGCTAGTCATCTCATTTCAAGAGTCAAGCCATAAGCAAGAAGAGAACCAGATCCTCCAGGACGATCGGTTCCTGCCGCAATAGGCTCAGAGATGGAAGCAACTGAAGAGGAGGTACTCTCCTCGGCCAATCCAGCGCCACCAGAAAAATCCTGCATGGGTGGCATTCTATACGCTGAAGCACACACCCCACCAGGGATCAAAGAAGAAGCACAAAGAGCAGGTGCTGACTTGACCAAGGCTGGGTCAGGGCGTGATGTCCTGTGATGCCATCTCCGTGTGGCAACTGAAGAAGCAGCAAAATGTCAAAACCTGCTCCCAGAAATTTCAGGGACTGGGAAAGCAACAGCTGACTTTCCCTGACTACCCAGCCGAGGATCTCCAAAAAGGACACCACTCTGGACGCCACTCAAGACGCCTCTGAAAGGGAATGGGCCCAGATAAGCCAGTTCTCCAGATATGGATGGTGCAACAGCTGCTTCTATCATGATCTTGGAGAATGTCCTCAGAACGGTGAATAATCTGAAAGGGAGGGCAGCAAACTGATAGTGAGAGCCAAGCTTGGCAAAATGCAGATACCTTTACTGATCCGCCCAGATCGGGATATGAAATATGCCTCAGCCAGATTTAGAGAAGCCAAGAACTCCCCTCAGTGCACTGCTTGAATCACAGAGTTAAGGTTTCCATCTGGAAGCACAGGACACGCAAGTGCTCATTGTCCCCCTTGAGGTCCAGAATGGGCTGGAAGACACTGTCCTTTGTTTGGCACCACGATGGAGTATCTGCCCAGCGGGATGGACACCACTGATTTTAGGTGTAGCCACTTGTTCAAGATGGTCCACACAATGGTATTTTTTTTATTGCAGACCCACAAGGGGAGATGAAGAAGGCATATCAAATCAGCTCTTTGCACTCCAGTACATAGCCAAATTGAATGGTGTCTAGCACCAATGATCCTTGGTAACACAGGCCCATTCCTGAAAGAAAAGGTAAAGACTGCCTTCAACTGGAGGAACCAGGGAATGGGCCCTCAAACCTTCACTGCACAACCCAAGAAGGTCCTCCTATAGAAAGGACTGAGTCCCTGGGCCTACATGCTCCATAAAAGGACTGAGAACAAACCTGAAGCCCAGAAGCAGAGGGGAAAGTGTAGTTACTCATCTATAACAGGTGATCTCCGGGAACAGCAGAAATTTAATCTTCACATATGGGTGACATCAATACTGATGGAGCCCTCATAACAACACTCCCCAGCGTCCAATTGGAAAGCCTTTGAGAGCACTCAACTGCGTCTGCATGACTGCCTTCCTGCCTTCCCAATTCCCTCTCTTCAGCTGAGTTTTATGCTGAGAAAAGAGAATAAATGAAACCTATAACTCCTAGGGGAGGAGGTCGGGATGTGAAGACTAAAGTCCTGCTGTTTCCAGAGATCATCTGTTACAGGTGAGCAATTATGCTATCTCCAGAAACAAGCAGGAATGTAGTCCTCACATATGGGACTCCCTAGCTCCCAGATGAAGGGAATCCAGAACTGGTGGAGGTTCACTTCGGAGCAGTCTCGAAGAGGTCATGGATCCCTGGTGGATTTCTGGTATCATCAAAGTCCGGGATGGAGGGTAGGAGTTGCTTTTAAGTCTGAAAGAGGTGCTGGAGTACAGCTTGACCAAACATGGCATCCCGGCAGGAGTCCTTGTCCAGACAATAATGGGCAGTGAAGGTCTGAAAGAGATGCTGGAGTAAAGCTTAACCAAACATGGATTCCCTGCGCGAGTCCTTGTCCAGACAATAATAGGCAGTGAAAGTATGGATGGAAGACCAAGTTGCTGCTTTGTAAATTTTGTTGATGGCTACTGAACGTAGGTTTGCCATCAAGGTTGCCATACAAAAAATCCTGGTCTTTTAATCGAGTGTGTAAAATCCAAAAAATACTAATACACTCAAAGAAACAAAAAACTAATCATCCATTTGCATTTCAGTTCTGGGTATCTCATTCTCAATTATTACTGCTGTTGTACTAAATACCAATAGTGGACCGGAGGGGTCTCAGCATAATACGGGCTGGTGTAAAGTGTATCAGCTTAACACAAACACCACTGATCCAAGCCCAATTCACATCAGCGACCTCCTCCACTACAGCCCACATAAAATAGAAATACAGAAGCCACAAGAAAACTTATCTTGCAAGTATAGACATGTTCCAACCCCGACGCCTCACAATAAGCGCTTATGAACGTTTCGCTGTACTTATAGCTTCTTCAGGGGAATAACTAAAAAAGAAACAAACCACATTGAATTAAAACTCAAAACCCATGCCTAATATAACCAAAAACCAAATATATGAAACCCAATTCACTTACCCCAGTGGATCAGTGGTGTTTGTGTTAAGCTGATACACTTTACACCAGCCCGTATTATGCTGAGACCTCCGGTCCACTATTGGTATTTAGTACAACAGCAGTAATAAGAGAATGAGATACCCAGAACTGAAATGCAAATGGATGATTAGTTTTTTGTTTCTTTGAGTGTATTAGTATTTTTTGGATCAAGGTTGCCATGACATTAACATTGTGAGCGGTGAAATGCCCTTCAAGGAAGAGTCCCGCTTTGTCATAAGCGAATGAAATGCAGTCCACTATCCATCTGGAGAGCATACGTTTAGATACAGGTTTACCCAGCTGACTAGTGTCAAATGAGATGTACAAATGCCGGCTTCGCAATGATCTCTGGTCCTTTGGAGATAGAAAGCCAACACACATTTGCAGTCAAGAGGGTGCAAAGTTGCTTCGGCTCGAGACGCTTGCGGTTTCGGAAAGACGACTGGAAGGTAAATTGGTTTAAATGGAAGGGAGACACTACCATTGGCAAAAAGTGTGAGTGAGTCTCAAGGATGACTTTGTCATGGTGGAACTGGGTATAGTGTGGGTCTGCCACCAAAGCCTGACGCTCATTAATATGTCTAGCTGAGGTGAGGGCAATTAGGAAGAGCACTTTTGAAGATAAGAACTTTAGTGAGGTCTTGGATAATGGTTTAAAGGGTGGCTTGAGAAGCTGTACTAGAATGACACTGAGGTCCCAAGCTACTGGAGGTGGCTTAATGGGCAATTTTGACAGCAAGATACCTCTCATGAAATACGCTACTAGCGGTTGTGAGGAGATGGGCTATCCATCCAGTAGATGGTGAGAGGCTACAACGGTACTAAGGTGGACTCTTACCGAGTTTGTCTTTAGATCTGTTGAGGACAGGTGGAGGAGATACTGGAGGAGTGACTCTACTAGAGCAGAAAAAGGATTGAAATCTTTCTGGGAGGACCAGACAGAGGATCTACGCCACTTAAAAGCATATGAACATCTGATGGAGGGCTTTCTAGAAGCCAGAAGGATCTTTTTAACCTCTTGTGTAAGGTTGAAGCCTTGTAATGTTATGCTCTCAGCAGTCAAGCTGTGAGACGGAGAGACTGTGGATTGGGATGGAGTAGCGAGCCATTGTCCTGGGAGAGGAGATTGGGCACAGATCCCTATCACAGAGGATGAGTCTGAGTCAGGACCCAGCAGCAGTGGAAACCACAGTTGACACGGCCAGTGAGGGGCTATGAGAATGATGGAGCCCATGTCAGACTGAAGTTTGAAAAGCATCTTGGGAATGAGGAGTATAGGAGGGAAAGCATAAAGCAGACCCTGACTGCAGTGTAGGTGGAAGGCATCCACCTGTTGGTTGTTGGATGTCAGAGTTCTTGTGCAGAAGTGAGGGAGCTTGGCAGTTTGCAGAGCTGCAAACAGGTATATGTCTGGAGTTCCCCAGCTCTGGAAAATATAGGACACTGTGTCCAGATGGAGAGACCATTCATGTGGAAGAAGGATCCGACTCAGCTTGTCTGCCAAGGAACTGAACTCCCTTGGGAGGAACACAGCTTGGAGGTGTTTCAGATGAGAAATGGCAAGGGACCAAAGGTGGAGAGCCTCCTCGCAGAGGGCCCATGAGCTTGTCCTTACCTGCTTGTGCACACAGCACATGGCAACCTGACTGTATGTCCTGACCAGGACCTGTTGTGCGCTGAGGTGGTGCTGAAACACCCGGAGGGCATTCAAGATAGCACGAAGTTCCAGGAGATTGATTTGGAGTTGTGACTCCTGTGTTGTCCAGAGCCCCTGTGTGGACAGGTTGCCCAAGTGTGCTCCTCAACATAGTTTGGAGGCATCCATTGTCAAGGTGCATTGAAGTGGAGGCATCTGAAAAGGGGATCCTGTTGCTGTTGTTGTTGTTAAGTGCCGTTGAATCGGTGTTGACTCATGGCGACCTTCTGGATAGTTGTCCTAAATTGTCTTCGGTCTTCAGTCAGGCAGTGTTGACAGACTGGTACCCGTAGCTGCTCTTATTGTATCGATCCATCTCATTGCTGGCCTCCTCTTTTGCGTTGGCCTTCTATCTTGCCAAGCATGATGTCTTTCTCTAATGATCTCTCTCATTGCATGATGTGTCCGAAGTATGAAAGTTGAAGTCTTGTCATCTGAGCTTTTAAAGAAAGCTTAGGTTTGATATACTCTACTACTGACTGGTTTGTTCTTTGGGCAGTCCATGGTATACGCAGTATTCGCTGCCAGCACCATAATTCAAAGGCATCAATTTTCTTCCTGTCTATCTTTTTCACTGTTCAGCTTTCACATCCATGTGATGTTATTGAAAATACCATGGCTTGAACAAGTCAAATCTTTGTATGGAGAGAAACATCTCTGCTCTTGAGAATCTTGTCTAGGTCTTTCATAGCCATTCTGCCAAGAGCAACTGCTTCTTGCTTCTTTATTGATAGTTGATCCAAGTAGGTTAAAGTTGTCCACGATTTCAATTTCTTCTCCTTCAACGATAAACTTGTTGATTTTGCCAGTTGTCATGATCTTTGTCTTCTTTACATTAAGGTGCAGGCCCATTTTGAAACTATGTTCTTTGATCGTGAGAAGCAAATGTTTCAGATCATCTTCACTTTCAGCCAATAATGTGGTATCATCAGCATAGCGAAGGTTGTTGATGAGTCTTCCACCAATCTTCACAACTCTGTTGTCTTCATACAATCCTGCTTCTCTGATGATTTGTTCTGCATATAAATTAAACAGGTATGGGGAAAGTATGCAACCTTGTCTTACACCTTTGCTTATTTTAAATCATTCTGTTTCTCCTTGTTCCGTTCGAACTGTTGCTTCTTGATCAATGTACAGATTGTGCAAGAGAACGATCAGGTGTTCTGATATACCCATGCTTCTTAATGTGGACCAGAGTTTCTCATGGTTTACACAGTCAAAAGCCTTGCTATAGTCGATAAAGCACAAATAGATATCCTTTTGGTATTCTTTAGTCTTTTCAAGGATCCATCTCACATCCGCGATGATGTCTCTCGTTCCTCACCCTTTCCTGAACCCTGCTTGCACTTCAGGTAGTTCTTGTTCCAGGTATGGTTGTAGTCTGTTGAATAATCTTCAGTAGAATCTTGCTGGCATGTGGGATCAGAGCAATTGTGCGATAATTTCCACAGTCAGTTGGATCACCTTTCTTTAGTATTGGTATAAACAGATATTTCCAGTCAGTTGGCCATGATGTTGTCTTTCAAATTTCTTGGCAGAGTCTTGTAAGTATGGTAACAGCTGCATCAGATTGCTGTAATACTTCTATGGGAATGCCATCAATGCCTGGTGCTTTGTTCTTTGATAAGGCTTTCAATGCTGCTTCAACTTCTTCTTTCATCACCAATGGTTCCGGATCAGAAGGTGCAGGTTGAAATGGATGTTGGTACACTTTATCATATAAAAACTCTGTATATTCTTTCCACCTTTCCTTGATCTTCTCAGCATCATTCAACATAGAACCTTGAGCATCTTGTAACATTCCAATTCAAGATTTTCTGGAGAACACTACCACTGAAGGGATGTGGTTAGAGGGGCAGTGACTTGGATCCTGGCCTGAGACCTGCTTCCACTGGGAAGCAAGAGTCCACTGGGCTGTCCGCATATGTAGTCGGGCATATGGAATGACATGTACCGTAGAAGTCATGTGCCCAAGGAGCTGTAGCATCTCTCGGGCAGTCAGATGGTCTTGTAGGAGCATCTGGAATGCTAGTTCGACTAGATGGGCATAATGGAGCTGGGGCAGAAATACCCTGGGGACTGTTGGGTGTCTAGAAGGGCTCCGATGAACTCTAGCTTTTGAGTTGGAACGAGCTGGGATTTTGGGAAGTTTATCATAAATCCCAAGTGTTGTAGTACTGTGATGGTACGATGGAGGAAAGCAGTACCTCCTGGGAAGTGTGTGCTTTTATTAGCCAGTTGTCTAAGTAAGGGAAGACAAATTTCCCCAAAGACCTTAGTATGCAGCCATGACCCCCATGCACTTTGTGAAGACTCCTGGGGCTGAGGCAAATCTGAAGGGAAGGACTCTGCATTAATAATGTTTTCTTTGAAAGGTGAAGGGTAGATATTTCCTGCATCCTGGATGGATAGGGATATGTGTGTATGTTTCTTTCAGATCTACAGAATAGCGCCAATCCTGACTCTGGAGGTAGGGAAGAAGAGTCCCGAGGGAGATCATCTTGAACATTTTTGTGGACTAGAAACTTGTTGAGGTTTCTGAGGTCCAGAATGGGCTTGTATCCTCTAGATTTCTTTGGAATGAGAAAGTACAGAGGGTAGAAGACCATTCCCTGTTGGGATACTGGGACATTTTCTATGGTGCCCTGAGAGAGAAGAGAAGACACCTCATCCTGTAGGAGAGCAGAGAGTGGGGGTTGCCTTTGGTATTCCCCCCATGAAAGTGGAAGTGGGCAGAGTTTATAGACCAAATCTGTACACTTCCAGGACTATGGTGAGTGTCCTCTGCTCTGAGGGAATGAGGTGCCATCTGTGGGCATAGTGACAAAGTCTGTTTGCTATGTGGAGGGGATGGGGGTCCTCCAGAGGCAGGGTGGCAATGTTCACTAGGAAAGAGTTTAAAAAACAGGTGGCTAAATCTCATGGTTGAGATTTAGCCACCTGTGGCTTCTTCTGTTGCTTAGGAGGCTGCTGCCTCTTCTATGGTGCCTGACCCTGGTACTGAGAAGTATGAGAAAAAGAAGAATATAATCTCTTCTTACTGTAGAAAGACTTCTTTGCAGGTGTCTTTTAACTAGCAGGCTGAGCTGTTGTTCTGGACAGTCTTTTTAGAGTAGTGTTTTCTGACTCCGAGAAGCCGTATCGTGCTAGTCTTTGCCAAAGAGGTTTTCCCCTTTGCAAGGTATGTTGCCCAGCTTATCTGAGGCTTGAAGCCATGCAATTCGACGTGCACCAATGCATATTGCTGAGGCCCTGCTTGTGCATTCAAAAACATTGAAGGTAGCCCTATTGACAAACTTCGGAAAATGTTGGCTATGCTTGAATAGGGCAAGATAAATCTGATCTCTCTTCATCTGGGAGGAGAGGAGCAAAGGCCTTGAGATACCTAGACACCTCTTTGAGGAACATTCCCATGTAGAGGATACAGGAGTTGATTCTAGCCAAGAGCATGGATGCCTGGAAGCATCGACGCCCAAAGGCGTCGAGATTCTTGATTCTCTACCTGGAGGATTAGAGGAGTGAGTTTTTAGCTTTTAATTTAGTGCATAACCGATTCAACCACCATGGGGTGGTTGGGAGGTTGGGGCTTTTGGAAGCCGGGACACTCCGGTACACGATACATGGTATCACGACATTAACTGTGAGGTGAGACCATGAGGGGAGCCTCCTATATATGGAGCATAAGGTCATGAAGGATGTGGTGCACCAGTAGAAAGGCAGCCTCTTTGGGTGCTGTTGGGTATAGTGTAGTTATTCACCTGTAACAGGTGTTTTTCCAGGGACAGCATGAATCAGTCCTCACTTATAGGTGATGTCGGCACCGACGGAGCCCGCACAGAGCAATTCCCCAGCTTTCAAAGAAAGCCTTTGGGATTGCTGCCACACATGCGTGGTCTTCTTCCTACCCAAGGGTGCCATCTTGCTCAGTCAGGTCCCTTAGCTCGAGCCCTACCAAGCAGATGGCAATGGAAGGACAAAAATCCAGCAACTCATCAGGGGAGGTGGGAGGGTAGTGAGGACTGATTCCTGCTGTCCCTGGAGAACACCTGTTACAGATGAGTAACTATGCTTTCTCCAGGAACAAGCAGGAAGTCACTCCTCACTTATGGGACTCCCCAGCTACAGGTTACCGAACCTGTAAC
This sequence comes from Ichthyophis bannanicus, assembly GCA_033557465.1. Classification (NCBI taxonomy): domain Eukaryota; kingdom Metazoa; phylum Chordata; class Amphibia; order Gymnophiona; family Ichthyophiidae; genus Ichthyophis; species Ichthyophis bannanicus. The sequence goes on from CM066036.1 coordinate 476,975,360, forward strand.
CAAAAACGTCTCCGCGAGGTCGTAAGCAGGAGCCGATGCCCGAAGGAGCCTGAGTCCTTGGGTCCATGGGGTGAAACCCTCGATAGTCATCGAGAAGGGTCGGAGGGCACGAGTTGCTTATACCCCGAACAGATTACGGAGTCCAGCCTGGCTGAAGGCACTGTCCCAGCGGGACTCCCTCTCCAGGCATCAGTGTGAAGTGAAGGTATTTTCCGAAGCCCAGGTCGCAGCCCAGCAGATGTCCATCAGAGGCACTGAGCGCATTGATGCCACCAAAGCCGCTTTGGCTTGGATGCCGTGTGCAGTGACCCTCCGATCCAGCGGGGCGCCCGCCTTTGCGTGAGCGAAGGCGATGCAGTCTGCCACCCAGATGGAGAGCATGCGTTTTGTGACTGCCTGCCCCAGGTAATTGGAATTGTAGGACACAAAGAACCAGCCACACTTGCAATGAGGCTGGGTGCGCTGCAGGTAGAAGGCAAGAGCCCGCTTGCAGTTGAGTGTATGCAAAACCGCCGATGCCTGGTCGGCATGGGGTCTCGGGAATAAGGTTGGTAAGACTATCTCCTGATTGAGATGGAAATCCAAGACAACGTTTGGCAGGAACTTGGGATGGGTACAGAGGACCACCCTGTTCCTATAGAACAGGTGTAAGGGGCATCCGCCATAAGGGCCTGGAGCTCACTGACTCGACGGGCCGGGGTCAAAGTGAACAGGACGATCACCTTCCAGGATAGATGCCAGAGCAAGCAGGTCGCCATCAGCTCAAAAGGTGAATGCATAAGCTGCATGAGCACTACATTCAGGTCCTACTCTGCTGGGGGAGGCTGGATGGGAGGTTTGGAAAGCAAGAGACCCCGCATAAAGCAGGAGACCAAGAGCTGCTCAGAGAGTGGTTTACCCTGATGGGGAGGTGATTTGACGAGATGGCACTCAGATGCACCCTGACCGAGTCTGACTTCAGCCCTTCCTTCAAGAGGTGAAGGAGGTACTGGAGGACCCATCGGGTAGGACAAGAGAATGGGTCAATCTGGAGCATGGAGCACCAGATCAAGAAGCGCCACCACTTGAAGGTGTAAGCTCGTCTCATCGAGTCTTTCCTCAATGCGAGGAGGACCTCCTCGACCTCCTCCGGGAGGTCCAGTGGGGCTAGGGATACCCGTTCAGCTGCCAGGCTGTGAGGGACAACGAGGCTAGGTTCGGGTGGAACATCTGGCCCAACTCCTTCGTTAGCAGGTCCGGGGCACAGCCCAGGGGAACTGGGGGCTAGGATGACAGCTGGATCAGGAGTGGGAACCATGGCTGCCGAGGCCACGAAGGAGCGACGAGGATCACCGACGTCTGATCCTGCTGAACCTTGAGGAAGGCCCTCGCGATGAGAGGAGTGGGAGGGAACGCGTAAAGAAGCCCGGAGGTCCAACTCGAGAGGAACGCATCTGGGGCCTCCCTGCTCGAGTGCGGAATCGGGCCACAGAAGTGGGAAACTGGGTGTTAGTCGGGCTGGCGAACAGGTCCATGGTCAGGCTTCTCCACCAATGGAACAAAAGGCCGGCCACTTCCGGGTCCAGCCACCACTCATGAGGGTGGAGGATCCTCCTGAGTCTGTCTGTGAGGACGTTCTCGTGGTCCGGAAGTAGACCGCTTGTAGGGTCATCCCCCGATGAAAGGCAAAGGAGCAGAGGAGGACCACCTCACAGAAGAGGAGGCGGGATCCTGTGCCGCCCTCCTTGTTGATATAAAACATCGCTACTAGGTTGACGGTCTGCATGAGTACCGACTTCCCCTTCAGATGGTCCTCGAAGGCCTTCAGGCCCCATCAAACTGCCCAAAGCTCAAGCAAGTTTATTTGCTGTTGGGATTCTTTGTGTGACCATTGCCCCTGAGTGCAGAGCGCACTGCAGTGGGCTCCCCACCCCAGCACGGAAGCATCTGTCGTCAGGATGATCTCGTGCTGTGGGGTTTGGAAGGGCAGCCCCCAGAGTAGGTTACGGAGGTCCTGCCACTATTCCAGAGACCTGCGAAGGTTGTGGGAGACTCGAATGGGGTCTCTGAGGTGGCCTGAGGTCAGGCTCCACTAAGCACTGAGGCACCACTGGGTCATCTGCATGTGCAGACGGGCATGGGGGGTGACATGGATGGTGGAGGCCATGTGCCCCAGGAGGCACAGCATAGTCTGCGCTGTAAATCGAGTGCTGCTCTGGACCTGAGATGGCAGGGCTCAGAGGCAGAACGCTCGGTCTGCTGGCAGGAAGGTGGTCGCTCGCTGGGTGTCGAGATGAGCGCCGATGAACTCCAAGGCCTGCACCGGTTCAAGGTGGGGTAGTTGACCAGGAACCCCAGGCATTTGAGGAAGATGATCGTACGGAATGCCGCCGATCAAGCTTCTCTGGCAAAGGATCCCGTGACGAGCCAGTCATCGAGATAAGAGAAGCTGGGATGCCCTGCCACCTGAGGGAGATGGCAGCTGCGGAGAGGCTTCGTGAAGACCCACGGGGCGGACGCGAGTCCGAAGGGGATCACCCTGTATTGGTAATGCTCCCCCGTACCCTGAAGCGCAGATATTGTCTGTGCTGGGGGTGAATTAAGATGTGGGCATAAGCATCCCTGAGATCCAAGGAGCATAGCTAATCTCCCTGCTGGAGGAAGGTCAGCAGGATGCAAAGGGGGAGGAGTGGCCTAGTGGTTGGGGCAAGGTACCTCAGGCCGGAAGGTTGGGGGTTCAAATCCTACTAGAGGACAGCAACCTTGGGCCGGAAGGACTGGGGTTTCTAGTCCCACAGGAACTCCTTGTAGTCTTGGGCAAGCCACTTAACCCTCCATGGCCCATGTACCCTGTAAGTATTAGCATATGTGTCTCATATCCCCTCGTGTTAAAATGTATCCCCAATTGTGTTGTGACCACTTTGACTGAAGGATAAGGTGGTATACAAAACTGTCTAAATAAATAAATAAAATAAAATAATTTAGCTTTTTCAGGTCGAGGATAGGCCGAAGGCCTCCCGTCTTTTTCGGGATGAGGAAGTACCGGGAATAGAAGCCCTGTCCTCGGAGGTGTAGTGGTACCCTCTCGACCGCCCGCTGGGTAAGGAGGTTGTCTATCTCCCGCTGCAAATATGTCTGGTGCGTGGGGAGTTGAGAAGGCTCTGTTGGGTAGAAGGGAGGGGGAAGCCTTTCAGGTGGAGGTGATACCTGTCTCGGATCACTTGGAGGACACAGGTGTCCGACGAGACAGATGCCCACCGAGGGGCAAAGAGGGACAGGCTTCCCCCTACCGGCTGCGAAGCTGCTGGGGGGTGAAAGGCTACACTGCTGGCATCAAAAATCCTGAGCGGGTTGAGGTGGTGCCGGAGTCTGTGCCTTGGGCCCTTTTGGCTTGTGGTGGCCTTGGGGTGACTTACCCTGCGTCGCTGTGGCCGGCGCGGGAGTAGGTGTGTAGGGTGGGAAACCCCGGTAGGGTAGGCCTTTCCTCGGGAAGTACGGCTTCTTAGTTTGTTGTTTCTTCCGAGGGAGGGAGGAGGTCTTGCGCGAGAGGCAGGTTCGGGTTACGAACTCCGTTTCTATCTCAGTGGCCTTGTCCTCCATGGACTTACCGAAAAGCTGCTTGAGCAGGCAGGGGATGTCCAGGAGCTTTTCCTGAACCAACATGTCCAAGTCTGAGGATTGGAGCCACGCCTTGCGTCAAGCCCTGCTGCTGGCCACACGAGCTGAGGATTCAAATCCATCGTAGGCAGCATGGGAGATGTACCTTGAGCACTCCGCGACTGACCTCAGGAGGGTCTGGAACCTCAGGAGGGGTTCGCCCACGAGGCCCACGAAGAAACCCCCGAGCTCCTTGGCGAGGTCGCGTAAGAACATTCCCATGTACAATTGATTAGCCTGAACACGGCATGTGAGCATGGACTCTTGGTAGGCCTTGCGCCCCAAGGCGTCAAGGGCTCTTGCCTCCCTGCCTGGCGGAACCAAAAAATGAGACTTCGGGCTCTTTTGCTTCCGCATCACTGATTCCACCACCATGGAGGTGAGGGGAAGCTGGGTTTTCCTAAACCGTGGGCCGCGTTGGACCCTGTACATCGCATCGAGATGCTTACTCACAATGGGAACCGAGGCAGGTGTTTCCCACATGTGGAGAAGAAGCCTGGACAGAATGAGAGGAACTGGGACAGTGAGAGACTCCTGAGGCGGGGACTCGTACTGCAAGAAATCAAGCTCTTCAGCTAGAGGTTCCTCTTCGGCCTGGGTAGCCAGGTTGAGGGCTTATGCCATGTCCCGCATGAACACTAGAAAGGATGTGTCCTTGGGCGGCGAACACCACTGAAAAGCAGGCGGTGATGGGTCTGAAGGGAGGTCCCTGTGGGCGGGAGTCTCCTGGGAAATATCCCCATCTGACTCCCAACTCGAGAAGGAATCCGATTTGGGTTGGTCGCCCCATCTGGAGGCCGAGGCCCATTTGGAGCCGAATGCCCTGGAGGATCTCACCCCCAAGGAACAGGAAGGTGAGCGAGACCGACGTCGAGGGCCCTCACGAAGCCCGCGGCTCTCAGGGGTTTCCAGGGCGGGTTTTGACATCCCTCTCGAGGGAGTCTCGGTCTCTAGGCGCGAACCAACTGTGTTGGGTGTGAGCGCCTGCTGGGCAGCCAAGAATGCAGAAATGCTGCGCTCTAGTGCCAGTATACAGGATTCCCATGCGGGCGCGGGGCCCTGAGATGCCGACACCGGGGTCACTGGGTCGGGTGTCGATGAGGAGAGGGGGTCCTCACCAGGACGGCCCTCAAAAGACCCGGTGCCATCACCGGAGGCCACTGTATCTGTATGAGGTACCTTTCGAGACCGCTCTTTGTCCGACTCTCGGGAATGCCGCGGGGGGGGGGGGGGGGGTTTGAGCAACCGAGTGCGGGAGCATTCGCGCTTGTACAGAGCCCCAGACAGCAACTTTGAGGTCTTCTTCTTTTACACCACTCCCCTTCAGGGGACCCCCTGGTTGGGGTGCCGCCTTGAGTGCGGGGCTGAGGTAGGGGATCCCACCCACGGAGAGACGTCCAGGGGCGTCACAGGGGATTCCGGGGTGGCCTTATGGAAAATTTCATCGGACTTCTGCTTAAGACTCAGCAGGGCCTTGGAGGGCATTTTCTTATAAAGCGAGCAGAGCTCCAGATCATGGTCAGCCCCGAGACACCGCAGACAGCAGTCATGGGTGTCCGTAAGCAACATGTTCTTGAAGCACCTGTCGTATTTTTTGAAACTGGTGGCCACTGGTTGGGAGAAAAAAGGGCTCGAAGCCCGCAAAAGGGAAAAAATGCTACAAAAACGTCCCCTTTCTCGAAGAAAAGAGGAGAGCAGGGGAAGGATGGGTAGAAGACTGGTGCAACCAGAAAAATATCAGGCAAGAGGCCGAAAAAGAAATACTTTTTCCAAGGGATGAGGACGTGCGTCCGAAGGACTCCATGGAAAAATGAAGACTGAGCAAGATGGCACCCTTGGGCGAGAAGAGGACCACGCATGCATGGCAGCAATCCCAAAGGCTTTCTTTGAAAGCTGGGGAATTGCTCTGCGCAGGCTCCGTTGGTGCCGACGTCACTCATAAGTGAGAACTGACTTCCTGCTTGTTCCTGGAGAATGGAGGATTTCTAATTCCTCTGCCCTTGGTTCCTTCTCCGATGTTAAACAAACCCAATTAAGACGTACATGTAAATAATGTCTATAATGTATATAATGTTGCACGGTTCTGTGCTAATCTGTTCAACATGTTTGGTTTTCTTTATATTGTTTATTGTTATATGACGTTATATGTAAAACAAACCATGCTTTGTTGACTGTTGTTATTTGTGAACCGCATCTGATCTCTGGAAGCTGCGGTATATAAGTGCTTGTTAAATAAATAAATAAATAAATAAAATAAATGTGATAGACCCTTAGCTAGGTCTCGAATAAACTCCTAGAAGGACATGTCTTCTGGAGGTGACATATGTTGCTGTTGAAGCGGGGAAGGGTCTGAAGGAAAGTCCCGAGGCCCTCGGAAATCGAGTGACTCCACATCCAAAATAGAAGAATCGGAATTGGAGGACTCCAAGTATCCACAGGCACGGTGTTCACCAAAGCTAAATGCCGGTACCGATGCTGCGAGGTATTGGTCTCAGTGAGCTGCTTGGGCTTGGTACCGGCTTCGGTAACAATTTCAAGGGAGGGCATCAGTGGAAGTGTCTGGAGCAGTCCTGATGTCATGCCCAGAACTGATGTCGATGTCGGTACCGGAAGCAGTATCAACGGTGCGGTGCCTGGAACCAATGGCTTCATGGGTACCGAGGCTCCCAGGACTGCTGCTAAGCTCTGCTAGATGGCCAGTATGCGCTGGTCCATTGAGGTTGCTGATGCCTGGATATCGGTTGCGGGTGTTTGACCTACCATTCCAGAGCATGGCACCAGTTGTTCTTCAGAGGTCGAGGCTTTGGAAGCATCTTAGGGCCCCTCGATAGCTTTGGAGGTCAGGACCTCCTGCTGGGGCTGTTTGGCAGGCCGATCCACCTCCGAGGCAATGCCTGAGGGAAATTGATGCTTTGAGTAAGATATACCTCTGGAGATTTTGTCCGACTTCGATGTGGACTTTAAGGATACCTGGGATCCATGGGAGGAGGATGCCAACGATGCCGCATCTGAGGCGAAGAGTGTCCCAAATTTAGAGGCCCGGTTCTGTAGACCTTTTTTAGTCATCTTTTGACAGAGAAGACAGTCTGTTGGCTGGTGATCTGGGCCGAAGCATTTTAGACACCAGTCATGTGTGTCAGTTGCTGCTATTGTGCTGGCACATTTGGAACAATTTTTGAAACCACTAGCTGGTTTCTCCATGTCTTCAACGGATGGGAAGGCAATGGTAGACTTAAGACCTAAAAAGGGTATAGATATGCATAGTTTCTTTTTTTTTAATAAACTAAAAGAAGAAGAAAAGAATAGAATAAAGGAACCAGCGATGTCTTTGACATTGCAGCGTCAATGGGAAGGCAGACGCTATCCACAAAAACATTTTTTTTCTGCGGTGACAGGATTTGCTTCCTGCTGGCTCTGTGGAAAACAAAGACTTGGAAAGAGGGAGGTGGGGAAGGCGGGAAGGTAGTCACGCAGGCACAGTGGAGTGCTCCCAAAGTTTTCCAATGGATGCTGGGGAACATTTCAAAGCAAGCTCCGGCATCATCCATATGTGAAGACTATATTCCTGCTTGTTCCTGGAGATGAAAGGTTTTCCAGGTTGGTAATGACAAGAGTCCAAAGATCCCCAGGAATCTGGCCAACACACCCTCAGTGGACAGGCAGAAACTGATGAGAAAGGGGCATCAGCCTGCTTCACAGGCCCTTGGACCTGTCTTTCAGAAGGCAGTAAGATTTTGCCTTGCCCAGGTCCTTCAGTAGCTTCTCAAAATCGTCTCCAAGCAGAAGCTTCCCCTAAAAAGCCAGTTGGGCCAACCATGCTTTGGAAGATGAGTCCTCAGCCCAGTGCAGGAGTCAAATCTAATGCCGTGACACCGTCATCAGGGCATCATCCCTGGTCACCAAACGTACCAGATCATACATGGCAATAAAAAGGAAGGCCATAGCAGACTCAAAAAGAGAGGTGATATTATCCGGCAGAAAAGACTGAATCCACTAGGGCAGGGCTCGAGACATCAGGCTGGTACATACTGCCACTGAAGAATAGCAGCCATGATGGCAAACTGGCTCTGCAACAATGAATCCACCTTGTGGTCCAGAAAATCCTTTAAGGCTGATCTGCCTTCCACAGGAATGGTGGTTTGTTTGGTAACCACCGTGACCTGCGCATCCACCCTGGAAATGCCAAACCACTCAATGCACTTCTCAAGGAGACTGAGATCTTCTTACACACTTTTAACCCTTTAGGAAGAGAGTTGGGAGAGTCCCACTTCAACTGGATCATATCCTTGACCACATCCAGGAATGGGTAAAAAGTAGTGGATTTCCACACCCCTTGAAGAAGCAAGTTCACCTTTGGCTCCTGCTCCATGCTGGAAGCATCCAAGTTCAAGGCGAATGAGACGTTGGCAATCAAGGCCACCAGCTGCTCCCTCTAGAATATGCACAGCACTCCAGCCTCTTCACAATCTTTGGAAGGTGAGAGTACTTCTTCATCCACATCAGATCCTTGTACTGAGCCATCTGAATCAGAGTCATAGTCAAAATCTCAGACAGCTCCCAGCTGTTCCCCATCTCCAGAGGGGCATCCTTTTCTGGGGACACTTAGCCAAGGGTAATCGAACTGGGCTTCCACTATCAGCCTGCCCCACATGAGACTGCGCCCAGGAGCAACCAGAGGCTGCAGGGTCTAAATTTCCATGGGAGAAGGACCAGGCCTGCTGCAAAAAAGAAAAGAATTCCAGGGAGGACAATCCGGGGTCCGGAAGGTCTCTCGGAAATGACCCCCCAGCACCAGGGGTAATTCAATATTGCCATTAGTAGTTGTGCATGTTTTCCATTGTGGAGAATCGGAACATAACATAAGAACATAAGATATGCCATACTGGGTCAGACCAAGGTCCATCAAGCCCAGTATCCTGTTTCCAACAGTGGCCAATCTAGGAAGAATGCTGTCATAGTAAGTTTTTGTTTTGCAAATTATATATTACATGCACTGAATCTTATGGGCTGAAGATGACGACTACGGTTAATGAAAGGAAGTCAGCAATGCTATTGAAAACCAGATTGTTGCAAAGATCAGTAATTCCAGCAATGCTACAGAAAGATGTATGTGCACCCATGATGCATGGGTGGACAGTTACTGACACTCTGTCCAAGATGTGCATAGTGCAGCCAAGGATGAAAGACTGCTGAAGAACTTGGAGTTACCAGCAGTGGCAGAAGATGTGATGCAAACTTCTAAAAGATCTATGAAGAGCAGTTGGCCACTGCTAACAAATTCTGTTTGTAAGAATAATTGGTAGAGTCTTACTTTTGTACACATTCTTATTGAGACCTTGCAAGAGCAAACAGCGTCACATAGTTTTGATTAATTTTCAGGATGCTTATAATCCTTTTTCTGTATTGTCAAAAGGACTATATATCTAAAGACTTCTCCCAACCAACAAGATAAAATTCACGCATGGACCAGATGTGCCTAGGACTCAGAAACGAAGTGAAGTGGAAGGCATTTCCCGCCATGGAAGAAGATTTATTTTATTTATGTATCAATACATTTCTTTATTTATGCATTTATTTTTCTATTTGTGTATTTATTTATTTATCTTGGACACAGACAAGTTTTATAGTGATTCTTTACAGAATCATAGGGGGGACTGTTGAGAGGGACTTGAAATGGGGTACCTGAGACCTTTGAAAGAGTTAATATGGAGAATGCTTAGAATTCACTAGCAGCCTGGAGTGATATTGTACCCAAAACCAAGGCCATGTTTAGCAGATTGGGACAGAATGTTTTTGCTTCTTCTAATTCAGCTAAGCAATATGACTCTGCTTGCTTTGTCCCATAACAAGACTCGTAACAAAAGTGGTGCTGACAATACAGTTTTTCTATCAATAAATGAGGTGCTCTGGTCCAGCCAGGTAGAAGGGGATTTATAGGAACTGCTCAAGTTTTCAGGACTGTGGAGTCCCTTCCCTTAAGGCCTTAAAAGTACGGTGTTTTTTAACATAATTCTGTGTGTGAATTGTTGTACTAATTATTATTTCTCTCTCCCATCTCTCTCCCATTGCTTTGAGTGAAGGGACGAAACCCAAGAGCCCAGGTTCTGTTGTTGGTGAGTGGTGAAGCAGGGTACATTCAAGCCCCAGGAAGGCTATATAAAAAACTTAAACCACAGAGTGGGTTGGAAGGACATGTTTAATGCTAGAGACCAGGGGTAATTTTTTATCTTAATGAAATAAGGAGAGGTATAGGCACAGGGAGATTAGCAGAATCAGCACAAAACTAAGGTGAAGCCAAGAAACAGAGTGAGGAGAAATGGGAGAGCACAAAAAGTCAAGCAAATTACAAACAGATACAAATAAAGATATAATACAAATACAAACAACAAAGACCAATAATCTAAAAAAATTCTAAGCAAGTACAATTAATACATAAGTAATAAAATCTAGCCCAGGGCTCACTTTGTAGATGCTCTCCACACTGAGAAAATTCTTATGGTAAAGCATGATTGTGCAAATTCTTTACAGTGGGGGCACAAAGAAGCTTTTAAAAATTGAGAGCAAGATGCATAGTGCATGCAGAATCTACTGAGTTTATTTGTAAATGCTATGCAGAACATCATAAGACACTTCTTCAAATGGCTTTCCTCTTGCCAACTTTCTATACATAGAAACATGACGGCAGAAAAAGAGCACATGGCCTATCTAGTCTGCCTTTCCATATCAACCACCACAACAGTCCCTTATTTTACTTTAGAGATCCTCTGTGTTTGTCCCATGCTTTTTTGAATTCAGATACTGTCCTCATCTCTACCACCTCCATTGGGAGACTATTCCGTGCATCCACCACCCTTTACATAAAGAAATATTTCCGTATATTACTCTTGAGTCGATCCCCTTTCACCTGCATCTTATGTCCCCTCATAGCAGAGCTTGCTTTCAATCGAAAGAGGCTCTTCCCCTCCTGTGCATTTATGCAACGGAGGTATTTAAACGTCTCAATCATATCTCCTCTATCCTGCCTTTCCTCTAAAGTATACATATTAAGATCTTTAAGTCAGTCCTCATATGCTTTATAACAAAGACCATTAACTATTTTAGAAGCCACCCTCTGCACAGACTCCAATCTGCTTACATCCTTTTGAAGGTGTGGTCTTCAGAATTGCACACAATACTCCAAATGAGGTCGCACCAAAGACTTATACAGAAGCATAATCACCTCCTTTCTTCTGCTGGCCATTGCTTTCTCTATGCACCCAAGCATCCTTCTAGCTTTCACCGTTGTCTTTTCTACCTGTCTAACTACTTTAAGATCGTCAGACACAATCACGCCAAGGTCCCGCTTTTTTTGTGGACGGAAGTACTTCACCCCTACACTGCAGTGCTCCCTTGGATTTTTGCAGCCCAAATACATGACCCTGCATTTTTTAGCATTAAATCTCAGCTGCCAAATTCTATACCATTCTTCAAGCTTAGCCAGATCCCTCCTCATGTTATCTACACCTTCCTGGGTATCTACTCTTTTGCAGATTTTGGTATCATCCGCAAAGAGGCAAACCTTACCTGACAGGCCATATATGTGGAGTAATCTTGAAATTATTGAACATTCAACATTTATCACAGCATCAGCTAGAGGCCTTTTCAAGTATTCTTAGGCTTCACATTGATCATCCTCAGCAGTTTCCTTAACACATGACTACTGATTCTGAAGAGATGTTCTCATCAAGACAGCGTCTAGGTGGTGCCAAACTGTTTCCATTTTACAATGATAGACCTCATAATGCCCCAAAGGATGTTAAAATACATTGAAATTCTTAGCTTTCTCCCAATTTGTACCTTTGAATTACTTTAGTTGAAGTTCTTTTGGCAGCTCTGTGTTTTGTTTCATATTGACTTCATACAATAGAAACAGATTGATTCTTCATCCAGGTTCTATTTATGTTATTATAGTCCTTCTTGAGGCAATTTTTGAACAAAGAGCTAATTTGAATTTGCTAGGACAGTGTGAAGACTTATCCAATCAGAAGTAGTTAGTTTATTATTCTTGACAAATGTGTGAATATTTCTACAACTGCTCTTTCACATTCAAAATGTAGTGTAAGCGTAGTTACTCACCTGTAACAGGTGTTCTCCAGGGACAGCAGGAATCAGTCCTCACATATGGATGAAGTCGGCGCCGACAGAGCCCTCATGCGGAGTAATCCCCAGCTTTCAAAGAAAGCCTTTGGGATTGCATCACGCATGCGCGGTCCCCTTCCCGCCCAAGGGTGCCATCTTGCTCAGTCAAATGACATAGCTAAAAAGACGGCAAAAGAATAAAAATTAATGATAGGACTGCAAATCCAGGGGAGGAGGGAGGGTTGTGAGGACTAATTCCTGCTGTCCCTGGAGAACACCTGTTACAAGTGAGTAACTACGCTTTCTCCAGGAACAAGCAGGAAGTCAGTCCTCACATATGGGACTCCCTAGCTATAGGCTACCGAGAACCCATAACTGAAAAATAGGCTCCCTCTAGAAGAGCCGCAGCAGCCATGATAGGAGTTCAACCGAGAACGTAACACTCCGGTAGCCTGACACCAAAGGATCGGAGGGTAGGAGTTACCTAAACCTCAAACAGGTTACGGAGTACAGCCTGGCCGAAAGCACTGTCCTGTTGGAACTCCCTATCCAGGCAGTAATGGGCCACAAAGGTTTGGCTTGAAGACCAGGTGGCGGCCCGGAAGATGTCTGCCAGCGGAACAGAGTGGAAGTGAGCCACTGATGCCACCTTAGCACAGACCCGGTGGGCCGTGAATCGGCCCTGCAACGGGAGATCGGCTGCCCTGTATGTCCAGGCGATACAATCCGCCACCCAAGTTGGCAAGGTATGCCTGGAGACAGGCATCCCCAGCTTACTGGTGTCATAAGAGATGAAGAGCTGAGAAGCCCTTCTATGTCCCCACGTATGCTCCATGTAGAAGGCCAAAGCCCTCTTACAGTCCAGGGTGTGCAGGACTGCTTCTGCCCGAATGGCATGCGGCCTGGGAAAGGTGGTCAGAAGAACCACCTCCTGGATGAGGTGGAACGAGGAGACTACTTTTGGAAGGAACTTGGGGTGAGTGCGAAGCACCAGCCTGTTCCTATAGAACCGTGTGTACGGTCTATCGGACATCAGAGCCTGCAGCTCACTCACTCGTCTGGCCGACATGAGAAACACTAAGAAAAGCGCTTTCCAAGAGAGGAAGCAGAGATGGCGGGTAGCCATCGGCTCAAAAGGTGAGCGAGTAAGCTGCTCTAAGACAACATTCAAATCCCATTCAGTCGCCGGAGGGCGAACCGGGGGTTTCAGCCAAAGTAAACCTCTCAGGAACCTGGACAATAAAGGGTAAACAGATAGAGGTTGTCCTTCCACTGGAGAGTGGTGTGCTGATAAGGCACTAAGGTGGACTCGGACAGAGTTTGACTTGAGGCCTAAGTCTGAGAGGTGAAGCAGATACTGCAATACCACTGACACTTGGCAGGAGAAATGGTTATTACACCACACCTCAAACCTATGCCACTTGAACGCACAGGTCTTTCTAGTCGATTGCCTCCTTGAGGCGAACAGTACATCCTCTACATTCTTAGGGAGGAGAAGTGGTGCGAGAACTACCCTTTTAGCAGCCATGCCATCAGGTTGAGAGACCTGAGGTTGGGATGCAGGAGAGTGGCCCCCTCCTGCAAAAGGAAGTTGGGGTGCAATCCCAGAGGAATCGGGGCCTCTGACGCCAGTTGAAGCAGCAGAGGAAACCATGGTTGCCTCGGCCACCTGGGAGCTACCAGGATGACCGAGGCCTTGTCCTGAAGGACCTTGAATAGAGTCCGAGCCACCAGGGGCGTGGGAGGAAACACATACAGGAAGTCCACTGACCATGATATTAGAAAAGCATCTGCAGCCACCCTGCTTGGGTGTGGCTGTCTGGAACAGAAGCGGGGCAACTGGTGATTCTGTGGGCTCGCAAACAGATCTATGGATGGATGCCCCCAGCACTGGAACAGCTGCTGGACTACACTGGGATCCAGTTGCCACTTGTGCGGCTGCAGGATTCTATTGAGCTTGTGGGCGAAAAGGTTTTCCTGACTTGGCAAGTAAACTGCTTTGAGGTGCATACCTTGGCTGACTGCAAAGGTCCAGGGTCTCTTGGCAGAGGATGCGAGACCCTATGCTCCCCTGCTTGTTCACATAGAACATTGCCACTTGGTTGCCCATCTGAATTAGGACAGGCTGATGAGCTGGGGTTTGGCAGAAGGTCTGTAGAGCTAGGCGGATAGCTCGAAGCTCTAGGAGATTGATCTGTTATGTGCTCTCCTGTGGAGACCACATACCCTGAGTGCACAATTCCTGGCAATGGGCCAAGCCCAGCAAGGATGCATCTGTGGTCAGCACTTACGTGGACGGGGGAGGCTGGAAAGGAACTCCCTCCAGTAGGTTGTGTGGTTGAAGCCACCATGTCAATAACAGCACGAGTCATTTGGACACCTTTATGGTGTCTCTGAGTCGGCCTGTGGCCTGTGTCCACTGGTCCCTGAGGCACCACTGAGCTGTTTTCATGTGGAGGTGGGCATTGGGCGTCATATGTACCGTGGAGGCCATGTGACCAAGAAGGCGCAGAAAGTGTCTTGCTGAGATCTGGGATCTGCGACTCACTTGCTGCACTAGGGCCACAAGTCTCTGTGCCCTGTCTTCCGGTAGATGAGCCCTTGCTTGAAAGGGGTCTAGCCTCGCTCCTATGAAGCCAGTCCCTGAGAGGAAATCAAAGTGGACTTTGTGTAATTTATCACAAACCCTAGATGCTGTAGCAACTGAATAGTGCGAGACGTGGCCTGTTGGGCCTCCAGGGCTGACTGGGCTCTGATGAGCCAGTCAAACGAGTAGGGGAAGACAAATACCCCACTGATTTTTTAGGAAGGCCGCCACCACCGCTAGGCACTTTGTGAACACCCTGGGTGCAGAGGCTAGACCAAATGGAAGCACCTTGTACTGGAAGTGGTTTCCTCCCACCACGTATCGTAGATATTGTCTGTGGTCTGGATGAATGAGGATGTGTGTATAAGCATCCTTTAGGTCTAAGGAGCATAGCCAGTCTCCCTGGCGGAGAAAAAGCAGCAATATTCCAAGGGAAAGCATCTTGAACTTTTCCCTCACCAGGAACTTGTTTAAGTTGCGCAGGTCGAGGATAGGTCTTAGGCCTCCAGTTCTCTCTGGTATCAGGAAATACCTGGAGTAGAAGCCCTTCCCCTGCAGGTGGTAAGGCACCGGTTCTACCGCCTGATCCTCGAGAAGACCTGCTAACTCCTTTAAGAGGAGGTCCCGGTGAAGAGGGGGGGGTCTAAGAGGCTCCCCTGGAAAGTAAGAGGGAGGTGCCTATGTGAGATGTAGCCGATAGCCCTTCTGGACTATCTGGAGAACCCAGGTATCTGTTGTGATGGCTGGCCACCTGTGGGCATACAGGGTCAGCCTTCCTCCTGTGCATGGCCTTGCTTCCTTGGAGAGAGGGACTATGCTCTGGGAGTCAAAAACCCCCTCCAGGCTGGGCCGAAGCCAGTGCCTGGGGCTTGGAGGCTTTTTGCTTACGCGGGCCATGCCCCTGTCCCTTGGCCTGCTCCCTTGGGGAGGCCTGATATGTGGGGTAGTTGAAGCAGCACCTTTTCTCGGGAAAAAGGGCTTCTTACCCGAGCCCTTCTTCTTAGAAGGGGCAGAAGTCTTCTTCTCAAGTCTTGTCCGTGTCAGGTACTCGGATTCGATTTTGGCAGCCTTCTCTGTCAAGGGACATCGACCAACTTGTCCTGCACCCATGGCTGCAGGTCCGACGACTGTAGTCATGCCTGGCGGCATGTATCGATGCCAGCCGCAGCTACCCGGGCCGACGCCTCAAAGCCATCACAGGCTGATCGAGTCATGAACTTCGAGCACTCCCGGATCCCAGTGGACAAGACCTTGAAGCACTGCAGAGGTCCCTCAGAGAGACCAGCTGAGAACCCAGCAATCTCCTTTGCCAGGTCTCATAGGTACATGCCCATGTACAGCTGGTATGTCTGGATTCGGCATGACAGCATCGAACCCTGGTAGCACTTTCTGCCGAGAGCATCCATGTTGCGAGCCTCCCGGCCAGGAGGCACCGAGGAGTGCGTCTTCTGGCTCTTGAGCTGGCACATGGCCGATTCCACAACCATGGAGTTGTGCGGCAGTTGTGCTTTTTGGAACTGAGGGCTCTTGCGAACTCGATAGAGGGAATCAATTCGCATATTGAGCACCGGCATCAAGGCCGTTGTCTCCCACATGCGGAGTTATCAGCCTTTCCAGAATGGGAGGCACCGGTACAGTAAGGGCTTCCCGAGGGGGAAAGTCATACTGGAGGATCTCGAGCTCTTCGGCTCAAGGCTCCTCCTCGGCCTCCGCCGGGAAAGACAACGCCTTTGCCATGTCCCAGACGAAGTCCAAGAAACTGGTGTCTTCCAGGGGGGACCTTTTCTGAGGTTCAGAACCTGGGGAATCCGAGGGAATGTACTTGGTCTGGTGGGTATCTGGTGACTCCTCGTCCTCCGTTTTCCAACCGAACCCCTCTGAGGAGGACTCGAGTGGCTCCGGCCTCGAAGGCTTCGGTCTCGACTGCCCCAACGCCAGTGGAATCGGCATTGATGACCTCGGTTCCGAAAGGGAGATTGAGGGGGACCTCGGCCAAGGATCGACTCGAGATCTTAGTGACTCGAGGATTGGCTCGGCCTCCAGGATCGACTTCGACGTCCCGGTGGTCGGGGCAGATGGAACGGTGAAACCAGCTATCAGTGCCTGCTGCTGGTCTATGAAGGCAGCCATGCTGCGCTCTAAGGCCGCCATCCTGAGATCGAGCTCAGGAGGCTACGCAGCCCCCGGGTCGGGCCCGACACCGGTTCTCCCGGAGGAGAGTCCACAACGAGGACAGTGCTTACAAGGGAGTTTTGCAGGCCTCTCCAACTCCGAGGATCCGGAGCGGTGGGTCAGGCTCCGTGACCTATCCCACGAGGGACCAGGCTGCTCGGAGCCATCTGAGGACACCACCCTCATGGATTTTTTTCTTCCTCCGGTGTTCCCGGGAGGGAGACCCCCCCTTTCAGAGGACACTCGACGCTGCTCAGGGTCAGAGAGCTCCCGAGATGTCGAGGCCTCCGATGAGGTCCGAGCTCAGGCGGGTGCGGACTCAGGAAAAATCCTATCATGTTGCTGCTGCTGCCTGCTCCTCAAGGCCTTGGATGACATTTTCTTACATGGGCCACAGACATTCGGGTCATGGTCGGGCCTGAGGCAACGGAGGCAGCAGTCATGTGTGTCGGTGAGAGACATTAACCTCGTGCACCAATCACACTTTTTAAACCTGCTGGCAGCCATCAGGGTAAAAAGGGCCCCTGCAAGGTCAAAGGACTGGACTGCCAGCTAAAAAGAAAAAGAGCGCGAACGCTAGTCTCTAAGGACAAAAACTAAACATTTGGACCGGACTCGATACCGGTGTACCGAGCCGAGGCTGGAAGGGGAACCGGCGTTGAACTGGCAAAGCAGAAAAGTAATTTTCTGGCTTTTTTTAACACTTTTTTCACGAGGGAACTTGGATGACGTCCATTGGGCTCCGCGGAAAAAAGGAGACTGAGCAATATGGCACCCTTGGGCGGGAAGGGGACCGCGCATGCTTGATGCAATCCCAAAGGCTTTCTTTGAAAGCTGGGGATTGCTCCGCCTGATGGCTCCATCGGCGCCGACGTCACCCATATGTGAGGACTGACTTCCTGCTTGTTCCTGGAGAATATGTTGTATAGCTAAATGAAGAAATGTATGCTTTAATACATTTTGAATAGAATTTGTTTAGACAGCAGAATGTGAAAAATGTACAAGGGTGTAAAGATTTTTGTAACACACAGTATCAAATACGAAATGCAAGGCAATTTTACTAAATTTGAGAAATAGCCATAAAATACTGCAGCATTATGAGCTAGTAAAAATTGCCAAACTGGATTACCCCACCCCTCGGCAGGGCAATCATTAGAACAGCCTATTTGGAACTCAATAAAAAAAAAAAGCGTAGTTACTCACCTGTAACAGATCTTCTCTGGGTACAGCAGGAATCAGTTCTTACGTATGAATGATGTCAGCGCTAACGGAGTCTGCGTGGATCCACTTCCGATCTTTCAAAGAAAGCTTTTGGGAATTACACCGTGCATGCGTAGTCACCTTCCCGCCCAAAGCTGCCATCATGCCTCAGTATGATATCCATAGCCAAGATGGCAAAAAGAAAACTTCATGGGGGGGAAGGGGGGGGAGGAAGGGTTGTGAAGACTGATTCCTGCTGTCCCCAGAGAACACCTGTTAC
The DNA here is from genome assembly GCA_033557465.1 of Ichthyophis bannanicus. NCBI lineage: Eukaryota > Metazoa > Chordata > Amphibia > Gymnophiona > Ichthyophiidae > Ichthyophis > Ichthyophis bannanicus. The sequence goes on from CM066036.1 coordinate 476,993,353, forward strand.
AGGTGAGTAATTACGCTTTCTCCGGAACAAGCACAGTCAGTCCTCACATATTGGACTTCAGAGCTGCAGGCTACCTGTAAAAGTCACGGGCAACCCAAAAAGTGGACTGTATAGGGCAACAAGGGGTGTGGTTGGCTGGAAGTCTGACACTGCAGCAGCAGCATCAAAGATGCAATCCCCACTCTGGTAACCTAAACATCATGGGATGGAGGGGCACTTCCCCGAAGAGGTGACGGAGGACAGCCTGGTCGAAGGTGATATCCCTCCAGGAGGTCTCTTCCAAACAGTAATGCACAGCAAAAGTGTGCACAGATGAACAGGTGGCGGTGCGTGGCAGATGTCCAGTAAGAGCAGAGGTTTGCCACCGAGGCCGCCATGACATGCACATTGTGTACCATCACATGATGCTCCAGAGAGGCGAAGGAAACGCAGTAGGCAACTCATCGTGAGAGGATGCACTTGGAGACTGCGACCACAAGTCAACTGAGGTCAAAAGAGAAAAAGAGATGCGCTGAGCGGCACTGGAGCTGCGTCCTCTATATGTAAAGGGAAAATGCACGCTTGCAGTCCAGCATGTGCAGGGAGGCTTCTGCCCTTGAGGAATGAGGCCTGGGAAAGAAGGTGGGTAACACCACCTCTTGATTCGAATGGAAAGCAGAGACAACCTTCTCCTGTTCCTGTGGAAACTAGTGTACGGCATGTGTGCCACCATTGCCTGCAGCTCACTCACACATCTTGCAGAGATGAGCGCCACAAGGAAAGCATAGTTACTCACCTGTAACAGGTGATCTCCGGGAACAGAAGGAATTTAGTCTTCACATATGGGTTCCCGACAGAGCCTGCGCGGGAACGCTCCCCAGTGTGCAATAGGAAAGCTTTTGGGAGCATCCCACAGCGCCTGCATGCTGCCTTCCCGCCTTTACCAACTGTCCCTCGTCAGTTGAGTTTAAAGCTGAGACAAAAGAGAGGGAAAGAGAGAAAGAGAGAGAGATAGAGAGATACAACTCCTAGGAGAGGTGGGTGGGTTGTGAAGACTAAATTCTTGCTGTTCTCGGAGATCACCTGTTACAGGTAAGTAACTATGCTATCACCAGGAACAAGCAGGAATGTAGTCTTCACATATGAGGACTCCCTAGCTGCAGATGCCAGGGAGAAGGCCCCAGAAGTTGTGTGCCCTTGTGAAAGGGCTCCACTTCTCCCCATGGATTTCTGGCATCCTACCAGGGATGCTAGGTAGGAGTTGATTAGGCATGGAACAGGTGTTGAAGAACAGCCTGACCAAACAAGAGGCTGTTGTTGCCAAAAAAGCATCTTTCAGGAAATGGAAAAAAGAACCAACCTGGAAACAGCACAAGCACTGGCAAGTCAAATGCAAGGCATTGATAAAGCAGGCAAAGGGAGAATTTAAGAAGCTTGCTGCAGAAATAAAAACACAAAATAAAGACATTTTCAAGTATATTCGTAGCAAAAAACCTGTGAGAGAGTAAGTTGGTCCATTAGATGATAGAGGGGTTAAAGGGGCACTAAGAGGCGACAAGGCAATAGCGGAGAGACTGAATGAATTCTTTGCTTCGGTCTTTACTGAGGAAGATGTAGGGATGTCACCCATGACTGAAGTGGTATTTAAAGGTGCGGAAGAATTGAAGAAAATATTGATACATCTGGAAGATGTATTACAACTATTAGATAAACTGAAGAGTAGCAAATCACCTGGGCCGGATGGTATACATTCAAGGGTGTTGAAAGAACTGAAATATGAGATTGCAGACCAGCTATTAGTAATCTGTGAATTTTCATTAAAATCGTCTGTAATACCTGAAGATTGGAGGATCGCCAATGTAACACCAATTTTAAAAAAGGGTTCCAGGGATGATCCAGGAAACCACAGACCAGTGAGCCTGACGTCAGTACCGGGAAAAATGGTAGAAACCATCATAAAGAACAAAATTACTCAGCATATAGATAGTCATGGCCTAATGGGAGACAGCCAACATGGCTTTAGACAAGGAAGATCTTGTCTTACTAATCAGTTATGTTTTTTTGAAGGTGTGAATAAACAGGTGGACAAAGGTGAGTCAGTTGATATAGTGTATCTGGACTTTCAGAAAGCCTTTGACAAGGTCCCTCATCAGAGACGTTTGGTAAAACTAAAGAGTCATGGAATAGGAGGCAGTGTACTATTGTGGATCAGGAACTGGTTAAAAGACAGAAAGCAGAGGATAGGGCTAAATGGCCAATTTTCCCCAATGGAGAAATGTGAATATTGGTGTACCCCAGGGATCTGTGCTGGGTCCGCTGCTTTTTGACATATTCATAAATGACCTGGAAAAGGGAATAACGAGTGAGGTTATCAAATTTGCAGATGACACAAAACTATTTAAAATTGTTAAAACCCAAGAGGATTGTGGAAAATCGTAAGAGGATCTTTATTTATTTATTGTTCTTATAAACCGCACTCTTAAAAATCAGCGCGGTTTACATAAACAGTATTGTGCCAAAGAGGCATTTATAATGAACTGGGGACTTAAACTTGGGTTTCAACTGGGCGAAACTATGTACATCGATTTCAACTTATCTACAAACTGTATCTGCAACATTTACTTCCATTGACAGTGGTTCATGTGTTCGTGGTTGGGTGTGTGCTAGAAGGTGTCAGGTTGGATAAATTGATCTTGATAAATTGGAAGACTGGGCATCAAAATGGCAGATGAAATTTAATGTGGACAAGTGCAAAGTTATGCACCTAGGGAAGAACAACTCAAACTATGGTTACAAGATTCAAGGTTCCACATTAGGAACCACCACCCAGGAAAACGATTTAGGCGTCATTGTGAATAACATGTTAAAACCCTCGGCCCAGTGTGCAGCGGCAGCCAAGAGAGCAAATAGAATGCTAGGTATCATAAAGAAAGGAATGGAAAATAAAACAAAAGATATTATAATGCCTCTATATCGTTCCAAAATGAGACCGCACCTTGAATATTGTGTGCAATTCTGGTCGCCGTATCTTAAAAAGGATAAAGCGTTATTAGAAAAGGTTCAGAGAAGAGCCACCAAAATGGTAAAGGGGATAGAAGGATACTCCTATGAAGAAAGGCTAAAATGGTTAGGGCTCTTTAACCTGGAAAAGAGACAGCTGAGGGGAGAAATGATAAAAGTCTATAAATTAATGAACGGAGTGGAACGGGTAAACGTAGATCATTTATGTTATCAGAATATAGAAAGACTAGGGGACATGTAATGAAGCTACAGGGTAAACTATTTAAGACTAATAAAAGAAAATATTTTTTCACTCAACGTGTAATCAAACTCTGGAATTTGTTACCGGAGGATGTAGTAAAGGCTGTTAGTGTAGCTGGGTTTAAAAAAGGTTTGGACAAGTTCCTGGAGGAAAGGTCCAAAAACCATTATTAAGAAGGGACCAGGATATCAATGCTTGACCCAGTACAAGCATTGTGGAACCGGTGTCTTTTGGGGAAACTGCTAGGTATGTATGATCTAGATTGACCACTGTTGGAAACAGGATACTGGGCTTGATGGACCTTGGTCTTATCCAGTATGGCATATCTTATGTTCTTACGTTCTGTAAACGGGGGCACTGGTCATGAATGTCCACAGTCTTGGCAAAGGCAAAATATTATTATGACTTGCAAAGGATTGTGGGGGTTGTAGTTCATTCGTACCAGAATCAGCCGTTCACAAAATAATGAGTTGTGATGCTCGAGTGTAAGCAAAGAAAAACAGATTTTATTCATGGGGTTAATTCTCCCACACAGATTTACTTGGTAACACAAAAGGACACTTGCTTCAAGTATTGTACTCAGGAAAAACAAAACATGTTATAAGGTAACTGAACGTCTTAAGCAATAAATCAATAAAGACCTTGATGGGAAACAGAAAAGGTCTTTTCTGATGGCTCCTGCTAATGACCTTCTTAGCAGTGCTCCAAAAGGCAAAAACAAAACCCAAAAGTAACAAAAAAACTGTTCTTTATCAAGGATAACTTTCTTCTATTTACACACACACAAAAAAAAAAGAAGTTTCCTTCCAGAGCTCACGTGCACTTGTGCCTGGCTCAATTACCAATAATTAGCCAGCTGCAAACCCCTTTGCTGGTTCACTCTCTCTACATGGCTCAATCCTACCCTAAAGCTTTCTTGCAGAGACTTTTCTGGGTAGATAAAAGAACAAGATACAGTTCCTTTTGGTGGTTGTTGTATTAGTGAGAAACTACTTTAAAACAGCAGCCTAGACAGAGAGCAGTCCATGTATTCTAACTGATCATTTGAAATATCTCCTTCTTCCTCTAATATCATGGAATCAATATCATGGTCTGGCTCAGAGGAATTCCTTAATTGATCACTCTCAGGATAATATTTGTTTCCCTGCTGTCTTCTTGGAGAAGAGCTAGGGTATAGATCAAAGTTCATACCTGAGCTTCCTTTGCTGTTAGGTTTCGTCTCCAGGTATCCTGGCCAGTAAGTAATCCAGCTTTTATGTCCAGCCTTCCAATCAAGATCCCTGGACACTGGGTCTCTCTTCACATACCTTCTTGCACCGGTCTTAGGGCCCCTTCCAAATGCAGCCGTCTCCTTCAAAGGTGCCGTCTGGGAATTCCTGGCTTTATAACCCCACTCCTCTGGCTTCCTCCAGTCCAATGGAGTATGCTTGCCTCTGGAATCACTCCTAACACACGTACTGCTGTGGGCTCCTTCTTTAGACCTCCAAGATGTCTTTCTCTTCTTCCTTCCACGTTGCTTCTGCTGTTGTAGTCCTCTCTCTTCTTTCTCCAATGGCTTCTGCTTCTGTCTCTCCTTGTTCTCCTGGTTCTCACCGTTCTGTCTCTGTGTAGAATATCTTTTACTTTTAACGTGCTTAGAGGGACACTCCACCCTAGCACAACCCAGGTGTGCTGAATCAAGCCCTGCCCTTGGAGATGAGTGATTGGGGATTACCTCATAGCTCTCCTGATTGAACACATGTTTCCCCACTTCAGCTCTCCTAAAGGCTGTTTGTAACCTGGTGCATTCTGGGTTTGGTAGTCTTTTATGAAAACATTCTGTTTTAGTATTTCTACCAGCAAAGACAGGTTGCTTGTTCAGAGCAAATTCACCTCTTTTATAGCTCCCTCCTGAACTATGATAAGCTTCCTTACCACAGTTCTTATCCCGGCGGGAGTCCTTATCTAAGCAATAATGGGCTGTGAAGGTATGAACTGAAGCCCAAGTAGCTGCTCAACAGATGTCGTCGATAGACACAGAGTGAAGATGAGCTATAGAGGCTGCCATGGCCCTCACATTGTGAGCTGTGACATGGCCTTCAAGAGGAAGGTTTTTACTCTCATAGGCAAAAGATATACACTGTGCAATCCAGCTGGACAGTGTTCTTTTGGAGACTGGAAGTCACAAATGACTAGGATCAAAAGCAACAAAGAGTTGAGAGGACTTTCTATGTTGCTGTGTCCTTTGCAAGTAAAAGGCCAAAGCTCTTTTACAGTCCAAAGTATGAAGATTCCTTTCTGCATTTGAGGTGTGAGGCCTTGGAAAGAATACAGGAAGGTAAACCGCTTGGTTTAAATGAAAAGGTGACACCACCTTTGGCATAAAGTGTGGATGAGTCCTAAGGACTACCTTATCATGATGGAACCTTGTATAAGGAGGATAACCTTATCATGATGGAACCTTGTATAAGGAGAATAAGCCACCAACGCTTGCAATTCACTGATTCGACGTGCTATGATTGCAATAAGATGACCTTCCAGGAAAGGAATTTCAAAGAGGTAGTGGCTAATGGTTCAAAGGGCGGTTTCATGAGCTGCCCAAGAACCAGATGTAAGTCCCATGCCACCGGTGGTGGCTTAATGGGAGGCTTTGTTAAAAGAAGGCCTCATAAATCTCGCTATGAAGGGATGAGAGGAAATAGGTTGTCCATTTAGAGGCTTGAAAGAAGCTGCAAGAGCATTCAAATGAACTCTCACTGAATTGGTCTTAAGCCCTGCATTTGATAAATGAAGGAGATACTCCAGTAATGATTCCAGAGGTATCGCAAGAGGGTTAAGACCATTCTGCGAGCACCATATGGTAAACCTTTTCCACTTAAATGCATAAGAGCGTCTTGTGGAAGGCTTCCTGGAAGCATAAAGGATAACATTTACCTGTTGGGAAAGGTTAAGACCATAAAGTTCTAGGCTTTCAGCAACCAGGCCCTGAGATGCAGAGACTGGGGCTTGGGATGCCACAGCATCCCATCCTCTTGAGAAAGGAGATCTGGAGCAGATCCTAACTCCAGAGGCGGAGCTTGAGAGAGATGTAGGAGCAGAGGGTACCACATTTGCCGTGGCCAACGTGGAGCTATGAGAATCATATGTCCTCAGTCTCTCTGAAGCTTGAACAGGGTTTTGGGAATTAGGGGAGTGGGTGGACAGGCATACAGGAAGTCCTGACCCCAATGGAGGAGGAAAGCATCCCTGGCCTGACAATCCTGAGCCGGAATTCTGGAACAGAACCGGGGAAGTTTGGCATTCAGCAGACTTGCAAAGAGGTCTATGTCCAGGCTTCCCCAAATTTGAAAAACTTTGGCCACCTGGTCTACATGGAGAGACCATTCGTGTGGAAGCAGAACTCGATTGAGTCTGTCTGCCCAAGAGTTTTGAATACCTGGAAGATACACCGCAAGGAGATGAATCTGATGCTCTCTGGCGAGGGCCCATAGTCGCAAAGCTTCGTTGCAGAGCGACAGAGAGCCTGTTCCTCCTTGCTTGTTCACATAGAACATGGCTACTTGATTGTCCATTTGAACTAGGACTGTCTTGTAGCTGAGCTGGGTGTGGGAGCTGGGTGAAGAAGATTGCTCTGAGTTCCAGGAGATTGATGTGGAGATAGGCCTCCTGTGGAGTCCAGGTACCCTAGGTAGAGAGGCCTTGCAGGTGGGCTCCCCAACCCACCTGTGAAGCATCTGTTGTTAGAGTGGCTTGGGGTAGGGGTTGCTGAAAAGGAGACGCCACCAAAAGGTTTTGGGGTGACTGCCACCATTGGAGGGACAAAATAAGGCGATCTGAGTTTGATATTTTGTCTGACAGGCAACCTGAGGCCTGAGTCCACTGAGTGGATAAAGTCCACTGGGCTGCCCTCATATGGAGGCGAGCATAAGGAACCACATGCATGGTGGATGCCATGTGGCCTAGCAACTGTAACATTTCCCGAGCAGTGAGATGAGGTTTTAGCACTGCTTGGGAAGCTAACTGCACAATGCGAAGGCAGCGGGGCTGTGGAAGGTAGGCCCTTGTCTGTCTGGTATCCAGTAGAGCTCCTATAAACTCTAGGGATTGAGTGGAAGCAAGGTTGGATTTTGGGAAGTTTATGACAAGTCCCAAATACTGAAGGATGCGCATTGTGCAAGAGAGTGCAACCCTGGCCTCTGGCTCTTAAGGGGCTCAAATGAGCCAGTCATCTAAGTAAGGGAAGACAAATATTCCCAGGGAGCGGAGAAATGCTGCCACCACAGCCATGCATTTTGTGAACATCCTTGGAGCAGAGGCCAAGCCAAAAGGAAGAACCCTGTATTGGTAGTGCTTCCCTTGAAACAGAAAGCGAAGGAACTTTCTGTGAGTTGGATGGATGAGAACATGAGTGTACGCATCCTTGAGGTCTAGAGAACAAAGCCAATCCTGACTCTGAAGGTATGGCAGCAGAGTTCCTAGAGAAATCATTTTGAATTCTCTTTAAACAGGAATTTGTTCAATTCTCTGAGGTCTAAAATGGGTCTGTGTCCTCCTGTTTTCTTTGGAATAAGGAAATAGGGGTAGTAAAACCCTGCACCCCGTTGGGGAATGGGTACCTCTTCTATTGCCCCTTGAGCAAGGAGCACAGTGACCTCTTGACCTAACTGGTCGTTGAGAGAGGTCTGAGAATCGAACTGTCTTACCATTGTAGGAGGGGGCATGCTGAGGAAATATAGCCTGTACCCCTCTCCTACAATAGACAGAGTCCAATTTTCTGCTGTTATCTGACCCCATCTGGGGGCAAAATGATGTAACCTTCCTGGGATGGTGGAGGGTTCTGGGCCGTTCAGGGCCAGGAAGGGAAAGTTCTCTAGATAGGAGTCAAAGCCCATGTGGAGGCTGAGTCTGCTGAGCCGGTTGAGGCTTAGCTGCTTTTGTCTTTCTTTGCCTAGGTTGTTGCTGCTGTCCCTTTTGGGCAGACTGACTTAAACAATGTCCCTGCTGGGTATAGGAGGGATAAAACTTTTTCTTCTTGCTGAAGAATGGTTTCTTAGAGGATCTTTTCCTCGCAGGATCAGCTGTAGATTTAGACAATCTATCCAAAGTGATATTGTCAGCATCTATCTCATTAGCCTTTTCCTGCCAATTCTTGCCAAAGAGATTCTCTCCTGTGCAAGGTATATTCCCCAGTTTGTCCTTTACCCAAATTTCCAAGTCAGATGCCTGGAGCCAGGCAATCCTACGTGCACCTATGGCAATGGCAGAGGATCTGCTTATGCATTCAAAGCAGTCAAAGGCTGCACGATTCACAAACTTGGAAACATCCTGAGCATGTTTGACAAGAGCAAGATAATCCTGCCTTTTATCATCAGGAAGGAGAGGGCTCATAAGCTCTAAATCTCCTGTGACCTCTTTAAGGAACATTCCCATATACAAGATATAGGAACTGATCCTAGCAGAAAGCATGGAAGCCTGGAAGGATCGACGTCCAAAGGCGTCAAGAGTCCTACACTCACGTCCTGGAGGACTAGATGCATGTCTTTTTGCACTCTTTATCCGTCTCATGGCTGATTCCACTACCATGTAATGGTGTGGTAATTGGGTCTTCTGAAACCCAGGACAAGGAGGAACTCGATACATGGTGTCGAGCCTTTGAGAGTGAGGAGATGTGGTTAGAGGTGTTTCCCATATCCTTAACATAAGATCATGCAAGATCTCAAGAATAGGCAAGGTAGCTGCCTCTTTGGGAGCTTTAGGGTATTGTAGGATTTCTAATTCCTTTGCCCTAGGTTCTTTTTCAGGAGCCACTGTGATGGAAAGACCTCGGGCCACATCTCGGATAAAATCCTGAAAGGACATATCCTCTGGTGGAGACATCCTACGTTGAGGAGAAGAGGAATCCTCAGGAAGAAGTACTCTGGTATCGGCAGAGCTTCCAGAGTCTTCAGACTCATCCGAGGATTCGAAGTATCTCCGATCCGGGTGATCATGCAAGGCACGGTACCGGTACCGACCGAAGTCGGCATCGGAGTGGTCCGGTACCGACCTGTCGATGCTGGATAGAGACGCATGACTTGGTCCTGGTAGAATACCTGCCGATGTCGATGCAGTCGGTGCCGGTACCAGAGTCGGTGCCAGTACCGGTTGAATTGTCTGAAGCGGTTTCAGGGGCATTAAGGCCGTAAGAAGAGCCGTCAGACTGCGTTCAATAGCCAAGAATCTCTGGTCTACCGACACTGCCGATGCTTGGGTATCGGTGCCGGATGAAGCAGCCGGAACCCCAGAGCATGACACCAGTAGTTCTGCCGAGGTTGAAGCCTCGAGAACATCCTGGAGCCCTGTTAGTGCTTTGGAAGCCGAAGCCTCCCACCGGGGCTATTTTGCCAGTGAATGTCCCTCAAGGGCAACGCCAGAGGCATCTCAGTGTTTAGAAGGAGATCTACCCTTTGAGGACCGGCTAGATTTATGTTTAGTTACCTGACATCCTTGGAAGGAATATGAAGCCCTGCCTAAACATTTAAGGCACCGCTCATGGGTGTTGGTGACAGAGATAGTACTGCCACACTTAGAACACTTTTTAAAATCCGAAGCGGGTTTTTCCATTCTGAAGGAAAACGTTTGGCCTAGTGCCCAAAATGGTGGGTGGCACTTGAGAAGAAAATTACTGGAAAAGATTCCAGAAAGAAAGTTTTCTTGTTTTGTTTTTTTTTAAAAGGAAAGAAGAACCGGCGGTACCGGTGTAGTGTTGAGGGAAGGCAGACGCGACCACAAAAAAGAAGAAGAAGAAGGGAATTTTTTCTGCGGTGACAGGAAGTGCGACCTGTCGGCTCCACAGAAAACAAAGAATTGGAGAGGGACAGTTGGGAAAGGCGGGAAGGCAGCATGTAGGCGCTGTGGGATGCTCCCAAAAGCTTTCCTATTGGACGCTGGGGAGCGTTCCCGCGCAGGCTCCGTCGGTACCGATGATACCCATATGTGAAGACTACATTCCTGCTTGTTCCTGGAGATCAGGACCTTCCAAGAAAGGTACTTGAGATGGTAGGTAGCCAGGGGTTTGAAGGATGAAGCCATGAGCTTCCCCACTGGTGGTGGACGGATCAGGGGTCAGGAATGGAGGAGGCCTCGCATAAACCAGCCCACCAGAGGGTGCACCGAGACGGCCTGACCATCTGTATGGTGGTAAGCCGAGATGGCACAAAGATGCACTCTGACTGTGTTGGACTTTAGGCCGGCCCCTGACAGATGCGATAGGTATCGTAGGATACCCAGCATTCTGCAGGAGAAGGGATTAAGACCTTCCTCCGCACACCAGTGCAAAAACCTGCGTCACTTAAAGGCATAAGCTCTCCACTTGGCGTCCTTATGTGAGGCAATCAAAACATCTTCAACTGACCAGGAGAGGCACTGATGCACTATAGCTAGCGTCTCAGCATCCAGGCTTTCAGGGCAAGGGATTGGAGGTTGAGGTGCAGCAGTGTCCTGTTCTCCTGTAACAGCAGGTCCGAGGTGCTCCCCAGTGGCAATGGGTCCCCCTGGGACAGATGCAGAAGAAGGGGAAACCAGGGCTGTCTGGGCCACCTGGGTGCAATGAAGATGACTGAGGGCCTCTCTTGGAATTTGAGGAGGGCCGTGCACCAGGGGCATGGGTGGAAATGCATATAAGAAGCCCCAGGACTAGTGGAGGAGGAAGGCATCTGCTGCCTCCCGTCTCTGGGCTGGCCTCCGAGAACAGAAGCATAGTAGCTGCATGTTCTCTGGACTGGCAAAGAAGTTGATCTCCGGGGTCCCCCAGTGCTGGAAGACCTCCCCCAGCATGGTAGGGATCAACTTCCACTCATGGGGTTGGAGGACCTCGCTCAGGCAGTCGGCCAGTAAATTGTCCTGGCCCGGCAAGTACATCGCTTTGAGGGAGATGCTTCTCCCTGTCACAAAGTTCCAGAGACGCACTGCCGGTACGAGTCCATGCTCCCCAGCTTGTTAATGTAGTACATTGCCACCTGGTTGTCTGTCTGGACCTGACCCAGATAATCCTGGAAGGCACTTTCCTCTGACAACCATGGGCCTTGCAACTGCAAGTGATCGCAGGCCAACTTGGATGCGCTCTTTGTAAGGATATGTTGCATTGATGAAGCCTGGAAGGGCGGGCCTGATCTGAGGTTGAGAGGGTCTTGCCACCAGGCCAGCAATGTTACTAAGGCCAGCATGACTTGGATGCAGTCCTTCAGTCAGCCTGAAACCTGCTTCCATTGGGCGCTGAATGACAACTGAACCTGCCGCATGTGGAGGTGGGCATAAGGCGTTACATGGATGGTGGATGCCATATGCCACAAGAGGCGGAGCATCTGCCTGGCTGTCACCAGTGAACCTCTCTGCACCTCCTGTGCTAGGGCGAGAGGCATTGTGCCCCTATTCAGTGGCAGAATGGCTCTCACCTGAATGGAATCTAGTAAGAACATAAGATATGCCATACTGGGTCAGACCGAGGTCCATCAAGCCCAGTATCCTGTTTCCAACAGTGGCCAATCTAGGTCATACGTACCTAGCAATATCCCCAAAAGACACAGGTTCCACAATGCTTGTACTGGGTCAAGCATTGATTATCCTGGGTCCCTTTTTAATAGTGGTTTATGGACCTTTCCTCCAGGAACTTGTCCAAACCTTTTTTAAATTTTTAAACTCAGCTACACTAACAGCCCTTACTACATCCTCCGGTAACAAATTCCAGAGTTTGATTACACGTTGAGTAAAAAAATATTTTCTCTTATTTGTCTTAAATAGTTTACCCTGTAACTTCATTGCATGTCCCCTAGTCTTTCTATAGTCTGATAGCGTAAACAATTGATCCACGTTTACCCGCTCCACTCCATTCATTAATTTATAGACCTCTATCATATCTCCCCTCAGCCGTCTGTTTTCCAGGTTGAAGAGCCCCAACCTTTGTAGCCTCTCTTCATAGGAGTAGCCTTCCATCCCCTTCACCATTTTGGTGGCTCTTCTCTGTACTTTTTCTAATAATGCTATGTCCTTTTTAAGATACGGTGACCAGAACTGCACACAATATTCAAGGTGCGGTCGTACCATGGAACGATACAGAGGCATTATAATATCCTTTGTTTTATTTTCCATCCCTTTCTTTATGATACCTAGCATTCTATTTGCTTTCTTGGCTGCCGCTGCACACTGGGCAGAGGGTTTTAACATCTTATCCACGATGACTCCTAAATCTTTTTCCTGGGTGGTGGTTCCCAATGTGGAACCTTGCATTGTGTAACTATAGTGTGGGTTGTTCTTTCCTAGGTGCATAACTTTGCACTTGTCCACACTGAATTTCATCTGCCATTTGGATGCCCAGTCTTCCAATTTATCCAGATCCACCTGCAGTTTTCCACAATCCTCTTGGGTTTTAACAACTTTAAACAGTTTTGTATCATCTGCAAATTTGATAACCTCACTCGTTATTCCCTTTTCCAGGTCATTTATGAATATGTCAAAAAGTAGCGGACCCAGTACAGAACCCTTGGGTACTCCACTATTCACCATTTTCCATTGGGAATATTGGCCATTTAGCCCTACCCTCTGCTTTCTATCTTTTAACCAGTTCCCGATCCACAATAGTACACTGCCTCCTATCCCATGACTTTTTAGTTTCGCCAAAAGTCTCTGATGAGGGACCTTATCAAAAGCTTTCTGAAAGTCCAGATACACTATATCAACCGACTCACCTTTGTCTACTTGTTTATGCACACCTTCAAAAAAACATATCAGATTAGCAGACAAGATCTTCCTTGTCTAAAGCCATGTTGGCTGTCTCCCATTAGGCCATGACTATCTACATGATGTGTAATTTTGTTCTTTATGATGGTTTCTACCATTTTCCCCGGTACTGACGTCAGACTCACCGGTCTGTAATTTCCCGGGTCACCCCTGGAACCCTTTTTAAAGATTGGTGTTACGTTGGCGACCCTCCAATCTTCAGGTATTACAGATGATTTTAATGAAAGTTCACAGATTACCAATAGCAGGTCCGCAATCTCATATTTCAGTTCTTTCAACACTCTTGGATGTATACCATCCGGTCCAGGTGATTTGCTACTATTCAGTTTATCAAATAGTTGTAATATATCTTCCCGGTGTAGCGATATTTCTCTCAATTCCTCTGCAGTATCACCTTTAAATACCACTTCAGTCTTGGGTAACATCCCTACATCTTCCTCAGTAAAGACCGAAGCAAAGAATTCATTCAGTCTCTCTGCTATAGCCTTGTCTCCTCTTACTGCCCCTTTTACCCCTCTATCATCTAATGGCCCAACGGACTCTCTCACAGGCCTTTTGCTACGAATGTACTTGAAAAAGTCTTTATTTCGTGTTTTTGCTTCCGTAGCAAGTTCCTTCTCAAATTCTCGCTTTGCGTGCCTTATCAATGCTTTGCATTTAACTTGCCAGTGCTTGTGCTGCTTCCAGTTTTCTTCTTCGTTTGACTCTTTTTTCCATTTCCTGAAGGATGCTTTTTTGGCAGCAACAGCCTCTCTGACCTCACCTTTAAACCATGCTGGCAGTTTTTTGGACTTTCTTCCACTTTTCTTAATGCGTGGAATACAGCTGGTCTGGGCTTCGAGGATAGTATTTTTAAATAACACCCAAGTTTGCTGTAAGTCTTTAACCTTTGCAACTGCTCCTTTTAGTTTTTTCTTAACTATATTCCTCATTTTATCATAGTCTCCCTTTTGAAAGTTAAAAGGTAGTACTGTGGATTTCTTTACTATCCCTCCTCCACTAATTAAATCAAACACGATCATGCTATGATCACTATTGCCAAGTGGTCCCAACACCCTTATTTCTTGCACTAGATCTGGCGTTCCACTAAGGACTAGGTCCAGTATGGCTTCCCCTCTGGTCGGTTCATGAACCAGCTGCTCCAAGAAGCAGTCATTTATTTCATCTAGAAACTTTATCTCCCTAGCTTGTCCTGCCGTAACACTGACCCAGTCGATACCAGGGTAATTGAAATCACCCATTATTACTACTCTGCTGTGACTTTTGTTAGCTTCCTTGATTTATTTGAGCATTTCATCATCCATTTGTTCATTCTGGCCAGGCGGTCGATAGTACACTCCCACTGCCATCGCTTTCCCTTTTTTACATGGAATTTCAATCCATAGAGATTCTACAGCAAATTTTGTTTCCTGCAAAACTTTAATCCTTTCTGACTCAATGCCCTCTCTAACATAGAGTGCAACTCCTCCACCAATTTGATCAGTTCTATCATTGCGGTATAGTTTGTATCCAGGTATCACAATGTCCCACTGGTTATCCTCCTTCCACCATGTCTCTGAGATTGCAATCATATCTAACCTCTCATTTAGTGCTATATATTCTAACTCTCCCATCTTATTGTTTAGACTTCTAGCATTTGCATACAAGCATTTTAGAGACTGTATTTTATTAATATTAATCTGGCTATTGGTAGGCATGGGTAATTTGGAATCTTTACGTTCTGTCTGCACCTTACTCAAGGGCATTTGGGCTACTATACTCTTTTTTGGAACCTCACTGCTTTTGGTAGTATCCTTCAAGGATACCTTCGTCCGAACCATGCACTCCTGGGCGACTGTCGGCTTTCCCCTATTTTCTAGTTTAAAAGCTTCTCTATCTCCTTTTTAAAGGTTAATGCCAGCAGTCTGGTTCCATCCTGATTAAGGTGAAGCCCATCCCTTTGGAAGAGCCCCTCCTTTCCCCAGAATGTTCCCCAGTTCCTAACAAATCCAAAACCCTCATCCTTGCACCATTGTCTCATCCACGCATTGAGACTCCGGAGCTCTGCCTGCCTGTTGGATCCTGCACGTGGAACAGGAAGCATTTCGGAGAACGCTATCCTGGAAGTTCTGGATTTCAACTTCCTACCTAAAAGCTTAAATTTAGCCTCCAGAACTTCCCTACCACATTTTCCTATGTCATTGGTACCAACATGTACCAAGACAGCAGACTCCTCCCCAGCACTTTCTATGATCCTATCTAGGTGGTGCGTGAGGACCGCTACCTTCGCACCAGGCAGGCATGTTACCAGGCGATCCTCACGTCCACCAGCCACCCAGCTATCTACATTCCTAATGATTGAATCACCAACTATGACGGCTGTCCTGAATCTCCTCTCATGGGGACATGGCCCTGGAGAAACATCCTCAGTGCGAGAGGGTTTTACATCACCTGGAGGACAGGTCCTAGTTACAGGATCACTTCCTGCCACACCAGGGTGATGCTCTCCTGTCACGTGACCTCTCTCCTCCATGGCAACAGGGATGCTGCCCGACTGGAGGTGGGACTTCAGGTCTATATCCCTGTAGGTCTCGTCCATGTACTTCTCTGTCTTTCTTATGTCTTCCAGGTCTGCTACTCTAGCCTCTAGAGAATGGACTTGTTCCCTGAGAGCAAAGAGCTCCTTGCACTTAGTGCATACGTAAGACCTCTCACCAACTGGGAGAAAATCATACATGTGACACTCAATGCAAAAGACCGGAAAGCCCTCATCTCGCTGCTGGACTTTTGTCTGCATCTTAGTTTAAAGCTTGTGTTTAGGTCTTTTAAATTCTGTATATAATAAGGACTGGTGTAGATGCTTATACTAATAAAAGTGTATCTAACACCCCCAATACACCTTGTTCACCTGAAGCTTAATTAATCTCAGGTCCTCAGTGTATGACTGATTTGGATAAAGAGCTGCACCTGAGAGCAGCCCCTTTCCTTCAAGATGTGTAGGTACCTATAAAGCTACAATTACCCCAGGGGTGCGTGAGTGCTGGGGAGGGAGGGAGGGAAATAAGTCCTATTAAAGAGGGCAGTTACAAGGTACCCTGTCCTGAACCCTCAGCAGGGGGGGAGGGGGGTACCACACAAAGCCCAGTTAGTTGAGAGAGGCAAGGTAAGTTATACAGCTGAGAAAGCTGAAGCAGCACACCAATAAGACAAACAATAAATAATTTAATAAACAGCTAGAATTCACTGCAAGTTGTCACAGGAGGTAATATCCACCTCTCTAGCAGAGAACTGTTAGGGCGCCGATAAACTCTAAGCACTGGGTGGGCAGTAAGTGAGATTTCTGGAAGTTCACTATGAAGCCCACGCACTGGAGTAGACCTATGGTGTAGAGCGCTGCGTTGCGCACCTCCTCCGGTGAGTTGGCTTGTATGAGCGGGTCAGTCATAGGAGCCTGAGGTGAGCAGCCACAACTGCCAGGCATTTCGTGAATACCCGAGGAACCAAGGGGAGGCTGAAATGGAGTACCCTGTACTGATAATGTCATCTGCCGACAATGAATTGGATGTATTAATGGTGCCTTGGATGGATCAGGATGTAGGTACAAGCATCTTTGAGATCCAAGGAGCATAGCCAATCTTCCTGCATGAGGTAAGGCATCAAGGTCCCAAGGGATACCATTTCAAACTTTTCCTTGACCAGGAAGTAGTTAAGGTCCCACAGATCCAGGATGGGCAGGAAGCCCCCTATCTTCTTGGAGAAACAGGAGTAGAATCACTGGCCCTGAGAAGGTTGGGGATGGGTTCCACCGCTTGATCCTCGAGCAAGAACTCAAACTCCTTCTGCAGAAGCTCCCTGTGCAAGGGGTCCATGGGTAATTCCGCTGGGAAAAAGGGAGGAGGCAGCTGGGCGAAGTGGAGCAGATAGACTTCCCTGATCATCTGCAATTCCCAGGAGTCCGTGGTGATGCTTGGCCACTGGTGTGCGAAGTGGAACAGCTGTCCTCCCATGAACCGTGGGTCTTGTACCTTCTGGGGGAGGGAGGCTATGCCCAAAGAGTCAAAAGCTCCCCCAAGGCTGTGGCTGGGGTGCTGTTATGGGTTTTGGGGCCTTTGGCCTTGTCCCTGGCCCTTGGCCTGCTGCCCCGGGGGGGGGGGGGGGAGCATGATAGGCCTGAAATTTGGGAAAGTTCTCGTAAGCCTCTTTGGTTTTTGGGTGTAAGGGCTTTTTCCCCCAAGTCCTCTGTGGGAAGGTTCAGATACTTTCTTGGACAGTTCTGGTCATGAATTCCTTCTCCAGTTTGTCAGCCTTCTCCGTCATGGCCTTGCTGAAGAGGTTCTCTCCCCGGAAAGGGACATCGGCCAACTTGTCCTGAACCCATTGCTCCAAGTTGGAGGACTGCAGCCAGACAAGGCAGCGGGCACTAATGCCCACCGCAGCTACCCGAGCCATCTATATGAAGTCATCAAAGGCCACCCGAATTTGAAAGTTTGAGCACTCCTTGATCGATGGCACTAGGGACCTGAAGCGCTCAAGAAGTTTGCCTGATAACCCAGCCGAGAAACTGGGGAGCTCCTTTGCCAAATCTCTCAGGTACATGTCCATGTACAACTGATATACCTGGATCCAGGCTGTGAGCATGGAGCCCTGGAAACACTTCCTGCCAAAAGTATACATGGTGCGTGCCTCCCTGCTGGAGAGCACTAAGGAGTGCATCTTTTGGCTCTTAATGCCACGCATAGCTGACTCTACCACCATGGAGTTATGTGGCAGTTTTGTCAATGGTTCACAATCGGCATCGTCAAGGGGTCTCCCAAATCCTGAACAGCAATTGTTTGAGGATGAGGGACATGAGCACCATCAGTGCCTCCCGAGGAGAAGCCTCATACTGGATGATCTCGAGATCCTTAGTATATTGCTCATCCTCAGGCACCACCATGAAGGCGAGTGCCTGGAACATCTCCACACAAATTCTAGGAAGGCTACGTCCTCTGGAGGTGACCTCTGCCGATAGTGTGGCAGGAACGGGTCAGACAGAATGTCCCAGTGGAGGATGGTGTCGGGAGACTCCTCATTCCTCTCTGATGCTGACTCAGAGCTGAAGGAATTGGCGAGTGCTCCCTGGTCATCGGACCAGCATGGCGTAGACTCCCCCAGCATCAAAGTTTTGGCACTGCCTTGCCTGACATTGAATCGGGCCTCGAGTCGGTCACCGATCAAGCCAACCTCTCAAGGATGGGTGTAGTATCCTCTGGGGAGGTCCTTGTCAAGGACAGCCCCTTGGCTTGTGCCAATGACCGGGAATAATTGGGAGTCAGCATCAGCCACAGGGCCATCCAGATGGCTCCACAGCAGCGTGCGCTGGCCTCAAGGATGTCAAGGCCAGCATCAGGTCCCTGGCAGTGGAATCCCTGATGGTGATGGCGTTGAGGGATCCGATTCGATCCCTCAACTCTGTGGACAACTCCTCCCGCTGGGACTGTTTCAAAGTGTGCTCATGACCATCATCACCGGCTCAGGTCAAGGACTCCGTGCCTGGCCCGAGGTCTTCCTCCCCAGGCTGGGGTCAGACCTCGACTTCAACAAAGCCATCAACATGCTCGACTTCAACAAGCCATCAAGGACGACTTTGACACCCAAGTACCTCGGGGCTCTGATCGAGTCCGGTCATGTGTCACCGAATCACCTGACACCAGCGTCAAAGGCATGGCTTCCACCCCTAATGTCAATTCTGAGGCAAATTTATCAAATAGCTCCCCCTGCCGTCTTTCACATTCCTTCCAGGTCTTAGCTGACATCAAAAGGCAGAGCGGGCAAGAAGATACATCATGGTCTGCCCCCGAGGCATTTAATGCAGGTACTATGGCGGTCTGTGCGGGATACAGTGCGGTTGCACCTGCCACACTGCTTAAATCCACTAGTCCAAGACATAGCGGGAAAAACGAGCCCCACAAGATTAAACTCTCACATCTTGACCACCGAGGCCGTGAGCAAAAATCCCGTGGGCCAAAAAGAAACGAAAAAAGAGGAATTTGAGGGAAAAATATGACGCTGAGGCCAAGGACTCGGGTGGCGGAAAGGTGATCAAACTGATCCCAGTTGAAAACAGCAGAAGAAATACCGACGAACAGTGAAAAACATTAACTTTGTCCGGGGTGCACAGAAAGCATGTCTGCATGGCTCTGTGGAAAAAAAGGAAACTGAAGCAAGATTTATTTATTTATTTATTTGCTTTTATATACCGTGCTTTTTGCAATCAGTGCGGTTTACATATAACATAAACAACCAAACATTTTACATAGAACCGGAGATAACAAGAACAAAGACAGTGGAACAGTTACATGGAACAATTGTGCATAGAACAGATTAACTTTAACTAAAAACAGAAGAACAGTAGGAAAACTTTAATCTAGCTAAATGTTCTTAACCAGTGTTCTTGACCAGTGTGAGGGGTGCTGAGCAAGGATGGCAGAAAATAGGAGGCCTTGTTTAGGGTGGTAGGTTGTAGATGGCACCTTTGGGTGGGAAGGTGACCGCGCATGCATGGTGTAACTCCCATAAGGTGAAATTAGGCCTTACCTGATAATTGACGTTCCTTGAGTGAGTCCAATCCAGTCCCACACCTGTGGGTAGTGTCACCTCAACAGCAGCTTGGAGACTGAGCATGTCAAGTTTGATGACATCAAGGTATATATACCGGCGGCACCTCCCACCACAACCAGTATCCTATTGACAAAGCAGACTCACAAAAGCAACTTTACAATAACCCAAATGGAATATATACACTAAAACCCTTCCCCTCAGACAGCCGAAATCCACCTGCTCTTGAGGCAGAGATCACTTTCTATCTTTGAGACCACCAGCCTTGGTCTCACCTGGACACTCCTGACTATGTCACGTCTCACCAGGAAACTTTCTACTCAACCGTAATGTCCACACTACTGCTCCATGACTGCGCCCCTGACTCTGATATATGCTGTACTTCTTCAAGGCCGGAGACATCTGTGGAGCCAAAAGGAAAAAAGCATACCCCTGGTGGGATCGGGACTGGACTAGATTCACTCAAGGAAAGTCAATTAGCAGCTAAGACCTAATTTCACCTTCCTTATTGTGGTAAGGAGAGTGCAGTCCAGCATGAAGAAATAAAGGGAAAAGGAACTTTTTCTTCTTTGCGGGGGATGGGTGCACCAGAACACATACACCCTAGTAAAAGCAGTGAGAAAAACCACGAGGGTAGAGCTAGGCTAAAGCCACACCCAGACTCCATGGCAACCCTAAGTAAGAGTAGGAGGTACATGGGGTGGAGTCAGAAGGGGAGGTGCCCTGCTCCACGTTTAAGTTTGAGCAAACAAACAGAGAGATAGACGGAAGGAGAAACAGGAACAGGAACAAGGACAAGTGCAAGGAGAGCAAGAGCAGCCAGGACTGCAGCCAAGAGAGCTACAGAGAAGGTTCCAGGGAGAGGACCAAGTATACTGGCAAGAGAGAGAGAGAGAGAGAAGGCTGGCGTTGGAAAAGCTAAAGCAAGAGAGCCTAGACTCCTCGGGTGAAGGGTGTGTCTTCAGGCAGAAGAAGCCCCAGGAAGTGGAGAGGAAATCTTACCCTGATTCCCTGACTGGCTCTGAGGCAGAGATAGCTACAGCCAACAGAAGCTCCAGATATGGACGTCCTGCATTAAAACTCCAAGGAAGGAGAAAGAAAGCAGTGAAGCCTAAGGCTTATATCTTTTGCTCTGATTCTGAAGAGGGATTTGTACCTGGGAAAACCCAGATTAGAAAGAAGGAGTTTTCAAGAAAAGTTGAACAGGAGAAGCCTGTTGAAGTTCTGCCAAGAGAAGGAGGAGCAGTGCAGTGGAATAGGCTATTTGAGCTTTTAAATGACTTAAAGGAAAAAGTGCCTGAACGTTTCCAAGCTTTACCAATATGCAGCTCAGTAGAAAGTATGGAGGTAGATGGTAGAGGAACTGACATGGGTTCTTCTTGTTCTGAGATGGACTGTACTGTTTGTATTGATGCTAATTAATGGAAGCCAAATAGCAGAAAGAAATTAAGAAAGCTGTTACAACTTTGTTATAGCTGAAAGCCTGAAGTAAAGGAGAGAATGAGTCTTATATTGAAGCACTAAGGTCCTTTCCTAAAGAAGTGGCTAGTGCAACCAAGGCGAGGCTAGACAGCAGAGAACTGTTTAACTCAAAACAGCAAAGAAAGAGCTAGCAGCCCTACTGGCTTTGATTGTAGGTTGTAAATACATGTGCCTTTATTATTGCTGAAGTAAGAAGCATCTTAAAGGGAAAGAAAAGGAAAGTCATTGTAAATAATTCCACGGAAACACTGTTTTGACATTTGCTTTAATTGGAGAAGATTATCCTTTGTTTCTTTGTCCTGAGTGTAAAGTTGCTTTGAAGATTGTTATCATCTTACCAGAAGGAAGCTAATAAAAATTCCTGGGCGCTTTGAAACATCCACTTGGTTAATTTCTGACTACACAACTACAACCCTTTGGAAAAGGAATACAAGATGGTCTCCTGTCCCTACTAGGCAACCGCCTGGTAGGGGTGTGAGCGCCACATTATTTTTCCTCCAATCCAGTCCCATACCTGTGGGATGTACCATAGCAGTACTAAACATGGGATGGACCTGCAAGACTGGCCTGAAGAACCGCCGCTCCAAAACTCGCATCTCCCGCCGCTTGAACATCCAGCCTATAATGTTTAACAAGGTGTGCAGCGACGACCAGGTTGTCACCCTGCAAATATCCCCCAGCGGCACCAGTCACGACTCTGCCCATGACGCAGCCTGTGCCTGAGTCAAATGTGCTCTCAACCCAATCGGTAACTGCTTGCAACGCAGCAAATATGCTGAGATGGCGGCCCCTCTCACCCATTGGGAAATGGAGGCCTTTGATGCTACTTCACCTTTTCGTGCACCTCCAAATACCACAAATAACTGGTCTGACCTCCTAAATGACTTGGTTGCCATCAAATACCTCCAGCAACATTCAAAAGACATCTAACTGATGAAGAAGCGGATTGTGTGGTGTTCCTCTTGCTCCCGAAAACACCAGGAGTGTTACTGACTGGTTCACATGAAAATCTGGCATGACTTTAGGCAGGGAACCGGCCTCAAAACCACCTTCTCTTTCATCAAAACCAGGAAGGCTCCCTGCACGACAATACCTGTAGCTCTGAAATCCGTTGGGCGGAAGAGATTTCTACAAGGAATACTGCCTTTAGCGTAAGATCCTTTAATGTACACGAAGCCAATGGTTCAAAGGGGGAATCTGTTAACTCTGACAACACCAGTTTGAGGTCCTAAGACGGATGACCATCCTCAATGGTAGGCGCTTCTGTTTCACTGTTCGGAGAAACCTGACCAAATCCGGATGTGCCACAAGCGAACTGCTGTGCACTCTTCCCTGGTAGCAGGAGATGGCTACGAACTGCACCCGGAGACTGCTACAGGACAACCCCTTTTTTAAACCCTGCTTGTAGAAACGCCAGCACCTCCGGCATAGATGCGGCCAGTGGTTGACATTGGTAACCAGCACACCAGTCCTCAAACACTCTCCACACTCTCACATATGCTAGTCATGTCGAATGCTGCCTAGCCTTCAGCAATATAGCGACTACCAGAAATGAGTAATTGGGACGGAGCAACTGCGCCCACTCAATAGCCAAGCTGTAAGTGAGAATCAATCCACCTGCAGAATCAGAATGGGACCCTGAGACAAAAGGTCTGGCCGAGGCGGTATCCTCAGGGATGGCCCACCACCATTCTTACCAGATCAGCATACCATGGTCGACGAGGCTAGTCGGGCGAGATCAACAGCACAAGCCACTGATGTGCCTCTATCCTCTGTACGAACTGACCTATGAGCGCCCATGGCAGAAACAGAGACCTCCCTTGGCCACCTCTGTAGCAGTGCATCAAGTCCTTCGGACATTCGCTCCCGGTGTCTGCTGAAAAACCGTGTTGCCTTGGTGGACTCAAATGACACCATCAGGTCCATAATCAGTTGCCCCGACCGCTGGACAAGGACAGCAAACACCTCATCATGAAGGGCCCATTCCCCCTGGTCCAGACGAACTTGGCTGAGATAATCGGCCACGACATTGTCCTTGCCTGCCATATGTGCTGCAGATAAGGCCTGCAGATTCGCCTCCAACCCAGGCCAATAAAGGCTCCACTTCGTTTTCCAGGCTAACACTGCTTATTCCGCCTTGGCGACTGACATACACTACCGCTGTGGCATTGTCTCAGAACACTCCCACCGCTCTGCCGTGAAGGAGAGGACTGAACTGTTGCAATGCCAAGAATATCACTTTCAACTCGAGACGGTTGATTGACCAAGCCGCCTCCAGCACCAACCAACCACTCTGTGCTATTTGAACGTCGCAGTAAGCTCCCCAGCTGATCAGGCTGGCATCCATGAACCCAAGAGGACTTTTCAGCAGCATGCCTGCCTGCAAGTTGTCATCCTGTGGCCACTTCTTGAGCGATCTGCAGGTGTCCTCCGCACACGGCAGTGGAAGTGACAGGGGATGACTCTGTGTGGACCATCTTCACAAGAGACTCTTCAGCAGTGGCCACATGTGAGCCCGTGCCTAGTGCACATGTTCGATGATCACAGCTATGGATCCCAAAACCTGCTGCTGGCGTCTGCATACCAAGGAAACAAGAAGAGGCCTTCCGCAAATAATCACGACAAAAGTACAGCGGAGGGCAATGCACCACGGCCTACCAAGGATATTGGACAAAAACTTTATTAAGGACCCAACTGTACAAGTTTCAGCCAAAGGCCTTCATCAGGGGTCTAAAAAGCAAGCACATAAATTAAACATAATAATAAAACATAAACAGATGAATAATGTATAATAAAATACACAAGAGTGACTGTATAAATAGTTTAAAAATGCTACCAGATGAACACATAGAAGGTGTATGGAACACGTCTATAGGGTGGAGCAACCACTCTTCCCAATCTAAAACATAGTAAAAATACAAGCATGAGTAATAATAAAATTAATGTAAGAAGGATACATATATATGTTTTAGAAGGGACAAAGGGCGTCTGCATACTGCAAAACCTTCTGATCTGTGTCTGCAATGCTAGCATGCGACCTTCCAGCAAGGACACTCGCCCTGCTGCTTGCTGAAACCAAGCCCCTAGATACACTAAGTCCCGCACTGGCCTGAGCCAACTCTTTGTGAAATTTATCACCCATCCAAGACTCTGCAGATACGTAACCACTCTTGCCATGATGCGTACACTCTCGCTCTTTGACTTTGCCTGGATCAGCCAATTGTCCAGGTATGGATGCACAAGGACCCTTCCCTGCCGCAACCACCACCATCACCTTTGTAAATGTGATGGTGTGGTGGCTAACATGAACAGCATCGCCTGAAACTGGAAGTGGCCCATGGGCACCGCGAACCACAGAAACTGTTGGTGCTCTTCCCAAATGGGGAGGTGTAAATAGGCTTCTGTGAGATCCAGGGAAGTCAAAAATTCTCCTTCCCTGACTGCCACAATTACAGATCCCAAAGTTTCCATGTGGAATCGCGGCACCTGTAAGCACCGATTGACCCATTTGATCAAGGATGGGCCGGAAAGTACCCTCTTTCTTGGGGACTACAAAATAGATTGCATATCGACCATACCCTGTGTATGGCTTAAAGGTCTAGGAATCTTTGCAATGTCTCCTGCACGGCCTCTTGCTTCCCCGCTGCCTTGCATGGTGAGAGGATGACGGCATCTGCGAGAGGGCTCTTCAACTCCAAGGCGTAGCTCTCTCGGATGACCTCTAACACCCACTGACAGGACGTAATTTGCACCCACACAAGATAAAAGTCCTGCAGCCGAAGAGGTCACGTGATGCGGACAGGGTAGTGGTCGCATTCTGTGTGCGCTCCGGTACCCCTAGCCTAAAACCGGCGAAATAGCACCGTATGAAGCCGCAGAAGTGAGCTGAAAGCTTGCCTGAGGTGTGTTGGAGTGCCTGCAGAGCCCCGCAGCGTTGGTTCGGACGGCGAGAGGCATGGCGACAGCGGTTAAAATGACTCGAAGAGACAGAGAGCGCGTGGTCGGCAGCAGCAAGATGGCGGAGTCGGCCGCGGCACCGAGCTCGCCTAGATCCCCCGCGTTTTTAGATGAGATGTCGGCAGCAGTGGCAGCAGCCTTGTCTTCTCAATTCGAAGCCTTGCATGAGAAGATGGATGGGCTGCAATCCTCGGTGGACACCTTGGGGAGCAGACTCCGGGAGGCTGAAGATCGTCTGGGTCATGCAGAAGAAAAGGCGGAGGCCCTGGCAGACGAGTTGGCCGGCCTAAAAGCCCAGGTGTGCCTGCAAGAGGCAAAAATCGATGACCTGGAGAACCGGTCCAGACGGAACAACCTACGGTTCTTGGGGATCCCTGAGTCCGTCCCCGACAAAGAGTTGAGGAACTATTTGGAGGCGCTGGTCTTGCACGTGTTGGAGGGCACTGAACTTGGAGACAAGCTGAGAATCGAGAGGGTCCACCGTGTGGGCAACAAACAGGCACGAGATAGCCGCCCCAGAATCGTGCTTGCAAAATTCTTGTATTTCCCTCAAAAGGAAATGATCCTGCGGGCGGCCCGGCAGAGGGGGGACATTACATATAAGAACACAAAAATCCGAATAGCGCAGGACTACTCTGTCGCGCTCAGCCAGAAACGCAGAGACTATGCCCCCTTGTGCGAAAAGCTCATCCACGCCGGGATTCGGTTCTCTGTGCAATACCCTGCCAAGCTACATGTGATGCACGAAGGAGCGCATCGTGCCTTTACAACTGCTGCGGAGGCTGCGGCCTACGTAAACCAGATTGCTGCTCCGGCGAGGGCGACATCGGCGTCCCCCCACTGAGAAACTTAATAATGCTGACTGCTGTGTTGTAGTAGCTGGGCCCTCTCATGGGAGGGCGAGCCTGGGCTGCGCGTCGTCGTGGCTCTTGAGAGATGCAGGCCCTGCAGCTAAACTGATTTGTGCTCGATGGGCCCACCATTAATAGCAAGTCTGCCATGCTTGGTTTCTTCCCAGTGCAGCTTGGAACACTTTGATTCCCTCCAGTGTCGCTTATCACCGGTTTCTCCCTGTGATAGCTAACAGATGTTGTTTTTTTTTAATGTGTGCTGTTTTGTTACTTGTTTCTGTTGCGTGTTTTTTTTGTGATTACCGTACTATGTTGCTTGGGCACCGGATGATTCTAGAGGTACCGAGCCCTTCAGGTATCCTTCCTGATTTAGTTTTCGGTCAGGAGGGGCCAAAGTTATTACTATGTAACTGTTTAATAGCCTGCATCAGCTGTCTCATTCCAGTCCTAGTAAGCACAAGGGCCTTCGTAGATTGTGCGGGTTTGGGTGTCGGTTAAGACATGCTGGGACCTATATGGACAGTTGGTGCAGGGCTTTGGCGGCATGGGCACACTTAAGTACTATACTGCCTGAAGTTGTGGGTGGGTGAGGGGAGCCTCTTGCAATCCGCATAATTGCGTTGATCATCAGATGAGTACTTGGTTTGATGCCCCTACCATAACTTTTATAGTTGGAGGTGCTGTACATACATGCTGTTTTTCTGCGATATTAGCTTTGTATGCATTGCGTTGGTTGCCAGCGCTTTCCTTTTTGCGCAGTGGTATTGCTCCCGGGTTGCTATGCTTAAAGTACCATCGAAGTATCCGGGTGCAACACCAAAGTGCCCTTTAGTTACAAAGACCCTTAAGATGCCTTCCTGCCCCAGAGGCGGTACATGCAGAGCAGCATTGACACAGATTGACAGGGGTGTATGTAAAATTTGTGCAGCCACTGCCCTATGTGCGACCTATTTTGCCCCATGTGGAAGACTCCGATGCCAGATTTTCGCAACTTACTATTTTTTCAGAAGTAATAGATTGCTTGAGGAACGAGAATCTGGCACTATAGTTTACATGCTGTGAATTTAAAAGGAGGGAATCTGAATGCTCTCTATACAGGATTGTAATCTTGGGGCAGCCAGTTGCCATGGAAAGTGACTGCGTTACCTGTTAATGTGCCTGCCCTGGATATTCCCAGGGAACTTGATTGTTAGCTCTTGCTTTGCCCGCTTTGATTGTATCCTGCCTCTAACATGGTATGTATAATGCCTTGAAAGAATGTAAATAGCGTTAATCGGTACTGGTTCGGTATACTGGCTGTCTAGACTTGGCTTGTGGATATAGAAAGCACTGTGAGGGGGGATGGGGACGGGAGGGGGGATTTCACGGTGCAACTGACGGAGAAGGGGCCTAGCTTGACTGAGCCGTTCTCTTGTTGGCTCAGTTATGCCATGCACCTACAGGTCAGATGAGTTATGGCATGGTGCCTGTCCCCGTCCCCCGTAGAATTTTGAGGGGGCGTGGTGCTGGTGCTTCATTGCTGGAAGGGGTAACACTTGGGGTTGTTTTGTTGATCGCTCTGTGTCTCTTTCTTTGCTGGGGGGGACCTATAATGTAGGTTGGGGAAGACATCGGGCCCTTTGGGGGGGTTGCGGATGAACTGGGCCTTTATGGCTCTCGACCGCGGGGCTATATCTGCCTGGTAAGAAAATGGGGCCTAGCCTTCGGGGTAAGGTGAGGGCGATTAGAGTTTGATTGCGGGATCAAATGTTCTTTTGGGTAGTAGAGGGTTCCGGCCGTACTCAGAGGGGCCTCAGTGGGGCTTTCTCTGGAGGGGTTAGGCGGAGAAAGCCTTAAGGTCAGTGGAGTAGACTTGGGGGGGATGGGGTTGGGTAAAGTAGACAGGGGAGGGGGGATGTTAGGAAGGGGAGGGGGGTGGGGTTGGGGGGGTGAGGGGGAGGGAGGGGTTGGGGGTAGAACGGGACCACTGTACTAGCTGGGGAATGGAGATAGGGAACCTAGCAGCGTTTTGGTGTGGACCCCAGACTGGAGGGGTTCACCCGACCATTTTCGTGGCATCGGATTATATATGGTGGGTTATTGTACCTTAGACTGAAGGTTATTTCTTGGAATGTGTGCGGGATAGGTAACCCTGTTAAAAGATATAAGGTGTTGCAGGCCTTGGCGAGGTTAAACTGTGACATTGCCATGCTGCAGGAAACCCACCAGACAGCTGAGGAACATGCTAAACTGCAGAGAGTTTGGGTGGGGCAGATATGGGGTGCCCCGGCGGTGGGGAAGAAAGGTGGAGTGGTCATTTTGATCCACAAAAGGTTACGTTTTGAACTTGTGACTGAATGTGTAGACCCTGCGGGTAGGTATATTTTGTTGCATGGAAATCTGGAAGGGCGCCCTGTGGTGCTGGGTAATTTGTATGGCCCGAATGTTCTGGACAGATCAGTGTTTGCCCACTTGGCCTCTAGTGTTGAGCAACTGCCTGACGTTCCCTTGCTTTTGGCTGGGGATCTCAACGGGGTATTGGATGTTGAGCTGGATACATCTGGAGATAGGGGGGATAGATGGCGGACCCCGATTACTAAGGCACTTCAGGATTTACGGCTCCGTCTGGGGCTGGTGGATCCTTGGCGTTTGCTCCACTCCATGGAGCGAGATTTTACTCATCAATCAAGAGCCCATGGCTCAAGTGCGAGAATTGATTATGTGTTGGTCTCAGAGCGGCTTTTTGTGCAGGTTGGGGAAGCGCAGATCGGCCCGACTGAGGTGTCCGATCATGCGCCGGTCTGGGTGGACCTTCAATGGGGGGATCCCGGTGGTTCGCAGAGAATCTGGTGGTTCCCTATGGGACTTTACATGGATATTGAATTCCGCACCTATCTTGGACAGCGTTGGGGGGAGTTTATGGCTGTTCATGAGCAGCACGGGAACGAGCCAGAGTTGCTTTGGGAAACGGCAAAGGTGGTCTTACGAGGCGATATTATTGCATACGTGACGCGGAAGCGCAAACTGCTGGTGGCACGAATTGTCCAATTAGAGAAGCAAGTAGTAAAGGCTCGGCGGCGATATGCGGGGGCTCCTACGGGGGTCAATAAGAGACTGCTTTGGGAGGCGCAGTCGTCCCTTAATGAACTGCTTCATCAGAGAGCTAAGAAGTCTTTGTTGTACTATAAGTACCAACTTCATCGCTTTGGAGACAAGTCAGGGAAACGTTTAGCGCGCTGCTCCGGGGTAGCCAGGGTGCCCGATCTATAGTGGCGTTGCGTGATGACCAGGGTCATTTACATAAGAATAACCAGGCGATCGCCCAAGTGTTTCGCTCTTTCTTTCAGAAGCTTTACCGGGGGAGTGAGGGGTCTTGGACACGGATGGAGGCTTATCTCCAGGGGATGCAGCTGCCAAAGCTAACAGCGGAACAACGGGAGGCCTTGGATGCTCCGGTTAAGGAGGAGGAAGTACACAAAGTTATCTTGGGGGCCAGCTGTTATAAGTCGCCGGGTCCGGACGGGTTTGGGGCTGAATTTTACAAGTTGTTAGTAGAACAGGTGTCCCCCGCCCTGACAGCGTTGTATCATTGGAGGGTGGAGCAGGGAAGATTCTGTTGGGGAGCGAATCATGCGTTTATCACTTTAATACCCAAACCGGGAAAGGACCTTACACAAGCGGCCTCGTATCGACCCATTTCCTTACTTGAATTTTGATTTGAAAGTGATGGCCAAGGTGATGGCCGACCAGCTTGCCTCCGTTCTGGGGGACTTGTTACACGACTCGCAGGTTGGCTTTGTTAGGGGACGGTATGCTGTGCGCAATCTGCGCAAAATCCTGGCGTCAATGGAATGGGTACATGAGCGGAATTGGCAATCCCTGTTGATCAGCTTCGATGCGGAAAAGGCATTCGACCAGGTCAATTGGGATTATATGAAATTCCTTTTGCCTCAATATGGGCTGGGTGACTCCTTTTGTAGGATGGTAGAGTTGCTGTATGCCAATCCCACGGCTGGCATTCTGTGCAATGGGGTGCTGTCTGACAGTTTCAACCTCGAGAGAGGTACGCGCCAGGGCTGCCCGCTCTCCCCATTGCTCTTTGTGTTGACCTTAGACCCTTTGCTGAGGAGGATAGAGGAGTTCTTAAACATACAGGGAATCCATATTGGGTCCCATGTCTTCAAGGTGGCTGCGTTTGCGGATGACATACTAGTCCATTTGCTGTCCCCGCAGCAGTCCTTGCCTTGTCTGTTTGAAGAATTTTCCCTGTATGGAGCATTTGCGGGCTTACGCATTAATAGGGATAAATCAGAGGCCTTAGATATTGGGAGTCGGCTTCAGGGGGCTTGGAGAGGGAGTTTCCCCTTGCGGTGGGCAGGTGACTCCTTTATATACTTGGGTATCGAGTTAACTAGGGACTTGGCCGCGCTGTACAGGAGGAATTTTGAGCGAATCCTTTTTAAGGTACGCTCACAATTGCAGGCTTGGGCTCCTCTTCCGTTATCCCTATTGGGTAGGGCGGCAGCGTTGGGAATGGTGATCTTGCCACGGGTGCTCTACTGGCTGCAAACCTTGCCGGTGTGGCTGCTACACCGCGACCTGTTGTGTATTGACCGTGAATTTCGTGGGTTTCTTTGGAGGGGAGCTAGAGCATGCATACCGATGCGCCGACTGAGGGGGGGATGGCGATCCGGCGGGATCGGCGTTCCCGATCTCTGGAAATATGCCTTGGCATGCCAGGCTAGGCACCTGGAGGACTGGCTGGGAGGCACAGATGTTTACACCCCGAGAGAACTCAAGGAGGCCTTTATGGCGCCACAGTCTTTACTGGCAGTATTACATTTGCGGCGTGCGGCCTTGCCGGACCGGATGATGAAAAGTGTGTTGATCCAAGCGGCGCGACGAACGTGGCAGCAATTGAATAAACTGTGGGGCAGCTCCCAGAAGATCTCGTGTTGGCTGCCTTTGCGGGGTAATCCCCAGTTTCCGCCGGGTTCGGACTCCGCTCCCTTTCGTCGGTGGGAGCAGGTGGGGATAAGGAATCTGGGACATGTAGTCGATTTGTAAGGGCGGTGTAAGGCTCTGGGAGTGTTATGTAAGGAATATGATTTGTGCCCAGGAACCTCTTTGTTTGCGTACCTGCAACTTTCTCATTATGTGGGCTCTGTCTCAGGGAGGGAATTACTGGTCGAACATTCCACGCAGATTTTAGAATTCTTTACTCTAGGGACGGAGTCTCCCCCCACTATAGCGATGCTAAAAAGATCACTGGACGCGTGTGATGTGCCCCTAGACCAGTGATGGCTAACCTTTTTGAGCCCTAGTGCCCAAACTGCCGCACAAAACCAAAGAATTTCCTCAAAGTGCCAGCACGTCAATTAAACCTCAGCTCAGTTACACATGCAGAACATAGACCATCACCAAACAAGGAATCACAATTTAGAAACAGGAAGGCAATAATTAAACTGGGAACCCCAAAAGCCAAACTTGGAATGTACAACACTGTAGAAATAAAACTATAAATTAATTTCCTCTTGTACCAAACAAAGCACAGACGTTAATGATGCACATTTCCCAGAGGTTTCATATTCCAGTTAATAAATTCAAAATAAAGAGATATCTTTCTACCTTTTGTGCATTTTTTTTCAGTTGCAATTGCTCCAGCCACTTTCTTCTGGTTTCTTCATGTTTTCTGCTAACTCTCCATCGTCTGCTGTCCATTTGTTCTTTCTTCTCTCTTCTAGTCTTTTTTTCCATTCTCTCTCTCTACATCTGCTTTAACATACTAATCTTTCTCCTTTTGCTCTTTCCTCATTCCTATTTCATCCACACAAATTTTACCGCTCCATCCTCAATCCCCACTTACTCTCCCAATACCCGGCCAATTGTAGATTTTTCATTCCTCCCACACAAAATATTTTTCCCCTCTCCATTTTACTCTCCCAGCCCCATCCCATTCTAATCCTCCCCCAACATCAGCTCCCTTCTAGTTCCAGTCTCACCCAGCATCCATTCCTTTTCTAGTCCCTGCATCAGCCCATTTCCAGTCCTCGCCCCCCCTCAACCCCCTTCCAGTCCTAGCTCCCCCATCCATTTTCAGTCTGAGTCCCTTCATCAGCTCATTTCCAATCCTAGCCCCCCATCAGCCCATTTCTAGTCATTTCCTAGCCCCATCATCAACCCCCGTCAAATCAGAGCTCCCCTCCACTCAGTCCAAGTCCAGTCCAAGCCCCCCCAAGAGCCTACTTCCAGTTCTAGCCCCTCCATGAGTCCATTTCAATTCAAGCCCCCACCACAGCCCATTTCCAATCTTAGCTCCCCCAACAGCCCATTTCCAGTCCTATCCTAGCTGCTCCATCAGCCCATTTTCAGTCCTAGCTCCCTTCCCTCACAGCCCATTTCCATTCCAAGCTCCCTCCCCATCAGCTATTTGCAGTTCAAGCCTCCCCTTCCACTCAGCCCATTTCCAGTCATAGC
This sequence comes from Ichthyophis bannanicus, assembly GCA_033557465.1. Taxonomy (NCBI): domain Eukaryota; kingdom Metazoa; phylum Chordata; class Amphibia; order Gymnophiona; family Ichthyophiidae; genus Ichthyophis; species Ichthyophis bannanicus. Next base: position 477,025,669 of record CM066036.1, read on the forward strand.
AACCCCCCAACCCATTACCAGTCCTAGCCCCCCATCAACCCACTTCCAGTCCTAAACCCCCATCACCCCATTTTCAGTTTAAGCCCCCCCTATAACCCATTACCAGTCCTAACCCCCCATCACCCCATTTCCAGACATCCCCCATCAGCCCAAAGCCCATTACCAGTCTTAACCCCCCCATAGCCCATTATCAGTCCTAACCCCCCCATAGCCCATTACCAGTCCTAACCCCCCCATAGCCCATTACCAGTCCTAACCCCTCATCAGCCCACTTCCAGTCTTAACCCCATCAGCCCATTTCCAGTCAGCCCCCCACAGCCCATTGCCAGTCCTAACCCCCCCCATCAGCCCACAGCCCATTAACAGTCCTAACCACATCAGCCCACCTCAAGTCCTAACCCCTCCCCATCAGTCCATTTCCTGTCCTAGCCCCCCCCCTTAGCCCATTATCAGTCCTAACCCCCCCATAGCCCATTAGCAGTTCTAACCCCCCATCACCTCATTTCCAGACAGCCCCCATCAGCCCACAGCCCATTACCAGTCTTAACCCCCCCCCCCCCTAGCCCATTACTAGTACTAACCCCCCCAACAGCCCACAGCCCATCCAGTCCTAACCCCTCCCCATCAGCCCATTTCCTGTCCTAGCCCCCCCCCCATAGCCCATTATCAGTCCTAACCCCCATCACCCCATTTCCAGACAGCCCCCATCAGCCCAAAGCCCATTAGCAGTCTTAACCCCCACCCATAGCCCATTACCAGTCCTATCCCCCATCACCCCATTTCCAGACAGCCCCCATCAGCCCACAGCCCATTAGCAGTCCTACCCCCCCCCCAGCCCATTAGCAGTCCTACCCCCCTTAGCCCATTAGCAGTCCTACCCCCCCCAGCCCATTAGCAGTCCTACCCGCTACCCCCCTAGCCCATTAGCAGTCCTACCCCCCCCTAACCCATTAGCAGTCCTACACCCCCCCTAGCCCATTAGCAGTCCTAACCCCCCCCCAGCCCATTAGCAGTCCTAACCCCCCCCCCCCCATGGCATATTAAAAAAAAAAAAAAAGCTGGCTTTGGCTGCTGCCGCTCCCGCGGCAGCGGCAGAATGCAATGTCCCACGGGGCCCCCTCCGCCCGCTAAGCCCCTCTGCAAGGGCTTTCAGATTCGCGAGGGAGAGCTTCTCCCTCACGTCTCTGTTAAGCCCGCAGGGGCTAATGGGAAATTTCCCATCAGTCCCTTGCGTCTAAAGGGGCTGATGGGAAATTTCCCATTAGCCCCTGCGGGCTTACCAGAGACGCGAGGGAGACGCTCTCCCTCGCGAATCTGAAAGCCCTTGCAGAGGGGCTTAGTTGGCGGAGGGGGCCCCTCGGGACACTGCACTCTGCCGCTGCCGCGTCCGCGGCAGCAGCCAGAGCCAGCTTTTTCTTTTTTGCGGACCTACCCGCGTGCCAGCTGCAAGGCCTTCGCGTGCCACAGCTGGCACGCGTGCCATAGGTTCGCCATCGCTGCCCTAGACTATTCGGTGGAGAAAGCTTCCTGGGCGCAGGAATTGGGTTGTAGGATAGCCCCTGGTTCGGTTCGTGCCGCGTTAGGCTGGATTGTGCGACTGGCGGAAGGGGCTAGATGGCGGGAGGTCCAACTTAAATGTATTCTCCGAGCCCACTTCTCTCGCGGCGTGCACTGCGAAGTCATCTTACTCGGTATGGCGGGTGTCCGAAATGTGACTGTACCTTGGCTGATTTGGGCCACATGTGGTGGGGCTGTTCTCATATCCGCAGATATTGGATGCGGATTGGTAACTATATAGGTGGCTTATTGCAGCAGCAGCTTTACTGGACGGGACCGTTAGTGGCGCTGGATCAACTAGGACCACCCCACCCGAAGGGCAGATGGCAGAGAATACTCGTGCGGAAAGCTTGTCTGGTGGGTAAGGTCCCTATACTCCGGCACTGGCGGGAACCGGCGCCCCCCTCCTTTTGGGAGTGGCGGAATGGTTTCCACCAGTTCATGCTGTTGGAACGGCGGAGTGCGAAGAGACGCCCTCAGAGTTGGGCCTCTTTTCTCCTGATTTGGATGCCTTATATTCAAAAACTGGGGTCTAAAGCCCTCAGTGAAATATTGAGCTTGGGGTAGTAGTAGATGGGGATATGGCAGGTTCCCAGAGGAGACATTAGAGAGGTTGGGCGGTATTCAGTGGTCCCGGGCGGGGGGGGGGGGGATATTGGGGGAGGGGGGGTTTGTGGGTCATTATTTTGGGTAGTGTCAGGATCCCTTCTTTCTTTGTGTTGTTGTACAGCCCCAGGGTGGTGGACAAGACACAGCCCTGCCCGGGGTATGCTTGATATATAACGGATATATGATGAAAAATGATTTTGTTTGTATTGCTTTTCCTGTATCTTGTGAATTCAATAAACAGACCCTTGAAAAAAAAAAAAAAGTCCTGCAGCCGACCCCCCACAGGCAATACTCCTGTGGGAGCAACCCTTGCTTCATTGTGACTTTTTGGGGGCTGTGTGGATGGAAGAGAAAAACCCTCTACCAGACCCCTGGAACCCAAAAAAAAGACTGCCCTCTGGACAGGAATTGGCCTCTCTGATAGAGCGCAAAGCGAACCACTCTAAATCACCAGAAGTTCGATGCTTGCCTTTTCTGAGGCCCGGCCACCCTAACCGTCTTCAGCTTGTCTTCGGGAAGGCGGCAGCTCTTGGACTCCCCCGAGTCCTTTACCAATTTCTCCAGATCCTCTCTGAACAAAAGGTTTCTCTGAAAGGGTAACTTACTGCGACGGGATTTGGAAGAAACATCAGCCGACCAGTCTCACAGCTAGAGATAGTGACGAGCCACTACCACTGCCGCCATTCCCTTGGCCAGCTCTCTGATCAGGTCATAAAAGGAATTAGCCAAATAAGCCGCCCTGGACTCCAACTTGGCCGCCTCTAGCAGGAGCAGCTGGGACGCGCCCAAAGACACAATGATCTCTTGCATTCAATGCAAACAAGCACATTCCACACAGGCCAAGCGCACTGATGCTTGTAATGAGAGGGTGTTGATATCAAAGGCCTGTTTAAGGAGCATCTCCACTTTCCTATCTTGGACGTCCTTAAGTGCTGAACTCCCTTAAACAGGTATGGTAGTCTTCTTCGTCACAGCGGATACTGCTGCATTGACCCAGGGCGAACACAGCAGGTCCTTATCCTTCTCTGGGAGCAGGTATAGCCAAGACATCAATGCGACCTCTGGTAGATCCCATTCGTCATGGATCATCTGTTTGATCACCCGGTGCATAGGGAATCCCTTCTATGTGTTTCGGACTGCCTGCAAGAACAAATCCTCTAGTGGCTCCTCCTCTAATGTGGCCTCTGTACCCATGTTGAGAGCCTTCAATGAATGTGTGATCAATGCTGAAAGCTCTTTCCTTTGAAAGATGTGCATTATACATGACTCTTCCTCCTGAGGAATCTCACCTTCCTCCAAGTTCATTTCCTCGGCTTGCTCCTCACCATCCTCTTTCTCATCATCTTCCATGGACTGGAAGGACCCTATCTCCCCCAAAGGGTCATTCTCCAGTTTTCAACTGCTAGGGCCTGGTTCATCCTGCGCCCCATCCTCCGAAAGTGCTCCCGGCCCAGTTTGTTTAGGTTCCTTACCTTGCACTTGTCCCATCTGTTGCTTCAGGCAGAAGGCCCTGTGCAGGAGGAAAACAAACTCCGGGGAAAACCTTCCTTGTAACTCCTCTTGCTGGTCCTTTGCCAGCCAGCCCTTTGGGACCTTAGAAGATTTTCCCTGCTTTTTCTTGGGCCCCTGTGCCTAAGATTTGCAAACCTCTCTCACCCGTTTCTGCCTGCGCTGCAGGATGGGTGGCACATGGGTACTCATAGCGTGCAAATTACTGGCACTCCCTGAGGGCCTGGCCCACTGTTGTCCTTAACCTCCAGGAGGCCTTCTTCCGCAGACCTGGACTCTGCCTCACAAGCATGACAGAGTCTAGCACTGAACACAGACCCTTCAAGCAAACTGCAAGCTAGGCAGGTTGCCTTCAGGGTCTTTTTTTTTTCCTCTGTCAGACCCTGAAGAGAATTCCTGCAGCACTCGGCCCCTGACTGACCCTGCTGCTAATTTAAACGACAGGCTCTTTTTCCTCTTTCAGCCCAAGCACTAAAGTAAAAAAAAACAAAAATGCAATTGCTTTCCCCAGCGTCCGTTGAACCCTCCCTGGGCTGTTGCACCTAATTTAAAGGAAACTGAAGTAAAACCAAAAGAAAAATGCAATGAAACAAAAAAACACAAAAAGGAAAACAAAGGGATAAAAAATGTGGGCTCAACAAGATGGCCTCCACTCCCTCCATCCCGGCTCCAACAACGTACGCTGCCTATCTAGCCCCCCCCCCCCAATGCTGCCGATCGATAGGCACTCACCACATATAGTTTTTTCCTTCGCCAGCCCTCCCGACCTGACGCTCAGCTTCCCAGAGAGCTTTGGCGGCGTCGGGAGTGCCCTCAAGGCTCACCATCTGTTTTCCCTGCTCACTGTGGGCTCAGCGGTTCAACGGGGGGCCTCAGAGGTGATTCTCCCTCTCAGCAGAGGAACACCTGCTGTCAAACTGCAATCAAAAAACCCCCGGTAGGCTGCCAGTTTCAAACAGTGCAGTCCAGCCGTCCCAGATTGCAGCCTGCTGTCAGGTTTGTTTGTTTTTTTTCTTTAGTGAGTCTGTACCAAACCAAGGAACCAACAAATTTAGACAATCTGCTGTTCCTCTGCCTAAATATCCAAAAAGTGGAAATCCACTTATATCTTTCCTAGAATCCCATGTTCCTAATCTGTTCCTTCAGCGAGTCCCTCTGTGGAATCACCTCACCCCAGCTGCTTGGAGACTGAGATACTAGTTGTGGTGGGAGGTGCCACTGATATGCATACCCTGATGACATCAAACATGACATGCTCAGTCTCCAAGCTGCTGGTGAGGTGACATTACCCACAGGACTGGACTGGAGGAACGAAAAGGAAGCTTTCTTTGAAAGCTAGGAGTGGATCCGCGTGGGCTTTGTTGGCGCCGTCACCCATATGTGAGGACTGATTTCCTGCTTGTTCCCGGAGAATGATCTATACAGAAATGCTGAATGTATAGGTAAGTTGTAATGACACCCACTCAATTTCCACCTGCAGTTTAAATTGATGTAGAGTACCTAATGTAAAGATTCATTTTTTCTCTATCTAACATGGTTGCTTAATGTAAAACCTCCCACTCCTCCCAATAAGCTGCACTTGATCTATCACAAACCACTCATGGTCAGAAAACTAATATAATGCACAAGGATACCACCATATACACCACATATGATGACTGAAAATCTGTCTGATGTTGTTACATATATACAGTGTATACTGTAGGTTAACTTGTTGGAGGAAGTGGATAAAAAGTCCCTCAGTCCTGTAATGTTAAAACAATGCATATATTTACAACATTTAAAATGACCTGAAAATTCCTTTGAACTCTCAATGACTGCCACATATGAGTAAGGCCATAGATTAACACACAAATCTCTAAAATGTTGTCTTCTCTAAACTATTATTCACAAGCTTGCTTTAAAAACAGGATGCAATCTCATAATCTGCCAGTGATGATGTATAATCTGGCACCATTTGTGACACCGGATTGGGAATTAAAGGAATTTTTTCTACCTACTAAAAAGTTAATATATATATATATATATATATATATCTAGCATATCACTAGACAGATGTTCAGGTGTACCCACACCCGCAGTGGGCGTCACATATCTGCTGCCTGCGCGTCATGATGTACAACCCCTCTCCACCCCCCCGCTGGGCCCATGGAGGCAGAGCAGGAGAGAAGAGCTACTGGGCCCAGAGTGTGAGGCAGCGCAGCAAGCCAGCTTTATAATAAGCTTGTCGCAGTGCCTCCGTCGATCTAGCAGGAGTTCACTCACCCTCCCAGATGGAACCTGCGGTAGACTGCACCACCGTTCCGCTCTTGGTACGTCACCACAGATGTATCATAAAATAAATCTCTTTTAATCCTTAAATATTTTCTTGAGGGAGATTGACGTTCTGCTGCGAGATGTTACATCTCCAGGGCAGTCGTGTTAGGTTATGGGGTATTTTCTTTACTGCTCAAGATTGTGAGTCAGATAGAGCTGAGATAGTGGAGACTTTGGGGAATGTTTACTAAGGGGTGCACCGGTAGTACACATTTCAGCTGTGAAACTATTCGGCAGCCTGCGCTAACATTAGGAAGCATGTGCGTCCTTCCTCCTGCTGTTAGCACATTGTGTTAAGCTGGTGTTATGTGCATCCACATTAATGGTAGCATTTGCAGTTAAGAGGCTCCCAAAATGTCCTTGTTAACCACAATGCACTAACACCCAAGTTAGTGTGGGAATTTTAGTGCAGCGCGCTTACCACGTGTCAAACCCCATACTAACAGCTAGCACCATGTTAGTAAACATGCCCCTTTATATTAAGAAGATTTTGTCTGGAACAAACTACCTGAGTCTGTATTTCAGGCTTCATCTCTGCCCCTTTTCAAATCCATGCCAAAGGCTCACCTCTTTGTGGCTGCTTTTGCATCCTGATCCCTTGTTTTCCTTGTGTCCCCTTACCTTTCCCTATTTGTACCCTTTTTCTCAGCCATTGTACTATCTGTCAATTAGATTGTAAGCTCAAACGAGCAGGGACCGTCTTTTATATGTATCTGTACAGCACTGCGTATGCTTTGTAATGCTACATAAATAATTAATAGTAGTAGTAGCTTTATGAATGTTTTTTGAGCTATCATACACTTAGAGGAGTTTTTTGTAGTATGTTTGATTTTCTCTAAACAACTAACTCATTTGCATACTAAAATATTTTCAGTGACATGGACAAATAATGAAGGGCTATGATTATAACAACATGGTTAAAAAAATACTATGTACCACTGTGTTATAGATATAATTGTCCTTTTTGGGTTTGAAAAAAAGTTTCCTGTAGAAAGGGGTCATCCACAGTTTGTTGATGATTTCATATATTAGAGTTTTTTACAAATTCCTGAATGGATAGAAAGGTATTCATGCTTGTCAGCAAGGGTCACCAGAGAAACACAAGCCAAGGAGGAAAAGAAGTCTCATGAGAAGTGAGAACTTCTTTGGCTTATTCATGGGGTGGGCAATTTTCAAAACAAAGGTGGCATTTTACTAACCAGTTAATGTCCTTTATTTGAGTCCTGCTAGATCAGTCCAGACAAGTGGGTTGTGTTCCCCTACTAGCAGATCAGTGGAGACAAAGAACCAATGAAAAACACAAGTTTCAATGACATCACTCCGATGCCTCTATCCACCTCAGCCACCAGAGGTCTCAAAGCATATGGGAGAACATGGTAAGCCTCACACCACCTCAATTGTGGGCAACAATGAGTAATCAACAGTAGAGAACTATGTACAGAACAGCATAAATAGAAAGCTGTCAGTAGAAGATGAACCTGCAGAGCCAAGTATAAAAATCATAGCGGACCCAAGGGTACCACAGCAGAAGAATAGGGAAAAAATAGTTTCAGGGATGGGCCTTGGATTGGTCTAGCAGGACTTAAGGAAAGGATATTAACTGGTAAGTAAAATGTCACCTTCCATATCATTCTGCTAGACCAGTCCAGGCAAGTGGGACGTACCAAAGCTATGATTCCACTGGACAGGAAGAAGACATAGCAGATCGCAAAAACCTTGAGCCAAAGGCTATAGCTGCCTGCATGTGAACATCCAAATGGTAATACTTGACAAAAGTGGAAAGTGACGTCCATGTTGCTGCCAGACAAATGTCTTCAGGGGCTACCAAGCTCCACTTCGGCCACAAGGACGCTTGTGCTCATGTGGAATGGGCTTGCAAACCCTATGGAACCGACCGGTTCCGCAACAGATATGCCGAGGCAATGGCCTCCTTAATCCAGCACTCCAAAGTCAACTTAGCTGCCACGTCACCCTTACATGGGCCAGCAAACAGCACAAAAAGATGGTCAGACTAACGAAAGCAATTTCCCAAGTATCAGAAAAGCACTCTCCAGACATCCACAAGATGAAGATCCTTATCCTTCCACTGACACTGCTCCTTAGAAAAGGAGAGCAGGTGGACCACCCAGTTCACATGAAAGGGAAATATTATCTTAAGCACAGACCAAATGGAAATGGCCTCCATAGAAAAAGATAGATAAAGATTTTGGCAAGACAGAGCTCGCACCTCGGAAATCCACCTTGCATAACCCTCCCCTATTAAATTAATGTTGATTAACGCAAGGTCCATCAGAAATAAAATCCCCGTTATCACAAATTTCATCAAAGATGATCTCCCAGACTTCCTATGCATAACAGAAACATGGCTTTCAGAATCAGATAAAATTTTGCTAAATCAACTCAAAATTGATGGGTATGACATTTTTAACTTCCATAGGGGTAAACAAAGAGGAGGAGGAGTCCTTAATCAGTAAACAAAAACATAAAACAAACCTAAGCACAGCCTCCAACATAGAAGGAATAGACATCCTGAAGATAAAAAATAAAAACTTTGCCTTATGCTCACTATACAGATCTCCCTCTCTTGACCATGAGAATCTGGCTTCAATATTGGAATCTGCATGCTTTTCCCCTCTCAAGAAACCAGTCATCATTTTGGGTGACTTCAATCTGCCTTCTCTCAACACATCATGCTGCCTCATTAATTGATGCTATGGCAGACATGGGTCTCACAGATCATAAATGCATCCACTCATATAAAAGGAAATACTTTAGATCTTGCATTCCTCCCTCTAAAATCTCTACCCCTCCATTAGGCGCCTCACCAGAAACAAGTTCCCTGGTCAGACCATTATATAATTAGCTTCAACATACTAACAACACACACCCCACCAACCCTAAACACAAAGCCACCCACTAAACGATTTAAACAATTCAATAAGGAAGATTTCCTAAATGATACTCTTCCTAAGTTAAACTCTACCCTAACTGACCTAAATTCCTCCCTTCACAAATGGTACACCTCTATTCATGATGCAGCCATCACAACACATAATCATACAAAACCTAATCAAAGACCATCAGAAAAATGGTTCACCCAGGCTTTTGCTAATACTAAGAAACAACTAAGAAAATGCGAATATAAATGGAGACACAACAAAACCTTAGAAAACAAGAACTTGTATTTGTCCACCTTGAACTCTTATAAGGAAGTCATTAATAAAGCAAAAAAAGACTATCATACAAAAAAGCTAACCAACTCCCTTAACCGCCTACAGGAACTCTTCGATACAGTTAAAACCTTGACTAACACATCACAGCACAACCCTAACCCATCTAATAGAAATGACCAAACTTTAGCCAACTATTTTCAAGAAAAACGCAAAAATAAAAACACCACAGACTTACCAATTCATGAAAACCAAACTACAATTATCAACACATGGCACACTTTCAGCAGCATAGATCAAAAACAGCTCCTAAATACCATCATCAGAATCAACACTACAACATTCCCACTCGATTCCTGTCCTGTTTCGTGGATTATGGCAACAAAGTCAGAGCTTGCACCACACCTCCTATAAATAGTCAATCAATCCTTTCATCAAGGCACCATGCCAAATGAACTCAAACATTCCATGATTCGTCCAATTCTAAAGAACAAATCCCTCAACAAATCTGACCCAACATCATACAGGCCTATTTCCAGTATACCATTTGTAGCCAAAATAATTGAGAAAACTGTCCAAAACCAATTGCAGGACTTTATAGACCTCAATGCTCCCCTTGATGATCAGCAATTTGGATTCCGTCCTTTTCACAGTGTTGAATCCCTTCTACTAGTTCTCTTTGACAACCTAATACGTGGGATAGATGACATAAACACTCATTCATACTCATCTTTCTTGATATAAGTTCTGCCTTTGATAATGTTAACCATAACATATTACTTACCAGGTTGACACATATTGGAATCACAGGTACGACTCTCCAATGGTTTCAATCATATATCTCAAACCATACACAACAAGTTCTTCTAGGACAAGAAACCTCCAATGTTTTCAAACAGAAGCAAGGAATGCCACAGGGCTCTGCCCTATCAACCCTTCTATTTAACCTATATTTACATCCCATTTGCAAGATATTCAAGAAATTCAAAGTAAATTACCACATATATCCGGATGATATTATGTTATATCTCCCCATGGATAACTTAGTCACAGCCCAACATTTAATTGAATCCTGTATCACTGAAGCGCAAACCTGTCTAACTTGAAATAATCTGTCCATTAATTTCAGAAAAACTGAAGTGCTATTCATCTCACAAAATTTAAATTCCCCCCCCCCTCAAACAAGCAAAATAAATAATACTATCCTCCCAGTTAAAAAAGAAGTTAGGTATCTCGGTGTCTTATTAGATCAACTGCTAGGTACTGTATGACCTAGATTGGCCACTGTTGGAAACAGGATACTGGGCTTGATGGACCTTGGTCTGACCTAGTATGGCATATCTTATGCTCTTATCAAACTTTATCCTTAGCATCCCACATAAAAAAATTAACTAAAATTATATACTTCAAACTAAGAACACTACACTACCACCCTTGATCACAGGAAGGGGTGGTATAAAAGAACACCAAATAAATAAATAACGACCAACAAGACCATCTTGCATGTCAAATCCTTCAGAGTAGCATGTATCAACGGCTCAAAGGGCCCCAACATCAGGGCCCCGAGCACCAGAAACAAATCCCAAGAAGGGATCACCGACTGGAGGGGAGGACGCAGACCCCAAACACCCTGACAAAGATGTTAAACATCTGGGTGTAAGGCTAGAGACTTACCAGCCAACAGACTTCTGAAACAAGCCAAAGCTGTCACCTGAAAATTCAGGGAGCTAAGAGGAAAGGCGTTTCTCCAGGTTGTCCTGCAGAAAATGCCAAAAGAGACAGCACCTTGACCACCTCAGAAGGCAACTGCCGTGTGGCACACCAGAAATCAAGACATTAGACCTGTACTTATGCCAGGTTGGCAGACATCCTCTGGGCTCAGAGCAAAGTGAAAAACCACCACCAGAGAGTAGCCCGTACACACTAACCATCTCCTTACAGGAGCCAAGCCGCAAGCAAGAAGGGAGCCGAGTCCTCCAGGAAAGGCAGCCCCTGACACAATAGGCTCGGAGACAGAGTCAAACGAAGAGGTGGCACTTACAGGAGCCGCATCAGATCTCCAAATCACACTCTTATCGGGTCAATCCGGTGCCGCCAGAATAATCCTTCTCACATGCCCCACCAGGGCTCATGGAGGAAACGCATAGAGCAGGGCATCGTTGCTCTTCAACTCCATCTCCGAGTGGCAACGAGAAGCAGCATACTTCGGCATTGGAACAGGTTGGCATCAAATCACACTCGGGGCAACACCAGTGGCACAGAAACAATGGAAACACCTCCTGATTCAACTCCCACTCTCCTGGAACCAGAGAATGATGGCTGAGAAAGCGTAGTTACTCACCTGTAACAGGTGTTCTCTGGGGACAGCAGGAATCAGTCCTCACATATGGGTGACGTCGGCACCGATGGAGGCTTCGTGGAAGCATCCCCCCCAAGTTTCAAAGAAAGCCTTTGGGAGATGCCACCACACATGCGTGGTCCCCTTCCCACCCAAGGGTGTCATCTTGCTCAGTCAGATGGTATAGCTAAAAGACGACAAAAATAAAAGACGGTAAAGGAGCAACTCCAAGGGGAATGTTGTGAGGACGGATTCCTGCTGTCGCTGGAAAACACCTGTTGTAGATGCGTAAATACACTTTCTCCAGGAACAAGCAGGAAGTCAGTCCTCACATATGGGACTCCCCAGCTACAGGCTACTAAAAGTCCATAGCAAAAACAAGGGCTCCCTCACGGGGAACTGCGAGCAGCAGCAATTAAGTCTGTGTCCACAGACCACAGTAGGACCCCTGCACTCCGGTAGCTTGAATATAGAAGGGTCAGAGGGTAGGAGTTGCCTAGACTGCAAAACGTTTACGGAGCACAGCCTGGCCGAAGGCACTATTTATTTATTTATTTATTTGAACTCATTTTTATACCGCTCCTTCCAGTGATCAGCAGCGGTTTACATTTTAACATTTAGTTCTGCAAGGGTAGCAGTTACATATAACAATAAGAAACTCTGTACATGGCAAGGGTAGCATTAGGTTCAATAACTCAAACTATTTACATATAGAAGAACACGTGTGTTAAAATTTAACTATATACAGAATTTACAATGATGTACAATAGGAAATGTTACATGCATGTAGGGTTTACAGTTTACTATCCCATTGGGACTCTCTTCCCAGGCAGTAATGGGCTGCGAAGGTATGGGCTGAAGACCAGGTGGCAGCCTGGTAGATGTCCACCATCAGGAGAGAGCGCAAGTTTGCCACCGAAGCTGCCATGGCCCTGACACTGTGTGTCGTGATACGGCCTTCCAGTGGGAGCCTCGCCTGCTCATAAGCAAGGGCGATACAGTCCGCCACCCATGTGGATAGTGTATGCTTGGTCATCGCCTCCCCCAGCCTACTGAGGTCATAGGAGATGAAAAGCTGAGAAGCTTTGCGGTGGCCCTGAGTGTGCTAGATATAGAAGGACAAAGCCCTCTTACAGTCCAATGTGTGAAGGACTGTCTCCACCAGACTGGAGTGAGGTCTTGGCACCTTTTCTGCACAGCTTTTCACCTTCCCCCTCCTCCCTCTCCCCTGGCTCCTGCCCCCCCCCCCTGAGTTTTCCGTTGGCACCCCTCCCCTGTACCATAGGCCTCCGGTGTCTGCTGTCATTACCCTACTTTTCTATCTCTTTCTTGTCTAAATATTGGCATTCTGTTTCCTTTCAAAATCAGTATTTGTTTTTTAAAAATTTTGTAAACTGCTCTGGTACCAATAGTGTGAGCGGTATATCAAGCTGACAATAAAAATAAAGATAAAGAAGGTAGGAAGCACACCTTCCTGGTTAAGATGTAAGGACGACACAACCTTTGGCAGGAATTTGGGGTGCGTGCAAAGCATCATTATATTCTTGTAGAACCTGGTATAGGGCACCTCCACCACAAGGGCTTGGAGCTCGCTAACTCTGCGAGCAGAGGTGAGCACAACCAGGAAAACCACGTTCCAAGAGAGGTAGCGAAGGTGGCATGTAGCCAGAGGTTCGCAGGGTGGGCAAGTGAGCTGCCCCAAAACAAAGCTGAGGTCCCATTCAGTTGCTGAAGGGTGAACTGGGGGTTTTGATAAGAGCTTGCCCCGAAGGAAACAAGTCACCAATGGTTGGACCGAGAAGGGCTTACCATCCACCGGATGGCACTCAGGTGCATTCGGACAGTGTTAGACTTGAGCCCGGACTGAGATAGGTGGAGAAGGTACTGTAACACCAGAGCCATCGGGCAGGAGAAAGGATCAGCCCCGTGTTTGGCGCACCAAGCAGAGTACCTGCGTCATTTGAGGGCGTAAGCCTTCCTAGTAGAGGCCTTGCGAGAGGCCAGCAGAATGTCTTCCACCTCATCTGGAAGGTTGAAAGGGGCTAGAGTCACCCTCTCAGCAGCCACGCTTTCAGCGAGAGGTACCCCAGGTTGGGGTGGAGGAGAGAGCCCCCCTCCTGAGATAGGAGTCCTGGGGCAGTTCCCAAGGGGATGGGGGCCTCCACCATCAACTGCAGAAGCAGCGGGAACCACGGCTGCCTGGGCCACGAGGAGTTATCAGGATGAGCGAGGCCCTGTCGCAGAGGGTCCTGAACAAAGTATTGGCGATCAATGGCGTCGGAGAGAAGGCGTACATGAGGCCTTCCGACCATGAGACTAGGAATGTGTCCACTGCCACCCTGGAGGGGTGGGCCTGCTGGGAGCAGAAGCGGGACAACAAAGTTGTCCGGAATGGTGAACAGGTCCATCATGGGTTCCCCCCAGAGCTGGAAAAACAGACTGGCTATCCTGGGATCCAGCTGCTACTCGTACGGCTGGAGAACAATGCTGAGTCTGTCGGCCAGCAGGTTGTCCTGACCTGGCAGGTACACTGACCAAAGGAGGATACCCTCTTGGACTGCGTTAGAGCAGAGGACCAGTGCCTCCTGACAAAGGGTACGAGACCCCGTGCCCCCGTTTGTTCATGTAGAACTTGGTTGTCCATCTGGAACAGCACAGGCTGGTGATGCAGGTGGTGACAAAAGACCCTCATGGCTAGGTGTATGGCTCTGAGTTCCAAGAGGTTGATCTGCTGGGTGCTCTTGTCTGGCGACCAGATGCCCTGAGTGCGGAGTTCTCGGCAGAGGGCTCCCCAGCCGAGCAGGGAGGCATCCATGGTGAGAACCCTTGAAAAGCTTGGGGCCTGAAAGAGGATGCCCGCTTCGAGATGCTGCGGTGACTGCCACCAGACCAGGGAGTCCTTCAACTGGTAGGTCACCGAAACTCTGTCTCGGAGGCAGCCTGTGGCCTGAGACCACTGGTCCCAGAGACAGCACTGCACCGTCTTCATGTGGAGGCGAGCATCTGGGGTGATGTGGACCATGGAAGCCATGTGCCCAAGGAGGCTCAGAAGAAGCCAGGCGGACACCGAGGGAAAGTGCTGTACGTCCCGAGCTAGAGATATGAAATGATCGGCTCGGTCCTTGGGCAAGAAGGCCTTCGACTGGAGAGTGTCGATCTTCGCCTGGATGAACTCCAAGCACTGTGTAGGGAGGAGGTAAGACTTGGGGTAGTTTATGACAAAGCCCAAGTGTTGCAGAACCTGGATGGTGTGTGCGGTGGCTTGCTGTGCCTCCCTTTATGAGCCAGTCATCCAGGTAGGGAAAATCTAAGACCCCCTGGAGCCGGAGGAAGGCGACCACAACTGCCAGTCATTTTGTGAAGATCCTTGGGGCAGAGGCTAGGCCGAAGGGGAGCACTCTGTTTTGAAAGTGCCTTCCCCCATTACGAACTGCAGGTACTGATTGTGGTTGGGGTGGATGAGGATGTGGGTATAAGCATCCTTGAGGTCTAAGAGCATAGACAGTCTCCCTGCTGGAGGTATGGCAGCAATGTTCCAAGGGATAGCATCTTGAACTTCTCCCTCACCAGGAATTTGTTGAGGTTGTGCAGGTTGAGGATGGGCCTTAGGCCCCCTGTTCTTTTTGGCATGAGGAAGCATCTGGAGTAGAACCCCTTGTCCTTGAGGTGATGGGGTACCGGTTCCACTGCCTTATCCTCGAGAAGACCTGCCAACTCCTTCAGAAGATGGTCCCGGTGGAAGGGAGACCTGAGGGGCTCTCCCGGGAAATAAGGGGGAGGTGTCTGAGCCACATGGAGGAGATAACCCTCCCTGACTACCCCTAGTGCCCAGGAATCAGCGGTGATGGCCACTCACCTCTGAGCATAGAGGGCCAGACATCCCCCTGTGGGCTGCTGATCTACTTGGGGTAGAGAGGCTATGCTCAAGGAGTCAAAAGCTCCCCCCTGGCTGGGCCGGGGCCAGTGCTTGGGGTTTTGGAGCCTTCTGCTTATGTGGGCCATGCCCATATCCCTTGGCCTGTTGACCCTGTTGGGGAGCCGGGGAGGCCTGATAAGGTGGGTAGTTTTGGTAGGCAGTCCCCTTCCTCGGGTAAAATGGCTTTTTCCCGAGCCCTTCCATCGGGGAGGGGCAGTGGTCTTCTTAGAGAGCCTGGTCCTCGTCATGAACTCGGTCTCCAGCTCGGCAGCCTTGTCGGTCATGGGTTTGCCAAAGAGGTTCTCTCCTTGGCATGGGACATCAATCAATTTGTCCTGAACCCACTGCTTGAGGTTGGACGATTGAAGCCAAGCTTGGCGGCGTGCACTGATGCCCACCGTGGCTACCCAGGCCGCCGATTCGAACCCGTCATATGCCGCTCGAGACATGAATTTGGAGCACTCACGGACGGCCTTGGCCAGGCTCTTGAACCACTGCAAAGGTTCCTCGGAGAGACCAGCTGAGAACCCGGCGAGTTACTCCGCCAGGTCTCTCAAGTACATGCACGTGTACAGATGGTAGGCCTGGATGTGGCAAATGAGCATTGAGCCCTGGTAGCACTTTCTGCCGAAGGCGTCCAAGGTGTGGGACTCCCTACTGGGGGGCACCGAGGAGTCCGCTTCTGGCTTTTCAGCTGACACATGGCCAACTCCACCACCATGGAGTTATGTGGCAGTTGTGACTTCTGGAAGCCTGGGCTCTGGCGGACCTGATACATCGAGTCAAGCCATCTGGTCACCACCGGCACCGATGCTGGTGTCTTCCACATGCACAGCATGAGCCATTCCAGGATGGGAGGAATGGGCACCATCAGTGATTCCCACGGAGGGGCCTCGTACTGGAGGATCTCCAACTCATCTGCCTGAGGGTGGTCCTCCGACTCGGTCGGGAACATCAGGGCCTTAGACATGTCCAGGAAGCCCATGTCCTTAGGCAGGGACCGCCTCCGAGGTTCCGAGATGGGAGAATCTGAAGGGATGTCATGGTGGCGACAGGTATCGGGGGACTCCTCGTCCTCCGTCTCCCACTCAGAGTAGTCTGTGGAGGACTTGCAGGAGGGCTGCTCTGTGGGCCCTGATGCTCTACAGCCGGCACCCAGTAAACTTGCCGGGGATGGCCATATCCCATCAAGCGGGACTCAGAGTGCAACCTCAGCCGAGGATCAACTTGAGGCCAAAGGACCTTGAGGATTGGCTCGGGCTCCGGGGACATCTTGGATGTCAAGGGCCCAATGGTCGGGTGGATGAACTGGTCATGCTGGACAACAGTGCCCACAGCTGGTCCATGAAGGCAGACAAACTGCGCTCCAGGGCTGCTATTCTGGACTCCAGACCAGAAGGCTCCACAGCCATGGCACGGGCACTGAAAGACTCGGGTCTGATGCCGGCTCCCCCGAAGGGGAATCCTTGACGAGGATGGTGTCTGGGAACAGAGGCCGGTCCGCGGCTGGATCCTTCCAAGGGATCTTCACAAGTCACTCCTTCTCTGAGTCCTTGGATGAGCATCTCGGAATGCAGATCTGAGCCCGGAGAGCTCCAGGCCGGGTGGAACCATCCAAGGATGCCGCCTTCAAGGGTTACTTCTTCTTCCTGGGTTCCCTCTAGAGAGACCCCCTTTCTGAGGATCCATGACGATGCTCGGGTTCGGAGAGTTCCACCCGAGATGTCAGGGCCTCAGATGAAGTCCTGGCCTTTGGAGGCTTCGGGGACTTGGCAAAAAACTTATCATGCTGGTGCTGGTGGCTCGAGGGCCTTGCTGGACATCTTCTTGCAGAAACCGCAAGCCGCCGGGTCGTGGTCTGGCCTGAGGCAGCGAAGATAGCAGTCGTGTGTTTCAGTCAAAGACATGATTTTAGAGCATCGATCACACTTCTTAAAACCACTGGTAGCACGGGGGGAAAAAAGTACTCCTGCGAGGTCGAAGACCCTCTGGGCTGACAGCAGGAGAAAAAAGGCAGGAAGGCACCAGAAAAAGAAAAGAACGAAAGACTACTAGTTGCCGTATATTTGCTGGGCAGACTGGATGGACCATGCTGGTCTTTATCTGCCATCATTTACTATGTTACTATGACTACAAAAATTAAACCGAACCTGATGCTGAGGCACCGAGGTCGGTAGGTGGGAAGAGTTACTGGTGCAATACCGGAGGCGAGTTGGAAACTCGGGAACAAAAAAAATCTACTTTTTCCGGGGACAAGCCAGACAACATCAGAAGAGCTCTGCGGGAAAAAAGGAGACCGAGCAAGATGGCACCCTTGGGCGGGAAGGGGACCATGCATTTGTGGTGGAATCTCCCAAAGGCTTTCTTTGAAAGCTGGGAGGATGCTTCTGCAAGGGCTCCATTGGTGCCGATGTCACCCATATGTGAAGACTGACTTCCTGCTTGTTCCCGGAGAAAATCAGTTTCCACAATAGCCTCCCAGGAAATGTGCAGAGTCAACAAACTTGGAGGTTCACTCTGCCCAGGCAAACAGGAGAGCCATTTTCAGAGCTACCTCGGCACTCCTCATGCTGCCTTCCCAATGGACTTAAGCCACCATTATGGCATTATCCAAGAACACCTGAACTGCCCAGCTCTCAACTGGTGGCTGGAAATACAGAAGAGGCAACTTAATGGACCTTACCTCAAGGCAGTTGATGGACCACACCGCTTCCCTGCAGTTCCAATGGCCCTGTGCCATCTTGGCCTTGCAATGTGCTCCCCAGCCTGAGAAACTGACCTTCATCGACAGAAAGAAGCATGAGCAATCATCCAGCGGTATGCCTTTTCTCAGAAGACTGAGCGGCTGCCACCACCACAGGCTGGCCATCACCATCACTAGAAGTGGGAGCCTGAGCTCGAACCACTGAGAATGCAGGGACCACAGAATCAGCAAGGATCATTGGAGCTGCCGCAAAAGAGCACATACCCACAGCACCATTTTGATTGTCGTCACCATCAATCCGAAGAGTTGAAGATAATCCCAGACTCTGGAAGCCTGCAGTGAACAGAACAGTGCTAGGCAATCCAACAGTCTCTGACTTTTTTTCTTTTTGGCAGGAAGACACTGCACACTCAAATATTGAAATCTCCTCCCAGGAACTCCAGGGACTGAGGATGCAACAACTTGTTCTTTCCTCAAGTGATCACTCAGCCGAGACTTAACAGAAAGGACACCACCCGGGGATTGATCTGAGACATCTCTGAAAGAGAATGATTTTGGATGAGCCAGTAGTCCAGATATGGGTGCACACAATTCCCTTGATGCCATAGCACCATAGCCATCACCACCATGACCTTGGAGAACATCCTTGAAGCAGCGGAAAGACCGAATAAGAGGGTGACAAACTGAAGGTGAGAGCCAAGCATGGCAAAATTCAGATACTTTGCTGAGCCCCCAGATCGTGATGTTACAATATGCTTCAGCCAAATCCAGAGATGTCAGAAACTCCCCTCAGCGCACCGCTTGTATCATGGATCGCAAAGTTTCCATCCAGAAGCGCAGACATGTAAGTGCTTGTTGACACACAATGGACCAGAATGTTCCTTCTGTGTCGGCACAATGAAACAAATGGAACCTGATCTTGCCCCAATCATCCAGAGGAACAGGCGCCACTGCCTTCAGGAGAGGCAACGTTGAAGGGGATCCACCCAGCAGTCTGCTGTTCACAGCCCCACAAGGGGAGAAGACGAAAGTGGCTAGGATTGGCACTTGCATTCCAGGTCATCCTGTAGCCGTACTGAAGGAGTACTAGCACACAACGATCCTTGGTGACCCAGGCCCATTCCTGAAGGAAGAGGCAAAGCCTGCCCCCAACCACCGGAACCAGGAAATGGGCTCTCAAACTGTCATTGTGCAGCCTAGGAGAGTCCTCCTCTGGATGGAAATGGGTTCCTGGGCCAAAGTGCTCCACAAAAGTACTAAGAATGAGCCCAAAGTCCATAAGCAGAGAGAAAGAAAGGCTTTCCAGGCCAGCAGTGATGGGAGTCCCAAGGTCCCTGGGAGTCCAGCCAGAAGTAGCCTAGTGGATAGAGCAACAGCCTAGTACCCGCAAGGAGCAGGCAAAGGCTGACACAAAAGGGGCTCCTGCCCACTTCACAGACTCCTTGTCCTCTGAAAGACAGTAAGATGTCATCTCACCCAGATCCTTCACCAACTTTTCCAAATCGGAAACAAGAAAAGCATCCCTCTAAGGCCAGATGGGCATCCAAGCTTTTCCCAAGCCAATGTTGTGTCACCGTCAACAGGGCATAATCCCTGGCTGCTAGATGTACCAGGCTGTACATGGCATTAGAAAGGAAGGCCATAGAAGACTACAAAAGAAGGGTAGAATCATCTGGTGGAAGAGACTGAATACACTGGAGCAGGGCTCAAGATATCAGGCCTACACACGCCTCAAGTGAAGAACAGCAGCTGCTGCAGCAAACTGGTTCTTCAACATGAATCCAGAGTATCCTTTAAGGCTAATCTGCCTTCCACAGGAAACATGGTCCAAGTGGCAACCACAGTCACCTGAGCATCCACTTTGGAAATATCAAACCACACAACGCACTTCTTCTCCGGAAGAGCATGCATCTTCTTATACACCCTTAGCCCCTTAGGCGGAGAGTCAGGGGAATCCCACTCTGATCAGAACAGGCCCTTGAGTACCTCTGGGAACAGGAAGACAGTAGTGGATTTCCACATCCCTTGCAGAAGTGGATGCATCTTTGGTTCATGCTCCATGCCTAGCGCTCAAGGTGGATAAAACCCTAGGGATCAAAGCCCCCAGTTTTTTTGCCCAGAACAGGCGGCTAACTGGCCGCCTCATAATCCTGTGAAGGCAAGAGTATGTCTTCATCCACATCAGACATCTAAATCTAAGCCACAGTCCAAATCTCAGACAGATCCCAGCTAATCCCTATCTCCAGGGGGCATCCTTTGCTGGGAACTCTTAGCCCTAGGCAATCAAACAGGGCTTCCACTCTCAGCCTGCCCATCATGAGACTGTGCTTGGGAAGGAACCCAGAGACGGCAGGGTCTGAATTTCCAAGCCAGAACGACCAGGCCTGTTATAAAAAGGAAAAACTTCCAGGGAGAACAATATGGACTCCGGAAGCTCTCTTCCTGGAAATGACCACCCTACACCAGGGGACACAATTTCCATCGATCCCCTAGATGTTGGAGAGTGATGCACAGCACGGTTACTGGAACCTCCAGCCGGCTACTTATCCTTACCCACAGCGCCATCTGCCACCTCCTGCCCTTAGGCAGGCAAGGCCGGACTAATCACATCCCCTGGCATAGAGGGGGTGAGGGGAATCCCTCCAGGGACACTCAGGAGCTGCCATGCTAGAAGAGCAGAGTCCAGAAGCCGGAGATGAGGTACCACGCTTGCCACAGGCCAAACAACAATTCCTGGAAGAAGACATAAGAGTTAGGGCAAGTATCACAACAGTGTGTACTAAGGTCACAGCATTCTAAAGGCATACATTAACTGTGCTTTTACTGCGGCGAACATTAACTGCGCTTTTAGTGCAACAGACGTTACAGGTATTAGAGTAGGAACGTGCATTGGAGCCATTTTGGCAGAAAGCATAGTTACTCACCTGTAACAGGTGTTCTCCGGGGAAAGCAAGAATCAGTCCTCACATATGGGTGACATTGGTGAACACTCCCCAACTTTCACAGAAAGCCTTTGGGAGTTAGGCCACATATGCGTGGTCACCTTCCAGCCCAAGGGTGCCGTCTTATCTCAGTATGATGACATAGCTTAAACTAGCCAAAAAAGAAAAAAACAACTCCTCGGGGAGGAAGGAGGATTGTGAGGACACCTGATATAGGCAAGTAACTACTTTTCTCCGGAAAAAAGCAGGAAGTCAATCCTCACATATGGGACTCCACAGCTACAGGCTACCGAAAAAAAACCCTGTAAAAAGCCACAGGTGACTGAAAAATCAACGTATGAATGACAGCAGAGAGGGATGAGTGGCCGCAAGACCTCAGGACAACCACAGCTTTGACCAGGGAATCTAGTCTCCTGGACATGCAGAAGTGCTAGAGGGTAGGAATTGTATTATTCTTCAAACAGATGATAGAGTACCACCTGGCTGAAGGTGCTGTCATGCCAGTAATGAGCTGCAAAAGTATGAACCGAGGACCAAGTGCAGATTTCCAGCAGGTACACAGAATGCAGGTTCGCCACAGAGGCTGCCAGAGCCTGCACATTATGGGCTGTAACATGGTACTCAAGAGAAAGACCAGCCTGTTCACAGGCAAAAGAGTTGTAATCCGCCACCCAGGTAGACAAGGTGCACTTAGAAACCACAACGCCAAACTGGTTCGGGTCGTAGGAGATGAAGAGTTGCGGTTGATATAGTGTATCTGGACTTCCAGAAAGCTTTTGACAAGGTCCCCCATCAGAGACTTTTGGCAAAACTAAAAAGTCATGGGATAGGAGGCAGTGTACTATTGTGGATCGGGAACTGGTTAAAAGATAGAAAGCAGAGGGTAGGGCTAAATGGCCAATATTCCCAATGGAAAAAAGTGAATAGTGGAGTACCCCAGGGATCTGTACTGGGTCCGCTACTTTTTGACATATTCATAGATGACCTGGAAAAGGGAATAACTAGTCAGGTTATCAAATTTGCAGATGACACAAAACTGTTTAAAGTTGTTAAAACCCAAGAGGATTGTGGAAAGCTGCAGGAGGATCTGGATAAATTGGAAGACTGGGCATCCAAATGGCAGATGAAATTTAATGTGGACAAATGCAAAGTTATGCACCTAGGAAAGAACAACCCACACTATAGTTACACGATGCAAGGCTCCACATTAGAAACCACCACCCAGGAAAAGGACTTAGGAGTCATCGTGGATAACATGTTAAAACCCTCCGCCCAGTGTGCAGCGGCGGCCAAGAAAGCAAATAGAATGCTAGGTATCATAAAGAAAGGGATGGAGAATAAAACAAAGGATATTATAATGCCTCTGTATCGCTCCATGGTACGACCGCACCTTGAATATTGTGTGCAATTCTGGTCACCGTATCTTAAAAAGGACATAGCGTTATTAGAAAAAGTACAGAGAAGAGCCACCAAATTGGTGAAGGGGATGGAAGGCTACTCCTATGAAGAGAGGCTAAAAAGGTTAGGGCTCTTTAACCTGGAAAAGAGACGGCTGAGAGGAGATATGATAGAGGTCTATAAATTAATGAATGGAGTGGAACGGATAAACGTGGATCAATTGTTTACACTAGCAGAATATAGAAAGACTAGGGGACATGTAATGAAACTACAGGGTAAACTATTTAAGACAAATAAGAGAAAATATTTTTTCACTCAACGTGTAATCAAACTCTGGAATCTGTTACCGGAGGATGTAGTAAGGGCTGTTAGTATAGCTGGGTTTAAAAAAGGTTTGGACAAGTTCCTGGAGGAAAGGTCCATAAACCACTATTAAAAAGGGACCCAGGATATCAATGCTTGACCCAGTACAAGCATTGTGGAACCTGTGGTCTTTTGGGGATATTGCTAGGTGTGTAGGACCTAGATTGGCCACTGTTGGAAACAGGATACTGGGCTTGATGGACCTCGGTCTGACCCAGTATGGCATGTCTTATGTTCTTATGTCTTATGTTCTTAAGCGGCGATGGGTCTTAGTCCACTCTAGGTAGAAGGCCAACACCCTCTTACAATCCAAGGTGTGGAGCGTGGTCTCCACTCTGCTGATGTGAGGCTGAGGAAAGAAGGATGGGAGAACTACCTCCTAGTTGAGTTGAAAGGAGGTGACCACCTTAGGGTGAGTGCAGAGGACCACCCTGTTCCTATGAAACCGGGTGTAGGGGGCATAAGCTACCAATGCCTGCAGCTCACTGACTCAGCATGCCGACATGTGCGCCACGAGGAAGATCACTTTCTAGGAAAGGTACTTGAGGTGGCAAGAAGCAAGTGGCTTGAAGAGTGGATCCATGAGCTTCCCCAGAACCACATTCAGATCCCATGCTGCTGCCGTGGGAGGGCAAATGGGAGGCCGAGTTGAACAAGAGACCCCTCATGAAGCAGGCCACAGGAGGATGGGCGGAAAGATTTTGCCCATCAACCAGAAATGGTGCGCTGCCAGTGCACTGAGGTGTACCTTAAGCAAGTTAGACTTTAGGCCAACATTAGAAAGGTATAGCAAGTACTACAATACCACTGGTACGGAACAGGAGAAAGGGTTGAAGCCCCTCTTCAGCACCCCAGATTGAGGACCTGCGCCACTTGAAGACATAGGCCTGCCCGGTAGAACAATTGCAGGATGCGAGCACGACTTCCTCCACGTCCCTGGACAAATGGAACTGTACTAGGGTCACACTCTCAGTA
Organism: Ichthyophis bannanicus; assembly: GCA_033557465.1. Lineage (NCBI taxonomy): Eukaryota > Metazoa > Chordata > Amphibia > Gymnophiona > Ichthyophiidae > Ichthyophis > Ichthyophis bannanicus. The sequence goes on from CM066036.1 coordinate 477,049,466, forward strand.
GCCAGGCCATCAGGGTGAGGGTTCTGAGGATGGGATGCAGGAGAACGCCATCCTCCAGGGTAAATGGGTGCACTTGGGAAAGGCAGAGAAGCATTGGGAACCATGGCTGCTGCAGCCACCTGGGAGTTATGAGGATTAAGGTGGCTCAGTTGACCTGAATCTTGAGAAGGGTCTTGGAGATCAGGGGAGTGGGAGGGAACACACAGAGGAGGCCCTCCATCCATGAGATGAGAAACGCATCGGCTGCCACCCAAGAGCAAAAGCATGGCAACTGAGCATTGCTGGGGCTGGCAAAGAGATCCATTGAAGGAGAGCCCCACATCCTAAAAATACAGCTGACTACCTGCGGGTCCAGTCGCCATTCATGGGGTTGAAGGACACTGCTGAGCTGGTTCACCAGTAGATTTTCCTGACCATGAAGGTACACTGCTTGAAGGAGCAACCCGCTCTCCCTTGTGAAAGTGCAGAGGCAAACAGCTTCCCAGCACAGGAGGTATGACCCAGTACCACCTTGTTTGTTGACATAAAACATCACCACTTGGTTGTCTGTTAGGACCAGAACAACCTGATTCTCCAAATAGTGCCGGAACACCCACAAGGCATTTGCAACCACTCGAAGCTCAAGAAAGTTCATTTGGTGGAGACTCTTCCCCATCGATCAGATGCCCTGGGTCCTCGCAATGGGTCCCCTAGCCCAGTTTGGAGGCTTCCGTGGTGAGGATCTTCTGAGGAATCGGGACCTAAAAAGGCATCCCCAGCATGAGGTGCAGTAACTGCTGCCACCAGATGCAGGATTCAAACAGAGGAGTGGTCACGCAGATCCTCCAGGTGCCATGTCGCCTGAGTCCAGAGAGTCCACTGGGCGTGACACATGTGGAGGCGAGCCTCGGGCGTGACGTGCATTGTCAAAGCCATGTACCCCAGGAGGCGCAACAGGAGGCAGGCAGAGGCCATCGAGAGACCCTGAACCTCTGTGACGAGGGCCACTAGGCGCTGAGCCTTGTCTAGAGGAAGGCCCTGGCCTGGATGGTGTCCAGGAGGGCCCTGATGAACACCAGATGCTGCGTTGGCTGCAGATGAAACTTGAAGTAGTTGATGACATAACCCAAGTGCCCGAGCATGAGAATGGTGCAATGTGCCACCTGACGGACCTTTTTGGAACCCACCCTGCAAAAACGCCAATACCTGCGGTATACTGGCCTGCAAGGCCTCACAGTTCCTATCTATATACCAAGCTTCAAAAACGCGCCACACGCGAACATATGCCAACGATGTAGACCTTCTGTCTGCCCTCAACAACGTTGCAATCACTTCCGCCGAATAGCCTTTAGCTCTTAACCTCGCCCTCTCAAGAGCTATGCCGTAAGCGAGAACCGAGCTACCTGAGGCATACACAACGGACTTTGTGTCAGGAGATCCTGCCTGGCCGGTAGCCGCCACGGCTTCCCCACTACTAGCCTCCGGAGATCCGCGTACCAAGGCCTTCTCAGCCAATCTGGCGCTATCAGAATCACGCATCATCTGTGACGTTCGATTCACCGCACTACCCGGCCTATTAACACCCATGGCGGAAAGACATAAAGAAGCTGATCTGTTGGCCACTCTTGGATGAGTGCATCCAGGCCTTCTGACATCCTCTCTCGGCACCTGCTGAAAAACCTTCCCACTTTCGCTGAATTGAACGTCGCCATGAGATCCATAACGGGCGTTCCCCATCGACAAACTACCGCCTCGTAAACCTCCGGATGAAGCGTCCACTCTCCCGGATCTACTCTCACCCGACTCAGAAAATCGGCCGCTACATTGTCCACTCCAGCGACATGCGCCGCCGACAGCACCTAAAGGTTTTGCTCGACCCAGTGAAACAACTGATCTGCCTCGGCCTTTAAGGGAGCACTGCCGGTGCCCCCTTGCCTGTTGATGTAAGCTACTGCCGTCGCATTGTCCGAAAACACTCTGATCGCTGCTCCCTTCAGATACCGCTGAAACTCCAGCAACGCCAATCCCACCGCACGAAGTTCCAACCTGTTGATCGACCAAGATCTCTCCTGAACTGTCCACTGTCCTTGCACAAACCTTCCTTGACAGTACGCCCCACAACCTAGGAGACTTGCATCCGTAGTCAGCAGCACCCAGTCTGGCATGTCCAAGGGCATGCCTTTCTCCAGAGACTCCGGAAGCAATCACCACTGCAACGCTGCTCGCGTCGCGTCTGGGCAGAGCAGCCTCTTGGACAGCGGATCGCTTTGATGAGACCATCTCCTGAGCAACGCTCTTTGCAAGGGTCTCATATGCGCTCTCGCCCAGGGCACCAAGTCGATCGTTGCCGCCATAGTCCCTAGAACTTGCAAGTAATGCCACACTGTCGGACGCGGCCGGTCGAGGAACTGCCGAATCAATCTTTGTAAGGCTAGCACTCGATGCAGAGGTAGAAAGACTTTGCCTATCCCGGTATGGAAACGTGCCCCTAGATACTCGAGATCCTGAGAAGGAGCCAAACTGCTCTTGGTCACATTGACCACCCAACCTAGCTGCTGCAGACAGTTGACCACCTTGGCAGTAGCCTCCTCGCTTTCCCTCCTGGACTTCGCTCGAATCAACCAGTCGTCCAGATACGGATGCACCAGAACACCATTCTTCCGCAGCTCCGCTGCCACGATCACCATGACCTTGGTAAAGGTTCTTGGCGCCGTTGCTAGTCCAAAGCTCGAAAATGGAAATGCCCCATTGGCACCGCAAACCTGAGGAATCTCTGATTCTCGCGCCGAATCGGAATGTGCAGATATGCCTCGGACAAATCCAGGGAAGTCAGATACTCTCCTTTCCTGACTGCCATAATGACCGATCTCAGCGTTTCCATGTGAAAGTGAGACACTCTGAGACACTTGTTTAACTTTTTTAGGTCCAAAATTGGCCGATAAGTTCCCTCTTTTTTTGGAACCACAAAATAAATGGACTATCGACCTAACCCGCATTGATCCTGAGGCACCGGCACTACCGCCTTGAGATCCAGCAATCTTTGCAAGGTCTGTTTGACTGCCTCGCGTTTGGAACGCGCCTTGCAAGGGGACTGAACGAAAGCATCGGTCACCGGCCTTTGAAACTCTAAAGCATAGCCTTCTTGAATCACCTCCAGCACCCACTGATCTGACGTAATCCTGACCCAGGCAGCATAAAACTCTTGTAGACGACCTCCTACTGCTACGTCCACCTGGGCCTCCCTGACTTCATTGTGGCTTTTTGGCACCCGAAGTGGCGGCAGCAAAACCTCTGCTGGCACCTCGGAAGCCCCGAAAGCCTTGGTTTCGAAAGGGAAAGCGCCCTCTCTGACTCTGTGGGAACCTGGGGGAGCGAAAACGCCGAAAATCTCTCTGAGGAAATCTAGCCATCGGCGGGAATTTTCCCTGCTTCTGTTTATCTTCTGGTAGCCTTCTGCCTTTGGACTCTCCCAGATCTTTAACTATCTTTTCCAAATCCTCTCCAAATAACAGTCATCCTTTGAAGGGAAGCTTACTTAACCTGGCCTTGGAAGAAGCATCCGCAGCCCAATTCCACAGTCGGAGATACCTCCTTGCGGCCACTGCCGAAGCCATACTGTTCGATAGTCCCCTTATGAGATCATAATGAATATCCGCCAAATACGCAGCTCCTGACTCCAAGCGAGCTGCCTCACTAACTGAGTCCTCAGCTTGCTCTCCCTGTACTCTCTGAGCCCAACGGAGAGAGGCCCTAGCCACCCAACCTCCACAAATGGAAGCTTGCATAGAAAGAGCATTAACCTCAAAAACCTGCCTTAACAAAACATCCAGCTTCCTGTCCTGAGTATCCTTAAGAGCTGCACTCCCTTCCACCGGGATTGTCGTCTTTTTGGTTACCGCTGAAACAGCCGCATCCACTTTGGGTGACTTAAAGAGCTCCTTATCTTGTTCCACTAACGGATCAAGACGAGACATCACCCGCGAGCCTCTGAGTGTGGACTCAGGCATATCCCACTCACCTTGTATCATCTCTTTAATAACTCTATGCATGGGAAACGCTTTCTGCGTCTTACGAAAGGCCTGCAATAGAGGATCTTCTAAGGAAGCCTCCTCAACCGGCTCCGACACCGGCACATTTAACGCCTTCAATGTCTCCGCAATCAGTGCGGGTAACTACTCCCGTCGAAAAATACGCACTACTCTAGCCTGATCCTCCTGTTCAGTAATCTCTCCTTCTTCCAGCTCCTCTTCCATCTCTGGATCATGTTCCTCACCTTCCGTGAGCATATCCTCCGAAAACTCGGACAGACACCGCTTTTCCGGCTCTACTCGGGTCCTCTTTGGCCCTAAGGTCGAAGGAATCCCTAATAGCGGAGTGCCCGGCCTCTTCTGCCCCAAATCTGCTGCCATGAACTCCGCTGCCGAGGCAGAAGAATCTCTAGGAGCACCAGCGAACGCCCTTTGAATAAGAGCTACAAAGTCTGGAGAAAAGATTGATGTCAAATCACCTGCCAAGGGGGCCTGAGGCTGCAGGACCTCCAGAGCCGAGGAGGGACCCGGCACAGGCTCTACGGGGTCTGCGAGCGGAGACATCGGGACCTGCACCACTACCTCCCAGTCCTCTGCTGAATCTAAGCGTTGGTGCTCCACTGCTGAAGCCTGGCTACAGGTCTTACAGATGCCTGCTTCTGACACTATAGACCTCTTCACTCCACAGAGCAAGCATAAGGTCTTTGCAGGCATCCTATCTCCTAATGTGCCTCACTCAACGCTTAAAAATCCTTAAAAGCTTCCAAAAACAAACTTACCCCCGCAATCACACAGAACTACCAGAAATATTCAGCTGAGACCTGCCCTTAAAGAACTCAACGGGCGGCTGTCTCAGACCCGATATTTGTTTTTTGTTTTGTTTTTTTATAAATGAAAGCAGGTAGGCGCCCGACCTGAAATGTACCAAAAGTACTCAAAAACGAAGCTTCCTTAACTCACAACTTCAAATTGTTTCCCCGAAGCCTCTACCGGCTTTTCCCGCCCAAAACGGGACACGGCGGGAAACTGCTGCCTACTCGGACCTGATTCCTAGACCAAAAGCCCCGAGTTCACCAGCCAAGGTAAATTAGAAATCGCAGCTTACCTTACTTCTAAGAGTCGATGAAACAGTCCGGGCTGCTCCACAACACCGTGCCCAATTTTGGGAGGCAAAAGTGCTGCGATCAAGAGCACAGCAGAGACCTGTGTGCTAGATTTTTCCCCCGCTGCCGAACTCAACCAAGAGCCTGCAGGCACCCCTTCTGCGTTGCGCTGGAGCCAGCAGGCAAACTTAATTTGGGCCCCCCTCCGGGCCTAACACGGTCCTTAAATCTTCTTGCCCTCTGTCTCTCTGATAAGAGGGAGGAAGCATGGAAGAGAGGCCCTGCAGCCGCCAAAAATTAAAGTGGCTCACCCCTGAAAAGAAAATAATAAAGTAAAAATAAAACTCCAATGAACACAAATATGCCCAATTAGATTTAAATCAACCCCACTGAACTAAAATAACTAACACTAAGTCCTTAATTGTTTCTCTTGGGAGCCAGAAACTCTGGCTCACATCCTCCAGCTGCTTGGAGACTGATATAACTGGAGTGGGAAGAGCCGGTGCCTATGTCCTTATACCAGTGTCATCAAAGAATGACATCTATCAGTCTCCAAGCTGCTGGAAGAGGATGACAACCCTAGAGTTTCCGGGACTAGACTGGAGGGATGATAAGGAACTACACTTTCAGCAGCCAAGCCATGAGATACAGAGACTGCGGGTTGGGATGGAGTAGCATCCCCTCCACCTGTGAGAGAAGGTCAGGAGTTGATCTGAGACTGAGAGGGCGAGTCTGTGACAGATGTAGCAGGAGAGGAAACCACGGTTTGTAATAAACATAACTTTTTACACAATAACAGACTCCACAGTGAAGCAAAGGGTTACTTTAATTACATTACATTCTTGCAAGAAGGGTGAATGCTTGAATGAGCAGACAAACCTATCCTCTGTTTCACAGTTCTTTTATAGTACACTATGTCCTCTCCCTCTTCCAGCATGTCTATAACTCATTGGTTAATACTGTCTCACTCCACTTCTTTGCACTTCCGCACCTCTGGCAGGCTACGTGTTACTAGCCACATAGTCTCTCTTTCCAGGATGCAGACATACAGCAAAGGAAGTCAGAAAGTCATTACATACAGAATTATATTACAGAGTGGTAGAGTGGAATACAAGAATTATATTACACTGTAAAAATAACATATCACATTTGTTTATATCAAACCCCTACATCTTTCTTTTTAGAGTTTTCTTGTTACTTTTTACATTTACTCTACAGTTCCATAGGAAGCTTCTACTTTAGATAACATCCTTCCTGACTCTATCTCTTCCCCTTTATTGTCCATTAATAACATTGCATCCTTGTGCACTGGAGGTGATACAATCATTTGTTTAGTGCTCACTGTCTCTATCAATCTTTGAGTTAGCTCTCCTATACACGGTATTAGGCAACACCCCACTGTAATTAATACTCAAATTACAAGTACAGAGGTAAATATGGATACTACCACACCTTTCCACTTCCCAACCATGACTCCAACCATCCAGTGAGAGAGGTATCCGTACCTGAATTTTCTGCCAATTCCTCTGCCAAGGTAGTTAGTCCTCGCAGGGCTTTAGTGATAGTACCATCAGGGGCCATGTTATTGTGGATAAACATACAACATCCCCCCCCCCCCAACATCACACACGCCCCCTTTCTCAGTCACCATCATATCTAACATCATTCGGTTCTCCCAGGCCGTTCTGCGTCCAATTGTTCCGCGATCCCCTTTATTGCATCCTGGGTATAATTGAAAATAAACAAAAATGTAGATTGGATAAATTATATATATCATGATTACCCATAACAGGGATTCAAATCCAGCAGAAATCTGGTTTCATGCTTTATACTCATCTGGAACTCCCTGAGGGACTCCTGTTGCGTCTATATATATATATATCCTGTCATCAAATGAGGTTCCCAAGGTACTCCTCCTTTTCCTTTGTATTTGCTCCTTGTCCTGTTCTGTGAATGCCAAGGTGAAAGGAACTGCCAATTGAACTATTGCACATGTTCTCGACCATAGGGTAGGCAATGTTGGTCTCAACGTCCGCCCTCCACAGTACCACCACAGGTCTGCCCTAGGGATTCCCAGGTTGGAGTAGTTCTTCTCTTCTCCTTCCATCCCTTGTCAGGTTTAAGCTTAGAATGTAGGTGTTCAGTTCCCCCACTTCCTTCATGTAGTTCTTCCCCCCGCCTGATGAGACACTGCTGAAAATGTAGGGGGAACTTTTACCTTCTTCAAGTCTGTAGGGGAAATAGCAAATTCAATGACTTGCAACTTTCATTACCCCAAGCCATTTTTTCCTGATACAGAGATATGAGGCATCTTACTCCATGGGGATCTGTATCCCACTTCAAGGGTAAGGGCACAACCTGTGCAATGGGCCTCCTGGAGGCACATGCATAGCAATTGTTACAGTTGAGACTTCCTACGGTACATTTAACCCATTCCACCCAAGCGTTCACATCCCCATAACCCATTTCCACCTCTAGAGTGTCCCTCAAATCTTTAATCTCCACTATCTTGACTGCCTTATATTCCTTATTAGGTTCAAAGGATATGCTGGGGAATGGTGTGGAGACCTGAGTCTGATTCTTGAGGGGTATTTTTATCCTCAATCTTCCCAAGGGATCTTGCACATTAACGTCTATTCCTAGTCCATAGGTTCCATCCACTGAGTCATCCCTTCCAGAGGAGGTGACCACGATGGGGTTGCAACTTCCTGGGTTACGTTGCTAAATGCTGTGTTTCTTTATCATTATTATTTTCTTTTGAACTGGGTGCCTCTTCCTCTGTGGGGAGACCCAGCCTCCATCCTCGGTGGTCCACCAAACTTGTGACTACCCGTAACAGGGCATCCCCTACACAAGTGTCTGGGCAGTCTCTGGACACATATACTTATGACTATTTCCCTACAACCTTTTGTAGTATCTCCCATCACAGCTTATCACTTGGCAGGCATCAAATTCTAGGCTCACTGGTCCCTCTCCCTCTGGTACAGTTACAGTAAATATGCTAGGGTACACCCTTCCCCATCGTGTCTGTGTTTGTATTTGTTCATCCGTCCAACCCTTTCCCCGTCCTAAATCCCATGTCATTCCCCTTAACAGAGAAAGTGATCCCCCACATCATAGCAACACCATCCACTTTTCTTTGTCCATGTTATCATTTTTATTAGTCCTTTTTAATCAACTCCTCTCCTGTTCTTCTGTGTCATCGCTGGAGGAGACCACCGCCGCCGAGGACAGGGAGACGCATCCCGTTGAGTTCAACGACCTCGTGTATCGATGACGGGGGGCTCCGACAGCGTACTGACAGCAAAATCCCGGACGAGCTCCCAATCTGTAATAAACATAACTTTTTACACAATAACAGACTCCTCAGTGAAGCAAAGGGTTACTTTAATTACATTAAATTCTTGCAAGAAGGGTGAATGCTTGACTGAGCAGACACACCGATCCTCTGTTTCACAGTTCTTTTATAGTACACTATGTCCTCTCCTTCTTCCAGCATGTCTATAACTCATTGGTTAATACTGTCTCACTCCACTTCTTGCACTTCCGCACCTCTGGCAGGCTATGTATTACTAGCCATGTAGTCTCTCTTCCCAGGATGCAGACATACAGCAAAGGAAGTCAGAAAGTCATTACATACAGAATTATAATACAGAGTGGTAAATGAGTGGAATACAATAATTATATTTCATTGCAAAAATAACATATCACATTGTATATCAGTTTGACGTGGCCAGTGTGGGGCTATAAGGATCATGTGGCCCTTGTTTGCTTGAAGTTTGAAAGGAATTTTGGGAATCAGGGGAATGGGAGGAAAGGCATACAGGAAATCCTGACCCCAGTTAAGGTGGAAAGCATCGACCTGCTGACTGGGCATCAGGGTTCTAATGCAAAAACGAGGTAGTCTGGCATTCTGTGAAGTGGCAAAAAGGTCTATCTCCGGAGTTCCCCAGGTCTGAAAGATATAGGAGATTGTCTCCTGATGGAGAGACTACTCGTGCGGAAGGAGGATCCAACTCAATCTGTCTGCTAAGACATTTTGGTGTCCTGGAAGATATACTGCTTCGAGATGCATCTGATGAGCAATTGCAAAGAACCAAAGATGGAGAGCCTCCTTTCAGAGGGCCCAAGAGCCCATTCCCCCCTGCTTGTTCACACAGAACTTAGCCACCTAGTTGTCTGTATAGACCAGAATTCTGTGGCCCTGCAGTTGTTGTCAGAACACTTTGAGGGCATTCAAAATTGCACGAAGCTCCAGCAAATTTATTTGGAGTTGTGTTTCCTGTCTGTCTAGAGGTCCTGAGTGGAGAAAGAGTTCAAGTAGGCTCCCCAACCCAGTTTGGAGGCATCTGTTGTCAGGATGCATTGATGTGGAGGCATTTGAAAAGATGACCCTATGAGGAGATTTCCCCGGGGTAGTCCACCAGAGCAGGGAGTTCATGAGAATGTCTGTGACTTTGATGTGGTCTGTGAGGGTCCCTGAGGCCTGTTTCCACTGGGAGGCAAGAGTCCAATGAGTTGTCCGCATGTGCAGACAAGCATATGACACTACATGAACCATAGAGGCCATATGGCCTAACAGTTGTAGCAACTCTCTGGCCGAGAGATTGTTTTTGAACCTTACTTAAGATGCTATCTGTACTAGGTGGGTACAACAGTCATGCGGTAGAAATGCCCTTGACCGTCAAGTGTCTAGAACAGCCCTTATGAATTGTAGTGTTTAGAGTAGGAACTAGATGGGATTTTGGAAAATTTATCACAAATTCTAGATCCTGTAGTATTTGAATTGTATGCAGGAGGGATAGGTGAACTTCTTAGCTGCCCTTATTAGCCAATTGTCTAAGTAAGGGAAGACAAATATTCCAAGAGTCCTTAGATATGCAGCTCCGACCGCCATACACTTTGTGAAGACGGGCAGAGGCGAGTCCGAAGGGAAAGACTCTGTATTGTGTGACAAGGAAGCTTGTATTGAGCTTATGGAAATAGGAAAAGGTGAGGAATTTGCTTTGAGGAAAAGTGAAATCCCTGCAGTGCATGGATTTCAGCTTCTACATAAAGAAAGTAAGCTGAGAGAAACTAAACCTAGGCTGCCACACTCAAGCTCTGCTGACGTAGTTGCAGGCTTGAAAGATAATTACAAGCACCTGAGCAGAGAGGGAAAGTTAGTGTCCTGGAAGCAGGGCTATAAACCTTTGCTAAAGTCAAAGCAAGGGAAGAAGCAGGAGAGGGAGAGGAAGCAAGAACTGCAGGAAGCAGAGGAGCAGGAACGGGTTCAGATCCAGGCTCCTGATCAGAAGGTTCGGAGAGCTCAGAGGTGGGAGCCCAGGACTCAGCACAGGAGTCAAAGGAGCCAAGCCTGGAATAGGGAGCATTGACAGAGCTCCAAGAGGGAACTCAGAGAAGCGAACCAAGAACTGTTTCCGAGAGGCTGGAGAGAGGCAAGTGAATACAGCCAGGGAAAAGTGTCCACAGCTTCAGGTACAATCTATCCTTACTGGATGGAGCTGGACTCAGGAGAGACACGGGGATCCTCAGAGAGAATATACCTGGAGACATACTTTAAGAGCTTAGAGCAGGGCACTGCATTATCAGAGCCAGAGGAGATGCAGGTTGAGCCTATTGAGCAGGATTCACTGTCTCCAGAAATGCCCATGGACTGTACTCTATGCCAGGCTACTAGCGTTGAATCCCTATGCTAAAGGATAGCTGAAAAGGTGAAAGTCTCCTAGAAGATGTGTATTGAAATCTAGCCTGAAGTGAAGGTAGGAACTTGCTCTTCTAATGGGGAGATACCTGTTACATATGCTATTAAATGCTTAGCAAAGACAAAGTTAAAAAGAAGACATTTTTACTTTGTTGAGGGAAGAAGCTGTGTTTCCCATATCATTTACTTTGTTAAGCAGCTGCATATAGTTAATGATTGTGAAGCCATAGTGAAGCTCATCCATGCTGCATTGTAAATAATCCTGAGCGAATGAATGGAGAAGTATCCTGTTACGGTCTACATGGACTTTGTTTGCGTTTTGAAATAAATTCTGTCATTTGCCTTCACCTTCGGTTTCATGACTACACTTCATCTTAAAAGGCTAAACTACAACTCCCAGCATGCATCTGAGGGAAAGATAGTTTATCTAAGCTTTATAAGAGAAGTTAACCGCAACCTCACCCCTCTAAGCCTGAGGCAAGGAGCAAGGGCGTGACAATTGATAGTGATTTCCTTGGAAGATGAAGCGTAGATACCTCCTGTGTTCTGGATGAATAAGGATATGGGCATACATTTCTTTGAGATCTAGAGAACAGAGGCAGTCCTGACTCTGGAAATAAGGTAGAAAGGTTCCTAGTGAAATCATCTTGAATTTCTCTTGAATTAGAAACTTGTTGAGGTTTCTGAGATCTAAGATGGGTCTGTACTCTCTGTTCTTTTTTGGAATGAGAAAGTGCAGAGAATAGAACCCCATCCCCTTCTGGAATGTTGGAATCTCTTCTGTGCACACTCTGACAGAAAAGAGGTGATCTCTTGCTGGAGGACAGCAGTGAGCGGGGGTTCGGAATGATATTCTCCCACTAGAGTGGTGGAGGGTATGCTTTGTAGATGAAACTTGTACCCCTCTCGCACTATAGTTTGTGTCCACTGCTCTGAGGTTATGAGATGCTGCCTGTGGGCATAATGGCAAAGCCTGCCTGCTATGTGGAAGGGGTGGGTGTTCTCCAGAGGCAGGGTGGCAATGTTCTCTAGAAAGAAGTAAAAAATCAGGCATAGATTGAGTCCGCACTGCTGGTTGCTGTTTAGAAGCCTGTGGCTTCTTCTGCTGCTTGGGACGCTGTTGCTTCCTCTGGGTACCCTGAGGCTGGTATTGAGAAGTTGAGGGATAAGAAGAGTAGACTTTCTTCTTCTTACCATAGAAAGGCTTCTTAGCAACTGCCTTTTTCTTGGCAGTAGCCTTTGAAAGCCTATTGAGGGTGGTATTCTCAGAATTGAGAAGCCTCATCTTGCCAATCCTTTCCAAACAGGTTCCCTCCTGTACAGGGAATATTTCCCAGCTTATCTTGAACCCACTGTTCAAGGTCTGATGCCTGAAGCCAGGCAATCCTACAGGCCCTATGCAGACAGAAGTTGTTCTGCTAATGCATTCAAAACATTCAAAGGCTGGAAACATTTTGGGCATGTTTGACTAATGTAAGGTAGTCTGCCCCCCCTTGTGATCTGGGAGAAGAGCAGACATTGATTCCAGATCCCTAGTCATCTCCCTAAGGAACATACCCATGTAGAGTATGTATAAATTTATGCGGGCTGAAAGCATGGAGGCTTGAAAGCACCGGCGGCCAAATGCATCTAGGGTTTTCATCTCCCTGCCCAGGGGATTGGAGGAATGCATTTTAGAACACTTAATTCAATGCATAGCTGATTCCACTATCATTGAATGGTGTGGAAGCTGCGTCTTCTGGAACCCAGGACTTTCTGGTACCCGATACATGATATTGAGTCGCCGGATATAAGGAGAAATGGTGAAGGGCGTCTCCCACATCCGGAACATAAGGTCCTGGAGTATGTGGTGTATAGGGAGAGTAGTCGCCTCTTTAAGAACTGTAGGATATTGGAGAATTTCCAACTCCTCCGCTTTGGGTTCTTTCTCCGATGCAGGAGCAATGGATAGGCACCTCGCAATATCCTTGATAAACTCCTGGAAAGACATGCCTTCAGGAGGGGACATGCACCGCTGTGGAGATGGAGAGGGATCCTCGGGGAGACGACTCATCTCTCTGATACCAATCGATTCATCGTTTGAAGAATCTGAATTGATAGATTCAAAGTATTGACGAGAGCAGTGCTCTTGTTCTTATAAAAACAGGTACCGATTGAGATTGATATTGCTGCAAGAGACCTGCTGTGTCGGTCGACCTTGGAACCAGGGATGAATGCAAGGCCCAGCATGGGCGGGACTGTGCCAAGTGGCACGAAGCCCGATGTCAATTGTATCGGCATTGTCAGCTGTATCGGTACTGACGATACCGGCGATAATGTCTTGACCGGTACCGACACCACTGACAGAGCCGTAAGACTCCGCTCGATGGCTAGCATGCACTGGTCCATTGAGCTTGCCGATGCCTGGGTATCTGTACCAGAAGCTTGGGCTACCATTCCAGAGCATAGCAACAGGAGCTCTCTGGAGGTGGAGGCTTCGGGAGCATCCTGGACCCCTTGTAAGGCTTTGGAGGGGAGGTCCTCCCGCCTGGGTGGTGTGGCCGGTTGATCCACCTCTAGGACAACACTCGAGGCATCTCTGTTTTTAGATAGAGATCTACCCTTAGGAGGATTGCCTGTCTTGGAAGAAGACTTGTGTTTCGATACCTAAGATCCATTTGAAGACGACGATGTCCTCGATGACGTTGACGCAAGTGAGACTGCATCTGAGGCAAACAGGGAGCTGAGTTTTGTGGCCCAATTCTGTAGGTCTCTCTTTGTCATCTTTTTGCATAGGGGACACTCAGACGGCTGGTGATCCAGTCCGAGGCATTTGGGACACCAGTCATGGGTATCAGTGGCAGAAATGGTACTACCACACCTGGAACATTTCTTAAAACCACTAATTGGTTTTTCCATCGCATCAGTAGACTGGATGGAAGGCCTAAGGCCTGAAAAAGCATTGAGCACCTGAAGAATTAAAGTTTGCTTTTTTTCTTTTTTATAGAAAGAAGAAGTAAAGATGAAAATTTGGTTCCGGCGTAGATGGGAAGGCAGACGCGACCACAAAAAAATAAGAAAGAAGAAATTTTCTACGGTGACAGGATTTGCTTCCTGCTACTCCACGGAAAATGAAGAACTGAGGAGGGAGAGTCAGAAAAGCAGGAAGGCAGCAATGCAAGCGCAGTGGGATGTTTCCAAAAGCTTTCCTATTGGACGCTGGGGAGCACTCCCACGTGGGTCTGTCAGTACTGACATCACCTATATGTGAAGACTACATTCCTGCTTGTTCCTGGAGATAAACAGATACAAAAAATGCAACTTTTCCAGGGTTCAGACGAAACATCCAATGGGCTCCGTGGAAAAACGAAGACTGAGGTAAAATGGCATCCTTGGGCGGGAAGGTGACTGCACATGCATGGTCTAACTCCCAAAGGCTTTCTGTGAAAGCTGGGGAGTGTTCACTGTGTGTGCTCAATCCTTATGTGAGGACTGACTTCCTGCTTATTCCCGGAGAATGAACATACAGACAACGTGATCTCCAGGTACAGAATAGGAGAAAACAATACTAGTGTGTGCAGAAAATGATGGGAAACTCCCACACCATGCCAACTGTTGCCAGCGGTCTACCCCGAATTGCATCCCACACAGACAGAATCAGGAGTCAACAAGGACAATGACAAGGTCAAGCCTTGGTACTCACCCCCTGAGAGCCCCAGAGAAAGGATCCGTGCTGGGCTCAGCTCTACTCCCCTGATACTGTTACACTGGCTTTGCAGCACTGTGTTTAAGGTGACTGACAAGCAGATCCCTCTGAGAGCCTTCTACAATCTTCAGAAGCAGGGGGGAACACAGGAAGAGGGAGGGGGCACTGAGGTTAAGTAAGGCTATTGCATTCTTCCAGATCCTTCCAAATCCATCCAATTTCTGTCTGCTCAACAGACTCATATCATAATAAGAGCATGGATTTGAACCAATTTTCTCTCCTCCTATGGCTACCAGAAAGATCAAGTCTAGTGCAGCCTCCCAAGTTGTGCTCAAATGAGAGAGTCACTCTCAAGGTGGTCATTCACAAGTGTTTAATCAATCTTTAGAATTTTCTTTAGCGAGGAGAAAATCCATCCACCATCAGCTGGAGACAAAGAAATACTGAAGAGACCTATGGTGGCTGAGGCAGATAGAGGCATGGGAGTGATGTCATTGAAACCTGGGCTTTTCAATGATTCTTTGTCTCCACCAATCTGCTCGAAGGGAAACAATCCACTTGTCTGGACTGGTTTAGCAGGACAGCCTTGTTACTCACCTGTAACAGGTGTTCTCTGGGAACAGCAGGACTCAGTCCTCACATATGGATGACATTAGCATCGATGGAGCCCTCATGATAACCTCTGCCCAGCTTTCAAAGAAAGTCTTTGGGAGATCCACCATGCATATGTGGCTGCCTTCCCGCCCAAAAGTGCCATCTTGCCTCACTTAGATGACATAGCTCAAGATGGCAAAAAAGAAAAGCAACTCCATAAGGAGGAGGGAGAGTTGTGAGGACTGATTCCTGCTGTTACCAGAGAATACTTTTTTCAGGTGAGTAACCACGCTATCTCTGGGAACAAGCAGGAAGTCAGTCTTCACATATAGGACTCCTTAGCGACAGACTATCAAAAAAACCTGTAAGCCACAGGCAACCCAAAAAGCGAACTGTGAGGAACAGCAAGAGTACAATTCAGTCATAAGACCTCAGCAGCGACCCCAGCATCGACCATGGAAACCAGCTCTCCCATAGCCTGGACAGAAAGGCTGGAGAGAAAGAGTTGCCTTAAACCCCAAAAGCATAGTTAAGCACCTGTAAAAGGTAATCTCCAGGAACAGCAGGAATTTAGTCTTCACAGATGGGTGACATCGGGTACCGATGGAGCCCACACGGGAAGTTCCCCAGCTACCAATAGGAAAGCCTTTGGGAGCAATCCACTGCACCTGCATTGCTGCCTTCCCACTCTCCCAACTCCCTCTTTCAGTTGAGCTTGTAGCTAAAGAAAAAAAGTGGAAAAAACAAAACAGAAAGAACCCTACAACTCCAAGGAGAGGAGGGCGAGTTGTGAAGACTAAATTCCTGCTGTTTACGGAGATCACCTGTTACAGGTGTGTAACTATGCTATCTCCAGGAACAAACAGGAATATAGTCTTCACATATGGGACTCCCTAGCTCCCAGATCTCTGATGAGTTGAACCGGGATAGAAAGTAGGACAAGGTCATTCTAACCTGGACTTCTCCACCAAGCAGATCTGGCAAGAAGTGGGCAGGGAGTAGGAGTTGTTTTTATGTTCCAAAGAGATGCTGAAGGACCGCTTGGCCAAAGGCTACATCTCAGCAGGAGTCCTTGTCCAAGCAGTAATGGGCTGCAAAGTTATGGATAGAGGACCATATAGCAGCTCGGCAAATCTCATCAATGGCTATTGACCGGAGGTTAGCTACAGAGGTTGCCATTGTTTGGACATTATGTGCAGTTACGTGTCCTGTGAGGGAAAGAACTGCTTGGTCATATGTGAAAGAAATACAGTCTGCTATCCATTTTGATAGTGTATGTTTGGTCACAGGAAGGCCCAGATGAGAAGGATCTAAGGAGACGAAGAGCTGGGAGGACTTCCTAATGTCTTCAGTCCTTTGGAGATAGAAGGCCAGAGCCCTCTTACAGTCAAGTCTATGTAGGGTGGCTTCTACACGAGAAGCGTGAGGTCTTGGGAAAAAGACCAGCAGGATAATTGACTGATTGAGGTAGAAAGGTGATACTACTTCTAGAAGAAAGGGGGGATGTGTCTGAAGGACAACCTTGTCATGGTGAAAACGTGAATCTGGAGCATGAGCCACTAAGGCCTATAGCTCACTGATGCTCCTGGCTGATATCGGGCGATGAGGAATAAACCTTCCACGATAAGTATCGGAGCTGTGTGTTTGCTAAGGGCTCAAATGGCGGTTTGAGAAACTGAGCTAGTACCACATTGAAATCCCATGCCACTGGTAATGGTCGGATGGGTGGTTTGGTGAGAAGACCCCTCATAAAACGTGCTACCAAAGGAGCTGTGGAGATGGATCTGCCTTCCACAGGCTTATGGAAAGCTGAAATAGCACTAAGGTGCACTCACACAGAGTTTGTCTTAAGACCCAGAGAAGATAAATGCAAAAGATACTGAAGGAGCGTAGATAATGATGCTTCAAATAGATCGTGACCATTTTGAGAGTACCTTGAAGCATATCTACGCCATTTGAAAGAATAGGTTTTTCTGGTGGAGAGCTTTCTGGAGGATAGAAGAATATGTTTCACAGCAGTAGACAATGGCAAACCCTAGAGGATTATGCTCTCAGCAGCCATGCAGTCAGTCAAAAGGACTGCAGATTGGGATGGAGAAGTGCTCCATTGTCCTAAGATAGGAGACCCGGCCTGGAACCCAGTAGGATTGGTGATGTTTTCGTCAGATGAAGAAGAAGGGAAACCAGGGTTGACGGGGACAGCATGGAGCTATGAGAATCATAGAACCCTTGTCTGCTTGAAGTTTGAAGAGGGTCTTTGAAATGAGGAGAACGGGGAGAAACACATAAAGGAGTCTCCAACCCCAGTGGATCATGAAGGCATCCGACACCAGGCTGAATTTGGATGGAACTCTGGAACAGAACTGAGGAAGTTGAGTGTTCTGCAGAGTGGCAAAGAGGTCTATCACTGCTGTTCCCCACATGTGGAACAGTTTTGCTGCTGCTGTTAGGTCTAAAGACCATTTGTGGGGTTGCAGGATCTGACTCAGCTGGTCTGCTAGGAGATTGGATTCTCCTGGAATATAAACTGCATTGAGGTGCATGTGGTGGAGGATGGCAAACTCCCAAAGTTTGAAGGCCTCTTGACATAGGGGGAGGAAGCCTGTCCCCCCCCCCCCTGTTTGTTTATATAAAACATGGCCACCTGATTGTCTGTTCTGACTAGGATTTGACAGTCTGAGAGATGGTGCTGAAAGACCTTGAGGGCATTCGTGACTGCCTGAAGCTTGAGGAGGCTTATCTGCTGCATGAATTCCTGGGTTGTCCACAGGCCCTGTGTGGAGACGGAATCCAGATGTGTTCCTCAATCCTGATTGGAGGCATCTGGGAAGGCTGAGTACTGGGGATAGTTTCTGTAAACCTTCCTCTTCTTTGGATCAAGGGGCTTTTTCCCTGAAGCTTTCTGTCAGGAAGGCTCAGTGGTTTTCTTGGATAGCCTGGTCCTGGTTAGGAATTTGGACTTCAGCTCGGTGGCCTTGTCCGTCATGGGCTTGCCAAAGAGATTCTCCCCCCAGCAGGGGACATCAACCAACCTGTCCTGAACTCATTGCTTCAAGTTGGAGGACTGTAGTCAGGTCTGACGGTGGGCACTAATGCCCACTACTGCAGCTACTCTGGCCACCGACTCAAGGCTGTCATAGGCTGCATGACTAATGAATTTGGAGAATTTTTTGATCATCGAGGTCAGAGTCTGGAACTGCTGGAGAGATTCTTCTGCTAGCACAGCCAAGAACCCAGCGAGTTCCCTCACCATATCCCATAAGTACTTGCCCATATATATAGTTGGTAGGCCTGGATCTGGCTGACAAATATTGAGCCCTGGTAGCATTTTCTGCCTAAGGCATCCATGGTGTGGGCTTCCCTGCCTGGGGGGGGGGGGGGCACAGAGGAGTGTGTCTTCTGGTTCTTGATCCTGTGCATGGCTGACTCCACTACCATGGAGTTATCAGGCAGCTGTGCTTTCTGGAACCCAGGGCTCTTGTGGACTCGATACATAGAATCGAGCTGCCTGCACACAACTGGCACCAAGGCTATGGACTCCAATATGCGGAAGAGATGCCATTCCAGAATAGGGTGGGGGGGGGGAACAAGGACTGTAGGTGCATCCTTCGGAAGAGCCTCATACTAGAAGATCTCAAGGTCCTCTGACAGAGGTTCCTCCTCAGACTCCATGGTGAAGGCCAAGGTCTTGGCCATGCCCCTGACGAACTCCAAGGAGGAGAGGTCCTCGGGAGGGGAAGGGTTTGACGGGACATCCCAATGGAAGCAGGTATTAGGGAACTCGTCAACGGTCTCCGACTCGGAGTCAGAGAAGACCTCAAGAATCCTCCGGGCCTTGGGACAGTGCCAGGTCATCGGCATCACGAGGTCCACGGAGCATCTGTGCTCCAACCCAGAGGCGCTGGCCAGGGAAGTCCTCCGTCCTGAATGGGACTGAGATCAGTGCCAGGAGTCATCTCAAAGCCAATGGTGCTCGAGGACCAGCTCCACAACCTCCAGCAATGCGCTTGCAGTGTAGGGGCCGGTGGTTGGGACGGATAACCTGGAGGAACCGGGCATCAGTCCGCACTGCGGGGCCAAGAAGGCAGAAATGCTGTGCTCGAAGGCCACCATTCTGACCTCAATGCCAGATGGCTCTGCAGCCACTGGTGTGAGCACCTCCAACCTCACACTGATTCTGTCAAGGGGACGTTCTCGACTAGGATGGGCTCAGCAGATCAGGGTCGATCTCCAGACACTGATGGCATTTTCCCCTGCCAGGGCAGCTTGGAGGGCTGCTCCCAGCCATCGCCTTCGGCACTGTGCCGGGGGGCTCCGATGCCAGTGACCGTGGGACTTACCCACAGCTTTGGCATCATCGCCTGAGGATGCTACCGACGATGTCCGGCTCTTTGGGGAACGGCCTTCAGAAGATGATTCTGTTCGACATCCCGCAACTTCAGGGCTCAGAACAGGCATGGTCATCACGCGAGACCAAGGCCACGGCGGTGACACTGGGGCCAAAACGGAGGTCTTTATGAACATGGACTCTCGCTGCTTCTCATGGTTCCTCAATCCCTTGCTCATCATTTGCTGACAGAGCCCACAGGAGGAGTCTTCGTAGTCTGCACCAAGACATCAGAGGCAGCAGAAATGTGGATCCATGTGGGACATGGTGTGCCTTCAGCAGTTGCACTGCTTAAACCCACTGGCCAAGGACACAGCAAGGAAGGAGAAATTAGGCCTTACCTGCTAATTGTCTTTCCTTGAGTTCTCTCTGGGCCAGTCCAGGGAACGATAGGGTTGTCAATCCCCTTCAGCAGCTGAGGACTGTAAACTAAAAGCTTTGCGAACACCTTAAGCCACTCCCCCTGGCTCCACTGCTCCAGTCTCCTAATGTCAAAGCAGCTAACACATTAACTTCTAAAACAAAAAAACCCAGAACTGAGAACTATGCACTTTCCCCCTCCGGGCAAACAAAAAATCCCAGGATTACAATTTATGCGCCGTAATTGCACATTGTTTTTCCCCTTTTTTTTTTAGATTGATCACCTTGGCACTCCCGAGGATGCCCCAAAAACCACGCCAATCCGCAGCACTACCCCTACCGATAACTCGGAGTTAGGCAACCCCAGCGCGTTGTCGAGAAAAAGAGAAAACAACAATATCCGATCATAGCGAAACAACACGGGTGGGCCCTGGACTGGCCCGGAGAGAACTCAAGGAAAGACAATTAGCAGGTAAGGCCTAATTTCTCCTTCCTTCTCGTTTCTCCGGGCCAATCCAGGGAATGATAGGGCAGTACCAAAGCAGTACCTAGAGTTGGGAGGGACCGGCGAGCCCCGCCACAAGAGCAGCCGCCCCCACCTTTGTATTCCCCCTGGCGTGAACGTCCAATCTGTAATGCTTCGTAAAAGTATGCAAGGAAGACCAAGTAGCAGCTCTACAGATATCTACCAGAGGAACTGCGGCATACTCCGCCCAAGACGCCGCTTGACCCCGTGTAGAATGAGCTTTGAGCCCATCGGGAGGCGCCCTCCCCCTGGCCTCATAAGCTGACACTATCGCCTGCTTTATTCATCTGGAAATTGAGGCTTTCGACGCCGTCATTTCTTTACGCGGTCCTCCAAAAAGAACGAACAAGCGATCTGATCTACGGAAAACCTTAGTGACTTTGAGGTATTTTTTCAACACTGCCGAGATCCAAACATTTGAGAACTCAATCCATCGGAGAGCTGGAGAGGTCGGAAAACACTGGCAACGATACTGACTGATTTACATGAAAAGAAGACACTACCTTAGGAAGAAAAGAGGGTACCAGACGCAGAATCGCCTTTTCTGCCAAAAACTGCAGGTAAGGCTCTCTACACGACAGCGCTTGCAAGTCCGAAATTCTTCTCACGGAGCACAACGCGACCAGAAAAGCCATCTTCCAAGAAAGTTCCTTCACACCCCCAGATAACGCAGACGTAAACGGAGGTTGCGCCAACGCCTCCAGAACGATGTTCAAATCCCAAGCTGGGACCACTGATTGTAAGGGAGGCCTGAGAAGTCTGGCCGCCTGGAAAAAACGGTGAATATCTACATGCGCAGACAACCAACGGCCCTGCACCGCACCGCGATAGCACGCTAAGGCCGCCAAGTGCACTTTGAGAGTGTTGAGCGCCAAACCTTTCTCCAGGCCACTCTACAGAAAAGACAAAATATGAGACAGCGCCGTCGACAATGGCGGAACGCTACGTTGAGCACACCGAGCTTCGAACACGCACCATACGCGAACATATGATAAAGAAGTAGATCTTCTCTGGGAACTCAACATGGTGGCTATCACCTCAGCCGAATACCCCTTGCGACTCAACTATTCCCTTTCAAGAGCTAAGCCGTAAGCAAGAAGCGATCCACTTGCGGCATTAGAATCGGACCTTGACACAAGAGACTGACACGGTTCGTCAGCCACCACAGAGAATCTACCAAAAGTCGCATCAGATCCGCATACCACGGCCTCCTGGGCCAGTCCGGCGCGATGAGAATCACGCTCCCTTTGTGATCTGCAATGTGCTGAACGACCCGGCCGATCATAGGACATGGAGGAAACACGTACAGAAGACGATCCACCGGCCAGGGCTGAACGAGAGCATCCAGACCTTCCAACATGTGCTCCCTGCGTCTGCTGTAAAAACGAGACGCCTTGGCATTGTATAGAGTAGCCATCAGATCCATCACCGGTTGCCCCCAGCGTTGGGAAATGTCGTGAAATACCGCTGCATTCAACTCCCACTCTCCAGGATCTAGAACATTCCGACTGAGATAATCCGCCTGCACATTGTCTTTTCCTACTACATGAGCTGCTGACAAGGCCAGGAGATGACTTTCCGCCCATTCCATCAACAGCTGACTCTCTTCCAACAGGGCCAGACTGCCGGTACCGCCTTGCCGGTTGATATACGAAACCGTTGCCACATTGTCGGAAAAAACCCGAACCGCTCTGCCCTCTATCAAAGACTGAAAGTGCTGAAGCGCGAAACGCACCGTTCTGAGCTCCAACCGACTGATCGACCAAGAGCTCTCCAGTATCGACCAGAGTCCTTGAGCTAGGTGTGATTGACAATGCGCTCCCCAGCCCGCTAAGCTGGCATCTGTGGTGATTAACACCCAAGTGGGATCCTCCAGTGGAACCCCTGCGCGCAGATGACCGGCATCTAACCACCAATGCAGACTGAGACTACGGTCTCCGGACAGATCAACTTTTGCGAGAGAGGGTGACGCTGCGGAGACCACCTGGACAGTAACGCTTTCTGCAGTGGACGCATATGCGCCCTGGCCCATGGAACCAACTCCAGAGTTGCTGCCATGGTTCCTAAGAGCTGCAGGTATCTCCATGCCGAAGGAGCCGACAGCCGTAAAAATGCCTGCACCTGACGCAAGACCTTCAACACCCGGATCTCGGGCAGGAACAAGGACCCTACCACCGTGTCGAATAACGCTCCGAGGTAAGTAAGCTGATGCCCCGGAAGGAGGAGACTCTTCGAAAGGTTGACCACCCAGCCGAGCTGCTCTAGAACTTGCACCACTCAAGCCGTCGCCGCCACGGAATCTGGAAACGACTCCGCTCTGATCAGCCAATCGTCCAGATAAGGGTGTACTTTAATACCATCCCTTTGCAACGATGCCGCTACTACCACCATAGCCTTGGTGAACGTTCGAGGCGCCGTTGCTAGACTGAAGGGCAAGGCTCGAAATTGAAAATGGCCCATGGGCACCGCAAACCTTAAAAAGCGCTGATGATCCGCCCTGATCGGAATGTGAAGGTAAGCCTCCGTGAGATCTATGGCCGTGAGAAACTCTCTGGGTTTCACCGCCCGAATAACGGATCGCAGCGTTTCCATCCGAAAATGAGATATCCTTAATGAGCGGTTTACATGCTTGAGATTGAGAATGGGTCGAAAAGAACCTTCTTTCTTGGGAGCCACAAAATAAATCGAGTACCGACCTAATCTGCACTGGTCTTGGGGCACTGGTACCATCGCTTGAAGGTGCAACAAACGCCGCAGAGAATCATTTACTGCCTGCCTTTTCTGCCCCGAACCCGTGGAAGACACCATGAAGGCATCTGTCAACGGTTGCGCAAACTCCAGCGCATAACCGTCCTGAACGATTTCTAGCACCCATCGGTCCGATGTTATTGCGGTCCAGGCAGAGAGAAAGTCCTGTAAGCGACCTCCTACAGGTATCTCCACCTGAACCAGCTGACCTTCATTGAGGCTTTTTCGCTGAACCCTGCTGGGCATTGAAATATCCTCTGCCGAATCCTCTAGCACCCCGAAAAGACTGATTACGAGGCCCGAAACGAGACTTTGGATACGGAGCGAACCGAGCCCCCCCGGAATCGGCGAAAATCTCTACCCTGACCGTGGGGAACCACTCCCGCTCTGGGAGGCTTAGGACGGTCTTCTGGTAAACGGCCCCCCTTGGAATCCCCAAGATCTTTTCCAAGGCCTCACCAAAAAGCAGTTTGCCTTTGTAGGGGAGCTTACTGAGTCGAGATTTAGAAGAAGCATCAGCCGCCCTGTTCCTTAGCCAAAGGAAACGCCTGGCCACAATCACCGAAGCCATGGATTTCGCGGAGATCCTAACCAAATCATAGAAGGCGTCGGCGAGGTAAGCCGCAGCGGACTCCAACTTAGCTCCCTCCACAGACGAGGCTTCTCCTGCTTCCGTAGCAGCCTCCCCCTGGAGCCAACGGATGGAAGCTCTGGACACATAAGCCCCAGATATGGAAGCCTGAAAAGCCAGTGCGCTAGAATCAAAGGCTTGTTTCAGGAGCACCTCAAGCTTACAATCTTGCAGGTCTTTTAGGGCAGCTCCCCCTTCTACTGGAATTGTTGTCTTCTTTGTCACTGCTGACACCAAAACATCCACTTTCGGCATTTTTAACAATTCTCTATCTTCCATCGGAATGGGGTAAAGACGACCCAGAGCACGACCCCCCCCCCCCCCCGTAGGGTAGCCTCCGGGAACTCCCACTCAGATTCTACCATTTGCTTTATCACCCGGTGAACCGGAAAACAGCGCTGCTCTGCCTTAAATCCCTGCAACAACGGATCCTCCAATGGCTCCTGAGGCGCAGTAGGCATAACAATATTCAGAGCGGCTAAGGACTGAGTAATAAGAGCTCCTAGCTCCTCTTTACGGAAAACCCTAAAAACATTAGGGTCCTCGCCTGGAGTCAGCTCACCTTCCTCCAGTTCCACAGGCCAAGTATCAATGCCTGCCTCGGAGAGGATCTCTCCCTCCTCCATTGCTGGAGGCAGTGGGATCTGTGGCTCCGCGCTATCGAAGCCCGTCCCCACGGAGACCACCTTTTGAGAAGGACCCTCACCTGGGTCCATTGCAGCAGTCAGGTTTGAGATTATCAGAAAGAGTAGTCCCAACAGAGGAGCTAAGTACCTGTGAAGTCTTCAGTAAGTAGGCCTTATGCAGAGCCAAAATAAAATCCGGGGAAAATAAAGCAGAAACTTCTTCCTGAGCTTCAGGAAAGGTTTGCATAGCTTTAACCGGTCCAGAAACCTCTTCATGGGATTTGGATTTCTTTTTAACCTGCTTAGGCTGCCCCGCGGTAGAAACAGCCGGCTCACTCAAGATGGCCGCCGTTCCCACCTTTTCTGTGGTAACTTGTGACCTCTCCAGATCCTTATGAACTGGCTTGCCCTCCATATCCAATGCAAAGGAAAAAAACACTCTGAATCGGGAAAGGAAACGCTACCGCGAAAAAAAACGCCCCCAAGAAAAAAACGCGAGCCGCCGGCCACAGTGCCGCACTGAACACTGACTCACCGACCGAAGACTAAACCTCAGAAGGCACTACCGGATTGTCAGCAAGCCACCAAACTCACTTTTTCCCCAAAAACAAACACGTACCTGAGGGTAGCTGTTATCGTCGCTTCTCCGCTGACCCGCAGCTAGCGGGAGAAGGAGATCACGACTAACTGATCAAGGACGGGTGGCTTCTGGGGCTCCCAGGCCAGACCTCCTTAAAGTGAAAGCGTCCAGCAAATGTAAAGCAGGCTCTGCTCCACACGTTGCGCACAGACAGCAACCGCGGACTTTCTTTCACATGTAATTTAGGCAAAGAAAAGCTTCCAGGGAAAAATAGCATATACTCAGCCCAGCCAGAGCCAATCAGCTAAATACTACCCCCAAGCAACAAATCTTTTGTCTTCTGCAGCAGGGAGAGCCCTAGCTTCTTCGTCCTGTTCAGCTGCTGAGGACTGTAAGACTGGAGCAGTGGAGCCAGGTGGAGTGGCTTAAGGTGTTAGCAAAGCTTTAAGTTTACAGTCCTCAGCTGCTGAAGGGGATTGACAACCTTATCATTCCTTGGACTGGCCCGGAGAAACGAGAAGGAAGAAGGCCATCCGCGAGATCAAACTCGAGTGTCCCAGCCAGGGAGAGTGCAAGGTTTCCCGTTCACTGAAGGAAAAAAACACGAAGGCAAAACAGACCCGAGAAAAACACAGCGCCGAGGTGGCAGCAGACCTGGGGAGGCAAGAAGGAACCGTTACATGTAGCAGAGAACATAAAAATAAGAAAAAAGAGCAATCAACCATTTCCGGGGTGCAGATGAACACACCGCTGAAAAAAGGAAACTGAGACAAGATGACACCCTTGGGCAGGAAGGCAGCCACGCATGCATGGTGGATCTCCCAAAGGCTTTCTTTGAAAGCTGGGAAGAGGTTATCATGCCGGCTCCGTCGATGTCGTCACCCATATATGAGGACTGACTTCCTGCTGTTCCAAGGGTTGCAGAGCAGAGATGGTGTCCATCTGTCCAAGAAAGGTCGACGTGTCTTCAGTTGCAGACTGGCTAATCTAATGAAGAGGGCTTTAAACTAGATTAGTTGGGGATGGGTGAAGAGAGCCCCCAGGTAAGTGAAACATTAAATACCTTTATGGAAATGGGTAAAAGGGACAACATATGGAAAGCGGTATGTATAAATGCCCATGGCATGGGAAGTAAGATCCCAGATGTTGAAGCTTTAATAGGAGTGGATGACTTGGAAACATGGTTCACAGAAAACCATGACTGGGATGTAACTATACTAGGCTATAATTTATTCAGAAAAGACAGGGTAGGACGAAGGGGAGGAGGAGTGTCACTATATGTAAAAAATAATATTAAAGCTTTGGAATTACAGAACTTAAAAGGAGAGAGGAGGCACTCTGGGTTAAACTAGAAAGAGGGAAAGAAAAATCTATTTGCATTGGCGTGATATACAGACCTCCCTCACAAGAGGAAGAGGTGGATGGAGAGTTAATTGAAGACATACGCAGCATTGCTAGAAATGGGACGTGCTACTGATAGGGGATTTCAATATGCCAGATGTTGACTGGCACATTCCTGCTGCAGTATCATCTACAAGTAAGGAGATCCTGGATTCTCTACAAGGAGAACTATTCAGGCAATTGGTAACAGACCACACACGCGAACGGGCCATGCTGGACTTGGTGCTTACGAATGGTGAAAGTGTTTCTGATGTTGTAGTGGGAGGTCATTTTGCATCCAGTGATCGCCAGATGGGGTGGTTCAGTATTAGGACTAGGGCTGATAGAATCCATTCAAAAGCGCGGGTCTTAGACTTTAGGAAAACTAATTTTGCCCAAATGGGCCAATACCTCAGGGAGTCGTTAGCGGGATGGGAACAGTGGGGGATGTAGAAAAACAGTGGGCGAAACTGAAAGGGGATATTTTAAGGGCAACCAACCTTTTTGTTAAAATGGTAAATAAAAGGAAAAGGAAAAGGAGACCACTATGGTTTTCGAAAGGAATAGCTGAAAAGGTGAAGATAAAGAGGGAGGGGCCTTCATGAAATACAAGAGATCACAGAGGGAGAAAGACAGGCATCTATATTAGGAAAAACTTAAAGAAGCTAGCAAAATAGTCAGGAAAGCAAAGATTCAAAAAGAGGAGGAAATAGCCAATGCAATAAAATGGGGGGATAAGACATTTTTCAGATATGTTAGCGAAAAGAGGAAGGGTAAAAGTGGTATTGTCAGACTCAATGGTGAAGGGGAGGAATATGTAGAAGCTGATGAGGATAAAGCGGAATTGCTTAACAAATATTTGTGCTCTGTGTTCACAGATGAAGAACCAGAAACAGGACCTCAGAAAACACCCACAAACAGGAACAGAAGCGAGGGGCATCTTGAAGAATTTTCAGAAGACTGTTTGTGAGAAGCTAGCTAAACGTAAAGTAGACAAAATGACGGGACCGGATGCAATACACTCTAGAATACTGAGGGAACTTGGGGACATTCTAGCAGCTCCACTGACTGACCTTTTCAATGCCTTGTTGGAGTTGGGAGTGGTGCCAAAGGACTGGAGAGAGGCTTATGTCATCCCTTTACACAAAAGCGGAAGTAAGGATGTGGTTGAAAACTACAGGCCGGTTAGTTTAACATCGGTCCGAGGCAGCATGGATTCACCAGAGGCATATCTTGTCAGACAAATCTGATTGATTTCTTTGACTGGGTGACCAGGGAGTTGGACCGAGGAAGAGCCCTAGATGTGGTGTATTTAGATTTCAGTAAAGCCTTTGACACTGTTCCTCACAGGCAACTTATAAACAAACTGAGCACCCTAGGGATGGACCCTAAAGTTATTGTTTGGGTTATAAATTGGTTGAGTGGGAGGCGACAAAGGGTACAGGTAAATGGAGTTCATTCTGAGGAGAAGGAAGTTACCAGTGGTGTGCCCCAGGGATCTGTCCTTGGTCCGATTCTTTTTAACATCTTTGTTAGTGATATAGCGGAAGGGCTGTCAGGTAAGGTTTGCCTCTTTGCGGATGATACCAAAATCTTCAATAGAGTAGACACCCAGGAAGGTGTAGATAACATGAGGAGGGATCTAGCTAAGCTTGAAGAATGGTCTAGAATTTGGCAGCTGGGATTTAATGTTAAAAAATGCAAGGTCATGCATTTGGGCTGCAGCAATCCAAGGGAGCAATATAATATAGGGATGAAGGACTAGAAAAAGGGACTGTTACTTCTGGAGAGAGATCTGCAACTGTGAGTATATACTTCTGGTAATTTTCTAAAAGGAATTCTTTGTATTAAAGCTAATTAATCTGTGAACCCACTATTTTTCTTAAATCAGTCAGGGCCTAGTAGCAGCAGTTTAAGTTTAAATTTAAAATACAGAGGAGAACTTTCTGGTTACATTTCATACCCAGCAGAGAGCTTGTAGTTTAATTTAATAGTCACTCAGGGCCTAGTAACAGCAAAGTACTTTTAGTTTAAATTTAAAACACAGAAGAGAGCCTTCTGGTTAAATTTAGAACCCAGCAGAGAGTTTGCAGTTTAAATTTCATAAGAAGTTAGAGCCTAGCAGCAGCTAAGAGCTATAATTTAAATCATATCAGAATATAGCTTACCTCAGCAGCACAAGACAGGGTACTGTGTAGCAGCTTTAGTAAGTAAAGAACTTAGATCTAAACACAAACTTAAAACTAAGATGCAGACAGCAGTCCAGCAGCGGGATGGGGGCTTTCCAGTCTTTTGCACTGAGTGTCACATGTATGATTTTCTCCCAGTTGGTGAGAGGTCTTACATGTGCACTAGGTGCAAGGAGCTCTTTGCTCTCAGGGAACGAGTCCGTTCTCTAGAAGCTAAAGTAGCAGACATGGAAAGCATAAGACAGACAGAGAGGTACATAGATGAGACCTACAGGGATATAGTCCTCAAGTCCCACCTCCAGTCTGGCAGCATACCTGTTGCCATGGAGGAGAGAGGTCACGTGACAGGAGAGCATCACCCTGGTGTGGCAGGAAGTGATCCTGTAACTAGGACCTGTCCTCCAGGTGATGTAAAACCCTCTCGCAATGAGGAAGTTTCTCCAGGGCCATGTGCCCATGAGGGAAGGGTTAGGACAGCCGTTATAGTTGGTGATTCGATCATTAGGCATGAAAATAGCTGGGTGGCTGGTGGACGTGAGGATCGCCTGGTAACATGCCTGCCTGGTGCAAAGGTAGCGGACCTCACATACCACCTAGATAAGGTCTTAGATAGTGCTGGGGAGGAGTCTGCTGTCTTGGTACATGTCGGTACCAATGACATAGGAAAATGTGGTAGGGAGGTTCTGGAGGCTAAATTTAGGCTTTTAGGTAGGAAGTTGAAATCCAGAACTTCCAGGGTAGCATTCTCCGAAATGCTTCCTGTTCCACGCGCAGGACCCAAAAGGCAGGCAGAGCTCCGGAGTCTCAATGCGTGGATGAGACAATGGTGCAGAGATGAGGGTTTTGGATTTGTTAGGAACTGGGGAACATTCTGGGGAAAGGAGGGGCTCTTCCGAAGTGATGGGCTTCACCTTAACCGGGATGGAACCAGGCTGCTGGCATTAACCTTTAAAAAGGAGATAGAGCAGCTTTTAAACTAGATATTAGGGGAAAGCCGACAGTCGCCCAAGAGCGGATGGTTCGGAAGAATGTATCTTTGAAGGATACTACCAAAAGCAGAGAGGTTCCACAAAAGAGTAAAGTAGCCCAAATGCCCTCAAGTATGGAGCAGACAGAGCTTAAAGATCCTAAATTACCCATGTCTAACAATAGCCAAATTAATATGAATAAAATACATTCTCTAAAATGCTTGTATGCAAATGCTAGAAGTCTAAAAAATAAGATGGGTGAGTTAGAATATATAGCACTAAATGAAAGGTTAGATATGATTGGAATATCAGAGACATGGTGGAAGGAGGACAACCAGTGGGACACTGTGATACCTGGGTAAGCACAGTTACTTACCTGTAACAGGTGATCTCTGGGAACAGCAGGAATTAGTCCTCACATATGGGTAAGTCGGAACCGACGGAGCCCGCGCGGGAAAGCTCCCCAGCTTTTCAGATGAAAAGCTTTTGGGGCTTCCCACAGCGCATGCGCGCTGCCTTCCCGCCTTCCTTACCAGCTCTCTTCAGTTCGAGTTTATAGCTGAGACAATAGAGAGAGGAAAGGAAGGTAGATAGATAGAAGATACAACTCGTAGGGGAGGTGGGTGGGTTGTGAGGACTAATTCCTGCTGTTCCCAGAGATCACCTGTTACAGGTAAGTAACTGTGCTATCTCCAGGAACAAGCAGGAATAAGTCCTCACATATGGGGACTCCCTAGCTAAGATGCCTGGGAGATCCCCCTCCAAGGGTAAACCATCTTCGCATGGATCTCAGGCATCCATTCAGGGAAGGTGGGCAGGAGTTGCTTAAGTATGGAACAGGTGTTTGAGGACAGCCTGACCAAACAAGGCATCCCGGCGGGAGTCCTTGTCCAAACAGTAATGGGCTGTGAAGGTATGAACCGAGGCCCAAGTGGCTGCTCGACAGATCTGATCTATGGATACAGAGTGAAGATGAGCCATAGAAGTAGCCATGGCTCTCACATTGTGAGCTGTGACATGGCCTTCCAGAGAAATGTTCTTACTCTGGTAAGCAAAAGAAATACACTGAGCAATCCAATTGGAAAGTGTACGTTTGGAGACTGGAAGTCCCAAATGAGAAGGATCAAAAGCCACAAAAAGTTGGGAAGACTTTCGATGTGGCTGAGTCCTGTTGAGGTAAAAGGCGAGAGCTCTTTTACAGTCAAGAGTATGAAGGTTCCTCTCTGCACTGGATGCATGAGGAGCCGGGAAAAAAAACAGGTAGATATACCTCTTGATTAAGATGAAAAGGCGAGACCACTTTGGGCATAAAGTGGGGATTCGTCCTAAGGACCACCTTATCATGATGAAATCTGGTATAAGGTGGATTAGCCACCAAAGCCTGCAGTTCACTGATGCGGCGAGCCGAAGTGACTGCAATAAGGAAAAGAACCTTCCAGGAAAGAAATTTCAAGGAGGTAGAGTCCAAAGGCTCAAAAGGTGGTTTCATAAGCTGACCTAGAACTAGGTTCAAATCCCATGCTACCGGCGGAGGTCGGATGGGAGGTTTAGTTAGGGTCAGGCCTCTCATGAACCTTGCAACGAGAGGATGAGAGGAGACAGGTTGTCCATTTATAGGTTTTAAGGATGCTGCAATAGCACTTAAATGGACTCGTACTGAATTCGTCTTGAGGCCTGCATTGGAAAGATGCAGGAGATAGTCTAGTAGAGAATTCAAAGGAAGTGCCAGAGGGTCAAGACCCTGTTGAGCACACCAAATGGAAAAACGTTTCCATTTGAAAGCATAGGAACGCCTGGTAGAGGGTTTCCTAGAGGCATGAAGGATATCTTTCACTGGCTGAGAAAGATTAAACTCATGAAGGCTTAAGCCTTCAGTAACCAAGCTCGGAGATGTAGGGACTTGGGGTTTGGGTGCCACAAAGTCCCTTTCTCCTGAGACAGAAGGTCTGGCGCAGCTCCCAGGTCCAGGGAGGAGCCCTGGGAGAGCTGTAGAAGTAGAGGGAACCACACTTGGCGTGGCCAGCGTGGAGCTATAAGGATCATCGACCCGTGATCCCTCTGACGTTTGAACAGAGTCTTGGGAATCAAAGGAATGGGTGGAAAAGCATAGAGGAATTCCTGACCCCAATGCAGGAGAAAGGCGTCGTTGGCCTGAGCTCCCTGACACGGAGTCCTGGAACAGAACCGGGGAAGTTTGACATTCCATGGACTTGCAAAGAGGTCTATGTCCGGGGTCCCCCATTCCTGGAAGATTCTGTGTATCTGGTCCATATGCAGGGACCACTCATGTGGAAGCAGAACTCGACTGAGTCTGTCTGCCCGAGAGTTTTGAACTCCTGGAAGATACACTGCCAGAAGATGAATTTGATGCTCTCTGGCGAAAGCCCATAATCTGAGAGCTTCGTTGCAAAGCGACAGAGAGCCCGTCCCTCCTTGCTTGTTGACATAGAACATGGCCACCTGATTGTCTGTCTGAACTAGGACAGTCAGGTTGGCAAGGAGGGTATGGAAGACTGTGAGGGCAACGAAGATTGCTCGCAGTTCCAGAAGGTTGATATGAAGGGTGGTCTCTTGGGGAGACCAGGTTCCCTGAGTGGAGAGATGTTGAAGATGAGCTCCCCACCCTGTTTGGGAGGCATCTGTTGTGAGGGTTGCTTGGGGCAACGAAGGTTGGAAGGGGGTCCCCAACAACAGATTTTTGGAGGATGTCCACCACTGGAGAGACCAAAACAGACGTTTTGAGGTGAGTACCTGGTCTGACAGCAGTCCCGATGCTTGAGACCACTGGGTGGCCAATGTCCATTGAGCTGCTCTCATATGGAGACGAGCATAGGGCACCACATGAACCGTGGAGGCCATGTGGCCCAGAAGTTGCAGCATTTCTCTGGCTGACAAGTGACTTCTGGACTGAGCCTGGGAGGCCAAGCTTATTAGCCGTTGGCCTCGGACCAGAGGAAGGTAGGCCCTTGCAGTGGTGGAATCCAGATAAGCCCCTATGAATTCCAGGGACTGAGTAGGGATGAGTTGGGACTTGGGAATGTTTACCACAAGTCCCAGATATTGAAGAATATGCCTTGTGCAGTCCAAGGAAATCTGGACTTCTGACTGAGATGGAGCTCGGATGAGCCAGTCGTCCAGATATGGGAACACGAAGATTCCCATGCCTCTTAGAAATGCGGCTACGACTGCCATGCATTTTGTGAATACTCTTGGAGCAGAGGCGAGACCGAAGGGAAGTACTCTGTATTGGAAATGTTTTCCCTGGAACAGAAATCGAAGATATTTTCTGTGGGATGGATGGATGAGTATATGAGTGTACGCATCCTTGAGATCTAGAGAACAAAGCCAATCCTGACTCTGAAGGTATGGAAGGAGAATGCCCAGAAAGAGCATTTTGAATTTCTCCTTGAATAGAAACTTGTTCAATTCTGTCAGATCTAGGATAGGTCTGAAGCCCCCTGTCTTCTTTGTTATGAGAAAATAAGGGGAGTAGAACCCTAACCCCTGTTGAGGAAGAGGAACCTCCTCTATTGCCCCTTGGGCAAGGAGAGAGGAGACTTCCTGACCCAACAGGGTCAGAAGAGATGGGGGAGAACTGAATTGCCTCACCATGGTATGGGGAGGAAGGCTGGAGAAATGAAGTTTGTAGCCCTCTCTGATGATAGAGAGGGTCCATTGCTCTGATGTTATTTGCTCCCATCTGGGAGCAAAGTGAGCTAACCTTCCCTCTATGGTGAGAGGCTCTGGTTGTTCCAGAGCCAGAAATGGTAAGTTCTCTAGGGGCAAGTCAAAACCCCTGAGGGGGTTGAGCCTGCTGGGGTGTAGCAGACACTGCAGACTTTGACTTTACTTGCTTAGATTGCTGACGTTTAGCAGCAAAGCGAGGCTGAGAAGATTGTTGGCCAGTATTTGTGGAAAATCTGGCCTTCTTGTAGTACGGCCTTTTAAAAGGTTTCTTTTTGGCAGGAGTAGAAGTAGACTTAGAAAGTCTATCTAGAGTGGCATTTTCTGCGTCCATTTGAGCAGCTTTAATTTGCCAGTCCTCACCAAATAAGTTCTCTCCTGTACAGGGCAGATTCCTTAAGCCATCCATGACCCAGGGTTCTAGGTCAGAAGCCTGGAGCCAAGCAAGACGTCGGGCTGCAATAGCGATTCCTGAAGCCCTGCCAGCAACCTCAAAGGAATCAAAGGCTGCCCTGTTGGAAAACTTGGAGACCTCTGAAAGTTGTGTCACCAGAGTAGTGAAGTCCTCCTTTTTATCCTCAGGGATAAAGGGGGCTAAATGCCGTACCTTTAGGGCAAGTTCTCTGAGAAACATGCCCATATAAAGGCTGTAAGAATTGATCCTGGCTATAAGCATACTAACCTGAAAGATCTTTCTACCAAAAGAGTCGAGGGTCTTACATTCTCGCCCTGGAGGGGTAGAGGAATGCCTTTTAGGACTCTTTATCTTCTTCATAGCAGACTTCACCACAATGGAGTGGTGAGGCAGCTGAGTCTTTTGAAACCCAGGAGAAGGAGGGACCCGGTACATGGTGTCCAACCTACGGGAATGAGGAGACAGGGTTAGAGGAGTCTCCCACAAATCCATCAAGTGTTCTTGAAGGATTTCATGGATAGGCAGAGTAACTGCCTCTTTAGGAGGTTTAGAGTATCCTAAAATATCCAATTTTTTTGATCTGGGTTCCTTTTCAGCAGATGTAGCAATAGAAAGTGCTTTAGCTACATCAACAATGAAATCCTGAAAGGATAAATCCTCTGGAGGAGACATCCTCCTCTTTAGAGAAGAGGGCTCCTCAGGAAGATCAAACTCAGCAGAGTCATCAGAGGAATTGAACTCATCAGAAGAATCTGAGTATTCTCTCTCTGCTTGCAATGCACGATACGCGTACCGATCGATATCGACATCGGGCGTATCGGGCATGGGATTGGTATCGGGCAAAAGCCTGAATCCAGCAAGCGGAACCGATCGACGCTTGGAAGTCGATGGTCTCGGTTCCGGTGTGGATACCGGAACCGGGGTCGGTACCGATGGAATGGAATCGGTACCGAGGGCATCGCAGCCTTAATGAAAGCCAAAACGGCCTGCTGCATGGTCTGGACAGTATTGCCCATGGACGCCACTGCTGCCTGGATGTCGGTACCGGTATCGACCGGTACCCCAGAGCAGTCTAACAGGTGATCAGTCGAGGCCGTGCCATCGATGTCAACCTGTAACCCCATAGGTGATGCTTTGGAGGCTGGAGCCTCCCGCCGGGGTTTTTTGGTCTGGGCAGAATCCTCAAACTCAAGATTGAGAGCCTCTCGATCTTTTGAAAGAGATTTGCTTTTAGAGGATTTGCCCACAGAAAGTTTGATTACCTGAGATCCATCCGGAGAGGAAGACCTGGATGACTGTGATGCTGGATTATCTGAAGCAAACAGCACATGGAACTTGTTGGCCCGGTTCTGCATACCACGTTTAGACATCTGGGAGCAGAATGGGCAGTCCGGTATGGAGTGGTCAGGTCCTAAACATTTAAGACACCATTCATGGGTGTCTGTGAGAGAAATAACAGCATTGCACTTGGTACACTTTTTAAAACCAGGAGCTGGTTTCTCCATGAGGAGAATTTGTGTAGGCCTGAAGGCCTAACAAAAGTTACCAAGCTGTGCTGAGAAAATAAAAAAAGATTTTTTATTTTTTTTTTTTAAAAGAAAGAAGAGAGAGACCGGCAGTACCGGTTTTTTGGTATGGGGAAGGCAGGTACGCGGTCAAAAGAAACAAATTAAAATAACAATTTCTTCAGCGGTGACAGAAACACGACCTGCTGGCTCCGCGGAAAAAGAGAAACTGAAGAGAGCTGGTAAGGAAGGCGGGAAGGCAGCGCGCATGCGCTGTGGGAAGCCCCAAAAGCTTTTCATCTGAAAAGCTGGGGAGCTTTCCCACGCGGGCTCCGTCGGTTCCGACTTACCCATATGTGAGGACTTATTCCTGCTTGTTCCTGGAGATCAAACTATATCGTAATGATAGAGCTGATCAAATTGGTGGAGGGGTTGCTCTCTATGTTAGAGAGGGCATTGAGTCAAAAAGGATTAAAGCTTTGCATGAAACAAAATATGCTGTAGAATCTATATGGATTGAAATTCCATGTAAAAGGGGGAAGGCAATGGCAGTGGGGGTGTACTATCGAGCGCCTGGCCAGAATGACCAAATGGATGATGAAATGCTCAAAGAAATCAAGGAAGCTAACAAACGTTACAGCACAGTAATAATAATGGGTGATTTCAACTATCCCGGTATCGACTGGGTCAGTGTCACGTCAGGACATGCTAGGGAGATAAAGTTCCTAGATGAAATAAATGACTGCTTCTTGGAGCAGCTGGTTCATGAACCGACCAGAGGGGAAGCCATATTAGACCTAATCCTTAGTGGAACACCAGATCTAGTGCAAGAGATAAGGTTGTTGGGGCCACTTGGCAATAGTGATCATAGCATGATCGCCTTTGATTTAATTAGTGGAGGAGGGATAGTAAGGAAATCCACAGTACTACCTTTTAACTTTCGAAAGGGAGACTATGATAAAATGAGGAAAACAGTTAAGAAAAAACTAAAAGGAGCAGTTTGCAAAGGTTAAAGACGTACATCAGGCTTGGCTGTTGTTGAAAAATACTATCTTGGAAGCCCAGACCAGCTGTATTCCACGGTTTAAGAAAAGTGGAAGGAAGTCCAAAAAACTGCCAGCATGGTTTAAAGGTGAGGTCAGAGAGGCTGTTGTTGCCAAAAAAGCATCTTTCAGGAAATGGACAAAAGAGCCCAAACGACGAAACCTGGAAACAGCACAAGCACTGGCAAGTCAAATGCAAGGCATTGATAAGGCAGGCAAAGGGAGAATTTGAGAAGAAGCTTGCTGCGGAAGCAAAAAACGCGAAGTAAAGACCTTTTCAAGTACATTCGTAGTAAAAAACCTGTGAGAGAGTCAGTTGGTCCATTAGATGATAAAGGGGTTAAAGGAGCACTAAGAGGCGACAAGGCGATAGCGGAGAGACTGAATGAATTCTTTGCTTCAGTCTTTACTGAGGAAGATGTAGGGATGTTACCCATGACTGAAGTGGTATTTAAAGGTGCGGAAGAATTGAAGGAAATATCGATACATCGGGAAGATGTATTACAACTATTAGATAAACTGAAGAGTAGCAAATCACCTGGGCCGGATGGTATACAGAAACAAAAACAGGAAGCGGCAGATTCAACACCCAATAAATTTATTATAACCAAATAAGTGGCCTAAGCCCAACACAGGCCGTGTTTCGTATACAACTTCCTCAGGGGCTATCAGGACACACTAAAAAATAAATTGTAAAACCATATTAGTATAAACAAACAATAAATATACCAAAAAAGAAGGATTAAAAAAATAAGAAATTGTAACACGAATATACAATATACATAAAATAAAGGCGAAAATGGACTACATCAAATGACTTGCAAAGGAAACTCATCAATAATAATCAATTAAAATCATAAAAAAACATATACAGTCACTGAAAATAAACCCTAATCTATTCAATAAACTGTACTATGGATCTGATGACATATAAATATGTATACATACATATGTAAAAATACATAAATAGAATAATTAAATAAATAAATAATTAAAAATGCTAAATGGAATCCAATAAAAAATTACCAGGCAATTTGTAATCATACAAACACATACAACAAAAAATGTAAGAAATGCCATATACAAACACTTAAAATTGAATCCTCATATATTAAATAAATTATGCTATAGATCAGTTAACATATAAATATGTATACATACATATACCTTAAGTGTATAAATAAAAAATTTATTAAATAAATAAATAACTAAAAATACTGAGAGGAATACAAAAAAACGGGAATAAGAAATAAAATCAAACATTTATAATGGTACATGAATCTACCAAAAATGTAAAAAACAACTATGTACAATCAAAGATGAGAAGGGATGAGGAGACTAAAAGAGTAGGTCTAAATGAAAAACAAATATGTTAATACTAAAAAACTATATGTAAAACTGAACATTACCTGTGGGTGTGATGTGCATAGACTACACCAGGCTCAAAAGAGACAATGGAGGTCGCAACTATCAGAAAAACTTCTGAAGATTAAAAATAAGAGCGGAAAACTTACACCAAAATAGACAATTAAAGAAATAAAATCATATACGAATATTGCACTCTACTTTAAAAGAATAATAGCAATAAATAAAAATATAAAATATAAATAACAATAAATAAGGTATATAAAAGATAAGAATATACTACTATATACTGGGGAATAGAGGGTATTGGATACTACCCCCATAAAAATATAAATATATTTCTAATTGTAAAAAAATACCCCCATTAAAAATACATAATCATACACATAAGTCAATAATAGAATAATAAATTAGATAAAAAATGTGTAGGTAATACTAGCCAGAAAGGAAAAAAAAGGACGAAAAAGGGGGGGGGGAAGGGGAAAGGGGAAGGGTGAAGAAGGGGGGAGGAGGGAAAGGGAAAGGAGAGGGTGGCAAGGAAGGGGAAAGGAAAACAAAGGGAAGGGAAAGAAGGAGAGGGAAGGAAAGGGAAGGAAAGGGAGAGAAACGGAAAGAAAGGGAAGGAGGGAGGGGGGGGGAGGGGGGAAAGGGGAGAGGAAAGGAAAGGAAAGGGGAAGGAAGAGGGGGAGGGGTGGGGGGGAAGGACGGGGAGGGAGGGGGAGGGGGAGGGAGAGGAGGAAGGGAAAGGGAAAGGGAAAGGGGGGGAGGGGAAAGGGGGGGGGAAGGAAGAGAGGGGGAGGAGGAGAAGGGGAAGGGAGGGAGGGGAGAGGAAGGGAAGGAAGGGAAAAGAAGAACTGTTTCCAACCGTTGTAAACCCAAACTAACTCCGATATTGGAGGAACATATTGTCTCTCTAGAAATCTATACAGGGAAGACCCATAATATTAAAAAATGGGGACACCAGACAGTGCTCAAAAAGAAATCAAAATAAACACATCCAGACATTCCAATCTCTCTTGCCTTCACAAGATCCGATGGATACCTCGTACCACGTGATCCACTACAGGATTCTGAAACAATGTTCATAGAACCTCAAAAGAAATGCATATTGGGTTATTATGGGCTCAAACACAGAGTGCAGGGAAAATCTGATACAAGCACTGAAAAAATAAGCGAAAACTTAAATCTGCAAAAACCAAAGGAGCATTGTAAACCTCCTACAGGAAGACTGAATCAGCTGCAGATGTCCGTTTGAAAATGCGATCGAGAAGAACCCAACCAAAAGAATAAAATACATAATGAAATTCAGAAAGAGCCCTACTCTACAACCAGAACACATGAAAAGCAAGGGACTGTTAAAAAAGGGGTATAAATAAGGCTATAAAAAAAAAACGTCACCCAACCGAGGGGAACACGAATCGTAATGCAATTGCCTTAAAAAACTTTCAAATGCAGGAAAACGCCTGTAAAAGCCAAGTTAAAAAAGGGGAATTAGGACAAATAAAAATAAATACCCGTAATAATATCAAGTACAGAGCCTGCTACATTATATATGTAAGAAACCTAATGAAGGCCAAACAGACAGCACACCTACAGAAAGGCCGTTTCAAAGTTACTCAAATAGAGATTGCAATATAACATTCCAATTATGATAGTGAGCGCCCACAGTGATATCAAGTACATAAATACTAAGCCTTGCAACAATGTATATGTAAA
Source organism: Ichthyophis bannanicus (assembly GCA_033557465.1). Taxonomy (NCBI): domain Eukaryota; kingdom Metazoa; phylum Chordata; class Amphibia; order Gymnophiona; family Ichthyophiidae; genus Ichthyophis; species Ichthyophis bannanicus. The sequence continues at coordinate 477,088,682 of CM066036.1, forward strand.
AAGAACCTTAAGGAATATCGACCAAACAAACCACATACAAAAGCCGTTTCACGTTTCTCAAAGAGATGAAGAACGCCGCGCGCGTGCGCATTAAATAGGGGGCCAGACCGGAAGTATAAGAAAACAAGTGTATGAATAATAAAACAACAAAATATACCATATTATAAAACAAAACCCTGAAAAAAACATTAATACAAATCATATGATCCACCAAAGGGGGATCATAGATCTTGAACCATCATTTAAAAGCTGAAATCCTGCCGATGAAATCCAGACCCCCGTCAAACAGAAACCAAAAAGACAAAGTGTTCTACTCTAAAAAAATGTTTAAACCATTGACTAAAGCTGCGAGCAACCAAAATAAATAATACATAATGAATCTGATGGAACTAAGCTGAGAAACCAAAAAAGGGGGGAAAGGGAAAAAGAAAAGGGGGGGGAGGGGGAGGGGGGAGGGGAGGAGGAGGGGGAAAGAGAAGGAGGGGGAGGGGAAAGGAAGAGGGAAAAGGAGGGGGGGGAAAGGAAGGGGAAGGGGAAGGGAAGGGGGGAGGGGGGAAGGGGAAAGGGGAAGGGGGGGGAAGGGGGGAAAAGGGGGGGGAAGGGGAAGAGGGAGGGGAAGGGGGAAAAGGGGGGGGGGGAGGGGGGAAGGAAGGAAGGGGGGAGGGGGAAGGGGAAAAGGGAAAGAAGGAGGGAGGGAGGAGGGAGGGGAAGGGGGGAAAGAAAGGGAGGGGGGGAGGAGGGGGGAGGAAGGGGAGGGGGAGGGGGAGAGGGGGAAGGGAAGGGAGGGAAAGGGGGAAGTGAGGGTGTGAAGGTACAAAGAAAGAAAACACAGCTCAAGAACAGGATGCTAAAAATATATGAACAAGTATCTTTTCCGGTTCGAAGATTCTTCACACATCCTATCACCCAGAAAAAATATTATATACATGATCATTCTAATTGTGCTACTACAAACGTAATATATGTAATTATCTGTCCATGTAAGATGTCATACGTTGGTAAAACTAAACGTACAATACGTGTTAGGATAATTGAACACAAGAGTAGTATTAGAAGGAAGTTGGAGGATAAACCACTGGTTCAGCATTGGCTTGAGAATAATCATTCCCTATCGGATTTGCGTTTTTTTGTGATAAAGAAGGTGATACCCAACTGGAGGGGTGGGGATAATGACAAGACATTATTAAGGCTTGAACAAAAATATATTTTTTTGATGGATACGTTAACTCCTCGGGGTCTGAATTTAGAACAAGACCTTTCCGTGTTCTTATAGGATACTTGTTCATATATGTTCATATATTTTTAGCATCCTGTTCTTGAGCTGTGTTTTCTTTCTTTGTACCTTCACACCCTCACTTCCCCCTTTCCCTCCCTTCCCTTCCCCCTCTCCCCCTCCCCCTCCCCTTCCCCCCCTCCCCCCCTTCTTTCCCCCCTCCCCCCCCTTCTTTCCCCCCCTTCCCCCCCCTTTCCCCCCCCCCCTTTCCTCCTCTCCCTTCTCCTTCCTCCCACCCCCTTTCCCTTTTCCCCCCTTCCCCCTCCTCCTCTCCTCCTCTTCTCCCTCCCTTCCCCTCCCCCCCCTCCCCCCCCCTCCCCCCTTCCCCCCCTTCCTTCCTTCCCCCCTTCCCCCCCCTCCCCCCTTTCCTCCCTCTTCCCCCCCTCCCTCTTCCCCTTCCCCCCCTTTCCCCCCCTTCCCCCCCCCTCTTCCCCCTTCCCCCTTCCCCCCCCTTCCCTCCCCTTCCCCTTCCTTTCCCCCCCCTCCTTTTCCCTCTTCCTTTCCCCTCCCCTCCTCTTTCCCCCTCCTCTCCCCCCCCCCTTTTTCCCTTTCCCCCCTTTTTTGGTTTCTCAGCTTAGTCCATCAGATTCATTATGTATTATTTATTTTGGTTGCTCGCAGCTTTAGTCAATGGTTTAAACATTTTTTTAGAGTAGAGCACTTTTTGGTTTCTGTTTGACGGGGTCTGGATTTTATCGGCAGGATTTCAGCTTTTAAATGATGGTTCAAGATCTATGATCCCCCTTTGGTGGATCATATGATTTGTATTAATGTTTTTTTCAGGGTTTTGTTTTATAATATGGTATATTTTGTTGTTTTATTATTCATACACTTGTTTTCTTATACTTCCGGTCTGGCCCCCTATTTAATGCGCACGCGCCGGCGTTCTTCATCTCTTTGAGAAACGTGAAACGGCTTTTGTATGTGGTTTGCTTGGTCGATATTCTTAAGGTTCTTTTTACATATACATTGTTGCAGGCTTAGTATTTATGTACTTGATATCACTGTGGGCGCTCACTATCATAATTGGAATGTTATATTGCAATCTCTATTTGAGTAACTTGAAACGGCTTTCTGTAGGTGTGCTGTCTGTTTGGCCTTCATTAGGTTTCTTACATATATAATGTAGCAGGCTCTGTACTTGATATTATTACGGGTATTTATTTTTATTTGTCCTAATTCCCCTTTTTTAACTTGGCTTTTACAGGCGTTTTCCTGCATTTGAAAGTTTTTTAAGGCAATGCATTACGATTCGTGTTCCCCTCGGGTTGGGTGACGTTTTATTTTTATAGCCTTATTTTTATACCCCTTTTTTAACAGTCCCTTGCTTTTCAATGTGTTCTGGTTTTAGAGTAGGGCTCTTTCTGAATTTCATTATGTATTTTATTCTTTTGGTTGGGTTCTTCTCGATCGCATTTTCAAACGGACATGTGCAGCTGATTCAGTCTTCCTGTAGGAGTTTACAATGCTCCTTTGGTTTTTGCAGATTTAAGTTTTCGCTTATTTTTTCAGTGCTTGTATCAGATTTTCCCTGCACTCTGTGTTTGAGCCCATAATAACCCAATATGCATTTCTTTTAAGGTTCTATGAACATTGTTTCAGAATCCTGTAGTGGATCACGTGGTACGAGGTATCCATCGGATCTTGTGAAGGCAAGAGAGATTGGAATGTCCGGATGTGTTTATTTGGATTTCTTTTTGAGCACTGTCTGGTGTCCCCATTTTTTAATATTATGGGTCTTCCCTGTATAGATTTCTAGAGAGACAATATGTTCCTCCAATATCGGAGTTAGTTTGGGTTTACAACGGTTGGAAACAGTTCTTCTTTTCCCTTCCTTCCCTTCCTCTCCCCTCCCTCCCTTCCCCTTCTCCTCCTCCCCCTCTCTTCCTTCCCCCCCTTTCCCCTCCCCCTCCCCCCTCCCCCCTTTCCCTTTCCCTTTCCCTTCCTCCTCTCCCTCCCCCTCCTTCCCCCCCCACCCCTCCCCCTCTTCCTTCCCCTTTCCTTTCCTTTCCTCTCCCCTTTCCCCCCCTCCCCCCCTCCCCCCTTCCCTTTCTTTCCGTTTCTCTCCCTTTCCTTCCCTCTCCCTTCTTTCCCCTTCCCTTTGTTTTTCCTTTCCCCTTCCTTGCCACCCTCTCCCTTTCCCACCCTCCCCCCTTCCCCTTCCCCTTTCCCCCCCCCCCCCCTTTTTCGTCCTTTTTTTCCTTTCTGGCTCGTATTACCTACACATTTTTTATCTAATTTATTATTCTATTATTGACTTATGTGTATGATTATGTATTTTTAATGGGGGTATTTTTTTACAATTAGAAATATATTTATATTTTTATGGGGGTAGTATCCAATACCCTCTATTCCCCAGTATATAGTAGTATATTCTTATCTTTTATATACCTTATTTATTGTTATTTATATTTTATATTTTTATTTATTGCTATTATTCTTTTAAAGTAGAGTGCAATATTCGTATATGATTTTATTTCTTTAATTGTCTATTTTGGCGTAAGTTTTCCGCTCTTATTTTTAATCTTCAGAAGTTTTTCTGATAGTTGCGACCTCCATTGTCTCTTTTGAGCCTGGTGTAGTCTATGCACATCACACCCACAGGTAATGTTCAATTTTACATATAGTTTTTTAGTATTAACATATTTGTTTTTCATTTAGACCTACTCTTTTAGTCTCCTCATCCCTTCTCATCTTTGATTGTACATAGTTGTTTTTTACATTTTTGGTAGATTCATGTACCATTATAAATGTTTGATTTTATTTCTTATTCCCGTTTTTTTGTATTCCTCTCAGTATTTTTATTTATTTATTTATTTAATAAATTTTTTATTTATACACTTAAGGTATATGTATGTATACATATTTATATGTTAACTGATCTATAGCATAATTTATTTAATATATGAGGATTCAATTTTAAGTGTTTGTATATGGCATTTCTTACATTTTTTGTTGTATGTGTTTGTATGATTACAAATTGCCTGGTAATTTTTTATTGGATTCCATTTAGCATTTTAATTATTTATTTATTTAATTATTCTATTTATGTATTTTTACATATGTATGTATACATATTTATATGTCATCAGATCTATAGAACAGTTTATCGTATAGACTTATATGTCATCAGATCCATAGTACAGTTTATTGAATAGATTAGGGTTTATTTTCAGTGACTGTATATGGTTTTTTTATGATTTTAATTGATTATTATTGATGAGTTTCCTTTGCAAGTCATTTGATGTAGTCCATTTTTGCCTTTATTTTATGTATATTGTATATTCGTGTTACAATTTTTATTTTTTTAATCCTTCTTTTTTGGTATATTTATTGTTTGTTTATACTAATATGGTTTTACAATTTATTTTTTAGTGTGTCCTGATAGCCCCTGAGGAAGTTGTATACGAAACACGGCCTGTGTTGGGCTTAGGCCACTTATTTGGTTATAATAAATTTATTGGGTGTTGAATCTGCCGCTTCCTGTTTTTGTTTCTGCTCGCTTGAGTGGCTAGCGCTGTTTCTTTGTGGACCCCGGATGGTATACATCCAAGGGTGTTGAAAGAACTGAAATACGAGATTGCAGACCTGCTATTAGTAATCTGTGAACTATCATTAAAATCATCTCTAATACCTGAAGATTGGAGGATCGCCAATGTAACACCAATTTTTAAAAAGGGTTCCAGGGGTGATCCGGGAAACTACAGACCGATGAGCCTCACATCAGTACCGGGAAAAATGGTAGAAACCATCATAAAGAATAAAATTACTCAGCATGTAGATAGTCATGACCTAATGGGAGACAGCCAACATGGCTTTAGACAAGGATGATCTTGTCTTACTAATCTGTTATGTTTTTTTGAAGGAGTGAATAATCAGGTGGACAAAGGTGAGTCGGTTGATATTGTGTATCTGGACTTTCAGAAAGCCTTTGACAAGGTCCCTCATGAGAGACTTTTGGCAAAACTAAAGAGTCAAGGGATAGGAGACAGTGTACTATTGTGGATCAGGAACTGGTTAAAAGATAGAAAGCAGAGGGTAGGGCTAAATGGCCAATTTTCCCAATGGAGAATGGTGAATAGTAGTGTACACCAGTGATCTGTGCTGGGTCCGCTGCTTTTTGACATATTCATAAATGACCTGGAAAGTGGAATAACGAGTGAGGTTATCAAATTTGCAGATGACACAAAACTATTTAAAGTTGTTAAAACCCAAGAGGATTGTGGAAAATTGCAAGAGGATCATGAAAAATTGGAAGATTGGGCATCAAAATGGCAGATGAAATTTAATGTGGACAAGTGCAAGGTTATGCACCTAAGGAAGAACAACCCAAACTATGGTTACACGATGCAAGGTTCCACATTAGGAACCACCACCCAGGAAAAAGATTTAGGCGTCATTGTGGATACCATGTTAAAACCCTCGGCCCAGTGTGCAGCGGCGGCCAAGAGAGCAAATAGAATGCTAGGTATCATAAGGAAAGGAATGGAAAATAAAACAAAATATATTATAATGCTTCTATATCATTCCATGGTGAGACCGCACCTTGAATATTGTGTGCAATTCTGGTCGCCGTATCTTAAAAAGGATATAGCGATTTTAGAAAAGGTTCAGAGAAGAGCCACCAAAATGGTAAAGGGGATGGAAGGATACTCCTATGAAGAAAGGCTAAAAAGGTTAGGGCTCTTTAACCTGGAAAAGAGACGGCTGAGGGGAGATATGATAGAAGTCTATAAATTAATGAACGGAGTGGAACGGGTAAATGTAGATCGATTGTTTACCTTATCAGAATATAGAAAGACTAGGGGACATGCAATGAAGCTACAGGGTAAACTAGCTATTTAAGACTAATAAAAGAAAATATTTTTTCACTCAACGTGTAATCAAACTCTGGAATTTGTTACCAGAGGATGTAGTAAAGGCTGTTAGTGTAGCTGGGTTTAAAAAAGGTTTGGACAAGTTCCTGGAGGAAAGGTCCATAAACCATTATTAAGAAGGGACCCAGGATATCAATGCTTGAACCAATACAAGCATGTGGAACCTGTGTCCCTTGGGGAAACTGCTAGGTACGTATGACCTAGATTGGCCACTGTTGGAAACAGAATACTGGGCTTGATGGACCTTGGTCTGACCCAGTATGGCATATCTTATGTTCTTATGTTAAGTACTTTTGTCCACTAAAGAAGAGCGGGACCTTGGTATGGTTGTGTCTGATGATCTTAAATTAGCTAAACAGGTAGAAAAGATGACAGCAAAAGCTAGAAGGATGCTTGTGTGCATAGGGAGAGGAATGGCTAGCAGAAAAAAGGAGGTGATAGTGCCTCTGTATAAATCTTTGGTGCGACCTCATTTGGAGTATTGTGTGCAATTCTGGAGACCACACCTTCAAAGGGATATAAACAGGATGGAGTCAATACAGAGGGTAGCTACTAAAAATGTTAGTGGCCTTCATTATAAAGCATATGAGGACAGACTTAAGGATCTTAATATGTACACCTTAGAGAAAAGGCTGAATAGAGGTGTTATGATTGAGACATTTAAATACCTTCGTAGCATAAATGCACAAGGGGAGAGCCTCTTTCGATTGAAAGGAAGTTCTACTATGAGGGAACATGGGATGAGGGTGAAATGGGATAGATTCAGGAGTGATATGCGGAAATATTTCTTTATGTAAAGAGTGGTGGATCCATGGAATAGTCTCCCAGTGGAGGTGGTGGAGATGAGGACAGTATCTGAATTCAAAAAAGCATGGGACAAACACAGAGGATCTCTAAAGGAAAAAAGGGGACTGCTGTAGTTGTTGATATGGAAAGACAGACCATGTGGTCTTTTTCTGTTGTCATTTTTCTATGTTTCTATGCTTGTTCCCAGAGAAGTTGCTTACCTCGAACATCTGTAGCTCAGTACTTCCCTTATCTGACGATCACCTTTTAAGCTTTAATCTTCATTACCAGCTGCCTCAGCCTCGTCCTGTCTCCTCCAACCTATTTAGAAATCTTCATGCTATTGATCCCTTGGCTCTCTCTTCCACTATTTCTTCATCTCTCTCTGCCACTATGTCATCTAAGTCTGTTGACGAGGCAGTAACTTCTTATAATGCTGCACTCTCCTCAGCTCTGGATACTCTCACTCCGCCCATGCCACGTCCTGTGAGACGTTCTGCACCCCAGCCCTGGCTTTCACTCACTACCCCCTATCTATGTTCCTGTGCCCATATTGCTGAGCGTGCATGGCTCAAATACCGCTCCCCTGCAGACTTTCTACACTTCAAATTCATGCTTGTCTCTTTCCAGTCAGCCATAGCTCTTGCCAAACAAGACTACTATGTCTATCTGACTAACTCTCTTGCCTCTGATCCCTCCCTCCCTTTCTGCCCAAACCCTGGCTGACTATTTCCATGACAAAATCCACAAGATCACCCTCCAATTCCCCACAAAGCCAGCTACTTCACCTCCTCCCCCTCTTCACTCCCAACTCTCCCTCTCCCCCCCCCCCCCACCTCTGCTACCCTCTCTTCCTTTCCTGTGATCTCTGAAGAGGAAACTGCACACCTTCTTTCTTCCTCCAAACTCACCACTTGCTCCTCTGATCCTATCCCCACCCCTCTCCTAAGCCCCATCTCCTCCACCGTTGTCCCTTCCATCTCTCATATTCTCAACCTATCGCTCTCCACTGCAACAGTCCCTGCAGCCTTCAAGCATTCTGTGGTCACACCTCTCCTGAAGAAACCCTCACTTGATCCCACCTGTCCTTCTAATTATCGACCCATCTCTCTCCTTCCCTTCACTTCTAAACTACTTGAACGTGTGGTTCACTGCCGCTGTCTCGACTTCCTCTCCTCTCATGCCCTCCTAGATCCCTTATAGTCTGGCTTTCGTCCTTTACACTCTACTGAAACGTCTCTTGCCAAAGTCTCCAGTGACTTGTTCCTGGCAAAATCCAAGGGCCTTTATTCTGTCCTCATCCTTGTTGACCTCTCTGCTGCTTTTGACACTGTTGACCACAACCTTCTCCTTGATACTCTATCCTTGCTTGGTTTTAGGGGCTCTGTACTATCCTGGTTCTCCTCCTATCTCTCCCTTCGCTCTTTCAGTGTGTGTTCTGGTGGCTTCTCCTCCTCTGCTACCCCGCTCCGTTGGTGTACCCCAAGGATCTGTCTTGGGTCCGCTCCTTTTCTCTCTCTACATCTAGTCCCTTGGTACGCTTATCTCTTCCCATGGCTTTCAGTACCATCTGTATGCTGATGACTCCAAGATCTACCTCTCTATGCCTGAAATCTCTCTGGCAATCCAGACCCGAATCTCTGCCTCCCTTTCTGACATTGCTGCCTGGATGTCTCACCGCCGCTTGAAACTGAATATGGCCAAGACTGAACCTCTTATCTTTCCCCCTAAAACCTCCCCTCCCCTCCTCTTCCTCCTTTCTCATTCTCTGTGGATAACTCTGTACTCCTTCCTGTTTCCTCAGCCCGCAATCTGGAGGTTGTCTTTGACTCCTCTCTCTCTTTCTCCACAGATATCCATCTGATAGCCAAGACATGCCGTATCTTTCTCTTTAAACATCAGCAAAATCCGCCCTTTCTTTTCTGAACACACTACTAAAACACTTATCCACTCCTTAATCAACTCCCGTCTTGACTACTGTAACCTACTCCTTGCTGGTCTCCCTTTGAATCATCTCTCTCCCCTTCAATCTGTTCAATACTCTGTTGCGCGGCTAATCTTCCGCCAGCCTCGTCATGCCCATATTACTCCTCTTCTCAAGTCACTTCATTGGCTCCCTATCCATTTCCGCATCCAGTTCAAACTTCTGCTGACCTATAAATGCATTCACTCTGCGGCTCATCACTATCTTTCTTCTCTTATCTCTCCTTACAACCCCCCTCGGGAACTCTGCTCTTCTAGCAAACTGCTTCTATCTGTGCCCTTCTCTTCTACTGCTAACTCCAGACTTCGCTCCTTTCACCTTGCTGTGCCTTACGCCTGGAACAAACTACCAGTGTCTGTACGCCAGGCACCTTCTCTAACACTCTTCAAATCCAGGCTGAAAACCCACCTCTTCGCTGCTGCTTTTGGATCTTGACTCACCAGATGTCCTTTTTCTTTCCTCTTGCTTTACCCCTACCTACACCTTCTGTGTTTGTCTTGACTAGATTGTAAGCTCTGATGAGCAGGGACTGTCTCTTACATGTCTGTGCAGCGCTGCGTATGACTTGCAGCGCTATACAAATGCTCCGTAGTAGTAGTAAGATATGGAAACATGTTTTTTAGCTGTGCTAATTCTCCAAAAATGACACTCCTTCAATGTAGTTAAAAGCCACACTGAGAGGAGGCATTCATAGGGACATTTTAGATTGGGAAAGGAACATATGAACTTAGATAGCATTTTCAATTCTTCACATGTAGTTTTTCAGCATAAATCTACCCACAGAAAAATAGCAGGTCCAAGTGACCGCATACACTTTGTAAATGTGATATTTGCCATGATACAGGTAGTTGGAACATTACTCCACACTTTGATATTGATAATTATCTATGAGTTTTAACTGTATTTGGAATTAAGAGAATTTAATTTGTATATAAGAAACATTTTATTGCAGCAAAAGAAAATCTGAAGTATGAGGAATGGGAAGAAATAAAACAAGATGGAGAAAAACAATTAGGAGCAACATTCTAGCTAATCTCCATGACTTTCCTATGGCGAATATCACAATATTGCCTGCTTTCTGCACATCCTGAATGTGCTCCCTGGGTTTGAAAAATAAAATGGTCTGATATGCCCCAACAACCTATCTCCTTACTAAGTTTGGCTAAGCTAGGTATAGCTATTCAAAAGTTAAAGGGATGCACACACACACACAAAGACAGAATCCATAATACATCAGTACGATCTGATAAGTCTCTCTTCATACAATATAGACTGAAAAGTTTGAAAGAGAAATGCACATTTTTTTTACAGCATTTAAGAACTCGGCTATCTCTCAGTGTTATCAGGCTGTATGTGCACTGATAACAATAGTCTTCAGAAACAAGCTATCATGCATCTTACCTGCTGGAGAAGAAACTGTTTGTAAGGATGATTCTTTCACTTTCCTTTGAGCTGTTACTGAGATATCCATTGTCATCTGGTTTTCTCTGGCATCAAACCATGATTCATTCAGTTCTCCACTGTTGTGGGAATCTAGGATTTAAAATCATAATTCTGGTTAAAAATTAGAATATTTTGCTTAGCCATTATATAGTAAATTGCAAATTTTGAGGCCCTTTTACAAAGATGCAGTAAGGTTTTGTATTTACCACACGTTCTGCAGAAAAACTAATGTGTGGTAACAGTAAAAGTAGTGCATTAATTTTGGGGAGGGGGGAGGGGACGACGATGGGGGAACAGCATGTTCCCAGCAGTTATGGCACAGAAAAGTAGCCTAACACACAGCAATGCCATTTGCAGTTAATGCAGGTATACTTAATATCATCTATTGAAGCGACATTAAGTGCACCAGTTCTAACTGCAACATTGACAGCATGTAATATGCACCCACCATGCTACTGCAATGTGCTTTCCACATCCACGCTCCACTTCTAACAGCTCATTCCCTGCATTATCATTCGATGTGCAGTAACCGTGACCCTGTAAACTGCTTAGTGTACTTTAATAAAAGGACTCATTTGTCTTTTGTATGTGGTATCTCAAAAGAGTACTTAAAAAGCTCTTTTTCAAAATCTAATTGGCTTAGGTGTCAGCTGGATATTCACAGCAGCAAAAGCATTCCTTTAAAACGTATAAGCTTTATAAGAAAATAGCAATTTTTGATAGCTCTATATACCAGGCCTTGACAAATTTTGTGCAGAATTAGGAAGCAGGCCAAAATCTTAGGAGTCAGTGTTCGTGACCTCCTCATGCCCCCACCACCCCCACCCCCGGTTCCTCCACGCTAGTCTCATGTTTCAAGTCTTGTGAGACCAGCGCCAGAGTTCCTACACCATGCGTCATCTTTAGAAAGCAGCTATATTTTCAGATAGCAAATGTCTGTGTGGGTGTATAGTGCAACAGTGCTGTGCTAGTCTATGCGTGGGATGTAGTGGTGGCTGCCTTTGTATGGGTGGGGTGCAGGGTTGTGGTGCATGTGTGTGTGCGCTGCAGAGCTGGGGAGCTTCTGATTGTGCGGTGCGAAGGTGAAGTACCTATGTGTCCATATATATGTAGTGTGGTGCTGGAGTACGTGTCTGTGAGGTGGGGTGTCTGTGTGTGTGTGTGTTCTTGGGGGAGAGGGGAATGCACCATTCGGTAAATAGGCATTGTGCCCTCTTATCCCTATGCATTTACCCCTTTATCCTCATATTTTTTCATCCCCTCAAACCCCTCCCCATTCTTAGTTCCCTTTCCACCCTCTTCCCCTTCCCCTAGCACTTCCACTACCCTGTCCTCCATTTCCCCATCCTTGTTCCTATTTTTTGTTTTATTGGCCCTTTAAGATTTTGTAGTTCACTCCACCCCCACCCCCTAACTTTTTTTTTTTAAATTGTAGGCCGACAAACTCTCCTCTTCTGCCTGCAGGAGATGGGATCCCTGTAGGCAGCAATTGTGGCCCTTGCCTCCTGTTCTGCCCACAGGGATCCCATCTCCCGCAGACAGCTTACATCTGGACTGTGATTGTGGCCTTCCCCCTTTCTTCTGCCCACGGGAGATGGGATCCCATGGGCAGCCAGAGCTAGTCCTCCGAGTCCCAGGTGCCAGGGTTTGTCGAGCCCTGCTCTACACAACCTTCCTCTGGGGGCTTTCATTTCAACCTTTCTCAAGCTAGTAAGACCTGAATTATGCAGTTGAGACTGTACAGGACCTGGAGAATCTAGAGCTTTATAGCGTTTTAATTTGTTTTTATGTTCAAATTTGTTTATTGAAAATACAACAGCCATATCAAAACAACCATGAACAGAACCGAATGATATATTACAGGCATTAAACCAAAGCAAACAAAACACACTTTTAACCAGGATGCCCACCCCCACAGACACAGTCCAGCAGCAGCATTATTAAAAAAGGAGAGGCAAAAAGTACAATGCAAAAACCAGAAGTTCGAAAACACAAATGGCCCCCCCCCGAGAGAAACCCCCCCCCCAGGAATACCCAGAGACAGCTGCCAGAACATTGCCCATATCCAATCCCTCTACGGGGATATGTGAAGTCGAAATCAGGGGTAACCACCCTCCCTTTCCCACACCTAAGTCCAAAACGAGAACTAATACCCTCCCTTCCAACCTTCCCCCCCCCCCGACCTCCCCCCCCCCCCGGCCCTGTCCCTCCCAAAGCCCTCCGCCATCCCCCGTCCCCTGTCAACAAAGGACAGGCTCGAGGTGTATTCTTCTCCCAAGCCTACCCTTCCCCGCTCATGTGAACCTACATCGTCTTCCCTTGTCTAATCTTACCTTCCCCCCTCCCCCCCCCCAAGTGACTGGAATCCCCCCTCTCAAAAACAAAAACACACACCTAGGTAAGGAAACCGGCTGCAAAAAAGATTTACTCCTCTAAGGACCCCCCAAGATCCGACTCCGGGCACTACGAGATAAAGAATGCAAATGTGGTCCCCAGGCCACCAGAAACCTCTGCCATCGTTTGGGATCCCCCGTCGCCCGGAGTCGCTCCATAAGCAACACCTCATGTAGACGCCCCCGCCATAGTCCATATGTTGGCCCCCGAGCATCCAACCATCTGAACAAAATAGTCATCCTCGCTGTCCCCAACACCAATCGCAGCCATAACCATACCTCACGTCCCAATCGGGTCTCCCACTCAGGCTCCCACACATCCAATACTGCATTCGCCGCCGTCAGGGAGGGCGCACCATCCACACAACCTGCTAGATAGGCTTGCACCAACTTCCAGAAGGCAGTGATCCGTGGACAGGTCCAAAACATATGCCCTAACGTAGCCCTTTCCTCCCCACAACGGGGGCAACAATGGGACCCAGCGATCCCTGATTTCCACGCCCGCAGGGGGGCATAATATAAACGACGCACCAATTTGTAGTGCGTGTCCCGATAAGACACCATCACACATACCTTGGGGATGGCCGCCAACCCTTCTAATAGCCCACCACTGGTCACCTCCTCTCCCAGCTCCCTTGTCCAGGCCTCTGCCAGGCCATCCACCGAAAGCGGTGGTGTCAGGTCCCACAAGAGCTTTTGTAACCCCGCCACTCGCACCCCCGACTCTCCCCCCAGCAAGGTCGTCTCAAGTTGTGAACTAACCGCTCCTCGCAGGGTCACCACGGGTAAGGTGCGAAGATAGCTTCGAACCTGCGCGAACGGGAAAACATCCCGCCCCCCCAGGGGGTAATATCGGCAAAGCTCGGGAAAGGGCAGTATAACACCCTCCGGTGATACCACATGCTCCAAGTTCACTATCCCCAGTAGTTCCCATCGCCTGAAATGGCCGCCCTCCAACCCGGGCAGGAAATCCCCGTTGCCCCTAAGGGGGAGATAGGGGGAGTGGGTAGCCGAAAGCTGCTGACTAGAGCAAAAGCGACGCCACCCCACCCTAACCGGATCCACTAGGAAAACGCGAATAATGTGGTCCAGCCCAGGGAAGGTTTTTGCATGTAGGAGGAATCGCAGATGATAAGGTTTCACCGCCTCTTGCAATAGCCCCAGTGGAGTATACTCCTCCAGATCCCAGAGCCAGTCCCGGGCGAACCGCAGCAAGCAGGCCACATTATACTTACGGTGATCTGGTAACCCCATTCCCCCCGAGGCCCAAGGCTGCTGCAAGACCTCCGCCCGCACCCGAGGCCGCCGCCCTCTCCACAGCAACCGGTTCATCAGACCATCTAGCCTCTTCAAGTCCGATCGCTTCAACAATAACGGGAGTGTCTGTAACACATACAGGACCCGGGGGAACAGTGACATCTTATATAGGGCAATGCGACCCCCAAGAGACAGTGGGAGGTCCCGCCATTTATCGACACAGACGGCCAGGGAGGCCAGTAGCTTTAATTTGTTTTTAAAGCAAAGCTATTACACATTGCACAAAATTACTATAAAACTAGCTTATCTACTGGTAGCAATGGATGTCCTCTATGGCTACTCAGATAATTGGAAACACAAATGGGTAAAGCCATCAGAAGCACCGACATCAAGCATTTCATAGTAAGCTATGGCAAAGCACAGAAAGTTTTACTTGACCTAGGCTAGCTTTCCGTCACTGACACCAACATACAAGTCCTCTCAATCTTATATAAAAGCTTGAACAACCCTTCCTGGGCTAGGCAGAGATGAGAGGGAGAGAGAGAATATTTTAAGTAAACTGGATCACAAACACAAAAAAGGTACAATATATAGATTCCTGCAGTCTAATGTGAACCATCAGTGTTGGTGATAAAAGATCTGCTACAAATCCTGTAAAGGAGTGCATTGAAGTTCTCAAACTAGAGATCTGCATGTGGTAAGAAATGCTAATTCCTGACATTTACTGGTAAGTTCAAATTTCGTGTTACCAGATACATAAGCAGTAGTACAGCCTTAAGGCTGAAACAGAGAGAGATGTAAGGGCAAATGAGGCAAGGCATTCAGAAATCTGTTCATAAGGCAGGCAGACTCATTCATTCATTCATTTTTCACCCACCTATCATAGCTTTTATAAGCAGTTCACAAGCCAAATAAACATAATAAAACTAAGATGCAGACAGCAGCGAGATGGGAGCTCTCCGGTCTTTTGCATTGAGTGTCACATGTATGATTTTCTCCCAGTTGGTGAGAGGTCTTACGTGTGCACTAGGTGCAAGGAGCTCTTGGCTCTCAGGGAACGAGTCCGTTCTCTAGAGGCTAGAGTAGCAGACTTGGAAAACATAAGAAAGACAGAGAGGTACACAGACGAGACCTACAGTGATATAGTCCTCAAGTCCCACCTCCAGTCTGGCAGCATCCCTGTTGCCATGGAGGAGAGAGGTCACGTGACAGGAGAGCATCACCTTGGTGTGGCAGGAAGTGACCCTGTAACTAGGACCTGTCCTCCAGGTGATGTAAAACCCTCACGCACCGAGGACGTTTCTCCAGGGCCATGTGCCCATGAGGGAAGGGTTAGGACAGCCGTTATACTTGGTGTTTCGATCATTAGGCATGTAGATAGCTGGGTGGCTGGTGGACGTGAGGAATGCCTGGTAACATGCCTGCCTGGTGCGAAGGTAGCGGACCTCACGTGCCACCTAGATAAGGTCTTAGATAGTGCTGGGGAGGAGTCTGCTGTCTTGATACATGTTGGTACCAATGACATAGGAAAATGTGGTAGGGAGGTTCTGGAGGCTAAATTTAGGCTTTTAGGTAGGAAGCTGAAATCCAGAACTTCCATGGTAGCGTTCTCCGAAATCTTCCCTTTCCACCCGCAGGACCCAAAAGGCAGGCAGAGCTCTGGAGTCTCAATGCGTGGATGAGACAATGGTGCAGAGATGAGGGTTTTGGACTTGTTAGGAACTGGGGAATATTCTGGGGAAAGGAGGGGGCTCTTCCAAATGGATGGGCTTCACCTTAACCGGGATGGAACCAGGCTGCTGGCATTAACCTTTAAAAAGGAGATAGAGCAGATTTTAAACTAGATAATAGGGGAAAGCCGACAGTCGCCCAAGAGCGGATGGTTTGGAAGAATGTTTCCTTGAAGGATACTACCAAAAGCAGAGAGGTTCCAAAAAAGAGTAAAGTAACCCAAATGCCCTCGAGTATGGAGCAGACAGATCTTAAAGATCCCAAATTACCCATGTCTACCAATAGCCAAATTAATATGAAAAAAATACAGTCTCTAAAATGCTTGTATGCAAATGCTAGAAGTGTAAAAAATAAGATGGGAGAGTTAGAATATATAGCACTAAATGAGAGGTTAGATATGATTGGAATATCAGAGACATGGTGGAAGGAGGACAACTAGTGGGACACTGTGATACCTGGGTAAAAACTATATCATAATGAAAGAGCTGATCAAATTGGTGGAGGGGTTGCGCTCTATGTTAGAGAGGGCATTCAGTCAGAAAGGATTAAAATTCTGCAGGAAACACAATTTGCTGTAGAATCTCTATGGATTGAAATTCCATGTAAAAAGGGGAAGGCGATGGCAGTGGGGGTGTACTATCGACCGCCTGGCCAGAATGAACAAATGGATGATGAAATGCTCAAAGAAATCAAGGAAACTAACAAAAGTTACAGTGTAGTAATAATAATGGGTGATTTCAATTACCCCGGTATCGACTGAGTCAGTGTCACGGCAGGACATGCTAGGGAGATAAAGTTCCTAGATGAAATAAATGACTGCTTCTTGGAGCAGCTGGTTCATGAACCGATCAGAGGGGAAGCCATATTAGACCTAGTACTTAGTGGAACACCAGATCTAGTGCAAGAGATAAGAGTGTTGGGGCCACTTGGCAAAAGTGATCATAGCATGAATTCCACGCTTTAAGAAAAGTGGAAGGAAGTCCAAAAAACTGCCAGCATGCTTTAAAGGTGAGGTCAGAGAGGCTGTTGTTGTCAAAAAAAGCATCTTTCAGGAAATGGAAAAAAGAGCCAAATGACGAAACCTGGAAACAGCACAAGCAATGGCAAGTCAAATGCAAGGCATTGATAAGGCAGGCAAAGGGAGAATTTGAGAAGAAGCTTGCTGCAGAAGCAAAAATGCGAAATAAAGACTTTTTCAAGTACATTCGTAGCAAAAAACCTGTGAAAGAGTCAGTTGGTCCATTAGATGATAGAGGGGTTAAAGGGGCACTAAGAGGCAACAAGGTGATAGCGGAGAGACTGAATGAATTCTTTGCTTCGGTCTTTACTGAGGAAGATGTAGGAATGTTACCCATGACTGAAGTGGTATTTAAAGGTGCGGAAGAATTGAAGGAAATATCGATACATCGGGAAAATGTATTACAACTATTAGATAAACTGAAGAGTAGCAAATCACCTGGGCCAGATGGCATACATCCAAGGGTGTTGAAAGAACTGAAATATGAGATTGCAGACCTGCTATTAGTAATCTGTGAACTATCATTAAAATCATCTGTAATACCTGAAGATTGGAGGATCGCCAATGTAACACCAATTTTTAAAAAGGGTTCCAGGGGTGATCCGGGAAACTACAGACCGGTGAGCCTGACGTCAGTACCGGGAAAAATGGTAGAAACCATCATAAAGAATAAAATTACTCAGCATGTAGATAGTCATGGCCTAATGGGAGACAGCCAACATGGCTTTAGACAAGGATGATCTTGTCTTACTAATCTGTTTTTTTTTTGAAGGTGTGAACAAACATGTGGACAAAGGTGAGTCGGTTGATATAGGGTATCTGTACTTTCAGAAAGCCTTTGACAAGGTCCCTCAAAGAGACTTTTGGAAAAACTAAAGAGTCATGGGATAGGAGGCAGTGTACTACTGTAGATCAGGAACTGGTTAAAAGATAGAAAGCAGAGGGTAGGGCTAAATGGCCAATTTTCCCAATGGAGAAAGGTGAATAGTGGTGGATCTGTGCTGGAATAGTGGTGGACCCAGGGATCTGTGCTGGGTTCGCTGCTTTTTGACATATTCATAAATGACCTGGAAAGTGGAATAACGAGTGAGATTATCAAATTTGCAGATGACACAAAACTATTTAAAGTTGTTAAAACCCAAGAGGATTGTGGAAAATTGCAAGAGGATCTTGATAAATTGGAAGACTGGGCATCAAAATAGCAGATGAAATTTAATGTGGATAAATGCAAAGTAATGCACCTAGGGAAGAACAACCCAAACTATGGTTACATGATGCAAGGTTCCACATTAGGAACCACCACCCAGGAAAAAGATTTAGGCGTCATTGTGGATGCCATGTTAAAACCCTCGGCCCAGTGTGCAACGGCAGCCAAGAGAGCAAATAGAATGCTAGGTACCATAAGGAAAGGAATGGAAAATAAAACAAAAGATATTATAATACCTCTATATCGTTCCATGGTGAGATCGCACCTGGAATATTGTGTACAATTCTGGTCGCCGTATCTTAAAAAGGATATAGCGATATTAGAAAAGGTTCAGAGAAGAGCCACCAAAATTGTAAAGGGGATGGAAGGATGCTCCTATGAAGAAAGGCTAAAAAGGTTAGGGCTCTTTAACCTGGAAAAGAGACAGCTGAGGGGAGATATGATAGAAGTCTATAAATTAATGAAAGGAGTGGAACGGGTAAACGTAGATCGACTGTTTACGTTATCAGAATATAGAAAGACTAGGGGACATGCAATGAAGCTACAGGGTAAACTATTTAAGACTAATAAAAGAAAATATTTTTTCACACAACGTGTAATCAAACTCTGGGATTTGTTACCGGAGGATGTAGTAAAGGCTGTTAGTGTAGCTGGGTTTAAAAACGTTTTGGACAAGTTCCTGGAGGAAAGGTCCATAAACCATTATTAAGAAGGGACCCAGGATATCAATGCTTGACCCAGTACAAGCATTGTGGAACCTGTGTCTTTTGGGGAAATTGCTAGGTAGGTACGACCTAGATTGGCCACTGTTGGAAACAGGATACTGGGGTTGATGGACCTTGGTCTGACTGAGTAGGGCATATCTTATGTTATAAAATATTACAGACAGACAAATGATAAGTGTTTGGTTTAAATCTTAAGAAGCTTGGCTTCAGAGAAGAAAAAAAGGCCAGGCAAGGAGGACTTGCATACTCTATGTTGGCATCCTCTTAGTTGGCTCTCGGCCTTGTGGCTGAGAAAGCAGCAATCCTCCAAGCTGGAGAAAGATCCATGGAAGGCTATGGGCTTGACCAATTTGGAATCCCTGAGAGCTAGAATCACTGAGCAGACCTAGTAAGCTATGGGAATAGTAGAGTTACAACCTTTGGTGATAGAAAGATCACCCAATAAGAAGATAGCATCAGGACTATGGTCACAGAGCTTAGGTCCATAAGCTAGTACTCAGAGGCTAGAAGCAGTGGAGTGCCAGCTTCCCTCCCCAGGAGGAGCAGGGGCCCAAGCAGCTCAGAGGCTTGCATGTCAACCCAATAGCTGAAAAGCAAGGTGAAATTAGACCTTACCTGGTAATTGTCTTTCCTTGAGTCCCTTCAGCCCAATCCAGATGTGTGGGTTTATTCCAGCAGATGGAGACTGAGATGTTTTGATGAGGTCACACTATAAGAAGAACTATGCACATCTCAGCAAGCCAGAATCTGTTTCACAAAGTAGACGCCAGAAGAGAAAGTTAAGCAAATATTGCAACCAAACTAAATTGCTTGTTTTTTTTAAACTATGAACATTAAAAAAGATAGGAACTGAATATTAGAATTTGCCAAGAAACCAAACACTGAAAGCCAGCTCCAATCTCTTCGCATCACTAGGAAGCTACAGAAATTTACAAAATATCCGGACACGATGCTAAACGCACTCTCCACTACTTGCATGCATTCGCTAAAGACTGAATGGGCGGGTTCCAGACTAGAAGGACTCAAGAAAAGACAATTACCAGGTAAGGCCTAATTTCACCTTCTATATCATCCCTTCAGTCCAGTCCAGATGCGTGGGATGTACCAGAGCAGTAAACAAACAAACTTCAGAGGGACAAGCAAGCCCGGCTTACAGAACCCGTGCCCCAAAACGCGCATCATCCCTTGTCTGCACATCCAAATGATAATGTTGCACAAAGGAATGAAGAGACAGCCAGGTCACCATTCTTCAGATATCCACTAGAGGCACTAGGCTGTACTCAGCCCAAGACATAGTAACATAGTATATGACGGCAGATACAGATCAGTATGGTCCATCCAGTCTACCCAGGAAGGTGGCAAGAGTAGATGCACCTGCTGCTCCATGCCTTTGTTTAAGGGCATACCCACTGCTCTGTGCAGGTCACCCCTATTTGTTGAGATATGAGATAATTAAGTTTATTTTGATTTTATCCCTTTGCTATAAAGGGATCCACTGTGTCTGTCCCATGCCATTTTGAATACTGTTCCTGTATATCCCCCCCCCCCACACACACACACCATTTCCATCGGAAGGACATTCCAAGCATTCACCACCTTTCAATGAAAAAGTATTTCCTAACTTTGCCTTTCAGTTTATCCCCTTGCTTGGGCTCTAGTCAAATGACTCTTCAAGCCTTCTGGAAGCTGTCTGCACTTGAGCAAATACACTGAAATAATAGCTTCTTTCAATCAACATACAATAGACGCCTTTGAAGCTGCTTCACCTTTGCACGGACCTACAAATAAAATAAAGAGTTGATCAGATTTCCTAACTGGTTCCGTGCACTTAAGGTAGCGATGAAGAACCCTACAAACATCCAACCGATGCAACTGACTTGATATCGAACCTTGCTCCGAAGCAGAAAATACAGGAAGAGACACTGACTAGTTGAAATGAAAAGCAGAACCGCTTTCGGCAAACAGGATGAAACCGGACAAAGAACCACCTTCTCTTTGGAGAACAAAAGAGAAGGGTCCTGACGACAGCGCTTGCAACTCCGAAATGCTACTTCCTGAACAGTGCACTACTAGAAAGACCACATTCAAGGTAAGATTCTTCAAAGAAGCTTAACCAAGGCTCCCCTGTAAGCAACGATAACACAAGATTCAAGTCCCATGGAGGAACAGTTGGACAAAACGGCGGGTGAACATGCTTAATTCCCTTAAGAGAAAAAATGACATCTGGATGCAAAGTTATAGAGGCCCCCTGGCAACTGACCTCTATAGCATGTCAAGGCTGCCACCTGTTCTTGCAAAGAGTTCTGAGCAGGCCTTTGTCCAAACTGTCCTGAAGAAAAGCAAGAATATTCCGGAGAGAGGAAGAGAGAGCCCACAAGCCTTTTCTTTCACACCAGTCCTCAAAGCTATGCCAAACTCTAACATATTCTAGAGAAGTAGATCTTTTCCACACTTTAAGCAAAGTGGCAATCACTTGGGCTGAGTAATCTTTTTTCCTCAACCTAGCCCTTTCAAGAGCCAGGCTGTAAGCGAGAACTGAGTCACCTCCAGCATGAGAATAGGACCCCGCAACAACAGGTTGTGCAGCAAAGGAAGACGCCATGGAGGTTCCACTAACAGCCGAAACAGATCCGCATACCAAGGCCTCCATGGTCAGTCAGGCGCTATCAAGATTACCTGTCCCTGATGAGCCTCGATCTTCTGTAGGACTCTGCCTATAAGAGGCCAAGGGGTAAAGACATTTAGAAGCACATTTCTTGGTCATGGCTGAGTTAGAGCATCTATCCCCTCTGACCCTCTTTCTCGCCTGCAGCTGAAGAACTATTCCACCTTGGCACTGGGAACCAATACCATCAGATTCATGACTGGAGCACTCCAATGATGAACGATGGACTGGAAAACTGACTTCTCCAGATCTAACTTATGCCGGCTAGGAAAATCGGCCTGAACATTTTTCTTTCCTGCCATGTGAGCCACCGAGAGAGCAAGGAGGTGTACCTCCACCCATCAGAGCAGAGGTGCCAACTCATTCGCTAACATAGAACTGCTCATTCCGCTCTGACGAATGAGATGAGCTACAGTTGTTGCATTGTCTGAAAAAAACTGTACTACTTAGTGCTGTAACAGTGGTTGAAAGTATTAGAGAGCCAGAAAAAAACGCTCTCATCTCTAATGGTTTATGGACCAAGCGATCTCCTGTGAGGACCACTGATTCTGCATCACTCTGGACTGACAACGTGCTCCCTAACTGTAAAGACTGACATCAGTAGTCAAAAATCACCCACTCGGGTGACTTGAGTGGAACCCCTGCAAGCAGTTTGCTGGAATCTATCCTTCAAGAGAGGTGCAATTGCGCTTCCTGCGGACAGGGCAGCTTCTTCCATACAAAATGTGTTTGGGGAGACCAACGGGATAGCGGTGCCCTTTACAGGGACCTCATTGAACCCTAGCCACAGCTGAAGATCCAAAGTCACCACCATGAATACCAGGAGCTACAGATATCTCCATGCTGTAGGAGCTCTCCTCTGAGAAAACCTGCATACTTGATCTTGAATTTTCAATACACGATCACGAGAAAGGGTCACCAACGCTATATCTGTGCAAAACCAAGCCCCCAGATATATTAGTTCCTGTGTTGGCTCCAAGTTGCTGTTGCTGAAGTTGATAACCATCCAATCTATAAAACCTAATCAGAATCCCAAATTAAAGTCCAGCAGTATGTAAAATTCTGATATATCATCCCCTACAATTTTTGTCGTAGTCAGCCCAATAGCCAAAAGGTCCTCTGACCACCACTGTGACTGCTCCTTTTTTTTAATATTTGAAAACACTATAGAAAGTGAAGAATTAAATACTTAGCTTCGTTCGCTAAAAGTAAACAAGCAAGTAATTCCAACTTGAAAGATTCCCCAGAATTCAGAAATGCCGATGTGCCACGTTTCGGGTGCTGCCAAAAAGGACCTTGCTACCCTGCTTCAGGTTCATCTAATTCTGGTATCCAGCCAAAGCTTTTGTAGGGGATGATATATCAGAATTTTACATACTGCTGGGCTGAAGTTGATAACCCATCCCAAATGCTGGAGAAGGGTTATGACCCAGCTGGTCACTTCTCAATTTTCCCAAGCCGATTTTGCCCTTATCAACAAAATGTCGAGATACGGATGCACCAAAACATCCTCTTGATGAAGAGTGGCTGCTCCACTACCATTACCTTTGTAAAAATTCAGAGAACCGTGTCAAGGCCAAAGGGCAGAGCCTGAAATTGAAAATGACCCATGGGCACCTCAAAGCGCAGATATCTCTGATGATTCAGATGGTTAGGAATGTGCAGATACACTTCAGACAAGTCCAGTGAAGTAAAAAACTCGCCCTTTCTTACCGCCACTATGACAGATTGTAAAGCCTCCATACGAAAATGAGTTACCCTCAAGGCTTGATTGACGTGCTTGGACAAAAGGATCCCAACTTTTTGGGAACCACAAAATAAATTGAACATCAACCAAGACCTAGTTCTGACGACACCCTTGCTACCGCTTTTAACTGGATTAGCTTCAGAAGCATGTCTGCCACCGCTCTAAGCTTAGCCGAAGCCTTGGAAGGCGACAACATAAAGGCGTCGGAGAGGGGCTGAGCTAACTCTAAGGCATAGTCTTCCTGAATTACTTCTAGAACCCACTGGTCGGAGGTGATCTGGACTGAAGGGGAATAAAAGGTTTGTAGCCGACCACCTACCGGCATCATCTCCACGTGGGTCCCCATGGCTTTACTGGGACTTTTTGGGAGCCCCCATAAACCCCCCATAGAATTCTCTATCTGCTTCTTGGCCTCCTCAAAAGGGTTGACTTCAAAGAAGATAGCATGAATACTGAAAGGGCGCAAAATGAGCTGACTAAAAGCTGTGATAGTCTCTGAAACAACCCCGACCAGGGGCAAAAGTTTTCCCCGACTTAGGTTTATCCTCTGGAAGCCTAGGAATTTTAGCCTCACCCGATTCACTAAGTTATCAAACATTTAACCATAAGGTAGCTTTCCTTTAAAACACAGCTTACTAAGGCCAAATCCACAGACCAATTATGGAGCCACAAAAAAGATGCAGCGCCGAGATGACAGAGGCCATATTCTTAGCCGAAGCTCTAACCAGGTCATAAAATGCATCAGGGACATAAGCTGAACTGGATTCCAATTTAGCTGAATCCAACATGGCAACTTAAGGCTCAGGATCTGCCTCTGGCAGACCTTCAGCCCATCTCAAACATGCTTGAGCTACATAGGCTCCACATACAGATGCTTATAAAGCCAGAGCAGTAACCTCAAAAGACTACAAAAGGAAAATAGTTAAGAAAAAACTAAATAGAGCAGTTGCAAAGGTTAAAGACTTACATCAAGCTTCGGTGTTGTTGAAAAATCCTATCTTGGAAGCCCAGACCAGCTGTATTCCACCCTTTAAGAAAAGTAGAAAGAAATCCAAAAAACTACCAGCATGGTTTAAAGGTAAGGTCAGAGAGGCAGTTGTTGCCAAAAAAAGCATCTTTTGGGAAATGGAAAAAAAGAGTCAAATGACAAACTGGAAACAGCACAAGCACTGGCAAGTTAAATGCAAGGCATTGATAAAACAGGCAAAGGGAGAATTTGAGAAGAAGTTTCCTGTGGAAGCAAAAAACAGAAATTAGACCTTACCTGCTAATTGTCTTTCCTTGAGCTCTCTCCGGGCCCGTCCAGGAACAAGTGGGTGATTAACCTTCTCCAGCAACTGAGGACTGAAATCTCAAACTTTGAAGAGCTGGCATCTGGCTCCCTCTGCTGGCCACTGTCAGTCTAACCTTAACAAAGCAGATGAAGAGTAGTGCCCAATAACCAAAAGAAACTAGACAAAATAGGGAAGATAACAAAAAACAGTAGCTTTCCATGAGGCTGATAGGAAGAACGAACCCACAGCAGCTCCGCTGCAATATGAGTTAACAGGCAAAAACGCCACGTTCGTTTTTTTTTTTGTTTTTTTTTAACTAGCACAGAACAACCAACGAGTTAAAAGGCAACCCCTGAACGAGAACAGAAACAACATACTAGAAACCGTGGCGCGGACTCCATCGCCATCAACCGAGTTTTCGTAGGCTCCCGCGCCACACTGAAATTTGACAAAAAACTTGGGTGGGTCCTGGACGGGCCCGGAGAGAGCTCAAGGAAAGACAATTAGCAGGTAAGGTCTAATTTCTGTTTCCTTATCGTCTCTCCGGGCCCGTCCAGGAACAAGTGGGAAGTACCAGAGCAGTATCTAACCACGGGAGGGACCGAACAGGCCTGCTATGACGGCTGACGCCTCCACACCGGCATGTCCCCTGGCCAAGACATCTAGCCTGCAATGTTCCGCAAACGTGAGACGCGACGACCACGTAGCCGCCCGAGAAAAATCACCGGCGTTACTCAAGGAGACGTCGCCCAAGACGTCGCTGGGCCGCGTGTAGAATAAGCATGAAGACCCCCCGGAGGGACCTTCTCTGCGTCCTGAAAGGACACTACAATCGCTTGTTTCACCGAACTAGCCAGGGACGACGGAGATGCGGCTGCGTCCGTCCTAGGCCCGGCAAAGAAAACAACCGGCCCGACTCCCGGAAAGACGCAGGCTTTCGGAGGTATATCCGGAGCAAGCGGAGAACGTCGACACTGGAAGGATTGCCCACGATCCACAAAGAGGGGAGAGATAGACTGAGCGACATAGAATGCAGAGAAGAGTTTTGGAAGAAAGGAGGGAACCGTCCGCAACAGCACCCTGTCGTCCGACAAATGCAGAAAGGTAGCCCTACCCAATAGGGCTAGGAACACAAGGTCCCCCAGAAGGGCATTTCCCAAGAAGTTCCCTGAGTGAGATATCGCTATTTGGGCGAAAAAGAGGTTGCGCAACGCCTCAAGCCGCAATGCAAGGGCACGGTGTAACCACACCGCGAAGAGGGGAACGAAAGTACTGAACTGCTCGAAAGATTTTACGGTAGATTTGTAATGCCTTAATTTTGGCTATATGTGGTTTAATTTTACGTATGGAAAAGGCAGCTCAGCGGAGAGGGGTTGCAAAATCGAACTCTGGCCTTTGAAGCTATCTATGCTCCCATTCCATTTATCAGCAGTTCTCCAGTACGGAGAGTCTCTGCTAGTGTTCAGCGAATGCCGTAATGGGGGACCAGAAGCACGCAGTCAGGCTAGTTCTCTAGCAGTAATGGCAGTGGCTCAGACTCGAGTAGGCATACTTCATTTGCTGGGCTTTCAAGATGGCTTCCACGCTGAACGGCATCAGCCAAGGTGACTGCCAGTTTAGACTGTGAATGTGGCGTCAGCCTGGATGAGGGGCCTTGCGATCTCTGGAAAATGCCCTGCCTAAACTGAATCCCTTCAATTCGATCAGCTGCTGGCAGGACACAAGGCACGCTCGCATGCTTTTTTTTTTTTTTTTGCTTCAGTGGTCTAAAAATGGAGTCTTTACCAGGTGGTATAATGGGAACTTGACTGCAGTTTCTCAGCTTCTTTATTGCTGACTCAATTGCCACTGCGGGATGAAAGCTGTATGACATCACCAGCTGCTAGTTGAACTTAAAATATAAAAGTCCATCTTTGTGCAGTCAGACGGGGTGCGGACACACTGTATGAAACAGAGCCCTAGCAATCTCCTTTATCGCAAGATGGGAAAGTAGATGGTTGTGCACCTCTTCCTGCAAAGACACCGCTAAACCAAAAAATGCCTTCAGCATATGTTAAGAGACTCTCTTTCCGTGCCAACAATATGAAGGAGAAGAACTCCCAAACACAGGCATACTAATCCACGGCCAATTCCGCGATAAAAACCCACTCACCGCTTCGACTGGTATCAGGGGAAGAAAAAATTCTGTAGCGCAAGAACACTGCCCGAAACCCTACCAGAGGGAGGGAAGAACTCCGGAGCCCTGACGGCCAAGACCCCAGAGCTAAGGTTGCCAGCCAAAGAGCTCTAAAGTAATTTGAAACAAGGTCACAAGGAGTGCCAGTGGGAATTGAACCCTTGATCTGTTGGGTATGAGGCAGCTGTTATAACCTCTAGGCTACTCCTTCACTCCCCCCGCAACGGACGAGACTGGCATCAGCCATAACCAACCCCTAGTCGGGCTGACGTAAGGGAAAGTCATACTTAGAGGAACCGGAGCCAGGCACCCCTAGAGACTGTCGGAAACGGCGTTCAACCGGGGCAATCGGCATGCCAGGGGAAGTCATGAGGATTCCCACGTGAAAACAACGCTCGCTGTAACATCCGTAGGTGGATCCTTGCTCACAGCACGCGGACGAAGTGCGTCGCCATGGAACCGAGGAGCCGCGGATAGCGCCACGCCGTCGACGCTCGGAGAAGCAAGAGGAGCCGCATCGATGACCAGATGTCAACCCGTTGCTTAACCGGCCGGAAAAGTATCCCGACATGGAACTCGAACACTGTCGCTATGGACGTCACGAACAACGCACTAGAGCGTAGAAGGGAGCGGCCACCTACGCCGCCGCTGACTGAAGAGGAGCCCTAGCCGCCGGCCCGGGGACGTGAAGCCCCCCGAACCCATTGAAGAGAGCCTCTGGAACAGAAGCCGCAAATACAGCCGCTTCAGCGACAGAATCCAAGACGCAAAAGCCTGTTTCAAGCGAGACTGTAATCTACTATCCCGCAGTCCTGTAGAGTGGCACCACCAGCTACCTAGCTGTTTACTTAGCTACGGCCGCCACGAATACATCCACCTTAGGGAAGCGCAAAAGAGTCTAGCCCCCCTTGCGGCAGCGGAAATAAGCGACCCATAATCCGTGTCCCACGCAAGGAAGCCTCCGGGCATTCCGATGCCGACACGACCATCTGTCGCTTCATCCTGCGCACAGGGAGCACCTGTGGTCCGACCTGAAGCCTTGAAGAAGCAAATCCTCTAAATACCCAGTTGGGGACACCAGGAAGGCCAGAAAAAACGAGATAAACTATGCCAGCATTTTTTTTTTTTTTCTAGAAAAGGAATGAAGGCAGTAAACCACCTAGATCAAGCAATAATGCAATGAACCAAGGCCAAAAAGTGTATTGGACAGACCAACAAAAGGCACATAAACAATAGTCACACATCCTGATAAGAACACACACCTATAGAAATAGGAATGTGACTATACGCATGAACAACACACAAAGTAAAAATTCAAACGAAAAAAATGCACTATCCTGTGCACGGAAGCTAGCTGAAAGTAAAAGACTCCGGGTTTACCCAGGAAACTGTTAATGCCTAACGAGAGACAGCAAACGTGGCATAGTGAAGGGCCACTTAATGCAAAATAAAATACCATAATGGAAATGACAAATTGCATATAAAAACTAAAAACTATGAAATGGAGTAGTGGATTCCGCTGAAACCCTGAAAGCGTCAGGTGCATTTGAAAAAATGTTATGCCCAAGGCAAGAGCCATTTAGAGAGTCATTTAAAGATCCATTCCACACCAAAATGGAAGGAGGGAAGTAAGCATAGAAATACAATTGGAAAACAAGCCATAGGCATAAACCAAAGAATTTAAAGGCAGATACATTGGTTGAAACCCTAAAAAATGCTGATAAGATAGCAAGGGAACATGAGAGAAAAAAACGTGTATGTAGATAAATAAAAACAGAGCGTATGGGATAGATGAGCCTGTGTTATACATGAAAGGAAAAGAGAAGGCCACTGGGACTCCCAGGGATGAGCCCTCTGCTCCGGAGACTAATTCTCTTGTGAGGCAGGCTCTGCCTCCAGAACCAAAAGGAGCAAAACGGCTACAGCACCAGAGGTCTACAGCACTAACGCTGCCCTTTAATCGCAACGGTAACAATATGATAATGGTAATCCGTGCCCTGTGTTTATTTATTTATTTATTTACTTATGTAGTTTTCCAACTGCCCTGCTAGGACAGATAAACGGGCTCCAGAGGTAAAGATTTCCTCACTGTACCCAGGAACATGAGAGCCTTCGCCCCTTTCCTCATGTCCTCTGTCATCTAACCTGAAGAGACCAGGCTATTGGCGCTGCAGCAGCCCGGGCTGCCGTTCCCGCCAAAAACGAACCGCTTGGAAGGCCTGCCGCGAAGGTCGGCTCTATGCCCGAGAGGCCCTTATGCCAAGCGGAGCAACTCAATCCAACATTACTACCCAGCAAAATCGGAGGATGAAACAAAAAAACCATCGTGAAAACCGGCCCCTCAGAAGCGCCGCGGGAAAAACCAAAGCCAACTGAGAAGAAAGAAAATGGCCGCCGGCACACACAAAATGACTAACAAGTTGAAAAAACAAAAATGACCAACCTTAAAAAGAAAGGAATCTTCCCCTGCAGTTCTTGGCACCCACTGCTAGTGGGGAAGAAAGCTGAGCACCGGAGGCAGCAGGCAGGTATCTGGGGCTCCCAGCACCGCTCTGCTCTCTGCTCTACTATACGGAGCTGAAATTTGAGACAGGCTCTGCCTCTTCAGCTCCGTGCCTCTGAGCGCTGATAAAAAGCTGTCGGCAGCAATCGCTACTGGAAGGAACCCTGCTAGGATCCCCGGTTCTGTAAACACCAAATAGAAACCAAAAGAAATAAAATTTGCTAAGCCTTAAACATCTGAAGGGGGGAGCCAGCCAGGAACACGTCCTTCAGCTGCTGAGGACTGAAAAGACTGACAGTGGCCAGCAGAGGGAGCCAGATGCCAGCTCTTCAAAGTTTGAGATTTCAGTCCTCAGTTGCTGGAGAAGGTTGATCACCCACTTGTTCCTGGACGGGCCCGGAGAGACGATAAGGAATGCCTAATAAAGACTTTTTCAAGTACATTCATAGCAAAAAACCTGTGAGAGAGTCGGTCCATTAGATGATAGAGGGGTTAAAGGGGCACTAAGAGGAGATAAGGCGATAGCGGAGAGAATGAATGAATTCTTTGCTTCGGTCTTTACTGAGGAAGATGTATGGATGTTACCCATGATTGAAGTGGCATTTAATGGTGCGAAAGAATTGAAGGAAATATCGATATATCGGGAAGATGTATTACAACTATTTGATAAACTGAAGAGTAGAAAATCACCTGGACCGGATGGTATACATCCAAGGGTGTTGAAAGAACTGAAATATGAGACTGCAGACCTGCTATTAGTAATCTGTGAACTACCATTAAGATCATCTGTAATGCCTGAAGATTGGCGGATGGCCAATGTAACGCCAATTTTTAAAAAAGGTTCCAGGGGTGATCGGGGAAACTACAGACCGGTGAGCCTGACGTCAGTACCGGGAAAAATGGTAGAAACCATCATAAAGAACAAAATTGCTGAACATGTAGATAGTCATGGCTTAATGGGAGACAGCCAACATGGCTTTAGACAAGGAAGATCTTGTCTTACATATCTGCTATGTTTTTTTGAAGGTGTGAATAAACAGGTAGACAAAGGTGAGTTGGTTGATATAGTGTATCTGGACTTTCAGAAAGCCTTTGATAAGGTCCCTCATCAGAGACGTTTTGCAAAACTAAAGAGTCATGGGATAGGAGGCAGTGTACTATTGTGGATCAGGAACTGGTTAAAAGATAGAAAGCAGAGGGCAGGGCTAAATGGCCAATATTCCCAATGGAGAAAGGTGAATAGTGGTGTACCCCAGGGATCTGTGCTGGGTCCACTGCTTTTTGACATATTCATAAATGACCTGGGAAAGGGAATAATGAGTGAGGTTATCAAATTTGCAGATGACACAAAACTATTTAAAGTTGTTAAAACCCAAGAGGATTGTGGAAAATTGCAAGAGGATCTTGATAAATTGGAAGACTGGGCAATGAAATGACAGATGAAATTTAATGTGAACAAGTGCAAAGTTATGCATCTAGGGAAGAACAACCCAAACTATGGTTACACGATGCAAGGTTCCACATTAGGAACCACCACCCAGGAAAAAGATTTAAGCATCATTGTGGATAACATGTTAAAACCCTCTGCCCATGGCCGCTGTGTTGAGCGTTCCTCAATAACGCCTAAGTGCAAAGGTAAGCTGCGGGTCTTCCCCTCGGAGCCCCAGCTATTATCCACTGGTCCTATGGATCGCTTTGTGTTACTCACGCAGGCACAGAAGCAGGAGATCCGCTCCGGTGTTGCTGCGGTGGCGGCTGAGTGATTCGTCGCCTGCGGAGTTGGAGGTTTCTCTATCTCCTTCTGAGAAGGAGCTCCCTTGTGTCCTGCTCTGTTGAGTGCGAGCTCGGTGGTTTCGGTGCCCCCTCCCTTGGAAGGTGGGAGTAGAGACGTCGATAGAGGGGAGACCGCCTTGATCGGAGACCAGCTACCTACCGGAGTTACCGGGGAGGTTCAGGAGCTTTGCTTGCTACGGAAGACTTGACGGTTCCTGCTGTGCAAGGTGAGGGGTTTAATCCTCAATCTCCATTTTTAGCAACTTCTACTCCTGCGTTTTTTACTTCCTCAAGATCGAAGGTTTTCACACTTTAATCGATTTGGGAACCCATCACTTCTCTGTCGGAGGCAGTACGAAGTCAGACCAGAGCCTTATCTGCACAAATTCAGGATAATTCCACAAAACCTTTATCTTTGGAGACCGTGTCTGCTGGTGTTAAGTCTCAGCTGGAAGAACATAGTAGTCAACTGGTAACATTATCTGATTTAACTTTTGCATTGCTTAAAGATAATGTGGTACTTCGGCATAAAATGGAGATCTTGGAAAATGCTGCTAGAGCTGCGAATTTACGGATTTTAAACTTTCCTAAAATGAAGGGTATTTCGGCCCTTGATATGTTTAAGAAATACCTGCAGGAAGTTTTCAAAGTGCCTTTGGTGTTGCTTCGACCCTTCACAAGGGTTTACTATCTACCTCAGGGGAAAAAAGAACCAGCGGACTCAGAAGAGCTTGCGACTATGTATGTGTTAAATGTTTCAGATTTGCTTAAAGACTCTGATCTGGGGACGTGTGTTCCAGCTACACTGTTAGTGACTTGTGCACTTGCTACTGATAAGAAATGACTGTTAAAAATGTTTTTTAAAAAGAGTTTGGAGACCTTCTATGGTTTCTCTATTTCAATGTTTCCTGACATATCTAAAGAAACCCAGAAGAGGAGACGGCTTTTTCTCCTTCATAAATCTGGAGTCAATCAGATTGGGGGTTCATTCTTTTTAAGATTTCCCTGCAAATGTCTGGTGATATACAAGTCGGTTAGATATATATTTTATCAGCCAGCTGATCTTGCGACATTTATTAATGCTAAATTGAAGGATAACGTCTAGTCTCTGTGGTAATTTGTTAATTCCTTTCGTATTAATAAGCCTGTGTACTCAGGGTCCATCTTGTATTTCTTCTATGTTTAATTTGTTGAATAATTCTTTCTTTAGTGGTACCAGAGGTTCTCCTCCTCTGGTAACCTATGTCTCTCTCTCTTCCTCTGGTTGTGGACTATCAGTGATCTTAGGTCTATATTTCTTTTTGGTATTTCCAGGTTTAAACACTCCTTTGTATCACTGTCTACTTCAAGAAATGTTCTTGATGTTTATTTATAAATTCAATAAATATTAAACATAAAAAAAACCCTCTGCCCAGTGTACAGCGGCAGCGAAGAGAGCATACAGAATGCTAGGTATCATAAGGAAAGGAATGGAAAATAAAACAAAGGAACATAAGATATGCCATACTGGGTCAGACCAAGGTCCATCAAGCCCAGTAAGCGTAGTTACTCACCTGTAACAGGTGTTCTCCAGGAGCAGCAGGAATCAGTCCTCACATATGGGTGACGTCGGCGCCGACGGAGCCCTCGCAGAGCAATTTTCCCCAGCTTTCAAAGAAAGCCTTTGGGAATTGCAGCGCGCATGCGCGGTCCTCTTCCCGCCCAAGGGTGCCATCTTGCTCAGTCAGATGACATAGCTAAAAGACAGCAAAAATTAGCAAAAACGAAAGCATATAACTGCAACTCCAAGGGGAGGAGGGAGGGTTGTGAGGACTGATTCCTGCTGCTCCTGGAGAACACCTGTTACAGGTGAGTAACTACGCTTTCTCCAGGACCAAGCAGGAAGTCAGTCCTCACATATGGGACTCCCAAGCTTAAGGCTACCGGAGACCCTAAGCACAAAAATGAGCTCCCTCTAGCTCAGCAGCACAGAAGGAAGGAATCTTCTCTGAATACGTCTCCAACCGGTAGCCCAACATCCGGGATGGAGGGTAGGAGTTGCCTATACCTCGAAGAGGTTACGGAGGACTGCCTGTCCGAAAGCACTGTCCCTGCGGGACTCCCTCTCCAGGCAGTAATGGGCTGCAAAAGTCTGGCTTGAAGACCAAGTAGCGGCCCAGCAGATGTCTGCCAACGGAACAGAGCGGAGGTAAGCCACTGACGTAGCCTTCGCCCGAACACGATGAGCGGTGACTCTACCTTCCAGCACGAGGCCCGCAGCCTCGTAAGCCCAAGCGATGCAGTCCGCAATCCAGATGGACAGAGTACGCTTGGAGACAGGGAGCCCCAACTTGTTGGGGTCATAAGACACGAAGAGCTGAACCGCCCTTCGGTGCTCCCGCGTACGGTCAAGGTAGAAGTTCAGCGCCCTTCTACAGTCCAGGGTATGCAGGACCATTTCAGCTCGGCTGGAGTGTGGCCTGGGAAAGTAGGTCGGAAGTACCACCTCCTGGTTGATGTGAAAAGGGGAAACCACTTTAGGAAGAAACTTAGGGTGAGTCCGTAGGACTACCCGGTTCTTGTAGAACCTAGTGTAAGGAGGATCAGATACCAGGGCCTGCAGCTCACTAACGCGTCTCGCAGAAGTGAGGGCCACCAAGAACAAGGTTTTCCAGGAAAGAAAACGAAGAGGACAGGTAACCATAGGCTCAAAAGGCGGACAGGTAAGCCGCTGTAAAACCACATTGAGATCCCAATTCGGAGCTGGCGGGCGCAAAGGTGGTTTAAGGAGCAGGAGGCCTCGGAGAAAACGAGCCACGAGAGGGTGGCTGGAAAGAGGTCTACCATCCACCGGTAGGTGGTGCACAGAAATAGCACTGAGGTGGACCTTGACCGAGTTGGACTTAAGTCCAAGATTGGAAAGGGAAAGCAAGTACTGCAAGACCACTGATGTTGAACAGGAGAAGGGGTCTTGCGACTGCTGAGTACACCAGACGGAGAACCGACGCCACTTAAGAGCGTAGGACTTCCGGGTGGAAGGTCTCCTGGAGGCCAAGACGACCTCTTCCACATCTGGAGGAAGCTGGAGAGGAGCAAGGACTACCCTTTCAGCAGCCAGGCCATCAGATGAAGGGACCGGAGGTTGGGGTGCAGGAGCGTCCCCTGATCCTGCGACAGGAGGTCGGGCTGAAATCCCAGTGGAAGAGGAGTGTCTACCGCTAGCTGCATCAGAAGCGGGAACCAAGGTTGTCTCGGCCACCGGGGAGCCACTAGGATCATCGAGGCTTTGTCCCTGAGAACCTTGAAGAGAGTCCGAGACATCAGCGGCATGGGAGGAAAGGCATATAAGAGGCCTGTGGACCATGGAATCAGAAAAGCATCCGCCGCTACTCTGAGAGGATGCGGTTGTCGAGAGCAGAATCTGGGAAGTTGCCTGTTCAGAGGACTGGCAAACAGATCCATGGTGGGGAGGCCCCACTTGAGAAAGATTCGCTGAACCACCAGCGGATCCAGCCTCCACTCGTGCGGTTGGAGGATCCTGCTCAGCTTGTCGGCCAGGTAATTTTCTTGACCTGAGAGATAGACAGCTTTGAGGATAATTCCGTGGTGGACACCCAAGAGCATAGCTTCTGTTCCTCCTGACAGAGAAGGAAGGAGCCTGTCCCGCCTTGCTTGTTCACATAGAACATTGCTACCTGATTGTCTGTCTGTATCAGCACCGACTGGTGAGAAACCAGGTGAGAGAATGCTTTGAGCGCTAGGCGGATGGCTCTGAGCTCCAGGAAGTTTATCTGCTGAGCAGACTCCCAAGGAGTCCAGAGGCCTTGAGTACATGTCCTTTGGCAATGTGCTCCCCAACCCAGGAGAGAAGCATCGGTGGTCAGGACCTGAGAATGCGTAGGGGGCTGAAAAGTCACTCCTAGTACCAGGTTGGGCAGATGAAGCCACCATTGTAGAGAAGAGACCAGCTGGTCGGAGATCTGTACGGAGTCCGCTAGGCTCCCCGTGGCTTGATGCCATTGATTGCGAAGGCACCACTGAGCAGGACGCATGTTCAGTCGGGCATTGGGGGTCACATGGACTGTGGAAGCCATATGGCCGAGCAGTCTCAGAAACTTCCTGGCCGAGACCAGGGAATTGCTGTGAAAGCGGCTGGCGAGATCCATGAGCCTTTGGGCCCTGTCCAGAGGCAGGAAGGCCCGCGCCTGAAGGGTGTCCAACCTGGCGCCGATGAATTCGAGATCTTGAGAGGGGAGCAAAGTGGACTTTGTGAAGTTTATGACAAAACCCAAGTGCTGGAGCAGAGCCACAGTGCGATGAGTAGCCTGAGTGGCTTCTTGAGCAGACTGGGCCCTGATGAGCCAGTCGTCCAGGCATGGGAACACAAAGAGACCTTGAAGTCTCAGAGAGGCCGCCA
This sequence comes from Ichthyophis bannanicus, assembly GCA_033557465.1. Classification (NCBI taxonomy): domain Eukaryota; kingdom Metazoa; phylum Chordata; class Amphibia; order Gymnophiona; family Ichthyophiidae; genus Ichthyophis; species Ichthyophis bannanicus. Next base: position 477,123,910 of record CM066036.1, read on the forward strand.
CCACTGCTAGGCATTTGGTGAACACTCTGGGGGCGGAGGATAGGCCGAAAGGCAGTACTCGGTACTGGTAATGGCGTCCGTCCACAACAAACCTGAGGTATTGTCTGTGGTCTGGATGAATAAGGATATGAGTATACGCATCCTTTAGATCTAAGGAGCATAGCCAGTCTCCCTGCTGGAGGTAGGGCAGCAGGATTCCAAGGGTAAGCATTTTGAACTTTTCCTTTGCAAGGAACTTGTTGAGGTTTTGCAAGTCTAGGATGGGTCTGAGGCCTCCCGTCCTTTTCGGAATCAGGAAGTATCTGGAATAAAACCCGTGACCCTTCAGGTGGTGGGGCACCGGTTCCACGGCTTGTTCCTGAAGAAGACTTGCTAACTCCTGAAGGAGTAAGTCCCTGTGCAGAGGGAGTCTGGAAGGCTCCCCTGGAAAGTAGGAGGGAGGTACCTGGTGGAAATGAAGAAGATAGCCCTTTTGAACTATCTGAAGCACCCAGGTATCGGTGGTGATGTGGGACCACCTGTGGGCAAAGTGGACCAGCCGGCCTCCTGTGCTGAGAGAAACCAGCTGAGGGGGAGAGGCTATGCTGAAAAAGTCAAAACCCCCCACCCTGCTGAGCAGGGGCCGGTGGTGCAGGCTTGGGGGCTTGCTGCCTTCGGGACCCATTACCCCGTCCCTTGGCCTGCTTTCCCTGTGGGGGAGCTGCTGAGGCCTGATACTGAGGGTAGTATTTATAGGCAGGCAGCCGCCTTCCTCGGGTAAAAGGGCTTTTTCCCCGAGCCCTTCTTCTTTTGAGAAGGGGCAGAGGTCTTCCTAGAGAGACGAGTCCTGGTGAGAGTCTCCGTCTCGATTTGTGCAGCCTTCTCATCCATGGGCTTGCCAAAGAGGTTATCACCTCGGCAGGGGACATCGACCAACTTCTCCTGAACCCAGGGCTCGAGGTCGGACGTCTGAAGCCAAGCCTGGCGGCGTCCACCGATGCCGGCCGCGGCTACTCGAGCCGAAGCCTCAAAACCATCATAGGCTGCTCGAGAGATAAACTTGGAGCACTCCCGAATGCCAGTAGACAAGGATTGGAACCTCTGCAAAGGTTCGTCGGAGAGACCAGCAGAGAACCCGGCTATTTCTTTAGCCAGGTCTCGGAGATACATGCCCATGTAGAGCTGGTATGTCTGGACTCGACAAGCAAGCATAGAGCCCTGGAAGCACTTCCTACCGAGGGCATCCAAGCTTCGGGCTTCCCTACCAGGGGGCACCGAGGAGTGCATTTTTTGACTCTTCAGTCTATGCATGGCCGATTCCACCACCATGGAATGGTGCGGTAGTTGTGCCTTTTGGAACCCGGGGCTCTTGCGGACTCGATAAATGGAATCGACCCGCTTGTTTAACACCGGCGACGACGCCGGGCTCTCCCACATGCGGAAGAGAAGTCGTTCCAGCATTGGAGGAACCGGTACAATAAAGGCTTCCTTCGGGGAGAGTCATATTGGAGGGCATCGAGTTTTTCGACTCGAGGCTCCTCCTCGGGATCCGCAGGGAAGGCCAAGGCTTTGGCCATATCCCTCACGAAGTCCGAGAACCGGGTATCCTCCGGGGAGCACCGTCTCCGAGGTTCGGACTCGGGGGAGTCCGAAGGGACACACCGAGTCCGAAAGGAACCAGGTGACTCTTCATCCTCAGATTCCCAGGCCGACTCCTCGGAGGAGGAGTCGACCGGCTCCGGTCGGGCGGACACTGATGCCATCCGCCCCGACGCCGAGGGAGTCGGCGTCGACGACCTCGGTCCCAAACGGGAGGCCGAAGGAGACCTCGACCGAGGATCGACTCGAGCCCTCATGGACTCGAAGATCGGCTCGGTCTCCGGGGTCGACTTGGAGGTCGACGTCCCGGCGGTCAGGGCAGAAGCGCCAGCGAGGCCAGCGATCAATGCCCGCTGCTGGTCCAAGAAGGCAGACAAACTGCACTCCAAGGCCGTCAACCTGAGTCCAAGCTCAGGAGACCCAGCAGCCCCCGACTCGGGCCCCGACGGCGTCAGGCCCGACGTCGGGTCCTTCGGAGGCGAATCCACGAGGACAACCGTACTTACGTGAGCGGGCAAGTCCACCTCGAGTCGAGGATGTTTTGACGGCCTTTCCGACTCCAAGGACCCGGGACGGGAATCGGGGCTATGCGACCTGGCCCTCGAGGAACCAGGAGCGTCCACCGATCCCGCCCTCGCGGGTTTCTTCTTCCGATGATGTTCCCGGGTAGGAGACCCCCTCTCAGAGGAACTCCGACGATGCTCAGGACCAGAGTCCCGAGACGTCGAATCCTCTGACGAGGTCTGAGCCCGGCCGGAGTCAGAGAAGATACGCTCCCGCTGGTGCTGCCGACTCCTCAATGCTTTTGAGGACATTTTGCCGCATGGCGTGCAGATCATGGGGTCATGATCTGGGCCGAGGCAGCGGAGGCAGAAGTCGTGAGTGTCTGTAAGAGACATAGGTTTCTTACAGAGGTCACACTTTTTGAAACCACTGGCCGCCATCGGGGGAAAAAGGGCCCCTGCGAGGTCGAACGACCGGGCAGCCAGGGAAAAAAGGAAAAAAGTGCGAAAACTGTCACGAAGGACAAAAAAACGAAAAATAAAGGACGGACTCGTAACCGGCGTCGCGAGTCTGGGCGCCGAAGAAAAAATAGATAAAAATAGAGGAAAATCAACTTTTCTGCGGGGATTCACAGGCAACGTCTGTAGGGCTCCGCGGAAAAAAGAAGACTGAGCAAGATGGCACCCTTGGGCGGGAAGAGGACCGCGCATGTGCGCTGCAATTCCCAAAGGCTTTCTTTGAAAGCTGGGGAAAATTGCTCCGCGAGGGCTCCGTCGGCGCCGACGTCACCCATATGTGAGGACTGACTTCCTGCTTGGTCCTGGAGAATCCTGTTTCCAACAGTGGCCAATCTAGGTCATACGTACCTAGCAGTTTCCTCAAAAGACACAGGTTCCACAGTACTTGTACTGGGTCAAGCATTGATATCCTGGGTCCCTTCTTAATAATGGTTTATGGACCTTTCCTCCAGGAACTTGTCCAAACCTTTTTTAAACCCAGCTACACTAATAGCCTTTACTACATCCTCCGGTAACAAATTCCTGAGTTTGATTACACGTTGAGTGAAAAAATATTTTCTTTTATTAGTCTTAAATAGTTTACCCTGTAGCTTCATTGTATGTCCCCTAGTCTTTCTATATTCTGATAATGTAAACAATCGATCTACGTTTACCCATTCCAGTCCGTTCATTAATTTATAGACTTCTATCATATCTCCCCTCAGCTGTCTCTTTTCCAGGTTAAGGAGCCCTAACCTTTTTAGCCTTTCTTCATAGGAGTATCCTTCCATCCCCTTTACCATTTTGGTGGCTCTTCTCTGAACCTTTTCTAATAACACTATATCCTTTTTAAGATACGGCGACCAGAATTGCACACAATATTCAAGGTGTGGTTTCACCATGGAACGATATAGAGGCATTATAATATCTTTTGTTTTATTTTCCATTCCTTTCCTTATGATACCTAGCATTCTATTTGCTCTCTTGGCCGCCGCTGCACACTGGGCCAAGGGTTTTAACATGCTATCCACAATGACGCCTAAATCTTTTTGCTGGGTGGTGGTTCCTAATGTGGAACCTTGCATCATGTAACCATGGTTTGGGTTGTTCTTCCCTAGGTGCATAACTTTGCACTTGTCCACATTAAATTTCATCTGCCATTTTGATGCCCAGTCTTCCAATTTATCAAGATCCTCTTGCAATTTTCCACAATCCTCTTGGGTTTTAACAACTTTAAATAGTTTTGTGTCATCTGCAAATTTGATAACCTCACTCGTTATTCCACTTTCCGGGTCATTTATGAATATGTCAAAAAGCAGCGGACCCAGCACAGATCCCTGGGGTACACCACTATTCACCTTTCTCCATTGAGAAAACTGGCCATTTAGCCCTACCTTCTGCTTTCTATCTTTTAACCAGTTCCTGATCCACAATAGTACAATGCCTCCTATCCCATCACTCTTTAGTTTTGCCAAAAGTCTCTGATGAGGGACCTTGTCAAAGGCTTTCTGAAAGTCCAGATGCACTATATCAACCGACTCACCTTTGTCCAACTGTTTATTCACACCTTCAAAAAAACATAACAGATTAGTAAGACAAGATCTTCCTTGTCTAAAGCCATGTTGACTGTCTCTCATTAGACCATGACTATCTACATGCTGAGTAATTTTGTTCTTTATGATGGTTTCTACCATTTTCCCCAGCACTGACGTCAGGCTCACCGGTCTGTAAATTCCAGGATCACCCGTGGAACCCTTTTTAAAAATTGGCGTTACATTGGCGACCCTCCAATCTTCAGGTATTACAGATGATTTTAATGAAAATTCACAGATTACTAATAGCAGGTCTTCAATCTCATATTTCAGTTCTTTCAACACCCTTGGATGTATACCATCCGGCCCAGGTGATTTGCTACTATTCAGTTTATCTAATAGTTGTAATACATCTTCCCGATGTATCAATATTTCCTTCAATTCTTCCGCACCTTTAAATACTACTTCAGTCATGGATAACATCCCTACATCTTCCTCCGTAAAGACGGAAGCAAAGAATTCATTCAGTCTCTCCACTATCGCCTTGTCGCCTCTTAGTGCACCTTTAACCACTCTATTGTCTAATGGACCAACTGACTCTCTCACAGGTTTTTTGCTACGAATATACTTGAAAAAGTCTTTATTTCTCGTTTTTGCTTCCGCAGCAAGCTTCTTCTCAAATTCTCCCTTTGCTTGCCTTATCAATGCCTTGTATTTGACTTGCCAGTGCTTGTGCTGTTTCCAGGTTTCGCCATTTGGCTCTTTTTTCCATTTCCTGAAAGATGCTTTTTTGGCAACAACAGCCTCTCTGACCTCACCTTTAAACCATGCTGGCAGTTTTTTGGACTTCCTTTCACTTTTCTTAAAGCGTGGAATACAGCTGGTCTGGGCTTCCAAGATAGTATTTTTCAACAACACCTAAGCTTGATGTAAGTCAACTGCTCCTTTTAGTTTTTTCTTAACTATTTTCCTCATTTTATCATAGCCTGCATTTCGAAAGTTAAAAAGTAGTACTGTGGATTTCCTTACTATCCCTCCTCCACTAATTAAATCAAATGTGATCATGCTATAATCACTATTGCCAAATGGCCCCAACACCCTTATCTCTTGCACTAGATCTGGTGTTCCACTAAGGACTAGGTCTAATATGGCTTCTCCTCTGGTCGGTTCATGAACCAGCTGCTCCAAGAAGCAGTCATTTATTTCATCTAGGAACTTTATCTCCCTAGCATGTCCTGCCGTGACACTGACCCAGTCGATACCGGGGTAATTGAAATCACCCATTATTATTACTGCGCTGTAACTTTTGTTAGCTTCCTTGATTTCTTTGAGCATTTCATCATCCATTTGTTCATTCTGTCCAGGCGGTCGATAGTACACCCCCACTGCCATCGCCTTCACCTTTTTACATGGAATTTCAATGCATAGAAATTCTACAGCAAATTTTATTTCCTGCAAAACTGGAATCCTTTCTAACTGAATGCCCTCTCTAACATAGAGCGCAACCCCTCCACCAATTTGACCAGCTCTATCATTAAGATATAGTTTATACCCAGGTATCACAGTGTCCCACTATGATAGGATGTTATAATGCCTCTGTATCGTTCCATGGTGCGACCGCACCTTGAATATTGTGTGCAATTCTGGTCACCGTATCTTAAAAAGGATATAGCGTTATTAGAAAAAGTTCAGAGAAGAGCCACCAAAATGGTAAAGGGGATGGAAGGATACCCCTATGAAGAAAGGCCAAAATGGTTAGGGCTCTTTAACCTGGAAAAGAAACGACTGAGGGGAGATATGATAGAAGTCTATATATTAATGAACGGAGTGGGTATACGTATATCGATTGTTTACGTTATCAGAATATAAAAAGACTATGGGACATGCAATGAAGCTACAGGGTAACCTATTTAAGACAAATAGAAAATATTTTTTCACTCAACGTGTAATCAAACTATGGAATTTGTTACTGGAGGATGTAGTAAAGGCTGTTAATGTAGCTGGGTTTAAAAAAGGTTTGGACAAGTTCCTGGAGGAAAGGTCCATAAACCATTATTAAAAAGGGACCCAGGATATCAATGCTTGACCCAATACAAACATTGTGGAACCTGTGACTTTTGGGGAAACTGCTAGGTATGTATGACCTAGATTGGCCACTGTTGGAAACAGGATACTGGGCTTGAAGGACTTTGGTCTGACCTAGTATGGCATATCTTGTTTTTGGTTTCCAGTTTAGGATCCTCAGCATCTTTTAGTGCTGCTCCTCCTTCTACTGGAATTGTCTTCTTCTTGGTCACTACCAAAACCAATGCATTCACCTTAGGAAGTCTCAAAAGATCCTGCTCTTCATGAGGGATACAGGCGAGCTATGGATCTACTCACTCAAAAGCCCATTTCTGGCCTTTCCCATTCTGCTTCTATCTCCTCTATGGCACTATGAAGAGGGAAGGATTTTTGAGGTTTCCAAATGCCCTGTAACAGCATGTCCTCCAACGAACCTTCCTTCGCCGGTGAACCATGCACTATATTAAGGGCAGACAGAACCTGAGCAATCAACGCTTGGAGCTCTTCATGTCTAAACAATCTGATAACTCTAGATCTTCCCCAGGAGGAATCTCACCTTCCTCCAAATCCTCGGGCAAAGAATCCTCCCAAGTCCGGAAGGACCCTCTAAGGGATCCTCGAAGCCCCCTGAACACGCCAAAGCTTGGTCATCCCAGACTTCCCCTGAGACCTTAAGGCACTTAGTTGCCAGCTGAGTGGGCTCCTTAAATGGATAAGACACTGCTGTAGAAGCCCTCATAGGAGTAGAACACCTAGGCATTTCTAGAAGCAAGCCCTGCTTTAAACAATAAGCCCGGTGAAGAAGTAAAACTAATTCTGGAGAAAATTCCACACCAGAAGAATCAGAGACTTCCCCTGAGACTCCTGGTCCAAAATGCAGCCATCCTGGCAAAGCAGAAAGCACCCCCAGGGAAGGTAGAGACTCCCTCAAGTGAAAACTAACCTTGTCAGCCATGGCCATGGTTCCCACCAAAACCATGGGAACCTGTGACTGAAAGGAGAGCCAAATGAGAGAGGCTTCACCCTCCCACGGTGGTAAAGCCATCACCCCAGAAGACCCAGAGTCCTTTATGTTTAAAACTTTTTATTATTAACACAGCAAGAACATAAGCCAACTTGACACACATGTCTATGACATTCATAACATTGTGATGACATTTACTTCCTTCAATAACCAATAAACCTTTCTTTTTCCCCCTTAATCTTAAATATACTGCCCTCACTCTGATTCTAGATTAGTTTTCATGCATCCAAAGAATTTAACAAGTGTGCCCTATACAGACAATCCAGTCATAATGTGATCTCTGTCCCATACACAATTATTATCCTTCCTTTAATTCAATTCAATTAACATGTTTACGCCTCCCTCCTCCCACCCTCCTCCTGGGTGTGCCTGTGTCTGCATGGAGCTGCTTGGACGAGGGCCACCCCCACCCAGTCTAGATTGTTAATATATCATTTCGTGCCTTGCGGGTTGAAATCACAACTTGGCTAAAAGCACAAAACCTCCACATAAATCACACTAAAACTGAAGTTCTAATCGTGACCAAGAACAAATCCTATATCCCCCCCAACACACATAAGACTTCAAAACCAAGAAATTAAAATAAAAAACGAAATAAGATATCTAGGCGTTATACTAGACACACACCTTACGATGGAAACACACATTAGCAATACCATAAAGAAAAATTATTTCAAACTCAAAACCCTCAAACAACTTCGTCCGCTAGTATTTACACAAGACTTTATCAACATAATCCAGGCCACCATAATTCCACATTTTGACTTTGCCAATCTAATTCTAATAGGCATATCAAAACAAAACATCAAACGATTGCAATTAGCGCAAAATGCAGCAGCCAGAATCATATTGAAAATTAACTCACTCCAACACATATCACCAATACTAGCCTCCCTCCATTGGCTACCAATTCAAAGCAGAATAATCTACAAAACAATAATAACTTCATTCAAGGCCTTATATGATATGGCCCCGACTATGCTATGTAACTTAATACACAAAGAACCATCTAAGCCTACACACAGAAAAGGACAATTGAACAGATTAAAGATCCCGAAAGATTATACAAGAGCCCATAAATCAACAAATAACAGAGCCTTTTCCCACATAGCCCCAACTATCTGGAATTCCCTCCCAGAGGAGCTACGAACACTAACAGAGATCATGGAACTCCACAAAAAATTGAAAACTTATCTGTTCACCAAACACTATAACATAGATAACTCATCACCTGCTTTAGACAAAGGTTAAACAGGTATCTGTCTGCTTCAAGCAAAAACCCTTTAACCCACACAGATAGCACACACTCATGATGACCTCACAGCTTATGTCCTTTCACGTCCATGTATATATATACATATATAAAATTGTATATAGTTTATTCTGTTCTGTATTATCTCACATTGTTTAGACTGTATATTCTATATATAATATGATGTTCCTTGTAAATATGTTCTGTTATAATATGACGTTCCCTGTAAAACAAACTTGCTTTGTTAATTATTGTTCACTGTGAACCGCAACTGAACTTTGGAAGATGCGGTATATAAATTTGTATAAAATAAATAAAAATAAAAATACCATCCAGATATGGGGATCATACTACAAGAAAAAGTTCTTTCTTCTTCATATGTCACCAAGATGCTCCCCCTTCCCACAAGACCAATTGATGCAGTACATTACGCCATTCCCAAAAGCCCGGGCCATCTGGATCTCTCCACCTACGAAGTATACACTGTTTAGCCACAAGACAGCTTTTCCTGACTATCAATATATTCCCTGCTTTAGTGAGACCCAGGGGATCAGGGGTGTCTAAGATAGCAAGACCCAGGGTCAACGTCAAAGTCTGCTCTAGCAGTTCCCCCAAGTACTTCTGGATTCTATCCCAAAAGTTGCACACCTGCACGCACCCCCAAAATATATGTCCCAAGTGTGCCCCTTCCTCCTCACATCTCAGGAATCTACTATTTTCTGCAAATCTCACTTTCCACGCTCTGTGGGATGAGATATATGCTTGTTCTAGGATCCGGACTTGCATGTTTCGGAGTCTAGCCCCTGTAATCAGTCTTGGGATTCTCCCCACTGCAGCCACCCAGGCAAATGCATTTAGGTTAACTCCCAATTCCAATTCCCACTGCGTGGTGAGCTGAGCATAGCACTTGTCAGGGACACGCCCGTTTATGGCTCTGCAATAAACGGCGACTGTGATCCATTCCTCTTCTTCTAGCTCAAACCACTCTGCTAACTTATCGAAATTCTCCTGCCGCAGACCTCGTTTTTCCTCTTTGAAAGAGGCCAAATAGTGCTTTAATTGTAAATATGCATACACATGTCCACTAGGAAGATCATATAGTTCCTTCAGCTCCGGGAAGGGCTTTAACTCGCCATCTTCATTTACCACTTGCCTCATCTGAGTGAGGCCACGCGACGCCCAGTCCTGAAAAAAACTAGACTCTGAACTTGGCAGAAAAGACAAATTCCCTTGTATCGATAAATAGCCTGATACTTCAAATGGAATACCTAATTGACCTCATAAAGATCGCCATCCCTGCGAACCCCTTTAAGTAGGAGATTATTTTGAAGATGCTGTGACTGAGGAACATGCAACACTAATAGGAGGGAATGGGGGGCAACCAGCGCCTATTCAAGGTCATATGGGGTATACATCAAGCTCCCACCCAGCCAATCTCTTACATATCTTAGTATACATCCCAGGTTATATTGTTCCACACGTGGAAGCCCCACTCCTCCCTGTTGCCACTGACCTTGTAACCGATCAAGTTTAAGTCTGGGCTTTTTCCCCCTTCAAATGAAAGACTGTATTGAATGTTCCAGTTTTTGGATATCCCGCCACAACAACTGCAGTGGAAGCAGCTGAAGGACATATAAGATTTTTGGAAAAAGCATCATTTTATAGGCAGCCACCCAGCCCAGCAAGATTGGAAGCGGCATCCAGTCTCTTAGCTTATCCTGTATTTCTTTCATTTAGTTGGTACATTTAATTGGTACAGCCACATTGGATCACAAGGTAACCATATTCCCAAATATTTAAATTTATTCTCTGCCCATCTTAGAGAGAAGAGTCCACCCCAGGTGTCTCACAACCCACCCAGGACATCCAAGGCCTCAGACTTTGCCATATTCAGTTTTAAACCTGCAAGTGCCCCAAACTGTAAGATGACCTCCAGAAGCTTAGGCAAAGCGTTCTGTGGCTTAGTCAACATGACCAGTAAATCGTCGGCAAAGACCAAAATCTTGAATGTGCAGGGTCCTAATGTTACCCCTACTTTGTCCTCCCGTGAGTAAATTATTCTCAGCAACGGTTCAAGTGAGAGTACAAACAGTAATGGGGAAAGAGGGCACCCCTGCCGGGTCCCACGTTCTACCTCAAAACTGGAGGTAACCATTCCATTAACCCCCAACACTGCCTTCGGCTGTTGATAGAGTCTCCGCACTTCTTGTATGAACCCATGGGCCCGAGACAAGTGTATGTAATCTCTCTCCATCAGGTGTAAAGTCCGCCACACATCTATTACTTGGCACCGCCTCAGATGTCGTGGAGTGTACAGACGGCTACTCCCCTGTCCTCCTGAAACATCTATAGTCAGGTCAAATACCCAATTCCAATTGCCCCCTATAATTAATGGAGATTCAGGCAGTGTGTCAATTTCTGCTGCCACTTTGGCAAAAGGGTCTGGGACATTAGGGGCATACACACTATCCAATATCATCTTCCGCCCCTGCAAGTTTCCTTGTACCAATACAAATCGACCCTCTAGATCGGCAACTGTATGTTTGGCCTTAAATCCGATTCCTTCCCTAATTAGGATAGCAACCCCTCCCTTCTTACCACGTGCTGATGCCCCAAAAATGTGTTCTATCTTACCCCCTTCAGCCTGCCCAAGTCCCCAGTGGCCTGGTGGGTTTCCTGAAGCAAACTAATATCTCCCTTGTGCCTTTCAAGATCTCGCAGTAATTTACATTGCTTCAAAGGACTAGCCAGCCCACATACAAAGGTCCATAAACCATTATTAAGAAGGGACCCAGGATATCAATGCTTGACCCAGTACAAGCATTGCGAAACCTGTGTCTTTTGGGGAAACTGCTAGGTACGTATGACCTAGATTGGCCACTGTTGGAAACAGGATACTGGGCTTGATGGACCTTGGTCTGACCCAGTATGGCATATCTTATGTACATTCCATGAGACTATTCTCAGCTTGGCTGGGATACATGGTTCACATTACCCCTAGATTCATCCCTTGCATTTCTATTGGGGGGATCCTCCCAGCCTAGGATCCCCTCTACCCACTGCTTGAGAGACAGCCTTTCCCTCGTAAACTTGTGTCTTTTCCCTACAATAATTGCCCCCTTATGCCCATTATTCCCCCATTCCCTACCCCCTGCCTCCCCCCCCCTAGCCCTCACGCCAAACCCCTTCTCGTTATTCTCCCCCTCCTTCTCCGGTAGTCACTTTTGATGTTGGGCCCTTCCCCTCACCCCCTCTCGCAATTCCTCTGTCCACCCCTATTATATATTGACTGAATTTATCCCCACTTCTCGGGAGAACCTCCTACCCTCCCATAATCAATGTTATACCTCGTGTGACCCAAACTCCTCTGCTTACGTATAACATTACCATATAATTTCCATATTGCGAGGGGATGGCTCTTCCCCAGATCCCTCCTTTATCCAACGGCCTATTAACCACCTAGTCCCCTTGATCTCAACCATACCTGTCAGCATATATTACTCTGACCCGCCACACCTCCGGGCCAGTAATCTAAGAATAAGGGATCTCGCCTAGGGAAACCTAACCCATCTTATTATGCTATTAATAGTTCCCGGTAACTGGGTACTGTGACCTGCCAAAGAGTCATCCCTCCATTTTTACACCATACATAATTTTAAGAATAACCAATCCACAGTGTATCTTTCTCCCAAAACATGTTCCATGCATTTCACTCCATTTACTTGCGTTGCCAGCCGCATTACCAACATTTTTAACTTCTCTAGACATCCAGATTTGGTGTAAAAAGGGGGAAGGACTGCACTCAAGTCTAGAACCAAGGAGTGTTAAAGTCCCCGGCCCGGGTCAAGTCATCTGCTTTTCCTGGCACCTTTAAAACTACCCCTCTTTAAAAAAAAAAAGAAAAAAAGGGAGCAAGAAGAGTCCACATTGTTGTCCTCAGTTGGCTATAGTTGTGCACCCTAGTAGGCCGGTGCCAGCGCTGACATCTCTTAGTAATTTCTCCTTTATGTCTGTCATCTTTCAAATTTGCAGACAACTACTTCTCGTACTGAGACAGTCATGTTCACTCCTTTGGGATATCCAATCGAGCCTAGATCCATTTTTGAGCTGCTTCTGATGTTTCAAATGTCACAGTAGTCCATTGTGGAAGACTCACAATCTAGCAGGGTACTGCACCACAAATTTTATGTGCGCTGCGATCAACTATTGGCATACGGTGGCGTAAGCTTTGTAATGCAAACCCAGTTGTGCCGAGTAATCCTGGAATAGTTGGATACGGGCCCCTTCATATAATAAGGGGATCCTTGGTTCGAGCTGCGCATAGGACTTTGTCTTTATGCAAAAAGTTCAGAAATCTGGCAAGCACTAATCTAGGCCGAATGTCACCCACGCGGGCAGGCCCCAACCTATGTATCCGCTCAGTAAATATCTGGTTGCAGTCCTCCCTGGGCTGCAAAGTGGTTATCAAATACAGCTTATATTTGCATAGATTCGCATCTTTTACTGTCTCTGGAATACCAATAATCTGGAGGTTTTTCCTACGGTCACGGTTTTCAAGGTCATCAAGCTTTTCTCCTTGCTTACTGACTGCGGCCTGCAGGGTTTTAATCTCTCTGACCATACTTTGGAGCTCGTCTTATAGTTGGGATATGCAGCCTTCTGCTGTGTGCATCCGCGTTCTGACGGCCTCCAGCTGTTTGCTAATGCCATCTAGTTGGCCCATTATAGCATCAAATCTAGTGTTCAATGCACTAACTACGGCATTAGTCACCTCTTCTGAGGACAACGTTGGCTGACCTGGTGAGTGAGGTCCGTCCGCTATTTTTGCAGGTATTGCGGTTGGTTTCTCCCGATCTCGGTGAGCCTGTTTAATTCTGTGCAGCAAACATATTTATTTATTTAACAGGTTTTATATACCGCTTTATCATTTCAATCAAAGCAGTTTACATTGAAACTTAAACTTTGTAATGTAATTAAACAGGGACATTGATAACTTGGATTTTTCTGAGGCAATAGAGGATTAAGTGACTTGCCCAAGGCCACAAGGAGTGCTAGTGGGAATCAAACCCTGATCTCTGGGTTCCCAAGCCAGTGTTCTTAACCATTAGGTTACTCCTCCACTCTAGTATTGCAGTATTCTGGCAACAATAGTATTCACGGGATCTTCAGCCACCCTTTTCAATATATACTATAAGGGACCATATTTATTTATTATATTCTCTTATATACCGCGCTATTCTGCATCAGTGCGGTTTACATTGAACAAACTGAAATTACATTGAACAGGGCACTATAACTTGGAGATAACTATTTTACAGGGAACATGGGCTATGAAGGGTTAAATGGCTTGCCCAAGACCACAAGGAGCACCTGTGGGACTAGAAACCCCAGTCCTTCCGGCCCAAGGTTGCTGTCCTCTATTAGGATTTGAACCCCCGACCTTCCGGCCTGAAGTACCTTGCCCCAACCACTAGGCCACTCCTCCACTCTTTACGTTCTGTAAATAGTTCAGTTGTTTAATAGTTTTTTAAAAGTTTAAAAGTTTATTATATATTTAACTAAATTGTCCTAAAACGTTCATTGTAAAAATAATAAGTTCATTATTATTCTGTTCTGTTATATGTAAACCGCATCTGATCTCTGGAAGAGGCAGTATAAAAGAATGTACAAATAAATAAATAAATACTGTCTCAATTAGGGTATATTTATGGCTCGTAGGGTAGGGGAAGCCCCAGCAGACGTCCGAGCTAGCTCAGCACATTACGTAACTCCCCGACCGAGTTCTTTAAAGATTGTTCGTCAGAGTGACTGCCCCCCTTCATAAACCTTGCAGGCACCCGCTGAAGCAACAGGGCCACGGTGGCCCCCGCAGACCACACAAGCTGCTTTACTTGCCGGCATTTACACCGGTGCAGCCAGAAAGTTCCCACCAAAAAAAACAAAAAAAGGGAGAGCAGACAAAATAAATGAAAAGAAAAGAAACCGATAGCAGAATAGCACAGTAAACACCCCCAGCAAAAGACACTACTTACTAGCACTGCTGGCTCTCAATGCTTCTCAAAGACTGCACAGGAAATACCACTATCTGCTGGCTTGCTCAGATGTGCACAGGTCATCTTATAGTGTGACATCATCAAAACTAGGGGTTCTCAGTCTCTATCTGCTAGTGACAGGGCATAAACCCACGTGCCTGGACTGGCCTGGAGGGAAGATAGGGAATGGAGTGTTGGCCCACTCCTTATGTGGAGTTGGAGTCTAGCAGCTGAGAGGCAATTGTGCATCAGCAGAGTGTTGACTCCCCTTCCCGCAGAATAAGCAGATACCCAGCAGAGGAGTGATAGCCTTCTCCAGGAGAAACAGAAGCCCAGTGGCTGAGAGATGGTGCGGCATCAGATCCCGCAGGAGGAACAGAACTAGCAGCAGAAGTGGTGACTTGGGACTCAACATAGAGATGATCATGTCAGACATAACAGATCCCTGCCCCCAATATAACACACTAAATCTATTATTCCAGATGCAGTCCTTTCACATGGGCAAGCTAAGGGGTACAGGGGGAAAGAAAAAAAGAGGGGGATTGTCATAGTGGACAAATGAAGCAGTAGGTTTATTTATTTATGTATACATTTCTTCTATACCGCCCCTTCCAGAGATTAAGGGCAGTTTGTATGACAAGAAACAGGCTCTTTATTATAAAAAATAAACCCCTATGTGTTTTGGCCCAGGGGCCTTCCTCAGGGGGTGCAAAACCTCAAAATAAAAATCAGGTAAAACAGAGACAATAAAACCAAATACACATACATAAAAGCATCCATAAATAATAAAAGGAACAAAGTCCTAATATATATGCACATAAAACCATTCATAAATAATGAAAGGAAGAAAAGTCTGACTAGCAATATAGTGATGTAGTGTAAATAAATAAATAATAAAAAGAAAATCCATATGAATAACTCAATAAATAAATAAAATCATATACATAAATAAATAGACATACAAACACAAGTAAAACCACATCATTTATAAAATGAAAAAACTAAAAGAAGTATGACCATAAAGAAATGGTGAAAGGGAAAAGGAGGACTAAGGAACAGCCGAGAAGCAAAGAAAAAGTCAAAATACCTGAAACTTGGTGAGATCCAAAGCGAACCTGCAATAGTATCAAATGTTGGTTTTGCTTGTTGTTGCTGTTAAGTGCCGTCAAGTCAGAGTCGACTCATGGCGACCCTTTGGATAGTTATCCTAAATTGTGTTCGGTCTTCAGTCAGGCGGCTCATTGTTGACAGACTGGTACCCGTAGCTGCTGTTATTGTATCAATCCATCTCATTGCTGGCCTTCCTCTTTTGCGTTGACCTTCTATCTTGCCAAGCATGATGTCTTTCTCTAATGATCTCTCTCTTCGCATGATGTGTCCAAAGTATGAAAGTCGAAGTCTTATCATCTGAGCTTCTAAAGAAAGCTTAGGTTTGATCTCCTCTAGTACCGACTAGTTTGTTCTTCGGGCAGTCCATGGTGTATACACAGTATTCGCCGCCAGCATCATAATTCAAAGGCATCAATTTTCTTCCTGTCTGTCTTTTTCACTGTCCAGCTTTCACATCCATATGATGTTATTGAAAATACCATGGCTTGAACAAGTCGAATCTTTGTATGGAGAGAGACATCTCTGCTCTTGAGAATCTTATCTAGGTCTTTCAAAGCCATTCTGCCAAGAACAATGCGTCGTTTGATTTCTTGACTGCTTGTTGCTTCTTTATTGATAGTTGATCCAAGTAGGTTAAAGTTGTTCACAATTTCAATTTCTTCTCCTTCAACAATGAACCTGTTGATTATGCCAGTTGTCATGATCTTTGTCTTCTTTACATTAAGGTGTAGGCCCATTTTGAGACTATGTTCTTTGATTGTGAGAAGCAAATGTTTCAGATCATCTTCAGTATCATCAGCATAGCGAAGGTTGTTGATGAGTCTTCCACCAATCTTCACACCTCTGTTGTCTTCATACAATCCTGCTTCTCTGATGATTTGTTCTGCATATAAATTAAACAGGTAGGGAGAAAGTATGCAGCCTTGTCTTACACCTTTGCTTATTTTAAACCATTCTGTTTCTCCTTGGTTTTGCTATGACTTCAAAAAAGAGTCATTAAGAGAAAAAATGCCCTCAATGACTAAAACCTAGAAAAACAACATTAAACAATCTTAAAAATCTTGAGTACACCTACAACGTGGAGGCCGGAACCTAAAAACATATAAGTCAAAACAATCCCATAGGGAGGAGTAAAAAACTGAATGTTAGTAAAAAGGCTTCAAAACACGCCTCATATACAGATCAGTGCAATGAAAAAGATCTACAGTGGGACATGGGAGGGGCAGGCTAAAAAGGAGAAAAGTAAAATTGAAATATAAAGGATTCACGCCACCAGGAGAGTATCCCACTTAAAATGTTATATACATTATATAATGTGCATAGTATTTAATAAAAAAGTTCATACTTGCTCTGTATATTCTGACAAATTATAGGAGTGAAAAAGGCTTATCAAGATAAGGACCAGCTTTCAAAACACAAAGGAACCCCCACCACTGTAACAGAGTCAAAACTAATTCAGTAACAAGATGTGTGCATACATTAGAAAGTACATACTTGCTCTGTCTATGCCGACAATGTTCAAAAGTGAGAGAAGATAATGGCGTCAAGACCGGCTTTTAAAACGTAAGAATTGCTCCTTGTGGTCTTGGGCAAGCCACTTAACCCTCCATTGCCCATGTTCCCTGTAAGTATTAGTGTATGTGTCTCATATCCCCATGTGTTAAATGTATCCCCCAATTGTGTTGTGACCGCTTTGATTGAAGGATAAAGCGGTATACAAAACTGTCTAAATAAATAAATGAGAAATCCCGCCAAAAAGGGATCAAAGTTCACATTAACTTTAAATAAAGGACTCCATAATATGCCTTTCTTTCCCATACAGTGTATACGACTAATCGTGAAAAAGGAAGGGAATCTCCTTTCTCAACAATATGTACACATTATACCGCTTAATACTGTGCTCATCAGAACCGTGAACTGACACCCTTAATGTGTGATGGATACGGGTGCCAATTAAACCTCCAAGAATTCTTTGTATGCCACCTTAAGCATGAACATGATCCCATGTGAAATTCAGGGAAAAAACAGTCAAAATGTATTGTGCTATGTGTATGTATGTATAAACAAAAACGTTAGTAAACCATATGGGAGAAAAGTAAATCCCTCCGGCTTCTAAACTGGATCACCAGAGATCGTGAAAAATTAAGAACCAAAACCTTACATACCCATAAGGGAGAATATACCACTTAAAAAACAATGTGCATTATATATCAAGAGTGTCTAAGTTATCCCAAAAAAAAGTACATACTTGCTTTGTCTGTTCCGACCAAATTTAGGAACAGAAAAAGGCTAACAAGACAAAGATCGGCTTCTAACACAAAAAGGAAACCCAAACCATGGTGAAAAAAACAGAATCAATTCAGTTACAAAGTATGTGTTACATTCAACATTAAGAAGTCCATACTTGCTCTGTCAATGCCGACAATGCTCAAAAGTGGAAGGAGCTGACGGCGTCAGACCAACTTTTAAACAAAGGAGAATTTCCCGCCGAAACAAAAAGGGTCAAAGGTTACATGACTTAAAATAAAAGACTCCATGATCAACTTGGCATTTTTCTCTTTTCTATGCAGAGTGTGCAACTGTATATATCTATATATAAGATACTGGTTATGACAAAAGAGGGGGATCTTTCTTTCCAAAATATATACATATTATACCTCATAATATTATACTGTGAACCACCATCCTTGATGTGTCTGGAAACAGGTGCCAATCAACCTCCAAAAATACTAGTATGCCACCTTGCACATTAAAGTAATCCCGAATAAAATAAAAATGTATTGTGCTATATATGCCTATAAACTAAAACACTGATGAGCTATATGGGAAAAAAAGTAAATCCCTCTCATTTCTGAATGGAATCACCAGAAATCATAAAAGAGTAAAAGCTGAAGCCCTTGTAAAGGAGTGTCCATGGGGGAGAATAGTGCGACTCATGTAAATAAAATTTAAAAAAATTAAAAAAGTATTGCAAGAAGATGTTGAGGTTAATGGTATATAAAAAAAGCTGAAGACGTACATGGTATGTAAAAAAAGCTGAAAGATCAAACCAGAATAATATGTCTCATATCAGCAACAAGAATGAATTGATTCATGTGTTTATAAAAGAGGGACAATGAAGGGAGAGGAGAGGGGAGGGGGAGGGGGAGGGAAGGAAGGGGGCAGGAGAGAGGGTGGGGGAGGGGGAAGAGGAGGAACTGAGGGAGGAATGGGGGAGGGGCAAGGGAAGGGAACGGGGAGAGAGAGAGCGGAAGGGGAGAGGGAAGAGAGAAAGGGAAGAAAGGTAGGGGAGGAGGAAAGGAGGAGGAAGAAGGGGGAGGGGAGGGGGAGGAGAGGGGAAAATGAAAGGCAATGCCCCAACGCCTATCTTAAAGAAAGGGGAGACAGTTTTGTTGAAGTTAACCGCTGTGTCATCTTCAGAAATTAATTGAAAATTTTGGGTCCCCTTGAGAAACCCTACGTGGCGAAACGCAAGGGCACCTGTAAGATAGGCGTTGGGGCATTGCCTTTCTTTTTACAATACAAGTTAAGGCAAATGAATAGAAAGAATTGAAGAAGAAAAAATTGAAAAAAACAGAAACAGAAGACCATGACCAGTCACTTCATTACCAGCTAAGTAATTTTTCAATGGATTTGAAGTAGTTTCTGCATTTAGGAACAAGTGGAGCTGGCTAGTGGATCTTCATTTTTTAAGCCGTTGATGTACTAAACCCTGCACACGTTCAGGAGATTGTTTGCATATCTCCTGGTGTTACGATGCTTAAGGGTGTTGTCTGAGGCTTATATAGTGACAAATAGAAACAGCACTGAAAAGTAATACAACGGTGAATAGTTGAATGAGACTTGATTTGGGTTTATAGTAATAATCATTCACAAAGCACGGCCAATTGACTAGTCAGGTATGAAATCTGACATCTGTCATACTGGTGTTGAAATTGCAAATTTTCATCTAAACTGGTAAGCCATGAAAAAAAAACATATTGAGATCTTCGATTGAGCCATCCCAAATTTAAAAAAACATAGTCAATATACCTCTTCCACATCTTAATCTGTTTTTTAAAAGGATGTGTCAAAAGAAAAACTTTTTCAGAATGAGCAACATACAAATTCGCCACATCTGGGGCCATAGAAGACCCCATGGCCACGCCTTTAATCTGTTGATTAAAAACTTCTCGAAAACAAAAAACATTTTGAGTCATAGCTAAGGCAGCAATCTGTATTAAAAAAACACGTAGGTGTCCTCACCGGTCTTGGTCGACCCAACAATGTGTCTTCCATGATTTCAAGTGTGGCGTCTTGGGGAATATTAGCGTATAGTGAATTGATATCAAGTGTAACTAAGAAAAGATCCTGATTATACCCCAGAAACTCATCTAATAACTGTATCATGTGGGATGAATCCTGAACAAAGGAAGGAGCCCTGGATATGAATGGTCTAAGAAAAATATACAAAAATTTGGAAACCGGTTTGAACAAAGAGCCGATGGCTGATATAATGGGCCTGCCCGGAGGGTGTTGGAGATACTTGTGTACTTGAGGTAACACATATATCGTGGGCATGACAGGGTGGTGCACTGTTAAAAAGTCAAACTCTTTTTTGGTCAAATAACCGGCCTGTAAACCCACAAAAAGAAAGTGTGTCTAAACTGTTCTTAAGTCTCCTTGTGGGATCCTCATACAGCCTAGAGTAAAAGGTAGTGTCACGTATCTGGCGGCAGACTTCATTAACATAATCCTGCCTCTCATGAATTACCAGGTTACCTCCTTTATCAGCTGGTTTAATAATGATTTGGTTATTACAGCTCAAAGAGGCCAGGGCTTGTCGTTCTTCCTTAGTAAGATTAAAGAAAGTACGTTGTTTTTTTATTATACAGAGCTTGAACTCTCTCGAGTACAATTTTTTCATATGCCTCAATCATAACATTACTGGTATTTGGTGGTAACCATTTAAAGGAGTTTTTTTTTACCACCAAATTGTCCACAATGCTATCAGTGTGGGAATCAAAATAATCCTTTATCTTAAGTTTCCAGAAAAATTTGAACAATTCAACCCTAATGTTAAAAGCATCGTGTTTACATGTCGGAACAAAAGACAATCCTTTCTGTAAAACATTAATCTCTATATCCGTAAGGGAATAACTAGACAAGTTGATAATGCCATCAGGTTCATCTTTGAGAAAGCGATCTATGTTTTCTCGTCTTTCCCTCTTCCTCTGCCTCTTTGACTGAAGGGAAAATCCCGGGAATCTGTAACTTGTGGCCCGATTGTGTTTTGACCTCCTTCCTTCTACAAGTTGATCACTGAAAAAAAACGGCCATGAATGGTGATCCTTGTATGGTGGAATGGCAGAAGAGAACAGACATGAAGAGGAGTTCAAAGACTCCTCTCTATCACTACAACTTTTCTTTCTAGTAGGTTCCTGACCACCTCCTCAATTGTGGTGACTTTTCACTTTATATTCCATTTTTTGTTTTCTAGATTCACTCCTATAAGGAACCTGTCTATTGGTCCAATAATAAACAGATCCATTCTTAAAGTCCACCTCATCCCTTTAAATTTTTTTAGTTCCCTCTCCTTCATAAAAGGCTTATGATCATTAACATTTTCATCATATTCCTTCTTCAACATATGAAACCTAATATCACATTCCTTTAGCATATACAATTTAGACTCAATATCCAACCTAAAGGAGTCGGCTTTACGCTTGGACGTGTTAAATTAATAAAATCATCATGTCCAACGAACATTTATTTAAAATTTTCACCCAATCTGTCATAAAATCCTCATCATCTGTGTACATCCCAGCAGCTTTCTGAATCCTAAGGCCTCTGGGAATAATTTTATGCCTACAGTACTCCAAAAAAGAAGAGACATGCATGTCCTCTCTAATCAGTTTTTGAGAAAACCTTACCGTCGTGCCCCATTCATTATCGGTACCCACTGGTAATTTCCTCTTGGTTGTAGAATGGATCCTCGGGAAGTAAACGTTGTAAATCTTCATCTTTATAGCTGAAAACGTCCTTCCATGGGGCAAACATCTTGCTCAAACTGTATCAAGAAACCACAGAGAGCAAAGAACCCACACAGGGAACTGGACAAACGAAGCAGCAGGTTTATATAACAGGAAACAGGCTCTTTATTATAAAAAACAAACCCCTATGCGCTGAACAGATCGCCACCAGGAACACTGTTTTCAGGGTGAGATCACTTATGCCCGCTTTGGAGACAGGCTCGAATGGAGGCTCCGCCAGCGCATCCAGAACCAAATTGAGAACCAAATTGAGTCGCAAGGGCAGACGTATGAGCTTCACCACCCTAAGGAATTGGATCACGTCCGGATGTGCTGCCAGAAAGCGTCCCTGAACGCGCCCCACGATAGCAGGCCAATGCTGCCGACTGCATCTTCAAGGAGTTTAGCACCAGACCTTACTCCAGGCCCCCCTGGAGAAATAACAATATGTCTGGTAATGAACAGGCCAACGGTTTTGCTGCCATGGCAGCACACCAACCCTCAAATATGCACCATACTCGGACATAGGCCAGCGTAGTGGAACGCTTTCTAGACTTCAGCTCGGTCGAGATGACTGTTGTGGAGTAATCGGCATCGCAACTTTGTCCTCTCAAGAGCCAAGCTGTAAACCAGAATCAATCCACCTGCGGCATTAGAATCAACCCCTGTGTTAACAGGTTGATCCCGTCTGGAAACTTCCAAGAGCAATCGACCAGGAGACGGGTGAGATCCACATGCCATGGTCTCTGAGGCCAATCCAGTGCTATGAGAATAATGTGTCCATCATGTGCACGCTGCAGCAGGTGGCAAATAAGGGCCCATGGTAGAAACACATACAGGAGCCCTTTTGCCAGCCAAGCTTGCGCCAACACATTGAGTCCTTCTGACATGTGTTCCCTGCGCCTGCTAAAGAACTGTGCTGCCTTAGTGTTGGTCAGAGTCACCATGAGATCCATGACTGGCTCCCCCCAATGCACTGTGATGTTGTGTAACACTGCTGCATTAAGCTCCCATTCCCCGGGATCCAACATGTGTAGAATGAGGTAGTCTGCTTGAATATGGTCCTTCCGGGCTTAACAGAGACGCGAGGGAGACACTCTCCCTTCGTGCCTCTCAAAGCCTGCACGGAGGGAGGGACGGACGGACGGACCGATTGATTCAGCTTGCAGAGGGGGCCCCGCGGGTCAGTCCATGCTGCCACGGCAGCAGAGGGGGCCCCGCGGCGGCAGCCAGCAGTTTTTTTTTAAATTAAATTTTACTTTAGGCCGATGGGGGGGGGGGGGGGTAGGACTGGTAATGGGCTATTGGGGGGGCTGGGGCTGGGACTGGAAATGGGCTGGGGGGGTTAAGGCTGGAGGTGGGCTGATGGGGTTAGGACTGGTAATGGGCTGTGGGCTGTTGGGGGGGTTTAGAACTGGTAATGGGCTATGGGGGGGTGGGATAAGACTGGTAATGGGCTGTGGGCTGATGGGGGCTGTATTGTAATTGGATATCGTGGGGCTAGGACTGGAAATGGGTTGGGGGGTTAAGACTGGAGGTGGGCTGATGGGGTTAGGACTGGTAATGGGCTGTGGGCTGTTGGGGGGGTTAGAACTGGTAATGGGCTTTGGGGGGGTTAAGACTGGTAATGGGCAGTGGGCTGATGGGGGCTGTCTGGTAATGGGCTATGGGGGGGCTAGGACTGGAAATGGGCTGTGGGGTTAAGGCTGGAGGTGGGCTGATGGGGTTAGGACTGGTAATGGGCTGTGGGCTGTTGGGGGGGTTAGAACTGGTAATGGGCTTTGGGGGGATTAAGACTGGTAATGGGCTGTGGGCTGATGGGGGCTGTCTGGTAATGGGCTATGGGGGGGCTAGGACTGGAAATGGGCTGGGGGGGTTAAGACTGGAGGTGGGCTGATGGAGTTAGGACTGGTAATGGGCTGTGGGCTGTTGGGGGGGGGGTAGAACTGGTAATGGGCTTTGGGGGGGTTAAGACTGGTAATGGGCTGTGGGCTGATGGGGGGATAGGACTGGTATTGGGTTGGGGGGTTGCTAGGACTGGAAATGGGCTGATGGGTGGCTAGGACTGGAAATGGGCTGATGCAGGGACTAGAAGGGAATGGATGCTGGGTGAGGCTGGATCTAGAAGGGAGCTGATGTTGGGGGAGGATTAGAATGGGATGGGGCTGGAAGAGTAAAATGGAGAAGGGAAAAATATTTTGTGTGGGAGGGATAAAAAATCTACAATTGGCCGGGTATTGGGAGAGTAAGTGGGGATTGAGGATGGAGGGGTAAAATTTGAGTGGATGAAATAGGAATGAGGAAAGAGCAAAAGGAGAAAGATTAGTATGTTAAAGCAGATGTAGAAAGAGAATGGAAAAAAACTAGAAGAGAGAAGAAAGGACAAATGGACAGCAGACGATGGAGAGTTAGCAGAAGACACGAAGAAACCAGAAGAAAGTGGCTGGAGCAATTGCAGCTGAAAAAAATGCACAAAAGGTAGAAAAATATCTCTTTATTTTGAATTTATTAATTGGAATATGTCAGCTCTGGTAAATGTGCATCATTAACTCTGCGCTTTGTTTAGTACAAGAGCAAATTAATGTATAGTTTTATTTCTACAGTGTTGTACATTCCAAGTTTGGCTTTTGGGATTCCCAGTTTAATTATTGTCTTCCTGTTTCTAAATTGTGATTACTTGTTTGGTGATGGTCTATGTTCTGCATGTGTAACTGAGCTGAGGTGTTCTGTTTATATAATTCCTATTTGACATTGCCACTTGTTCTCTTTCCCCAGTAGGTCATGTATTGTTGTTCTCTGAAATGTATTGGTTTAATATTTGCAGTGTTGCCTTTTGATTGGTAGAGTATGGTGCTTTGTGAGTCCTGGTAGTGCTGTTAGGATATGGCGGGTTTGCTATGGGTTCTAAATGGGCAGTGTTTGTAGTAGTTCCTAATGTGTCTGGCAGTTGGCACTGGATTATAGTAATGTAGAAATCTTTTAGTCTTTCTTTATCCATACACTCATTAAGAGGCACGTTTACTAAAAGTTAGTATATGGTAACATTATGCAAATATTTATGCAAATGAGGCCCCTTATGCAAATGAGGCCCTGCACCCCCCTTGGGCCGCCCCTGCTGGGGGCCCACAATTTATGTTGGCGTAGGGCCTCACTCAACGTAAATCCGGCCCTGCTCTTCCAGATGTGGTTTGTATGGTCTTTTGGTATCCAAGGGGTCTGATAATCATATTCTTGTTGTTATTTCTCCTGGGCCGGGTACTTGTGTCTCTTGTTATAGTGTCTTGTAGGATATATGCTGATAGTTGGTGAATGATTTTGAATCTGATTAATGTTGATTTGTATCTGATGCGGGAATGGATTGGGAGCTGGTGTAATTGATTAAG
This sequence comes from Ichthyophis bannanicus, assembly GCA_033557465.1. Classification (NCBI taxonomy): domain Eukaryota; kingdom Metazoa; phylum Chordata; class Amphibia; order Gymnophiona; family Ichthyophiidae; genus Ichthyophis; species Ichthyophis bannanicus. The sequence continues at coordinate 477,148,897 of CM066036.1, forward strand.
TACTGGTGTGATGTGTCCATATCTGTCTGTTCCTGTGATTAGGCGAGCTGCAGTGTTCTGCACTAGTTGAAGTGGTAAGATGGTTTGCTTTGGGAGCCTCTGGTAGAGTGAATTGCAATAGTCGAGCATTGGGGTGATGACTGCCTGGCAGATGGTGTGGAAGTGATCATGGTCTAGAATTGGTTTAAGTCTTCTTATTATCTTCATCTTATAGTAGGCATTTGTGGTGGTTTTTGCTATGTGGGGTTGCATGGTGAGGTTTTAGTCTATGATGACTCCCAAGTATTTAATTTCTTTTTTGACAGCTATTTGCTTTTGCAGTATTTTGATTGTTTGTAATGGGGTAAATGATGTGTCCCTAGTGATAAAGAATGCCTCTGTCTTTTTGTAATTTATGGATAGGTTGTTGTTATTGAGCCAGTTGATCATGTCTTCTACACACGTCGTTATGGTCGAGAGGTCAGGTTTGTGTATTCCTACAGGAGTGTATACCATGATGTCATCGGAATATTGTTTGTATTTTATTTTGTGTTTTTTTAATAATTTCACATATTGGCTTTATGTAGATGTTAAACAATATTGCAGAGAGGGATGATCCTTGCAGGACTCCTTGGTTTATGGGGAAGGGCTTTGATTTGAACGTTCCACATTTAACTTGTTGACTGTTGCAGAGGTAGGATTTGAACTATGTTAGCGTGTTGTTATGTAGGCCAATTTCTTGTAGACGTTGAAGTAGGATGCTGTGGGAGACTGTGTCAAAAGCCGAGGATATGTCCATGAAGATGAGGATAAATCCTGTTCTCGTGTTGTCTATTCCTCTTATGATGCTGTTGAACAATAATAGAAGTGTTTCTGTACTATGGTTGGGTTTGAGCCCATGTTGATGTAGGTCCAATGGAGCATGTTGGTCTAGGTGGTCCTGAAGTTGTCTTTCAACTATTTTTTTTATTATTTTACTGATGAAAGGTAAGCTGGAGATTGGTCTGTATGCAGCTGGGTCGTTCAGGCTGAGGGATGCATCTTTGAGTAACAGTCATATGATGGCTTGATTGAGAGTTATTGGCATGTATCCTTGGTTGAGCGACATGGAGGTTATATTGTGAATGAAGTATTTGATTTGTTCCTTCGTTGCTTTTAACCAAGCAACACAACAAGTATCAGAGGGTGAGGTTGTAGTGTTAAGTGATGAAATTATATCTTCAATTTGCTGGGTAGATGAGATATTGAAGGTTCCCCATAGTTCTCTGTGGACAAGGTTGTGAGGATGGTTAGTTGTCGTTGAGGTTGTTTGGATTTGTTTGTTGTATTTGTCAGTTAGGTAATCGGCCATTATTTGGGGGTGTATTTCCAAGGGAGAGCATCTTGAACTTCTCCCCCACCAGGAATTTGTTGAGATTGAGCAGGTCGAGGATGGGCCTTAGGCCCTCCTCTCCTCCATGGGACGAGGAAGTATCTGGAGTAGAATCCTCTGCCCTTGAGCTGGTGGGGCACCGGTTCCACGGCTTTCTCCTCGAGAAGACCTTCCAACTCAGGTCAGAAGAAGGTCCCAGTGGAGAGATGACCTGAGAGGCTCTCCCGGGAAATAAGAGGGAGGTGTCTGAGTCAGGTGGAGGAGGTAACCCTCCTCAACTACTCAGAGAGGCTATGCTCAAGGAGTCAAAAGCTCCCCCCTGGCTGGGCCGGTGCCTGGGGTTTTGGAGCCTTCTGCTTACACGGGCCATGCCCATGTCCCTTGGCCTGCTGACCCTGTGGGGAAGCTGAGGAGGCCTGATAGGGTGGGTAGTTTCGGTAAGCAACTCCCTTACTCGGGTAAAAGGGCTTTTTACCCGAGCACTTCCTTGGGGAGGGGCAGTGGTCTTCTTGGAGAGCCTGGTCCTCGTCATGAACTCTGTCTCCAGCTCGGCCGCCTTGTCGGTCATGGATTTGCTAAAGAGGTTCTCCCCTTGGCATGGGACGTCAACCAATTTGTCCTGAACCCACTGCTCGGGGTTGGACAACTGAAGCCAAGCCTTGTGACTTGGACTAATGCCCGTTGCGGCTACCCAGGCCGCCAACTCAAACCCGCCATAGGCTGCTCGAGACATAAATTTGGAGCACTCACGGACGGCCTTGGACAGGTTCCTGAACCGCTGCACAGGTTCCTCGGAGAGACCAGCCGAGAACCCAGCGAGTCCCTTTGCAAAGTCTCTCAAGTACATGCCCATGTACAGCTGGTAGGCCTGGCAGTTGAGCAGCGACCTCTGGTAGTACTTCCTGCCGAGGGCATCCAAGGTGTGGGCCTCCTTGTCAGGGGGCACCAAGGAGTGCAACTTCTGGCTTTTCAGATGACGCATGGCCGACTCCACCACAATGGAACTGTGTGGCAGCTGTGACTTCTGGAAGCACGGGCTCCAGCGGACCCGATACATCGAGTTGAGCCATTTGCTCAGCACCAGCACCGACGCCGGTGTCTCCCACTTGTGGAGCATGAGCTGTTCCAGAATGGGAGGAATGGGCTCCGTGAGCGATTCCCGAGGAGGGGCCTCATACTGGAGGATCTCTAGCTCGTCTGCCCGAGGGTCCTTCTCCAACTCGGTTGGGAACGCCAGGGCCTTGGACATGTTCTTGACAAAATCCTAGAAGCCCATGTCCTCTGGCGGGGACCGCCTCCGAGGTTCTGAGACTGGGAAATTGGAAGGGACATTGCGGTGGCGACGGGTATCAGGAGACTCCTCATCCTCCGTCTCCCATTCGAAGTACTCCGAAGATAACTCGTAGGTGGGCTGCTCCGTGGGCTTCGAAGCCCCCGAAGCCCTGTGGTTGGCACCCGGTAAACTGTCCGGGGATGACCGAGCTTCTGTCGAACGGGACGCCAAGCATGACCTCGGCCGAAGATCAGCTTGGCCTCTGGGGACGTCTTGGACGTCGAGTGCCCAGTGGTCGGGATGGATAAACTGGATGTGCCAGATAACAGCGCCCGCTGCTGGCCAATGAAGGCAGACAAACTGCGCTCCAGGGCCGCCATTCTGGACTCCAGGCCAGAAGGTTCTGCAACCTTTGGTGCGGGCCCCGAGGAATTTGGGCCCAACACCGGTTCCCCCGAAGGGGAATCCTCGACGAGGATAGAGTCTGGAGACCAAGGCCGGTCTGCGACTGGATCCTTCCGGGGGACCTTGGCAGGTCTCTCCTTTTCCGAAGCCTTGGACAAGTGCATCGGATTGCGGGACCGGGCCCGAGAGGTTCCCAGCCGGTCTGAACCATCCAAGGATATTGCCGAGTGTTTCTTTTTCTTCCTGTGTTCCCTCGAGGGGGAACCCCTCTCCGACGATCCACGACGACGCTCGAGTTCAGAAAGCTCCTGAGGTGTCGAGGACTCAGATGAGGCCCTGGCCTTCGGCGGCATCGGGGATTCAGGGAAGAACTTATCGTGCTGCTGCTGGCGGCTCTTCAGGGCCCTACTGGAAATCCGTTTTGAAGAGACCGCAGGCCCTCAGGTCGTGGTCCGGCCCAAGGCAACGGAGGCAGTAGTCATGTGTGTCGGTTAAGGACACTATTTTAGAACACCGATTACACTTTTTAAAGCCATTGGTAGCCATGGGGGAAAAAAGTACCGCTGCGAGGTTGAAGACTCTCTGGACTGCCAAGGGGGAATAAGGGTGCAAAGGCGTCAGAAAATAAAAAGAACAAAGCCTATAAAAATGAACTAAGCTCGATGCCGAGGCACCGAGGACGGTAGGCGGGAAGAGTACCAGTGCAAGACTGGAGTCAAATTTGAAACTCAGGTACAAAAAAATCAACTTTTTCCGGGGGAAAGTGAGACAGTGTCTGAAGGACTCCGCGGAAAAAAGGAGACTGAGCAAGATGGCACCTCTGGGAAGGAAGAGGACCGCACATGCGTGGTGGCATCTCTCAAAGGCTTTCTTTGAAAGCTGGGAGGATGCTTTTGTAAGGGCTCCGTCGGTGCCGATGTCACTCATATGTGAGGACTGACTTCGTGCTTATTCTCAGAGACAGATAAATATTCTTTGAGTAGAAAGAAAAAAAATGTTTTAAAAGACCTCTACAAAGATGCCTTCCAGTTAGGAGGCAAGAGAACTGTGAAATTCTTTTAAATACATGTTAAAGCCAAATGACAGATCAAAGAGGCAATTTGAAAGGCTTCTTCTATCAAACTAAGGGCTGTGTGAATCATCCAGGAAATTTTTAAGAGAAATCAGGTCAGGGACCTGTAGAGCAAGCCAGCCCTAAGGGGTATATTTACTAAATGGCGGTAAAGGAGCAGTCTTTTCCGTGCGGTAACGGCAGCGATAAGGGGTTACCGTGTGCTAAGTGTGCTGGGCGTGTCAGAAGCATTCCGGCATTAAGGGGCGCAAATGGACACTTACTGTGTGTTAACAGTACATGCTGCATTAAGGGGTGGTAATGGACACTTACCGTGCGGTAATGGGACATGCTGCAGGAAGGTGTCTGGCATACATCTTAATGCAGGAAAGCGACTGAAACTCTGAAAGGGGAGCAGGGAAGCGATTGGAGAAGGTATGGATGCAAGCACAATTGATAGCTGATGGAGTTGACTCACCTGATGGCTGGCAATGCGGCCTATGCTGTTGACTAGGCAAGATAGGCGGCTGCCTAGTGATGATGATCAGTGTGGGTGTCAGCTGTGTCATGGGTGGGTGGTGGTGGCAGTGGAGTCAGCAGAGGGGATGCCGCAGCGGGGGGCGCAGTGACAGGCGTGCAGTCTTAGATGCTCCTGAAAGCATACACCATGCCGTAAGCTACATTATGGTGTCTCTGAGGTGTGGACAGGTATCCAAATGCACTGTCAGTGTATGGCATGCCATAGGCCAGGAGAGTGTCTGGGTGGAGGCAGAATGTTCCTGATGTTGGCAGCACAGTGAGGATTGTCCATGAGTGCTCATGTGGAGCAGTCACATGAGAGGTGTGCATGATATGGCTAACTGCTGCAAATGACCCCTGATGGCCATGGTGGGGCAGTTTACTGCCCCACCATGAATCTCCCTGACGGTCAAATGGTGGGTGCAGGGCTGTGCCATGGATTTTCCAAGCAGAGAGTGCAATGTGTGTGGTGCGTGGATGTATGGGATCATACAGGCCAAAGGCACTGGGTATGTGAACCAAAAGCAGCATTGCCATGGGCTACATGAAACACCATTTGTGCAGGTGGGACTGGTACCTCAGCCTGTGCAACTGCAAGACAATACACCCGACATGTGGGGCAAATAATGATGACAGAACAGTGCAGGGAATGGCTATGCAATGAGTGTTAGATGCCTGAATGTACGAGATATATCCTCTTTATGTAAAGCTGGGAGGTCACAATAATGGCAAAACAGAAAACGCATCCATACCAGTTGATCCAGACACCTACTGCGTATACATCACTGACCTGCTGCAATGCTCCACAACAGAGCCACTAAAGCCACGTTCACAGCAGAGTCAGGACTGTGCAAGCGCACCCAGGTACAAAATGAACAAATGGGAATCAAACCTTGGACTTTTGACCATGGAGACATTGCGCCAACCAGTAGGCTACACCTCCACACAGTTCTATGCAGATGTATAGAGCCTGCAGATCTCTGATCAAACTATTTGCTGTCTGCCGGCAGAGGTTGGGCCCTCGACTACTCATGAGGCACTGCACATGCAAAACAGCAGTTTGCAGCTGAAGAACCAATGGAGAATGCACTGATCAAGCATATCAGCTCAGTAAAATGCACTGGCTGTGTGTGCTACATGCATATAACAGCAGCAAGCCATGCTGCAGAACAGTTTCAGCTGTCACTCTGAGGATGAGGAGGGATACCCAGCACCTGGTCCATTGAAACTGCACTGTTAGAGATTATCTCTGCTGACTGTTCTGTAGGTCCACATCACTGTTAGTGTTTAGCAGGTATTGTCTACAGTGTGTAATGCTTTTTTCCAGCATGCTGAGGGTGACAGTGACAGCAACAGCTCAGCCGTGTGTGTTCTGCCCATTAACATAAGAACATAAGATGTGCCATACTGGGTCAGACCAAGGTCCATCAAGCCCAGTATCCTATTTCCAACAGTGGCCAATTTAGGTCATACGTACCTAGCAGTTTCCCCAAAAGACACAAGTTCCGCAATGCTTGTACTGGGTCAAGCATTGATATCCTGGGTCCCTTCTTAATAATGGTTTATGGACCTTTCCTCCAAGAACTTGTCCAAACCTTTTTTAAACCCAGCTACACTAACAGCCTTTACTACATCCTCCGGTAACAAATTCTAGAGTTTGATTACACATTCAGTGAAAAAATATTTTCTTTTATTAGTCTTAAATAGTTTACCCTGTAACTTCATTGTATGTCCCCTAGTCTTTCTATATTCTGATAACGTAAACAATCGATCTACGTTTACCCGTTCCACTCCGTTCATTAATTTATAGACTTCTATCATATCTCCCCTCAGCCGTCTCTTTTCCAGGTTAAAGAGCCCTAACCTTTTTAGCCTTTCTTCATAGGAGTATCCTTCCATCCCCTTTACCATTTTGGTGGCTCTTCTCTGAACCTTTTCTAATAACGCTATATCATTTTTAAGATACGGCGACCAGAATTGCACACAATATTCAAGGTGCGGTCTCACCATGGAACAGTATAGAGGCATTATAATATCTTTTGTTTTATTTTCCATTCCTTTCCTTATGATACCTAGCATTCTATTTGCTCTCTTGGCCGCCGCTGCACACTGGGACAAGGGTTTTAACATGTTATCCACAATGACGCCTAAATCTTTTTCCTGGGTGGTGGTTCCTAATGTGGAACCTTGCATTGTGTAACCATAGTTTGGGTTGTTCTTCCCTAGGTGCATAACTTTGCACTTGTCCACATTAAATTTCATCTGCCATTTTGATGCCCAGTCTTCCAATTTATCAAGATCCTCTTGCAATTTTCCACAATCCTCTTGGGTTTTAACAACTTTAAATAGTTTTGTGTCATCTGAAAATTTGATAACCTCACTCGTTATTCCACTTTCCAGGTCATTTATGAATATGTCAAAAAGCAGCGGACCCAGCACAAATCCCTGGAGTACACCACTATTCACCTTTCTCCACTTGGAAAATTGGCCATTTAGCCCAAGCCTCTGCTTTCTATCTTTTAACCAGTTCCTGATCCATAGTAGTACACTGCCTCCTATCCCATGACTCTTTAGTTTTGCCAAAAGTCTCTGATGAGGGACCTTGTCAAAGGCTTTCTGAAAGTCTAGATACACTATATCAACCGACTCACCTTTGTCCACCTGTTTATTCACACTTTCAAAAAAACATAACAGATTAGTAAGACAAGATATTCCTTGTCTAAAGCCATGTTGGCTGTCTCCCATTAGGCCATGACTATCTACATGCTGAGTAATTTTATTCTTTATGATGGTTTCTACCATTTTTCCTGGTACTGACGTCAAGCTCACCGGTCTGTAGTTTCCCGGATCACCCCTGGAACCCTTTTTAAAAATTGGTGTTACATTGGCGATCCTCCAATCTTCAGGTATTAGAGATGATTTTAATGATAGTTCACAGATTACTAATAGCAGGTCTGCAATCTCATATTTCAGTTCTTTCAACACCCTTGGATGTATACCATCCAGCCCAGGTGATTTGCTACTCTTCAGTTCATCTAATAGTTGTAATACATCTTCCCGATGTATCGATATTTCCTTCAATTCTTCCGCACCTTTAAATACCACTTCAGTCATGGGTAACATCCCTACATCTTCCTCAGTAAAGACCGAAGCAAAAAAATTCATTCAGTCTCTCCGCTATCACCTGTCGCCTCTTAGTGCCCCTTTAACTTCTCTATCATCTAATGGACCAACTGACTCTCTCACATGTTTTTTGCTACGAATGTACTTGAAAAAATCTTTATTTCGCGTTTTTGCTTCTGCAGCAAGCTTCTTCTCAAATTCTCCGTTTGCCTGCTTTATCAATGCCTTGCATTTGACCTGCCAGTGCTTGTGCTGTTTCCAGGTTTCGTCGTTTGGCTCTTTTTTCCATTTCCTGAAAGATGCTTTTTTGGCAACAACAGCCTCTCTGACTTCACCTTTAAACAATGCTGGCAGTTTTTTGGACTTCCTTCCACTTTTCTTAAAGCGTGGAATACAGCTGGTCTGGGCTTCCAAGATAGTATTTTTCAACAACACCCAAGCTTGATGTAAGTCTTTTAACCTTTGCAACTGCTCCTTTTAGTTTTTTCTTAACCATTTTCCTCATTTTATCATAGTCTCCCTTTCAAAAGTTAAAAGGTAGTACTGTGGATTTCCTTACTATCCCTCCTCCACTAATTAAATCAAAGGCGATCATGCTATGATCACTATTGCCAAGTGGACCCAACACCTTTATCTCTTACACTAGATCTAGTGTTCCACTAAGGACTACGTCTAATATGGCTTCCCCTCTGGTCGGTTCATGAACTAGCTGCTCCAAGAAGCAGTCATTTATTTCATCTAGGAACTTTATCTCCCTAGCATTGAACACTAACCCTCCAATAACAACGAAGGTTAGTGGCCAGTGTCAATATGCTGCTGCCATGTACAGCCACTGCAGTGGGGGTGTACAGGCCGGTGTGAGGCTACTGCTAAGTCCTGTCAGGACTCCTGTGAGTAGGCCATGAATGGCTGCTGCCCCACCAATGAGGACTAACAATTAACTACAGCATGGGCAGAATGTGGTAAAAGCTGTCAGTGTAGCTGTGTTTAAAAAGGTTTGGACGAGCTCCTGGGTAAAGGTTCATAAACCATTGCTAAACAGGATCTGAGCTATGTACTGCTTGCTCCATTACAGTTATTGGGGATCCTGTGTGTCTTTTGGGGAAACTGCTAGGTACTTGTGACCTAGATTGTGCACTGTTGGATACAGGATACTGGGCATGATGGACCTTGGTCTGCACAGTGTGGCATATTTTGTAGTCTTATGTTTCTATGTTCCATCTAGGCTGCTGCCTGGTCCCCCCTGCGCACCAGCAGCCACCACTGCATGACCCATGTGCCACCTTCTTTGCCCCCATTTGCACCATCAACATAGTGCCTTTCATATTTGGGCACCATGCTGTTGCTGCTAATGGAGCACTACTGTGGAGGAGTAGCCTAGTGGTTGGGTCAAGGTACTTCAGGCCGGAAGGTCGGGGGTTCAAATCCCACTAGAGGACAGCAACCTTGGGCCGGAAGGACTGGGGTTTCTAGTCCCACAGGTGGCTCCTTGTGGTCTTGGGCAAGCCACTTAACCCTCCATAGCCCATGTTCCCTGTAAAAATAGTTCTCTGTGTGCTGTGCTTTCCTGTCTAATCAATGTGTTTATACCTCAAAAATTTCCTGTCATGATTTGACAATTTCCAATCTGTAATCAAAAACCGCTGCTGATCGCTGGAAGTAGCGGTATACTAAATAAATAAAATAAAATACTATCACGCTTTTGGGCTCCCCTCTCTGTGCATCACATTGCAGACATAAAATTGTCTCGCTCTCCTCAAAAAACACCCTTTCCGCCAGGTTTTAAAATGCATTAGGGTTCCTGCCATTAAGGTGCCTGCGTTAAGGAAGGAAGCCTTGTTACTGCCCACTCCCCGCCCATTGACCTCCACTCTCCGCCCACAGTGCACTTTCCACTGCTGGTGCAGTTAGCGTGTGATAAAGTGCCTTTTTGGACATGTTATATGTACACATGCACAGCTAGCACGCTCTAATGCCACACTTGTTCCTTTACCGCCATTTAGTAAACACCCCCCTAAGTATTCTTTCCCTCTCATCCATCTCAGGCACAATCTTAGCTTTATAGGCTCTTAAACCTATTAAAGCGGAAGAGGTGGTCAAATTCATTTTCAGGTTCAGTTGGTTATCCTCACCAGGAATAAATTAATTAAGGCCATGAAATTAAATCAATTTGAAATGAACAAAGCACCTTAAACGTATTAGATATAGTTGTATCAGTACAGGTATCCTTAGGAACTTTAAGTAAATAACTTAAATAGCTAAACAAAACTGTAAAACTAAGATGCAGACAGCAGTTCAGCAGTAAGATGGGGGCTATACAGTCTTTCGCAATGAGTATCACATGTATGATTTTCTCACAGTTGGTGAGGGGGTCCTACATGTGCACTAGGTGCAAGGAGCTCTTTACCCTCAGGGAAAGCGTAGTTACTCACCCATTGGGCCGGTTGCATGTGCAGGCGAACATCCGGGGAGACATGCACAGTGGATGCCATGTGGCCTAAAAGGCGAAGCATGAGGCAGGCAGAGGCCGAGAGTCAACCCTAGACGTGATCTGCGAACGCCTGGAGGTGCTGGGCCCTCGGTGGCGAAGTAAGGGCCTTCACCATGTTCCTCACAAAGTCCAAGGCGGCCAGGTCCTCAGGTGGGGACCAGCGCCAGGTCTCAGGAGGTGAGGGGTCCGAGGGCACATCCCTGTGGAGCCAAGTGTCCATTGACTCATTGTCCTTGGTCTCCCAGTGCAAAGCGGAGTCCAATGAGACTTTGAATATTCCCTGGGCCTCAGGCTGGAGCCCCAGCCTCGATGCCCCTGCGCCCCGAGTCAGGTGCGCTGTGCAGGTAAGTCTTCAGTCCCGACTGGGACCAGGACCGGGCCTGAGGAGTGTCTCAAGGCTGGTGGCATTCGAGGCTTGGCTTCTCCTCTGGGGAGGCCCTCACTTTGGAGGGGCCAGTGGTTGAATTTGATGACCCGGAGGAAATGGGCATAAGAACCTGCCATTGGGCCATGAAGGCAGACAGACTGCATTCAAAAGCCGCCATCCTGGCCTCAATGCCCTATGGCTCCGCAGCCATCGGCACAGGAGCCAAGGACCTCGGGCCCGACACTGTTACTGTTGAGGGGGTGTCTTCGATGAAGATGGCCTCAGAGGACCGAGACCAATCCCCAGATACCAATGGTGCTTTCTTCTAGCAGGGCAGCGTCAGGGACTTCCCCATGGTCCTGGACTCGTCACCAGAGGTGGCCACTGAAGATGTCAGGCTCTGGGAGGGGCATCCCTCATTGAGGGAGCCCCCAGCTCGGCGCTCCGTGTTATCGAGGCCCCGAGGCAGTGTGGTCATTGCATAAGGAGGAAGCCTTCGTGGCAGCCCTCGAGGGCACTGGCCCCATAGATGACTCCGGGGCTGAGTTGGTCTTGTGAAAAATTGAATTGTGCTGTTTCCTGGGGCCTTGGGGGTCATCTGCTGGCAGAGACCACACACCAAGGCATCATGATCAACCCGAGGCACCGAAGGCAACAATCATGCGGGCCTGTGTGTGACATGTGAGCGCAATAGTCATATGGCTTTAAGCCACTGACTGAGGCCATGGCAGAGAAGACAGTCCCTGCGAGGTAAAACTCTCTAGGAACAGTCAGAAAGGGCATGAAAACCCACGCACCGGAGAAGAGACACCTGAAGGGAAAAAAGAAAATGGAACCCAAAAAAATCATGATGCTGGAGGCAAGCAGAATGGGGAAATGGGAGGGAACCGGTACATGACCAGAGAAAAGCAAGACAAAATGACAGGAAAAAAAAAAAATTTGCAGGGGAAACGGACACACATCCAGTGGGCTCCACAGAAAAAAGGAGACTGAGGCAAGATGGCACCGTTAGATGAGAAGGGGACCACGCATGCATGATACATCTCCCAAAGGCTTTCTTTGAAAGCTGGGGAGAGGCTACCGCCCGGGCTCCATCGGCATCAACGTCACCCATATGTAAGGACTGATTTCCTGCTTGTTCCCAGAGAATAGTCTCTCTGAGCGCCGAAATGACTGTGTCACCGATAAGTACCTCTTCAACACTCTATGAACATCCAACTTGTGAAAGTGGGAAGCCTCTGTTGAATCCTACTGACTTGAAGAGGAGGGAAGAGCCACAACCTGACTGAAAAGAAAATCTGACACCATCTTCAGCAAAGAAGGAAGGCATTGCCCGTAAGACCACCTTTTCCTTAGAAAACACCAAATAGGGCTCTCTGCACAAAACAGCTTGCAGCTCTGAGAGCCTGCGGGTAGAACAAATTGTCACCAGGAAACCTACTTTCAAGGTCAAATCCTTAACTGAGGTGTCCCAAAGGGGCTTAAAGGGAGAACTACTCAAAGTGGACAGCACCAAATTGAGATCCCAAGCAGGAACCATCGGCTGGCATGTGGGCCGGAGATGTTTAATCCCCGATAAAAATCGGACCATGTCCGAGTGAGATGTCAGACTAACGATCTTGGATGAATAATTAATTCACCCTATAAATATCAAACTCCTATCGATAATAGTGGGTAACAGTAATTAGAATAGTAAACCAACTTCACTTGTGAGAGTTCGGAAATGGTCTCAGACTCTTCGGCACTATTTTTGCTGACTTTCAATATGTCAGAACTGGCAGTGCCTATTCACATCAATGACCAATCCACTCCTATGTAATCAATCCTATTTTTTCTGATCTAATATAGTCCCATATAAGAAGATGCTTATCTTAATATGCAATATATCCTCTTCCCAACGCAGTCTATTGGCGCCTCATCGCGTTTCACTTGCTTGAGTTTCATCAGGGGATGATTCTTCAAAGATGTTTGTTTAAATATCTTCCAGGGATCATTCCTAGAAGAATTCTAAAAAAGTTAAGTAATGTGTCAAATAGTTTCCCAATGATTTAAATTTAAATTAGTTATTCATCTGAGACAGTACACCTCACTCTGAAAAAAAAGCCCACTTAGACTGCGTTTGATCACGGAGACTAACGACCTTGACCTGGTCACAAAAACAGGACAAAGCCACTACCAAGACTAATAACAAACCCAATATAGAGTAGTTACTCACCTGTAACAGGTGTTCTCCAGGAGCAGCAGGAATCAGTCTTCATATATGGGTGACGTCGGCGCCGACGGAGCCCTCGTGCGGAGCATTTCCCCAGCTTTCAAAGAAAGCCTTTGGGAATTGCAGCGCGCATGCGCGGTCCCCTTCCCGCCCAAGGGTGCCATCTTGCTCAGTCTGATGACATAGCTAAAAGACAGCAAAAAATTAGCAAAATAAATCATATGACTGCAACTCCAAGGGGAAGAGGGAGGGTTGTGAGGACTGATTCCTGCTGCTCCTGGAGAACACCTGTTACAGGTGAGTAACTACTCTTTCTCCAGGACCAAGCAGGAAGTCAGTCCTCACATATGGGACTCCCCAGCTTAAGGCTACCGGAGACCCCAAGCGGAAAAATGAGCTCCCTCGAGCTCGTCAGCACAGAAGGAAGGAATCTTCTCTGAGAGCGCCCCCGACCGGTAGCCCAACACCAGGGCCGGAGGGAAGGAGTTGCCTAAACCCCAAAGAGATTATGGAGTACTGCCTGTCCGAAAGCACTGTCCCTGCGGGACTCCCTCTCAAGGCAGTAATGGGCCGCAAAAGTCTGGCTTGAAGACCAAGTAGCGGCCCGGCAGATGTCTGCCAACGGAACAGAGCGGAGATGAGCCACTGACGCAGCCTTTGCCCTGACACGATGAGCCGTGACTCGACCCTCCAACGAGAGGCCGGCTGCCCCATAAGCCCAGGCGATACAGTCAGTGACCCATATGGACAATGTACGCTTGGAGACAGGGAGCCCCAACTTATTGGGCTCAAAAGAAACGAAAAGCTGAACAGCCTTCCGATGCTCTCGCGTACGGTCAAGGTAGAAGGATAACGCCCTCTTACAGTCCAGGGTATGCAAGACCATCTCAGCCCGGTTGGCATGCGGCCTGGGAAAGAAGGTCGGAAGAACCACCTCCTGATTGAGGTGAAAAGGTGAGACAATTTTAGGAAGAAACTTAGGGTGAGTCCGTAGGACTACCCTATTCCTGTAGAACCTAGTGTAAGGAGGATCAGATACTAGTGCCTGCAGTTCACTCACTCGCCTAGCAGAGGTGAGAGCTACCAGAAATAAAGTTTTCCAGGAGAGAAAACGGGGAGGACAGGTAGCCATAGGTTCAAAAGGCGGACAATTAAGCCGCTGTAAGACCACATTCAGATCCCATTCAGGGGCCGGTGGACGCAAAGGAGGCTTAAGCAGAAGAAGGCCTCTGAGGAAACGAGCCACCAAAGGGTGGTTTGAAAGAGGGGTTGGAAAGGGGTGGTTGGAAAGAGGCCACCGGCAAGTGGTGTGCTGAGAGAGCACTAAGGTGAACTCGGAAAGAGTTAGACGTAAGGCCCAGATTGGAGAGGTAGAGCAAATATTGCAACACTACCGGTACCAAGCACGAGAAGGGATTCTCACTGTGCTGAGCACACCATGCGGAGAATCTACGGCACTTAAGAGCGTAGGATTTCCTGGTGGATTGACGCCGAGAGGCCAAGACTACATCTTCCACCTCTCGAGGTAGTAGTAGGGGAGCTAGGACTACCCTTTCAGCAGCTAGGCCATCAGATGAAGGGACTGGAGGTTGGGGTGCAAGAGAGTCCCCTGATCCTGAGACAGGAGATCGTGTTGAAACCCCAGAGGAAGAGGTGTGTCCACCGCCAGCTGTAGCAGAAGCGGGAACCACGGTTGCCTCGGCCACCTGGGGGCTATGAGAATCAATGAAGCCCCGTCTCTGAGGACTTTGAACAGCGTTCTGGACACTAGTGGTGTGGGAGGAAACGCATACAGTAGGCCTGTGGACCACGAGATCAGAAATGCATCCGCTGCTACTCTGAGAGGATGCGGTTGTCTGGAGCAAAATCTCGGGAGTTGCCGGTTCAGAGGACTGGCGAAAAGATCCATGGTGGGGAGCCCCCACTTGAGAAAGACCTGCTGAACCACCAATGGGTTCAATCTCCATTCGTGTGGTTGCAGGATCCGGCTCAGTCTGTCTGCCAGGCAATTTTCCTGACCTGGGAGGCAGACAGCCTTGAGAAGGATTCCGTGATTGACAGCCCAAGAGCACAGACGTTGTGACAAAAGAAGGAAGGAGCCTGTGCCTCCTTGTTTGTTCACATAGAACATGGCAACTTGATTGTCCGTCTGGACCAGTACAGACTGGTGAGAGGCGAGGTGGGAGAAGGCTCTCAGAGCTAGGCGTATCGCCCGGAGCTCCAGGAAGATTATCTGTTGAGTAGCCTCCCAAGGGGTCCAGAGACCCTGAGTACATGTCCCTTGGCAATGTGCTCCCCAACCGAGAAGAGAGGCATCGGCTGTCAGCACCTGAGTATGCGGAGGGGATTGAAAAACAACTCCGAGCACCAGATTCGGAAGATGAAGCCACCATTGCAGAGAGGAGACCAGAAGGTCGGAGATCTTCACTGAGTCTGCTAGGCCCCCTGTGGCTTGATGCCACTGAGTGCGAAGGCTCCACTGAGCAGGTCGCATGTGCAGGCAGGCATTGGGGGTGACATGAACTGTGGAAACCATATGGATGAGTAGTCTCAGGAATTGCCTGGCAGAGACCAGGGAATTGCTGCGAAACTGCCTGGCCAGATCCATTAGCCTGTGGGCCCTGTCCAGAGGCAGAAAAGCCTTTGCTTGAAGTGTGTCTAGTCTGGCCCCTATGAACTCTAAGTTCTGGGATGGGAGCAAAGTGGACTTTGCGAAATTTATGACAAACCCCAAGTGCTGAAGCAGAGCCACAGTGCGAAGGGTGGCCTGGTTGGCCTCTTGGGGAGATTGGCCCCTTATGAGCCAGTCGTCCAGGTACGGAAACACAAAGAGACCCTGAAGCCTCAGGTAGGCCGCCACCACTGCCAGGCACTTGGTGAACACCCTGGGAGCAGAGGACAGGCCAAAGGGTAGTACTCTGTACTGATAGTGGTTTCCTCCAACAACAAACCTTTATTGTCATTATTTTTTAAAGTAGAGTGCATTATTCGTAAATAACTTATAGAATTTAGTCATCTATTTTGGCGTAAGTTGTCCGTTTTTATTTTTTAGAAACTTTTTTGAGAGTAGCGACTTCCATTGTCTCTTTTGAGCCTGGTGAAGTCTATGTACATCACACCCACAGGTAATATTCAACTCTACAGCAAGTGTTTCATTTAATATTAGCATAATTAGTTCTTAATCAGACCTACTCCCTCAGTCTCCTCATCCCTTTCCATTTTTTGTTTACATATAGTTGTTTTTTACATTTTTATTGTATATGCTTGTACCATTATAATTGTTTGGTGATTACATTTTTTTTGTATTCCAATTAGCATTTAATTATTTATTTATTTAATAATTTTATCATTTATATACTTAGGTATATGTATGTATACATATTTATATGTCATCTGATCTATAGCACATTTTATTTAATATATGAGGATTCATTTTTAAGTGATTGTATATGGTATTTTTTACATTTTGTATATGCTTGCACAATTATTTATGTTTTGGTGATTTCATTGTATACCAATTAGCACTTACACTTTTAATTATTTATTTATTTTATTATCTTATATGTCATCGGATCTATAGAATAGCTTATTTAATATATGAGGATTCATTTTTAAGTGATTGTATATGGTGTTTCTATGATTTTAATTGATTATCCTTGATTGTTCCTTGAATTTTATTAATGTGTTTTGCTTTGAGACTTAAGTTATTTGATATAGTCCAATTTTGCCTTCATTTTATGTATATTGTATATTTACGTTATAATTTTTTACTTAAAACCCCCCCTTTTTTGTATATTTATGGTTTAATTATACTAATGTGGTTTTATAATTTATTTTTTAGTGTGTCCTGATAGCCCCTGAGGAAGTGATATACGAAACACGGCCTGTGTTGGGCTTAGGCCACTTATTTGGTTATAATAAATTTATTGGGTGTCGAATCTGCCGCTTCCTGTCTTTGTCTCTCCAGGAATAGGCATGCATCTCCAACTGATTAATAGGTCACTGCCCATCTTCAGCAGACCACCGACCTTGAGCCATGTGCGATAGACAGTGGCTACCACAGCTGAACAGGCTGTCATCCGTGGTGACCACAACCCAGTCTGAAGTTTCCAGGGGTATCCCTGCTCCTAGGTTTGCCAAGTCGAGCCATCACTGCAAGCTCATCCAGACCTCCCTCAGCAGCAGAAGCCAAACTTCCATGGATTGTACTAGGGGAGACCAGCGAGAGAGGAGATGTGCTTTCAGAGCTCTCACACGGAGCTGAGCTCAAGGCACCAGCTCCAGTGAGGCTGCCATGGATCCCAGGGACCTGAAGACAGTCCCATGTCTGAGGAAGCTGGTCCCTGCACAGGCCATGCACTTGGGTCTGCAGCTTCACAATGCGGCCCTCCAGGAGAAAAACCATGCCCTGGCATTTATCGAAGCGGGCCTCCAGATACTCCAGGCTTTGCGACAGTTGGTAAGTTCAACACCAAGCCCAGTTCCTGCAGACAGCATACCACCAGCTCCATCGACCAACTGCTTTTGCCGAAGGGCTTCCCTCAAATTAACCAGTTGTCCAGATATGGGTGAACCAGCACTCCCTGCTTGCGGAGGTGCGCCGCCGCTATCACCACCACCATGACTTTCGTAAACATCGAGGAACTGTGACCAGCCAAAGGGTAGTGCCTGAAACTGATAATGCCCTCTGAGCACCACAAAGAGAAGGAAACTCTGGTGGCTCTGCTCTAACCGGAATGTGTAGGTAAGCCTCAGTAGATCTATGTCGGTTAGAAACTCGCCCTGCTGCACTGCCACTATCAATGAGTGCAGAGTCTCCATGCAAAACCACAGAACACAGGGCCCAGTTGACCCATTTCAGTTCTAAAATGGGCTGCCAGGAACCCTCTTTCTTGGGCAGAACAAAGTAGATGGAGTACCTCCTGGATCTCTATTTGGACTGGGGTACTGGAACTACCGCCTTGAGCTGCAAGAAGCATTCGAGTGTCTCTACCACAGCCCGTGCCTTCCAAGTGGTCCTGCACAGGGACAATATGAAGAGCTCTGTCAGAGTCCTAGCAAATTAAAGGGCATAGTCCTCACAAACAACCTCCAAGACCCAGGTATTAGATGTAGTCTGGGCCCAGGCAGGAAGGAAGCTCCACACCGGTTGCAATCCTGCTGGGGCTCCCAAACCCTCATTACGAGGGCTTAGCTGCTCCTGGGACATCTGCATCGGCTCCACGCACCAGGAGCCCCCTTGAAAGGAGAAGCAGAGCTGAAGGAACCGAGTTCTCTGGGAGTTAGCCGCCCAAGAGGAGTGAAACCCACAGAACTCCGTACTTCTGGCTCCTGACCAGGCCACCTCTGCCAGCCTAGGGCACTCCTCAGGCAATCTGGGCACCTTGGGCAAGTTTCTCCAAATCCTCCCCAAAAAGCAGTCTGCAGGCAAAGGGGAGCTTACTAAGTCTCATCTTAGAGGCCACATCTGCAGACCAGTTGTGCAACCACAAGAGCCTCTCGGCCACAACTCCTGTGGCCATACTCTTGGCAGACGCCCGCAGCAAATCATAGAGCAAATCCGCCAGAAAGGTAGCCCCGAACTTTAACCGAGCGGCCTGTGCTCGACCAGTTGTTCATAGAAACATAGAAACATGATGACAGAAAAAGACCACAAGGCCCATCTAGTCTGTCCTTCCATAACAACTACAACAGTCCACTTTTTACCTTTAGAGATCCTCTGTGTTGGTCCCATGCTTTTTTGAATTCAGTTACTGTCCTCATCTCTACCACCTCCACTGGGAGACTATTCCACGGATCCACTACTCTTTCCGTAAAGAAATATTTCCGCATATCACTCCTGAATCTATCTCCCTTCACCCTCATCTCATGTCCCCTCGTAGCAGAACTTGCTTTCAATTGAAAGAGGCTCTCTCCCTGAACATTTATGCCACGGAGGTATTTAAACATCTCAATCATATCACCTCTATCCCGCCTTTCCTCTAAGGTGTACATATTAAGATCCTTAAGTCTGTCCTCATATGCTTTATAATGAAGCCCATTAATCATTTTAGTAGCAACACTCTGCACCGACTCCATCCTGTTCACATCCTTTTGAAGGTGCAGTCTGCAGAATTGCACACCATACTCCAAATGAGGTCGCACCAAAGACTTATACAGAGGCATTATCACCTCCTTTTTTCTGCTAGCCATTCCTCTCCGTATGCACCCAAGCATCCTTCTAGCTTTTGCCGTCGCCTTTTCTACCTGTTTAGCTACTTTAAGATCATCAGACACAACCACGCCTAGGTCCCGCTCTTCTTTAGTGGACAAAAGTACTTTACCTCCTATACTGTATTGCTCCCTTGGATTGCTGCAGCCCAAATGCATGACCTTACATTTTTTAACATTAAATCCCAGCTGCCAAATTCTAGACCATTCTTCAAGCTTAGCTAGATCCCTCCTCATGTTATCTACACCTTCCTGGGTGTCTACTCTATTGCAGATTTTGGTATCATCCGCAAAGAGGCAAACCTTACCCGACAGCCCTTCCGCTATATCACTAACAAAGATGTTAAAAAGAATCGGACCAAGGACAGATCCCTGGGGCACACCACTGGTAACATCCTTCTCCTCAGAGTGAGCTCCATTTACTTGTACTCTTTGTCGCCTCCCACCCAACCAATTTCTAACCCAAGCAGTAACTTTAGGGTCCATCCCTAGGGTGCTCAGTTTGTTTATAAGTCGCCTGTGAGGAACAGTGTCAAAGGCTTTACTGAAATCTAAATACACCACATCTAGAGCTCTCCCTCGGTCCAACTCCCTGGTCACCCAGTCAAAGAAATCAATCAGATTTGTCTGACAAGACCTGCCTCTGGTGAATCCATGCTGCCTCGGATCCTGTAATCCGCCGGACTCCAGAAACCTCACTATTTTCTCTTTCAGCAGCGTTTCCAATAATTTACTCACCACTGAAGTTAAACTAACCGGCCTGTAGTTTTCAACCACATCCTTACTTCCGCTTTTGTGTAAAGGCACCACATGAGCCTCTCTCTAGTCCTTTGGCACCACTCCCGACTCCAACGAGGCATTGAAAAGGTCAGTCAGTGGAGTTGCTAGAACGTCCCCAAGTTCCCTCAGTATTCTAGGGTGTATCCCATCTGGTCCCATCGCTTTGTCTACTTTAAGTTGAGCTAGTTTCTCAAGAACACAGTCTTCTGAAAATTATTCAAGATGTCCCTCGCTTCTGTTCTTATTTGTGGGTGTTTTCTGAGGTCCTGCCCCTGGTTCTTCATCTGTGAACACAGAACAAAAATATTTGTTAAGCAATTCCGCTTTATCCTTATCAGCTTCTACATATTCCCCCCCTGCACCCTTGAGTCTGACAATACCACTTTTGCCCTTCCTCTTCTCACTAATATATCTGAAAAATGTCTTATCCCCCCATTTTATTGCATTGGCTATTTCCTCCTCCTTTTGAATCTTTGCCTTCTTGACTACTTTGCTAGCTTCTCTAAGCTTTTCCAAATACAGATGCCTGTCTTCCTCTCTCTGTGATCTCTTGTATTTCATGAAGGCCTCCCTCTTTTTCTTCACTTTTTCAGCTACTTCCTTCGAAAACCATAGCGGTCTCCTGTTCCTTTTGCCTTTATTTACCATTTTAACAAAAAGGTTGGTTGCCTTTAAAATACCCCCTTTCAGTTTTGCCCACTGTTTTTCTACATCCCCCAGCTGTTCCCATCCCACTAACGACTCCCTGAGGTATTGGCCCATCTTCGCAAAGTTAGTCTTCCTAAAGTCTAAGATCTTCACCTTGGAATGGATTCTAACAGCCCTAGTCCTAATACTGAACCACACCATCTGGTGATCACTGGATGCAAAATGATCTCCCACTACAACATCAGAAACATTTTCACCATTGGTAAGCACCAAGTCCAGTATGGTCCCTTCACATGTGGGGTTTGTTACCAATTGCCTGAATAGTTCTCCCTGTAGAGAATCCAGGATCTCCTTACTTCTAGATGATACTGCAGCAGGAATGTGCCAATCAACATCTGGCATATTGAAATCTCCTAGCAGTAGCACTTCCCCTTTCCTAGCAATGCTGCGTATGTCTTCAATTAACTCTCTGTCCACCTCTTCCTCTTGTGAGGGAGGTCTGTATATCACACCAATGCAAATAGATTTCTCTTTCCCTCTTTCTAGTTTAACCCACAATGCCTCCTCTCTCCCTTTTAAGCTCTGTAATTCCAAAGCTTTAATAGTAGTTTTTACATATAGTGCCACTCCTCCTCCCCTTCTTCCTACCCTGTCCTTTCTGAATAAAGTATAGCCAGGTATAGTTACATCCCAGTCATGGTTTTCTGTGAACCATGTTTCTGTAACTGCCACTAAATCCAAGTCAGCCACTCCCACCAAAGCTTCAACTTCAGGGATCTTATTTCCCATGCTACGGGCATTAATACACACTGCTTTCCATATATTACCCCTGTTACCCATTTCCATAAAGGTATTTAATGTATCACCTACCTGGGGGCTTTCACTTACCTGGGGGCTTTCTTCACCCATCCCCAACGAATCTAGTTTAAAGCCCTCTTCATGTCATTGTCTCCTCCGGTAGGTCCTGAGACCAAAAGAGATAGGCTTGGGCCACATAGGCACAACAAAAGGCACCCTGCAGCCTCAGTGCGCCAGTCCTGAGGGAATTTCATGTCCACGCCACCCTCCACTGGGATGATGGTCTTGCTTGTGACCACTGTCACCAGTGCATCCACCTTGGGCAGACAGAGCTTCTCATTTTCCTCAGGCAGAATAGGAGAAAGCACTGTTACTCACCTGTAACAGGTATTCTCCAGAGACAGCAAGAATCAGTCCTCACATATGCGTGATGTCAGCGCCAACAGAGCTCTTGTGAAAGCATCTTCCCAACTTTCAAAGAAAGCCTTTGGGAGAAGCCACCACGCATGCATGATCCCCTTCCTGCCCAAGGGTGCCATCTTACTCAGTCACATGACATAACTAGAACCAACAAAGGAAGATGGCAAAATAAAGCAAAATACAGCAACTCCACAGGGAGGAGGGAGGGTTGTGAAGACTGATCCCTGCTGTCCTGCAGAACACCTGTTACAGGTGAGTAACCACGCTTTCTCCAAGAACAAGCAGGAAGTCAGTCCTCAAATATGGGACTCCCTAGATACAGGCTACCGGGAACCTGTAGAAAACACGGCCCGGCTGTGAGCAATCACAAGTGAGTCTGAGAGAGATTCTAAAGACCCCAGAGTCCCGGGAGAACCATCACTCTGGTATCCTGAACACAGAAGATTTGGAGGATCAGAATTGCCTAGACCTCAAAGAGATTACAGAGTATGGCCTGGCCGAAGGCACTGTTCGGTTGGGGCTCCCTTTCCAGTCAGCAGTAAGCTACAAAGGTGTGGACTGAGGACCAGGTGGTGGCCCGGCATATGTTTGCCATAGGGGCAGAGCGCAAGCTTGCAACCAAGATCACCATAGCCCTGACGTTGTGTGTCATGACCTGGCATTCCAATGAGACAGGGTCTGCTTGGTAACAGTCTCCCCCAGTCGACTGGCGTCATATGAAACGAAAACTGTGAGGCTTTGCGGTGGCCCTGGGTACACTGCAGGTGGAAGGACAGGGCCCGCTTATAATCCAGTGCGTGGAGAATGACCGCCACCTTGTTGGCATGGGACCTCAGGAAGAAGGTGGGGAGCACCACCTCCTGATTGAGGCAGAACACGCCTTTGGAAGGAATTTAGGGTTGGTACAAAGCATGACCCCGTTCTTGTAGAACCTGGTATAGGGTGGCTCAGCCACCAAGGCCTGAAGCTCGCTGACTCTGCGGGAAAAGGTGAGCACCACCAGGAAGATGACCTTCCATGAGAGGTAACACATATGGCAGGTAGCCAGAGGCGCAAATGGCAACTTTGTGAGCTGCATTAAGACCATGTTGAGGTCTCATTCCACCGGGGCATGCAGATGGAAGCCTTAAAGAGCAGGAGGCCCCGCATGAACCGGGTAATGAGAGGCTGAGCAGAAAGGGGTTTACCCTCCATAGCATGATGATGCGCCGAGAGCAAACTCAGATGCACTCTGACAGAGTTGGACTTGAGTCTAGCTTGCGAGAGGTGAAGCAAGTACTGCAGCTCCGTATGCACAAGGCAAGAGAACAGGTCAATCCGCTGTTCTGCATACCACACTGAGAATCTGCACCACTTAAAGGTGTAGGCCCATCTTGTGGAGTTCTTATGAGAGGCCAGGACGACTTCCTCCACCTCCCTCGGGAGACTGAATGGGGCTAAAGCTATCTGTTCAGCAGCCATGTTGTTAACGCCAAGGATCCCAGGTTGGGGTGGAAAAGGGAGTCCTCCTCTTGGGTATGTAGCCCCAGGGCGTTCCCAAGAGGGACCAGGAGCTCCATCGAGAGGAGGAGCAACAAGGCAAACCAAGGCTGTCTGCGCCACTGGGGGACCATTAGGATCATGAAAGCTTTGTCCCGCAGGACCTTGAAAAGGGTCCAGGCAATTAGTGGCATGGGAGGAAAGGCGTACAGGAGGCCCTCCGAACACGAGTTGAAGAAGGCATCCGCTGCTACCCGGGATGGGTGCGACTGGCAACAGCAGAAGCGAGGCAGTTGAGCATTGGTATGGCTGGCAAAGCGGCCCAGAATTGGAAGAGCCGCTGTGCCACCCTGGGGTCTAGTCGCCATTCATGCCACTGGAGAAGCCTGCTCAGTCTGTGGGCATTGTCCTGGTCTTGAAACTACACTGCCCTGAGGAGCATTCCTTGACTGATCACGTCTGAACAGAGGGCTATTTCCTCCTGACAGAGGCGGTAAGACTCTGTGTCCCCCTGCTAATACAGGTAGAACATCGTGACCTGGTTGTCTGTTTGGACCAGCCTAGACTGGTGCTGCAGGCAGTAGTTAAAGGCCCTGATCACCACAAAAACGGCCCTGAGCTCTGCTGGATCTTCGCTAGGAACCAGTTGCCCTGCCTGTGGAGTTCCTCGCAATGGGCACCCCAGCCCAGTAGGGAGGTGTCCGTGGTAAGGACCCTCTGGGGATTTAGGGACTGGAAGGGCATGCCCTCCTGCAGGTGCTATGTGACTTCCACCAGTTGAGTGACTCTGCTAGCTTGCGGGACACTAAGACTTTGTCCCGGAGCCTGCCTGCGGCTTGCATCCACTGGGAGCAGAGGCGCCAATGGGCTTCCCACACGTGAAGGTAGGCGTTGGGAACCACATGGACTATGGATGCCATGTGGCCCAGCAAGCGGAGCATTGACCATACCGACAGTGCATGGCGGTGCTGCACCTCGGTGGCTAGGGCCACGAGGCAACCTGCCTTGTCCAAAGGGAGAAAGGCCAGTTGAACTCCAAAGCCCTGTGTCAGAGTGAGGTGGGACTTGGGGTGATTTATCACGAACCTTAAATACTGTAGGACACTGATGGTATGTGCCATGGCCTGTTGCCAGTCATTCAGATAAGGGAAGATTAAGGCCCCTTGGAGACGGAGGTAGGCAGTCACCACTGCCAGGCAATTAGTGGTGCGGAGGCAAGACTGAAGAGTAGTAGTCTGTACTGGTAGTGGTCGCCCCCGATCATGAACCTTAAGAACTGCCTGTGACTGGGATAAATGAGGATGTGCGTGTAGGCAACCTTTAGGTCTAAGGAGCACAGACAATCTCCCTGCTGGAGGTATGGTAGCAATGTTCCAATGGAGAGCATCTTGAACTTCTCCCTCACCAGGAACTTCTTCAGGTTTCACAAGTCTAGGATAGGCCTTGGGCCCCTTGTCCTTTTTGGGACCAGACAATACCGGGAATAGAACCCTTTGCCCTTGAGGTGATGGGGTACTGGTTCCATGGCTCTGTCTGTGAGGAGGCCTGTGAGTTTCTGTAATAGCAGGGCATGGTGCAGGAGAGTCCAAGAGAGCTCTCCTGGAAAGAAAGGAGGAGGCATCTGGACCAGGTGAAGGAGATAGCCTTCTATGACTACTTAAGAGTGCCCAAGCATCAGTGGTGATAGCAGACCACCGATGAGCAAAGTGTACCAGATGCCCCTCTTTTGGCAGCTGCTCACCTACAGGTGGAGAAGCTATGCTCAGGGAGTCAAAAACCCATCCCCAGCTGGGCAGAAGCCGGGGTCTGGGGCTTGGAGCCCTTAGGCTTTGTGAGGGCCTTGGCCTGCTCCCTTGCTCTGGTGACCCTGCTGTGGAATCTGGGGAGCCTGATAGTGGGGGCAGCCTTGATAAAGTTGGCCCTTCCTCTGGAATGGGGGCCTCTTCCCCAGTAGTTTCTTCTTAGGTGGTGGAGGTCCTTTCTGGAGAGCCGAGTCCTCGTGAGGTACTCGGTCTTGATCTCTGCCGCCTTCTCCTCCATCAGCTTGCTGAACAGGTTTTCACAGAGGCAGGGGACATCAAGGAGTTTGTCCTGGACCCATTGCTCGAGGTCCGACGCCTGGAGTCAGGCCTGGCGTCAAGCGCCGATGCCTGCGGCGGCTACCCTCATGCTTGACTCAAAGCTGTTGTAGGCAACTCGAGACGTATACTTCAAGCACTCCCCAATGCACTTCGTGAGGGTTTGGAACTGCTGGAGGTGATCCCCTCCGAGGCCTGCTGAGAAACCTGCGAATTCCTTTGGCAGGTCCCAAAGATACATGCTGATATACAACTGGTAGGTTTGTATTCTGCAGGCCAGCATCAAGCCCTGGTAGCATTTGCGGCCAAGGTGATTGAGGGCGTGGGACTCCCTACCCAGGGGCACCGAGGAGTGTCTTCTGGCTCTTCTGCTGGTGCATAGTCGACTCCACCACCATGGAGGTGTGTAGTAGTTGTGACTTTCGGACTTGGTACATGGTGTCCAGGCATCAGCTAACTATGGGTACGAACACTGGAGTCTCCCACATGCGAAGGAAGAGCCTCCCGAGGATGGCAGGGACAGGAACCGTCATGGGTGGGGCCACGTATTGGAGGATTTGAACGAGAGTCTTCCTCCGACTCTGTGTTGAAGGACAAAGCCTTCAACATATCCTAGACAAACTCGAGGAACGATGTGTCCTCGGATGGAGACCGATGTTGTGGCGTTGTGGGAGATGGGTCCAATGGGAGGTTGCAGTGCTTCCACGTCTCCAGGGATACCTCATCCTTGAACTCCCACTCGCAGTAGTCAGTGGAGGACTCAGTTGCCACCCAGGCCTGGGGTGCAGGACCCAGGTCGAGGGCCTGGTGGTCTGCAGAGGCTACATGACTGGAGCCATGACTGCTCACCGTGGAGGATCTCGCTTCTGAAGAGCAGGAGCAAGATCAAGACTATCACCAAGGAACGACTCGAGGCTTTGGACTCAAGAGGATTGGTTCAGCAATCAAGGGAATCCTCGGTGATGAGGTCTCCACAGTCTCGGCGGATGCACCGGCAGTGCTGGGCATCGGCGCCTGCTGCTTGGCGAGGAAGGCAGTGAGACTACGCTCCAGTGCCATCAGCCTGGTTTCCCACTCAGGAG
This sequence comes from Ichthyophis bannanicus, assembly GCA_033557465.1. Lineage (NCBI taxonomy): Eukaryota > Metazoa > Chordata > Amphibia > Gymnophiona > Ichthyophiidae > Ichthyophis > Ichthyophis bannanicus. Next base: position 477,175,184 of record CM066036.1, read on the forward strand.
GTGCAGCCTTCAACCCAGACACCGGGTCCGGCGTCAGTGAGGAGAGGGAGCCCTCAATGAGATAGGTCCCAGTCCCCTGAGGCCTATCGCCAGAAGCCTGGGTGTCCATTCGGGCACTTTGGCTGGCTGTTCCTGCTCCAAAACCTCGAGTTCCCTCTGCAGGCTGCAGAACCTGATGCAAGACTTGCCCAGTACGTCTGAGTCCCGAGATGAGGTCCTCAAGGATTTCTTCTTTTTGTGTTCCCACTCTGGGGAACCCTTATCAGTGTGGCTGTCGTCCCGGTTGGGCGTGGGGATATTAGTGACTTGGAGGGCCCATGCAGGGACTTGGCTACTGGGGATACCGGGGTAGAGTCTGACCTGTGGAAGATGCCATTCTGCTTCTGCTGACAATGCTGGATGGCCTTCGCGGACATCTTTTTATAGAGGGAGCAGACCTCCGGGTTGTGGTCAGCCCCTAGACACCAGAGGCAGCAATCGTGTCTGTCAGTAAGAGACATGTTTTTAGCACATTGATTATACTTTGTGAACCCACTGGCCACTGAGGGAAAAAGTACCCCCGTGAGGTCAAAGACCCTCGGAACAGTCAGCGGATGGAAAAAAGTGTGAATCGCGCCAGGGAAAAAAACCTAGTTCAGTTTGTTATAAGGTAGCGCCATCAGAACCCATGGAAGTAGGGGATTGTGAGCAAAATGTAAGGGAAACTGACAGCTCAGGTTCACACATGGGGGAAGGTTGCTATGAGCAACAGATGAAAACAAAGCCACGAGGTGTTAGGGAACGCCCGAACAGAAAGGGAGCACAGAATTCATTAGAAAATGAAGAGCACCTGCATGGGGGCGGAGCCCAGGCTAACACCAGTTTGAACGTACTTAAAAATCACTTACCGGAAGGTAGAGAGGAAACTGAAGGAGAAAGTGGAACTGAGAGAGAAGTAGTAGGAACTACAAGGGCTGTAGTTGGAACTACGGGAGAAGCGTTAGGAACTGCTGAGCTTGAGAGCAGTGTCCGTGGAGCTGTGAGGACGGAGCCAAGGGGATTATCCAGAGTACATGAGGTTGGTGATTCTCCGAGAAGCTGTTGGGAACAGCAGTGCACAGCCTCTCAATATTCTCAGGAGCGTTGCTGTGAGGCAAGCAGAGAAGGCAGTCCAACAGCCAAGGCTTTAAGATATAAATTACCTAACACCAGAAACGCAGAAGGGGAAAACTTTTACCCTGAAGCACATTTGAATGAGTCAGAGAAACACCGTGGAAAAGGGGCTTTCAAGCAGAGCTGTGCTTATCCGAGAGAGCAGGAAACAGCAGTGCCTAAAGGTAGGCGTATTTACCCTAATAAGAGAGGTTTGCAATACCCTGACTTTTTATGCACGTACCAAGAGCTCTGTAGTTCTCAGGAACCCAACTACAGGAAATACGGTAGTTACCCACGGGCCACTAGTATAGTGGGGGAGGAGAGTGTTTTAACTCCCCGACAAGAACCTGATAACTTTAACGGCAGTTGGGAGCCTGAAGTTTACTCTGATGAAGAGGAAATGCAGATTGAATCTCTGGGAGAATCCTTAGAGGAAAATGAGATGGACTGCACGTACACATTATCTGAATGTATAGCATCTCTATGTTAACAGCAGCCAGAACCGTTTGTGAGAAGAAACAGGTGCAAGAGTTCCGTGAGTAAAAGGAACTGTTTTCTGTTATTTTTTGTTCATGGTTTAATGCTGAAGAAAGCTAAGTTTTGTTGAAAGTATTTTTCTTTAATTGTGTTATCAGACGAAGGGTCTGACCTGCTTTAAGTTCCACTGTTATGAATCCACCCCGGACGGGGAATAAAGCCTGAGTTTAAACCTTACCCTCTGCTTCAACTACACTTCTTTGGCTAATGGTGTAAACTACAGGATCCAGAAGGCTTTGCAAAATGCCTTCATAGGAGCTCTAGCCATAAAAATACTGCCCCATCAAAACGACCCAAGCCCTTTTTAGCCTCTGGGTATGTTAGTGGGTGACAAGTTCCAGGACACGATGCCAGAGCAAGTGCGCTCGGAGGCAAGAAAGGGACCAGATAGAGAAAGGGTTTTTTTTCACACAATTTAATCGTTTTCCAGGAAAAGAGTCTGTTGGGCTCCATGGAAAAAAAGAGACTAAGATGGCACTCTTATGTGGGAAGGGGACTACGCATGCGTGGTGGCAGCTCCCAAAGGCTTTCTTTGAAAGCTGGAGAGATGCTTCCGTGAGAGCTACGTCGGCACCAATGTCCCCCATATGCGAGGACTGACTTCCTGCTTGTTCCTGGAAAAACACTTATTATACTCTGCTCCATGTGGAGCTCCACGTCCGGGACACACCATTCCTCCTCAATCATGGGGTGCAACATCCTATGAACCTGAAGAAACTGAGGAAGCCTCCAGATTCCCTCCATCAGAGGGTTTTCCATTGATTCTGAGCCCAACGGCCCAGGGTCCTCCGCAATATGGAGGACTGCCAGAGACTCAGTGATCAGCACCAGGAACTCATTCCGGTGAAAGATCTATACAGACATCAGATCTTTGGCCCCCGGGAGCTCCCTTTCCTTCAATTCTTCCTGGAGCTGACCCTCCAGCGGGTCCAACAAATCCAGGAAGGCCACCGAGCCAAAGTCAAGCTCATCTGAGCAATCCCTAAGGGTACGCTTATCCCTGGTCGCTTGCCCCTGTCCACACCCCAGAGGGGATCGAGGGGAGGCCTCTCCCATGTCCTACTGCAGCAGGAAAGCTTGATGTAGGAGAAGAATAAATTCAGGGCAAAATGGGGAACCTCAGGAAGATCACCCCCGGATTGCACAGCAGACTCCCCCAATGCAAAATCCAAAGTAGACTGTAGCGCTGGAGGCACTGGGCTTACTAAACTCGCTCTGAGAGTGTCTTCCAAAATGGCAGTGGTTTCCACCAAAAGCGCCGGCCCACTGTCAACCTCCAAGGGCTCAACGCTACACACCAGGACACACACCCACTCACATCAGGATCCCCCGGGCTACCCCTGAATCCCTCAGCCACCAATTCCCCCGATTTGTGGCAACTGCGGCACAGCCCAACATTGAATAATTGTGCTCTGCAACTGCCATAGACAGCGCATTGGCCATGTTCCATTTGGCAGCTGCTCCCCTGCTACTATCACCAACACACCAGGGCCTCCCGGAGGACTTTCCCAGCTGCCTCCTCTTCAAGCACTGGGCTCTGAAGCTAGTCCCTCGCTGTCAGCCCTTCCCTGCTTCACTTGACTTGCCTTTTTTTTTCTTAAGGCTTAAAGGGCCAGAATATGCCTCCACCTCTGGCCCCCTCCGAAAAGTTGGGGAGGGGGAAAGGAGAGAGTCAGTTAGAGGGGGCGAGTGGGGGAGGGACCCGGAACCTCTGGATTCTACACCCCGGGCCTGAAATTGTTTTAAGTCTAAGGCTCCACAGACCATAGCACAGGTAATGCTCATCACTTGCTGGAGACTCAAATATTGGCTAAGGGTCAGTGGACAAAGGCTACTTTTACTGAACTGAGAGTTTGTGTTTCTCAGTCTCCACTTGCTGGTTGGTGAGCATAATTCACTTGTCTGGACTGAACAGGAGGGACGGTTTGGAAAGATCATTAGAGAATGACATTATGTTTGGCAAAATTGAACATCAGCACAAAACAGGAAGGCCAACAATGTGATGAACTGATACAACAGCAGCAGCTATGGATGCCACTCTATCAACAATTAGCCACCTGAATGAACTACGAACACAATTTAGGACAACTATCTAGAGGGTCACCATGAGATGACATCAGCTTAACAGCACTTAAAAACAGCAACATAAGGATCTTACTTATTTTATACTATACTGCTGTTATATTATATTAGCTAACCAGTCACTCAAGTCTGTTTGTCCTCAAGTACAAATTCAGGGCTGATAGTCCGAGCAGTCAACATGGCATTGAATACCCCAATGCTAGCTGGTTAGCATTGGGGGGTTCTGTGGGCAATGTGGAGGCAGAATCCGGGGATAACTGGACAATGGCAATATTCAAGCACTGCTCTGTTATCCCTAAGCAGTGAAAGTTAGGCATCTTAAAGGGTGGCCTACCTTTTGCTGCATAAGTTAACTGGGCAGCGGCTGAATATTGCTGCTCCCCTGTAAGTTTCTCTGCTATCTGGTCAACTCAGATAGTCAATGCCAGTGGCCCGATATGGCCGCAGCATTGAATATCCAGGTTTTAATTTCAGCGGTGACGACTAGCCGCTTTACTATGGACTGTAAGCCTTCCAGGGACAGGAAAACACCCCTATTGTACCTGAATGCAACTTGCCTTGGGATGCAACTGAAAATGCATGTGTTAAGTCCTACACAATACATAGTGGTGTACTGCACTTCCCTGCAGCAGCTGCAAGCAACTAATGCTGAAAAACTGCTACCAAACGCATACCCTTCTCTGCTTTTAACAGAGATGTGTCACATACCTCTCTCAGTCCCACTGTCTCTCCCTGTCACTTTACTTATTCCCCTATATGACAGAAAGTAAATACTCTTTCCCTCCAAGAACAGCCATCACAATCTTGGAAAATAAGCATAATTTTTATTCTTCTCTGCTTGTAACAGAATTGTGTGTGTGGTTTTTTTGTATTTATATTTTTATTAAACACTTTTCATATTTCCAACAATAATGCACATTCTTATTTCCATTTTCTTCAGTGCACTCTATAACATTTCCTCCCCCCCTTCCCAATAGTAACATTTTCTTCCCTATACTAAACCTCATTAACCCCCGCCCACCCTTATATCTGAGTCCTCTCTTCAGAAACCTACTTCCCCCTCCACAGCAAGCATCCGTATCCTTACACAAATCTAGCCAAACATTTCCCCCCAACCCCATACCCAAACCCAACTCCCTCCCTCCACCCCTGCTATAACCCCCTCCCCCTTCCCCCTCCACTCCCTATCCCCCAGTATCCCTATGTAGATAGATCAGCATTTTGCTCCATCTCTTTTCAAATCTATCAATTTGTTGCAGTCGAGCAGCAGTTAATTTTTTCATTAAATATATTTGTTGCAATCTTTCCACGCAATGCTCCACACTTGGGGCATTTTGTTGTTTCCACCGATATGCCAGCTCACAACAGACTGCACTCATGCATGCCAATATTTGCCTCCTTTCTCGCTGTGGCCCCCCTTCGCTCCACCATCCCATCAGATAGCCGCTTGGGTTCAATGCCACATCCACCCCTACCACCTCCCAGATCCATGCTCAGATCCCCTCCCAAAAGGGCTGTATCTTTGGGCAGGTCCACCAAATGTGATAAAAGGTTCCCTCCTCCCCACACTCTCTCCAGCATAATTTGGATGTTGCTGGGAACATTTTATGTAAGCGACTAGGTGTATACCTTCTCATAACAACCTTATACCAATTTTCTCTTATAGCCACTGACAGTGGCAGTCGCCTTACCTGATCAAAAACATTTTTTCACTGCCCCCCTCCAATTCCATCCCCAAATCCTTTTCCCATTCTAACATGTACCTGTGTTTACTATGTCGGGTTCCCTGTATTGCCTTATGCAGCACTGAGGTTAGGCCTGGAGAGGTCCTCTTACCATACCATATCACTTCAAGCAGTGTGTAATCCCTCTCTAATCCTCCCTTCCCCAGTTTCTGCCTTAAAAAGTACACCACCTGCCCATAATAGAATTTATCCCCCTCCCTCAGCCCGAACTCCTCCTTTAGGACTTCGAATGGAACCCATTCCCCTCCATCCACAAATTGGTAAAACCACTTCAACCCCGCCCTTGCCCACCTTCGATACCCTCCTCCTTCCACCCAGGGCGAAACTCCCCTGTGTGACACATCTCCCGCATCAATGAGAACTGAGCCCCCTGACCCTTTCCTTCTACTTCCCTAATTTTATCTCACACTTGGAGCACATGGCTTACATATGGGTTATCCCGCACCTTTGCCCCTCTCTCTCCTTTCCCCAACTAGGGAAGGCATGCCAAGGGCTTCCCCCCTCCATACACCTTCTCCATGGCCACAAATTTCTTCTCCTCTACCCCTTCTCGCCAATCCATCACATGCCAGGCCTGGGCCGCCCAATAATATGCTTGACAATTTGGCACCCCCAACACCCCCACCTCCCCCTGCATAACAACACTCGCTATCCTAGGTGGCCGTTTCTTCCATATAAACTGATTCACCCTCCTCTGAAGCCCCTTTAGGTGGGCCCCTGGGATTGCCACCAGCAAGGCCTGGAAATAATACAATATTCTCGGCAGAAGGTTCATCTTTACCGCCGCTATACGACCCAGCCATGAGATCTCTGCTTTTGCCCATCCCTGCAGGTCCTGCCCTACCTCCTTCCACAGTTTACTGTAGTTAGCCTCATATAAGCTCTGTGGCTGGGCCGTTATATTAACCCACAAGTATCTAATGGCCTTATTAGCCCACCTAAAGGGGTAGCTTTGTTTTAACCTCCCATGGTTGGTTTTAATAAATTAATATTCAGAGCCTCAGTCTTATCCAGGTTCATTTTGAATCCCGAGACTTCCCATATTTCTCCAGCTGATCCATAATCTCTGGTAAAGACGCCTCCGGGCGAGACACCACCAGCAATATGTCATCCGCAAATAGGGATATCTTATGCTGGTGCCCCTCCACCTTTAACCCCCTCACCTTCTCATCTTCCCTTATTGATCGCGCCAAAGGCTCAATTGCAATAGCAAACAAAATGGGGGACAGAGGACATCCCTGGCGCGTCCCCCTTTCTAAGATGAGAGCAGAGATGTATCTCCCATTAATCTTTATCTGTGCTTTAGGGCCTCTATATAGGGCCTGCACCCATTTCACATACTTCGGGCCTATGCCCATCTTTCTCATTACTGAGAAAAGGAAATCCCAGTCTACTCTGTCGAACGCTTTTTCGGTGTCCACAGAGAGCAACATAGTCTCCTCCCCCTGGTTCTGCGCCATCCAGATGGCTTCTAATGCCCTCTTATGTTATCTGATGCCTGCCGTCCCATTATGAATTTAAGAATTTAAATTCCATTTAAGAATCTATTGTAAATAGTTGAGAATATCTGTTATTTATTTAATCCCTGTTATCCATGTTTTTACTTCCTGTTACTTGTAAACTTAGCATTTGTTCTATGTTTAAGTACAAAGTTGTTAAAATGTAAACCGCGCTGATGACAAAAGTGCGGTATATAAAAGCTGTTAAATAAATAAATAAATAAAATGAACCCTGTTTGATTGTCAGTTCCGGCATCCACTTTGCTAATCTATTTGCCAACATCTTTGCTATTATTTTTACGTCCACATTGAGCAATGAGATAGGGTGATAAGACCCACACTGCAGTGGATCCTTAACCCCCTTCAGCAACACTGTGATCCCCGCTGTAAGCATATCAGCGGAAAGGTGCCCCCCTTCCTGTTGTATACCATTAACAGCATCTCCATCAGGTCATCCCCAAAGGTTTTATAGAAAGCTACTGTCAACCCATCTAAGCCAGGGGCTTTCCCGATGGGTAGGTTCCTGAGAGCCTGCTCAACCTCTTCCCTTGTTATCTTCGCCTCCAGAGCCTGGCTTTTGGTTTCCTCCAGACTCAACAGCTCTATCCCCTTTAAATATTCTTCCCCCTGCGTTGGGGTCCCCCCTCCTTTCGCTTATATAAATCTCAACAAAATTGACAAAATCTCTCCCCAATTTGCTTCTCTGTTCTTAAGATCTCTCCCTTAGCACCCTTTAGCACCGTTACAGTCGCCTGGGCCTCCCTCTTTTGCAGTTTATTAGCCAATAATCTCCCCGACCTATCTCCCCACTATAGTCGCCTGGGCCTCCCTCTTTCGCAGCTTATTAGCCAATAATCTCCCCACCCTATCTCCCCACTCATAATAATGCCATTTCAATCTATTCAACTGGAACCCAATCTCTGCTACCTGCAATTTATGCAACTCCATTCGGAGTTGGTTTAACTTCTTAAGGCTCTGCGGGTTTCCCCGTTCCCTGTACTGTTCCAGTGCCCGCTTTATTTCTTATTGTAAGGTATCTTCCTGTGCAAGCCTTTGCTTTTTAAATCATGCGGCAGACATCAAAAGCCTCCCCCGAACCACAGCCTTCATTCCTTCCCATAAGCTCACAATTCCCTACTTCCTCAGTATCATTTATCCTCCAGTACTCCTGAAGGCATGCTTTTACATCCCTTACTATTTCCTCTTTTTTTAATAGGCTTTCATTAAGTTTCCAAAATCTTACCCCCCCTCCCCTACTATCTCCTACCTCCACTCATGTAGGGGCATGGTCAGACCAGGTGATATTCCCAATTTCTGCTTCCCGAACCCTAGAATCCCACCAATGGTCCAAAAACAGATAGTCAATCCTGCTGAAGCTATCATGTGGCTTGGAGTAAAAAGTGTACTCTTTGCACCCTTGATGCTGGTGCCTCCAAATATCCCCCAGGTGGTACCTTTTCATGATTTGCTTCAGCACCCCTCTCGCCTTATTCCTTCCATCTCCTCCCTTGGCCTGTCTATCCCACTGTGACTGGAGTGTTAAATTAAAATCTCCCCCCATAAGCAGCTTCCCTTGAACATGTTTAGCAAGCAATTCTCGAACCCCTCTCCAGAATTACACCTGCCTCTCATTAGGCACATATACATTAACTATAGTAAACTTCTCCCCCTGCCACTCCCCCCCTAATATCAAAACCCTTCCCTCTTTATCCTTTAAAACCTCACTCACCCTAAATGTGCTATCCGGCCTTAGCAATATAGCTACCCCCCCCCCCTTTCTTATCTCCCCCTCTCCCCTTGGTCCCCCAAAGTACTGTTGTGGATAGGCCATCCTCTGTAACAACTCCTTGTCCTTTCTCCTCAGGTGGGTCTCTTGTACCATCATGATCTCCCATCCCAGTCCTTCTACTTCTCTGAACAATTGATATCTTTTGCATGGATTATTGAGCCCTTTAGCATTTATTGATCCTACCCTTCCCATCGATCCCTTCTAACCGGGCCTGATCTATCTCTTGCTGCAGTCAGAGCCCTTTCCCTGCGTTGGACCTCCCCTGCGCTCCCTCCCCCTTCCCCCCATCTTCCCCTCCCTGCATTACCACTCCCTCCGGAGTAATTGGCTCGTTTCTGGTGGCTCTGCCCTGGGCGCTCTCCCTCTATTTCCCTTGCTCCTACCCCTGCCCTCTACTCCTCTAACCCCCCACCAGGCATTCTACTCCCAGAATGTTCCCTCCTCCCCTTTGTTACCCCCCCCCCTTTTGATTTCAGAGTTACAATTCCAATCCTAGTGAACCCCTACAAAGATATCAGTGCTTTCATTTCACAAACAACTCACCATATGGCATAAAACTCCCCCCCCCCTCCATATTCCTCCCTTCCAGCCATACAATTTCTTTCATACATACAGTCTCATCTCCCCTTATATATATCCCCCTCATCATTCCCTCCTGTTTCCCGCACTTCCTTCCCTCACATATCCTACATTCTGCCAAAGTCATTCAGATGTGGCTCCAGAAAATTTAATTGTCCCTCCAGGCTTCTCATACTCCAGACTCCCTGTCTGTGGATTGCTGCTCTTTGTCTCTGGATAGCCTGGTTAGCCTTCTGCATTTATTCACCATCTGTTGCTACTTCATCCCTGTAATCTTTGAAGGTGGTCGCTGCTCAGTATGCTCTCCGGCAGGTTTTTCACTCCCAAGTCTCTGACTGTTTGCCATGCTTCTCCCTGAATTCTACGCGAGGAGCCCTGCACAGTTACCAAGAATCCAAAAGGGTACAACCATTTGTATTTACATCCTTCTCTGCGCAGCAATGCTGTGATCCCTCATAGTTCCCATCTTCGCTGAAGCGTACCTGAACACAGGTCCTGAAACAGCTCAATCACACTCCCTTCCCACTTGAAGTGCCCCAGTTTGCGCGCCACTGCCAGAAGCTTCTCCTTCATTTTAAATGATCTCATGCAGGCGATCACATCTCATGGGCCCCTTTGTGCTCTGCCAATTTGTAGCTGCCTTTCATCCCATTCATCTATGGGGTCTGCTTCTTTCAGCATTGCCCCAAACAACTGCAATAACACCGCTTCACAGTCCTTGTAGCTTGGCTCTTCAGGGATTCCCCTTACACGCACATTACAGCATCGCAACCTATCTTCTAGTGTGGTAGGCTATGGCCTACAATAGCCTGCAAATATGAGAGGCCTGTAAACTAGGCCTGAGTTCCCCACCCCCACTTGGAAATAATAAATGCTGAGAAAGACCAAAGTCAGTAGAAGTTTGAGAATCCGCTTTAAACTGCTTTTGATAAGTTTGTATGAATCCTCTATTCATTTCTTCCATGCTGATGATAGATATATTCCAGTGTTCTGCATTCTCACATTCTCTGAGCCTAATGACCTTGCAGTAGAATTGTATCAATACCTAGAAACTGTACCATTGTTAGAATAGCCTGGGAAGGGGGAGCAGGGTGCTAGGCCCAGAAAGGGTCTCTGATTGGACAAGTGCAAGGGGCGTTGGGACCAATAGAAAGTCTGCATGTATCAAACTGAAAATAAATGTATAAAATGAATATGCTTCTGTAAAACTTTGCTCAGTCCTTTTTGAAGCTTGACTGTCTGGGCCTTGTGCACAATAAATTGGCTTGGATCTTTGAACTGACTCCTGGTATTATTTATTGCATGCTTATCAGTTGCTACACTAGGTCCTCTGTTTTGGCCTTTAGGAGATCTTTTGCCCGCTTCAGTTGAGCCCAGCCAGTACCTGCCTGCTGCTCCAGCTGTTCTTTGTTCTCCTCCACTCTTGCTCCTAGATCCCTCAAATCTTGTCTCAGGGCCCCCCGAGTCTCCTTCAGTTCCAACTTAAATTGGCCCATTTCTGTTTTTAGATCCTCTTTAAATTCTGTTAGCCATTCCTTCAATGCCTCGAGCGCTTCTGGGTCTCCACTGGGTTCGATGTCCATTTCAGCACTCTTGGAGTCTTTGGACGTCATTTTGTCCTCGTGGTCCACCCTGCGTGCTACCTCCACCTGCACATATCGGGATCGAATTCCACCAGCCACTTTTTTACCAACATCCCCTCCGTAGACACGCTCTCTTTTCTGAGCCATCCATCGCTCGTTTTAAGGGGTATAGCCACTCGTTTTCTTGCTATTCTGGTAAGCGCCCCAGAGCTCCCTCAGAAGGCTACCATTTTGCCCCCTGACGTCACCGGAAGTCCTCATGTGTGTCTGTTTTTGTGCTCATTGACAGATTTTTTCCTGTTTTGTGACTGCTTCTAAACGGCAATTTTTGGCAGAAACACTAGAACAAAATAACATGGGATTTCCTTGCTTTCTGAAAGGCTAAGAGAAAATGATTGCCTGCCTTGTTGCTGGATTGTGTCTTGCAGTCCAATTGTGATGTCACCCATAGAATATGGATAAATCAGACAGGGACAGGCTTCTTTGGCTGCTTGTCAGAGTTACAACATAACTAGCTTAAGTGCCTTTTGCCTCTGGCTTAGAACATAAGATATTCCATACTGGGTCAGACACCAAGCCTAAGATACTCTTTGCATCAGTAGCCAATCCGGGTCACAAGTACCTGTCAGATTCCCAAAATGTAGACAAATCTCATGCTGTTTATCCCAGAAGCAAACAGTGGATTTCTCCAACCCAGTTTAATAATGGTTTATAGACTCCACAGTACAAAGGCACAAATACTCGCAAACACAGAGCGAGTAGCAAAACCAAACTTTAGAACAGTGGTCAAAGTAGGGAAATAAAGCCCGACAGGGCCATGTTTCGGCATGGCCTTCCTCAGGGGCTACTAGTATGCAGCATTATATGAAAGCAAGCCTTGCCATCCACAAATAAAGGCAGCAATCTCCAATGTGCAGCAAAGGGATCCATACATTCAGGATACCATTCAGTGTTTTCAATGGTATGCTGAATGTATGGATCCCTTTGCTCACATCAGAGATTGCTCCCTTTACTTATGGATTTTTCCTCCAGGAGCTGGTTGAAACCTCTTTTAAATTCAGCTAACAGCTTTTATTACATCCACCAGCAACAAATTCCAGATTTCGATTATGCGTTCAATGAAAAAAAAAATTGCTCCAAATAGTCTTAAATGTAGCCTCATTGCATCCCCTAGTCTTTCTACTTTATGAAGAAGTAAACAACTGATTTATGTTTACCCATTCCATGCCACTTATTTTAGACCTCTATCATATCTCCCCTTAGTCGTCTCTTTTCCAGATTGAAGAGCCCTAACCTTTTAAGCCTTTCCTTGTAGGGATATCCTTCCATCATCATTTTGGTCGCTCTTCTCTGTTCCTTTTCGAATTCTGCTATATCCTTTTTAACATATGGTGACTAGAACTGCACACAATATTCAAGGTGCAGTCGTACCATGGAGCAATACAAGAGGCATTATAATATCCTTGGTTTTATTCTGCATTCCTTTTCTTATGATTCCTAGCATTTTATTTCCTTCCTTGGCCGCTGCTGCACACTGAGCAGAGGGCTTCAAGGTATTATCTATGAAGATACTCAGATCCTTTTCCTGGGTAGTGATTCCTAATGTGGGATCTTGAATTATGTAAATATAATTTGGGTTGTTCTTCCCTAACTGCATAACTTTGAACTTGTCCACATTAACTTTCATGTGCCCAATTTCTCAGTCCTCTTGCAATTTTTTACAATTCTCTTGTAATTTAACAACTTTGAATAATTTTGTGTCATCTGCAAATTTTATCACCTCACTCATCATTTCTATTTAGAGGTCATTTATGAATAGGCTAAAAAGCAGCGGGTCTAGCACACATTCCTGGGGTACTACACTATTCACCTTTCTCTACTGAGAAAATTGGCCATTTAGCCCTATTCTCTGTTTTCTATTTTTTAACCAGTTTCCGATCTACAATGCTACACTGCCTCCAATCTCATGACTTTTTAATTTCCTCAAGAGTCTCTTCACGGACCGTGTCAAAAGCTTTCTGAAAATTTAGATACACTATCTATCAACCAGCTCACCTTTATCTACCTGTTTATTCACACCTGCAAAAAATTATAACAGATTAGTGAGACTAGACTTTCCTTGGCTAAATCCATGTTGGTTTTGTTCCACTAAACCATGACCCTATATATTGTGGCAAAGTCAACCATTTTGAGCATGGGGGAGGTGAACAGCATAAGGAATTCACCTTAATCAAGGGGCCTCTGTTAGGTGTGCAGGGTCAAAAGGCCAGAGTCACAGTTCAAAGGCAGAAAAAACACAGCTGGAACAAGTTCCAGCAAATGCTTGATGGAGTAAGAGGGATAGATAGCAAGCACGAGGACAAAAACCCTCACTCTAATAACTGCACTGATTATTCTGATGTCAGAAGGCAGGGGGATTACAAACACCTGGGAGAGAAAGAGTAGTTACTCACCTGTAACAGGTGTTCTCCAGGAGCAGCAGGAATCAGTCCTCACTTATGGGTGTCATCGACGCCGATGAAGCCCCAGCAGAGCATTTCCCCAGCTTTCCATGAAAGCCTTTGGGAATGCTGGCACGCATGCGCGGTTCCCTTCCCACCTAAAGGTGCCATCTTACCGCAGTCAAATGACATAGCTAAGAACAGCACACAAAAATGTAAAAAGCAAACTATGTACAACTGCAACTCCAAGGGGAGGAGGGAGGGTAGTGAGGACTGATTCCTGCTGCTCCTGGAGAACACCTGTTACAGGTGAGTAACTACTCTTTCTCCAGGACCAAGCAGGAAGTCAGTCCTCACTTATGGGTGACTCCCCAGCTCTGGGCTACCAGGAACCCAGGCTGAACAAGAGAACTCCCTCTAGTCTCAGCAACACAGTAAAGGTTTTGCAAGAACACACCCTCCACAGGTAGCCCAACCAGAGGGCAGGAGGGCAGGAGTTGTCTAGACCTCAAAGAGATTCCGGAGTACTGCTTGGCCAAAAGCACTGTCCCTACGGGACTCCCTCTCCAGACAGTAGTGGGCTGCAAAAGTCTGGCTTGAAGACCAAGTAGCAGCCCTGCAGATGTCTTGCAATGGAACAGAGCGGAGGTGAGCCACTGATGCAGCCATTGCCCTCACACGGTGGGCCGTGACCCTACCCTGCAAAGGAAGGTCAGCTGCCTTGTAAGCCCAGGTGATACAGTCAGCCACCCAGATGGACAAGGTACGCTTGGACACAGGCCTCCCCAAGTTATTGGGGTCAAAAGAAAGGAAGAGCTGAGAAGCCTTCCTGTGACCCTGCGTACGTTCAAGGTAGAAGGATAAGGCCCTCCTACAGTCCAAGGTATGGAGAACTGTTTCAGCCTGACTTGCATGAGGCCTAGGGAAGAAAGTAGGAAGAACCACCTTCTGGTTGAGGTGGAAAGAGGAGACAACCTTAGGAAGGAACTTAGGGTGAGTCCTGAGGACAACCCTGTTCCTATAGAACCTGGTGTAAGGTCTATCACAGACCAAGGCCTGAAGCTCACTCACTCTCCTAGCCGAAGTAAGGGCTATCAGAAAGAGAGTCTTCCAGGAAAGGAAGCGTAGAAGGCAAGTAGCCATAGGCTCAAAAGGTGGGCGAGTCAGTTGCTGCAAGACCACATTAAGCTCCCACTCAGGAGCAGGAGGACGTATGGGAGGCTTGAGCAGAAGCAAGCCTCTGAGAAACCAAGACACCAAAGGGTGCACAGACAAGGAATGGCCCTCAACTAGGGAGTGGTGAGCTGCCAAAGCAGAGAGGTGGACCCGAACAGAGTTGGACTTGAGACCCTGATTGGACAAGTGCAGCAGGTACTGAAGCACTACTGACACAGTACAGGAGAAAGGATCCTCAGCACGTAGCTGACACCACACAGAGAACCTTTTCTACTTGAGAGCATAGGTCTTCCTAGTGGATTGTTTCCTGGAGGCTAGGAGAACTTCCTCAACCTCGGGAGGCAGGCCCCAGGGAGCCAACACTACCCTTGCAGCCTCCATGCCATCAGATTGAGAGCTTTGAGATTGGGAGGCAGCAAGGAGCCCTGATCCTGAGAGAGAAGGTCGGGCTGCAATCCCAGAGGCAGAGGCAGATCCACTGCCAGTTGAAGGAGGAGGGGGAACCAAGGCTGCCTTGGCCACCTGGGAGTTACCAAGAGGACTGAGGCCCTGTCTCGGAGAATCTTGAACAGTGTTCGGGTCACCAGAGGGGTGGGAGGAAACGCATAGAGGAGGCCCTGAGTCCAGGGAATCAGAAAAGCATCTGCTGCTACTCTCAGAGGATGTGGTTGCCTGGAGCAGAACCTTGGCAGCTGGTTGTTCAGTGGACTGACAAACAGGTCTATGGAGGGAAGCCCCCATTTCAAGAAAATCTTTTGAACCACCAAAGGATGTAGCTGCCACTCGTGTGGTTGCAGAATCCTGCTCAATCTGTCGGCCAGGGAATTCTCCTGGCCTGGAAGATAGACTGCTTTGAGAAGCATGTTGTGTTTCAGGGCAAAGGAACAGAGGTCCTGGGCCTCCTGGCAAAGGGGCTGGGAACCAGTCCCGCCCTGTTTGTTTACATAGAACATGGCTACCTGATTGTCTGTCTGGATCAAGACAGACTGTTGTGCCAGGGAAGCAGTAAAGGCCTTGAGGGCCAAGCGAATAGTTCTGAGTTCCAGCAGATTGATCTGCTGGGACACCTCCCAATGAGACCACAGGCCCTGGGTGCACTTGTCTAGACAGTGTGCTCCCCAACCCTGCAGAGAGGCATCGGTGGTCAGTATCACTGTATGAGGTGGGATCTGAAAGGGCACCCCCACCAGCAGATTGGGGGGGTGTAACCACCAGTTGAGGGAGGCCAGGAAACGGTGGGACACTCTGATCCTGTCTCTGAGACTGCCTGAGGCTTGTGACCAGTGAGTCCGAAGGCACCACTGGGCAGGCCTCATATTGAGCCTGGCATTGGGGGTCACCTGTACCGTCGACGCCATGTGGCCCAGAAGCCTGAGACAGAGTGTGGCGGAGACCAGGGACCTGTGCAGAAACTTGCTGGCAAGGTCCATGAGCCTTTGTGCTCGGTCCACTGGTAAGAATGCTCTTGCCAGCTGAGAATCCAACCTTGCCCCTATGAACTCCAAGTTCTGGGAGGGGAGCAAAGTGGACTTTGCGAAGTTGATGACAAAGCCCACCTTTTGGAGCAGTTCTATGGTCCTGTTGGTGGCCTGTTGAACTTCCAGGCAAGTCTGGCCTCTGATGAGCCAGTCGTCTAGGTAAGGAAACACAAAGATGCCCTGATTTCTCAGGTAGGCTGCCACCACTGCCAGGCACTTGGTAAACACCCTGGGAGCGGAGGTCAGTCCAAAAGGCAGTACTCTGTACTGATAATGGTTTCCTCCCACAATGAACCTGAGGTACTTTCTGTGGTCTGGATGAATAAGGATGTGAGTGTAAGCATCCTTTAGATCTAAAGAGCAAAGCAAATCTCCCTGCTGGAGGTAGGGCAGAAGTGTTTCAAGAGTAAGCATCTTGAACTTCTCTTTCACCAGAAACTTGTTCAGGTTTCTGAGATCCAAAATGGGTCGAAGACCACCGGTTCTTTTTGGCACCAGGAAATACCTGGAGTAAAACCCGTGACCTCGGAAGTGGGGAGGCACAGGCTCCACCGCCTTGTCCAGCAACAGACCTTTTAGCTCCTGGAGGAGAAGGGCTGTATGCAGGGGAGGCCAGAAAGGTTCCCCTGGGAAGTGTGGCGGAGGCAGTTGGTGAAAGTGCAGGGCATAGCCTCGATGGACTATGTCCAGCACCCAACTGTCTTGGGTTATCAAGGGCCACTTGTGGGCGAACAAGGCTAGGCGGCCTCCTGTGCAGGGCTGGGTCTGCAAGGGAGGAATGGCTATACTCAAGGAGTCAAAAAACCCCACCCTGCTGAGTGGGAGCAGGGGCTGCAGGCTTGGGGGTCCTCTGCCTACGGGGCCCATTACCCTGGCCCTTGGCTTGCTGACCCTGGGGGGCAGCGTGGGCAGCCGGATATTGTGGGTACTGTTTGTAGGCAGTGCCCTTCCTTGGGTAAAAGGACTTTTTACCCGAGCCCTTCTTCTTATGAGAAGGGGCAGAGGTCTTCCTCGACAGCCTTGTCCTCGTGAGGTGCTCTGTCTTGAGCTGAGCGGCCTTCTCGGCCAGAGGCTTGCCAAAAAGGTTTTCACCTCGGCAAGGGACATCGACCAACTTGTCCTGAACCCATGGCTCGAGGTCCAATGACTGCAGCCATACCTGTCGTCGGGCCGCGATGCCGGCTGCCGCTACTCGGGCCAAAGCCTCGAAGCCATCGTAGGCGGCGCGGGACATGAACTTAGAGCATTCCCGGATCCTCGAAGACAAGGACTTAAAACTCCACAAGGGTTCCCCGGAGAGACCAGCAGAGAATCCGGCCAACTCCTTGGCCGGTCTCGTAAATACATGCCCATGTACAGCTGGTAAGTCTGGACACGGCAAGCAAGCATCGAGCCCTGAAAGCACTTCCTACCGACGCCATCAAGGCTTCGGGCCTCCCTTCCAGGAGGCACCGCGGAGTGCATCTTCTGACTCTTCAGACGATGCATGGCCAATTCCGCAACCATGGAATGGTGTGGTAGCTGTGCTTTCTGGAAGCCAGGACTCTTTCGGAGCTGATAGATGGAATCGACTCACTTGCTCAAAACCAGCGCCGAGGCTGGTGCCTCCCACATCCGGAAGAGGAGCCGTTCCAGCATCGGAGGAACCGGGACAGTAAAGGCCTCCTTCGGAGGAGAGTCATACTGCAGAGTATCGAGCTCTTCGGCTCGAGGCTCCTCCTCGGGGTCAGCCGAGATAGCCAGGGCAGCGGCCATATCGCGGACAAACTCCGAGAACCTAGTATCCTCCGGAGGGGATCTACTCCGGGGCTCAGACTCAGGTGAGTCCGAAGGGACACACCGAGTCTTGAAGGTGTCAGGAGACTCCTCGTCTTCGGTCTCCCAAGCAGACTTGTCCGATGTCGAGTCGAGGTCCGACCCCGCGGGGCCTCTAGGCACCCGCCCCGACGTCGGTGGCACCGGCGTCGAGACCCTCGGTCCCGAACGGGAGGTTGAGGGAGACCTCGACCGAGGACGACCTCGAGCCGCAAGGGACTCGAGTATCGGCTCCGAAGTCGATGTCCCGGTGGTCGGGGCAGATGCGCCAGACAGGCTGGCCATCAGTGCCCGCTGCTGATCCATGAAGGCAGACATTCTGCTCTCCAAGGCTGTCAACCTGAGGCTCAGCTCGGGTGACGCAGCAGCCCCCGACTCAGGCCCCGGCGGTGCCGGGCCCGACGTCGGTACTCGGGGAGGCGAGTCCACGAGGACAACAGGACTTACGTGTCCAGCAGACTCCGGCTCCATGCGAGGAACTTTAGTTGGCTTCTCCTGGTCCACGGGCCCGGGACGACGGTCGGGGGTCTTATACCTGGCTCTCGAGGGCTTAGGGACCTCCTCCAACGCCGCCCTCGCGAGCCGCTTCTTCCTCTTACGTTCCCGGTCGGGGGACCCCCTGTCCGAGGAGCTCTGATGCCTCTCGGGATCGGAATCCCGAGATGTCGAGGCCTCAGACGAGGTCCGGGCCCGGGCAGAGGCCGAGTCCGAGAAAAGCCTTTCACTTTGTTGCTGACGACTTCGGAGGGCCTTGGAAGACATTTCTCCACATGGCCCGCACGTTTTGGAATCGTGGTCCGGGCCAAGGCACTGAAGGCAGCAGTCGTGTGTGTCGGTGAGAGACATTATCTTCTTACACCAATCACACTTTTTAAAACCACTGGAAGCCATCAGGGAGAAAAGGGTCCCCGCGAGGTCAAAGGACAGGCCTTCCAGGGAAAAAGAAAAAGAATTGGCGCGAGCGCCTAGCCACTAAGGACAAAAACCGAAAAAAGAAAAAAGGGATTCGATACCGGTGTACCGAACCCGGCGGGAGGGGAACCGACGTCGAATCCGAGGAAAAAAGCGAAATAACGCCAAGAAAAAACTTCTCTTTTCCAGGAAAAAAAGGACACATGTCCAATGGGCTTCACGGAAAAAAAGAGACTGCGGTAAGATGGCACCTTTAGGCGGGAAGGGAACCGCGCATTGTCATGAGGTGCAGCGGTCAGAGTCCATGGAGATAGGGGATTCTGAACAAAACGGAGCTAATTTTGACAGCTCAGAGAAACACATAGCCAAAGGTTGCCATAGGAACTATACACAAGCTATTTCACGTGGTGTAGGGGAACGCCCAGACTCAAAGCTAGCTCGTGGCTCATCAGGGGATGAGGGGCAGCTGACAAGGGGCGGAGCCAACATCACAAGCTACGCAGTTAAAAATCACTCACCTGAGAGTAGTGCAGGAGCGGCTAAAGGGAGACATGCCAAAGAGAGAACTGCTGAGGAGAGACGTGCTGGCAGGGAGAGAAGTCCCGATAGCAGGAGAACTCCAAGCAGGGAGAGAAGCTTGAGAGGCAGGAGAGAAGGATCTCCATGCTGGTTAAAACCTATTGCTGACCAAAGGAGACTATCAGGGAGGTGCAGTGCTGAGAAACCCAGGAAGGGCTGTTTGGAAGAGCAGTGCACAGCTGACCAGTGCTTCCGAGAACCTTGCTACAGAGGAAGCAGAGGTAGTAGCTCTGAGGCCAGGCTAAGGCAAGACCAGTCACCCAGCACAAGGTACCAAGCAGGAGAAAACCATTATCCTGAAGATAATTTGTTGCCAAGGAGAAAGCCTAAACAGACACGGAGTGAAAAGCCTTCCCACGAGCAGAGCTGTGCTCGAGGGAGGAACGTTGAAGGGAAACTGACAGAAGGTAACCTTATTCTTCCTAATAGGAGAAGCTTAGACTATAGCAGTCAGCCCTGTACTTACCAAGAATTATGTGCTGCCTCTGAGAGAGACTATAGTGATTACGGTATTTACCCATCCACCTCTAGGCTGGTGGGGGAAGGGAACTCCCAAAGCTATAGAGAGGAACTCAGCAGTCAGAACAGAAGTTTCACTCACCGGGAAACTTACCCCGATATAGAAGATATGCAATGTGATCCGTGTGAGGAGTCTAACGGTGATATTTACATGGACTGTACATATACCTTATCTGATAGCATATCTTCTCTATGCTGAAGAGCTGTAGGAGCTAATTCATAAAGAAAACAGACAGGAAGAGTTTTGTGAAGGAAACTGTTTTCTTTTACCATTTTTGCCTCCGTTGTGAAAGCTGAAGATAAGCATATCCTTTGTTCAAATGTTTCTTTAATTTGAATACCAGAAGTATGGTTTTGTGTTACCTTATTTCATTGTGTGAAAATCCAACCCTGGGAAGGGAATAAATCCTGTTTAAATCCTTATCACTCCTACTTCAACTACTTTCTTTTTGCTAAAGTTGTGGAACTACAAATCCCAGAGGGCATTGCCAAGCCTCTCTACTATACTCCACAGCTATTAAATAACTTACCCTGCTAATCCACCCATGCCTATGGCCTCTGGGAGGTGAGTGGGCGACAGCATGCGTTGCAGCATTCCCAAAGGCTTTCATGGAAAGCTGGGGAAATGCTCCGCTGGGGCTTCATCGGCGTCGATGACACCCATAAGTGAGGACTGACTTCCTGCTTGGTCCTGGAGAAAGAGGTGGGGTTGGATCCCAGTGAGTATAAACCTTGGTTAAATTATGGAGAGAGGAGTAGTGGAAAGAGGAGTAGTTGGAGAAGCAGCAGAGGAAGCAGCAGAGGACAGACTTCAGAGCAGCAAGGACGATGGAATGCTGGAGAAGCCAGAGCAGGTGCTAACTTCTGGAGACAGGCTGAGCTACCCATTGCTGAGAGGTGATTTCCCTGATTCACGTTTGCAACAAAGGTGGGAGCCAGGAAGGAGAGAAGCTTTCAGACCACCAGAGAGGTTGTCAGCAGGGCACTCGATCAAGTGGGTGAGTCAGAACCTATGCAACTGGGAGAGCCAGTGTGAGAGCTAGGGGAAGAAGAAGATATGTTGATGGATTGTTCTTTATGCCAAGCTCTAGACTTGAAGTGTTGAAAAGAGCCAGCCGAGAAAGAACTGCTCCTCTTGCTGAAGTAATCTCAGAGCTAAGCAGTGAGAAAGTAAATTCCTGTGTGTTTTGAAAGGAGGAATTTACTGCAGCATAAGCTAGTGAAGTAAGGCTGTGATTCATGCTTCTGTGTCAGCTGTGTTGAAACTCTACAACGGAGAGAAAATTAATTAGCTGCTATAAGAGTTTGTGCTTTGCTCCTGTTTATAAGAAAAGCCTGCTATAAGAGCCTTGAGGACACTTTGAATGCTTATTTCATAACCTAAGTTTGGTTCTTCTCCTGGAAGTGCAGCCTAGAGAGAATAATGGCCGAGTGAAGATAAATTTGCCATAGAAGAAGTATAGTTTGTTTTTCTATTGCTCTGATTGACAAAGGACAATAAGAAAAGTGGCATCTTGTTATATGTGAAAAGGCTAAGCTTCTGCAGTGAAGAGGACTTTAAAAGCCAATATTGAGTTCTGTTTGTTTTGCCAACAACTTGCTGAACCTTAAGCAAAAATCCTATAATTTAAAATTCTGTAAATGGTACCTGGACCCTGATCTGTTCTATTGTGTTCAAAATAAATTCTTTTTCTGTTATAAGCCTTACCCTTGGTTTAACACGACTACAATCCTTCTACTTAAAGCATAAAAATAACAGCTGATAGAAGAAGGTTCTCAACCACCACGCCCTCAACAACTAGAAGACTAGTGGTTTTGGCGTTGTGCTTGTGACAATATTCAGTAATTTTCTTCTTTATAATGGTTTCTACAATTTTGCACAGCATCTATGTCAGGCTCATGAAACTATAGTTTCTCAGATCACTCCTTAACCCTTTTTTTTTTAAATTTGGCATTACATTGGCCACTCTCCAGTCTTCACATGCTATAGATAATTTTAATGACAGTTCACAATTTTCTTACAGTAGGGACTGCATTTTCATTTTTAAGTTCTTTCAGCATTCTGGGATGTATACTATCTTGTCCTCTTGCAGACAGGATATTCCAATCTACATCCAGTAGATTAACGTCTCCCAGTATCATTACTTCTCTGTTCATTACCACCTAGGATATTCCAATCTACATCCAGTAGATTAACGTCTCCCAGTATCATTACTTCTCTGTTCATTACCACCTTTCTAATATCATTGATCAAGTCTATGTCCATTTTTGGGTATGAGTTGAAGGTCTGTAGACTACATGAGTGTGGATGTTATTGCCATCCCCTCTTTCCAAAATGATCCACAGTGCTTCTTTCCCCACATCCGCATGCATTTCAGCTGTTTTAATATTGTTTTTGACATAGCATCATAAAGACAGTTATATTCCTATTGATGAGCCACAAGGCCATGTTCTGCTTTGTGTTATGTGCAAATGGTGCATAAGCTTACTTATGAAAAGGGGGAGTGTACTGGGCTTGATTTTTGTTCCTTTTGAATTGAAAACCAAGTTTAATTTACGTGTTTCCATTATACCTTGGTCTGATCATAGTAATATTTTGTTTTCTGTAACAATTCTGTGGGATACTGTCCATGTTATATGCTCACACCTCAGTTGTCAGCGATTCCAGCAGTTTGACAAGGATAATTTTTTGGATAAGATTCTTCCCCATCTTGATACTAAAAATGACATTATTGATACTTTATCCCAAGTAGTGACTAAAGTGATTAGTAACTTTTTTGTGCCACCTTCTGCTCGGGCAGTGAGGTGGCATAATGCCCCTTAGTACACACCAGTCTTGAGACACTGTAAGCATAACCTCTGGCGATTAGAAAATAGATGGCTTCAGACTAAGGCATCTTCAGAAAAAACTGTTTTGAGGGGGTCACATGATGATTCCTAGCTGAATGGATGCCTAAGTGCCCCCCTCTCCTCCCAAAACCCCATTTTATATTGAAATTATAGCATCCCTGTGATCGAAATTACTGCCTGCTGGGGTAAGCCCAATGCTGCGAGAGAATGGAGAAGTAAAGAACACACTGGTGCCCGGTTACACAGATATGTCATGTCTGTCAAAGCCGCAGACAGTGCGAGAATGCAGTAAACCTAATGTGGCAAAGATAGTGAAGGATGAGACATTGCCTGTCTTTACTCTGCAAACAGAAACCGTGCAAGAACTCACCCAAAGTATCCTGGATGTGTTGGATGAATGGCTGGCGAAAATCCAGACCACCAGAGAAGACATAAAAGGAGGACTGGAGAGTCAAAGACAGTTGATTAGACATGCAGAAGAATGTATCACTGGTCAAGAAGAACAATGGCAGGCCACGGAAGCATGTGTCTTCACACTAGAGGCCCAGAATAAATTGCTGCAGAAGCATGCAGAGGGATCAGGAGAATCGAGGTAGGGCCGGCCCGTTCATTGAGCAAGAATGTTTTTTGCACAGGGCCCCGCGTTTCAGGGGAGCCCGTGCAAAAAACATCTTGCATCTGCCCAACTAGGTTAAAAAAAACACAAACCGGCTGCTGCTGCTGCTGCCGCCGTGGCAGCGGCAGAATCGAGCATCCCGCGGGGCCCCCCCTGCCCTGCAGAGTCCTCCATGCGGCCTCAGCGTCGGCTGTCAGAGCCGTGCAAAGAGAGAGAGCTTCTCCTCTCGTGGCTCTGTTAATCCTACCGTGGGGCTGATGGGATTTCCCATCGGCCCCGTGGCGGGATTAACAGAGCCGCGAGAAAGGAAAACTCTCCCTTCGCGCAGCTCTGAAAAGCCCGCGCTGAGGCCACCTGGAAGACTCTGAAGGGCAGGGGGGGGGCCCCGCGGGATGCTCGATTCTGCCGCTGCCACGGCGGCAGCAGCAGCAGGTTTGTGTTTTTTTTAACCTAGCTGGACTGATGGGGGGGAAGGTGTTAGGACTGGTAATGGGCTATGGGGGGTTAGGACTGGAAATGGGCTGATGGGGGGTTAGGACTGGTAATGGGCTATGGGGGGGCTAAGACTGGAAGTGGGCTGATGGGGAGTTACGACAGGTAATGGGCTGTGGGGGTCTAGGACTACAAGTGGGCTGATGGGGGGCTTATGACTGGTAATGGGCTATGGGGGGCTAGAAGTGGGCTGATGGGGGGGTTAGGACGGGTAATGGGCTATGGGGGGGCTAAGACTGGAAGTGGGCTGATGGGGTGTTACGACAGGTAATGGGTTGTGGGGGGGCTAACACTACAAGTGGGCTGATGGGGGGCTTATGACTGGTAATGGGCTATGGGGGGGCTAGGACTGGTAATGGGCTGATGGGGGGTTAGGACAGGAAGTGAGCTGATGGGGGGGTTAGGACTGGTTAATGGGCTATGGGGGGTTAGGACTGGAAATGGGCTGATGGGAGGGTTAGGACTGGTAATGGGCTACGGGGGGGCTAAGACTGGAAGTGGGCTGATGGGGAGTTACGACAGGTAATGGGGCTGTGGGGAGGCTAAGACTACAAGTGGGCTGATGGGGGGCTTATGACTGGTAATGGGCTATGGGGGGGGCTAGGACTGGTAATGGGCTGATGGGGGTGTTAGGACTGGTAATGGGCTATGGGGGCGGGGGGCTGACTGGAAATAGGCTAATGGGGGCGTTAGGACTGGTAATGGACTGTGGGGGAGTAAGACTGAAAATGGGGTGATGGGGGTTAGGACTGGTAAGACTGAAAATGGGGTGATGGGGGTTAAGACTGGTAATGGGCTGTGGGTGGGTAAGACTGAAAATGGGCTGATGGGGGGGTTAGGACGTAATGGGCTATGGGGGGGGCTAGGACTGGTAATGGGATGGGGGGGTTGCTAGGACTGGAAATGGGCTGAGAGGAAGGGGGGCTTGAACTGCAAATAGCTGATGGGGAGGGGTGCTTGGAATGGAAATGGGCTGTGAGGGGAGGGAGCTAGGACTGGAAATGGGCTGAGTGGGGGGGCTAGGACAGGAAATGGGCTAATGGAGGGGCTAGGATAGGACTGGAAATGGGCTGTTGGGGGGTGCTAAGGTTGGAAATGGGCTGTGGTGGGGGCTTGAATTGAAATGGACTCATGGAGGGGCTAGAAATGGGCTCATGGGGGGTTTGGATTGGAAATGGGCTGAGTGGAGGGGAGCTAGGATTTGACATGGGCTGATGGTGGGGCTAGGAAAGGACTAGAAATGAGCTGATGGGGGGCTGGGATTGGAAATGAGCTGATGGGGGAGCTAGGACTGGAAATGGGCTGATGGTGGGGCTAGGATAGGAAATGGGCTGATGCAGGGACTAGAAGGGAGCAGATGCTGGGTGGGGCTGGAACTAGAAGGGAGCTGATGTTGGGGGAGGATTAGAATGGGATGGAGCTGGGAGAGTGAAATGGAGAGGGAAAAATATTTTGTGTGGGAGGGACGACAAATCTACAATTGGCCGGATATTGGGAGAGTAAGTGGGGATTGAGGATGGAGGGGTAAAATTGAGTGGATGAAATAGGAATGAGGAAAGAGCAAAAGGAGAAAGATTAGTATGTTAAAGCAGATGTAGAGAGAGAATGGAAAAAAAAACTAGAAGAGAGAAGAAAGGACAAATGGACAGCAGATGGAGAGTTAGCAGAAGACACGAAGAAACTAGAAGAAAATGGCTGGAACAATTGTAACTGAAAAAAATGCACAAAAGGTAGAAAAATATCTCTTTATTTTGAATTTATTAACTGGAATATGTCAGCTCTGGGAAATGTGCATCATTAACGTCTGCGCTATGTTTAGTACAAGAGGAAATTAATTTATAGTTTTATTTCTACAATGTTGTACATTCCAAGTTTGGCTTTTGGGGTTCCCAGTTTAATTACACAGGTACACTAAAAAAAATTTTTTTTAAACTGCCTCTAATGTTTCGATTGATTTTTACGTTTTTTGGTGCGCTGAATCCAAATCTGGTAACCAATTTGCTCCATCACGTACAGATTTTTTGCTACATTGGGTTAGCAGTTTGAGGTGAACGTTTCAGATTGAGTGCGATCGAGATAAAAGTTTCTTGGATGAATTCTTTATACTAATTGTTTAGTAGTTATTCAAATAAGAATAAAGAAAATTGTAACAAGGCAGCACATAAGAATAGAGTAATGTCAACAAAACACACTGTGATGGTAGCAAAATTGTCTGCACTTAAAACAGCCACATACATGTGCACAAACATTGAGCATATAAGAGCGAGGTTAGACACAAAGCAAAGCAAAGAAATGTGCAAAAAATGTTAGACAGGTATGTATGTAAGAATAGAAAACGCAAACCGCACCATTGCAATACATGAAGACAAACACCCGATGGTGTGAAAATAAAATTCTAATAAATGAGATCCGACACTGTGGTAATAACTAGCAAATTTTTATTTCAAAGTTTAGTAAAAACACGATATTTGTCAACACAGTTTAGATTTTAAAGTCATTCTTGGGTCAATCAATCTCCTGGTGGGCCCGTTTCTTCTTCCCCCGAATGCTTCTCTTGGTGCGCTGCTTGGCGTATTTTTCATCTGGGGTTTCCCGCAGCAGCAACCAGCAGAAATCAGCCATCATAGTGGTGTTCCATCTTCCTTGGTACCTTCTCTCTGCGTCCTTGATGTCCTGGTGAAACCTTTCACCTTGTTCTTCACTGTACGCCCCCAAGTTTTCGGGAAAGTAGTTCACATGGGAGTGCAAGAAATGGACTTTCAGGCTCATGTTACAGCCTTGTTCTTTGAAGGCATTGAGCATCCTGGCAACAATATCCTTATAGTTCTCATCCCGCCTGTTCCCCAAGAATTTGAGAACAACATCCTTGAAGGAATCCCAGGCTTCTTTTTCCTTCTCAGACATCGTTTCAGCGAATGCTCCATCTGAAATGAGTTTCCTTATATCAGGGCCAACAAACACTCCTTCCTTTAGCTTTGCTTCAGAAAGTCGGGGGAACTTTGAGCAAAGGTACCGAAAGCACTCACCATCTTTTGGAAGGGACTTGATGAATTGCTTAATGAGACCCAACTTAATGTGGAGAGGTGGTAATAGAATTTTATCACGAGGTACCAAGCTCTCATGAAGAACATTTTTCTCACCGGGTCTCAAATACTCCCGAATTGGCCAGTCTTTTTTCCCCCAGTGTAGGTCGCGGGCCCGGCTATCCCACAAGCAAAGGAAGCAGGGATATTTGGTGAAACCGGATTGCTGCCCTAATAGCATGGATAGAATTTTAAAGTCTCCACAAATCATCCACTTATGCTCATCATAACGAATCTTCTGAAGAATCAGGGCCAAATTCTCGTATTTTTCTTGGAGAATAACAGAGTGAGCAATAGGAACTGAAGCGAATGTGTTGCCATTATGAAGAAGAACACCTTTTATGCTGTCTTTTGACGAATCAATGAACAGCCGCCATTCAGCAGAATCATACTTGAGTTTAAACTTTTCCATCACTCCGTATATATCGTTGCAAAATACCAAATCTTCCTCTTTGCTGAAATACTTCAAAAATTGTGTCTCGCGGTTGCGGTACCAATAAAAAGTTGTTCCTGGTGACAATAGATTTTTCTGTTTAAGCCGAGAACCTAGCAGTTGGGCAGCATCTTTTGGGAGTCCTAAATCCCGGACTAAATCATTCAATTCAGCTTGAGAGAAAAGTTCAGGTTTCGGATCTGGTTCAGTTTCAAACTCGGAAGTACTGGACTCATCGGGAAAAGCCATCTGATGAGTCTCATCATGATCAGAACCGTCCACACAAATATGATCCAAAGATTTTGGTGGTTCAGGCACAGGTACTTCGTTGCTATGAGGCATAGGCCTAATTGCTGAGGGAAGGTTGGGGTAACTTATTACGTTCTTATTTTTTAAGTTGTATCCCTTCACAATGCAAGAGCAAAAATAGCAGTCACTGCTGTGGTCTCTTTGTTCACGCCACATCATAGGTATTCCGAAACGAAATGCTTGTTTTTTACCTTTCATCCATAAGCGTAGATCTTCCTCACATGTCTTGCACACTTTGTGAGGAGCCCACGGTTTGTCTTGATTGCCTAACTTCAAACCGAAATAGGCGAAATATACTTTTTTAATAAATGCAGAAATGTTCCTCTGCCGCTTTTTCACGGTATATTCCCCACAAATAAAACAAAAACTGTCCGGAGAGTTGACGCAACCTCTGGCTCTGTGAGCCATCACAAATACACAGCACTGCAAACTACAACTGTAGTGAACCACTTCGGAATAAAGCTGGATTACGACTGAGCAAACAAAAGGTAATAATGAACTTGCAAGAAACTGAAATTTGACAGGAACGTTCATGTCGCAACCACCGTGTTTGAGCGAGCGAGCGAACGAGGCGAGGCGAACAGGAAAGAACATGCGCCAGCGTGAGTACTGGATTTAGCCCCCCGCCTCCCAATTGTCCTGTTAATGTATAAAATGAATACAAAACACTCTAAAATATCATGAGGGAGTGTTTCTAGTTAGTTAACCATTACAACCTCTATTTTGGGCCAAGAAAATAAACTGCAGTCGGCTAATAAGAAATTATGTGAACATTCCTTATATGGGTAAGAAATCTAATTTTGCAAGAAAACGTGACGTGATGGAACATTTTGGCTATTTTTCCTGGATTCAGCACCCCAAAATCTATAGGAATCAGTTGCAAAACTGGAGGCAGTTTTTTGGTAGTGTACCTGTGTTATTGTCTTCCTGTTTCTAAATTGTGATTCCTTGTTTGGTGATGGTCTATGTTCTGCATGTGTAACTGAGCTGAGGTATTCTGTTTATATAATTCCTATTTGACATTGCCACTTGTTCTCTTTCCCCAGTAGGTCATGTATTGTTATTCTCTGAAATGTATTGATTTAATATTTGCAGTGTTGCCTTTTGATAGTTAGGGTATGGTGCTTTGTGAGTCCTGGTAGTGCTGTTAGGATACGGCAGGTTTGCTATGGGTTCTAAATGGGCAGTGTTTGTAGTATTTCCTAATGTGCCTGGCGGTTGGTACTGGATTATAGTAATGTAGAAATCTTTTAGTCTTTCTTTATCCATATACTCATTAAGAGGCATGTTTACTAAAAGTTAGTGTATGGTAATATTATGCAAATATTTATGCAAATGAGGCACTTTATGCAAATGAGGCCCGCACCGAGTCTCCGCGCATGGCCTCGAACCCCCTCTTGGGCCGCCCCTGAATCGAGGCAGACCTACTAACATTCGATTGGAGGAACTACCTGAGTTCATGAAGGGACCTGAACTGCGTGAGTTCCTTGAAACCTGGCTGATGGAAGCCTTGGGCCTCAATGTGAGTGCAGATCCATGCCTGACTGAATGAGCATATTGGCTGGGCCTCCAGCGAGAAAATGATGCCAAACCATGAGAAGTCATCACCCAACTGCTTAACTTTGCTATCAATTTTATTTATTATTTATTTTTATTTGGAATACATTTGTATACCGCTACTTCCAGCGATCAGCAGCGGTTTACTATACATATAAGGTTCAATACAGTACAAATCAACATGATAAACATTTCAATTAAGGGGATACACACACATCACAGCAGCTGGATTACTAAATGTACACGTGATTGAAAAGGGGTGTCTATACATATATACGTATATATACGTATCAAGGAGAAGTTAATGGCCCGCTATAGACAGAACAGGGACTTGCAATACAACAATCCTAAATTCCTACTCCTCCAGGATTACTCAGCCCAAGTCATAGCACAGAGAAGGTCGATGAAGTCCTACTGCATGGATTTGTTCAAATGGGGCCTGAAATTCTGAATGCAATACCCAGCAAAGGTGAATGTGATGTATCACATTAAATCCTAAACTTTTGATGCACCCAAGAGGTTAAAAGCTTTCTTGGAGGAGTTACCACCAGTGAGTGGTGAAATGGCGCCACAATAGAGAGCCTGGGAAGAGCGGCCATCTCAACGACCAGATCACTACCTTAATAACTGTTGGAAATGACTTGGAAGGATTAAAGTGGGGAATTGTTGGAGACATATTATATTTTAAAGGAGGGGAACCCTGCTGGCTTACTTGGGTGGCTGCCACGAGATTGTTTCCTACCACTTCAGTGCTGTAAAGGAAAGCTGCACTGCAAATGCTAAGAAAGAGATGTGGTTGTGGAATTGGGACTGCTGAGCTTCCCGCCCTCACACAGGTTGCATTTGCAGCTCACAATATTTGTGAGGACTTGGGCAGCTGGAAAGGGATCTTGTGCGGTACCCCAAAGTCCACTTGTTTGTGGACAGAAACTGCAGAGTACGAGAGAATGGAAGATTTGGGCAGCATCGCCAGGGGTTGGTTGAGGTCTTGAGGCACTTGACTTTGCCTGTTGGCGCAGCATGATTTTATATTTTGAAATTCTAACTGATGATAGAGTCAGGTCACATGGGCCATGCATTGTTTGAACCAGTCTCTCCCCCTAGGTGGTGCCAGAAACATTTATCCCTTCGTGAGGGCCCATATACTAACCAGGGTTCGCAGAGTCAATAGCGAAATGGTGAGACCTAAGCGACGCAGACCTTAGAAAGGGGGCCTGTGGCATGTGTTATTTTTGAGTATGGTATTTTAGTATTGTTCGTTGCTTGATGAAGGATGTTTGGGGGGGGTGTTCATCTGCCAGTGTTTCCTTTATTGTTTTGGGGGGATGTAAATATGTATGGGGTCTGGTCTGGGGGAACAAGGGATGAGAGGTTTTTAAGGGATGGAAAAGAGGGTGTTTGAACAGGGGGGAGAATGTGTGTGGACTGCTGGATGGGTGTGTGCATGAGAATGACTATGGTTTTGGGAAAGGTAAATGCGCAGTAGGGGGGTGCTCCTATGTATCAAGACATTGGATGTCTGGAGTGGTGATAGAGGGCTTAGCTGGGGAGCCTGGATGGCACAAAGTTTGAAAGCGAGTTACTACTGTCATCCCCTCTGTGGCTGGGATGGGTGAGGATGATTTGAAAGTTGTTACGTTAAATGTTGATGGCCTGCATTCCCTTATTAAGAGATCTAAGATGCTGCAACACCTCAAATACAATAGGGCAGAAATAGGATACTGCAGGAAATGCATCTCAACACAGTGGAACATACGAAACTCATGAGGGACTGGGTGGGTAAAATGGATTTTTCCTCATTTAATGGATGGCAGAAGGATGTGGCGATATTTATATATAAGAAACTTGCCTTTGAATCCCACCGAGTGACAGGGGACTTGATGGGATTCAAAGTGGTGTTATGTAAGATTTACACTCCAAATGTGTATGACCACAAGTTCTTTTCCAATATAATAGCCAAAATATCAGAGTTCCACAACTACCTTATAATTGTGGCTGGTGACTTTAACATATACTTACAGCTAGGAAAAGCACAGTTACTCACCTGTAACAGGTGATCTCCGGGAACAGCAGGAATTGAGTCTTCACATATGGGTATCGTCGGCACCAACGAAGCCCGCACGGGAACGCTCCCCAGGGTCCTATAGGGAAGCTTTTGGGAACATCCCGCTGCACCTGCGCTGCTGCCTTCCCGCCTTTCCAACTCTCCCTCTTCAGTTGGGTTTGTAGCTGAGACAAAAGGAGAGAAGGAAAGAGAGAGAGAATGAGATAGAGATACAACTCCTAGGGGAGGTGGGTGGGTTGTGAAGACAATTCCTGCTGTTCCCGGAGATCACCTGCTACAGGTGAGTAACTACGCTATCTCCAGAAACAAGCAGGAATGTAGTCTTCACATATGGGGACTCCCAAGCTTAGAGATGCCAGGGAGATGACCCCATAGAACAGCTACACCCAGGCTGAGGTGGGTCATGATTCCTCCCAAGGATCTCTGGTATTCTAACCCGGGGCGGGGGATAGGAGTTATTCTAAGTGTGAAAGAGATGCTGGAGAACAGCCTGACCAAACTGATGGGAGTCCTTGTCTAAGCAGTAATGGGCCGCAAAAGTGTGAACCAAGGACCAAGTGGCTGCTTTGCAAATGTCATCGATGGACACCGAGCAAAGCTTAGCCATATAGGCAGCCATTGCTCTAACATTGTGAGCTGTGACATGACCTTCGAGAGAAAGTCCCTTACTCTCATAAGTAAAGGATATGCAGTCGGCAATCCACCTGGAGAGTGTTCTCTTGGAGACTGGTAATCCCAGGTGGCTAGAATCAAAGGCAACAAAAAGCTGAGAAGCCTTTCTATGCTGCCTAGTTCTCTGAAGGTAAAAGGCTAAAGAGTGTGAAGATTCCTTTCTGCATTCGAGGCATGAGGCCTAGAGAAGAAGACAGGAAGATAAACCGACTGGTTTAAATGAAAAGGCGAAACCACCTTTGGCATAAAGTGAGGATGAGTCCTAAAGACTACTTTATCATGATGGAACCTTGTGTAAGGAGGATCAGCCACTAAAGCTTGTAGCTCACTGATGCGTCTTGCAGAAATGAGGGCAATTAGGAAGATTACCTTCCAGGAAAGAAGCTTTAGGGATGTATTGGCTAAGGGCTCGAAGTGCGGCTTCATGAGCTCTCCAAGGACAAGATTTAAGTCCCATGCCACAGGCGAAGGCTTAATGGGAGGCTTAGTTAAGAGTAGACCTCTCATGAATCGCACTACAAGCGGTTGAGAGGAGACAGGTTGTCCATCAAAGGGCTTGTGGAAAGCTGCAATGGCACTAAAGTGGACTCTGTCCAAGATGTGATAATGTGGAAAGACAGCTTTATTTATATGAAACCAATGATAACCTGACACAGGCCGTGTTTCGATACCCTTCCTCAGGGGTTAATCTGGCAAATACTAAAAACATAAATATATAAATTCAAAAGTCATAAAAGAACAGATCACAATATAAACATAAATACAAACAATAAGTATAAAGGTAAAATGAACTGAATTAAAATAAAATTAAAAATAAACGAACCATTCATAAAACTGAACAACTGTAAACATAATTATTTTTAAAACAAAACTTTCTTATATATATATATATATAAAGAAATCACAGATAAACATATAAAACCTCTAAAAGGGTAAAATGAAAGGATGTGACATATAAAACATAGATATAAATACCTCTGTTTAAGAATGTTAGGCCAAAAGATCCTGTAACACTCTGTTCTAATTATAAAAATGCTGCACAGACTAAAAGAAATGCAAATAATAATTAGGAATAGTAAAATACCATATAAAATAAGACGATATTAAATACGTTATGTAATAATATGTAGAGACCGAAGATAAACATATAGTATCAAAAAAAGGAGGGGGTAGCAGGAGCGAATCAGCAGAATCTCGTACCCATCCACGACAAATAGGGCTAGACAGAGATCAAGATTTGGAACAAGACAGAATGTACGGTCAATACAATTATTACAGAGGACGGGGTCGAGGGCGAGGAAGAGGTTGATGGAAGTCAGAGTGATCAGAAGAGAGGAGACATTAAATATTGAATCTCCTAGAAATGTCATCAATATTTCTAAGTACTCTCTGACGTCTGATGAATAATCCATTTTAATTAAAGGGTTATCTTTTGTGCCTAAGAGGAAGTAAGATCCCTTTGAAATTCACATTGACCTCTACAAATGTTTTCGTAAAGTACGTATTCGGCATTTTTTTTGCAAGCCACGATAATACACTTGATGATGTCTCCATCATTAGTAAAAAATCTACTTGGATACAAACTCAAAAAAATGGATCCCATCATTGAAGCTTTCGAACAGGTGGTACTAAAGCAGGTTACAGTAGCTCTTAAAGATACTCCACCTTTTCATAATATCTCATACGGTGAAAGAAAAGCAATTTTGTCATTACAAAAGAATAATAACATTATAATAAAACCAGTAGATAAAGGGGGAGCAGTAGTAGTTTTAGATAAGAAATATTATATAGAAGAAATAAACAGACAGTTGAATGACCACACTTTTTATCAGAGATTGGATGGAGATCCTACACATAATATTAAGAAAGTACTGATAATTTAGTAATTAGTGCTTTTGAAATAGGGTATATTACTAGAAAGGAGTGGAAGAGTAGCCTAGTGGTTAGAACACTGCCTTGGTAACCAAGCAACCAGGGTTCGATTCCCACTAGCACTCCTTGTGGCCTTGGGCAAGTCACTTAACCCTCCATTGCCTCGGAAGAAAGGCCTGGCAATCTACTTCCGGTGACACTGCCAAGAAAACCCAGGAGCTTCTGGGTCGCCAGGACTGACTCAAAGGCACAAACTGAATTGATTGACTAGAAAAGAAAAAGATTTTCTGATTGTAGATGCACCTATCATTCCAACAATTTATATCATTCCAAAAATCCTTAAGCCTCTTGAAGCTCCTCCTGGGCGACCTATTGTTTCGGCTGTCGGTTCTCTTTTAGAGCCCATCTCTAAATTTTTGGATTTGTTACTGCAACCATTTGTACAGGATATGTGGTCATATGTAAGAGATTCAGCTCATATTATAGAAATATTATCAATCTTCAAGCAATATGAATCAAATATTATTCTAGTAACATTAGACGTGAAGTCATTATATACCAACGTACCACAAACTGAGGCCTTAGATATTGTTGAACAATGTCTCCTCAGGACTGTACATAAACGGATTCCAACAGCATTTCTTTTGACTCTAGCACAAATAGCACTTTGTGAGAATTTTTTTTGCTTTAGAAATCTGTTTTATAAGCAGATAAAAGGGGTAGCCATGGGCTCTTCTATGGCCCCAGACATAGCAAATTTATACATGTTTCATTCTGAGGAGACTTTTTGAAAGATCATCCCTTCAGCAACAACATAACTCTGGATTCGTTACATAGATGATGTTTTGATTCTTTGGAAAGGTACGATAGATGAACTTGCCAGTTTTAATGAATGGATTAATTAATTAGACATAAATCTACGTTTTCAGATAACATATT
The DNA here is from genome assembly GCA_033557465.1 of Ichthyophis bannanicus. NCBI lineage: Eukaryota > Metazoa > Chordata > Amphibia > Gymnophiona > Ichthyophiidae > Ichthyophis > Ichthyophis bannanicus. The sequence goes on from CM066036.1 coordinate 477,209,940, forward strand.
ATCATAATCAGATTCCTTATTTAGTTAGACATGTTGATCAAAAAAGAGAACAACAGTTTTTCCACTACATTATATAGAAAACCGACAGATAGGAATCACCTTTTGCATTATAATAGCTTTCAAAACCCATCACTTAAAAGGAACCTCCCGGTGGGTCAATTTCTAAGAGCAAAGAGGATTTGTACTAAACCACAAGATTTTGAGATACAGGCAGAAGACATGAAAGAAAGATTTGTAGCTAGGCAATATCCAGTCCATTATATCGATCAAGCATATAAAAGGGCCAAAGAATCCTCTCGAGATACATTTTTAAAGTCAAAAATAAGGAAAGGATATAGGAATTGTGTGTCCTCTTTTATACTCTTCACAATCACATAACATCACAAAGATTTTGAAAAATGAGTGGCACTTGATCCAAACCCTTCCGGGTTTTCAAGATACACAATTAACGATTGCACACAAGCGCAATGTGAATTTACATAATCTCTTAGTCCCTTCGGCACTCACAGAAAGGAATTTTCTGTCAAAACATAAAGGACAATTCCAATATGGTAAATGTTCCGTATGCTTAAATGTTTTACCAGTAAGAAATATGTTCATTCATCCTTTCACAAACCAGAAATTTTATATCGATGATTTTTTCAATTGTGAAACTAACAATGTTGTTTGCGTTATACAATGCCCCTGCAAAAAACTGTATGTTGGAAAAACCACTCGTAACATTCGGGTAAGAGTTATAAAACATAAGAGCTGCATCAAGAGAGGGTTAATTGAAAAGCCTCTCGTACTGTGGTAGGCGAAGGCCTATGCTCCATGCTGATTGAACTAATCAGACAGGCCTGGCTAGCTTGACCTGTAAATGAAGCCTGTAGTTAAGCCCAGAGGAACGAAACCCCCCCTGAATGATGACACCATAGAATTGAAACTTAACTCAACTTAACTGAACATAGCTAAGCAGAAACGAAACTTAGAAAAGACAGAAAACAGCTCTAATTGGTATTGATAAGGATGTGAGAAGCTTCTATGGAATTAATTAACTTGCTGTAAGAAAGGTTACAGTGCCCTGCTTTCCCACATATTCCAGCTGGATAGCGACCTTGGAGGAGAGAAGTATCAAAGTTAGTGAACTGACCATTGTAATTGGGACTGGAAGGGGGGCAACCAGGTGCTGAGCCCAGTCAAGGGTCCCCATTGGATAGCTACGTAATGGTACCGGGACCAATAGATGGGTGAGAGGGGTTACTGGGACCAATGAAAAGTTTGCCTATGTCTATAATGGAGAAGAACGGTATAAAAGTTGTTGTTTTGCTAGAAACCATTGCTCAGCCATTTTGAAATTGATTATTGCTTGAGCCTGTGCACATTAAACTGGCTTGGATCCTTGAAAAGACTCCTGGTTTTATTTATTGCATGCTTATCTGCTGCTACATTTCTTGGTGCGTCGGCCTGGAAGTGCGAGTGGTGGATGGTGTTCAAGTGAATAAATCCACGTAATTCGCCTTGAGGTTTGGTCCAGTTGGAACCATGCCAATCCGACGCAGGGGAATTTCCCTGGGCCCACCGATCCTCTTGTATCGGAGGGGGTTCTGCCTGGCCTCGGCAGGCACTGGGTCCAGCTGGCCAACACCTCCGACCTGGGGGAGTCCAGGATCCAACTCAGAAGCTAGTGAAGTATCGGGGACCGGATCCGGTAAGTATAGTTTTGAAAACCTGTCTAGACAGATGAGTTAGAACTGCAGTTTGAAACTTGTGAAACTTTTAGTAAGAATTTGAAACTTGTAACTTGTAATATCGAGAACTTGGAACTTGGAAAAGAGAGCACTGATCCCCTCTCAAAGGCGGTCCAATTAACCTTGCATGAGTATGCGCGAGGTGAACCCACTGCCTTTTTGGAATTTGGAATTTGAATTTGCATTTGGTAAGAGAGCTCTCCAAGACGGGCCGACTACCCCTGCGGTAAGCAGGGCGAAACCCCCGTCTTCTAGCATTTGGAACTTGCATGAGACTAGTCAGAATAGATAGAAATGAATGCATTCTGGAATATGTTGCTAGCATGTGTGTCGTTTGTCTATGTGTCTTTGTTTAATGTAAGATTATATTCAGTTGGGTAATTTATGACAATTTACCGCTTGACTCACTGAAAAATCAAGACCATGTCTCACTTAGTCAGTTCTTTCCTACAGTAAGTGTGAGGCTGACAAGGGGCGTGTCTGCTGCAGAGGTGCCTTTTAACCCTATGAAGGCATGTTTTCAACGTTCTGCTGCTTTGCTAATTGGAGCTTATTTTAGGGCAATTATTCACTGTGTTTTAATGGTGATGTTCCTTCTACTATGGTCAGGTATTATATACCATTCGATAGGAATATTTAGTCAGAATTTTAGTTTTGAAGGTCGAATTAACCTCATCGGAGCTCCGTAAACTGTTTTTAGTTATATTCTCTGCTTTGTCTGTATTTTTATTGTTACCTTTCAGAAATGATAAACTAAGCAAACTGTTTTTGGGTTTATTTCCTTTGACTTATAACCCTACAAAGTAATTATTAGATCACGACTTGACACTGATTTAAATGATTCTTGCTAGCATGTCTCTGTGTCTCTGTGAAACTGTGATCATTTCGTTTCCAGGGAATGAGACAGCCGTTCCCGATTGAGCAGTCTCTTGCTTGTGTAAAATAAAGGAAGTATATCTGTTGTTTCAAAAACTAACGGACACAGACAGGAGAGAGAAAATAAAGTGTTTTTCCTTTGTCCCTCAAAAATAGAGGTTAAGAACCTTGGGGGATGGTGCGGCATTCTGGGTTGGAAGTGTATCAGATTGCAACCTGAGAATGAATGGTTTAAATTCTGAGTGAATAAGAAAATTGTGTTACGATTTTATCTTTGAAATCTGTACTAGTGACTAATGACGACCTTTACAATTCAAGATAAATTCATTTGTTTTAAAATTCCAAGACGTTATTACCTGATTTACTGTGGCAAGCACCTGATAGAAGACATATTTATTGTTAAAAAAAAACAAAAAAAAAACAAAAAAGAGGGTGTATATGCATTTTAGATATCCACCACAGCCATGGAAAAGTATTCGTTTCATGTCTCTTGAATATCTGCTTTCTGAACTGTAAGATTTAATAAAAATAAAATAATATTTTCTTTTGCAGATGCAGACTACGGCTGGCAGTTAGTTCGCTAAGAAATTTAATTTTAGTCATACGTAACAGATAGCTATAGTTCTCTCTATAAGATATTTTAAGAACTGTATCTAAATTGTATGTCTGTGCTCAATTTAAGCTTATGTTTACGGTAACAAGGTTTTTTTAATGAGTGTCCTTTCAAGTATGATCAAGAATTTCAGTAAGGGATTTACTGAAGACTATGGTTATAAAATGTCTCTGTCCCAATTAGGAATGCTATGTGAAAGGGAGTGGTTTCTGCTGTTCACCATATTTTGCCCCAGAATCTCTAGATATCCTGTCCCATCAGTTTCTCTCTCTGTAAGTAGCTCCGTTCAGAGTGCTTAAGGGGGGGATGGGGCCCAGTCCACCGATGATGTCACCCCCCAGTAGGCGTGAACTAATGTGCCCACAGCAGAGAAGTAGAACATTAAAAAAAAAAAAAATCAACCTCCTGGATAGAGCGTTGCTAGGAGAAACAGAGCCCAGGAGAAGGGGGGGGGGGGCTCCTCCCTGCAGATTCCCTAGTTTGCCAGCCACCTCCGCAGCAGGGGGATGTACACCCCCTCTGGACCAGAAGTGGAAGTCAGCTGACCAGACTTGTTTAGAACTGAAAAAAAAAAAAACTGCATTATACACTGAGAAGTTTTAGGACTTGATTGAACTAATGAACAGAAATTACAGAAATATGAAAGTTGATCAGAAAGTATGTGGATTGTTGAAGAGGGACAGAGAAAGTAAAAATTGTAAGATGGAAAAAGAGAACAGATCTTTTTGCTGATATTTTAGTTGAATGATGTGGAGGAGGTTTTCCTAATCAAAGGAGCAGAGGAAGTGAAAACTGGGTGTGAGTGCGCCCATTACAGAGGAGAAGGACATTAGAGAAGTGAATGCCCGTATCTTGACTCCTCCCCAGGAGGGGAGGAGGGAGTACTTGATTGCAGAGTCATAAAACAATAAACCAAGCACAATGTTTTAGTAGGAGAAGGAAGTAGCTATAGAGTAAGTGGCAGCTAAAGAGGGCTACAGCATGGATAAAGACTAGGCCAGATGCATCACCACTATCAGAGCTACTGGGGCTAAGTCCGCAAAGCCTTTCCTGCAGAACCGCATGTGTGAACTAGGGGGACAGAAAATAATGCACCAGTTCCTGTATATGCCTGAGTGCCTTATTCCACTTTTGGGGCCGAGATCTGCTTGCAAAGCTTCAGGCACAGATATCCTTTGCTGAAGAGGGAGAAATGCAAATGACTGTAAACCCAAAACCTGCTGGATTGATGGTGCTGACTGTTCCCCGAGAAGAGGAGTGGCGGTTCTATAGCACACCTCCAGTCAAGTCAACAAGTTCCTGTATACCTACCAACCTTATAGCCCCACCTGGAGTATGGGCAGAAGATAATCCACCTGGCCTAGCGAAGAACATAGCCCCTGTCATTGTCACCCTCAAGCCAGTCAAGAAGCCTGGGACAGGTGGCTACCGCCCAGTGCAGGATCTAAGAAGAATGAATGATGCAGCTGAAACTATACAACCAGTGGTACCAAAATCCTTATATTCTCTTGGAACTGATCTCTGCTGAAGCTATACATTTCATCATTCTGGACTTAAAAAATGTTTTTCTGCATATGCTTAGCCCATGACCCCACTAAAGGAAGGCGGGGCCAACGCACCTGGACAAGATTACATCAAGGATTCAAGAACTCACCTCACTCAGCAAAAGATTTGACAAGTTATCCAGTAATTCCAGGAGAAAGAATTCTACTGCAATACGTGGACGATCTGCTGATAGCTGCTGTTTCAGAAAGTGAATGTCTACAAGCCACCAGTGAACTCTTGCACCTTCTTAATGAGGCTGGATACAAAGTCTCAAGAGCCAAGGTGCAATTATGTCCAACAAGTTAAACACCTAGGATTCCAGTTGTCCAGCGGAATTCGACGCCTGGGACCAGAATGCAAAGAAGCTGTATGCAGTATTCCTACTCCAACCACCAGGAGGCAAGTGAGAGCCTTCTTGGGTGCCACAGAGTATGTTGTATATGGATCCCCAATTTTGCGCTGCTAGCAAAACCGTTGTATCAAGCTATCAAAGGAATGGAAAAGTCTGCATTGGAATGGGGACTTGAACAGGATGCAGCCTTTTGATCTTTGAAAAAAAAAACCACTCTGATGTTGTCACCAATTCTGGGTCTACCAGATGTCCAGAAAACCTTTCAGTCTCTATGTTCATGAGTCACAAGGAAATGTTCTAGGAGTGTTGACTCAATCTCTTGGACCTTATTTGAGAAGCTGTTACAGCTACAGCCTTTCTAGTAAGCAAAAACTAAAAGAAAAATCCCTTTGAGACAGAATCTTCAAGTTACTGTACCACACTCTGTTCTAACCAATATGAAATACAAAGGAAACTACTAGCTAACAAATCTATGAATGTTGATGTATTATTTTTTATTTATTTATTTAACAGTATTTTTAAACCGCCTTATCTTATTAATCAAGGTGGTATCACAGCAAACAATCGGGTAAAGTGAGTGTGTTAATCATGCAGTGAGGGTGCAATTTAGTTGAGTGTGTGTTGTATCATGTGCTAGATTGGGGTGAGCTATGTACAAGGTGTGGTGTGTTGCGTGCTAGAATGGTTTGAGCTATGTACAGTGTGGGCTATATACAGTGGTGCTGTAAAACATTATCTGTACAGGCAGCAATATGTGCTGTTATACATTCTCTTAGGTTATGTGATGTGTCCATAGTGTTCTATGAACAGCATGGTTTTTAGCTGTTTTCTAAAGTCTTTGAGGTCTGTAGTTGTCCTCAAGTCGTCTGGTAGTTTGTTCCATATAGTTGGAGCAGCCATGGAGAGAGCTCTGTCTGTTGTGTCCTTGCGTGTGTGTTTGAATTCACCTGGGGTGCTGACTCGGTATTAGAGTATGTTGTGTGAAAACCCCAGATACAACTGAAGGGTCAGTCAAGCTTTCAATCCTGCTATGTTGTTATCAGTTAGTCTTGATCCCCTGATCATGACTGTTTAGAAATTATGGACACTGTATTCTCAAGCCGCCTGGATTTGACTGATGTCTCTCTGGAGAACCCTGAACAGACTTTCTTTGTGGCTGAAGGCAGTTTCATCATCAATAGACATTGTTGTGCTAGATATGCAGTGGTGACCCCTGATTTGGTAGTTGAGTCCTCAGCCCTGGCCCCAGAAACTTCACCACAGAAAGCTGAACTGATAGCCCTCACTAGAGCACTAACAATAGGAAAAGAGCCCTGTCTAAATGTGTACCCAGATTCCAAGTATGTCCTTACAACCTTGCATGCACATGGGGCCCTGTACAAAGAATGAGGGTGGATAACCTTAGGAAGCAAGTCCATTAAGTATAGCCCCAAGATATTGATATTAACAGATACATACTGCCTATAGATCTCAGAATTTAGGAAAAGTAGAATTTATGAATAGAACCCTGAAATCTCAGTTGTCCAAACTTTGCCAAGAGGTTTACCTGAAGTGGCCCCAGGTTCTTCCCATAGCCCTTCTTAGGATATACTTAGCCCCTGCTAAGTCTTTAGGAGTTTCCCCTTTTTTTTGAGATTCTGTATGGGCAATCCCTGCCTGTTGTATAGGAAATAAAAGGAGATATGAGACAGATAGGATCTGAAATTATTAGACATGAACTATTGGTTTTAAGTTCTGTTTTGCAGAGTCTTCATACCTAGGTACAAAAATTGACTACCCATTAATTTGCCTGAACCCCTGCATCCTTTCAAGCTTGGAGTCTCGGTGTGGATCAAAGAGTGGAGAAAGACACTGTTAGCCCCGCATTGGAAGGGACCCTATGTCGTCATCCTGTCAACTCCAACTGCAGTAAAAGTCGCAGAATTTGAACCTTGGATCCATCATAATCAAGTGAAGCCAGCAGCTGCTCTTGAACATGATCACTGGACTACTGTACAGCATCCTGAGACTCCATTGCACCTCACACTACGACAACAGCCACGGACCTAAGGCTTATTGGTCCCTCAGAAACTGCACTATTTCAAGACTATCTGTTTATCTGAAGAAAAGCCTCGCATCTGGAGAAAGCTGCAATCATCAGAAATAGACTGTGTTGTGTTAAGAAATTGAGTCTTCTAAGAGACTGTGTTTATATGCTCTGAAAAGACTATTTTGATCTTCTGAAGAAGTGAACTGCTCTAAGGAGGCAATAATAGCCTGAGAGACTGTACTATGATATTTTAAGAACCTGAGACATCCCAGAGGACAGTGATACTTTGGGATCTACAGCCCTACTCCTGCCACAAAGCTGGTAGGTCTACGTACGGCAGAAGCTTGAGGATCTACAATCAACCCTACATCTGTTATCTGTTGTGGAAGTCGACAGTTCCACCAATTTTCCAGAGACTGTGCTCATTATGAATCCTTATTATTGCTTTATTCTGGCAGCAGCCTTGGGGTGCTTTGAGATGACTTTTGCCTTACCTCCCTGGACAGCCTGTATAAGTACAACATGAACTGGACCGAAGGTCACTCAGACCTTGCTTTATCATTCTACCTATACTTGCATTGGTATACTCTCCGATTCAACAGTTGTTCTAGATCTTGACTTTCTACAAGGCTATGCAAGCCACCGTTGCAACTCCTCATGCCTCCCAGAACTTGTTTCTTGAACTTGCTGGAGCAATAGCATCTAGTCTCCACACTTCTGACTGTTTCTTTTGTGAAGGATCTAAGATGGGAGATCAGTGGCCCTGGGAGACGCAAGAACTGAATTACTCCATCCCCTACAATCAGACTGATTTACATAATACTACTAGTGAGTGGGTATTGGCCCACCCCATTGTTGACAGTTTGTGTTTTGTTCGCACCGGACCACAATTTGCTATGAAGATCGGACAGCTGGACTGTCTAAATCAGAAGTTTTACAACAGCACAACAAAGAAGACATCTTGGTGGTCCGGCATAAATGCTCCTGAACCTTCTAATTCCTTTAGTTCTTTTACCCACTCTTGCAAAACTATGGACTTTGACTATCTGCTTGTTGCTCCCTTGTTTCTTGCCACTTTGCTTGTGAATGATAACTTCAGTTATTAACACTGTAGAGCATAAGGCAGCTACAAAGCCACCAGCTATGTGAAACTACTACCCTATACCACAGAGTGATATCTTTATTTAGTATTATGTGATTTGCTTCTCACCCTTTCTCACTTGCGGGTGAGAATAATCAAAGGGGGGAATGTGGTAGGCGAAGGCCTATGCTCCATGCTGATTGAACTAATCAGACAGGCCTGGCTAGCTTGACCTGTAAATGAAGCCTGTAGTTAGGCCCAGAGGAATGAAAACCCCCCTGAATGATGACACCATAGAATTGAAACTTAACTCAGCTTAACTGAAGATAGCTAAGCAGAAACGAAACTTAGAAAAGACAGAAAACAGCTCTAATTGGTATTGATAAGGATGTGAGAAGCTTCTATGGAATTAATTAACTTGCTGTAAGAAAGGTTACAGTGCCCTGCTTTCCCACATATTCCAGCTGGATAGCGACCTTGGAGGAGAGAAGTATCAAAGTTAGTGAACTGACCATTGTAATTGGGACTGGAAGGGGGGCAACCAGGTGCTGAGCCCAGTCAAGGGTCCCCATTGGATAGCTACGTAATGGTACCGGGACCAATAGATGGGTGAGAGGGGTTACTGGGACCAATGAAAAGTTTGCCTATGTCTATAATGGAGAAGAACGGTATAAAAGTTGTTGTTTTGCTAGAAACCATTGCTCAGCCATTTTGAAATTGATTATTGCTTGAGCCTGTGCACATTAAACTGGCTTGGATCCTTGAAAAGACTCCTGGTTTTATTTATTGCATGCTTATCTGCTGCTACAGTACTACAATGGCAGGAGAAAAATTATAAAATTATGGATTTAAAGTTTTTGTTATCAAAAAAGTAAAAACTAATTGGAGAAATAGAGACATCAATAAGACGATTATGAGGCTTGAACAAAGATACATTTTTTTACTTGACTCTCTTGCACCGAATGGTCCTAATTTAGATAAAGATCTCTCTGTTTTCTTTTAGAGTCCCTTTTCTTCCATTCATTTTTTATAGGTATGTCGTGAATCTATGTAGTACATTTTTAAAAAGTCACGTATATAATTTCTCACCTTGTTTTTATTTTTATTGCTTTTATTGATTTTACATTTTTCATATTTCATGTTTTATCTTGCAGTATTTATATTATTATTTTTTACCCATATCAGTAACTCTTAGCATTCATCTTAGTGCTGGAAGCATTAGATTTATATGCTCATTATGAAATTACACCTTTGATCCAGCGTTAATACATACAAGTTTTAGATTAGCTATTCATACACGCAGTATTCATGGCAGCAATCTTTGACCACTGTCACTAGATGACGTTTGCCTCCCGCGGTTTTGCTAGACTCCGCTCCCTCTATTTAGTAAGAGCGCATGAGCGGGCGTCTCTCCAATATGAGTTTCTACATTGTGCCATTCAATGACGGTTTGTGCAAGCATTCATACTGCCGTAAAGGTATAACATTTTTGTTTGTTTTTTTCTCGTTGGTTTTAAAAGATTTTTATTCATGTATTACATGATCCAACTGAGTAAGGCTCATTTTATTCTCGTGGTCTTAATATACGTTTTTTTGAATTTATACTAAATGTTCCCCTTATTTCAAACTCTCCCTTCATGATGTTTAAAGCTGCGGCTTTTTATGTTATCCTAATTTTTAAATTCAGTTCTCGTGATGTTTAAAGCTGCGGCTCTTTATGTTTTAAATGGCACTCGTTTATACGCAGCACTGGTCTCGTAATGATAAGAAACGATGAGGTTTTACAAACAGACAAATTATGTTTGATTAAGTTAATATTTTGTTTGTTACACAGTTAATCAATTGACTGAAAAGCAGTTTTCTAAGCGTTTAATTGATTTCATAATGTTTCTCTTTGCAAGACTTTTTTTTAGCTATGCAATAGCTTTTTATCATGCCTGTATACATACTCTTTTCAGTTAATCAATAGTTGCTCCCTTTTTCTGCTGATTTGCTCCTGCTACCCCCTCCTTTTTTTGATACTATGGGGTATGTTTACTAAACCACGCAATTGTGCGGGGCGCACTTGAGCGTGCGCTAAGGTACCTTAGCGCATGCTAATAGTGCGTTTTTGTGCCCCGCACACGTACGTGCTGCACTAACGGGCCCGCACAAGTGCGCGGCGCGCTGAAGTGCGATAGAGGCGTGGAAAGGCATTCCGAGGGCGGAGGAAGGCTCCCGAGGGGCGGAGGGACGAGGTCAATGGGTGAAGAGTGGGAGGGGAGAGGCTCCCCGCACAGGAGCGGGGCTGAATTTCAACTAAAAAAATACCGCGAGTGAAAACCTCGCCGTAGAGCCGATTTAAAGGGAAGAGAAACCATTTCTGTCAGCAATGTACAGCAAAACCAGGGGAAACCTACAAAACGTGAGCAGTGTGATACATGTGCACAGAACAAAATAGCAAATAAAAATTGAAAATGACCACAACAAAATTCTAAAAAATGATAATCCAGCTGGCCAATAGTGATAACAATGGGCAACATTAAAAAACACTCCCAGGAAAGCTCCAAAAAAAAGAAATGATTTTTGGAAGGGTCTACGGAGCGTAGACCCTTCCAAAAATCATTTCTTTTTTTGGAGCTTTCCTGGGAGTGTTTTTTAATGTTGCCCATTGATATCACTATTGGCCAGCTTGGTTATGTTTTTTTCCCCTTTTTCCGAGGTCATTTTTGAGGTTTATTTGCCCTTTTGTCTCCATACAAGGTGAATGAGCCCACAGTAAAATTGTGCAGAGCAGGGTTTCTGACTCGTTCGGCCAGGTGTCCTATCTCCAGGGACTGCACTGTCTCTGTGAACACAGTGTGGTGCAGCGGACACAGCCAGTGCCTGTAAGACCAGAAGGTCACAGGTTCAAATCCCAGATGGGGCTCCTGCCAACCCAGTCCCCATATTTTACCCACCACTAAACAGAGATAGTAAAGACACTCCTTTATTGCAGAGAACATAAGCATGGTTCAAACACCTATATTTTACCCTACACCACACACACCATAACAATGGGCATTACCTACAGCCGAGTCCCCCAAATGCAGTCCTGGAGTTCCACAACTCAATCAGGTCATATGCTTTTCCAAGATGAGGACATGTCAGCATGTTGGCGGAAGGGTACAGGTGGTGGAGGGGGCAGTGGCTGCTAGCCACAGCAGACAGTGGCCTAGCCGTGTGCAGGCTGGCACCGTCCACTGCAACAGACAGGCTCTGTCGGATGTACAGTCATGGACTCCCCAGGGAATGCAGCCTATCTGTGGCAACACGGTGGTGCAGTGCACACAGACAGTGTGTGCAAGAGCAGAAGGTCACAGGTTCAAAGCCCAGCTGGGGCTACTGCCAATCCAGTCCACATATTTTTCCCACAACTAAACCGTGATAGTAAGGACAAACCTTTATTGCTGAGAACATACGCATGGTTAATACGCCTATATTTCACCCCACCGAGCAGAGACACCATAAACAGGCGCATTACCTAGAGCAGAGTCTCCCAAATGCAGTCCTGGAGGGCCCCACACCATTCAGGTTCCATGCTGCCTCTAATAAAGATGCCTGTGCTGCATATCTATGCACCACCCCCATGGTATGCAGATGTAGTTCATGCATATTCATGAGGGACAGCATGAAAACCCGAACAGTGTTTGGCACACCAGGACTGGAGTTGGGAACCTCTGCCGTAAAGCAGCAGCCAACAGGGGCAGACACACCCACACCCACAGGCCCCATTGTCCAATGCCTCCTGGAGAGGCAGGACATTGGGCCCTGCGTGCATCTCCCAATACTAGCACTTGCATACCTTAGCAATGCAACCCTACACCTGGGTATACGGTACACAGCTCTCAAACGTTTGCTATGAGTACTGGCAGATAGAAATTCCTACGTTAAGCACAGTTTGCTGATTGAGCTCCATCATAACCATCATTCTGATGTCTGCGGTGTGTGCTTCAGGTCTGGTCTCTGACAGTGTTTACCACCCTGGGGAGTGACCCCAACAGTATTGCGTACCATATCCATGCCTGTACTGTGCCCAGGACTGGTGTGGAGGGCATGGCTGCTGAACTGCTCTATAGTAGCACAATGCTGGCATAGGTGTTGGAGTGTGTGTCTGTCTAGACAGTGTGTGGTGGCTGCAAACACCTTCCACAGCCCACACTGCCAGCACCGTTGCCAGTATTGGCCTGCCAATGTGCATAATGAGGAGCAAGGTACCATGGGTATAGCCCGGACAGGGTGGCCTGGCCAGGGTGCATCTGCACAGGGCACTGACTGGGACATGTTAGTGCCCGGCCACCACCTACACAGACAGGGTGACCTCAGTATGTCCTGCTGGGAGATCACTCTCACCCTGACTGTGCAGTGACCACAGCATGGCTAGGCACCCCCATAGTGCTATATAGTATTTCTCTCATGTGATATTTATGGGTTTCCTTTTGGGGCCCAGTCACTGATTTATCTGCTTGTCATGTATGCTGCCATCCCAGTTCTGGGTGCATGCATTTCCACCAGGAACATGCACTATGGACTAGCTAGCAGACTGTTTGCAGCTGGTATGTGTCTTGATGGAGCGGCTTGCAGGGTGCAGCAGCTGAAGGCTTGCTGCAGGACAATATCAGATAGTGTTGGGGTGCAGCTTAGCATATCCAGGCCTAATGTCTGTCTGCTATTGCGTTATGGATGTGTACAGAGCTGCATTGACTGCCCTGTAGGGTGTCTGTTCCCCAGCAGTATTGGGGTTGATGGTCCCCTCTACTGCCACCATTGCAGGGAGGAAGAATTTGGATCTTTTGATGGGAGACCCTGTTTGCCACCCTCAGCCCTGGAGGAGGAGGGTGGTGGTACATAATCCTCCTAGGGGTCCATAGGGGATACACCTGACTGAGACAGACAGAGATATCCAAGGTGTTTCTGCAGAAACTACCTATCTCACACATTAACACTGCTTTGGACCTCCAGCATGGCCTCTTTCAGCCATGGAAGGTGCTGTGGACCTGGTGCTGGGCGCCTCACCGCACCCTCAGGGTGAGCACAGTACCCGCACAATGTGACGGCGTGTAGCTACTCTGTGCCAATAAAACACACGGTCTGTACCCCCTACCAGGCCGAGGTGCTGTGGGGGTGCACATGGTCAGTTCCCCCTACCAGGCCGAGGTGCTGTGGGGGTGCATACCCCATCTTGCGTTTATCTGTGGACAGCTAATTTGCATGTGCAGTGCATCATGGGTACGGGTGGGCTAACCCTATCCTGGTGACCACAGCAGACTGTCTGTGTGGTGACATGCAGGCTCTCTGCAGCCAGCCAGGGGCTAGCTAGCAGCTATAGAGCTGTAGCCCAATGGTTACTTCACTGCCTATGAAGCCAGAGGTCATGGGTTCAAACCCACAGTGGGGTTATTTGATAGGGCTGCCCAAAGCATTATCTCTTTTTAATGTACATTTTTGCTGCCAGCAAAAACACCCTCAGCGTACTGTACCCATCAGGTGCCTCTGAGGGCGCTTTATAGGGCGCCCTATAGGGCACCTTCTGGTTCCCGTCCATATAAGGTGCACTATACATTATCCTGTGACGCAACTTCTAGGGTGCCCTATAGGGGACATTTTAGGGTGCCGTGGCGGACAGTGCACTTTATAATGTGCCCTATGGAGTGCCTTATAGGGTGCCTTATACGGCATTTGCAATTACGGCACGTGAGGGCGTGTTTGCTGGCAGCAATTAATAAAATAAAAATAAAGTGCTGCAGGAAACAAAACGTACATTGCAAAGCTGATGCCTCAGCCAGCCTTACGTATTAGGCACCCTGGGGAGCAAACTCATGTCCCCTGTATCAGCAGTCAGTGCCTTAATGTGATAAGGAAGCTTATCATAGTTCAGGAGGGAGCTATAAAAGAGGTGAATTGGCTTTGAACAAGCAACCTGTCTTTGCTGGTAGAAATACTAAAACAGAATGTTTTCATAAAAGACTACCAGTCCCAGAATGCACCAAGTTTCAAACAGCCTCTAGAAGGGCTGAAGTGGGGAAACGTGTGTTCAATCAGGAGAGCTATGAGGTAATCCCCAATCACTCATCTCCAAGGGCAGGGCTTGATTCAGCACACCTGGGCTGTGCTAGGGTGGAGTGTCCCTCTAAGCACGTTAAAAGTAACAGATTTTCTACACAGAGACAGATCAGGAGCAGAGAGAGCAGACAGAGCCAGCAGCAGCAACGTGGAAGGAAGAAGAGAAAGACATCTTGGAGGTCTAAAGAAGGAGCCCACAGCAGTACGTGTGTTGGGAGTCATTCCAGAGGCAAGCATACTCCAATGGACTGGAGGAAGCCAGAGGAGTGGGGTTATAGAGCCAGGAATTCCCAGACAGCACCTTTGAAGGAGACGGCTGCATGTGGAAGGGGCCCTAAGACCGGTGCAAGGAGGTATGTGAAGAGAGACCCAGTGTCCAGGGATCTTGATTGGAAGGCTGGACATAAAAGCTGGCCTACTTACTGGCCAGGATACCTGGAGAGGAAGCCTAACAGCAAAGGAAGCTCAGGTATGAACTTTGATCTATGCCCTAGCTCTTCTCCAGGAAGACAGCAGGGAAATAAATATTATCCTGAGAATGATCAAGTAAGGAATTCCTCTGAGCCAGACCAGGATATTGATTCCATGATATTTGAGGAAGAAGGAGATATACTAAATGATCAGAATGAATACACGGATTGCTCTCTGTCTAGGCTGCTGTGGTAAAATACTTTCTCAATAATACAAAAACCACCAAAAGGAACTATAATTTGTTCTTTCATCTACCCAGAAAAGTCTGCAAGAAAGGTTTTGGGTAGGATTGAGCCACGTAGAGAAAGTGAACCAGCAAAGGGGTTTGCAGCTGGCTAATTGGTGATAATTGAGCCAGGCACAAGTGCACGTGAGCTCTGAAAGGAAACTTTTCTTTTTGTGTGTGAAAATAAAAGAAAGTTATCCTTGATAAAGAATAGTTATTGTTACTTTTTGGGTTTTGTTTTTGCTTTTGGAGCAATGCTAAGAAAGTTATTAGCATGAGCCATCAAAAAGACCTTTTCTGTTTCCCATCAAGGTCTTATTTGATTTTTGCTTAAGAAGTTCAGTTACCTTATTTCATGTTTTGTTTTCCTGAATGCAATACTGAAAGCAAGTGTCCTTTTTGTGTTACCAAGTAAATCTGTGTGGGAGAATTAACCCCATGAATAAAATCCATTTTTCTTTGCTTACATTCGTGCATCACAACTCATTATTTTGTGAACGGCTGATTCTGGTATAAGTGAACTACATTCCCCACAATCCTTTGCAAGTCATAATAATATTTTTGCCTCTGCTAAGACTGTGGCCATTCACGACCAGCGCCCCCGTTTACAGTTGGCGTAGTAGTTCGGATTGCTTTTACACAAAGGATTTACATGATTTATAAGGATTACAACTGAAATCTGAAAGAAAAAAAGTTCAAGACAAAAGCTGGAAAGTGGATTTTCCCTTAACAACACTTTGGAGGAAAAGAGGTGGCTGATCCAGGAGCTGTTCCAAGGAGGAAAAGACCCTGTGTAAGCTGGATTCATCACTGGCATAAGGTAATAAGTACCTGGGCATGTCTAGTGGTGGATGGGAGTAAGTCACAGGGGTAATTGAAAAAAAAATAGGAGAAAAACACCTGTTTGGAGGGTGCTGCTCTGTGTTTTTTTTTCTTTTGTTTTCTTGCAGGGATACAAGATGGATCCAAGGGAACTGGCCAGCTGGATGGCAGCCCAATTTAGCAGGCAACAGGAGCTAGCGCAGCAGGCTCAGGACACTGCAATTAAAGCATTAAGGGACCAGCAGAAGCCAGTGCTTGATCTGGTGGAAGCCTTAATTGCTCTTCATAACCAAAGTGGACCAGATGCAAGACCAGCAGTAACAACTGGTATACCACATGTGGACAATGTGGGACTCAATCAGGGAATTGGGGCATTTAGTTTTGGGAAGCTGACTCCAGATGATAATGTTGATGATTTCCTTGAATCTTTTGAGAGAGTGGCACAAGCATTAGCATGGCCAGAGACCCAGTGGGCAGTAAGGCTGGCAGCCTCATTAACTGGGGAGGCGCTTGCAGCTTTTAGGGCAATGCCAGCAGCTCAAGCTTTGAATTATAGAGATGTAAAGGCTGCTATAAGAGATCGCCTAGGGTTGTCTATTTCAGAGTATAGGCGAATGTTTAGAGCTACTGCATTAAGAGTGGGTGAAACACCCAGGGCTCTGAGTCAGAGAATCAGAGGATTGGCTGTAAAATGGTTGGAGCCCGAGGGAAAGACTGTGGAAATGTTATTAGACATCATTATGCTTGAACAATTTATGTCTGCTGTGCCTAAAGATTTGCACACTTTCCTTCTACAGCAAAATTGCCAGAACCTTGGAGAGGCAACCATGCTAGCAGAGAGATTCTTGGAAGCCACGCAGGCTTGCCATAGAATGGGTGGCCCTCTGAAGGTTGGTGCTGAGGAAAGCTGTGCTGTATCAGAAAAGAAAATGGTTAAAAATGTTTCTGAGAATAATTGTACTGTACCAACCCAGATTACAAAGTGGAGTAAAAAGAAATGTTTCAAATGTGGAAAATGGGGACATTTGGAAAGGGGATGCCAGATACACACTAGCTTGATGGGTGTTGATTTAAAACAGCCCAAAGAAGGATTCCTTTTGGTGGTTGATGTGCAGGGAATTACCACAAATGCTCTGTTAGACTCTGGGGCAGACCAGAGTATGCTGTCAAAGAGGCTTTGGAAGAGGATAGAGGCCCAAGAAGGATTTGTGCCTAGAACCCCTGAAAGCCAGGTTCACATCAGATGCATTCATTGTGCTGCAACATCATATCCCACCTATAGGCTAATGGTTAAGTGCCTGGGGGAACAAGAGGAAATTCTTTTAGCAGTGGTGCCTAGGCTTCCATTTGATTTGGTTCTAGGAAGGGACTGGCCAAGATTTAAGCAGGGACTAGTAAAAGGACTAGGAAAGAAGGAGGGAGAAGGAATGATGGTAATAGCTCCCGGGCCTTTGTTTGGAAGTCCTCAGTCCCTAGCTAAAAAGATGGTTAAGCTTCCAGAAGACCAAACTATAAAAAAGGAAATAGGTAAGAAGAGGGGCCTTGTATCCACCCGCTCACAGGCTAAGGTAAAGAGCCAGGAGGAGTGGGAGCAGGCAGAGTTATTAGGAGACTTACCCTCTCATGATGATTTAATAACTCCACCATCTGGGAAAGTAAGAAAGTTGAAAGCACAAAAGCGTCGTGAGAGACTTTGCAGAGCACAGGGTAGGGCTGAGATGTTGGCTGGTCAAAGTTTACCCTGGGTGCCAGCTGAGTTAGTGGCAAAGTTTCCTAACAGCGAGCTGATCAAGCTCTCACCCGAGCTTTTAAGTATGCTCAGGAGGTCAGGGAGGAGTTGCCCAGATTCATACTAGATAATGAAATATTATATAGAGAGAGTCAGGACCCCAGAAATGGGACCATACGTAAACAATTAGTGGTACCCACAACTTTCAAAGGACTAGTACTAAGATTAGCACATGATCATCCGATTGGAGGTCATAAAGGGATGCAAGGAACGCTGGATCAAATACTTATGCGTTTTTACTGGCCAGGTATTTTCAAAGAAACTGCCCAGTTTTGTGCTGCATGTCCAGCGTGTCAGCGTGTTACAGCGACTCACCCACCGGTGGTGCCTTTGATTCCCACGCCAATTATCACAGACCCAATAGGTCGCATTGCTATGGATATTGTAGGCCCATTAGTCAAAACGCCCCGAGGTTTCCAATACATCCTAGTTATGGTAGATCAGGCAACAAGGTTTCCCTGGGCCATACCATTGAGGAATGTTTCTGCAAAAAGAGTAAATTAGACTTACCTGCTAATTGTTGTTCCTTGCGGAACTCTAGTCCAGTCCCGGAACCATAGAGTTGTGAACCTCCACCAGCAGCTTTGGAGACTGAACATCTTCATCTCTTTGATCATCCAGCTATATGCAGCCCCAAGGACCGCCCACACATCAGTACCTATTGACAAAGCATACTAAGCAGAGCAACAAATAAGTAGATATAACAACACAGTGGAAAAAAAGGATCCTGACCCTAAAGTTCCCACTACTAGCAAAAAATTTTTTTTTCTTTTTCCAATTGCGTAAGAACAACCTCCCGCCTACGGGAAGGCGGACCAGAACGGCCGTGGCGACCCTTGTGCAAAACGCATGCAACAAGAGACGCCACCGCTCACCCCCAAGATTTGACCCCGAAAGGAAACTAAGGCGTGCTGCAAGCAGAGGAGCTCTGACCGAGAGTATAGAGAACAAAAACCCTGGCAGACTCCTATAATGAATGTATCTTCTTGGCTGGCAGCGAGAACAGATAGACAGGGAGGGATCCAGGACTGGACTAGAGTTCCGCAAGGAACAACAATTAGCAGGTAAGTCTAATTTACTCTTCCTTAGCATCCCTCTAGTCCAGTCCCGGAACCATAGAGGATGTAACAGAGCAGTAAATCTCAACGGGGGGGCCTCGGTAGTCCAGCCTGAAGCACCCGAGACCCAAACCGCGCATCCGACGCTGCCTGCACATCCAGACGATAGTGCTTAGCAAAGGTGTGCAAGGACGAACACGTCACCGCCCGACAAATATCCACCGCCGGTACCAAGCTAACTTCTGCCCAAGACGCCGCCTGCGCCCTAGTCGAGTGAGCCCGAAGCCCGGCAGGAACCATCCTGCCGTGTAAAAGGTATACTGACGAAATCGCCTCTTTCAACCAGCGGGAAATGGAAGACTTAGACGCCGCTTCCCCCTTGCGCGGACCGCCAAATGCGACAAATAGGCGATCGGACTTACGGAAGACCGCCGTTTCCCTCAAATACTGACGAAGAGCTCGACGGACATCCAACGCGTGCAAGGAGTTATCCGCATGCTTGCCCCGTTCCTTGGCAAACACCGGGAGAGACACCACCTGATTCATGTAAAACGCCGAAACTACCTTAGGCAAAAACGCGGGAACCGGTCGCAATACCACCTTGTCGGCAGAGAAAGACAGATAGGGTTCCCTACATGAAAGAGCCTGCAACTCCGAGATCCTGCGAGCTGACGAGATCGCTACCAGAAACACCGTTTTCAACGTCAAGTCCTTCAACGAAGCTTGCGCCAAGGGTTCAAACGGCGAAGCCACCAGAGACCTCAACACCAAATTCAAGTCCCACGAGGGCACTAAAGCCCTGCACGGAGGACACATAAGCAACACCGCTTGCAAGAAGCGCTTCACGTCTGCATGGGACCCCAATAACTGGCCCTGAACCTTGCCTCGAAAACACGCAAGAGCTGCAAGTTGTACCCTCAACGAAAAGGCCGCCAGGCCCTTGTCCACCCCTGCTTGCAAGAAGGAGAGGATCTGAGGAACGGAGGTCCGCAAAGGCCGCAACTCGCGAGCCGCACACCAACTCTCAAAAAAAAGCCAGACCCGGACATACGCTAGTGACGTAGACCGACGCCGCGCCCGCAACAAGGTAGCAATGACCTCCGGAGAATAACCTTTGGCTCTCATTCGCGCCCTCTCAATAGCCATGCCGTAAGCGAGAATCGAGCCACCTGAGGCATCTGCAGCGGCCCCTGCCGAAGGAGATCCGGCCGAGGAGGAAGGAGCCACGGATTGGCCACACTCAACCGCACCAGATCCGCATACCAAGGCCGACGAGGCCAGTCTGGGGCAATCAGAACCACGGGACCCGGATGCCGCTCGATCCGCTGTACCAGGCGACCCAGCAGAGCCCACGGAGGAAAGACATAGAGCAGCCCGTACCTTGGCCACCTTTGTGCCAATGCATCGAGGCCTTCCGACATGCGTTCCCGACGCCTGCTGAAGAACCTTTCGACCTGCGCGGACTCGAAGGTCGCCATGAGGTCCATTAACGGCAGACCCCAACGACGGACCAGCAACGCAAATACCTCGGGATGTAGAGACCACTCTCCGGGGTCTACCCTGCGACGACTCAGAAAGTCCGCCTCCACATTGTGAACCCCCGCGATATGCTGGGCCGACAGACACTGAAGATGCCGCTCTGCCCAATCCAGAAGCAGATCCGCCTCTGCTTCCAACGCCGCGCTGCCTGTACCTCCCTCGCGATTTATGTAGGCTACCGTGGAGGCATTGTCGGATAGCACCCTGACCGCCGCTCCCTGCAGCCAAGGCTGAAACGCTGTCAGAGCCAACCACACGGCTCTCATTTCCAGTCGGTTGATGGACCACCGGCTCTCCCGCAAGGACCACTGGCCCTGAGCAATCTGGCCCTCGCAATGAGCCCCCCAGCCGCTCAAACTGGCATCCGTCATCAGCAGACGCCAGACGGGAGACTCCAAGGGCATACCGTTCGCCAGAGAGCGCAGACGCAACCACCAGCGAAGGCTGCGCCGAACCTCCAAGGGGCAAACTAACTGACGAGCTAGCGAGTCGGACTGATGACACCATCGACGCAGCAGCGCTCGCTGCAGAGGCCGCATGTGCGCCCTTGCCCACGGAACTACCTCGATGGTCGACGCCATCGTGCCGAGAAGCTGAAGGTATTGCCAAGCCGAGGACGCCCGTCTTGCTAGAAACTGCTCCACCAGCCGCCTCAGGGCCCGCGCTCTGTGCACTGGGAGGAAAACCTTCCCGTTGCCGGTCTCGAAACGCGCCCCCAAATATTCCAAGGTCTGCGAGGGAAGAAGGCTGCTCTTCGCCCGATTGACCACCCAACCTAACGACTGCAAAACCTGTACGACCCGCGCCGTCGCCCGGAGACTCTCCTCCCTCGACTTCGCCCGGATCAACCAGTCGTCAAGATAGGGATGCACGAGGACACCCTCCTTCCGCAGGAACGCCGCTACCACCACCATGATCTTCGTGAAGACCCGTGGCGCCGTCGCTAGGCCGAAGGGCATGGCTTGAAACTGAAAATGGCCCATCGGCAGCACAAACCGCAGAAATCTTTGATGTTCCCGGCGAATGGGAATGTGCAAATAGACCTCCGTAAGGTCTAGGGACGTTAGGAATTCCCCCTCGCGGACCGCCGCTATGACCGAGCGCAGCATTTCCATGCGAAAATGCGACACCCGGAGGCACCGATTCACTCTCTTTAAATCCAGGATTGGTCGAAAGGTGCCCTCCTTTTTCGGCACGACGAAGTAGATGGAGTATCGACCGGACCCTAACTGCCCCTCCGGCACGGGGGCGACCGCCCGGAGCCGAAGCAGCCGGGAAAGTGTATCGGATACGACTCGTCGTTTCCAGGGAGTGCTGCACGGGGACATAACGAAGGAATCGAGCACCGGTCGATGTAGCTCGAGCGCATATCCCTCTCGTATCACTTCTAACACCCACCGATTGGATGTGATAGTGGCCCAGGCAGGGTAGAAATCCCGCAGTCTGCCCCCTACGGGAATCACCGCCACCGGAGCTGGCCTCGCTTCATTTCGACTTTTTGGGGACCTGCGCCTGGAAGGAGCCAAAACCTCTACCTGCCCCCCGAAATCCGCGGAAACTCTGTCCGCGCCCCAGATATCTGGAATGCTGGGACTGACCAAAGCGGGAGGCACGAAACCTCCGAAAGAACTGCTGAGACCCCCGGAAGGTGAAGGTCGGCTTCCCCTGCTTGGGCTTATCCTCCGGAAGCCGACCCCCCTTAGAATCCCCGAGATCTTTACCAACCTATCCAAGTCCTCTCCAAATAACTGCCTGCCCTTAAACGGCAGCTTACTAAGGCAAGCTTTAGAAGAGCCATCAGCCGCCAATTGCGTAACCAAAGAGAACGACGCGCCGCTACCACCGACGCCATGCCGTTAGCTAACCCCCTAATGAGGTCATAGTGGATATCCGCCAAATAAGCGGTACCCGACTCCAATCTGGACGCCGCGGCCTCTTGTTCCGCCGACTGGGGCCCCTGGAACTGTTGAGACCAGCGGAGGCAGCCGAGCGCCACCCAGGCCCCGGCCACCGCCACCTGCATTGACAGGGCAGCAACATCAAACGCCTGGCTCAGCAAGCTATCAACTTTCCGATCCTGCGGGTCCTTCAATGCCGCAGCACCTTCCACCGGGATAGTAGTCCATTTAGTAACCGCGGAAACTGCCGCGTCCACCTTCGGCGAACGAAAGAGCTCTCTATCAGCCTCCGACAGAGGATACAACTTAGGCAACAGTCTAGCCCCGCGCAAAGCGGACTCTGGACTGTTCCACTCCTCCTGGATCATAGCTTTAAAAACCCTATGGAGCGGAAAGACTCTGTGGGAAGTGCGCACCGCCTGCATCAAGGGATCCTCCAACTTGTCCTCCGCAGTGGCATCTTCCACGGGTATGTTCAATACCTTGAGGGTTTCGGCAATCAGTGCCGGAAGTTCCTCTTTACGAAATACATGCACTATTCTACTACTCTGCTCGTCGTCCAACAACTCGCCGTCTTCTAAATCCTCCGCAGACTCCAGCTCGAGAGCCTCCCCCAGCCCCTCGTGGAACTCGTCCCCAGGAGGCGCAGAATCCGCAACACTCGGGGGCCTGCTCTTCTTTTGTGGACCAGTGTCTCCCTCCACTGAAAGTGGACGCTTTAGCCCATGGCGGGGCAGGACCGAGCCTCCCCCCGCCGGCTGCAAGAGAGCCAGAGCCTCCTGCATGAGAGAGAAAAAGGCGGGTGGAACTCCCAGGGATCCCTCCTGGACGCCCCCCGCCAACAGGCGCTCCGGCACCGCAGAAATCCCCGGACCAAGGACCGTCTCTGCCTGCTCTGATGTCCCTTCTCTAGATACAGGTGGGAGATCTGCACTGGAGCCCTCCAGAGGATCCTCCATGCCAGCACCCACAGCAGAACAAGTGGCACAGACTCGGGCTTCCAAATTACTACTTCTACGAATGCCACAGACCAGACACCGAGGAATAGGAGGCATGGCTATGCACACAGCCCTTTGCCAGCAAAGCAGGAACACCTTGCTGAAGCAAACAGAGCAGAAAAAAAAATCGCGATTTTCAAAGTGCTCAAAAACGCTCCAAATTGCAGGATTAGATAGAGCTGGAGTCAATTAGCTGATATCTGACCAAGAAATGCAAAATCGAAGCTCCTATCCCTAAAAAAAACACGAAGAAAAACAACTTTGAAAAAAAATCCAAAATGGCCGCCGGACCCGATCCCGCCAAAAAAAGGACCAGAAAAAATACCCAAAAGGTCTAAAACACTCCTCAGAGCTGATTCCAGACCACCCCAAGGCCTCCACCACTGCCTTTAGAAAGAAAAAGCTTCAAACTCTACTCACCCACACACAGGAGTGGAGGGGGGTCGTCAAAACACTGAGAGTGCTGTCCAGCATGCCTGTCACAAGCTCTGAGTAGCAGTTATCAGAGTCAATAACAGAGTAATAACCACTCAGGGCAGCTCGGGGAACCCCTAAATCAGTCAGGGGACCCTCAGAGCCTACTGCTGTATTCAATTGCTGCCTGTAATTGTCTTCAACCTTCTCCTCACCCACCAAGGGAGTTCAGTAGAAAGGAGACCTGTGTCCTGTGCAGCTCCCCTGCTTGTTTGACCTATGGGGAGACTGACAGAGAGAGACAGAGAGAAAAAAACAGATTAGAGAAAGACAGAAGGGACACAGTCAAAGATTTCCTCCACAGCAGCAGCCCAGCACCTAAATCTAGAAAATAATAAAACACTAAAGCTCTGCTTATTTGTTCCTAAGGAGCCCAGTTCTGGGCTCTGACTTCCAAGCTGCTTGGAGACTGAGATACTGATGTGTGGGCGGTCCTTGGGGCTGCATATAGCTGGATGATCAAAGAGATGAAGATGTTCAGTCTCCAAAGCTGCTGCTGGAGGTTCACAACTCTATGGTTCCGGGACTGGACTAGAGGGACGCTAAGCAACAATAGCTTTAGAGCTAGTCAAATTGTTTTGCGAAGTGGGATTCCCAAGAGAGGTGTTGACTGACAGAGGGTCCAATTTTGTATCCAAATATTTGGCCCAGGTCTCGGATGCCTTTGGCATTCATCACGTGAAAACCTCGGCCTACCATCCTCAATCAAACGGTTTGGTGGAGAGATTCAACCAAACTCTCAAACAAATGTTGAGAAGGGGGTTAGCAGGAGAGGTAAAAGAATGGGATATGTTATTGCCCTTTGCCTTATATGCCTGCAGGGAACGAATTCAGGTGTCCCTAGGTGTAACTCCATATGAATTGATGTATGGTAGGGCTCCACGTGGTTTGTTAGATATTTTGAGGGAACAATGGATTGATCCTGAACCAGAAAATCAGGAGGTACCACAGTTTCTACGTGACTTGAGAGCACGTTTAAAAAGGACCTCGCAGGTTGCTGAGAAAAACCTGCAGGACAGTCAAGCGCACCAGAAAGGGTGGTATGATAGGAAGGCCAAAAGCCGCCAATTAAGCATTGGTGAAAAGGTTTTGGTTCAAGTAGCAGGTACAGCCCCAAAATTTGAAGTACAGTGGAAAGGGCCATGGAAGGTGGTTAGACAGGTGAGCCCAGTATCTTATGTGGTAGAAAATGCAAGAGGTCGTAGACAGACCTACCACATTAATGTACTTAAATCATGGAAGGAGAGGCCTGTAAATAATAATGATCCAGAAGCCAGCCAAGAAGTAGGTGAGCATTCAAAAGAAAATACTCTCGTAGGTATTACGGACTGTAGGAAAGAAGTTTCACCAGTTGCACCAGTCCGTAATAACTTAAGCAGGGGGGTATGTGATAAGCGTAGTTACTCACCTGTAACAGGTGTTCTCCAGGAGCAGCAGGAATCAGTCCTCACTTATGGGTGACGTCGGCGCCGACAGAGCCCTCGCGGAGCAATTTTCCCCAGCTTTCAAAGAAAGCCTTTGGGAATTGCAGCGCGCATGCGCGGTCCTCTTCCCGCCCAAGGGTGCCATCTTAGCCAGTCAGATGACATAGCTAAAAAAGACAGCATAAAAATTTGCAAAAAAAGTAAAGCAGACGATTGCAACTCCAAGGGGAGGAGGGAGGGTTGTGAGGACTGATTCCTGCTGCTCCTGGAGAACACCTGTTACAGGTGAGTAACTACGCTTTCTCCAGGACCAAGCAGGAAGTCAGTCCTCACTTATGGGACTCCCAAGCTTAAGGCTACCGGAGACCCTAAGCACAAAAATGAGCTCCCTCTAGCTCAGCAGCACAGAAGGAAAGAATCTTCGCTGAATTATTACCCACCGGTAGCCCACATCCGGGATGGAGGGTAGGAGTTGCTCAGACCTCAAAGAGATTACGGAGGACTGCCTGTCCGAAAGCACTGTCCCTGCGGGACTCCCTCTCGAGACAGTAATGGACCGCAAAGGTCTGGCTCGAAGACCAAGTAGCGGCCCGGCAGATGTCTGCCAGCGGAACAGAGCGGAGGTAAGCCACTGACGTGGCCTTTGCCCGAACGCAATGAGCCGTGACTCGACCTTCCAAGGAGAGTCCGGCTGCCCCATAAGCCCAAGTGATACAGTCCGCAACCCAGATGGACAGAGTACGCTTGGAGACCGGGAGCCCCAATTTATTGGGGTCAAAAGATACAAAAAGCTGAGCAGCTTTACGGTGCTCCCGCGTACGGTCAAGGTAGAAGTTCAAAGCCCTTCTACAGTCCAGGGTATGGAGGACCGTTTCAGCTCGGCTGGAGTGTGGTCTGGGAAAGAAGGTTGGAAGTACCATCTCCTGATTGATATGAAAAGGGGAGATCACTTTTGGAAGAAATTTTGGGTGAGTCCGTAGGACTATCCTATTTTTGTAGAACCGAGTGTAAGGGGGATCAGACACGAGGGCCTGCAATTCACTTACGCGTCTAGCGGAAGTGAGGGCTATCAAGAACAGTGTTTTCCAAGAAAGAAAACGGAGAGAACAGGTAGCCATTGGTTCAAAAGGCGGACAGGTGATCCGCTGTAAAACCACATTCAGGTCCCAGTCAGGCGCTGGCGGGCGCAGAGGTGGTTTAAGTAGAAGGAGACCTCTGAGAAACCTCGCTACGAGAGGGTCGTTGGAGAGAGGTCTGCCGTCCACCGGCACATGATGTGCTGAAAGAGCACTGAGGTGAACCTTGACGGAGTTGGACTTAAGTCCCAGATTAGAGAGGTAAAGCAAGTACTGCAAGACCACCGACACCGGGCAGGAGAAGGGATCCTGAGACTGTCAGGTACACCAAACGGAAAAATGACGCCATTTAAGGGCGTAGCATTTGCGGGTAGAAGGTCGTCGCGAAGCTAGGACGACCTCCTCCACCTCTGCCGGCAGGAGAAGGGGAGCGAGGACTACCCTCTCAGCAGCCAGGCCATTAGGTTGAGAGACCTGAGGTTGGGGTGTAGCAGAGACCCCTGATCCTGAGTGAGGAGATCCGGTTGTAACCCCAGAGGGAATGGATCCTCCACCGCTAATTGCAGCAGGAGCGGAAACCACGGCTGTCTGGGCCAGCGAGGGGCCACCAGGATCATGAAGGCTTTGTCTCGGAGAACCTTGAAAAGAGTCCGAGAGACTAGCGGGATGGGAGGGAAAGCGTACAGAAGGCTCCCCGACCATGAGAGTAGAAAAGCGTCCGCCGCAACCCGAAGGGGGTGTGGCTGACGAGAGCAGAAGCGAGGAAGTTGCCGGTTGTGAGGACTGGCAAAGAGATCCACCGTGGGGAGGCCCCACTTTAGAAAGAGCTTCTGAACTACCAAGGGATCCAGACGCCACTCGTGCGGCTGGAGGATCCTGCTGAGTTTGTCCGCCAGGTAATTCTCTTGGCCTGGGAGATAAACTGCCTTGAGGAGAATGCCGTGACTGACGGCCCAAGAGCAGAGCTTCTGTGCCTCCCGGCAGAGGAGGAAGGAGCCCGTGCCCCCCTGCTTGTTCACGTAGAACATGGCAACTTGATTGTCCGTCTGGACAAGGACGGACTGGTGAGAAGTCAGGTGGGAGAAGGCCTTGAGAGCCAGGCGGATCGCCCTGAGCTCCAGGAAGTTGATCTGCTGAGCAGACTCCCACGTGGTCCAGAGGCCCTGAGTACGTGCCCCTTGGCAATGCGCTCCGCAGCCCAGGAGGGATGCATCCGTGGTCAGCACCCGGGCCGGCTGAGGTGACTGGAAAGGCATTCCGAAGATCAGGTTCGGCTGCTGAAGCCACCACCGGAGAGACGAGATCAGCGGCTCGGAGACGCGCACTAGGTCTGCTAGGCCGCCTGTGGCTTGTCGCCACTGCTGGCGGAGACACCATTGAGCAGGCCGCATATTCAGGCGGGCATTGGGGGTCACATGGACGGTGGAAGCCATATGGCCGAGTAGTCTCAGGAAGCGCCTGGCGGAGACCAGGGGCTGGCTGCGAAAACGGTCGGCTAGGTCCATGAGCCGTTGAGCCCTGTCGAGCGGTAGGTACGCTCATGCCTGAGGAGTGTGCAGCCTTGCGCCGATGAACTCGAGATCCTGTGAGGGGAGCAAAGTGGACTTTGCGAAGTTTATAACAAAGCCCAAGTACTGCAGAAGAGTCACCGTGCGGCGTGTGGCGTTGGTGACCTCCGGAGCGGACGCTGCTCTGATGATCCAGTCGTCGAGGTACGGAAAGACATAGAGGCCGTGAAGCCGGAGATGGGCCGCCACCACCGCGAGACATTTTGTGAAGACTCGCGGTGCGGAGGACAGGCCAAAGGGCAGTACTCTGTACTGGTAATGATTTCCTGCCACCACAAACCTTAGGTATTGGCGGTGGCTTGGGTGGATGAGGATGTGCGTGTAGGCATCCTTTAGATCCAAGGAGCATAGCCAATCTCCCTGCTGGAGGTAGGGCAGAAGGATTCCAAGGGTAAGCATTTTGAACTTCTCCCGCACAAGGAACTTGTTGAGGTTGCGCAAGTCCAGGATGGGTCTGAGGCCTCCTGTTCTCTTTGGTATTAGAAAATACCTGGAATAAAAGCCTTGACCTTTCAGGTGGTGGGGCACCGGTTCCACCGCCTGTTCCTGTAGAAGACCTGCTAACTCCTGAAGGAGTAATTCCCTGTGCAGAGGGGGTCGTGGAGGTTCTCCCGGAAAATAGGAGGGAGGGACCTGGTGGAAGTGGAGAAGATAGCCTTCTCGCACGACTTGAAGCACCCAGGCATCTGAGGTGATGCTGGACCACCTGTGGGCGAAGTGAACCAGCCGGCCTCCGGTGCTGGGAGGAACCAGCGGGGGGGGAGAGGCTATGCTTAAGGAGTCAAAAACCCCCACCCTGCTGAGCAGGGGCTGGTGGCGCAGGCTTGGGGGCTTGCTGCCTACGGGACCCGTTACCCCGTCCCTTGGCCTGCTGGCCCTGTTGGGGAGCTGCAGGGGCCTGATAATGGGGGTATTGTTTGTAGGCAGCCGCCTTCCTCGGGTAAAAGGACTTTTTACCCGAGCCCTTCTTTTTCTGGGAAGGGGCGGAGGTCTTCCTAGAAAGCCTGGTCCTGGTGAGAGTCTCCGTCTCAATTTGTGCAGCCTTTTCAGCCATGGGCTTGCCAAAGAGGTTTTCGCCTCGGCAGGGGACATCGACCAACTTGTCCTGCACCCAGGGCTCAAGGTCAGACGACTGAAGCCAAGCCTGTCGGCGGGCACCGATGCCGGCTGCGGCCACTCGAGCCGATGCTTCAAAGCCATCATAGGCTGCTCGGGACATGAATTTTGAGCATTCCCGAATGCCAGTGGACAAGGCCAGGAACCTCCGCAAGGGTTCCTCGGACAAACCAGCGGAGAATCCGGCTAGCTCTTTAGCCAGGTCTCGGAGATACATGCCCATGTATAGCTGGTAGGTCTGGACACGACACGCAAGCATAGAGCCCTGGAAACACTTCTTACCAAGGCCATCCAGGTTACGGGCCTCCCTGCCAGGAGGCACCGAGGAGTGCATCTTCTGGCTCTTAAGACGATGCATGGCCGATTCCACTACCATGGAATGGTGTGGTAGCTGTGCTTTTTGGAAGCCAGGGCTCTTGCGGACTCGATAGATAGAATTGACCCGCTTGCTCAGGACCGGCGAGGTGGCCGGACTCTCCCACATGCGGAAGAGTAGTCGTTCCAGCATAGGAGGAACCGGTACAGTAAAGTGTTCCCTTGCGGGAGAGTCATACTGGAGGGCGTCGAGCTCTTCGGCTCGAGGCTCCTCCTCGGGGTCCGCAGGGAAGGCCAAAGCCTTGGCCATATCCCTGACGAAGTCCGAGAACCGGGCATCCTCCGGGGGGGACTGCTTCCGAGGTTCGGACTCCGGTGAGTCCGAGGGGACACACCGAGTCCGGAAAGAATCAGGCGACTCTTCCTCTTCAGACTCCCAGACCGACTCCGACGAGGACTTGGTGGGGTCGGCCCGGGCAGGGCGCGGCGCCTGCCGCCCCGACGCCGAGGGAGTCGGCGTCGGCGACCTCGGTCCCGAACGGGAGGCCGAGGGTGACCTCGACCGAGGATCGACTCGAGTTCGCATCGACTCGAGGATCGGCTCGGTCTCCGGGGTCGACTTGGACGTCGACGTCCCGGCGGTCGGGGCAGCGACGCCAGCGAAGCCAGCGAGCAGTGCCCGCTGCTGGTCCATGAAGGCAGACAGTCTGCTCTCCAAGGCCGTCAACCTGAGTCCGAGCTCAGGTGACCCAGCAGCCCCCGACTCGGGCCCCGACGGCGTCGGGCCCGACGTCGGCTGTCGCGGAGGCGAGTCCAGGAGGACCACAGGACTTACCCGAGCAGGCAGCTCCGACTCCAGGCGAGGTCGCTTCGTGAGGTGCTCCTTCTCCAAGGACCCGGGGCGCCTATCGGGGCTATGCGACCTGGCCCTCGCGGAGCCAGGAGCGTCCACCAACGCCGCCCTCGTGGGTTTCACCTTACGTCGATGGTCCCCGGAGGGAGAACCCCTGTCGGAGGAACTCCGGCGACGGTCCGAGCTGGAACCTTTGGACGCGGAGGCCTCCGACGAGGTCCGGGTACGGCTGGGGTCAGCGAAGATCCTATCCCGCTGATGCCGCCGACTTCTCAACGCTTTGGAGGACATTTTGCCGCAGGGCCCACAGATCATTTCTTCATGATCCGGGCCCAGGCAGCGGAGGCAAAAGTCGTGTGTGTCAGTTAGTGACATATTTCGGTCACACTGACCACACCGCTTGAAACCACTGGCAGCCATCGGGGGAAAAAGGGCCCCGGCGAGGTCAAAGGACCGGGCTGCCAGGGAAAAACCGAAAATGAAAACTGACTAAGTCAGAAAAACCGAAAAGAAGAAGAGGACTCGTGACCGGCGTCGCGAATCCGGGCGGGAAAAAGATCGAACCGAAGGAAAAAGAATAAAATTATGAAGAAATATCAACTTTTTCGCGGGGACAAGACGGGGACGTCTGTAGGGCTCCGCGGAAAAAAGAAGACTGGCTAAGATGGCACCCTTGGGCGGGAAGAGGACCGCGCATGCGCGCTGCAATTCCCAAAGGCTTTCTTTGAAAGCTGCGGAAAATTGCTCCGCGAGGGCTCCGTCGGCGCCGACGTCACCCATAAGTGAGGACTGACTTCCTGCTTGGTCCTGGAGAAAGGAAGCTTATCATAGTTCAGGAGGGAGCTATAAAAGAGGTGAATTGGCTTTGAACAAGCAACCTGTCTTTGCTGGTAGAAATACTAAAACAGAATGTTTTCATAAAAGACTACCAGTCCCAGAATGCACCAGGTTTCAAACAGCCTCTAGAAGGGCTGAAGTGGGGAAATGTGTGTTCAATCAGGAGAGCTATGAGGTAATCCCCAATCACTCATCTCCAAGGGCAGGGCTTGATTCAACACACCTGGGCTGTGCTAGGGTGGAGTGTCCCTCTAAGCACGTTAAAAGTAATAGATTTTCTACACAGAGACAGATCAGGAGCAGAGAGAGCAGACAGAGCCAGCAGCAGCAACGTGGAAGGAAGAAGAGAAAGACATCTTGGAGGTCTAAAGAAGGAGCCCACAGCAGTACGTGTGTTGGGAGTCATTCCAGAGGCAAGCATACTCCATTGGACTGGAGGAAGCCAGAGGAGTGGGGTTATAGAGCCAGGAATTCCCAGACAGCACCTTTGAAGGAGATGGCTGCATGTGGAAGGGGCCCTAAGACCGGTGCAAGGAGGTATGTGAAGAGAGACCCAGTGTCCAGGGATCTTGATTGGAAGGCTGGACATAAAAGCTGGCCTACTTACTGGCCAGGATACCTGGAGAGGAAGCCTAACAGCAAAGGAAGCTCAGGTATGAACTTTGATCTATGCCCTAGCTCTTCTCCAGGAAGACAGCAGGGAAGAAGAAATTAGACCTTACCTGCTAATTGTCTTTCCTTGAGTTCTCTCCGGGCCAGTCCAGAAACAGATGGGTAGTCAAATCTCCCTCCTCTAGCAGCTGAGGACTGACTACTAATTCTTGTTGCTAGGATACCTATCCCTCCCCTGGCATCAGGAGGCAGTCTTAACGTAGCAAGCAAACAAAAATAACAAACTATAAGAAGATATCGGGGAACCATGGAAGAATCACACAGAAGGCTGCTGAATATGCCCTGAGATCCGCCTCCAGCATGGAGGCCTCAGAAAAGAAAACTGCGGCACCCTAACGCCACAGCTGTGCTGGTCCGCTGAGCGTGTCTGGGACACGCAGTAGTCTGTTGCTTTTTTTTTTTCTTCGAACGCAACCCTGAGCGTTCGGGCACCGAGAATGTCCCGAAAAAAAAGAATACGTAAGTTACCTCAAGGAAAAACCGAACACACAGACTGGGTGGGTTCTGGACTGGCCCGGAGAGAACTCAAGGAAAGACAATTAGCAGCTAAGGTCTAATTTCTTCTTCCTTATCGTCTCTCCGGGCCAGTCCAGAAACAGATGGGTAGTACCAAAGCAGTATCTAACCCTGGGAGGGACCTGTGAGCCCCGCTATAAGGGCGGAAGCCCCCACACACGCATCTTGACGCGCGAACACATCCAACCGATAATGCCGCGAGAAAGCATGCAGCGAAGACCAGGATGCCGCTCGACAAATATCGACCGCCGGAACTAACGCCGACTCCGCCCAAGATGCCGCCTGACCTCTGGTAGAATGAGCACAGAGACCGACCGGAACGGTCCGACCCCTGACTTCATAGGCGCTACGAATGGCGTGCTTCACCCAACGCGCAATGGAGGCTTTGGAAGCCGCTTGACCCTTAGACGGTCCAGCGAAAAGCACAAATAACCTGTCAGATTTACGAAAGGATGCAGTCTCACTGAGATAACGACGGAGCACACGCCCCATATCCAACCGTCGTAGCGAACGATCAAGAGAAGCGTCGGTCCGCGATGCCACGAAGGTGGGCAGCGAAACCGACTGATTCAGATGGAAAGCCGACACCACTTTCGGCAGAAAAGATGGTACTGGACGCAAGACCACTTTCTCCGCCGAAAACTGAAGAAACGGCGGCCTACAAGAAAGCGCTTGCAAATCCGAAATCCGTCTAGCGGAACAAAGAGCCACCAAAAACGCCGTCTTCCAGGACAACTGCCGAAGTGCACCAGCAGCCCGCGGCTGAAACGGAGTGTCTGACAACACCCCTAGCACGAGATTCAAATCCCAAGGAGGAATAACCTGACGAAACGGCGGCCGAAGATGTCTAGCCGCTCTAAGGAACCGCAGAATGTCCGGATGAGAAGAAAGACGAGATTTCCGAACCGGTCCTCGAAAAACCGCCAACGCCGCCAATTGTACTCGGAGAGTACTAAGGGCAAGCCCTTTCTCTAGACCGCTCTGCAGAAAGGCAAGGATATCCGGAATGGAAGAGAAGCGGGCCCGCAAGCCGCGCTCTGTGCACCATGCCTCAAAAACGCGCCATACGCGGACGTAAGCCAACGACGTAGAACGCCTCCGAGACTGCAGCAACGTAGCGATCACGGACGCTGAATACCCTTTGCGGCGCAGCCTCTGCCGCTCAAGAGCCATGCCGTAAGCGAGAACCGATCCGCCTGGGGCATTGGAATGGGACCCTGCATCAGCAGGTCCGGGCGTGCGGGCAACCGCCACGGCGGATGCACCAGAAGTCGAATCAGATCAGCATACCAGGGACGCCTGGGCCAATCCGGGGCAATGAGGATCACACGACCCCCGTGAGTGGCTATCCTCTGAAGGACCCGACCCACCAGTGGCCACGGAGGAAACACATACAGTAACTGTCCCGACGGCCAAGGCTGTACTAGTCCGTCGAGACCCTCTGACATGTGCTCCCGGCGCCTGCTGTAAAAGCGCTCCGCCTTGGCATTGCGAAGGGTGGCCATGAGATCCAAAACCGGTTGACCCCAACGGAGAGTGAGATCGTGAAAAACTTCCGCATTGAGTTCCCACTCCCCCGGATCCAGCATGTTGCGACTGAGATAATCGGCCTGTATATTGTCTTTTCCTGCCACATGAGATGCTGACAACGCCACGAGGTGCACCTCCGCCCATTGAAACAAGCGTTGGCTCTCCTCCAGAAGAAGGAGACTGCCCGTGCCCCCTTGACGATTGATGTAGGAGACTGTCACGAGGTTGTCGGAAAAGATGCGCACTGGCTTGCCCTCTAGGAGAGCCGCAAACTCCAGCAGTGCCAGATACACTGCCCGCAGCTCCAGTCGATTGATGGACCAGAGCTTCTCCTCCGGAGACCAGAAGCCCTGCGCCACGTGCGTCAAGCAATGCGCCCCCCAGCCGGACAGACTGGCATCCGTCGTGACCAGAATCCAATCCGGAAGCGTCAGGGGAACGCCCGCGAGAAGGTGCACCGGCTCCAACCACCACTGCAGACTGAGCCGCACTGGATCTGGACAGCTTAAGCGACGAGAGAGCGGATGACGTTGCGGAGACCAACGGGACAGCAGCGCATGTTGAAGGGGACGCATGTGCTTTCGGGCCCAAGGCACCAGATCTAATGCTGCCGCCATCAGCCCTAGCAACTGCAAGTACTTCCAGGCTGTGGGCGCACGAATCCGCAGAAAGGCGGTTACGTGAGAGAGCAATTTCCGAACTCTCACCGAAGGCAAGCAGACCAGCCCTCTGTCCGTGGCGAAGAGCGCCCCCAGATAAGTAAGCTGCTGCACTGGTAGCAGGCGGCTCTTTGCCTGATTCACAACCCATCCGAGACTCTCGAGACAAGACACCACCCGAGACGTCGCTCTGACCGACTCTTCTCGCGACGACGCCCGAATCAACCAGTCGTCCAGGTACGGGTGCACGAGAACCCCTTCTCTGCGAAGAGTCGCCGCCACGACTACCATCACCTTGGTGAAGGTGCGCGGCGCCGTTGCTAGACCGAACGGTAAGGCACGGAATTGAAAATGACCCATCGGCACCGCGAAGCGAAGAAAACGCTGATGATCCGGCCTGATAGGAATGTGGAGATAGGCTTCCGTCAAATCGATGGAGGAGAGAAACTCTCCCGGCTGCACGGAGCTGATAACGGATCTCAAGGTTTCCATCCGGAAACGGGAGACCCGGAGACACCGGTTGACGTGCTTCAGATCCAAGATGGGCCGGAAAGAGTCTTCCCCCTTGGGGACGACGAAATAAATCGAGTATCGACCGAAGCCGCACTGGTCTTGGGAACTGGAACCACGGCCCGGAGCTGCAACAAGCGCTGCAACGTGGCTCGGACCGCCGCTCGCTTGGCGACCGGCCCACATGGGGAAAACACAAAAGCGTCCTTCAGATGGCAGGCGAACTCGAGAGCATAACCCTCTCTGATAACCTGAAGAACCCACTGATCGGTGGTAATGGCGGCCCAAGCGGAGACAAACTCCTGCAAACGACCTCCTACTGGAAGCTCCGCTTGGACCGGCCTCACTTCATTGCGGCTTCTTGATGGAAGCCGGAGGGGAACCAAAATAGCCCCTCCCGGAACCTCGAGCGCCTCGAAAGGACTGCCCTCGGGACTGAAAGCGACCCCGCTGATAAGGGGCAAAACGGGCACCCCGAAATCGGCGAAACTCACGCCCGGAACCTCGAGGATAGGAATTGGGCTTAGGCGCTCGGGGACGATCTTCAGGCAGACGTCCCCCTTTGGAGTCCCCGAGATCCTTAACAATTTTCTCCAGCGCCTCCCCAAACAGAAGCCTCCCTTTATACGGGAGCTTACTAAGATGGACCTTGGAAGAAGCATCCGCCGCCCAATTGCGCAACCAGAGAAACCTACGGGCGGCAACCAGGGAAGCCATAGCTTTCGCGGAAATGCGAATCAGGTCATAAAAATCATCCGCGAGATATGCAGCCGCAGACTCCAGCTTAGCTCCGTCCCCAGAATGAGAAGCACTCTCTTCCGGAGAGGAAGCCAGCTGGCCCCATCGAATGGCCGCTCTTGACACATAAGCTCCACAGACGTACGCCTGCAGCGCCAGAGCGGTAGCCTCAAAAGCCTGCTTCAAAAGACCTTCCAATCTACGATCCTGGATGTCTTTAAGGGCGGTAGCCCCTTCGACCGGAATGGTGGTCTTCTTTGTGACCGCCGAAACCAGCGCATCAACCTTAGGCATCCGGAGGAGCTCTCGGACGTCCTGAGGCACGGGATACAACCGCGCCATAGCCCTAGCCCCCCGCAAGGAAGCCTCCGGGCATTCCCACTCAGACTCTATCATCTGCTGTATGACTCTATGCAGTGGAAAGCACACCCGTTCGGATTTAAACCCCTGCAATAAGGGATCCTCCAACGGTTCCTGCTGAACCGCCGGAGGCAGAATACTGAGAGCCAGAAGAGTCTGGGAAATGAGAGCAGGCAATTCATCTTTCCGAAACACTCGGAACACATTAGGGTCCTCCCCGGGCCCTAACCCGCCATCCTCCAAGTCTGCCGGCCAGGAATCCACTCCCGGGTCAGACAGGAGCTCGCCCTCTTCCGGCCCTCCGAGCTCCGCCGCCAGCGAAATCTCAACAGGCTTAGAAACACTTAGAGGCGGAGCAGAAACCCCTTCCCTGGTCTCAGCCCCGCTGGAGCCGCTTGCCTGGGAAGTTAACAGCGAGGATGACCCATGCGCTGCAGGAGACTGAGCTTTCTTGATCAAGTAAGCCCTGTGAAACGCCAGAATAAACTCTGGCGCAAGAAGGGAATCGAGCTGCTCTGGCTCTGTTGAAACCGCTTTAACCTCGGGCTGTGCAGGTACTGCAGTGCAATGGCGCGACTTACTTTTACGTTTGCCGGGCTTAGAGAGCGGGACTGCCGAAACGGAGGGCTCCTCCAAAATGGCCGCCGCTCCCGCGCTTTCCCCAAATGGCGGTAAGGCAGGCTTCGACTCACCCGACTGCTCTGGCATGGTGGAAAACCCCTACCACACTAAGCCAGGCGAGCCCCGAGGAAAAACACACTGCGAAGCCCCGTATACCGCCGCGAAGCGCAAGCAGAAGGGAAAGGCACCAAATCGCCCCGAGAGAGGGAACACACGCGCGCGCGCTCTGAAATACCTGAACGAACTAGCAGCCGGTCAGTAGGAAAGATCCCTCCGAATAAGAACCGCTGCCAGCGGTCCGGAGGGCAATAGAAGGAGGCGGATACAGAAGCTGGGGCC
Organism: Ichthyophis bannanicus; assembly: GCA_033557465.1. Lineage (NCBI taxonomy): Eukaryota > Metazoa > Chordata > Amphibia > Gymnophiona > Ichthyophiidae > Ichthyophis > Ichthyophis bannanicus. The sequence goes on from CM066036.1 coordinate 477,246,656, forward strand.
CCCAGGTCTGTTCCCACCCAGCTCAAAGCCCGAGAAGAGGAGACAGGCTCTGTCCCAATCTCCAAGCTGAGCACAGCTAACAGACACCAGCAAGCAAGTCTAAATTTAGGCAGCTTAACAATGGTGCAGTGCTAAGTACCCAGCTAGGGTAAGCACTCACCCCTCTGTGAAACTCTTCCAAAAAAAAAATAACATTAAGAGGCCCAGAACTAAAAGAACTAAGCTTCTGTGGGGAGTCAAATCTGCACACAGCCTCCCAGCTGCTGAGGACATATAGACTGCCTCCTGATGCCAGGGGAGGGATAGGTATCCTAGCAACAAGAATTAGTAGTCAGTCCTCAGCTGCTAGAGGAGGGAGATTTGACTACCCATCTGTTTCTGGACTGGCCCGGAGAGACGATAAGGAAATAAATATTATCCTGAGAATGATCAAGTAAGGAATTCCTCTGAGCCAGACCAGGATATTGATTCCATGATATTTGAGGAAGAAGGAGATATATTAAATGATCAGAATGAATACACGGATTGCTCTCTGTCTAGGCTGCTGTGGTAAAATACTTTCTCAATAATACAAAAACCACCAAAAGGAACTATAATTTGTTCTTTCATCTACCCAGAAAAGTCTGCAAGAAAGGTTTTGGGTAGGATTGAGCCACGTAGAGAAAGTGAACCAGCAAAGGGGTTTGCAGCTGGCTAATTGGTGATAATTGAGCCAGGCATAAGTGCACGTGAGCTCTGAAAGGAAACTTTTCTTTTTGTGTGTGAAAATAAAAGAAAGTTATCCTTGATAAAGAACAGTTTTTGTTACTTTTTGGGTTTTGTTTTTGCTTTTGGAGCAATGCTAAGAAAGTTATTAGCATGAGCCATCAAAAAGACCTTTTCTGTTTCCCATCAAGGTCTTATTTGATTTTTGCTTAAGAAGTTCAGTTACCTTATTTCATGTTTTGTTTTCCTAAATGCAATACTGAAAGCAAGTGTCCTTTTTGTGTTACCAAGTAAATCTGTGTGGGAGAATTAACCCCATGAATAAAATCCATTTTTCTTTGCTTACATTCGTGCATCACAACTCATTATTTTGTGAACGGCTGATTCTGGTATAAGTGAACTACATTCCCCACAATCCTTTGCAAGTCATAATAATATTTTTGCCTCTGCTAAGACTGTGGCCATTCACGACCAGCGCCCCCGTTTACATTAACCATTGTGCTCCACTGCTGCTCCTCCTTGCATGTCAGCGCACCTACTTATGCTTTTCATTCCTTACACTGCACAGTGCTGCCATCAAAAACAGTACTCTGACCTAGCGGTACCTCATACGGCACCCTATAAAGCGCCCTATAAGCAACATTCTAGGGTGCATTGGCGGACAGTGCACTTTAAAATGTGCCTTATGTTAACACGCTGTGAGAGTGCGTTTGCTAGTAGTGGTAATTAAAATAAAAATAAAATGCCTCCTAAAGCAATCTTCCCCATAATACGTAATGCCTCAGCCAGCCTTGTTCATTGGGCACTGTGGGGGATTGAACCCCTGATCCCTGCACCATTGGTCAGTGTCTTAACCATTGTGCTGTGGTTCTGTTCCTGTGCTCGCACATCAGCGCGCCGCCTTATGCCTCCCAATATTAAAATGCCTCCTAAAGCAATAGCGCGCCGCCTTATGCCCATCAGCGCGCCGCCTTATGCCGCCCAATATTAAACTGGCTACCAAAGTAATGCCTCAGCCAGCCATCTTCATTGGGCTTCCTGCTGCTCCTGGAGAACACCTGTTACAGGTGAGTAACTACGCTTTCTCCAGGACCAAGCAGGAAGTCAGTCCTCACATATGGGACTCCCAAGCTTAAGGCTACCGGAGACCCTAAGCACAAAAATGAGCTCCCTCAAGCGCAGTAGCACAGAAGGAAGGAATCTTCTCTGAATATGTCTCCAACCGGTAGCCCAACATCCGGGATGGAGGGTAGGAGTTGCCTATACCTCAAAGAGGTTACGGAGGACTGCCTGTCCGAAAGCACTGTCCCTGCGGGACTCCCTCTCCAGGCAGTAATGGGCTGCAAAAGTCTGGCTTAAAGACCAAGTAGCGGCCCGGCAGATGTCTGCCAATGGAACAGAGCGGAGGTAAGCCACCGACGTAGCCTTCGCCCGAACACGATGAGCTGTGACTCTACCTTCCAACATGAGGCCGGCTGCCTCGTAAGCCCATGCGATACAGTCAGCAATCCAGATGGACAGAGTACGCTTGGAGACAGGGAGCCCCAACTTGTTGGGGTCATAAGACACGAAGAGCTGAACAGTCCTTCGGTGCTCCCGCGTACGGTCAAGGTAGAAGGTCAACGCCCTTCTACAGTCCAGGGTATGCAGGACCATTTCAGCTCGGCTGGAGTGTGGCCTGGGAAAGTAGGTCGGAAGTACCACCTCCTGGTTGATGTGAAAAGGGGATACCACTTTGGGCAGAAACTTAGGGTGAGTCCGTAGGACTACCCGGTTCTTGTAGAACCTAGTGTAAGGAGGATCAGACACTAGGGCCTGCAACTCACTAACGCGTCTAGCAGAAGTGAGGGCTACCAAGAACAAGGTTTTCCACAAAAGAAAACGAAGAGGACAGGTAGCCATAGGCTCAAAAGGCGGACAGGTAATCCGCTGCAAAACCACATTGAGATCCCAGTCCGGGGCTGGCGGGCGCAAAGGTGGCTTAAGGAGAAGGAGGCCTCTGAGAAAACGAGCCACCAGAGGGTGGCTGGAAAGAGGTCTACCATCCACCGGCATGTGATGCGCAGAAAGAGCACTGAGGTGGACCTTGACCGAGCTGGACTTAAGTCCAAGGTTAGAGAGAGAGAGCAAGTACTGCAAGACCACTGACGCTGAACAGGAGAAGGGATCTTGAGACTGCTGAGTACACCAGACGGAGAACCGACGCCACTTTAGAGCATAGGAATTCCGGGTGGAGGGCCTCCTGGAGGCCAAGACGACCTCCTCCACATCTGGAGGTAGCTGCAGAGGAGCAAGGACTACCCTTTCAGCAGCCAGGCCATCAGATGAAGGGACCGGAGGTTGGGGTGTAGGAGAGTTCCCTGATCCTGCGACAGGAGGTCGGGCTGAAACCCCAGGGGAAGAGGAGTGTCCACCGCCAGCTGCATCAGAAGCGGGAACCAAGGTTGTCTCGGCCACCGGGGAGCCACTAGGATCATCGATGCTTTGTCTCTGAGAACCTTGAAGAGCGTCCGAGACACCAGTGGCATGGGAGGAAAGGCATAGAAAAGGCCGGTGGACCATGGAATCAGAAAAGCATCCGCCGCTACTCGGAGAGGATGCGGCTGTCGAGAGCAGAATCTGGGCAGCTGCCGGTTCAGAGGACTGGCAAACAGATCCATGGTGGGGAGACCCCACTTGAGAAAGATTTGCTGAACCACCATCGGATCCAGCCTCCACTCGTGTGGCTGGAGGATCCTGCTGAGCTTGTCGGCCAGGTAATTTTCTTGACCGGGGAGATAGACAGCCCTGAGGAGGATGCCGTGGCGGACTGCCCAAGAGCAGAGCTGTTGCGCCTCCTGACAGAGGAGGAAGGAGCCTGTTCCGCCTTGTTTGTTTACGTAGAACATGGCAACCTGGTTGTCCGTCTGTATCAGCAGCGACTGGTGGGAAACCAGGTGAGAGAAGGCTCTGATCGCTAGGCGGATAGCTCTGAGCTCCAGGAAGTTTATCTGTTGAGCAGACTCCCAAGGAGTCCAGAGGCCTTGAGTACATGACCCTTGGCAATGTGCTCCCCAACCCAGGAGGGAAGCATCGGTCGTCAGGACCTGAGAATGCGGAGGAGGCTGAAAAGCCACCCCTAGCACTAGGTTTGGTAGATGAAGCCACCATCGCAGAGATGAGACCAGCTGGTCGGAGATCTGTACGGAGTCCGCTAGGCTCCCCGTGGCTTGATGCCATTGATTGCGAAGGCACCACTGAGCAGGACGCATGTTCAGTCGGGCATTGGGGGTCACATGGACCGTGGAAGCCATATGGCCGAGCAGTCGCAGAAAGTGCCTGGCGGAGACCAGCGCATTGCTGTGAAAGTGGCTGGCGAGATCCATGAGCCGCCTGGCCCTGTCTAGAGGGAGGAAGGCCCGCGCCTGAAGTGTGTCCAACCTGGCGCCGATGAACTCGAGATTTTGAGAGGGGAGCAAAGTGGACTTTGCGAAGTCTATGACAAAACCCAAGTGCTGGAGCAGAGCCACAGTGCGATGAGTGGCCTGAGCGGCCTCTGTTGAAGATGGGGCTCTGATGAGCCAGTCGTCCAGGTATGGGAACACAAACAGACCTTGAAGTCTTAGATAGGCCGCCACCACTGCGAGGCATTTGGTGAACACCCTGGGGGCGGAGGATAGGCCAAAGGGCAGTACTCTGTACTGGTAATGATTTCCTCCCACAACAAATCTGAGATATTGTCTGTGGTCTGGATGAATGAGGATATGAGTATACGCATCCTTCAGATCCAAGGAGCATAGCCAATCTCCCTGCTGGAGGTAGGGCAGCAGGATTCCAAGGGTAAGCATCTTGAACTTTTCCTTTGCAAGGAACATGTTGAGGTTTCGCAAGTCCAGGATGGGTCTGAGGCCTCCTGTTCTTTTTGGAATCAGGAAGTACATGGAGTAAAATCCTTGGCCCCTCAGGTGGTGGGGCACCGGTTCCACGGCTTGTTCCTGAACGAGACTTGCTAACTCCTGAAGGAGTAAGTCCCTGTGCAAAGGGAGTCTGGGAGGCTCCCCTGGAAAGTAGGAGGGAGGTACCTGGTGAAAGTGAAGAAGATAGCCCTTTTGAACTATGTGAAGTACCCAGGTATCTGTGGTGATGTTGGACCACCTGTGGGAAAAGTGGACCAGCCGGCCTCCTGTGCTGAGAGAAACCAGCTGAGGGGGAGAGGCTATGCTGAGGAAGTCAAAAGCCCCCACCCTGCTGAGCAGGGGCCGGTGGTGCAGGCTTGGGGGCTTGCTGCCTACGGGACCCATTACCCCGTCCCTTGGCCTGCTTGCCCTGTGGGGGAGCTGCTGAGGCCTGATACTGAGGGTAGTATTTATAGGCAGCACCTTTCCTCTGGTAAAAGGGCTTTTTCCCCGAGGCCTTCTTCTTTTGAGAAGGGGCAGAGGTCTTCCTTGAGAGACGAGTCCTGGTGAGAGTCTCCGTCTCGATTTGTGCAGCCTTCTCATCCATGGGCTTGCCAAAGAGGTTATCACCTCGGCAGGGGACATCGACCAACTTGTCCTGTACCCATGGCTCGAGGTCGGACGTCTGAAGCCAAGCCTGGCGGCGTCCACCGATGCCGGCCGCAGCTACTCGAGCCGAAGCCTCAAAACCATCATAGGCTGCTCGAGAAATAAACTTGGAGCACTCTCGAATACCAGTAGACAAGGTTTGGAACCTCTGCAAAGGTTCGTCGGAGAGACCAGCAGAGAACCCGGCTGTTTCTTTAGCCAGGTCCCGGAGATACATGCCCATGTAGAGCTGGTAAGTCTGGACTCGACAAGCAAGCAGAGAGCCCTGGAAGTACTTCCTACCGAGGGCATCCAGGCTTCGGGCTTCCCGACCAGGGGGCACCGAGGAGTGCATTTTTTGACTCTTAAGTCTATGCATGGCCGATTCCACCACCATGGAATGGTGCGGTAGTTGTGCCTTTTGGAAGCAGGGCTCTTGCGGACTCGATAAATGGAATCGACCCGCTTGCTTAACACCGGTGACGACGCCGGGCTCTCCCACATGCGGAAGAGAAGTCGTTCCAGCATCGGAGGAACCGGTACAATAAAGGCCTCCTTCGGGGGAGAGTCATATTGGAGGGCATCGAGTTCTTCGACTCGAGGTTCCTCCTCAGGATCCGCGGGGAAGGCCAAAGCCTTGGCCATATCCCTCACGAAGTCCGAGAACCGGGTATCCTCCGGGGGGGACCGTCTCCGAGGTTCGGACTCGGGGGAGTCCGAAGGGACACACCGAGTCCGAAAGGAACCAGGTGACTCTTCGTCCTCGGATTCCCAGGCCGACTCCTCGGAGGAGGAGTCGAGCGGCTCCGGTCGGGCGGGCACCGATGCTATCCGCTCCGACGCCGAGGGAGTCGGCGTCGACGACCTCGGTCTCGAACGAGAGGCCGAAGGAGACCTCGACCGAGGATCGACTCGAGCCCTCATGGACTCGAGGATCGGCTCGGTCTCCGGGGTCGACTTAGAGGTCGACGTCCCGGCTGTCAGGGCAGAAACACCGGCGAGGCCAGCGATCAATACCCGCTGCTGGTCCATGAAGGCAGTCAGACTGCTCTCCAAGGCCGTCAACCTGAGTCCGAGTTCAGGAGACCAAGCAGCCCCCGACTCGGGCCCCGACGTCGGGTCCTTCGGAGGCGGGTCAACGAGGACAACAGTACTCACGTGAGCGGGCAAGTCCACCTCGAGTCGAGGATGTTTTGATGGCCTCTCCACCTCCGAGGACCCGGGACGGGAATCGGGGCTATGCGACCTGGCCCTCGAGGGACCAGGAGCGTCCACCGAACCCGCCCTTGCGGGTTTCTTCTTCCGATGATGTTCCCGGGTAGGAGACCCCCTTTCAGAGGAACTTCGACGATGCTCAGGACCAGAGTCCCGAGACGTCGAAGCTTCTGACAAGGTCTGAGCCCGGCCGGAGTCAGAGAAGATACGCTCCCGCTGATGCTGCCGGCTCCTCAACGCTTTTGAGGACATTTTGCCACACGGACCACAGATCATGGAGTCATGATTGGGTCCGAGGCAGCGGAGGCAGAAGTCATGAGTGTCTGTAAGAGACATGAGTTTCTTACAGAGGTCACACTTTTTAAAGCCGCTGGCAGCCATCGGGGGAAAAAGGGCCCCTGCGAGGTCGAAAGACCGGGCTGCCAGGGAAAAAGGAAAAAGGCGCGAAATCTGTCACGAAGGACAAAAAACCGAAAAATAAGGAACGGACTCGCAACCGGCGTCGCGAGTCCGGGCGGGAAAAGAACCGGCGAGATGGCACCCTTGGGCGGGAAGAGGACCGCGCATGCGCGCTGCAATTCCCAAAGGCTTTCTTTGAAAACTGGGGAAAATTGCTCCGCGAGGGCTCCGTCGGCGCCGACGTCACCCATATGTGAGGACTGACTTCCTGCTTGGTCCTGGAGAACATATATATCCTTAGGTGCATCTTAAACCTATAAAAAAATATATATAAACATTTATAAAATATCTCATAAATAATTGATAACATTATTTGAATTAAATAAATAAATAAATAATGACAACTTACTAATAAATATCTTGGAACCAATAAAATGAACTAAAAAACAAAACCTAATAGAAAATCATAAAAACTCAAAATCGTACTGTCAGGAGTGTGACACCGAACAAAAAGAAACAATAAGTGTTAGAGATGCCCCCTCATGCTGGATTTTGAAGAGGGTCTTGGTGACCAGAGGGATCGGCGGGAAAGCATAGAGGAGGCCTTCCATCCATGGGATTAGGAAGGCATCCGCTGCCACACTCTATGGGTGTGGTTGCCGGGAGTAGAAGCAGGGAAGCTGGTGTTATTCAGGGTGGCGAATACGTCCATCATGGCCCTATCCCAGAGGTGGAAGAGTCGAGCGGCCACTCTGGGGTCCAGGCGCCTCTCGTGTGTATGGAGGGCCCTGCTCAAATCTGTCTGCCAGGAGGTTATCATGGCCCGGGAGGTGAACCATCTGCAGGAGCATGTTGTTGCCCACTGCAAAGGATAGAAGGGTCACCACTTCATGGCAGAGGGAGTATTGACCCTCGTGCCCCCCTGCTTGTTGATGTAAAACATGGTGACTTGGTTGCCCGTCTGAATCAGTACGGACTGGCATCGCAGACGGTGGTGAAATGCCCGTAGGGCCAGGGAGATCGCCCTGGGCTCCAGGAGATTGATCTGAAGCTGAGATTCCGCCTGGGACCAGCTGCCTTGTGTGCAGCTGTCCCCACAGTGCGCCCCCCCTTCCCCCAATCTAGGAGGAAGGCATCTGTAGTCAGGATCCTCTGGAGCATGGGTGCCTGGAAGGGCATCCCTGCTAGTAGATGGCGGAGAAGTTGCCACCAGCCGAGGGAGTCTGCAGCTGGCGGGTTACCTTGATCCTGTCTCACAGTCTGTCTGTGGCTTATGTCCACTGTGAGCAGAGGCACCACTGGGCTGTCCACATATGTAAGTGGGCTAGCGGGGTCACGTGGACCATGGAAGCCATATGGCCCAGCAGGCGGAGGAGGAGACAAGATAGCACTGACTGGCGGTGTTGAACTTCCACCGCTAGCTGCCCGAGGCATTCTGCCCTCTTCCTGGGGAGGACGGCCTTGGCCTGTAGTGTGTCGAGCTGAGCACCTATGAACTCCAGACTCTGAGCTGCAGAGAGTTGGGATTTGGGGTAGTTGATGATGAATCCCAGGTGCTGCAGCAGGAGGGTTGCGTGTCTTGCAGCCTGACTGGCCTCTGCGGCTGTGCTGCCTCTGATGAGCCAGTCATCTAGGTAGGGGATGACGAAGGCCTCTTGCAGACGCAGGTGGGCAGCTACCACTGAAAGGCAGTTCATTAAGACCCTTGGCGAGGATGCGAGGCCGAAAGGTAACACCTTGTACTGGTAGTGTCCTCCTCCTACCACGAACCTTAGGTACGCCTGTGGAAGGGGTGGATTAGGATGTGTATGTACGCATCCTTTAGGTCCAAGGAGCACAGTCAGTCTCCCTAGCAGAGGAACTTCTCCCTCACCAGAAACCTAAGTTTTGCATGTCTAGGATGGGCCCGAGGGCCCCAGTTTCTTTGGGATGAGGAAGTACCTGGAGTAGAAGCCTCTGCCCCATAGGTGTTTGGGTATAGGCTCTACTGCATTGTCACTGAGAAGACCTGTAAGCTCTGTGAGCAGCAGGGTCTGGTGAAAAAGGGGTCGCATCGGTTCTTCGGGAAAGAATCTGGGTGGAATCTGTTGTAGGTGGAGAAGGTATCCCACCCTGACCATCTGCAGTACCCACTGGTGCATGGTGATTGTAGCCCATCTGTGGGCAAACAGCATCGGGCACCCCCCCTATGGGCTGATGAAGATCTCCTGGGGGAGGGGAAGTCCTGCCCTGGGGGTCAAAACCTCCCCCCAGGCTGGGTGGGTGCTGGAGTCTGGGACTTAGGTGCTTTTGACTTTTAAGCCCCATGCCCTTGCCTTATGGAGTGAGAAGCCTGCTGCTGGCCTGAGAAGGTCTGGTAGTGGTGACTCTGTTGGAATTGCCCCTTTTTCCTCGGGAAAAGGGGCCTCTTCCCTGGTGTTATTTTGCAGAGATGGGATGAGGTCTTCTTAGAGAGCCTCTGGTGGGTCACCACGTTGGCATCAATCTCGGCTGCTTTGTTGGCCATGGGTTTGCTGAACAGGTTCTCCCCCGTGCAGGGGATGTCGAGCAGCTTGTCTTGGACCCATTGTTCGAGGTTGAAGGATTGCAGTCAGGCTTGGCATCTGGCCCCGATGCTGGCCACAGCTACCTAAGCCACTGACTCGAAGCCATTATAGGCTGTCCGGGAGAGGAACTTGGAACAGGGCCTGGAACCATTGGAGGGGTTCCCTGAAGAGGCCTGCCACAGACCCTGACAGTTCTTTGGCTAGAGCCTTTAGATACATGCCTATGTAAAGCTCGTGGGCCTGGATCCAGTACCTGAGCATCAAGCCTTGGTAGCACTTGTGCCTGAGGGCAATGAAGGCTCTGGCCTCTCTTCCGAGGGGAACCGAGGAGTGCGTCTTTTGGCTCTTGAGTTTCTGCATGGTCGACTCAACGACCATGGAGTTATGTGGGAGCTGGGGTGTGTGGAACTCTGGGTCCTTCTGGACATGGCATACGGCATCAAGGCACTGGTGTTTCCCACATTCAAAGTAGTAGCCTTTTGAGGATTGGTGCACGGGCACCATCAAAGTTTCCTTGGGTGGAGGCTCATACTGAAGAATCTGCAACTCCTCAGTGGGCAGATCTTCCTCTTCCTCAGTTTGCACTGAAAGGGCTCTAGCCATGTCCCTGACAAAGTCCTGGAAAGCCACGCCCTCAGGAGGAGAGTGGCACCGGGGCGACGGGTCCGAGGGAATATCTCAGTGACACTTGGTGTCCAGAGAGGTCTCGTCATCCATCTTCGGAGAAGTGGAGACAACGAGTCCGAGGCCCTGCAACTCCTTGCCTCAATGCTGGCATCAAAGAATTGGCGGCCTGCCAAAGACCTGGAGTCTGCATCATGAACACTGGCCGGCAAGGACCAGATTTATTTATTTATTGTTTCTACATACCGCACTCTTAAAAATCAGCACAGTTTACATAAAACGGATCTGTGCCGAATAGGATCCTATTAGGCTCTTACAAAGAACAGGAAGAAAACTTGGTTTCAACTGGGAGAACTATGTACATCAATTTCAGTTTATCTACAATATGTACATGCGTTGACAGTAACTCATGAGTTCCTAGTTGGGTGTGTGATAGGTGATGTTAGGTTGGTGGGTTGAGAGTAGTGCAACAGAAAAAGGTGGTGTTTTAGTGCCTTTCTGAATTGGGCAAGATCTGTTATGGCTCTGATGGTAGTCGGGAGTGCATTCCAACAGCTGGGAGCGTAGAACTTGAAGGCTCTGTTCCTTGTTGTCTTGGTGCATTTTGTTATTTCACTGGGTATCTGTAGGGTATTGGCGGTGCATGTTCTCCTTGCTCTGTTCGCTGACATGGGGTGAACAAGGTCCGTTATGGCTGTGGGGGCTATTTTGTTGATGGCCTTGAAGGTTATAATGATTACTTTATAGGATAGCCGGAAGTAGATTGGTAACCAGTGTAAGTCCTTAAGGATTGGGGTGATGTGATCGCTTCTGGCGGCTCTGCTCAGGACGTGTGCGGCAGCATTCATTGCCAACTGTAGGGGGTTTAAGGTGCTTTTGGGTAAGCCCTGCAGGATAACATTGGCATAATCAAAGTGGGGGGTCACCAGTGCCTGAAAAACTGATCTGAAGCCGTCAGGCTGCAATAGGGGTCGAAGATGTCGTAGAGTTCGTATTTTGTGGTAGATTTGTTTGATGGTGTTGATAATGTGTGCTTTGAAGTTGAGCTGCTGGTCTAAAGTAATGCCTAGGTAGCGGATGCTGGGTCTGCTCGAGAGTTCTGTGTCTCTTGTCTTTAAAGTTGGCGGAGGCGAGAAGGACTGGTTTCTAGTAATGAATAGTACGTCCGTCTTGTTGAAGTTGATCTTGAGGCTCTGTGAGTGGAGCCAGTCGGTTATGGCGTCAAAGCATTTTACCAGTTGCGAGAAGTCCGGATTCTCAGTCGTGAATGGGGTAAAGAGTGATGCCTGAAGAACAAGACCGGGATCTCAACTGGCACCGAGGGCTTACTCGAGGCAGGTGGCGCTTGGAGATTGGCTCGATGACCGGAGACTCCCTCGCAGTCGAGGGTGCTATCGTCGGGGTGGATAAGGCAGACAAACCAGAAATCATTGCCTGCTGCAGGGCCAGGATAGCAGTGATGTTCTGCTCCAATGCCGCCATTCTGGTTTCCAGACCAGAAGGCTCTGCAGCCTTCAGCGCGGGCACCGAGAATCTCAGGCCAGGCACCAGCACTCTTGAGAGTGTATCCTCGATGAGGACTACGGCCTCGAGGAACCTCACACGATCTCTGCTGGCTGAGGAATCCTCCTTGAGGACCTTGGTAGGGCACTTCTTGGAGTCACCCAAGTCCCTTGGGGAGTTTTACTGGGTTTCTCCGGTGCAACCTTAGCAGACTTCAAAGACGACTTCTTTTTCTCAGGGTCAGAGGTCTTCTCGGAGGAGCCGCCACCACGGGACTCTGAGGACGCTTGGGCCTTGAGAGATGTGCTGTGCTTGGAGCTCAGCATTGGGAAGGCTGGGGCCCAGTCAGATCCAGGGAACAATTTCTCCTGCAACTCCGACCTTTTTCTGTTGGTTTTAGGCGTCATGGGATGGCACAGGTCGCAGGAGGTGCTGTTATGGTCCAGGCCCAGGTAGAGCAAGCAGCAGTCATGGTGGGTCAGTTTCTGACATGGTTTGACTGCAGCGGTCACACTTTTTTAACCCGCCAGGAGACATAGTGGGTAGTACCATTGGGCTCCACGGAAAAAGAAGACCAAGCAAGATGGCACCCTTAGGCGTGAAGGGGACCATACAAGCGTGATAGCATATCCCAAAGGTTTTCTTTGAAAGCTGGGGAAATGCTTCCATGTGGGCTCCATTGGCGCCGACGTCACCCATATGTGAGGACTGACTTCCTGCTTGTTCCTGGAGAACACCTGTTACAGGTGAGTGAGTAACTATGCTTTCTTCAGGAAAAATCAGGAAGTCAGTCCTCACATATGGGACTCCCTAGCTACAGGCCTGCGAGAACTGGTATAAAAAATATGGTCAAGCCGGGAGTAGCAGCCACTGAGTCCAAAGGACAGACTCTGAAAGGACCCCCGTCACAAGTGAAAAACATCACTCTGGTAGCCTGAACACAGTAGGGTTGGAGTTGCCTAAACCCCGAAAAGATTATGGAGAGTGGCCTGGCCGAAGGCACTGTTCCATCAGGACTCCCTCTCCAGGCAGTAGTGAGCTGTGTAGGTCTGGACTGAAGACCAGGTGGCGGTCCGGCAGATATCTGTCATCAGGACAGAGCCCAAGTTTGCAACCAAGGTCGCTATAGCCCTGACGCTGTGACTTGGCACTCTAGCAGAAGTTCAGCCTGTTCATAGGTGAGGGCAATGCAGACCGTGACCCAGGTGGCCAGGGTCCACTTAGTCACTGCATCCCCCAGCCAGCTGGGGTCACAGGGGATGAAAAACTGGGAGGCTTTGCAGTGGCCCTGGGTACGCTGCAGGTAGAAGAACAGGGTGCTCTTACAGTCCAGGGTCTGAAGTATAGCCTCCATGTTGCTTGTGTGAGGCTGTGGGAAGAAGGTGGAGAGAACCACCTCATGATTGAGGTGGAAGAAGGTAGGGAGCACCACCTCCTGATTGAGGTGGAAGGAGGAGACCACCTTCGGCAGAAATTTGGGATGCGTGCAAAGCACAACCCTGTTCTTACAGAATCTTGTATATCGCTGATCCTGTGAGCTGAAGTGAGCGCCACCAGGAAGGCGACATTCCAGGAGAGGTACCGCAGGTGGCTAGTGGCTCAAACAGCGGTCAGGTGAGCTGCGTCAGCACTACATTAAGGTCCCTTTCTGCCAGGAGCAGGTGGATTGGGAGCTTGGAGAGCAGTAGGCCCTGCAGGAAGTAGGTGATGAGGGGCTGAGCTGAGAGAGGCTTGTCCTCGATAGGGCGGTGGTGTGCTGAAAGGGCACACAGGTAAACCCTGACTGAATTGGACTTGAGTCTGGCATGAGAGGGGTGTAGCAGATATTGCAGGACTAGCTGCACTGTGCAGGAGAAGGGGTCTGCCCATTTCTCTGAGCACCACACGGAGAATCTCTGCAACTTGAAGGCGTAAGCTCATCTTGTGGAAGGCTTGGGGGAGGCCAGCAGGACCTCCTCCACCTCCACCAAGAGGTTAAAGGGAGCCAAAGCTACCCGTTCAGCAGCCACGCTGTTAATGCCAGAGACCCAGATTTGGGTGAAGGAGGGAGCCCTCTTCCTGAGTCAGTAGCTCTGGGGAGTTCCCGAGAGGGACCAGGAGTGCCGTCACTAGGTGGGGCAGCAGTGGGAACTACGGCTGCCTGTGCCACTGGGGGGCTACCAGAATTAGGGATGCCGTGTCCCGAAGGGCCCTGGTGATCAGTTGCATGGGTGGGAAGGTGTACAGAAGATCTTCCAACCACGAGATAAGAAAAGTGTCCGCCGTAATCTACGATGGGTGAGGTTGGCGGGAGAAAAACAGGTCAGCTGGGCAATGGCTGGGCTGGCGAAGAGGTCCATTTGGAGGGTCCCCCAGAGCCGGACTAGCATGTGGGCTACTCCGGTGTTTAGCCACCATTCATGCGGCTGCAGGACTCTGCTTAGCTTGTCCGTGAGGACACTGTCTCAGCCCAGCAGGTAGAACGCTCTCAGGAGCATCCTCTGGCTAATTATGAATGAGCAGAGGGCTACTGCCACCTGGCAGAGGGCGTAGGAGCCCGTGCCTCCCTGCTGTTGCTGGAGATGGTGGCGGAAGGCCTTGAGACCAGGAATATGGCCCTGAGCTCCAGGAAGTTGATCTGTTGGTGGGCTTCAATTCCGGACCACGTGCCCTGTGTGCGGAGGCTCCTGCAGTGGGCTCCCCAACTCATGGTGAGGACCAGCTGAGGAGTGGGCAACTGGAAAGGCATGCCTGCCCTCAGGTGTTCCATAGTCTGCCACCAGCAGACCAACTCTGCCAGAGCGTGGGTCATGTAGACCCTGTCCCAGAGGCCTGTGTCCACTGAGACATGAGGCACCACTGAGTCGCCCTCATGTAAAGGCAGGTGTGTACCGCCAAGGCCATGTGGTTGAGCAGGCAGAGCATGCCGCATGCCGGCATGGAGCATCTGCCCTGGAATTTTGTGGCCAGGACCATGAGCCGACAGTCCCTGTTGCTGGGCAGGAAGGCCGTCACCTGGAGGGTATCCAGGGGCGCCCCACTGAAGTACAAGCTCTGTGTTGGGGTGAGGTGGGACTTGGGGTGGTTTATCATGAACCCCAGGTATTGCAGGACACCGATGGTGCGGCTTGTGGCCTGTTGCACCTCAGTGGCTGTGCCCGCTCTGATGAGCCAGTCATCTAGGTAGGGGAAAATGAAGGCTCCTTGGAGTTGTAGATAGCCTGCCACGACTGCCAGGCACTTTGTGAAGACTCTGGGTACGGAGGCGAGCCCGAAGGGTAGTACTCTCTGTTGGTAGTGGTTGCCCCCGATCATGAACCTGAGGTACTCACAATCTCGACTGGTGGCTGTGGAGTTACTGCGCGATTCCAGGGTCTCAGACTGGGCCCTGGAAGGTGTTTCTGAGGCAGAGTCTGACCCAAACATCTGGTCATGCTTCTCCTGCCTGCTCTTGACTGCTTAGGGGGTCAGCCTCTTGAAAGACCTGCAAGTCTCCGGGTCGTGGTCAAGACCGAGGCCATGGAGACAGCAGTCATATGTGTTGGTGATAGAAAAATTACTGGAACACCGATCACACATTTTAAAGCCACTGGCCAATAGGGGAAAAAGAGTCCCGGCGAGGTCAAAGACCCAAGGAACTGCCAGTGAAAAAAGGGCACAAATCGCAGTGAAAAGAAAAATTCACGGGCCTGAGAATGCGGTGCCAAGGCAAGCAAACTCGGGGGTGGGAAAGGGACTGGCCGCAGCCAGAGAGAGAGAATTACTCTAAGAAAAAAAATCAACTTTTTCCGGGGGATCAGACGCCCGTCTGCTGGGTTCCGCAGAAAAAAGGAGATTGAGCAAGACAGCACCCTTGGGCAGGAAGGAGACAATGCATGCGTGGTGGCATCTCCCAAAGGCTTTCTTTGAAAGCTGGGGAGATGCTTTAGCTTGGACTCCATCGGTGCCGACATCATCCATATGTGAGGACTGACTTCCTGCTTGTTCCTGGAGAAAGCCCCTGAACACATTCCAGGTGACAATGAACTTCCCAGGGAAAGATAAGGGATGTTCCTGAAGAATAAAAGCGTAGTTACTCACCTGTAACAGGTGTTCTGTAGGGCTGGTACCCCTGCAATTCTACATGCAGATCTCCAGCCTGCTCAGCAACTCAGGCCTGAACCAAAATGAACCACACTGCACAGACAAGATGGATGCTTCACTACACTTTTGCTCTGACGTTTGGCTATAAGCCTGTCCTTCAAGCAACTGCTGGATCAGCGTTTCTAAGCATGCATACAGAGGCTATTGTCCGTGGCTGGCCTTGGACACTTGTACATGCCCAGAAGTTACATACTGTTGCTTCTGCCTGACTTTTTACCATGGCTCCTTTGTTTGCAAGAAGCTGCTCATCATCGACCTCCTGATTCGCTGAGAAAACCTCAGACTGCCTGGTGCCCACCAATCATCGGACCTATGACGGAGGATTCTCACACAGAATTATGCATTCTGCGCTGGAAACTTTAGTTGTAAGTTGGAGAGTAAGAGAGAGTTGGGGCTTTTCCCCATCTGGACATACAGACTTCTGCACCGGTCCTGCTGGCTGTGCACTGCGTACCTGATTCCTGCGCCCTGAGCCTTCCGCCAGACGGCCCCTACGTGTGGGCTAGGCCGTCCTCCACAGGTCTGAGATAAGACTTTCACAGATACCTCCGGTTCGGACTTACTGCGGCTCGCCTGACGAGGCTAGAGCCCGCACTAGCTAGAAGCTGCTTCTGAGTGCCGACGGAGCTAAGGTACTGGCTTATCTCTCCTCTCCTGGATGGGCAAAGGGGTTAGCAATATATTTCATGCTTTTCCTCAGTGCAGAGCGAATCAGTGACGTCTGGTTCCTAATCTGTGATTTCTTACGTTGTCCAATTGTATATCTGTACAATAACAAATTGTTACTTTATGTTTCTAATTAGCCATATATGTGTGTGTATATTTTTCTATTTGGTTGCCTATAATAAAGTCTAATATATATATCTGCAGACCAGAATTCTTTCGTGGCTCATTGCCAGAATAACTCACAGAACTTTGGGCTGGGATAGTAGCCATATTCCCCTAGACAACAGAGAGTCTAACTTATTTTTGTGCTACGAATATACCCTACAGTTCTCCAGGTCCTCTTCCCGCCCAAGGGTGCCATCTTTCTCAGTCAGGTCCCATAGCTAGAGCCCTACCAAGCAGATGGCAAGGGAAGGATAAAAATCCAGCAACTCATCATGGGAGGTAGGAGGGTAGTGAGGACTGATTCCTGCTGTCCCTGGAGAACATCTGTTACAGGTGAGTAACTATGCTTTCTCCAGGAACAAGCAGGAAGTCAGTCCTCACTTATGGGACTCCCCAGCTACAGGTTACCGAACCTGTAACCAAAAAACAGCTCCGCGTGGTCATGAGTAGAAGCCAATGTCCGTAGGAGCCAGAGTCCTTGGGTACAAGTCCTCGGTAGCCATGAAGAAGGGTCGGAGGGCAGGAGTTGCTTATACCCCTAACAGATTACAGAGCACAGCCTGGCCGAAGGCGCTGTCTCGATGGGACTCCCTCTCAAGGCAGTAGTGTGCAGCGAAGGTGTTTGCTGAAGACCAGGTCGCCGCTCGTCAAATGTCCCACAGGGGAACCGCATGCAGCGAGGCCACTGAGGCCACCTTGGCCCGGACCCCATGTGCGGTGACTCGCCGATCCAAATGGACACCAGCTTTCGCATGGGCGAAGGCGATGCAGTCCGCCAGCCAAACGGAGAGGATGCGTTTGGTGACTGCCTGCCCCAATCGGCTGGGATCGTAAGTCACAGAGAGTAACTTTATTTATTTAGACAGATTTGTATACCACCTTATCCTTCAATCAAAGTGGTCACATCACATTTGGAGGGTTACACTTAACATGAGGGTACTTAACAACATTTAGACAGGACAATTGGGGTTACACTTGCGATGAGCCTGGGTGCACTGCAGATAGAAGGCAAGAGCTCTCTGGCAGTCGAGAGTATGTAAAATCGCTAATGCCTGGATGGCATGGGGTCTCGGCAAGAAAGTCGGTAAGACTATCTCCTGGTTGAGATGGAAATCCGAGACAGCTTTAGACAGGAATTTGGGATTGCTACGGAGGACCACCCTATTCCTATAGAATCTGGTGTAAGGAGCATCAGCCATGAGAGCCTGGACCTCACTGACTCGGCGGGCCGAGGTCAGCGCCACCAGGAAGACCACCTTCCAGGATAGATGACGAAGCGAGCACGTCGCCATCGGCTCGAAGGGTGGATGCGTTAGCTGCATGAGCACCACGTTCAGGTCCCATTCCGCCGGGGGAGACCGGATGGGCGGCTTGGATAGCAAAAGACCATGCATAAAGCAGGAGACCAAAGGCTGCCCCGAGAGGGCCTTTCCCTCGATGGGGAGGTGATTCACCATGATGGCACTCAGATGCACCCTGACGGAGTTTGATTTCAGACCTTCCCTCGAGAGATGGAGGAGGTACTGAAGGAGCCATCAAGTGGGACAAGAGAATGGGTCAATCTGGAGCACAGAGCACCAAACTGAGAAGCACTGCCACTTAAAGGCGTAGGCTCGCCTAGTCGAGGACTTCCTTGATGGAAGGAGGACCACCTCGACCTCCTCCCAGGGAGACCCAGCGAAGCTAGGGAGACCCATTCAGCCACCAGGCCATGAAGGATAAGGAGGCCAGGTTCGGGTGCTGCACCCGTCCGTCCTCCTGCGTTAGCAGGCCCAGGGCACAGCCCAGGGGGACGGGAGGCTCCATTTACAGCTGGAGCAGAAGTGGGAACCAGGTCTGCCAAGGCCATGAGAGGGCTACGAGGATCATCGATGCCCAGTCCCGCTGAGCCTTGAATAGGGTCCTCACAATGACAGGAATGGGAGGGAACGCATAGAGCAGGCCGGAGGACCAGCTCAGAAGGAACGCATCTGGGTTCTCCCTGCTCGGGAGGCATCCGTTGTTAGCACCAAGCCGTGCTGTGGGGTCTGGAAGGGCAACCCTCGGAGGAGGTTGTGGGGGTTTTGCCACCAACCCAGGGACAGGCGAAGGCTGTGGGAGACCCTTACAGAGTCCCTGAGGTGACTGACGATGGGCTTCACTAGGTGCTGAGGCACCACTGAGCAGTCCGCATGAGCAGGCGGGTGTGGGGAACCACATGGACGGTAGAAGCCATGTGGCCCAGGAGGCACAGCATAGTCCTGGCTGTGACTCGCGGAGTGCTCTGGACTCGAGCTGTCAGGGCTCGGAGGCGGTTGGCGCGATCTGCTGGCAAAAATGCAGTTGTCCATCGAGTATTGGGGTGCGCCCCGATGAACTTTCTAAAGCCTGCACAGGTTCGAGGTGGGATAGCTGACCAAGAACCCCAAACCTTCGAGTAGAAGCATCATGCGCAATGCCGTCCAGTGAGTTTCCTCGACCGAAGATCCCGAGACAAGCAAATCATCGAGGTAGGGGAAGATTGGTACGCCCTGACGCCTGAGTCACGCAGCGACCGCTGAGAGGCATTTCGTGAAGACCTGCAGAGCGGACGCGAGGCAGAAGGGGAGCACCCTGTACTGGAAGTGCTCTCCCCACATCCCGAAGGGCAGGTACTGCCTGTGCTGGGGTGGATCAAAATGTGGGCGTAAGCGTCTTTTAGATCCAAGAAGCATAGCCAGTCGCCCTGCCGGAGGAAGGGCAGCAGGACGCCAAGTGATAGCATCCCATGGTGTCGAAACACTCCTCACCACCCTCATCAATACACTTATCACCAGGATCGACTCCATCAAACAAGGGTATGCGCTAATTTTCCTCGACATCGCTGCTGCGTTCGACTCCGTAAACCACGAACAACTCCTAGTGCGGCTTCAAGATAAAGGGATAAGCGAATTAGCATGGCGATGGTGCAAATCCTATCTAACCGATAGGTGGCAGCAGGTACGAACAGGAACTACAACCTCTCAGCCCTTCCAACAATACGGTGTACCCCAGGGCTCGTCTCTCTCTGCACTTCTATTCAATATCTATATGCAACCGATATGCGAAATAATTCGCTCATTTAAAATCTCATGCCTGCTCTATGCGGACGACGTGTTGCTCTTTACCCCATTTACGATTGAAGACCCAGACTTCACCCAACTGATAAATTGCTTCAATGCCATAACCGATTGGCTCCTTTCCCAAAGCCTCAAGATCAACTTTATCAAGACTGACGTACTATTTGCAACAAGAAACCAGTCCTTCTCACCTCCGACAACCTTAAAGAAAAGAGATGCAGAACTCACGAGCAGAACCAGCATCCGCTACTTAGGCGTGACTTTAGACCAACAGCTCAATTTCAAGGTACACATCAGCAACACTATCAAACAAATATACCACAAAATAAGAACCCTACGACATCTTCGAGCCTTGCTGCAACCTGATGACTTCAGATCAGTTTTTCAGGCATTGGTGATCCCCCACTTTGATTATGCTAATGTAATCCTACAGGGCCTACCCAAAAACATCTTAAACCCCCTACAGTTAGCTATGAAGGCTGCCGCACGTGTCCTGAGTGGAGCCTCCAGAGTTGACCACATCACCCTGGTCCTTACGGACCTATATTGGCTACCAATATACTGTCGGCTATCCTATAAAGTAATCATCATCACCTTCAAGGTCATCAACAAGTTAGCCTCCACAGCTCTAATGAACCTCGACCACCCCATATCAGCAAACAGAGAAAGGAGAACATGCACAGCCAATATCTTATCGATCCCCAGTGAAATAACAAAATGTACCAAGACAACAAAGAACAGAGCATTTAAGTTTTATGCCCCCAGCTGCTGGAATGCACTCCCAGCAGCCATCAGAGACATAACAGAGCTAGCCAAATTCAGAAAAGCGCTTAAACACCATCTCTTTCTCGTACACTACTCACAGCCCTCCAACCTGACACCCTCTAGCATGCAAACAACCATGAAAGCACAGTTACTTACCTGTAACAGGTGATCTCTGGGAACAGCAGGAATAAGTCTTCACATATGGGTATGTCGGTACCGATAGAGTCTGCGCGGGAACGCTCCCCAGCGTCCAATTAGAACGCTTTTGGAAGCATCCCAACACGCCTGCGTGCTGCCTTCCCGCCTTTTCCAACTGCCTCTCCTCAGTTAAGTTTTAAAGCTGAGGCAAAGAGAGAGAAAGCAAGAAAGGGAAAGATAGAGATAGAGAAAAGCAACTCCTAGGGGAGGTGGGTGGGTTGTGAAGACTTATTCCTGCTGTTCCCAGAGATCACCTGTTACAGGTAAATAACTGTGCTATCTCCAGGAACAAGCAGGAATGAGTCTTCACATATGGGGACTCCCCAAGCTAAGATGCCCAGAGGGAGTCCAAGCATGTAGCGAATCTAAAAAGAGCCATGCTATTCCTCCGAACCTCAGGCATCTTGGGGATGGAGGGTAGGAGCTGAGTTATAGAAAAGGTGCTGTGGAACAGCTGGACTAGAACAGGTCTTCTATGGAGGAAGATCCTGTATAGATGACATTTAGTAGTAAAAATAATGAATGCAATATTCTAATATGGACCTCCCTTGGTGGTATTGTAAAAAGTCTATTGAGGTTCATATGGATCTATTAGAAGAGCCAGTAGAAGATCCTCAAGGAGTACCTCACTGTGAAGTAGAGGTAATAAACTTTAGGAAAAACAAGTGGACGTCAGAACCCATCAGGGTGAGAAAGAGCTCCAGGAGAAAACTGGGGTAGTACAATAAGGTAGGGCTTCTGCAGGAAACGCAGAGGGTACTATTAAATAAAGCTTAACCCTTTTGGTCAAAGAACCGTACAATGCTAGGACCAAAGGAAAAAATAAGTCTGACCGATTTGGACTGACAATAGAAATAGTCCCTGTAGGAGAGAAGGGGTGGGGAGACCCATATATCCGATAACAAGTAAGGACAGACTTACAAAGCGTTATAGGTTTAGATTAACTGAAAATCCGTGATGTCTTTCCTAGATGAGGTCCATTAGGAAAGAAAAAGGTACATCGAAAGCTTCAGAGGTACCTAAACCTGAAAGGTTATGGTTAGAGAAGCAACAAATTTGTTAATTACCACAGGAAGTGGTTATATGTGTAAAAACCCCAAGCATGCTGGACAGCATTGATAGGGGTAGTGCACATCTGTCAGAGTCATATAGGACTATATGGATATATGAACCTAGACAGAGAGATGGATAAGCACATAGATACATATCTACCTAGAAGATATATCTTGACAGGTATATATAGATATATATATAAAGAGATATACCTGGGTGGAAGAAACAGAGATACATATACTACATGGACATGTACATGTACATATACTACATGTACATGTACATATACTACATGGACATATACATGTATATATATATATATATATATATAGACATATAGACACAGGTCTCCATGTAGTAGATGGGGACATGGCTATATAACTAGATCCCCCTAGGGATATGGGGATAGAGGGAAGATTCATCTAATAGCAAGAAGGGGAATACCCGCTTGAATAGATGTATAGAGAATCTTCTTTCCCTGGTTATAGTGACAGAGTCAGAGGAATGATCTCCCTGGCAAGGAGGAGTCTAGATTCCTTCAAGAATTCGAGCTCTTGAATAACCAGAATGGCCTATATGAAAAATGCAGAGGATAACTTCAGTCTGCAGGCAGCAAGTCCAGATTTCTCTAGAACTACAGTATGGTGAATGGGTAGAGGACGCCACTGGAATAAGATACCATATTGACCCGCCTATGAGGGCAAGATGGGTATCAGGCGTCCTTGAGCTGCAACTGAAAGAAAAGTATCCCCAGCGGGAAGTCCAAAGAGATATGGACCAAACCGGGGAATTGGCCATGCTTTAGGTTTTCATGTGATGTAGGGCCTGTGTCTTTTGTCTCGAAAAGAGATTTTAGATGGTCTGATCACTTCTGCATTTCCTTTACTCTTTCATGTCCTATTTCCCCTCCTTTGGTCTCTTCTGTTGCACCTCCTACCCGTTTGCGCCGTCGCTTTACACCTGATTCATTACTCCAGTTCCCCCCTTCTGATCAACTTTTCCCTGACAATTTCCATCTACTTTCAGTTGATCTCCAGGTTCAGTGTTGGAATACCACTCTTACCTCTGCTCTAGACAAGGTTGCCCCTCTTCATCCTAAATCTGCTCGACGCAGCCGCTCCAACTCCCCTTGGTTTCATTCCGGTCTCCGTCTCCATCGCTCCTACCTTCGGCGCTCTATCCGTTGTTGGCGTAAGCACCCTTCCGCGTCTTCTTTGTCACACTTTCGCTATTGTCATACCCACTATCGCTCTTTGTTGCATGCAGCCAAACGTGATTATTTCTCTGAGCTTGTATCCTCTTCAGCTAACTCCACCCGTCAACTCTATCATGTTCTTCATTCTCTTTCTGCTCCATCCTCATTCCCCAGCTCAGCACCCTCTCTTCCACTGTCCTCTTCTAGTCCCACTCCGACTGCCTTGGCTTCTTACTTTTCTGACAAGGTACTCTCTATCCGTCAGCATTTCCCCTCCTGTCCTTCCCCTCTTTCTTCCCCTCCCCCCCCTTCCCCCGTTCCGTCTGTTTCCCTGTCCCCTTCTCTTTCCCCCCCTCGTTCGCACCGCTGGTCTGTTTTCCGTCCAATTACCCTGTCTGAGCTGTCCCATGCTCTTTCTACGGCTCGCAAACCCACCTGTCCCTCTGATCCTATTCCCTCACAATGGCTGTCTGAACCCTCTCTGACCCTGCTTCCTTTAGTTCTCTCTCTTTTCAATACGTGTTTATCCTCTGGTTCTTTCCCCTCACCTTGGAAGCATGCTCTGATCCGCCCCCTATTGAAAAAACCCTCTTTGGATCCTTCCACCTTATCTAATTGGCGTCCTGTCTCTAATCTTCCTTTTCTTTCCAAACTTCTTGAACGACTGGTTTTCTCTCAACTTTCTGCACATCTAGAGGATTCTTTGGTTCTGCACCCCCGCCAATCTGGTTTTCGTCCTGGGCATAGCACCGAATCTATTCTTATATCTTTTCTTAATGAGTTGCATGTCGCTCACGATAGGGGTTCTATTTCTGTTGCTGTTGCACTTGATCTTTCTGCGGCTTTTGATGTTGTCGATCATCACACTCTTCTTCTTCGTCTCAACTCTATTGGTCTCTCTGCATCAGTTCTCCGTTGGTTCCACTCTTTTCTCTGTAATCGTTCTTTCTCTGTTCTTGTTGGTTCTGACTCCTCTTCCCCCATGCCTCTTCACAGTGGTGTTCCTCAGGGTTCTGTCTTATCTCCTTTGCTGTTCAACATCTTCCTGGCTCCTCTTGCTTTACTTATACAGCAGCATGGTATCTCGGCATATTTCTATGCCGATGATATTCTTCTTCTTTTTCATACCTGTTCACTTACCCCAGATATTGGTCCTCTCGATGCCTGTCTTTCTGCAGTTTCCACCTGGTTTGCGGATAACTTCTTGCACGTTAATTTGGCTAAGACTTCGGCGATTTGGTTCACTGCAGGTGCCTCTATTCCCTCTCTGTCCCCTTCTCTTCCTGCTGGACCTATTCCCCTAGTCACTTCTCTGCGTTATCTCGGGGTCACTTTGGATTCTGCCTTAACTTTTAGAGATCATATCTCCTCCGTTGTGCAACGTTCTTTTCACACTTTGCGACAACTTCGAGCAATTCGGCCTTTTCTTTCCCCCACTTCTATGACTACACTTCTCCTTGCTTTGGTGGTTTCTCGTTTGGACTATTGCAATGCATCTTTAGCCGGTCTTCCACTTACCCAGCTTCGTCGTCTTCAACTAGTTCATCACACTGCTGCCCGTCTTCTGACCCACTCTCCCCGATCAGCTCACGTCACTCCTTTGCTTCTTCGCCTTCACTGGTTGCCCTTCCTTTTCGCATACAGTATAAGATCCTGATTTTCGTGCACCGGTCCTTGCACACTGGTATTCCACTCTATCTCTCCGATCTGGTTCACTTTTCTTGTCCTTCTAGAATACTTAGATCTTTCCATTTGAATCGTCTTTTTCTCCCATCCCCTTCTCAGGCTCATCTTGAATCCACACGTTCTTCTGCTTTCTTTTTCCTTGGGCCCCGTCTTTGGAACTCACTGCCACTTTCGCTACGGTTAGAATCCTCTTTCTCCACTTTCAAAGCTTGTCTTAAGACCTACCTTTTCTGCTCAGCCTTCGACCTTCCTTTTCCCCCTCCTTCTGTGTCTACCTGATAACCTGTCTGTCTTTTATTATTTTTCTACTTTGTTGGCCTATTTCTTTTCTATTCTTTACCCTACATGAATGGCGTTCTTTTCTGTTTCTCTCTCAGTAGCTCCGCTTTTGTTTTTATTGTAAACCGCTGTATGCCAAATGGTTCAGGCGGTATATTAAATTTTTAATAAAGATAAAGATAAAGATAAGGGAACACCTACCAGTCATGGGGCATGACTGGGTGAACCCCTCCTAACCATCTAGGATTATCTGCTAAGCAAGATACTAATTTATTTATTTTATTTATTTATTTATAGTCTCTTCTATACCGCGCTATTCAGCATCAGTGCGGTTTACAATGAACAATAATTTACACATTTCCGATGGTACTTTGTGTTTACAGTTGAACAGATAATACAACTTGGATAACAGGGGTAACTATGCTCTCTAGCAAGGGCCCATAGTGCAAAGCTACTTTGTAGAGTTGCAGAGAGCATGTTACAGGTTGGTTAGAAAAGAAAACTGGCTGGTTAAAGGCAGTAGGTAACAAACTATTCTGCCAAAAACAAGAGAACTGGAGATGGCGAAGAATAGAAGTCAAACCAACACGTCTGTGATAATAGGATTTCCAAAAAAGGTTGGTAACCTGTTTGGGGTTTAGCACTGAGGCCAGAAGGATTGCTAGTGGAGGACAAACCCTGGTTGTGTGGTGAACAGAACCAGTGGCTTAACCACTAGGAATTGCTGCATTTGCAGCAACTACCAGGGCAGCGGAAAAAAAATTCTTTTTTCCTTTCTTTTTTTAGAGTGGAAAAAGAAGCAACAGACATAAGTAGGAGTGGTAAGACCTCCTTAATGTCTGAGAAGCTGCCCTAAAGTAAGAAAATGAAAAAGACAACTCTGGAAGGGAAAATCCCTTTGTGAAAATAGGTATAGGACCATAGGGGCTTACCAGTGTAATAGAGCCACTCTTACAAACTGAATAATTATTTATTTATTTATTTACATTCTCTTATATACCGCGCTATTCTGCATCAGTGCGGTTTACATTGAACAAACCGAAATTACATTGAACAGGGCATTATAACTTGGAGATAACTATTTTACAGGGAACATGGGCTATGTTATTATGAATATTGTAGTAAGAGGGAGGTAAGACAGAGTTGAAGGAGACTTACTATGTAGTAAGTCTCTAAAAGGTAAGATGATACATGCTAGTACAGGGAAAAACTGTCTTATTGACAGTTGTCAGCTCTCTTTTTCCCAGTAGGAGGAAAAGAAACCTGTTAACTATAGGCATGATCATCATAAAGACTGTTAGAGCAAAAAGAAAGGATGTCTCGTGAAGAGAGATCCATGAGAATTTAGGATGAAATTAGTGTAGATGCTTCAAGTGAAAAGAAGCAGACTGCAAACTCTAACCAGCAACCAGGAGATGTAATGATAATCTATCTGAAACCCCGCGACTGCTGGGTTTGCTGATCCTGTTGAGGTTGTGGTTTCTTTAGACCAGTGCGATGTTTCCCCTGCTTGGGAACATCTGTATGATGGGCAGAAGATTGATAAAACTTTTTCCCCTTAGGGGAAGAAAGTTTGTTAGGAAAATTCCTACCAACTGGGAAAGAGGAAGGCGTAGAACAGCCCTTGGAAACAGCAATGTCAGTGGTTAACTGAGCAACTTGGAGTAAAGACTCCTTGTTAAAAAGATTTTCTCCAGTGCAAGGAGTATTTCCCAGTCTTTCTTGTGCCCATTTGTCCAAGTCTGAAACTTGGAGCCAGGCTTTACGTCGTGCCCCTATAGCTATAGCAGAAGTTCTGCTAACAGACTCAAAGGAGTCTAGGGAAGCACGAGTAAGGAACCTAGAGATATTTTGAGCATGACTAACCAATGAGGAATAGTCTGCTCTTTTGGGCTCTTGAAGAAAAGGGGTCAAAAGCACTAATTTCTTTGTGACCTCTTCAAGAGATAATCCCATATAGAAAATATATGAGAGAATTCTTGCTGAAAGCATGGATGCCTGGAAGGTTTGGCGTCCAAAGGCATCTAAAGTCTTAGACTCACGACCTGGCGGATAAGAAGAGTGCTTTTTAGTACTCTTAATACGCCTCACTGCTGATTCTACAACAATGGAATGATGAGGAAGTTGAGTCTTTTGAAACCCTGGAGAGGGGGGCACCTTATATAGAAGATCAGTTGCCCTAGAAGGTGGAGGTACCGTTAAAGGAGTTTCCCACATTCGTAAAAGGAGATCCTGCAAGGTCTTGATGCACAGGAAGCATGATGTTCTCCTTTGGACTCCAGGGAATATACAGGAATTCTGTATTCCCTGGTGCAGGATCCTGACCAGGTATAGAAATGGCAAGTGACTTTGCCATATCAAGCAGGAATGCTTGAAAAGAAAAATCCTCAGAGGGAAATCCTCTAGAAAGAGAAGGAGAGGCTAGATCTGTTGATGAACTAGCATTGGCACCCAGGGATCTATCCAAATTTTGAGGAATAGAAGACCCTAAAGGGTGGAGTATCGGATCCTTAGAGAATGGTCGCCGGTACCGCAGGAGGTCGGGATCAGCCACAGTCGGTAACGCATTGTCCATGCTAGGGATCAATTCCAAACTCGGTACCGAGGGAAGCGACCCTGATGAGAGAAGCATGGAAGGTACCGACAGCAATGGTAATGTGGATACCGGTACCGACTCCGGCACCGTATCCGGTAGCGGAAGATGAAGGCCAGCCGGTGACAGCTCTAACGGCATCGAAGAAACCGAGAGTGCCCGACATGGAACATCAGAACCGTGCCTTCGGTACCGTCCGGTATCGTACCAAGCCGAGTCGGTACCCAGTCATCCAGACTGGAGATCGATTCTAGACTCGGCATTGAGGGAAGCGAGTCTATCGATGCACATCTGGAGGGTACCGGCGTCGGTACCAGTACCGGTACCGAGATTGATACCGATACAAGAAGATCGGTCTGCAGCGTATCCAACGGGCCCGCAGGTACCGAGGACGCCAGACTACGATCCGTGGTGAGGAATGTTTCATCCAACACCATTGCCAATGCCGGGGTATCGGTACTGCCCGAAGTGGATGCCACCACCGAGCATGGCTCAGGTATGTTCGGAGAGGGGTGAACCTCAGGAACAACCTGAAACCCCACTAAGGCTTTGGAGGCTGAAGACTCCCACTGGGGTTTTAAAGCCAGTGTATCCTAGAGGGCAAGGCCAGAGGCATCTCCATGCTGTGCAGGAGATCTACCACTAGAGGACTGGCTAGTCTTAACAGACTGTTTTTGTGTTACCTGATCCTGTGAAGAAGAAAGGGTGGTTGGTACCCTGAAGTTGAATTGGGACCGTGTATTGAGGTGAACTCGATGCTGAAGACTTCTTCTGACTATACTGTTGCAGGAGGGACACTCCAGCGGATAGTGGTCAGGTCCTAAGCAGGGCAGACACCAGTTATGAGTGTCTAAAATGAATTTTATTCCACCACAGTTTGAACATTTCTTAGGGATAGTGGCTGGCGCTTCCATGAGGAAGAAAGAGTAGGCCTAGCAGGCCAGAAAAAAACGTCAGCACCGCACCATAGCCACTTTAAATCACTGGATATCGAAGTGTTCAACACACAAGTATTACCTAAACTGTCAATCTCAACAACCAACATAAATAAAATGGTTGACAACTGGAATGAGACACTCCTACAATATTCACAACTACCTACTATGCACAACGAGATCGCCCCTAACAAGGATCCTAACATAAGGCATAATGCCCCCTGGTTCTCTCCAGATATCCGAACTTCACTGCTCCAACTGAGAAGATTAGAAAGAAAGTGGAGACGCTCTCATGAAATCAACATCCATGATGAATACATGGCGCACCTCAAAAATCACCGTGAACTAATGTGGTCCAAAAGAAAAGAACATCATGCAAAACTACTTAGTCGTTCACTAAACAAACCTCGTGAGCTATTCAATTTAGTGAAAACACTATCTAAAGAACCTGCACCGCAACAGCAAGAACATATCCATCCTCAACAGTATGCAAATTACATCCAATCTAAATTAACAACAACAAATTTGAATTCATCACAAGCGTCCCCTCAATCCACGCACTCTCAAGAACCACTCCTGAGTATCTCACCTCCATCATCTAAATCCATTAAAGAACTAATTGCTACTTTGAACACCACTACTGCAGCCAATGACCCATGCCCAGCACACTGGATCAAATCAATGCGCACAGAGCTCAGTCCATGCATAGCGAAAATTGCAAACCTCTCCTATTCCTCTGGAACTTTCCCAGCTGCACTCAAACAGACCTCAATACGTCCCCTATTAAAGAACAACCAGATCGACCCGAAGAAGGAAGAATCATACCGTCCAATCTCCAGCATCCCGCTGCTTGCCAAAATACTGGAGAAAGAGACTCAACGCCAAATTCAGCAATATATTGATACATCCTCCCCTCTTGATCCGTGCCAACATGGATTTAGGGAAATGCATGGAGTCGAGACTCTCATGACCTCCTTAATCAACACGCTCATCTGTGGGATCAACAACATAAGGTCTGGCGTCGCCATGATCTTCCTTGACATATCCGCGGCGTTTGACTCAGTAGACCATAACATACTACTAGCACGACTCTACGAAAAGGGTATACAAGGCCTAGCATGGAACTGGTGCAAAACATACCTTGAAGATCGTTGGCAACATGTTCGCATTGACTCCAGAACATCCGAACCATTCCTCCAAACGCAAGGGGTTCCACAAGGCTCCTCCTTATCGGCACTCCTCTTCAACATATATATGCAGCCGATTTGCCAAATCACCAAATCCTTTAATGTCTCCTGCCTTATTTACGCAGACGACGTGCTTATCTACACCCCGTTTGATATAACAAGTCCAAATTACACTAACCTAACTAACTGTTTCAATGCAATAGCGGATTGGCTCTTAGATCAAAACATGCGAATCAATTTCAAAAAGACGGAAGTTTTATTGGTCACTAGAAACAAGCTCTTCTCCCCCCCTGCATATCTTAAGGTACGGGACGCTGAGCTCCCAATCAAGAATACAATTCGTTACCTAGGTGTGATCCTTGATCAACGACTGGATTTTACCTCCCACATAAAAAATACAGTAAAAAAGATTTACTTCAAGATAAAAACATTACGCCACCTAAGACCCATGCTAGAATACAATGATTTCCGCTCAATATTCCAAGCAATAGTCACCCCTCACTTTGACTATGCGAATATTGTATTACATGGTCTTCCAAAGAACACTATAAACCCCCTGCAACTAGCAATGAATGCTGCGGCTCGCATCCTAGTTGGAGCATCAAAGAGAGACCATATTACACCAATCCTTAGGGACCTTCACTGGCTCCCTATAGAATGTAGAATTAGATATAAAGCTCTCCTCATTACATTCAAGGCCTTCAACAAATTATCACCAGCAACGACTTCAGATCTCATCAGTCTAACTCCCAATACAAGATCTAGGAGACCATTTGCCGAAAACACCCTAATCATTCCGAATGATTCCACAAATTGGTCCCAATCATCGATCAACAGAGCATTCAAATTCTATGCGCCTAGAGGTTGGAATAAACTTCAGCCAGAAATTAGAGCAATACGTGACATGAAGCAGTTCAGAAAAGCTATCAAGCACTACCTCTTCACTGAATACTTCCAGCCACCGTAATGCTATCTAATATATCAAAAGACAGTCTAATAGCCAGAAGCATAAACACTACACCCTAGAATTAAGAAATTTTGGATTTAATTACAGCTGTACACTATATTCTCTGCTCTGTTAGTTGTTTTATACAAACAGTCAATCATTATTGTATTGTAGATAGTTACCCTTGTTGACCAAGTTTTCTGCCCTGTTATCTGTAACTCATACGTATTTCAAATGTACTGAGATTGTTCTGTTCTATGTAAACCGCGCTGATGATAAATAGCGCGGTATATAAGAGACTTTAAATAAAATAAATAAATAAATAAAATAAAATAAGAAGGAAAAAAAGTATTCCTTATGAAGGAAAAATTATTAGAAAAAAGAAAAGAAACACCGGCAGTACCGGTGGTGTCGGGGAAGGCAGACGCGACCACAAGAAAACCAAAAAATAAAAGAAGAATTTTCTGCGGTGACAGGAGGACGTCCTGCAGGCTCTGCGGAAAAACAAAAACTGAGGAGAGGCAGTTGGCAAAGGCGGGAAGGCAGCACGCAGGCATGTTGGGATGCTTCCAAAAGCGTTCTGATTGGACGCTGGGGAGCGTTCCCGCGCAGACTCCGTCGGTACCGACATACCCATATGTGAAGACCCATTCCTGCTTGTTCCTGGAGATCACATGAATCACTATCAATGGATGTACATAATGCAGATACAGACTGTAGATAAGTTTAAATTGATGTACATAGTTACTCCCAGTTGAAACCCAAGTTTAATTGTCCGGTTCACTGTAAGTGCCTTTATAGCACAATACCGTTACATGTAAACTAGCGACTAACAAAGGGAACTGTTACTTCTGGAGAGAGATCTACAATTGTGAGTATATACTTCTGGGAATTTTCTGAAAGGAATTCTTTCTATTAAAGCTATTTAATCTGTGAACCCACTATTTTTTGTTAAATCAGTCAGGGCCTAGTAGCTGCAGTTTGAGTTTAAATTTAAAACACAGAAGAGAACTTTCTGGTTACATTTCATACCCAGCAGAGAGCTTGTAGTTTTAATTTAATAGTCACTCAGGGCCTAGTATCAGCAAAGAACTTTTAGTTTAGATTTTAAACACAGAAGAGAGCTTTCTGGATAAATTTGGAACCCAGCAGAGAGCTGTAGTTTAAATTTCATAATACGTTAGAGCCTAGCAGCAGCAAAGAGCTATAATTTAAATCAAAGAAGACTTATAGATTAGCACAAAAGGCAAAACAGGGTCAGTACTCTTTGAGCAGCAAATAAAGTCTTCTAGAGACCTTTACAAAGAGGCCTTCTACCTAGGGGGAAAGAGACCTGGGAAACGTTTTCAATAGGTGTTAACACCAGGTGGCAGTTCAAAAGGCCATTTTGAAAGACTCCTTCTATCCAAGCAAGGACTGTTAATCATCCAGGAAGTTGGTCACAGCTTACCTCAGCAGCACAGGCATAAATAGCTCAACCAGAGCTCTGTGATCCTCTGTCTTAAGGACTAGCAAAGGGAACTGTTACTTCTGGAGAGAGATCTACAATTGTGAGTATATACTTCTGGGAATTTTCTGAAAGGAATTCTTTCTATTAAAGCTATTTAATCGGTAAAACCACTATTTTTGGTTAAATCAGTCAGGGCCTAGTAGCTGCAGTTTGAGTTTAAATTTAAAACACAGAAGAGAACTTTCTGGTTACATTTCATACCCAGCAGAGAGCTTGTAGTTTTTAATTTAATAGTCACTCAGGGCCTAGAATCAGCAAAGAACTTTTAGTTTAGATTTAAAACACAAAAGAGAGCTTTCTGGATAAATTTGGAACCCAGCAGAGAGCTGTAGTTTAAATTTCATAATACGTTAGAGCCTAGCAGCAGCAAAGAGCTATAATTTAAATCAAAGAAGAATATAGCTTACCTCAGCAGCACAGAACAGGGTACTTTGAAGCAGCCCTCTTTTAATAAGTGTTAATTAACCCCCTCCCTCCCCACACCCACCCACCCCTGGGATAATCATAGCTTTATAGGTACTTACACATCTTAAAAGACAGGAGGTGCTCTCAGGTGAAGCTCATTACCCAAATCAGTCATACACTAAGGATCTGAGATTAATTAAGCTTCAGGTGAACACGGTATATTAAACGTATTAGGTACAGTTTTATTGGTATAAATATCCATAGCAACCCTTAGTAAGTAAGGAACTTCAAGATCTAAACAAAAACTTAAAACTAAGATGCAGACAGCAGTCCAGCAGTGAGATGGGGGCTTTCCAATCTTTTGCATTGAGTGTCACATGTATGATTTTCTCCCAGATGGTTAGAGGTCTTACGTGTGCACTAGGTGCAAGGAGCTCTTTGCTCTCACGGAACAAGTTTGTTCTCTAGAGGCTAGAGTAGCAGACTTGGAAAACATAAGAAAGACAGAGAGGTACATAGATGAGACCTACAGGGATATAGTCCTGAAGTCCCACCTCTAGTCTGGCAGCATCCCTGCTGCCATGGAGGAAAGAGGTCACGTGACAGGAGAGCATCTCCCTGGTGTGGCAGGAAGTGATCCTGTAACTAGGACCTGTCCTCCAGGTGATGTAAAACCCTCTCGTACCAAGGAAGTTTCTCCAGAGCCATGTGCCCATGAGGGAAGGGTTAGGACAGTCATTATAGTTGATGATTCGATCATAAGACATGTAGATAGTTGGGTGACTGGTGGACGTGAGGATCGCCTGGTAACATGCCTGCCTGGTGCGAAGTTAGTGGACCTCACGCGCTAACTAGATAAGGTCTTAGATAGTGCTGGGGAGGAGTCTGCTGTCTTGGTACATGTCGGTACCAATGACATAGGAAAATGTGGTAGGGAGGTTCTGGAGGCTAAATTTAGGCTTTTAGGTAGGAGGTTGAAATCCAGAACTTCCAGGGTAGCGTTCTCCGAAATGCTTCCCGTTCCATGTGCAGGACCCAAAAGGCAGGCAGAGCTCTGGAGTCTCAATGCGTGGATGAGACAATGGTGCAGAGATGAGCGGTTTGGAATTGTTAGGAACTGGGGAACATTCTGGGGAAAGGAAGGGCTCTTCCGAAGGGATGGGCTTCACCTTAACCGGGATGGAACCAGGCTGCTGGCATTAACTTTTAAAAAGGAGATAGAGCAGCTTTTAAACTAGATAATAGGGGAAAGCCGACAGTCGCCCAAAAGCGGATGGTTCAGAAGAATGTATCCTTGAAGGATACTACCAAAAGCAGAGAGGTTCCAAAAAAGAGTAAAGTAGCCCAAATGCCCTCGAGTATGGAGCAGACAGAGCTTAAAAATCCCAAATTACCCATGTCTAAAAACTGCCAAATTAATATGAATAAAATACAGTCTCTAAAATACTTGTATGCAAATGCTAGAAGTCTAAAAAAATAAGATGGGAGAGTTAAAATATATAGCACTAAATGAGAGGTTAGATATGATTGGAATATCAGAGACATGGTGGAAGGAGGACAACTAGTGGGACACTGTGATACCTGGGTACAAACTATATCATAATGAAAGAGCTGATCAAATTGGTGGAGGGGTTGCGCTCTATGTTAGAGAGGGCATTGAGTCAGAAAGGATTAAAGTTTTACAGGAAACACAATTTGCAGTAGAATCTCTATGGATTGAAATTCCATGTAAAAAGGGGAAGGCGATGGCAGTGGGGGTGTACTATCGACCGCCTGGCCAGAATGGCCAGAATGAACAAATGGATGATGAAATGCTCAAAGAAATCAAGGAAACTAACAAAAATTACAGTGCAGTAATAATAATGGGTGATTTCAATTACCCCGGTATCGACTGGGTCAGTGTCATGGCAGGACATGCTAGGGAGATAAAGTTCCTAGATGAAATAAATGACTGCTTCTTGGAGCAGCTGGTTCATGAACCGACCAGAGCGGAAGCCATACTAGACCTAGTCCTTAGTGGAACACCAGATCAAGTGCAAGAGATAAGGGTGTTGGGGCCACTTGGCAATAGTGATCATAGCATGATCGCCTTTGATTTAATTAGTGGAGAAGGGATAGTAAGGAAATCCACAGTACTACCTTTTAACTTTCAAAAGGGAGGAAAACAGTTCAGAAAAAACTAAAAGGAGCAGTTGCAAAGGTTAAAGACTTACATCAGGCTTGGGTGTTGTTGTAATATACTATCTTGGAAGCCCAGAACAGTTGTATTCCAAGCTTTAAGAAAAGTGAAAGGAAGTCCAAAAAACTTTCAGCATGGTGTAAAGGTGAGGTCAGAGAGGTTGTTGCCAAAAAAGCTTCTTTCAGGAAATGGAAAAAAGAGCCAAACGACGAAACCTGGAAACAGCACAAGCACTGGCAGGTCAAATGCAAGGCATTGATAAAGCAGGTAAAGGGAGAATTTGAGAAGAAGCTTGCTGCAGAAGCAAAAACGCAGAATAAAGATTTTTTCAAGTACATTTGTAGCAAAAAACCTGTGAGAGAGTCAGTTGGACCATTAGATGATAGAGGAGTTAAAGGGGCACTAAGAGGCAACAAGGCGATAGCGGAGAAACTGAATGAATTCTTTGCTTCGGTCTTTACTGAGGAAGATATAGGGATGTTACCCATGACTGAAGTGGTATTTAAAGGTGCGGAAGAATTGAAGGAAATATCGATACATCGGGAAGATGTATTACAACTATTAGATAAACTGAAGAGTAGCAAATCACCTGGGCCGGATAGTATATATCCAAGGGTGTTGAAAGAACTGAAATATGAGAATGCAGACCTGCTATTAGTAATCTGTGAACTATCATTAAAATCATCTCTAATACCTGAAGATTGGAGGATCGCCAATGTAACACCAATTTTTAAAAAGGGTTCCAGGGGTGATCCGGGAAACTACAGACCGGTGAGCCTGACGTCAGTACCGGGAAAAATGGTAGAAACCATCATAAAGAATAAAATTACTCAGCATGTAGATAGTCACGACCTAATGGGAGACAGCCAACATGGCTTTAGACAAGGAAGATCTTGTCTTACTAATCTGTTATGTTTTTTGAAGGAGTGAATAAACAGGTGGACAAAGGTGAGTCGGTTGATATTGTGTATCTGGACTTTCAGAAAGCCTTTGACAAGGTCCCTCATCAGAGACTTTTGGCAAAACTAAAGAGTCATGGGATAGGAGGCAGTATACTATTGTGGATCAGGAACTGGTTAAAAGATAGAAAGCAGAGGGTAGGGCTAAATGGCCAATTTTCCCAATGGAGAAAGGTGAATAGTGGTGTACCCCAGGGATCTGTGCTGGGTCCGCTGCTTTTTGACATATTCATAAATGACCTGGAAAGTGGAATAACGAGTGAGGTTATCAAATTTGCAGATGACACAAAACTATTTAAAGTTGTTAAAACCCAAGAGGATTGTGAAAAATTGCAAGAGGATCTTGATAAATTGGAAGACTGGGCATCAAAATGGCAGATGAAATTTAATGTGGACAAGTGCAAGGTTATGCACCTAGGGAAGAACAACCCAAACTATGGTTACACGATGCAAGGTTCCACATTAGGAACCACCACCCAGGAAAAAGATTTAGGCGTCATTGTGGATACCATGTTAAAACCCTCGGCCCAGTGTGCAGCGGCAGCCAAGAGAGCAAACAGAATGCTAGGTATGATAAGGAAAGGAATGGAAAATAAAACAAAAGATATTATAATGCCTCTATATCGTTCCATGGTGAGACCGCACCTTGAATATTGTGTGCAATTCTGGTCGCCGTATCTTAAAAAGGATATAGCGATTTTAGAAAAGGTTCAGAGAAGAGCCACCAAAATGGTAAAGGGGATGGAAGGATACTCCTATGAGGAAAGGCTAAAAAGGTTAGGGCTCTTTAACCTGGAAAAGAGACGGCTGAGGGGAGATATGATAGAAGTCTATAAATTAATGAACGGAGTGGAACGGGTAAACGTAGATCGATTGTTTACGTTATCAGAATATAGAAAGACTAGGGGACATGCAATGAAGCTACAGGGTAAACTATTTAAGACTAATAAAATAAAATATTTTTTCACTCAACGTGTAATCAAACTCTGGAATTTGTTACCGGAGGATGTAGTAAAGGCTGTTAGTGTAGCTGGGTTTAAAGGTTTGGACAAGTTCCTGGAGGAAAGGTCCATAAACCATTATTAAGAAGGGACCCAGGATATCAATGCTTGACCCAGTACAAGCATTGCGGAACCTGTGTCTTTTGGGGAAACTGCTAGGTACGCATGACCTAGATTGGCCACTGTTGGAAACAGGATACTGGGCTTGATGGACCTTGGTCTGACCCAGTATGGCATATCTTATGTTCTTATGTAAACCGCGTTGATTTTTAAGAGTGCTGTATATAAGAACAATAAAAATAAATAAATAAATAAATAAAATCTTGAACTTCTCCTGCACCAAGAACTTGTTTAACCTTTGGAAGTCGAGGATGGGCAGCAGACCACCCGTCTTCTTTGGGACGAGGAAGTACCAGGAATAGAAGCCCTGACCTCAAAGGTGAGGCGGGACCTTCTCGACAGCCCACTGGGTGAGGAGGGAGACTAATTCCCACTGCAGGAAGACCTGGTGCATGGGGAGTCGAGGAGGCTCTGTTGGGGAGAAGGGAGGGGGAAGACTTTCCAAGCAGAGGTGATAGCCATCCCAGATGACCCAGAGGACCGAGATGATGGAAGCCCACTGAGGGGCAAAAGAGGATAGGTGCACCCCCACCGGCTGCTGAGTCGCCGGAGGGCGAGAGGCTAAGTGGCTGGCATCAAAACCCCTGTTCAGGTTGTGGCAGGGCCGGGGTTTGGGCTTTAGACCCTTTTGGCTTGCCGTGACCCTGACTGGACTTTCCTTGTGCCGGAGTGGTCGGTGTGGGAGTGGTCGGTGTGGGGGTGGTCTGGTATTGCGGGTAACCACCGTAAGAAAGGCCCTTCCTCGGAAATTAAGGCTTTTTGGCTTGTTGCTTCTTCCGGAGGAGGATGGAGGACTTGCGCGAGAGACGGGTTCTGGTGACAAACTCCGTCTCTATCTCCGCGGCCTTATCTTCCATTGGCTTGCCAAAGAGCTGCTCACCGAGGCAGGGGACATCCCGGAGATTGTCCTGTGCCCACTGCTCCAAGTCTGACGACTGGAGACATGCCTGGCGACGGGCCCCGATGCCTGCTGCCACCACCCGAGCCGAGGACTCAAAACCATTGTAGGCAGC
The DNA here is from genome assembly GCA_033557465.1 of Ichthyophis bannanicus. Classification (NCBI taxonomy): domain Eukaryota; kingdom Metazoa; phylum Chordata; class Amphibia; order Gymnophiona; family Ichthyophiidae; genus Ichthyophis; species Ichthyophis bannanicus. The sequence continues at coordinate 477,284,225 of CM066036.1, forward strand.
ACAGGAGAGGTATTTTGAGCAGTCCGTGACTGATTTCAACAGGGTACTGAACCTATTGAGGGATTCACCCTCAAGGCCCTCAGAGAAACCTCGAGCTCCTTGGCCAGGTCACGCAAGAACATGCCCATGTATAGTTGGTATGCAACAGGAGAGCATGGACCCCTGGTAGGCCTTGCAGCTTAGGGTATCAGTGGCTCTTGACTCCCGGCCCGGGGGACCGATGAGTGCGACTTCGGGCTCTTTTGCTTTCTCATGGCTGATTCCACCACCATGGAAGAGTGTAGGGAGTTGGGTCTTTCTGAACCCAGGGCCACGCTGTACCTTGAACATAGTGTCGAGGCGCTTACTCACGATGGGGACCGAGGCGGGTGCCTCCCACATGCGGAGCAGCAGCCGGGACAGGAAGGGAGGGACCAGAACTGTAAGAGACTCCCTAGGTGGGGACTTGTACTGAAGGATGTCGAGCTCTTTAGCTTGAGGGTCCTCCTCGTCCTGGGTGGCTAGGTTAAGAGCCCGTGCCATATCCCAAACAGACACCAGGAAGGAGGTGTTATCGGGTTACGAGCGCCACAGAAACGCAGGCGGGGAGGGGTCCGACGGAAGGTCTCGGTGGGTACGGATTTCTGGGGAGGTGTCCTCATCGGACTCCCAGTCCGAGAACTCAGTTGAGGAATCTGAACTGGGCAGGTCGCCCTGTCCAGCAGCCGAGGCCCGCTTGGACCCGGAGGCCCTGGAAGATCTCACCCCCGAGGAACGGGAGGGCGAACAAGACCGACATCATGGACCCTCACGAGGCCCGTGGCACTTGGGGTTTTCTGGATGAATTTTGGCATCCCACACAAGGGACCCATGGTCTTTGGGCGCAAGTCAACTAAGCCAGCTGTGAGCGCCTGCTGGGAAGTGATGAACAAAGAAATGCTGCGTTCCAGTGCCAGCATGTGGGTCTCCCACACAGGCGAAGGGCCCTGTGATGTCGACCCTGGGGTCACCAGGTCAGGCGCCAAGGAGAGGGTCCTCAATGGGACAGCCCTCAGGAGACCGGGCACCTTCACCGGTGGCCTCCATATCTGTGCGAGGTACCTTGCGGGGCCACTCCTTGTCCAACTCTCGGGAACATCGAAGGGGGCTGAGCGACCGAGTGCAGGAGCGCTCACGCTTGTCGGGAGCCCCCGACAGCAACTTCGAGGCCTTCTTCTTCTTGTGCCGCTCCACTTCAGGGGACTCCTGGTCGGAGTGCCGCCGAAAGCCCAGGGCCGAGGTGGGGGATCCCACCGGAGGAGAGATGACTGAGGGTGCCACCCAGGTCTCTGAGATGGCCTTTCTGAAAATGTCTTCAGACTTCTGCTTACGATTGAGCAGGGCATTAGAGGACATTTTCTTACAAAGCGAACAGAGCTCCAGATCATGATCAGCCCCGAGACACTGCAGGCAACAGACATGGGTGGCCGTAAGCGACATGTTCTTAGAGCATCTATGGCATTTTTTTGAATCCGGTGGCCATAGGGGCAAAAATGACCCCCGCGAGGTAAAAGACCCACGCGGCCAGCGGTTGGGGAAAAAAAGGGCACAAAGCCCATTGAGGCAAAAAAGGCTTTAGAAAACCATCCCCTAATAGCTCTAAAAAGATAGAGCAGGGGAAGGAAGGGTAGAGGATCGGTGCAATCGGAAAATAGAAGACCAGTAGGCCAAAAACGAAATACCTTTTCCGAGGGATGAGGACGTGCATCCGAAGGTCTCTGCGGAAAAATAGAGACTGATCAAGATGGTACCCTTGTGGGGAAAGAGGACCACACATGCGTGGTAACAATCCTAAAGACTCTCTTTGAAAGCTGGGGAATTGCTCTGCACAGGCTCCGTCGGTGCCGACGTCACCCATAAGTGAGGACTGACTTCCTGCTTGTTCCTGGAGAATGGAGTGTTTCTAGCACAGGCACTGCCTGCAGCTATTTACTTTTATATATACTGTCTACAGTGTTTCTCTGAATTGAGCCACAGTCAATATAATTATAAAGTCTTTATAACTCAAAATAGCTAGCACAATATAAAAGGCAGGAACACAAATTCAAAGATTTAATCACTAGAGCTGTGGCTAAGAAGAAAACTCAAAGCTCAAATAAAGAATTCACACAGCATTGGGGCTGGCTAACAAAATGTCGCCAACAATAAGACAGTCACTGAAAATTTAACGTAAGGATTTGGATTATTCAGAACCCATGAAACAATTCTGGTCTCTATCTTAACCGTTTTTGTTAAGTGCCATTGAGTCAGTGTTGACTCCTGGCGACCCTCTGGATAGTTAACCTAAACTTTGTTCGGTCTTCAGCCAAGCGGCTCATTGTTGATAGAGTGGTATCCATAGCTGCTGTTATTGTATCGATCTAGCTCATTGCTGGCCTTCCTCTTTTACGGTGACATTCTATCTTCCCAAGAATTATGTCTTTCTCCAATGATCTCTCTTCGCAAAATATGAAAGTTGAAATCTTGTCATTTGATCTTCTAAGGAAAGCTTAGGTTTGATCTCCTCTAGTACTGACTGGTTTGTTCTTCAAGCAGTTCATGATATACACAGTATTTGTCGCCAGCACCATAATTCAAAGGCATCAATTTTCTTCCTATCTTTTCCACTGTCCAACTTTCGCATCCATATATTATTGAAAACACCATGGCCTGGATAAGTCAAATCTTTGTAAGGAGTGAGACATCTCTGCTCTTCAGAATCTTGTCTAGGTCCTGCAAAGAGCAAGACATCGTCTGATTTCTTGACTGCTAGTCCCTTCTTTATTGATTGTTGATCCAAGTTACTTAAAGTTGTCAACTATTTCAATTTCTTCTCCATCAGTGATGAACTTATTGATTTTGCCAGTTATCAAGATCTTTGTCTTCTTAATGTTAAGGTGCAGACCCAACTATGTTCCTTGATCTTGAGAAGCAAATGCTTCAGATAGTCTTCACTTTCAGCCAGTAATGTGGTATCATCAGCATAGCGAAGTTTGTTGACGAGTCTTCCACCAATCTTCACACTTCGGTTGTCTTCATACAGTCCGGCTTCTCTGATGATTTGTTCTGCACATAAATTAAAGAGGTAAGGGGAAAGTATGCAGCCTTGTCGTACACCTATGCTGATTTTAAACCATTCTGTTTCTTCTAGTTCCGTTCGAACGATTGCTTCTTGATCAATGTAAAGATTGTGCAAAAGAACAATCAGGTGTTCTGGTATACCCATGCTTCTTAATGTGGCCCAAAGTTTCTCATGGTTTACACAATCAATAGCCTTGCTGTAGTCAATAAAACCTAGTCCCTGGCTTTGCTAGTCCGGGCTATCAAGGGGCATACTGACTATGAGGCAATCATTCCCTACAAAGGCAGCTGACTTGGAGAGGCTAGGCCTAGGAAGTAGTAGAGTAGAGCTAGGCATCAGTTAGGAACCAGGACGACACTAGAGCAAATCAGTTGTGGATCAGAAATCAGGAAGTCTCTGAGGAAAACCAGGAACAAGAGTAGTCTTGGGCATGGATCAGGAACAAGAACAACAGGATCAACCAGGCATGAAACAGGAACAGACATAAGCAATCCCACTGTTGGACCACCCAATGTGTTTCTTCTCAATTTACCTTACATTCACTTCTAAATCAGGATACAACAGATGCAGACTCAATGGGATCTTCTGGAAGCATGTTTGCCATACTGAAGGCTAGAAGATAACTATCCCTTGACCGCTCCTTGGCTTTTTCAGCTACTATGGCTCTGCAACAGGTCCAGAGACCCAGCTCTCAAAAGACATGCACTTGATCCCTATAGACCATTACTCCCAGTCTCACATTCTGTCTTCTAAGTCAGTAGCCACTGAGACCATTACATATTCTTGCTTAATAATTCAAAGGTTCTGCCAGATATACCAATTGCCTGTATCTGTATTAGAGGGTTTTGCTGGTACTTAAAAAAGTATATTACTGAATTAAATTGAGTTACCTAATATAGCTTGGAACCTAAGGTTGCAAAAATCTGTCTCATAGAAAATAGTTCCTATTTCATATTTGAATTTAATTGATTTTGGTTTATTGATTTAGTATTTCGGTCTTCATAGTTTATATTGTAATTTACTATGATGCTCTATGTGATTCATTATCCCAGATTTACACTAAACATTTCCAAGTGAATATACATTTCGTAGTCCATTTTTAAAGGACACCCAAATGTTCAGTGCTGTGCCAAATGCCTAGGTGCCCATTGTTCCCAATTTTCGGCAACATTATGCACAGAATGGAATTTAAATATCTCGCTTTACGTATAATACTGTGCATTCAGTGGGGAGGGTGGTTTTGGGGTGTTCTGGGGTTGGAGTCGCCAGAACAGTTTAGATGTCTAGGCGCAGATTTTTGGCACCTATATGTTTAGACTATGCATTTGGTTTAGGTGCCACAAAACCAGATCTAACCTGGAACATCTAGCCAAGTCCCATGTGTGAGGACTGACTTCCACTCCCCGATCTGGTGGTGGTATGAGCACCCCCTCTTTCTCCAGTAGTGGCATGACTCCCCCCTGTTCCACCATAAGAATCCCCTCCTGCTCTGGCATAACCACCCCTCCCCGCTCCAGGGCAACAGCAGTGATGGAAGCCCCACAAGGCAAACTAACTCATTCGGAGAAACTGCTCTGAGACAAACTAACTTACATTTGTTTGCTGCGCTACCTCTGTTCCAGGCCGGGAGGCATTCCTCCTAGGGCAAAGTCTCATGGTAAGGCTGTTATCACAAGACTTCAACCTGTGAGTCAACAGCTTAGCCCGGAATCGGAGTTAGCATGGCAAACAAATTAAAGTACATTTGCCACGCTGCCGTGTGGGTCCCTTTTCTGCCTGTCCCCCACCCCTCCACATTGTTGGGGCAGCTTGGGTGGAATTTATGCCGCTGGTACGAAGACCACCAATCTATACAAACCACAAAATGAGTTACAGAAGACATAACATCAACAACATAAAAGCATCCTATTACTCTTATTAAAATGAATATAGCCCAATGTAGATAGCTCAACCTGTATATATTGCACCCCAAATGTATATAGCCCAATGTAGACAGCTCAACCTATATACGTATATAGCACCCCAAATCAAGAGTAACCAATCCATACACTCACGAACACTACCTTCACAACCACTGCATGCCGATACCCCCGCACTACCCTACTTGATAGTGTGCAGTGAAAACTGCTTTGATTCATGGATAAAGTGGGATATAAATACTTTTAAATAAATAAATAAAATACTAAGCAAACTCATTGTGCTGCTGAATACTGGCATAAATTCAAAAGTCTAAACAATATGCTTCAATTTATGCCAAAGACGTACTGGTGAAAATTATCTAAGGACGACAGCAACATATGAAATTACAGAAATTTAGGTAAAAATTAATTTTAAGAAAATAACTAGGATAATGTTTAGATCCTTCACAGGCATGCAAGCTAATTTTCAAAGGGAAACCCTCAGCAGAATTTCCCTTTGAAAAGCTCTGGCCTGTCACGGAGCATGGATAGCATAGTTACTCACCTGTAATAGGTGTTCTCCAGGAGCAGCAGGAATCAGTCCTCACATATGGGTGACGTCGGCACCAACGGAGCCCTCGTGCGGAGCATTTCCCTAGCTTTCAAAGAAAGCATGCGTGGTCCCCTTCCCGCCCAAGGGTGCCATCTTGCTCAGTCTGACATAGCTAAAAGACAGCAAAAATCAAAATGAAGGATAGGACTGCAACTCCAGGGGAGGAGGGAGGGTCGTGAGGACTGATTCCTGCTGCTTCTGGAGAACACCTGTGAGTAACTACTCTTTCTCCAGGACCAAGCAGGAAGTCAGTCTTCACATATGGGACTCCCCAGCTCTAGGCTACCGTGAACCCAGAGCTGAAAAAATGGCTCCCTCTCAAGAGGCTCAGCATCCGTGATAAGAATTTTCTCTGAGAACACACCCCGTACAGTAGCCCAACACAAAGGGCCAGAGGGTAGGACTTGCCAAAACCTCAAAGAGATTACGGAGTACTGCCTGGCCGAAAACACTGTCCTGCTGGGACTCTCTCTCCAGGCAGTAATGGGCTGCAAAAGTCTGGCTTGAAGACCAAGTTGCGGCATGGTAGATGTCTGCCAAAGGAACAGAGCGGAGATGAGCTACTGACGCGGCTTTCGCCCTGACACGGTGCGCCATGACCCGACCCTGCAAGGGGAGGTCGGCTGCCCTGTACGCCCAGGTGATGCAATCTGCTACCCAAGTGGACAACGTACACTTGGAGACAGGTAACCCCATCCTATTAGGGTTAAACGAGACGAAGAGCTGAGTAGCCCTTCGATGCTCTCGCATACATTCTATGTAAAAGGACAACGTCCTTTTACAGTCCAGGGTATGCAAGACCGTTTCAGCCCGGCTGGCATAAGGCCTGGGAAAAAAGGTCGGAAGAACCACCTCCTGACTGAGGTGGAAAGAGGAGACCACTTTTGGGAGGAACTTGGGATGGGTCTGTAGGACCACCCTGTTCCTATAGAACCACGTGTACGGTCTATTAGAAACCAGAGCTTCTAGTTCACTCACACGACTGGCCGAGGTAAGAGCCACCAGGAAGAGCGCTTTCCAAGAGAGGAAGCCCAAATGGCAAGTAGCCATCGGCTCAAACGGTGAGCGAGTAAGTTGCTGCAAGACCACGTTCAAATCCCACTCAATCACAGGGTGGACGAACCGGAGGCTTGAGTAGAAGCAGGCCTCTGAGAAATCTGGACACCAATGGGTAAACCGACAGAGACTGTTCTTCCACCGGTGAGTGGTGCGCTGACAAAGCACTGGGGTGGACCTGAACAGAGTTAGACTTAAGGCCTAGGTCTAAAAGGTGAAGTAGATACTGCAGTACTACTGGCACAAGGCAAGAGAAAGGATCTTCATTGCGCTGAGCACATCATACCGTAAACCTATGCCACTTGAGGGCATAGGACTTTCTGGTGGACTGCCTCCTAGAGGCCAAGACCACCTCCTCAACCTCCTTAGGTAGAAGAAAGGGAGCTAGCACTATCCTTTCAGCAGCCAGGCCATCAGATTGAGGGACCTGAGATTGGAGTGCAGAAGGGATCCCTGCTCTTGAGACAGGAGATCGTGTTGCAGCCCCAGAGGGAACGGAGCTTCCACCGCCAACTGCAGAAGAAGTGGAAACCACGGCTCCCTCGGCCATCTGGGGGCTACCACAATCACCGAGGCCTTGTCCCGGAGGATCTTGAACAGAGTTTGGGGCACCAGGTGCGTGGGAGGAAACGCATACAGGAGGCCCGTAGACCAAGAGATCAGAAAAGCATCTTCTGCCATCCTCAGGGGATGCGGCTGTCTGGAGCAGAACCTGGGCAGCTGACGGTTTAGTGGACTTGCAAAGAGATCGATGGATGGAAGTCTCCAGCGGAGGAAGATCTGCTGGACCACCAATGGATTCAACTGCCATTCGTGAAGCTGGAGAATCCTGCTTAGCCTGTCTGCTAGGAAGTTTTCCTGACCAGGTAGATAAACTGCTCTGAGAAACATGCCTTGTCTGACCGCAAAGGAGCAAAGGGCCAGTGCCTGACATAGAAGCCTGGACCCTGTGACCCCTTGTTTGTTCACGTAGAACATTGCCACCTGATTGTCCGTCTGAACTAGGACAGACTGTTGAGAGAGAGCATGGCAGAAGGTTTGCAGAGCTAAGCGGATTGCTAGCAGCTCTAAAAGGTTGATCTGCTGTGTGGCCTCCCGAGAGGACCACAGGCCTTGAGTGCACGTGCCCTGGCAAGGTGCACCCCAGCCCTCTAAGGACGCATCAGTCGTCAGCACCCTTGTGTGTGCTGGAGCCTGAAAAGGTACACCCCCTGAGAAGATTTGGCAGATGTAGCCACCACTGTAAGGAGTTCAGAAGTCGTCTGGACACCTTTACTCTGTCTCGGAGGTTGCCGGTGGCTTATGTCCACTGATCTCTGAGGCACCATTGAGTAGCCCGCATGTGCAGACGGGCATTCGGGGTCACATGCACTGTGGATGCCACGTGGCCCAGGAGCCGCAGGTAGTGCCTGGCAGAAACATGAGAATTTCTTTGGAACTGGTTGGCCAAGTCCATAAGCCTGTTGGCCCTGTCCTCGGGCAAGTAAGCTCTTGCTTGAAGGGTGGCCAACCTGGCCCTATAAACTCTAGGTTCTGAGATAGGAGCAAAGTGGACTTTGCGTAGTTTATGACAAAGCCCAGATGATGAAGAAGAGAGACAGTGCGAAGAGTGGCCTGTCGGGCCTCCTGGAGTGACTGGCCCCTGATTAGCCAGTCGTCCAGGTAAGGGAAGACAAAAATCCCCTGATTTCTGAGAAAAGCCGCTACCACCGCCAGGCATTTGTTGAAAACACTGGGGGCAGAGGTCAGGCCAAAAGGAAGCACTCTGTACTGAAAGTGGTTTCCTCCCACCACAAATCTGAGATACTGTCTGTGGTCTGGATGGATGAGGATGTGAGTATAAGCATCCTTTAGGTCTAAGGAGAACAGCCAGTCTCCCTGCTGGAGGTAGGGCAGTAGTATCCCAAGGGTAAGCATCTTGAACTTTTCCCTCTCCAGAAACCTGTTCAGATTTCGCAAGTCTAGGATAGGTCTGAGGCCTCCTGTTCTCTTTGGTACTAGGAAGTACCTGGAGTAGAAGCCTTGCCCTTCCAGGTGGTGTGGCACCGGTTCCACCGCCTGTTCATTTAAAAGACTTGCCAACTCCTGAAGGAGGAGGTCCCTGTGTAGAGGGAGTCTTGGAGGCTCCCCTGGAAAGTAGGAAGGGGTAGCTGGTGGAAATATAGCATATAGCCCTTCTGGACTATGCTCAGTACCCAGGTATCCCCTGTGATGGCTGGCCACCTCTAGGCGTACAGGGTCAGCCGACCCCCTGTGCTGAGTGGAGCCACTGGCGAAGAAGAGGCTATGCTGTGGGAGTCAAAAAACCCCTCCCTGCTGTGCAGGAGCCGGAGCTGGCGGCTTGTGGGTCTTCAGCCTATGGGGCCCATGTGCCTGCCCCGTGGCCTGCTGGCCCTGTTGGGGATCTGGAGAGTCCTGATACTGAGGGTAGGTTTTGTAGGCAGCACCCTTCCTCGGGAAAAATGGCTTCTTTCCCGAGCCCTTCTTTTTGTGAGAAGGGGCAGAAGTCTTTCTGGACAGTCTTGTCCTGGTGAGAGTCTCGGTCTTGATTTCTGCAGCCTTCTGAGTCATGGGCTTGCCGAAAAGGTTGTCACCTCGGCACGGGACATCAACCAACTTATCCTGTACCCATGACTCCAGGTCTGACGACTGTAGCCAGGACTGACGGCGTGCACCGATGCCGTCCGTGGCTACCCGGGCCGAAGCCTCGAAGCTGTCATAGGCTGCTCCCGAATCCCTGAAGAACAAGGCTTTGAATCTCTGCAAGGGTTCCTCGGAGAGGCCAGCCGAGAACCTGGCAATCTCCTTTGCTAGGTCCCGTAAGTACATGCCCATGTAAAGCTGGTAAGTCTGGACACGGCAAGACAGCATAGAGCCCTGGAAGCACTTTCTACTAAGGGCATCCAGGTTCTGGGCCTCCCGGCCAGGAGGCACCAAGGAGTGCATCTTTTGATTTTTCAGCCTGTGCATGGCCGATTCCACAACCATGGAGTTGTGCGGTAGCTGCACCTTTTGGAACCCAGGGCTCTTATAGACTCGATAAATGGAATCGACCCGCTTGCTCAGAACTGGTGCCGAGGCCGGTGCTTCCCACATATGGAAGAGCAGCCATTCCAGCATCGGAGGAACTGGAACAGTAAAGGCTTCCTTCGTAGGAAAATCATACTGGAGGGCATCGAGCTCTTCAGCTCGAGGCTGCTGCTCGGCGTCCACCGGGAATGCCAAAGCCTTGGCCATGTCCCTGACAAAATCCAAGAACCGGGTATCCTCCGGGAGGGGGGGGGGGGGGACCTTATCCAAGGCTCGGACTCCGGGGAGTCCGATGGGATGCACTGGGTCCGGAAGGTGTCAGGAGACTCCTCATCCTCAGTCTCCCACGCCGACTCCTCCGAGGAGGAGTCGAGTGGCTCCGGCCATGTGGGCCTCGATGCCATTCGCCCTGGCGCCGAGGGCACCAGCGTCAACGACCTCTGCCCCGAACGGGAGGTCGAGGGAGACCTTGGCTGAGGATCGACTCGAGACTTAATGGACTCGAGGATCGGCTCGGCCTCCGGGGTCGACTTAGACGTCGAGGTCCCGGTGGTCAGGGCAGATGCTCCAGTCAGACTGGCGATCAGTACCCACTGCTGCTCCATGAAGGAAGCCAGGCTGCTCTCCAGGGCCATCAACATGAGACCAAGATCAGGAGACTCCGCAGTCCCTGACTCGACATTGGTTCTCCCGGAGGAGAGTCCATGAGGACAACAGAAGTTACCTGACTTGGGGACTCCGGCTCCAGGCGAGGAAGTTTGGTCGGCCGCTCCGACTCCAAGAGCCCGGGACGGCGGTCAGGGATGCGCGACCTGGCCCTCGAGGATCCAGGTGCCTCCACTGATGCCGCCCTCACGAGCTTCTTCTTCCTTTTGTGCTCCCGGGTGGGAGACCCCCTCTCAGAGGACCCACGACGGCGCTCGGGGTCAGACTCCTGAGATGTCGAGGCCTCTGATGAAGTCCGGGCCCAGCCGGACACGGACTCCAAAAAAATTCTTTCACATTGATGCTGACGGCTCCAAAGCGCCTTCGACGACATCTTGCCGCACAGGCCACAGACCAGCAGGTCATGGTCAGGCCCGAGGCATCAGAGACAGCAATCGTGTGTGTCGGTGAGAGACATAAGTTTCTTACACCGATCACATTTTTTGAACCCGCTGGCAGCCATCAGGGGAAAAAGAGCCCCTAAAAGATCAAAAAAACAGGGCTGCCAGTGAAAATAACAATAAAAGCGCGAACGCTAGTCACAAAGGACAAAAACCAAAAAAGAAGTTCCGGACTCAATACCAGTGTACCGAGCCAAGGCAGGATGAGAAACCAGCGTCGAACCGGATAAAGAGATGCAAAAAATCACAGAAAAAAATCAACTTTTCCAGGGTGACACGAACTACGTCCGTTGGGCTCCACGGAAAAAGAAAGACTGGGCAAGATGGCACCCTTGGGCGGGAAGGGGACCACGCATGTGCGCTGCATTCCCAAAGGCTTTCTTTGAAAGCTGGTGAAATGCTCCGCACGAGGTCTCCGTCGGCGCCAACGTCACCCATATGTGAGGACTGACTTCCTGCTTGGTCCTGGAGAAATAAAAATACCCATAGAGCTTCAAAACCAAGTCCTCATTGTGAAGTAGGCAAGGACTTTAAAAATAAAGTCCTGGTACATACTTAGCCGGGGCTGTCTCAGCATCATCTCTTTTCCCGATGTTAAACTATTTGTGCTATGGATAGCGTACATACTTTCCCTCATGCTGGAATGGAATAATTTTCAGAAGGTGTTTACACATGGAAAAATCTTCAGTAAATTGCTCTCCTCCCCCTTTGTGAATTTTTGGAATGCAAAACATCCTACTAGTACGATAGTTCTCAATATAGTCCTTATGTTATACAGTTTTGTGTTTCAAGAAATCTACCTGAAAAGGTATGAAACACATTTGCATACAACAAACTGCCCTTTAGACAGTTTATGCAAATATCTCACACACACTTACTATGGCTATCCTAAAATCTGAACCAGAGAGCGCCTGAGAACCAGTACACCAGGGATTGGTGGCTTTTCGATTCCAATATATTTAATGAGTAGCACTAATTAAAACAATTATTTTATACTAATCATTGCTACAAAACCAGGTTGGATGTGAATCCATGTAACTCACCTTTCTTTTCATTCTGATTGATGCTACTGCCTTCTTTAATACTCACAGACGAGATCTGTTCTGGCCGATAGCTATCAGAAGAGCAGACCAACTAAAGAGTAAAATAAAGAGCATGTTTATTTCTGTCTTCAGACTTGTAGAGAAAAAGTGAGGATGAAGTCATGCAGCTCATGAAAACCCAGAACAATAATATTTCTTTTTCATTTCAGGGATCCAAATTTTTTTGTTCTTGGTGGCACTCTATAACTTTGGGTTGGAATAGCAGTGTTATATCTGAACAGTACAAACCTGTGAACCTGGAGATCTCAACTCATAAGGACACTTAGAGGTATGTTTACTAAACCAGGCCAACAGTAAACATGGGCTATCTGCAACTAGGTCTCATTGGATAACATGGGACCGAGTTGCAGATAGCCCAGGTTAACCGTTAGCCCGGTTTAGTAAACATACCCCTTAATTACCTAGATTGGCCTCTGAGACAGGATGCCTTTTTTTTTTGTCTGACCTAGCATGGAATCTTGTGGGAATAAGCTAGGTCAGACAAAAAGCCCATCAAGTCAAGCATCCTGTCTCAGACAAAGGCCAAACTAGGTAATTAAGAGTACCTGGACTTTGCATCTTCTACCACAGATGAGCATTAGCTTTCCAAAATTTACTTAGCTTCTCTCTTTGCTAACATGTCAGAGCTGGCCCATAACCAGTCCCATGTGACAGGAGAGAATGATGGAGAGAAGGGAAAGCATAGTTACTCAACTGTAACAGGTGATCTGCGGGAACAGCAGGAATTTATTCTTCACATATGGGTGATGTCAGTACCGATGGAAGGCTTTTGGGAGCATCCCACTCCGCCTGAGTTGCTGCCTTCCCGTCTTCCCAACTCTCCCTCTTCAGTTGAGTTTGTAACTGAGAGAAAAGGAGAGAAAAGAAAACCTACAACTCCTATGGGAGGAGGGTAGGTTGTGAAGACTGAATTCCTGCTGTTTCTGGAGATCACCTGTTACAGTGAGTAACTACGCTATCTCCAGGAACAAGCAGGAATGTAGTCTTCACATATGGGACTCCCTAGCTCCCAGATGCCAGAGAGAATGACCCCAGAACCGGTAGGACTGCCTCTGGGCAGAGTAGAAGAGGTCATGAATCCTTCATGGATGTCTGGTTATCGTTAGGTTCCTGGTCGGAGGTTAGGAGTTGCCCTTAAGTCTGAAACAGTGGCTGGAGTACAGCTTGACCAAACATGACATCCCAGCGGGAGTCCTTGTCCAGACAGTAGTGAGCAACAAAGATATGTACTGAAGACCAAGTTGCTGCTTTGCAGATTTTGTCAATGGCTACAGAACGTAGATTTGCCATTGAGGTAGCCATGGCATGAACATTATGGGCAGTGACATGACCATGAAGAGATAGCCCTGCTTTATCATAAGCAAATGAGATGCAATCTGCTATTCATTTAGAGCAGGGGTCTCAAACACGCGGCCCGCGGGCCGCATGCGGCCCGCGAGAGACCTTTGTGCGGCCCGCGATGCACAGGAAAGGAAAAAACCGGCTTCTGCTGCTGCTGCCGCGGGAAAATTAAACTATAGAAAAAAGCTGGCTGCTGCCGCGGCGGTAGCAGCAATATCGCAAGTCCCGCGGCCCCCCCCCCTCCCGGCAGATCCCTTCCTGCTTGCCTGCTTGTGAGTTCTTCTCTGCTTCGGCTTTCAGAGCCGCGAAGGGAGAGCTTCTCCCTCGCGACTCTGTTAAGCTCGCTGGGGCAGATGGGAAATTTCCCATCTGCCCCGGCGAGCTTAACAGAGGCGGCTCTGAAAGCCGAAGCAGAGAAGAACTCACAAGCAGGCAGGCAGGCAAGCAGGAAGGGATCTGCCGGGAGGGGAGGAGGGGGCCGCGGGACTTGCGATATTGCTGCTACCGCCGCGGCAGCAGCCAGCTTTTTTCTATAGTTTAATTTTCCCGGGGGGGGGGGGGGAGCAGGACTTGATGTGGGCTGCTGGGGGGGGGGAGCAGGACTTGATGTGGGCTGCTGGGGGGGGGGAGCAGGACTTGATGTGGGCTGCTGGGGGGGGGGGAGCAGGACTTGATGTGGGCGGCTGGGGGGGGGGAGCAGGACCTGATGTGGGCTGCTGGGGGGGGGAGCAGGACTTGATGTGGGCTGCTGGGGGGGGAGCAGGACTTGATGTGGGCTGCTGGGGGGGGAGCAGGACTTGATGTAGGCTGCTGGGGGGGGGAGCAGGACTTGATGTGGGCTGCTGGGGGGGGAGCAGGACTTTATGTGGGCTGCTGGGGGGGGGAGCAGGAAGTAATTTGGGCTTCAGGGGGGGTAGGACTGGTAATGGACAGATGGGGGTTAGGACTGGAGGTGGTCTGATTGGGGGGCTAAGACTGAAAATGGGGTTATGGGGGGCTAAGAATGAAGATGGGGCGATGGAAGGGTTAGGCCTGGAAGTGGGCTGTTGGGGGGCTTAGGACCGATAATGGGCTATGGGGGGGGGCTAGAACTGGTAATGGACTGGGGGGGTGCTATGACTGGAAATGGGCCGAGTAGAAGGGGGAGCTTGAACTGCAAATAGCTGATGGGGACAGGGTCTTGGAATGGTAATGGGCTGAGTGGAAGGGGGCTTGGAAAGGAAATGGGCTGTGAGGGGAGGGAGCTAGGACTGGAAATGGGCTGATGATGCGGGGACTAGAAGGGAGCGGATGCTGGGTGGGGCAGGAGCTAGAAGGGAGTTGATGTTGGGGGACGATTAGAATGGGATGGGGCTGGGAGAGGGGAAATATATTTTGTGTGGGAGGGAAGAAAAATCTACAATTGGCCGGGTATTGGGAGAGTAAGTGGGGATTGAGGATGGAGGGGTAAAATTTGAGTGGATGAAATAGGAATGAGGAAAGAGCAAAAGGAGAATGATTAGTATGTTAAAGCAGATGTAGAGAGAATGGGAAAAAAATAGGAAAGAAGAAAGGACAAATGGATAGCAGACGATGGAGAGTTAGCAGAAGACACAAAGAAACCAGAAGAAAGTGACTGGAACAATTGCAACTGAAAAAAAAATGCACAAAAGGTAGAAAAATATCTCTTTATTTTGAATTTATTAACTGAAATATGTCAGCTCTTGGAAATGTGCATCTTTAACGTCTGCACTTTATTTAATACAAGAGGAAATCAATGTATAGTTTTATTTCTACAGTGTTGTACATTCTAAGTTTGGCTTTTGGGGTTCCCAGTTTAATTGTCTTCCTGTTTCTAAATTGTGATTCCTTGTTTGGTGATGGTGTATGTTCTGCATGTGTAACTGAGCTGAGGTATTCTGTTTATGTAATTCCTATTTGACATTGCCACTTGTTCTCTTTCCCGAGTAGGTCATGTATTGTTATTCTCTGAAATGTGTTGATTTAATATTTGCAGTGTTGCCTTTTGATAGTTAGGGTATGGTGCTTTGTGAGTCCTGGTAGTGCTGTTAGGACACGACAGGTTTGCTATGGGTTCTAAATGAGCAGTGTTTCTAGTAGTTCCTAATGTGCCTGGCGGTTGGCACTGGTTTATAGTAATGTAGAAATCTTTTAGTCTTTCTTTATCCATACACTCATTAAGAGGCATGTTTACTAAAAGTTAGTGTATGGTAACATTATGCAAATATTTATGCAAATGATGCCCTTATGCAAATGAGGCCCTTATGCAAATGAGGCCTGCGTCTTGTGCGGCCCCCGGGTTACTCTACAAGTCCTCATTTGGCCCTCAAAGCAATTTGAGTTTGAGACCCCTGATTTAGAGAGAGGGCGTTTGGATACTGGCAACCCCAAGTGACTGGGATCAAAGGAGATGTACAACTGAGAAGCTTTACAGTGTTTAGCAGTCCTTTGAAGATAGAATGCTAAGGCAAGTTTGCAGTCAAGGGTATGAAGGGTTGTCTCTGCCCTAGACAAATGTGGTCTAAGAAAAAAGACAGGAAGGTAGACTAACTGATTCAAATGAAAAGGAGACACCACCCTCGGCATGAAGTGGGGGTGAGTCCTTATGACAACCTTTTCATGGTGGAATCGTGTGTAAGTTGGGTCTGTCATCAAAGTCTGAAGCTCACTAATGCGTCTAGCTGAAGTGAGTGCAATGAGGAAGATGACCTTCCATGTTAGAAACTTTAGCGAGGTAGTGGCTAAGTGTTTAAAGGCCGGCTTAAGAAGTTGCCCTAAAACAACACTGAGATCCTACTCCACTGGTGGTGGTCTGATGGGAAGTTTGGTGAGCAAGAGGCTCCTCATGAAGCACGCTACAAGCGGCTGTGAGGAAATGGGTTGTCCATCCAAAGAATGATGAGAAGCTGATATTGCACTGAGATAAACTCTTACAGAGTTGGTTTTGAGACCAGATGAGGATAAGTGGAGGAGATACTGGAGGAGCGGCTCCACTGGAGCCGAGAAGGGATTAAGATCTTTCTGGGAATACCAGAAAGAAAATCTAAGCTACTTGAAAGCTTTCTAGAGGCCAACAAGATCTCTTTAACCTCCTGGGTAAGGTTCAGATCCTGCAATACTATGTTTTCAGCAGCCATGTTGCGAGGTGGAGAGACTGCAGATTGGGATGGAGCAGTGTCCCCCCCTCTTGAGAGAGGAGATCTGGAGCAGATCCGAGATCTAGGGCTTCAGTCTGAGATAAATGTAGTAGGAAAGGAAACCACAGTTGATGTGGCCAATGCAGGGCTCTGAGTATCATAAAGCCCCGGTCTGCTTGGAGCTTGAAAAGTGTCTTGGGAATCATGGGAATGGAAGGAAAGGCATACAGTAACTCCTGACCCCAGTGGAGGTGAAAAGCATCCACCTCCTGGTTGCCCAACATGGGATTCCTGGAACAGAAGCGAGGAAGTTTGGCATTCTGCAGAGTGGCATACAGGTCTATTTCTGAAGTCCCCCAGGTCTGAAAGATGAAGGATGCTGTCTCTGTGTGGAGAGACCATTCGTGGGGAAGGAAAATCCGACTCAATCTGTCTACCAAGACATTTTGCTTCCTTGAGAGATACATCGCTTGGAGGTGTATCTGATGAATAATGGCAAAGGACCAGAGATGGAGGGCCTCTCTGCAGAGATGCCAAGATCCTGTTCCTCCTTGTTTGTTCACACAGAACATGGCAACCTGATTGTCCATCTGGACCAGGACCCTCTGGGAGCTTAGATGCCTCTGAAAGACCTTGAGGGCGCTGAAGATTGCCCAAAGTACCAATACGTTTATCTGGAGTTTGGGCTTCTCTTCTGTCCAGAGGCCCTGAGTGAAGAGGGTCCCTAGATGGGTTCCCCAGCCCAGTTTAGAGGCATCCATCATCAGGGTACATTGATGTGGAAGGATCTGAAAAGGTGAGCTGACAAGGAGACTCTCTGGGGAACACCACCATAGAAGAGATATGGCCAGAGGGGCAGACACTCGGATTTTGTCCATGAGACAGCCTGAGGCCTGTTTCCACTGGGAGTCCATAGTCCATTGGGCTGTGCGCATATGCAGGTGGGCATATGGTAATACATGTACTGTTGAGGCCATGTGACCTAGAAGCTGCAGCATTTCTCGAGCAGTCAAGTGGTCTTCGAGACGTACCTGAGAAGCCAACTGAATGAGACGAGAACAGTGGGGCTGAGGTAGAAATGCCCTTGACTGTTGAATGTTTAAGAGAGATCTAGCATTTGAGTAGGAGCAAGATTGGACTTTGGAAGATTTATCACAAATCCCAAATGCTGAAGTACTTGAGAGAGACAGGTGGACCTCTAGGGAGGTGCCTGCCTTTATAAGTCAGTCATCTAAGAAAGGAAAGACAAACATTTATTTATTTTTCTTATATACCGCACTCTTAAAAATCAGCGCGGTTTACATAAAACTGTGTTGTGCAATAAGAGCACTTACAAAGAACAGGGAGGAATAACTTGGATTAAACTGGAGGTAACTATATACATCAATTTACATCTGTCTACATCCCTAGAGATCTTAGAAATGTGGCTACGACCGCCATGCACTTTGTGAAGACTCTTGGGGAGAGGCGAGCCAGAAAAGCAGAACTTTGTATTGATAATGTCCTCCCTGAAACATGAAGCGTAGATATTTCCTGTGATCTGGATAAATGAGGATACGCAAATACACTTCTTTGAGATCTACAGAACAGAGCCAGTTCTGACTCTGGAGATAGGGTAGGAGGGACCCTAGAGAAGCCATCTTGAACTTCTCATGGACGAGAAGCTTGTTCAGGCTTCTGAGATTCAGAACGGGTCTGTATCTCCCGGTTTTCTTTGGTATGAGAAAGTACGGAGAGTAGAAACCCATTCCCTGTTGAGATGTTGGGACCTCCTCTATGGCGCCTTCTAGTAGAAGAGAAGTCACCTCTTGCAGCAAAAGAGCAGTGAGAAGAGGCTGAGAAAGATATTCCCCTACTAGTATGGAGGGGGGCAGAGTTTCCAGATGAACTTATAGCCTTCTGTCACTATGGTCAGAGTCCACTGCTGTGAAGTGATGAAAGGCCACCTGTGGGCATAATGACAGAGTCTGCCTGCAATGTTGGTGGGGGAGGGGGGTCTCCAGAGGCTAGTGGCTATGGTCTCTAGGAAAAAGTTAAAAACCAGGAGCAGACTGAGCCTGCGGAGCTGGTTTGTTTTTAGGAGCCTGTGGCTTCTTTTGCTGTTTGGGAGGCTGCTGCCTCTTCTGAGCACCCCAAGGTTGGTATTATGAAGCAGGGGTATAAGAAGGGTAAAACTTATTTTTCTTATTGAAAAAGGGTTTTCTTTGCAGCTGTTTTCTTCTTAGCCAGGCTGGCAGTGGTTCTAGAAAGCCTATTCAGGGTAGTATTCTCAGATTCTAACTGAAAAGCTTTATTCTGCCAATCCTTGCCAAAAAGGTTCCCACCTGTGCAAGGAATATTACCCAGTTTAAAGTTGTTAAAACCCAAGAGGATGTGGAAAATTGCAAGAGGATCTTGATAAATTGGAAGACTGGGCATCAAAATGGCAGATGAAAATTAATGTGGACAAGTGCAAGGTTATGCACCTAGGGAAGAACAACCCAAACTATGGTTACACGATGCAAGGTTCCACATTAGGAACTACCACCCAGGAAAAAGATTTAGGCGTCATTGTGGATACCATGTTAAAACCCTCGGCTCAGTGTGCAGCAGCGGCCAAGAGAGCAAATAGAATGCTAGGTATGATAAGGAAAGGAATGGAAAATAAAACAAAAGATATTATAATGCCTCTATATCGTTCCATGGTGAGACCGCACCTTGAATATTGTGTGCAATTCTGGTCGCCGTATCTTAAAAAGGATATAGCGATTTTAGAAAAGGTTCAGAGAAGAGCCACCAAAATGGTAAAGGGGATGGAAGGATACTCCTATGAAGAAAGGCTAAAAAGGTTAGGGCTCTTTAACCTGGAAAAGAGACGGCTGAGGGGAGATATGATAGAAGTCTATAAATTGATGAACGGAGTGGAACGGGTAAAGCGTAGTTACTCACCTGTAACAGGTGTTCTCCAGGAGCAGCAGGAATCAGTCCTCACTTATGGGTGACGTCGGCGCCGACGGAGCCCTCGCGGAGCAATTTTCCCCAGCTTTCAAAGAAAGCCTTTGGGAATTGCAGCGCGCATGCGCGGTCCTCTTCCCGCCCAAGGGTGCCATCTTAGCCAGTCAGATGACATAGCTAAAAAAGACAGCATAAAAAATTTGCAAAAGAACATAAGAAGACGATTGCAACTCCAAGGGGAGGAGGGAGGGTAGTGAGGACTGATTCCTGCTGCTCCTGGAGAACACCTGTTACAGGTGAGTAACTACGCTTTCTCCAGGACCAAGCAGGAAGTCAGTCCTCACTTATGGGACTCCCAAGCTCAAGGCTACCGGAGACCCTAAGCACAAAAATGAGCTCCCTCTAGCTCAGCAGCACAGAAGGAAAGAATCTTCGCTGAATTATCACCCACCGGTAGCCCACATCCGGGATGGAGGGTAGGAGTTGCTCAGACCTCAAAGAGATTACGGAGGACTGCCTGTCCGAAAGCACTGTCCCTGCGGGACTCCCTCTCGAGACAGTAATGGACCGCAAAAGTCTGGCTCGAAGACCAAGTAGCGGCCCGGCAGATGTCTGCCAGCGGAACAGAGCGGAGGTAAGCCACTGACGTAGCCTTTGCCCGAACGCAATGAGCCGTGACTCGACTTTCTAAGGAGAGTCCGGCTGCCCCATAAGCCCAAGAGATACAGTCCGCAACCCAGATGGACAGAGTACGCTTGGAGACCGGGAGCCCCAATTTATTGGGGTCAAAAGACACAAAAAGCTGAGCAGCTTTACGGTGCTCCCGCGTACGGTCAAGGTAGAAGTTCAAAGCCCTTCTACAGTCCAGGGTATGGAGGACCGTTTCAGCTCGGCTGGAGTGTGGTCTGGGAAAGAAGGTTGGAAGTACCACCTCCTGATTGATGTGAAAAGGGGAGACCACTTTAGGAAGAAATTTTGGGTGAGTCCGTAGGACTACCCTATTTTTGTAGAACCGAGTGTAAGGGGGATCAGACACGAGGGCCTGCAATTCACTTACGCGTCTAGCGGAAGTGAGGGCTATCAAGAACAGTGTTTCCAAGACAGAAAACGGAGAGAACAGGTAGCCATAGGTTCAAAAGGCGGACAGGTGATCCGCTGCAAAACCACATTCAGGTCCCAGTCGGCGCTGGCGGGCGCAGAGGTGGTTTAAGTAGAAGGAGACCTCGGAGAAACCTCGCTACGAGAGGGTCGCTGGAGAGAGGTCTACCGTCCACCGGCACATGATGTGCCGAAAGAGCACTGAGGTGAACTTTGACGGAGTTGGACTTAAGTCCCAGATTAGAGAGGTGTAGCAAGTACTGCAAGATCACCGACACCGGGCAGGAGAAGGGATCCTGAGACTGTTGGGTACACCAGACTGCAAAGCGACGCCATTTAAGGGCGTAGCATTTGCGGGTAGAAGGCCGTCGCGAAGCCAAGACGACCTCCTCCACCTCTGCCGGCAGGAGAAGGGGAGCAAGGACTACGCTCTCAGCAGCCAGGCCATGAGGTTGAGAGACCTGAGGTTGGGGTGTAGTAGAGACCCCTGATCCTGAGTGAGGAGATCCGGTTGTACCCCCAGAGGGAATGGATCCTCCACCGCTAATTGCAGTAGGAGCGGAAACCACGGCTGTCTGGGCCAGCGAGGGGCCACCAGGATCATGAAGGCTTTGTCTCGGAGAACCTTGAAAAGAGTCCGAGAGACTAGCGGGACGGGAGGGAAAGCGTACAGAAGGCTCCCCGACCATGAAATCAGAAAAGCGTCCGCCGCAACCCGAAGGGGGTGTGGCTGACGAGAGCAGAAGCGAGGAAGCTGCCGGTTGTGAGGACTGGCAAAGAGATCCACCGTGGGGAGGCCCCACTTTAGGAAGAGCTTCTGAACTACCAAGGGATCCAGACGCCACTCGTGCGGCTGGAGGACCCTGCTGAGTTTGTCCGCCAGGCAATTTTCTTGGCCCGGGAGATAAACTGCCTTGAGGAGAATGCCGTGACTGACGGCCCAAGAGCAGAGCTTCTGTGCCTCCCGGCAGAGGAGGAAGGAGCCCGTGCCCCCCTGCTTGTTCACGTAGAACATGGCAACTTGATTGTCCGTCTGGACAAGGACGGACTGGTGGGAAGTGAGGTGGGAGAAGGCCTTGAGAGCTAGGCGGATCGCCCTGAGCTCCAGGAAGTTGATCTGCTGAGCAGACTCCCACGTGGTCCAGAGGCCCTGAGTACGTGCCCCTTGGCAATGTGCTCCCCAGCCCAGGAGGGATGCATCCGTGGTCAGCACCCGGGTCGGCTGAGGTGACTGGAAAGGCATTCCGAATATCAGGTTCGGCTGCCGAAGCCACCACCGGAGAGACGAGATCAGCGGCTCGGAGACGCACACTAGGTCTGCTAGGCCGCCTGTGGCTTGTCGCCACTGCTGGCGGAGACACCATTGAGCAGGCCGCATATTCAGGCGGGCATTGGGGGTCACATGGACGGTGGAAGCCATATGGCCGAGTAGTCTCAGGAAGCGCCTGGCGGAGACCAGGGGCTGGCTGCGAAAACGGTCGGCTAGGTCCATGAGCCGTTGAGCCCTGTCGAGCGGTAGGTATGCTCGTGCCTGAGGAGTGTGCAGCCTTGCGCCGATGAACTCGAGATCCTGTGAGGGGAGCAAAGTGGACTTTGCGAGGTTTATAACAAAGCCCAAGTGCTGCAGAAGAGTCACCGTGCGGCACGTGGCGTTGGTGACCTCCAGAGCGGACGCTGCTCTGATGAGCCAGTCGTCGAGGTACGGAAAGACATAGAGGCCGTGAAGCCGGAGATGGGCCGCCACCACCGCGAGACATTTTGTGAAGACTCGCGGTGCGGAGGACAGGCCAAAGGGCAGTACTCTGTACTGGTAATGATTTCCTGCCACCACAAACCTTAGGTATCGGCGGTGGCTTGGGTGGATGAGGATGTGCGTGTAGGCATCCTTTAGATCCAAGGAGCATAGCCAATCTCCCTGCTGGAGGTAGGGCAGAAGGATCCAAGGGTAAGCATTTTGAACTTCTCCCGCACAAGGAACTTGTTGAGGTTGCGCAAGTCCAGGATGGGTCTGAGGCCCCCTGTTCTCTTTGGTATTAGAAAATACCTGGAATAAAAGCCTTGACCTCTCAGGTGGTGTGGCACCGGTTCCACCGCCTGTTCCTGCAGAAGACCTGCTAACTCCTGAAGGAGTAAATCCCTGTGCAGAGGGGGTCGTGGAGGTTCTCCCGGAAAATAGGAGGGAGGGACCTGGTGGAAGTGGAGAAGATAGCCTTCTCGCACGACTTGAAGCACCCAGGCATCTGCGGTGATGCTGGACCACCTGTGGGCGAAGTGAACCAGCCGGCCTCCGGTGCTGGGAGGAACCAGCGGAGGGGGAGAGGCTATGCTTAGTGAGTCAAAAACCCCCACCCTGCTGAGCAGGGGCTGGTGGTGCAGGCTTGGGGGCTTGCTGCCTACGGGACCCGTTACCCCGTCCCTTGGCCTGCTGGCCCTGTTGGGGGGCTGCAGGGGCCTGATAATGGGGGTATTGTTTGTAGGCAGCCGCCTTCCTCGGGTAAAAGGACTTTTTCCCCGAGCCCTTCTTTTTCTGGGAAGGGGCGGAGGTCTTCCTAGAAAGCCTGGTCCTGGTGAGAGTCTCAGTCTCAATTTGTGCAGCCTTTTCCGCCATGGGCTTGCCAAAGAGGTTTTCGCCTCGGCAGGGGACATCGACCAACTTGTCCTGCACCCAGGGCTCAAGGTCTGACGACTGAAGCCAAGCCTGTCGGCGGGCACCGATGCCGGCTGCGGCCACTCGAGCCGATGCTTCAAAGCCATCATAGGCTGCTCGGGACATGAACTTTGAGCATTCCCGAATGCCAGTGGACAAGGCCAGGAACCTCCGCAAGGGTTCCTCGGACAAACCAGCGGAGAATCCGGCTAGCTCTTTAGCCAGATCTCGGAGATACATGCCCATGTATAGCTGGTAAGTCTTGACACGACATGCGAGCATAGAGCCCTGGAAACACTTCTTACCAAGGCCATCCAGGTTACGGGCCTCCCTGCCAGGAGGCACCGAGGAGTGCATCTTCTGGCTCTTAAGACGATGCATGGCCGATTCCACTACCATGGAATGGTGTGGTAGCTGTGCCTTTTGAAAGCCAGGGCTCTTGCGGACTCGATAGATAGAATCGACCCGCTTGCTCAGGACCGGCGAGGAGGCCGGACTCTCCCACATGCGGAAGAGTAGTCGTTCCAGCATAGGAGGAACCGGTACAGTAAAGTGTTCCCTTGCGGGAGAGTCATACTGGAGGGCGTCGAGCTCTTCGGCTCGAGGCTCCTCCTCGGGGTCCGCAGGGAAGGCCAAAGCCTTGGCCATATCCCTGACGAAGTCCGAGAACCGGGCATCCTCCGGGGGGGACTGCTTCCGAGGCTCGGACTCCGGTGAGTCCGAGGGGACACACCGAGTCCGGAAAGAATCAGGCGACTCTTCCTCTTCAGACTCCCAGACCGACTCCGACGAGGACTCGGTGGGGTCGGCTCGGGCAGGGCGCGGCGCCTGCCGCCCCAACGCCGAGGGAGTCGGAGTCGGCGACCTCGGTCCCGAACGGGAGGCCGAGGGTGACCTCGACCGAGGATCGACTCGAGTTCGCATCGACTCGAGGATCGGCTCGGTCTCCGGGGTCGACTTGGACGTCGACGTCCCGGCGGTCGGGGCAGCGGCGCCAGCGAGGCCAGCGAGCAGTGCCCGCTGCTGGTCCATGAAGGCAGACAGTCTGCTCTCCAAGGCCGTCAACCTGAGTCCGAGCTCAGGTGACCCAGCAGCCCCCGACTCGGGCCCCGACGGCGTCGGGTCCGACGTCGGCTGTCGCGGAGGCGAGTCCAGAAGGACCACAGGACTTACCCGAGCAGGCATCTCCGACTCCAGGCGAGGTCGCTTCGTGAGGTGTTCCTTCTCCACGGACCCGGGGCGGCTGTCGGGGCTATGCGACCTGGCCCTCGCGGAACCAGGAGCGTCCACCGACGCCGCCCTCGCGGGTTTCACCTTCCGACGATGGTCCCCGGAGGGAGAACCCCGGTCGGAGGAACTCCGGCGACGGTCCGAGCTGGAGCCTTTGGACGCGGAGGCCTCCGACGAGGTCCGGGTACGGCTGGGGTCAGCGAAGATTCTATCACGCTGATGCCGCCGACTTCTCAACGCTTTTGAGGACATTTTGCCGCAGGGCCCACAGATCAGTTCCTCATGATCCGGGCCCAGGCAGCGGAGGCAAAAGTCGTGTGTGTCAGTTAGTGACATATTTCGGTCACACTGACCACACCGCTTAAAACCACTGGCAGCCATCGGGGGAAAAAGGGCCCCTGCGAGGTCAAAGGACCGGGCTGCCAGGGAAAAAAACGAAATCGAAAGCTGACTAAGTCAGAAAAACCGAAAAAAAAAGGAAGAGGACTCGTGACCGGCGTCGCGAGTCCGGGCGGGAAAAAGACCGGCGTCGAACCGAAGGAAAAAAGAATAAAATAATGAAGAAATATCGACTTTTTCGCGGGGACAAGACGGGGACGTCTGTAGGGCTCCGTGGAAAAAAGAAGACTGGCTAAGATGGCACCCTTGGGCGGGAAGAGGACCGCGCATGCGCGCTGCAATTCCCAAAGGCTTTCTTTGAAAGCTGGGGAAAATTGCTCCGCGAGGGCTCCGTCGGCGCCGACGTCACCCATAAGTGAGGACTGACTTCCTGCTTGGTCCTGGAGAAACGTAGATCGATTGTTTACCTTATCAGAATATAGAAAGACTAGGGGACATGCAATGAAGCTACAGGGTAAACTATTTAAGACTAATAAAAGAAAATATTTTTTCACTCAACGTGTAATCAAACTCTGGAATTTGTTACTGGAGGATGTAGTAAAGGCTGTTAGTGTAGCTGGGTTTAAAAAAGGTTTGGACAAGTTCCTGGAGGAAAGGTCCATAAACCATTATTAAGAAGGGACCCAGGATATCAATGCTTGAACCAATACAAGCATCATGGAACCTGTGTCCCTTGGGGAAACTGCTAGGTACATATGACCTAGATTGGCCACTGTTGGAAACAGAATACTGGGCTTGATGGACCTTGGTCTGACCCAGTATGGCATATCTTATGTTCTTATCTCTTCTCAGAGTGAGACAGAAATCTAGGGGGGCCAGGATTGGGGTTGATATCTCCGGATGAGAGAAGGAGAAAGAGTAACAGAGTACGGGGTAGAGGGGAGACAATACGGCGGAAACAAGGGTGAGGTTGCCTTAGAGAGAGATAGTTGAATGAGAGGGAGAAAGCGATGAAGCTCAAGAACTGATGATTGGTTAGAAGACAGAATGTAGAGGGAGGTGAGGATGGTAAGGGGGGATAAGGCGGGAAGGAGTGAAGGTGCTGGTAGGAGGGGAAACAGTTAGGGAGTATGAAGAAAAAGAAGACAATGTGATGTGGAGCCATAGAAGAGGATCAGAGAGGGGCTGTGCAGCGTATGTTATCTTACAAGCAGCGAGGTAGCAATGGAGGCTGCAGGCTGTGTAGCATATGTTATTTTACATGCAATGAGGTAGTAATGATTTACAAGCAATGAGGTATCAATGATTTACAAGCAATGAGGTAGCAATGATTCAAGCAAAGGATAACTGTGGCTGTTAAATCATCAGTATCAGTAAGACTGACCACCATCACCAAGAAAATAACTGGGCCAATTTATGATATGGAAAAATTGTTATTTACATGGATGGATGATCAAATCCAGAAACGTGTACTGCTAAGTTTACTAATGATACAGGCAAAGGCCAGAAGTCTTTTTGATACTCTAAAGGACTGTGCTGATGATCCTTCATATACCCAGATATTTACAGCTAGTCATGGTTGGTTCCAGCAGTTCAAAGACATCACAATTTTCACAACATGAAGGTTAGAGGTGATGTAGCAACTGCTGATATGGAAGGTGCCACAGCATTTAAAGAAGAGTTGCATAAAATCATCATAAATGAAAATTATTTGCCCAAGCAAATCTTTAATGTTGACAAGACCAACTTATTTTGGAAGCATATGCTGGAGCGTACGTACATCCATCAAGAAGCAAAGACAATGCCAGGTTACGCTTCTTCTTGGTGGTACAGTGACTGGGTTTAAACTCAAACCAATACCGATGTACCATTCTGAAAACCCAAGAGCTCTCAAAAATGTCAACAAGCATTTACTTCCCATGCATTATCATCATAAGAAGAAAGCATGGATGACACTAGTGGTTGCTTGAAGACTGGTTTTTGAATTGCGTCATTCCCCAGTTTAAAGAAGACTGCTTTAAAAACAATATTCCATTCAAGATTCTTCTAATTTTAGATAATGCACCAGGGCATCCACCTCATCTCAGTGACATGCACCCAGACGTAAAAGTTGTTTATCTGCCTCCTAACATGACAGCGCTCATTCAACCGATGGATCAAAGCACTGTGGCCAAGTTCAAGTAATAATATCTAAGGAAAACATTTATACAAGCAATTTATGTATTTAGCAACATTTTTATACCATTGTATCTACCAGTCACAGCAGTGTACAGATAACAAATATAACTTTACATAGAACATGGGTAAAACTTAGCAGTTCAACCAAGTATAACCTTACATGGAACGTGGGAAATAAAAAAAAATTAACAATAGAACCAAACAATATAACATGAAACTGCGGCAGTAGGAGTAAGCATTAACATTTAAGCATAACAGGGGATAATGATGGAAATGTTGTGGTACATGTTTTATATCTGATGAGAGGTAACAGTGGGGAGAACAGGGAAAAGCAACTTGAGATCTGAATGGTTGGAAGGAGTATGAATGTCAGAGCCGAAATATTCTAGGAATAGGTGCATTTTTAGTTTCACTTCACCAACTGCAAATGGCACAAAACACAGCAGCATGCATTCTAGCAAAGGCAAAACTGAGTGATCATATTATTCCAATACTCAAAATTCTATACTGGCTACCGGTGCCCACCAGAATCAGATATAAAGCAACCATGAACACTTTCAAAACAATACATGACCAATCTGCAATGAACCTAAAGTCCCTCATTCATACACCAACAACAAACAGAAATAGGCAAAAATGAAATAAGAATCTCTTCAAGCTTCCAGCACAAATAACAAAGATGCACCAGAACACCAGACTCAGGATTTTCTCCACCTACGCACCAGACCTTTGGACTGCACTTCCCACCAATCTCAGAGAAACACATGAAATAGCAAAATTGTGCAAGGACCTCAAAACTTTGCTTTTCAATGAACACTTTGTCAACTAAATGAGATGCCCACTAGGCATCAGCTAACTGTGGACACATACACCATAACCACCACTTGCACATGAGACCTAATTGTAAATACACTGTAAACCAGAGACTATAATTACCTTCTAATAGCAATGTTCTATGCCGCTCATGTTTAGAAGTTCTACGTAAACCTATTTTGCTATTATTCATATTTCAGAAGTTTTATGTAAACTGTTGTTATTGTTCATTGTAAACCACCTTGATTCCCAGAAAAGGTGGCATAGAAAACCAGATAAAATATCCCATTGTCGGTCAAGGATCGTATCTCTGAGATGAGAGTTCCAAATAGTGAGTGCATAGAAGGAGAAGGCTCTGCTAGAGGTGGAGAGGTTGCAATGAGAGAACGTGGCTGGGACTGATAAAAGGTTGTAGCTGGCTTTTCTCCTTGATCTGTTATTGAAAAGTTCTTGAATGAGTGGTCAAAGGATGACTGCTGAGAGGTTATGGAAGATCTTCAAAATGCTTAGGAAGACTTTGTACTTAACTTTCATATAAATGGGTAGCCAGTGGAGATGTTTTAATATAGGGGCAATGTGTGCTCGTCGAGCAATGCCTGTGATGATTCTGGCAGCTGTATTCTGTGCAAATTGTAGGGGGAATAAAGTGTTTTTTGGAAGCCCCTGTTATATAATATTTACAGTCAAATATTGGAGTGATGAGGGCTTGACAGATGTTTCTGAAGACATAATGCTCCAATAGTGGTCAAAGGTTTTGAACAGCTTTCATTCTGAGGTATGCAGATCTGGTAACTTGTCTGATGTGGGTGTGGAAGTTTAGGTTTTAGTCAAGTATTATGCCGAGGTATTTTATTTGATCTTTAACTTGCAGGGTTAAGTTGGCCAGAACACAGACTGAGGCTACAGAACATGGCCGAATGCTTCGGGAATCTGGAAGGAATTTAACATCTTCAACACCAGGAACATCAGGGTGGCGTGTGAAGAACTAATAGTGCAGTGTCTGAATAGGCCATGGAAAAGGTTTTTGAAGACATATGTGCACTCCTTCAAAGGTTTTGACAAAGACGAAGCATTAAGTAAAATCAGAAATAAGACTCTAGTGTTAGGGCAGCAGCTTGAGTTAGAAGTGGATGAAGAAGATGTTGAGCAGGTGCTTGAAGCAGAAGCTGAGGAGCTCACAAACAATCTGGCATAGGGTGAATAGCCACTAGAGCTTGCAGCTCGCTAACCCTTTGAGCCGGGGTGAGCGCAACTAGGAAGGAGACCTTCCAGGTTAGAAATTTAAAGGGAGGTTTGAGTAGTTGAGCGAGTACCACGTTGAGGTCCCAGGCCACTGGCGGGGACTGGATTGGTGGTTTAGTCAAGAGAAGACCACACATAAAGTGAGTCACTAAAGGATGAGAGGCAATGGTTTGTCCATACACAGTTGGTGCAAGGTCGTAATGGCACTGAGGTGGACCCCAACAGAATTGGCCTTAAGACCTGCAATAGAAAGGTGGAGGAGATATTCAAGTAACGATTCCACCAGGCAAGTGAAGGGGCTGAGATGCTTCAGAGAGCATCATAGTGCGAATCTGCACCATTTGAATGCATAAGTACATCAGGTGGAGTCTTTTTGGGATGTGAGGAAGATATCTTTAATACCCTCTGGCAGGTTCAGGTCTGAAAGGACTACCCTTTCAGTAGCCATGCCGTCAGGCAGAGTGCTCGAATATTGGGATGGAGAAGATCGGGCGTGAATTTCAGACTGAGAGGTTGATGTTGAGCTAGTAGAAGGAGCAGAGGAAACCACGATTGATGTGGCAAGAATGGGGCTATGAGTATCATTATCCCCCTGTCAGACTATAGCTTAAACAGAGGATTTGGTATCAGGGGAATGGGTGGATAAGGGTAAAGCAGACACTTCTCCCAATGAAGAAGGAATGCATCGGAGGCCTGACTCTGTGGAGACAAAACCTTTGAGCAGAAGCGAGGGAGCTGTGTATTTAACAGGGTGGCAAATAGGTCGATTATGGGGGTTATCCATACTTTGAAGATGTAATCAATCACACCTTGATGGATAATCCACTCGTGAGGTAGAAGGACTCGACAGAGCTTGTCTGCTAGGACTTTGAGTTCCCCGGCAGGTAAAACCGCTCAAAGTAGCATGTGGTGAGAGATAGCGTAGTTACTCATCTGTAACAGGTGATCTCCGGGAACAGCAGGAATTAAGTCTTCATATATGGGTATCGTCGGTACCAATGGAGCCTGGGCGGGAATGCTCCCCAGCGTCCAATAGGAAAGTTTTTGGGAGCATCCCACAACACCTGCGTGCTGCCTTCCCGCCTTTCCAACTCTCCCTCTTCAGTTGAGTTTATAGCTGAGACCAAAGGAGACAAGTAGACAAAGAGATAGACAACTCCTAGGGGAGGTGGGTGGGTTGTGAAGACTTAATTCCTGCTGTTCCTGGAGATCACCTGTTACAGGTGAGTAACTACGCTATCTGCAGGAACAAGCAGGAATGTAGTCTTCATATATGGGGACTCCCCAGCTGAGATATGCCAGGGGGGTGACCCCAGCAAGCTGCAAACCCAAGGTGAGATGGGTCATGCTTCCTCCCATGGATCTCTGGCATCGAAACCCGGGACGACGGGTAGGAGTTGTACTAAGTCTGAAAGAGATGCTGGAGAACAGCCTGTCCAAATGAGGCATCCCGACGGGAGTCCTTGTCTAAGCAATAGTGGGCTGTAAAGGTGTGTACCGAAGCCCAAGTGGCTGCTCTACAGATGTCGTCAATGGACACAGAATGAAGATTAGAAATGGAGACTGCCATTGCTCTCACACTGTGTTTGCCTCTCTCTGCTCTGGGAAGAGCAGTGCCCTCACAGTGCTCTGCTAGAGAGGTGGATATTTAACTCCTGTGACGACTTTGCTGTGAGTTCTAGCTCTATATTTATTTATTTATTTATTGTTGTCTTTATTGGTGTGCTACTTCACCTCCCTGTTCCCTTTAGTTTTGCACTTCAGCTTTCTCAGCTGTATAACTTACCTTGCCTCTCTCAAATAACTGGCCTTTGTGTGGTAGCCAGGTTAACTGTTACTTTAAATGAAATATCTCTCCCTGCTCTGTCCCCAGAACGTGCTGTGTTTTAAACCTTTTTTCCTGCTTTAGCCTACCTGAGGGACTATCCCCCTACCCCCCGGCTGAGGTATTGTGTAGCCCTTCTTCCTGTCTCCTCCTCCCACGTGTGCATAGTCTGTTCTGTTTGCCTCTCTCTGCTCTGGGAAGAGAAGTGCCCTCACAGTGCTCTGCTAGAGAGGTAGATATTTAACTCCTGTGACGACTTTGCTGTGAGTTCTAGCTCTATATTTATTTATTTATTGTTGTCTTTATTGGTGTGCTATTTCACCTCCCTGTTCCCTTTAGTTTTGCACTTCAGCTTTCTCAACTGTATAACTTACCCTGCCTCTCTCAACTAACTGGCCTTTGCAGGGCCGGATTTACCTTGAGTGAGGCCCTATGTCAACAAAAATTGTGGGCCCCCAGCAGGGGCGGCCCAAGGGAGGTGCGGGGCCTCATTTGCATAAGGGGCCTCATTTGCATAAATATTTGCATAATGTTACCATATACTAACTTTTAGTAAACGTGCCTCTTAATGAGTGTATGGATAAAGAAAGACTAAAAGATTTCTACATTACTATAATCCAGTGCCAACTGCCAGACACATTAGGAACTACTACAAACACTGCCCATTTAGAACCCATAGCAAACCCGCCGTATCCTAACAGCACTACCAGGACTCACAAAGCACCATACTCTACCAATCAAAAGGCAACACTGCAAATATTAAACCAATACATTTCAGAGAACAACAATACATGACCTACTGGGGAAAGAGAACAAGTGGCACTGTCAAATAGGAATTATATAAACAGAACACCTCAGCTCAGTTACACATGCACAACATAGACCGTCACCAAACAAGGAATCACAATTTAGAAACAGGAAGACAATAATTAAACTGGGAATCCCAAAAGCCAAACTTGGAATGTACAACACTGTAGAAATAAAACTATACATTAATTTGCTCTTGTACTAAACAAAGCGCAGACGTTAATGATGCACATTTACCAGAGCTGACATATTCCAATTAATAAATTCAAAATAAAGAGATATTTTTCTACCTTTTGTGCATTTTTTCAGCTGCAATTGCTCCAGCCACTTTCTTCTGGTTTCTTCGTGTCTTCTGCTAACTCTCCATCGTCTGCTGTCCATTTGTCCTTTCTTCTCTCTTCTAGTTTTTTTTCCATTCTCTCTCTACATCTGCTTTAACATACTAATCTTTCTCCTTTTGCTCTTTCCTCATTCCTATTTCATCCACTCAAATTTTACCCCTCCATCCTCAATCCCCACTTACTCTCCCAATACCCGGCCAATTGTAGATTTTTTATCCCTCCCATACACAATATTTTTCCTTTCTCCATTTTACTCTTCCAGCCCCATCCCATTCTAATCCTCCCCCAACATCAGCTCCCTTCTAGTTCCAGCCTCACCCAGCATCCATTCCCTTCTAGTTCCTGCATCAGCCCATTTCCAGTCCTAGCAACCCCCCAACCCAATACCAGTCCTAGCCCCCACATCAACCCACTTACAGTCCTAACCCCCCATCACCCCATTTTCAGTTTAAGCCCCCCCTATAACCCATTACCAGTCCTAACCCCCCATCAGCCAACTTCCAGTCCTAACCCCATCAACCCATTTCCAGTCAGCCCCCCATAGCCCATTGCCAGTCCTAACCCCCCATCAGCCCACAGCCCATTACCAGTCCTAACCCCATCAGCCCACCTCAATTCCTAACCCCTCCCCATCAGCCCATTTCCTGTCCTAGCCCCCCCATAGCCCATTATCAGTCCTAACCCCCCCCCCATAGCCCATTACCAGTTCTAACCCCCCCCAACAGCCCACAGCCCATTACCAGTCCTAACCCCATCAGCCAACCTCCAGCCTTAACCCCCCCAGCCCATTTCCAATCCCAGCCCCCCCAATAGCCCATTACCAGTCCTACCCCCCCAGCCCATTACCAGTTCTAACCCCCCCCAACAGCCCACAGCCCATTACCAGTCCTAACACCATCAGCACACCTCCAGCCTTAACCCCCCCAGCCCATTTCCAGTCACAGCACCCCCCCCCCCAATAGCCCATTACCAGTCCTACCCCCCCCTCGGCCTAAAGTAAAATTTAATTTAAAAAAAAAATGCTGGCTGCCGCCACGGCAGCATGGACTGTTCCCGCGGGGCCCCCTCTGCTACCGCGGCAGCATGGATTGTCCCGCGGGGCTCCCTATGCCCGGCTGAATCCCCTCTCTCCCTGCCAGCTTTGAGAGGCGCAAAGGGAGAGTGTCTCCCTCGCGTCTCTGTTAAGCCCGCAGGGGCTGATGGAAAATTTCCCATCAGCCCCTGCGGGCTTAACAGAGACGCGAGGGAGACACTCTCCCTTTGCGCCTCTCAAAGCCGGCAGGGAGGGAGGCAGGGGGGGGATTCAGCCGGGCATAGGGAGCCCCGCGGGACAATCCATGCTGCCGCGGCCGCAGAGGGGGCCCCGCGGGAACAGTCCATGCTGTCGCGGCGGCAGCCAGCGTTTTTTATTTAATTTTAAAAAGGCTATTTTTGTGGGCCCTTGTCAGCTGTGGGCCCTACACCACGGCGTAGGTGGCGTATAGGTAAATCCGGCCCTGGGCCTTTGTGTGGTAGCCAGGTTAACTGTTACTTTAAATTAAATATCTCTCCCTGCTCTGCCCCCAGAACGTGCTGCGTTATAAACTTTTTTTCTTGCTCTAGCCTACCTAAGGGACTACCCCCCTCCCCCCCTGCTGAGGGTACAGGACAGGGTACCTTGTAACAGCCCTCTTTTAATAGGTCTTATTTCCCTCCCTCCCTCCCCAACCCCCACCCGCCCCTTGGGTAATTGTAGTTTTATAGGTACTTAAACATCTTAGAGGAAAGGGGCTGCTCTCAGGTGCAGCTCTTTATCCAAATCAGTCATACATTGAGGACCTGAGATTAATTAAGCTTCAGGTGAACAAGGTATATTAGAGGTATTAGATACACTTTTGTTAGTATAAGCATCTACACCAACCTTTAGTAAGTACAGAATTTAAAGACCTAAACACAAGCTTTAAACTAAGATGCAGACAACAGTCCAGCAGCGAGATGGGGGCTTTCCAATCTTTTGCACTGAGTGTCACATGTATGATTTTCTCCCAGTTGGTGAGAGGTCTTACGTATGCACCAAGTGCAAGGAGCTCTTTGCTCTCAGGGAACAAGTCTGTTCTCTAGAGGCTAGAGTAGCAGACATGGAAGACATAAGAAAGACAGAGAAGTACATGGACAAGACTTACAGGGATATAGTCCTGAAGTCCCACCTCCAGTCTGGCAGCATCCCTGTTGCCATGGAGAAGAGAGGTCACATGACAGGAGAGCATCACCATGGTGTGGCAGGACGTGATCCTGTAACTAGGACCTGTCCTCCAGGTGATGTAAAACCCTCTCGCACTGAGGACGTTTCTCCAGAGCCATGTGCCCATGAGGGAAGGGTTAGGACAGCCGTTATAGTTGGTGATTCAATCATTAGGCATGTAGATAGCTGGGTGGCTGGTGGATGTGAAGATCACCTGGTAACATGCCTGCCTGGTGCGAAGGTAGCAGACCTCACGCACCGTCTAGATAAGATCTTAGACAGTGCTGAGGAGGAGTCTGCTGTCTTGGTACATGTCGGTACCAATGACATAGAAAAATGTGGTAGGGAGGTTCTGGAGGCTAAATTTAAGCTTTTAGGTAGGAAGTTGAAATCCAGAACTTCAAGGGTAGTGTTCTCCGAAATGCTTCCCGTTCCACGTGCAAGACCCAAAAGACAGGCAGAGCTCCGGAGTCTCAATGCGTGGATGAGACAATGGTGCAAGGATGAGGGATTTGGATTTGTTAGGAACTGGGAAACATTCTGGGGAAAGGAGGGGCTCTTCCGGAGGGATGGGCTTCACCTTAACCAGGATGGGACCAGACTGCTGGTATTAACCTTTAAAAAGGAGATAGAGAAGCTTTTAAACTAGAAAACAGGAGAAAGTCGACAGTCGCCCAAGAGCGCATGGTTCGGAAGAAGGTATCCTTGAAGGATACTACCAAAAGCAGTGAGGTTCCAAAAAAGAGTAAAATAGCCCAAATGCCCTTGAGTATGGTGCAGACAGAGCGTACAGATTCCAAATTACCCATGCCTACCAATAGCCAGATTAATATTAATAAAAAAGAGTCTCTAAAATGCTTGTATGCAAATGCTAGAAGTCTAAACAATAAGATGGGAGAGTTAGAATATATAGTACTAAATGAGAGGTTAGATATGATTGCAATCTCAGAGACATGGTGCAAGAAGGATAACGAGTGGGAAACTGTGATACCTGGATACAAACTATATCGTAATGATAGAACTAATCAAACTGGTGGAGGGGTTGCACTCTATATTAGAGAGGGCATTGAGTCAGAAAGGATTAAAGTTTTGCAGGAAACAAAATTTGCTGTAGAATCTCTATGGATTGAAATTCCATGTATGAAGGGGAAGGTGATGGCAGTGGGGGTGTACTATCGACCGTCTGGCCAGAATGAACAAATGGATGATGAAATGCTCAAAGAAATCAAGGAAGCTAACAAAAGTCACAGCAGAGTAATAATAATGGGTGATTTCAATTACCCCAGTATCGACTGGGTCAGTGTCACGGCAGGACATGCTAGGGAGATAAAGTTTCTAGATGAAATAAATGACTGCTTCTTGGAGCAGCTGGTTTATGAACCGACCAGAGGGGAAGCCATATTATTTATTTATTTTATTTTTATTTTTATATACATTTATATACCGCATCTTCCAAAGTTCAGTTGCGGTTCACAGTGAACAACAATTAACAAAGCAAGTTTGTTTTACAGGGAACATCATATTATAACATAACATATTTACAAGGAACATCATATTATATATAGAGTATACAGTCAAACAATGTGAGATAATACAGAGCAGATTAACTATATACAGTTTTGTATATGTATATATATACATGGATGTGAAAGGGCGTAAGCTGGGTGTGTGTTATTTGTGTGTGTTAAAGGGCTTTTGTTTGATGTAGACTGAATACCTGTTTAACTTTTGTCTAATGCAGGTGCTGAGTTATCTAAGTTATAGTGTTTGGTGAACAGATAAGTTTTCAATTTTTTACGGAATTCCCTGATTTCCGTTAGGGTTCGTAGCTCTTCTGGGAGGGAATTCCAGGTCATTGGGGCTATGTGGGAAAAGGCTCTGTTGTTTGTTGATTTATGGGCTCTTGTATAATCTTTCGGGGTCTTTAATCTGTTTAATTGTCCTTTTCTGTGTGTGGGCTTGGATGGTTCTTTGTGTATTAAGTTACATAGCATGGTTGGGGCCATGTCATATAAAGCCTTAAATGCAGTTATTATTGCTTTGTAGATTATTCTGCTTTGAATTGGTAGCCAATGGAGGGAGGCTAGTATTGGTGATATGTGTTGGAGTGAGTTAATTTTTAATATGATTCTGGCCGCTGCGTTTTGCGCTAATTGCAATCGTTTGATGTTTTGTTTTGATATGCCTATTAGAATTAGGTTGGCAAAGTCAAAATGTGGAGTTATTGTTGCCTGGATTATGCTGATAAAGTCTTGAGTAAATACTAGCGGACGAAGTTGTTTGAGGGTTTTGAGTTTGAAATAAATTTTCTTTATGGTATTGCTAATGTGTGTTTCCATCGTAAGGTGCGTATCTAGTATAACGTCTAGATATCTTATTTCATTTTTTATTTTAATTTCTTGGTTTTGAAGTCTTATGTGTGTTGGGGGGATATAGGCTTTGTTCTTGGTCACAATTAGAACTTTGGTTTTAGTGTGGTTTATGTGAAGGTTTTGTGCTTTTAGCCACGTTGTGATTTCATTATAGCAGTCCGATAGGAGTTGTAGCGGTATGTTGGGTATCGAGAATGGAATATACATCATAATATCGTCTGCGTATAGATGATATTTTACTCCAAATTTTTTGAAAATGTTGCAGACTGGTTTTATGTAAATATTGAAAAGTAGGGCTGACAGCGCTGACCCTTGTGGTAATCCAATCTCTTGTTTATATGTGGTTGAGTTTTGATTCCCAATTCTTACATTTTGCGTTCTATTATTTAGGTAGGATGAGAACCAATTATGTACTGTGGAGTTTAAGCCTATTTGCCTCAAGTTATTGAGCATTATTGTGTGGTGTACGCTATCAAACGCAGCTGATATATCAATGAAAAGTAGAATGAAGGTCTGTTTATGATCGTCTATCCCTCTTAGGAGTGCATCTATTAAAACTGTGAGGAGTGTCTCAACTCCATGGCGGGGTCGAAAGCCATACTGTTGCTCATCGAGAGGGTAAGATGAGTCTAGAAAGTCCTGAGTCTGTAATTGAACCACTTTTTCAATTATTTTAGCTAAGAAAGGTATGCTTGAAATGGGTCTATATGATGCAGACCTAGTCCTTAGTGGAACACCAGACCTGGTGCAAGAAATAAGGGTGTTGGGACCACTTGGCAATAGTGATCATAGCATGATCGTATTTGATTTAATTAGTGGAGGAGGGATAGTAAAGAAATCCACAGTACTACCTTTTAACTTTCGAAAGGGAGACTATGATAAAATGAGGAATATAGTTAAGAAAAAACTAAAAGGAGCGGTTGCAAAGGTTAAAGACTTACATCAAGCTTGGGTTTTGTTTAAAAATACTATCCTGGAAGCCCAGACCAGCTGTATTCCACGCATTAAGAAAAGTGGAAGAAAGTCCAGAAAACTGCCAGCATGGTTTAAAGGTGAGGTCAGAGAGGCTGTTGCTGCCAAAAAAGCATCTTTCAAGAAATGGAAAAAAGAGCCAAACGACGAAAACTGGAAACAGCACAAGCACTGGCAAGTTAAATGCAAAGCATGATAAGGCAGGCAAAGCGAGACTTTGAGAAGGAACGTGCTACGGAAGCAAAAACATGAAATAAAGACTTTTTCAAGTAAATTCGTAGCAAAAGGCCTATGAGAGAGTCAATTGGACCATTAGATGATAGAGGGGTAAAAGGGGCAGTAAGAGGAGACAAGGCTATAGCGGAGAGACTGAATGAATTCTTTGCTTCGGTTTTTACTGAGGAAGATGTAGGGATGTTACCCAAGACTGAAGTGGTATTTAAAGGTGATACTGCAGAGGAATTGAGAGAAATATCGCTACACCGGGAAGATGTATTACAACTATTTGAAAAAATGAATAGTAGCAAACAGGGCCGGCCCGTCCTTTGAGCAAGAATGTTTTTTGCACAGGGCCCCGCGCAAAGAACATTCTGCTTTAAAAGTAAATTAAAAAAAAAAAAAAAAAGCTGTCCGTTGCTGCTGCTGCCGCGGCGGCGTCAACGGCAGAATCGAATATCCTACGGGCCCCCCCCCCCCGCCCGATAGAGCCTGCCCTCCCTATATCAGCTCGGTCTCCGCAGTCGCACCGGATTTCAGAGTGCGAAGGGAGACTAGTTTCCCTTTCGTGGCTCTGTTAAGCCCGCAGGGGCTGATGGGACTTTCCCATCAGTCCCCGCGGGCTTAACAGAGCCATGAGGGAGAAACTCTCCTTTCGCGCTCTGAAAGCCGGTGCGACTGCGGAGACCGAGCTGATGCAGAGAGGGCAGGCTCTATCGGGCATGGGGGGGCCCCCGTGGGATATTCGATTCTGCCGTTGCCGTCATGGCAGCAGCGGCAGCATTTTTTTTTTTTAATTTTCCCTGGGCTGTTGGGGTGGGAGTTAGGACTGGAAATGGGCTAATGGGGTTAGGACTGGAAGAGGGCTGATAGGGGGTTAGGACTGGTAATGGGCTATGGGGAGCTAAGTCTGGAAATGGGGTGATGGGGGGGTAGGACTGGTAATGGACTATGGGGGGGGCTAAGACTGGAAATGGGCTGATGAGGTTAGGACTGGAAGTGAGCTGATGGGGGGTTAGGACTGGTAATGGGCTATGGGGGGGGGCTTAAACTGAAAATTGGGTGATGGGGTTAGGACTGGAAATGGGCTGATGGGGTTAGGAGGGGGCTGATGGGGGGTTAGGACTGGTACTGGGCTATGGGGGGCTTAAACTGAAAATTGGGTGATGGGGGGTTAGGACTGGAAATGGGCTGATGGGATTAGGACTGAGAGTGGGCTGATGGGGACTTAGGACTTGTAATATGCTATGGGGGGGGGGCTAGGACTGGTAATTAATTAATTTATTTATTACAATCTTTTATATACCGCGCTATTTGGTATCAGCGCGGTTCACATACAACATCATCAACAGAATAACAGGCTATTCCGTGTTTACAGGAAACAGGTATATAAACTTGGGTAACATAAGGTTAACTTATTACAAACATGATTATATAAAAGGTATCATGACAACACAAAAGTCCTAGTAATCTTACTGAGAAAGTGGGAGAGGCTATTTGAAGATAAGGCGTGTCTCTTATTTGGGGAGGCTTTTGTTGGGGGTAATGTTTGGTGGGTAGTATATGAGAAAAAGGTGATATTTAAGTGCTTTCCTAAATTGGGTTAAGTCGGTAATGGCACGAAAACTTGGTGGTAAGGCGTTCCAGCATCTTGGGGCGTAGAATATAAAAGATCTGCTTGCCGTTATCTGGGTGCATTTTGTTACAGCCTTAGGAAGTGTTAGTGTGTTTATAGCCGTCGGTCTTCTGGATCTAGTCGATGGAGTTACATGGATGAGATTTGAGAGTGAGGAGGATGAAAGTCCGTGGATGGCCTTAAAGGTCAGCAGTATGGTCTTGTAAGTGAGCCTACCATGTATGGTGAGCCAGTGGAGTTGTTTTAATATAGGAGTCACGTGCTCAAATCTGGCGACTCCCTGAAGGACCCTAGCTGCGGTGTTCACAGCAAGTTGTAGAGGGTTAATAGTGGATTGAAGAAGGCCTTGTAGGATAGCGTTAGCAAAGTCGAAATGTGGTAGAATTAACGCCTGGTATATTGTCCTGTAGTCTTCTGGATCAAGTAAGGAGCGAAGATGCCTGAGAGAACGAATCTTGAAATAAAGCACAGTTACTTACCTGTAACAGGTGATCTCTGGGAACAGCAGGAATTAGTCCTCACATATGGGTATGTCGGTACCGACGGAGCCTGAGCGGGAAAGCTCCCAAGCTTCGCAGAAGGAAAGCTTTTGGGGCCTCCCACTGCGCATGCGCGCTGCCTTCCCGCCTTCCTGACCAACTCTCCTCAGTTCGAGTTTATAGCTGAGACAATAGAGATAGGAAAGGAAGAGAGAGAGAGAGATACAACTCCTAGGGGAGGTGGGCGGGTTGTGAGGACTAATTCCTGCTGTTCCCAGAGATCACCTGTTACAGGTAAGTAACTGTGCTATCTCCAGGAACAAGCAGAAATAAGTCCTCACATATGGGGACTCCCTAGCTAAGATGCCCGGGAGATCCCCTGAAGGGTATGAGACCCTGAAAGGTTCTTCATCTTCCTATGGATCTCAGGCATCCATTCAGGGAAGGTGGGCTGGAGTTGTTCAAGAATGGAACAGGTGTCTGAGGACAGCCTGACCAAACAAGGCATCCCGGCGGGAGTCCTTGTCCAAACAGTAATGGGCTGTAAAGGTATGAACCGAGGCCCAGGTGGCTGCTCGACAGATCTGGTCAATGGACACAGAGTTTAGATGAGCCATAGAGGTGGCCATGGCCCTCACATTGTGAGCGGTGACATGGCCCTCCAGAGAAAGGTTCTTACTCTGGTAAGCAAAAGAGATACACTGAGCAATCCAATTGGAGAGTGTCCTTTTGGAGACTGGAAGTCCTAAATGAGAAGGATCAAAAGCAACAAAAAGCTGAGAAGACTTTCGATGTTGCTGTGTCCTGTGGAGGTAAAAGGCAAGAGCTCTTTTACAGTCTAGAAGAGTATGAAGGTTCCTCTCTGCATTGGATGCATGAGGAGCTGGAAAAAAGACAGGTAAATAAACCTCTTGATTAAGATGAAAAGGTGAGACCACTTTAGGCATAAAGTGAGGATTTGTCCTAAGGACTACCTTATCATGATGGAACCTTGTGTAAGGTGGATTAGCCACTAAGGCCTGCAGTTCAGTGATGCGGCGAGCTGAAGTGACTGCAATGAGGAAAATAACCTTCCAGGAAAGAAATTTCAAGGAGGTAGTGGCTAAGGGTTCAAAAGGTGGCTTCATAAGCTGACCAAGAACCAAGTTTAAGTCCCATGCCACCGGAGGAGGTAGAATGGGAGGTTTAGTTAAAGTTAAGCCTCTCATGAATCTTGCAATAAGAGGATGAGAGGAAAGAGGTTGTCCATTGATGGGCTTAAGTGATGCAGCAATAGCACTCAAATGGACTCTTAATGAATTTGTTTTGAGTCCTGCATTGGAAAGATGCAGGAGATATTCCAAAAGAGAATTCAATGGGAGTGCCAGAGGGTTAAGACCCTTTTGAGCACACCAAATGGAAAATCTTTTCCATTTAAAAGCGTAAGAACGCCTAGTGGAAGGTTTCCTAGAGGCATGTAGGATATCCTTCACTTGCTGCGAAAGATTGAAGTGTTGAAGGTCTAGGCCTTCAGTAACCAAGCTCTGAGGTGAAGGGACTTGGGGTTTGGGTGCCACAAAGTCCCCTCCTCTTGAGACAGGAGGTCTGGAGCCGCTCCCAAGTCCAGGGAGGGGGCTTGGGAGAGATGCAGAAGTAGAGGGTACCACACTTGGCGTGGCCAGCGTGGAGCTATGAGGATCATGGACCCTTGATCCCTTTGAAGTTTGAACAGAGTCTTGGGAATCAAAGGAATGGGTGGAAAGGCATACAGGAAACCCTGACCCCAATGCAGGAGGAAGGCATCCTTGGTCTGAACTCCCTGACATGGAATTCTGGAACAGAACCGGGGAAGTTTGGCATTCCACGGACTTGCAAAGAGGTCTATGTCCGGGGTTCCCCATTTCTGGAAGATTCTGAGTACCTGATCCATGTGCAGGGACCATTCGTGTGGAAGCAGAACTCGACTGAGTCTGTCTGCCCAAGAGTTTTGGATTCCTGGAAGATATACTGCCAGGAGATGGATTTGATACTCTCTGGTGAAGGCCCATAATCTTAAGAGCTTCGTTGCAAAGCGACAGAGAGCCAGTCCCTCCTTGTTTGTTTATGTAAAACATGGCTACTTGATTGTCCGTGTGAATAAGGACTGTCATGTTGCTGAGGAGGGTATGACAAACTTTGAGAGCTAGAAAGATTGCTCGAAGTTCCAAGTGGTTGATATTAAGGGTGGTCTCCTGTGGAGACCAAGTGCCCTGAGTGGAGAGATCTTGGAGATGAGCCCCCCATCCTGTTTGGGAGGCATCTGTTGTGAGGGTTGCTTGGGGCAACAATGGTTGAAAGGGGGCCCCCAACAACAGATTTTGAGTGGATATCCACCATTGGAGAGACCAAAAGAGACGATTGGAGTTTGCTATTTGGTCTGAGAGAGCTCCTGATGCTTGAGTCCACTGGGTGGATAAAGTCCATTGAGCTGCTCTCATATGTAGGCGAGCATAAGGCACCACATGCACTGTGGAGGCCATGTGGCCTAATAGTTGTAGCATCTCTCTGGCAGTCAAGTGGCTTCTGGACTGAGTCTGAGAGGCTAAGTGCACTAGACGTTGGCAACGGGCCTGAGGTAGATAGGCCCTTGCGGTGGTGTTATCCAACCAGGCCCCTATGAATTCTAGGGATTGAGTAGGGGTGAGTTGGGACTTTGGCAGATTGATCACAAGTCCCAGATACTGTAGAATTCGCTTGGTGCGATCCAGGGAAGTCTGAGCCTCGGACTGAGACGGAGCTCGGATGAGCCAGTCGTCCAAGTATGGGAAGACAAAAATTCCCAGGGCGCGTAGGAATGCAGCTACTATTGCCATGCATTTGGTAAATACCCTTGGAGCAGAGGCTAGACCGAAGGGAAGTACTCTGTATTGGAAATGTTTTCCCTGAAACAGAAACCGTAGGAATTTTCTGTGGGATGGATGGATGAGTATATGTGTGTACGCATCCTTGAGATCTAGAGAACAAAGCCAGTCCTGACTCTGTAGGTATGGAAGGAGAGTGCCTAGAGAAAGCATCTTGAATTTTTCCCTGTATAGAAATTTGTTCAATTCTCTGAGATCCAGAATGGGTCTGTACCCCCCTGTTTTCTTGGGAATGAGAAAATAAGGGGAGTAAAAACCTGACCCTTGTTGAGGAAGAGGAACCTCTTCTATTGCCTTTTGGGCGAGAAGAGTGGTCACCTCCTGACCCAACAGGTCTAGGAGAGATGGGGGAGAATTGAAACTTCTCACCATGGTATGGGGAGGAAGGTTGGAGAAATGTAGTTTGTAGCCCTCTCTGATGATAGAGAGGGTCCATTGCTCTGATGTGATTTGCTCCCATCTGGGAGCAAAATGAGTTAACCTTCCTGGAATGGTGAGAGGTTCTGGATGTTTTAGAGCCAGAAAGGTTAAGTTCTCTAGTTTTAAGTCAAAAACCCTGAGGGGGTTGGGACTGTTGGGCTGTAGCAGCCCCTGCAGGTTTTGCCCTGGCCTGTTTAGGCTGCTGACGCTTAGGAGCAAAGCGAGCTGCAGAAGATTGCTGGCCAGTATTTGTGGCAAATCTGGCCTTCTTGTAGAAAGGCTTTTTGAAAGATTTCTTCTTGACAGGGGTAGAGGTAGACTTAGAAAGTCTATCTAAAGCAGCATTTTCTGCATCCATTTGAGTGGCTTTGATTTGCCACTCCTTACCAAACAGATTCTCACCTGTACAGGGCAAATTTCCCAACCCATCCTGGACCCAGGGTTCAAGGTTAGAGGCCTGGAGCCAAGCAATTCTGCGAGCCGCTATGGCAATACCTGAGGCTCTGCTAGCACCCTCAAAGGAGTCAAAGGCTGCTCTGTTGGAGAACTTTGAAATATCTTGGGTATGCTTCAGCAGAAGAAGGAACTCCTCCTTTCTATCCTCTGGGATAAAGGGGAGAAAATGGCGTATTTTTAATGCAATATCCTTCAGAAAC
Source organism: Ichthyophis bannanicus (assembly GCA_033557465.1). Taxonomy (NCBI): domain Eukaryota; kingdom Metazoa; phylum Chordata; class Amphibia; order Gymnophiona; family Ichthyophiidae; genus Ichthyophis; species Ichthyophis bannanicus. The sequence continues at coordinate 477,327,893 of CM066036.1, forward strand.
ATGCCCATATAGAGGCTGTATGAGTTGATTCTGGCAATAAGCATACTTGCTTGGAAGACTTTTCTTCCAAAAGCATCCAGAGTCCTACATTCTCTTCCTGGGGGAGTAGAAGAGTGTCTTTTAGTACTCTTGATCCTTTTCATAGCTGACTGCACCACAATGGAGTGGTGCGGGAGCTGAGTTTTTGGAAACCCAGGAGAAGGGGGGGACATGATACATGGTGTCCAGACGACGAGAATATGGAGATAGGGTGAGAGGAGTCTCCCATAAGTCCATCATGTGATCTTGAAGAATTTCATCGATGGGCATGGTGACTGCCTCTTTGGGAACCTTAGAGTATCCTAAAATGTCTAACTTTTTTGCTCTAGGTTCTTTTTCAGAGGATACAGAAATAGAAAGACCTTTAGCTACTTCAATGATGAAGTCTTGAAAGGATAAATCCTCTGGAGGAGACATTCTCCTCTTTGGAGAAGAGGGCTCCTCAGGTAGAGTAAGGGATACTTCAGCAGAGTCATCTGATGAATCAGAATCATCAGAAGACTCAAAGTATCGTCTGTTTGCTTCCAGGGATCGATAAGCGTATCGACCGGTATCGACATCGGGGGTACCCGGAACCAGATCGGTATCGGGGGGAAAAACCCCGGAACCGGGAAACCGGAATCGGTATCCTGGTCGATGTGGAAGGCATGGGTACCGGTATCGGTTGTGGTACCGGAACCGGAGTCGGTACCGCAGGGTGCGGTACCGAGGGCGTCGCAGCCTTAATAAAAGCCAAAATGGCCTGCTGCATGGATTGAACTGTATGATCCATGGACGCCACGACTGTCTGGATGTCGGTACCGGATGATTGAGCCGGTACCCCAGAACAGTCTAACAGGTGATCGGTCGAGGCCGTGCCATCGATGTCAACCTGTAACCCCATAGGAGGAGCTTTGGAAGCCGGAGCTTCCCGCCGGGGTTGTTTGGCTGGGGCAGAGTCCTCAGGGTCAAGCCCAGGGGTAACTCGATACTTAGAGAGAGATTTGCCCTTTGAGGACCTGCCAGAGGAATGTTTGGTTACCTGAGATCCATCAGGAGAGGAAGACCTGGAAGATGTCGATGCTGGAGTATCTGTAGAAAACAGCATGTGAAACTTGGCTGCCCGGTTCTGTAAGCCACGTTTAGACATCAAAGAACAGGATGGGCAATCCGGAATGGAATGGTCAGGCCCCAAACATTTAAGACACCATTCATGGGTGTCTGTGACTGAAATAGTACCGCTGCACTTGGTGCATTTTTTAAACCCAGAGGCTTGTTTCTCCATGAGGGAGAATTAGTGAAGGCCTAAAGGCCTCACAGAACTAACACAAGAAGTGAGGGAAAAAAAGAAGATTTTTATTTATTTTTTTTTTAAATAAAGGAAAAAAGACTGGCGGTACCGGTCTGGAATCGGGGAAGGCAGACACGCGGCCAAAGAAATAAATTAAAATAACAACTTCTTCAGCGGTGACAGGAACACGACCTGCTGGCTCTGCGGAAAAAGAAGAACTGAGGAGAGTTGGTCAGGAAGGCGGGAAGGCAGCGCGCATGCGTTGTGGGAGGCCCCAAAAGCTTTCCTTCTGGGAAGCTGGGGAGCTTTCCCGCTCAGGCTCCGTCGGTACCGACGTACCCATATGTGAGGACTTATTCCTGCTTGTTCCTGGAGATACTGCTCTTACTACATTCTCTATGTGCACTTTCATATCAAGATGTTGATCCAGTGTGACCCCCAGATAACGAATTGTGGATTTTGTTTGCAGTTCTGCTTCTTTAACTCTTACATATGATGGTGGGGTGAAGTTGTGGTCCCTTGTAATGAATAGAACCTCTGTCTTCTTGTGTTGGATACGGAGGTTTTGGGATAGGAGCCATTCAGAAACTGCGTCAAAACATTCTATCAGAGGGGAGAGATTCAGAAGTTCTGTAGAGAATGGGGTGTAGAGCAGGATATCATTAGCATATATCAGGCAGCTCACATTAAAAGATCTGATGAAATTACAGATAGGTTGTATGTATATGTTGAAAAAGAGTGATGATAGTGAGGAGCCTTGAGTTTGGTGGAAAGGTTCGGACGTAGCTGATCCAGATTTCACACACTGTCATCTTTCGGCTAGGTATGATTTACACCATTTTAGCGCATTACCACAGATGCCCTTCTCTTCAAGCCGCTTCAGGAGAAGTTCGTGATTCACTGAGTCGAAAGCTGCGACAATGTCAAGAAAGATGAGCGCGAACCCCTGCCGAATGTTATCAATACCTGAGATTATGTTGCTGAAAAGGGTAGTGAGGAGAGTTTCTACCCCATGATACTCGCTGAACGCATGTTGGCATTGGTCGAGTGGGACTGCGGTGTCTATGTGATCTTGAACTTGTAATGGGTTGAGGGGGGTTCCTAGGACTGGAAATGGGCTGAGTAGAAGGGAAGGCTTGAACTGCAAATAGCTTATGGGGAGGGGCGGGGGTTGGCATGGAAATGGGCTGAGTGGAAGGGGGGCTTGAACTGCAAATAGCTGTTGGGGAGGGGGGGTTGGAATGGAAATGGGCTGAGTGGAAGGGGGGCTTGAACTGCAAATAGCTGATGGGGAGGGGGCCTTGAACTGCAAATAGCTGATGGGGAGGGGGGCCTGGAATGGAAATGGGTTGTGAGGGGAGGGAGCTAGGACAGGAAATGGGCTGATGGAGGGGGCTAGGATAGGACTGGGAATTGGGTGTTGGGGGAGCTAAGATTAGAAATGGGCTGTGGTGGAGGCTTGGATTGAAATGGACTCATGGAGGGGCTAGAACTGGAAGTAGGCTCATGGGGGGCTTAGATTGGAAATGGGCTGAATGGAGGGGAGCTAGGATTTGACATAGGCTGATGGTGGGGCTAGGAAAGGACTAGAAATGGGCTGATGGAAGGCTGGTATTGGAAATGAGCTGATGGAGGGACTTGGATAGGACTGGAAATGGATGGGGGAGCTAGGACTGGAAATGGGATGATGGGGGCTAGGACTGGAAATGGGCTGATGCGGGGACTAGAAGGGAGCGGATACTGGGTGGGGCTGGAACTAGAAAGGAGTTGATGTTGGGGGAGATTAGAATGGGATGGAGCTGGGAGAGTGAAATGAAGAGGGGAAAAATATTTTGTGTGGGACGGAAGAAAAATTTACAATTGGCTGGGTATTGGGAGAGTAAGTGGGGATTGAGGATGGAGGGGTAAAATTTGAGTGGATGAAATAGGAATGAGGAAAGAGCAAAAGTAGAAAGATTAGTATGTTAAAGCAGATGTAGAGAGAGAATGGAAAAAAATTAGAAGAGAGAAGAAAGGACAAATGGACAGCAGACGATGGAGAGTTAGCAGAAGACACAAAGAAACCAGAAGAAAGTGGCAACTGAAAAAAATGCACAAAAGGTAGAAAGATATCTCTTTATTTTGAATTTATTAAATGGAATATGTCAGCTCTGGGAAATGTGCATCATTAACGTCTTCGCTTTGTTTAGTACAAGAGGAAATTAATTTATAGTTTTATTTCTACAGTGTTGTACATTCCAAGTTTGGCTTTTGGGGTTCCCAGTTTAATTGTCTTCATGTTTCTAAATTGTGATTCCTTGTTTGGTGATGGTCTGTGTTCTGCATGTGTAACTAAGCTAAGGTATTCTGTTTATGTAATTCCTATTTGACATTGCCACTTGTTCCCTTTCCCCAGTAGGTCATGTATTTTTATTCTCTGAAATGTATTGGTTTAATATTTGCAGTGTTGCCTTTTGATAGGTAGGGTATGGTGCTTTGTGAGTCCTGGTAGTGCTGTTAGGATACGGCAGGTTTGCTATGGGTTCTAAATGGGCAGTGTTTGTAGTAGTTCTTAATGTGCCTGGCGGTTGGCACTGGATTATAGTAATGTAGAAATCTTTTAGTCTTTCTTTATCCATACACTCATTAAGAGGCATGTTTACTAAAAGTTAGTGTATGGTAACATTATGCAAATATTTATGCAAATGAGGCATCTTATGCAAATTAGGCCCCGCAACGAGTCTCCGCACCTGGCCCCGCACCTCCCTTGGGCCGCCCCTGGTTGCAAATCACCTGGACCGGATGGTATACATCCAAGAGTGTTGAAAGAACTGAAATATGAGATTGCAGACCTGCTATTAGTAACACAGGTACACTAAAAAAATTTTTTTTAAACTGCCTCTAATGTTTCGATTGATTTTTACGTTTTTTGGTGCGCTGAATCCAAATCTGGTAACCAATTTGCTCCATCACGTACAGATTTTTTGCTACATTGGGTTAGCAGTTTGAGGTAAACGTTTCAGATTGAGTGCGATCGAGATAAAAGTTTCTTGGATGAATTCTTTATACTAATTGTTTAGTAGTTATTCAAATACGAATAAAGAAAATTGTAACAAGGCAGCACATAAGAATAGAGTAATGTCAACAAAACACACTGTGATGGTAGCAAAATTGTCTGCACTTAAAACAGCCACATACATGTGCACAAACATTGAGCATATAAGAGCGAGGTTAGACACAAAGCAAAGCAAAGAAATGTGCAAAAAATGTTGTACAGGTATGTATGTAAGAATAGAAAATGCAAACCGCACCATTGCAATACATGAAGACAAACACCCGATGGTGTGAAAATAAAATTCTAATAAATGAGATCCGACACTGTGGTAATAACTAGCAAATTTTTATTTCAAAGTTTAGTAAAAACACGATATTTGTCAACACAGTTTAGATTTTAAAGTCATTCTTGGGTCAATCAATCTCCTGGTGGGCCCGTTTCTTCTTCCCCCGAATGCTTCTCTTGGTGCGCTGCTTGGCGTATTTTTCATCTGGGGTTTCCCGCAGCAGCAACCAGCAGAAATCAGCCATCATAGTGGTGTTCCATCTTCCTTGGTACCTTCTCTCTGCATCCTTGATGTCCTGGTGAAACCTTTCACCTTGTTCTTCACTGTACGCCCCCAAGTTTTCGGGAAAGTAGTTCACATGGGAGTGCAAGAAATGGACTTTCAGGCTCATGTTACAGCCTTGTTCTTTGAAGGCATTGAGCATCCTGGCAACAATATCCTTATAGTTCTCATCACGCCTGTTCCCCAAGAATTTGAGAACAACATCCTTGAAGGAATCCCAGGCTTCTTTTTCCTTCTCAGACATCGTTTCAGCGAATGCTCCATCTGAAATGAGTTTCCTTATATCAGGGCCAACAAACACTCCTTCCTTTAGCTTTGCTTCAGAAAGTCGGGGGAACTTTGAACAAAGGTACCGAAAGCACTCACCATCTTTTGGAAGGGACTTGATGAATTGCTTAATGAGACCCAACTTAATGTGGAGAGGTGGTAATAGAATTTTATCACGAGGTACCAAGCTCTCATGAAGAACATTTTTCTCACCGGGTCTCAAATACTCCCGAATTGGCCAGTCTTTTTTCCCCCAGTGTAGGTCGCGGGCCCGGCTATCCCACAAGCAAAGGAAGCAGGGATATTTGGTGAAACCGGATTGCTGCCCTAATAGCATGGATAGAATTTTAAAGTCTCCACAAATCATCCACTTATGCTCATCATAACGAATCTTCTGAAGAATCAGGGCCAAATTCTCGTATTTTTCTTGGAGAATAACAGAGTGAGCAATAGGAACTGAAGCAAATGTGTTGCCATTATGAAGAAGAACACCTTTTATGCTGTCTTTTGACGAATCAATGAACAGCCGCCATTCAGCAGGATCATACTTGAGTTTAAACTTTTCCATCACTCCGTATATATCGTTGCAAAATACCAAATCTTCCTCTTTGCTGAAATACTTCAAAAATTGTGTCTCGCGGTTGCGGTACCAATAAAAAGTTGTTCCTGGTGACAATAGATTTTTCTGTTTAAGCCGAGAACCTAGCAGTTGGGCAGCATCTTTTGGGAGTCCTAAATCCCGGACTAAATCATTCAATTCAGGTTTCGGATCTGGTTCAGTTTCAAACTCGGAAAGCGTAGTTACTCACCTGTAACAGGTGTTCTCCAGGAGCAGCAGGAATCAGTCCTCACTTATGGGTGACGTCGGCGCCGACGGAGCCCTCGCGGAGCAATTTTCCCCAGCTTTCAAAGAAAGCCTTTGGGAATTGCAGCGCGCATGCGCGGTCCTCTTCCCGCCCAAGGGTGCCATCTTAGCCAGTCAGATGACATAGCTAAAAAAGACAGCATAAAAATTTGCAAAAAAACTAAAGCAGATGATTGCAACTCCAAGGGGAGGAGGGAGGGTTGTGAGGACTGATTCCTGCTGCTCCTGGAGAACACCTGTTACAGGTGAGTAACTACGCTTTCTCCAGGACCAAGCAGGAAGTCAGTCCTCACTTATGGGACTCCCAAGCTTAAGGCTACCGGAGACCCTAAGCACAAAAATGAGCTCCCTCTAGCTCAGCAACACAGAAGGAAGGAATCTTCGCTGAATTATTACCCACCGGTAGCCCACATCCGGGATGGAGGGTAGGAGTTGCTCAAACCTCAAAGAGATTACGGAGGACTGCCTGTCCGAAAGCACTGTCCCTGCGGGACTCCCTCTCGAGACAGTAATGGACCGCAAAGGTCTGGCTCGAAGACCAAGTAGCGGCCCGGCAGATGTCTGCCAGCGGAACAGAGCGGAGGTAAGCCACTGTCGTAGCCTTTGCCCGAACGCAATGAGCCGTGACTCGACCTTCCAAGGAGAGTCCGGCTGCCCCATAAGCCCAAGTGATACAGTCCGCAACCCAGATGGACAGAGTACGCTTGGAGACCGGGAGCCCCAATTTATTGGGGTCAAAAGACACAAAAAGCTGAGCAGCTTTACGGTGCTCCCGCGTACGGTCAAGGTAGAAGTTCAATGCCCTTCTACAGTCCAGGGTATGGAGGACCGTTTCAGCTCGGCTGGAGTGTGGTCTGGGAAAGAAGGTCGGAAGTACCACCTCCTGATTGATGTGAAAGGGGGAGACCACTTTTGGAAGAAATTTTGGGTGAGTCCGTAGGACTACCCTATTTTTGTAGAACCGAGTGTAAGGGGGATCAGACACGAGGGCCTGCAATTCACTTACGCGCCTAGCGGAAGTGAGGGCTATCAAGAACAATGTTTTCCAAGAAAGAAAACGGAGAGAACAGGTAGCCATAGGTTCAAAAGGCGGACAGGTGATCCGCTGCAAAACCACATTCAGATCCCACTCAGGCGCTGGCGGGCGGAGAGGTGGTTTAAGTAGAAGGAGACCTCGGAGAAACCTCGCTACGAGAGGGTCGCTGGAAAGAGGTCTGCCGTCCACCGGTACATGATGTGCTGAAAGAGCACTGAGGTGAACTTTGACGGAGTTGGACTTAAGTCCCAGATTAGAGAGGTAGAGCAAGTACTGCAAGATCACTGACACCGAGCAGGAGAAGGGATCCTGAGACTGCTGGGTACACCAAACGGAAAAGCGACGCCATTTAAGGGCGTAGCATTTGCGGGTAGAAGGTCGCCGAGAAGCTAAGACGACCTCTTCCACCTCTGCCGGCAGGAGAAGGGGAGCAAGGACTACCCTCTCAGCAGCCAGGCCATGATATTGAGAGATCTGAGGTTGGGGTGTAGCAGAGACCCCTGATCTTGAGTGAGAAGATCCGGTTGAAACCCCAGAGGGAATGGATCCTCCACCGCTAATTGTAGCAGGAGTGGAAACCACGGCTGTCTGGGCCAGCGAGGAGCGATCAGGATCATGGAAGCTTTGTCTCGGAGAACCTTGAAAAGAGTTCGAGAGACTAGCGGGATGGGAGGAAAAGCATACAGAAGGCTCTCCGCCCATGAGAGTAGAAAAGCGTCTGCCGCAACTCGAAGGGGATGCGGCTGACGAGAGCAGAAGCGAGGAAGTTGCCGGTTGAGAGGGCTGGCAAAGAGATCCATCGTGGGGAGGCCCCACTTTAGAAAGAGCTTCTGAACTACCAAGGGATCCAGGCGCCACTCGTGCGGCTGGAGGATCCTGCTGAGTTTGTCCGCCAGGCAATTTTCTTGGCCTGGGAGATAAAACCGCCTTGAGAAGAACGCCGTGACTGACGGCCCAAGAGCAGAGCTTCTGTGCCTCCCGACAGAGAGGGAAGGAGCCCGTGCCCCCCTGCTTGTTCACGTAGAACATGGCAACTTGATTGTCCGTCTGGACAAGGATGGACTGGTGAGAGGTCAGGTGGGAGAAGGCCTTGAGAGCCAGGCGGATCGCTCTGAGCTCCAGGAAGTTGATCTGCTGAGCAGACTCCCACGTGGTCCAGAGGCCCTGAGTACGTGCCCCTTGGCAATGTGCTCCCCAGCCCAGGAGGGATGCATCTGTTGTCAGCACCCGGGCCAGCTGAGGTGACTGGAAAGGCATGCCGAGTACCAGGTTCGGCCGATGAAGCCACCACTGGAGAGACGAGATCAGCGGCTCGGAGACGCGCACTAGGTCTGCTAGGCCGCCTGTGGCTTGTTGCCACTGCTGGCGGAGACACCATTGAGCAGGCCGCATATTCAGGCGGGCATTGGGGGTCATATGGACGGTGGAAGCCATATGGCCGAGTAGTCTCAGGAAGCGCCTGGCGGAGACCAGGGGCTGGCTGCGAAAACGGTCGGCTAGGTCCATGAGCCGTTGAGCTCTGTCGAGCGGTAGGAACGCTCGTGCCTGAGGAGTGTGCAGCCTTGCGCCGATGAACTCGAGATCCTGTGAGGGGAGCAAAGTGGACTTTGCGAAGTTTATAACAAAGCCCAAGTACTGCAGAAGAGTCACCGTGCGGCGTGTGGCGTTGGTGACCTCCGGAGCGGACGCTGCCCTGATGAGCCAGTCGTCGAGGTACGGAAAGACATAGAGGCCGTGAAGCCGGAGATGGGCCGCCACCACCGCGAGACATTTTGTGAAGACTCGCGGTGCGGAGGACAGGCCAAAGGGTAGTACTCTGTATTGGTAATGATTTCCGGCCACCACAAACCTTAGGTACTGGCGGTGGCTTGGGTGGATAAGGATGTGCGTGTAGGCATCCTTTAGATCCAAGGAGCATAGCCAATCTCCCTGCTGGAGGTAGGGCAGAAGGATTCCAAGGGTAAGCATCTTGAACTTTTCCCGCACGAGGAATTTGTTGAGGTTGCGCAAGTCCAGGAGGGGTCTGAGGCCTCCTGTCCTTTTTGGTACTAGAAAGTACCTGGAATAAAAGCCTTGACCTTTCAGGTGGTGGGGCACCGGTTCCACCGCCTGTTCCTGTAGAAGAGCTGCTAACTCCTGAAGGAGTAATTCCCTGTGCAGAGGGGGTCGTGGAGGTTCTCCCGGAAAATAGGAGGGAGGGACCTGGTGGAAGTGGAGAAGATAGCCTTCTCGCACGACTTGAAGCACCCAGGCATCTGCGGTGATGCTGGACCACCTGTGGGCGAAGTGAACCAGCCGGCCTCCGGTGCTGGGAGGAACCAGCGGGGGGGGGAGAGGCTATGCTTAAGGAGTCAAAAGCCCCCACCCTGCTGAGCAGGGGCTGGTGGTGCAGGCTTGGGGGCTTGCTGCCTACGGGACCCGTTACCCCGTCCCTTGGCCTGCTGGCCCTGTTGGGGAGCTGCAGGGGCCTGATATTGGGGGTATTGTTTGTAGGCAGCCGCCTTCCTCGGGTAAAAGGACTTCTTTCCCGAGCCCTTCTTTTTCTGGGAAGGGGCGGAGGTCTTCCTAGAAAGCCTAGTCCTGGTGAGAGTCTCCGTCTCAATTTGTGCAGCCTTGTCAGCCATGGGCTTGCCAAAGAGGTTTTCGCCTCGGCAGGGGACATCGACCAACTTGTCCTGCACCCAGGGCTCAAGGTCAGACGACTGAAGCCAAGCCTGTCGGCGGGCACCGATGCCGGCTGCGGCCACTCGAGCCGATGCTTCAAAGCCATCATAGGCTGCTCGGGATATGAATTTTGAGCATTCCCGAATGCCAGTGGACAAGGCCAGGAACCTCCGCAAGGGTTCCTCGGACAAACCAGCGGAGAATCCGGCTAGCTCTTTAGCCAGATCTCGGAGATACATGCCCATGTATAGCTGGTAGGTCTGGACACGACACGCAAGCATAGAGCCCTGGAAACACTTCTTACCAAGGCCATCCAGGTTACGGGCCTCCCTGCCAGGAGGCACCGAGGAGTGCATCTTCTGGCTCTTAAGACGATGCATGGCCGATTCCACTACCATGGAATGGTGTGGTAGCTGTGCTTTTTGGAAGCCAGGGCTCTTGCGGACTCGATAGATAGAATCGACCCGCTTGCTCAGGACCGGCGAGGTGGCCGGACTCTCCCACATGCGGAAGAGTAGTCGTTCCAGCATGGGAGGAACCGGTACAGTAAAGTGTTCCCTGGCGGGAGAGTCATACTGGAGGGCGTCGAGCTCTTCGGCTCGAGGCTCCTCCTCGGGATCCGCAGGGAAGGCCAAAGCCTTGGCCATATCCCTGACGAAGTCCGAGAACCGGGCATCCTCCGGGGGGGACTGCTTCCGAGGTTCGGACTCAGGTGAGTCCGAGGGGACACACCGAGTCCGAAAAGAATCAGGCGACTCTTCCTCTTCAGACTCCCAGACCGACTCCGACGAGGACTCGGTGGGGTCGGCCCGGGCAGGGCGCGGCGCCTGCCGCCCCGACGCCGAGGTAGTCGGCGTCGGCAACCTCGGTCCCGAACGGGAGGCCGAGGGTGACCTCGACCGAGGATCGACTCGAGTTCGCATCGACTCGAGGATTGGCTCGGTCTCCGGGGTCGACTTAGACGTCGACGTCCCGGCGGTCGGGGCAGCGGCGCCAGCGAAGCCAGCGAGCAGTGCCCGCTGCTGGTCCATGAAGGCAGACAGTCTGCTCTCCAAGGCCGTCAACCTGAGTCCGAGCTCAGGTGACCCAGCAGCCCCCGACTCGGGCCCCGACGGCGTCGGGCCCGACGTCGGCGGTCTCGGAGGTGAGTCCAGGAGGACCACAGGACTTACCTGAGCAGGCAGCTCCGACTCCAGGCGAGGTCGCTCCGAGAAGTGCTCCTTCTCCAAGGACCCGGGACGGCTATCGGGGCTATGCGACCTGGCCCTCGCGGAGCCAGGAGCGTCCACCGACGCCGCCCTCGCGGGTTTCACCTTTCGTCGACGGTCCCCGGAGGGAGAACCCCTGTCGGAGGAACTCCGGCGACGGTCCGAGCTGGAACCTCTGGACGCAGAGGCCTCCGACGAGGTCCGGGTACGGCTGGGGTCAGCGAAGATCCTATCCCGCTGATGCCGCCGACTTCTCAACGCTTTGGAGGACATTTTGCCGCAGGGCCCACAGATCATTTCTTCATGATCCAGGCCCAGGCAGCGGAGGCAATTGTCGTTTGTGTCAGTTAGTGACATATTTCGGTCACACTGACCACACCGTTTGAAACCACTGGCAGCCATCGGGGGAAAAAGGGCCCCGGCGAGGTCAAAGGACCGGGCTGCCAGGGAAAAACCGAAAACGAAACTGACTAAGTCAGAAAAACCGAAAAAGAAGAAGAGGACTCGTGACCGGCGTTGCGAGTCCGGGCGGGAAAAAGACCGGCGTCGAACCGAAGGAAAAAAGAGAAAATATGAGTAAAAATCAACTTTTTCGCAGGGACACGACGGGTACGTCTGTAGGGCTCCGCGGAAAAAAGAAGACTGGCTAAGATGGCACCCTTGGGCGGGAAGAGGACCGCGCATGCGCGCTGCAATTCCCAAAGGCTTTCTTTGAAAGCTGGGGAAAATTGCTCCGCGAGGGCTCCGTCGGCGCCGACGTCACCCATAAGTGAGGACTGACTTCCTGCTTGGTCCTGGAGAAGTACTGGACTCATCGGGAAAAGCCATCTGATGAGTCTCATCATGATCAGAACCGTCCACACAAATATGATCCAAAGATTTTGGTGGTTCAGGCACAGGTACTTTGTTGCTATGAGGCATAGGCCTAATTGCTGAGGGAAGGTTGGGGTAACTTATTACGTTCTTATTTTTTAAGTTGTATCCCTTCACAATGCAAGAGCAAAAATAGCAGTCACTGCTGTGGCCTCTTTGTTCACACCACATCATAGGTATTCCGAAACGAAATGCTTGTTTTTTACCTTTCATCCATAAGTGTAGATCTTCCTCACATGTTTTGCACACTTTGTGAGGAGCCCACGGTTTGTCTTGATCGCCTAACTTCAAACCGAAATAGGCGAAATATACTTTTTTAATAAATGCAGAAATGTTCCTCTGCCGCTTTTTCACGGTATATTCCCCACAAATAAAACAAAAACTGTCCGGAGAGTTGACGCAACCTCTGGCTCTGTGAGCCATCACAAATACACAGCACTGCAAACTACAACTGTAGTGAACCACTTCGGAATAAAGCTGGATTACGACTGAGCAAACAAAAGGTAATAATGAACTTGCAAGAAACTGAAATTTGACAGGAACGTTCATGTCGCAACCACCGTGTTTGAGCGAGCGAACGAGGCGAGGCGAACAGGAAAGAACATGCGCCAGCGCGAGTACTGGATTTAGCCCCCCGCCTCCCAATTGTCCTGTTAATGTATAAAATGAATACAAAACACTCTAAAATATCATGAGGGAGTGTTTCTAGTTAGTTAACCATTACAACCTCTATTTTGGGCCAAGAAAATAAACTGCAGTCGGCTAAAAAGAAATTATGTGAACATTCCTTATATGGGTAAGAAATCTAATTTTGCAAGAAAACGTGACGTGATGGAACATTTTGGCTATTTTTCCTGGATTCAGCACCCCAAAATCTATAGGAATCAGTTGCAAAACTGGAGGCAGTTTTTTGGTAGTGTACCTGTGTAATCTGTGAACTTTCATTAAAATCATCTTAATACCTGAAGATTGGAGGATCGCCAATGTAACGCCAATTTTTAAAAAGGGTTTGAGAGGTGATCCGGGAAATTACAGACAGGTGAGCCTGACGTTAGTACCGGGGAAAATGGTAGAAACCATCATAAAGAACAAAATTACACAGCATGTAGTTAGTCATGGCCTAATGGGAGACAGCCAACATGGCTTTACACAAGGAAGATCTTGTCTTACTAATCTGATATGTTTTTTTGAAGGTGTGAATAAACAGGTAGACAAAGGTGAGTCGGTTGATATAGTGTATCTGGACTTTCAGAAAGCCTTTGACAAGGTCCCTCATCAGAGACTTTTGGCAAAACTAAAAAGTCACGGGATAGGAGGCAGTGTACTATTGTGGATCGGGAACTGGTTAAAAAATAGAAAGCAGAGGGTAGGGCTAAATGGCCAATTTTCCCAATGGAAAAAGGTGAATAGTGGAGTACCCCAGGGATCTGTACTGGGTCCGCTACTTTTTGACATATTCATAAATGACCTGGAAAAGGGAATAACTAGTGAGGTTATCAAATTTGCAGATGACACAAAACTGTTTAAAGTTGTTAAAACCCAAGAGGACTGTGGAAAACTGCAGGAGGATCTGGATAAATTGGAAGACTGGGCATCCAAATGGCAGATGAATTTTAATGTGGACAAGTGAAAAGTTATGCACCTAGGAAAGAACAACCCACACTATGGTTACACAATGCAAGGTTCCACATTGGGAACCACCAACCAGGAAAAAAGATTTAGGAGTCATCGTGGATAACATGTTAAAACCCTCCACCCAGTGTGCAGCGGCGGCCAAGAAAGCAAATAGAATGCTAGTTATAAGGAAAGGAATGGAAAATAAAACAAAGGATATTATAATGCCTCTGTATCGTTCCATGGTACGACTATTGTGTGTAATTCTGGTCGCCATATCTTAAAAAGGATATAGCGTAATTAGAAAAGGTACAGAGAAGAGCCACCAAAATGGTAAAGGAGATGGAAGGATAATCCTATGAAGAGAGGCTACAAAGGTTAGGGCTCTTCAACCTGGAAGAGAGACGGCTGAGGGGAGATATGATAGAGGTCTATAAATTAATGAATGGAGTGGAACGGGTAAACATAGATCAATTCTTTACGCTATCAGAATATAGAAAGACTAGGGGACATGTAATGAAGCTACAGGGTAAACTATTTAAGAGAAATAAGAGAAAATATTTTTTCACTCAACGTGTAATCAAACTCTGGAATTTGTTACCGGAGGATGTAGTAAGAGCTGTTAGTGTAGCTGGGTTTAAAAAAGTTTTGGACAAGTTCCTGGAGGAAAGGTCCATAAACCATTATTAAAAAGGGACCCAGGATATCAATGCTTGACCCAATACAAGCATTGTGGAACCTGTGTCTCTTGGGAAGACTACTAGGTACATATAACCTAGATTGGCCACTGTTGGAAACAGGATACTGGGCTTGATGGACATTGGTCTGACCCAGTATGGCATATCTTATGTTCTTAGCTGTGACATGGCCTTCGAGAGAAAGTCCCTTACTCTCATATGCAAAGGATATGCAATTTGTAATCCACCTAGAGAGAGTTCTTTGGGAAACTGTAAGTCCCAAATGACTAGAATCAAAGGGAACAAAAAGCTGAGAAGATTTTCTATGTTGCTTAGTTCTTTGAAGGTAAAAAGCCAAGGCTCTTTTACAATCTAAAGTATGAAGATTCTTTTCTGCATTAGAGGCATGAGGCCTAGGGAACAATACAGGAAGGTAAACAGCTTGGTTTAAATGAAAAGGCGAAACCACCTTTGGCATAAAGTGAGGATGAGTCCTAAGAACTACCTTATCATGGTGAAATGTTGTATAAGGCGGATCTGCCACAAAAGCCTGTAACTCACTGATGTGACTTGCAGAAGTGAGGGCAACTAGGAAGATGACCTTCCAGGAAAGAAACTTTAGAGATGTAGAGGCTAAAGGCTCAAAGGGTGGTTTCATGAGCTGCCCAAGAACACGATTCAGATCCCATGCCACCGGCGGTGGCTTAATGGGAGGTTTTGTTAAGAGTAGACCTCTCATAAATCTTGCTACGTGGGGATGAAAGGTAATAGGTTGTCCATCCAGAGGTTCACGAAAAGCAGCAATGACACTAAGATGGACCCTTACTGAATTGGTTTTAAGACCAGAATCTGATAAATGGAGGAGATACTCCAGAAGTGATTCCACAGGCACTGTATGTGGGTTAAGTCCCCTTTGAGAACACCATACAGAGAACCTCTTCCACTTAAAGGGGTAGGATCGCCTTGTGGAAGGCTTTCTGGAAGCCACAAGGATATCCTTTACCTGTTGAGAGAGGTTGATATCTGGGAATCCTAGGCTTTCAGTAACCAGACCCTGAGGTGCAGGGACTGGGGATTTGGGTGCAATAGCATCCCGTTCTCCTGGGAAAGAAGATCTGGAGCACATCCCAACTCCAGAGGTGTGGCTTGAGAAAGACACAGAAGCAGAGGATACCACATCTGCTGTGGCCAACGTGGAGCTATGAGTATCATATGACCTCTCTCTCTCTCTGAAGCTTGAACAAAGTTTTAGGAATGAGAGGAATGGGTGGGAAGGCATAGAGGAAGTCCTGACCCCAGTGGAGGAGGAAAGCATCCCTTTCCTGACAGTTCTAAGCCGGAATTCTGGAACAGAATCGGGGAAGTTTGGCATTCTGTGGACTTGCAAAGAGGTCTATATCTGGCGTTCCCCAGATTCGAAACACTCGAGCAAGCTGGTCTGAGTGCAGAGACCATTCGTGGGGAAGCAGTATTCGACTGAGTTTGTCTGCCCAAAGATTTTGAACGCCCGGAAGATATACCACTAGAAGGTGGATTTGAAGCTCTCTAGCGAGGGCCCACAGTCGCAAAGCTTCGTTGCATAATGACAGAGCCTGTTCTGCCCTGCTTGTTCACATAGAACATGGCTACTTGATTGTCAGTCTGGACCAGAACTCTCTTGAAGCTGAGATTTATTTATTTATTTAGCTGTATTTATATTCCGCTTTTCACCGGGTCAAAGCGGTCAATTGGGGGATACATTTAACACGAGGGGATATGACACACATACGTTAATACTTACAGGGAACATGGGCAATGGAGGGTTAAGTGGCTTGCCCAAGACCACAAGGAGTGCCTATAGGACTAGAAATCCCAGTCCCTCTGGCCTGAGGGACTGGGATTTCTAGTCCTATAGGCACTCCTTGTGGTCTTGGGCAAGCCACTTAACCCCCCCAACCCAACTTGGACGCATCTGTTGTTAGGGTGGTTTGGCATAGAGGCTGCTGGAAAGGAGAGCCTATGAGGTTTTCCATTGATTGCCACCATTGCAGGGACAAAATGAGATGTGTGGAGTTTCTGATTTTGTCCGTTAGCCGACCCAAGGCCTGTGTCCACTGAGAGGATAGGGTCCACTGGGCTGTGAGCATATGAAAGCAATCATAGGGAACCACATGGACAGTGGATGCCATATGTCATATGCCCCAGAAGCTGAAGCATCTCCCGAGCAGTCAGGAAAGCTTTCATAGCTGCTTGGGAGGCCAGCTGTAGTATACGAAGACAACATGGCTGTGGCAGGAAAGCCCTTGACTGCCTTGTGTCTAGACGTGCCCCTATGAATTCTAGAAACTGAGAAGTGGTGAGATGAGATTTTGGGAGGTTTATGACCAGTCCCAAGTAGCGAAGGATTCGCATGGTGCGAGAAAGAGCGAAGCTGGCTTCTGGAGCTGTTGATGCTCGGATGAGCCAGTTGTCTAAGTAGGGGAAGATGAAGATTCCTAGAGTTCTCAGGAATGCTGCTACTACTGCCATGCATTTTGTGAAGACTCTTAGGGCAGAAGCCAGCTGAAGGTATGGCAGGAGTGTTCCGAGGGAGATCATCTTGAATTTTTCACGGAGCAGATACCTGTCTAATTCTCTGAGGTCCAGTATAGGCCTGTGCCCCCCTGTTTTCTTTGGGATAAGAAAATAGGGGGAGTAGAACTCCGTACACTGTTGGGATATGAGTACCTCTTCTATTGCTCTTCGAGCAAAAAGTGATGCGACCTCCTGACACAAGAGATCGGTGGCAGGGAACTGAGAAATGAACGGTCTTATGATTGTAGGAGGGGGCAAACTGTGAAAGTGAAGTCTGTACCCATCTCGTACAATGGACAAAGTCCAGTTTTCTGATGTTATTTGTTGCCATCTTCTGGCAAAATGGCATAACCTGCCCGGGATGGTAAGGGATTCTGTACCTTTCAGGGGCAGAAAGACTATGATTTATAGGAAGGAATCAAAGCCCCTGAGGAGGCTGAGTCTGCTGAGCCGGTTGAGCTCTTGGAACTTGTGGCTTCCTCTGCTGTCTGGTCTGTTGCTACCTCTTTTGGGAAGCATGACTTGGACAGTGGCTTGGATGGGTTTAAGATGGGTAAAATCTCTTTTTCTTGTTGAAAAAGGGTTTCTAGACTGACCTTTCTTTGCTGGGTTGGCTGTAGACTTTGATAGTCTGTTCAAGGTAGTATTTTCAGATTCAATCTGATTGGCCTTGTCTTGCCAATCCTTGAAAAAGAGATTTTCTCCTGTGCAAGGAATGTTTCCCAGTTTATCTTGCACCCATTGTTCTAAGTCTGATGCCTGAAGCCAGGCAATACGACGTGCACTGATGGAAATAGCAGAGGTTCTGCTAATGCATTCAAAGCAATCAAAGGTTGCACGGTTCATAAACTTAGAGACATCCTGGGCATGTCTGACCAGAGTAAGGAATTCCCCCCTTTTTTCCTCAGGGAGAAGAGGGCTCATGAGCTCCAAGTCTCCTGCAACCTCCTTGAAGAACATTCCCATATAGAGAATGTAGGAGCTGATCCTGGCTGCCAATATGGAGGATTGGAAGCATTGACGCCCAAAGGCGTCGAGTGTCCTCGATTCACGGCCTGGAGGACTGGAAGAATGCGTTTTAGCACTCTTAATCCTACGCATCGCCGATTACACTACCACTGAATGGTGTGGTAACAGTCTTTTGAAAACCAGGACAGCTTGGAACTCGGTACATGGTATCGAGTCGTCGAGAGTGTGGAAACACCATTAAAGGAGTTTCCCACATTCTTAGCATAAGATCATGCAAGATCCTATGAATGGGCAGGGTAGCTGCCTCTTTAGGAGCCTTAGGGTATTGAAGAATTTCTTTTTTTTTTTTAAATTCTTTATTTTCATTTTATAACAACAAAGGAAAAGGAAGACATACAGCTAAAAGACAAATACATAACGTGTAATACATACACCAAAGTAAACCCCTGCCACCCCCCTCCCCCCTGCTTCTTCTCTAGAAAACTAATCATACCCGAAGCGGGCGTGTACTTACATTATTGTGTTACGAAACCTAACGGTGATCTGAAACATGATGAGTGCACATTATACAGGCATGTTGGAGCAATGAGCAGATTGTACATAATCATTAAGCATCTGCCATTTAGACAAGCGAGAGTGAGATTGGGCATGGGGAAAGGCTCTCCGAGGTGTCTGCTCATATTTGCTATATAAGCAGACGAGGTTCCACCATTCATTGACAGTAAGTCTAGAGCTATCCTTCCAATTCCTCGTGATTAAGCATATGGCTATACCCAGCATGAAATCAAGGAGAAAGCGACCCTTCTTAGGAAGAGAGGGGAGTTCCGCCACAGAACGGAGTCCCACAATCTTCCAAGAGAGAGGTTCGTGAAGGTGTAAGATAAATTGAATACAACCCCAGACCCGCCTCCAATAAACCTGTAGTTGAGGACATTCATAGATAACATGAACGAAGGTACCCACAGCAGTATGGCAAGACCAACACTGGTCCCTGGCATTTGTGTTCCATTTGGCTATTTTTTCTGGGGTATAAAAGCATCTGTGTGCAAAAAAGAAGAGAGTTTGGGTAACAGAGGCAGACCGGGAAACCCGCACTACTTTGCTCCAGAAAACGCTCCATTGCACAGGGGTTAAAGTGGTTTGCAGTTCGCGCTCCCAGGCTTGTTGGGCTCTGAAAGTGGCCGTGTCTGTACCCTGACATAATATTTTATAAAAGTTAGAGGCAACCCCATGTGTATTACTAATAGAGTGAACTATCTCTAATAGCCCGTCCTCAGTAGGAGCAGAGGGCGGCATGATTCGGGCACTTGTAAGGCAGTGTTGAAGCTGCATCAATTGAAAGTAGTGTTTCGCTGGTAACGCAAATTCCTTTTGTAAATCAGAAAAGGTTTTCCAACGAGCTGCAGAGAAAAGCTGTTGGGGTGTCCAGATCCCCCTTGAGTACCAGGGTTTCCATGCTATCGTTCTATTTAGGACTTGAATTCTGGGGTTATTCCATAGCGGGAGTCCGTCCTGAGGACAAACGTTCGGGCCCAGTGATAGAATGAGAGAGTGAAAGGCCGCAAGAGTATCGACAATCATTGGTGGATGGCGGGTGTCTACTTGATAGGACATACCGGGGAGATGGGTCAATGGAATTGGGCTACTAAGCTCCTCTTCTATGTCGAGCCAAACTGGTCTACTGTCTGTTGAGGCATCTAGCCATCGGGCACCTTGCTTAAGTAGGAAGGCTTGATGATATCTAAGAAAATCAGGAAATCTGGTACCCCCTCTTTCCTTTACAGACTGTAGTTTTTGTTTAGCTATCCTTGGTGGCTTGCCCTGCCAGAGATAACGGACGAGGAGGCCCTCAATATCTTTATAAGTATGTAGCGGGAGTAAGCATGGCAGCATTTCTAAAATGTAGTTCACTTTGGGGACTATCATCATTTTCACAGTTTCTAAGCGGCCCCACCATGTAAGAGATAAGGGAGACCAACGATTCGTGAGCTCACGGACTTTGGAGACTACCTCTTTGGCATTAAAACTGATAGTGTCTTCTAAAGGAGAACAGTAATGGACCCCGAGATACTTCACCATGCGGGATTGCCAAAGGAAGGGAAAGGCCTGCATGTCAGCCTCATGTACCCAGCGGTTCAGTGGGAATGCCACAGATTTGGTCCAGTTAATTTTATAGCCCGATAATTGTGAGTATCCGTCGATCAGATCCAAGACAGCTGGAACCGAATCGAGGGATACGAAAAGCATAAGATCATCTGCATATGCAGAGAGTTTAATCTCCCTATGACTGAAGGGGACACCTCGAATACGTGCGGACTGTCTAATAAGGAGGGCTAGAGGTTCAAGAGCTAGATCAAAGAGCATTGGTGATAGGGGGCAACCTTGACGCGTGCCTCTTTGGAGGTTAAATGGCGGAGACTTGATAGCATTTACACAAATACTGGCGACGGGTTGGGTATACATGACTTGGAGATATCGGAGGAAGCCCTCCCCAAAGCCATACCATCGGAGAACTGCAAATAAGAAGGGCCATTCTAGGCGGTCAAAGGCTTTTTCGGCATCCAGGGAAAGACCCACCCATGGATGATCTAGACTGGCAGCACTGGATAGCACATGGCACAGGGTCCGAGCATTGTCAGCAGTTGATCTGCCGGGTATAAAACCGCATTGGTCGGGGTGAATTAGGGTGGCCATCCTGTCAGATAGCCGGGTGGCCAAGATCGTTGCGAAGATCTTATAATCGGCATTAAGTAGGGAGATTGGACGGTAGTTGGCGGTTAGCAGCGGGTCTCTGCCTTCTTTCTCAAATACTACCACATTAGCTGCAGAAAAGGATCCCAAAGAGGATGTATCTACCGCAAGGGCAGTAAAATAGAGTTTTAAATAGGGAACTAAATCTGCACTGAACGTTCTGTAGAATTCGGTCGGGAGACCATCGGGCCCTGCGGCACGGCCCGAGGCTGTTCGTCTTAGGGCAGATTGGATCTCTGAAGTAGAGAAGGGTTCATCCATCGCATCCCTATCATCTTCAGAGAGGGTCGGCCGCTGAATGCCAGAAAGCAATCGCTCGAATGTCTCTGACGAGAACTCACATTCAGATTGATATAGGCGGGTATAGAAATCCCGAAAGAGCTCTACAATGTCGGAGTCTGTGGTCACTATGCCCCCTCCCTGTGGAGCTCGAAGGGCCGCTACACGTTTGGCTTCTTTTTGACCTTTCAAGGCGTTGGCTAAGAGTCGACCGGCTCGGTTATTTTCACGATAATATGTCCCTCGCTGAAGCTCAATACTCTTAGAAGCTGCAGTTGAGAGGATTGAATTATATTGAAAACGGAGACGCTGTAATCGAATTAATATACATGGATCAGCACGTGAAGTTAGAACTCGTTCGCCTGCTTTTATTTGTTGGTCTAGTATGAGTAGCTGCTGTTTGCGTTGTTTTCGCAGGCGGATTTGATAGCTAGTGATCGTTGCTCGAATGGCCGCTTTGAAGCCCTCCCACCAAGCCCAATTCGCAGTATCCTGGGGTAGATTAAAATGGAAGTAATCCTGTATGGCTGCTCGAATTTCTAACTGGAACTCTGGCTGAGTTAACAGGGCTCTATCAAAGAACCAGGCCCCCGAATTCCCTTGGGGTGCAGTAGTGTGTAATTGAAAGGAAATGGCAGCATGATCTGAAATATGTTGGGAGTGAATCTTTGCATTGTCCACCTGAGGAACTAACAGTTTTGATATTAGAAAGAAGTCTATGCGAGACTGGGATTTATGAGGGGAAGAAAAGAAGGTAAAGTCAAGCTCATTGGGGTGTAGTAACCTCCATAGATCAACTAAAGCAAGATCTTTGATCAGGGAGGTAAGCGTGGTGTGACTCTTGGGGGGACCACTTGACCTAGGCGGCTGTTTGTCAATCAGGGGATCAAGGACTAGATTGAAATCCCCCCCAATTATCAATGAAGTATTAGCAGAGGCCTGCGCAACCTGAGCAATGGTAGCAAAAAAGGCAGGGTCATCCACATTAGGAGCGTAAAGGCATAGACATGTAACTTCAAGGCTACCTATCTTGAGGTGAACTCTGGACCATCTACCTTCTGTATCTGAGCTAGTCGCAATAATAGCAGCATGCAAAGATTTCCTAACCAGTATGGCAACCCCACATTTCTTAGAAACGGCTGGGGAATAGGCGGCCACCATGTAAGGTTTAATATTGAGTTTAAGAGTTTCCTTCGAATTTAAATGCGTTTCTTGGAGAAAGATCAGATCCGCAGCTTCCTGGCTTAGGTAGCTTAGAATTTTCTTACGTTTTATCGGATTATTGATCCCTTTTACGTTCAATGAGAAAATCTTACATGGTGCCATCAATCAGTAAAAGACATTTTAGGTAAGGGCGCTTGAAAACATACAATATAATCAGGACCTGTGCAACAATGACATAATCACCGAGTATTCTGGCTAATACACCCCATATTAAGAAGTATGTACCAAAGTATCCCAGAGAAGAAGCAAAACCCCCAAAGATTATGGCGACCATATGTCTGCGGGAGGAGGCCCTAGAGAGGAAGTAGAAAGACATGAAAAAAAAAAGAAAAGAAACACCAGAGTCCATAATTAACACTGTCTCTGATACTCATCGAGGCTACTGTGGGTAGATGGAGTCGGGTCACAGATATCATCAAAAGTAAGGCAACAAACTGCCCTCGCCAGACTCTTTGCTGGGCTGCGGCAGATCCAATATGGCGGGTACAGCGGATATGAGAACACTTTCAGAAGTATTCTGGAAGTCAGCGCATCAAGTCGGCTTCTTTGGAATCCAAAAACTCCGCTAGTAGATCAGGGTCCTCAAATGTTCTTGTCTGATTGTGAAGCGTGACTCGGAGCTTGGCCGGGTACATCAGGCCATAGCGTGCTTGTAGTTGTTGAAGCCTCGGCCGGAATTCCAGAAAGCGCTTTCGGCGGTCGACCGTGGGTTTAGCCAAGTCGGGATAGAAGGAGATCTTGTGGCTCTCAAACTCCATATGGCCCTTTGCCCGAGAGGCATGTAGAATTTGCTCAACGTGTTGATATCTCAAAAGTCGAAAGATGATAGGCCGCGGGGTCTTCCTGTTGAGCGTTATGCTTGTAGGTACACGATGAGCGCGATCAATTTCCAAATCTTTGGCAAAGGTGATTTGGAGCAGGGAAGGGAGAATTTTGCATAAAAACTCTTTCATGTCTCCCGATTCCGCTCCCTCCGGTATGCCCACGAGCCGTATGTTGTTGCGGCGCGCTCTATTATTGCCATCTTCCACTTCTTTCTGCAAGGCCCGCACCTGACGTTCAACTTTGTCGAGTTTGGACAACCGGGCCGTATGGGAGTCCAATATGCTCTCCATTTTGTCCTGACGCGAAGAAAGCCCCTCTAGTTTGCCTTGCAGCACACCAAAATCTTCCCGCAGCGCTCGGAGTGCTTCACCGTTTGACTGCACGAGGTCCTTGACCCCTCTAATCTCTGCGAGGATTTCCTGCTGCATTTCGGGGCCCTCGCGCACGGCCAGCCCCTTCTGCGGGGACGGAGGTTCAGTTTTGGAGCGTTTGCCGTGAGAAGCCGCTGGAGACCCGAATTCCAGGCGCGTGGGTTTGGTCCCCGCCATCTCACCAATGTGCCCCGGCAAGATCAGAGTAGAATTCCAAGTATGTACGGTGTTAATTCAGGATTCTGAGTAGGCCTCTCGGGAGCCTCAGCGTTATGCGACCATCCCGCTGGACATCAGGCTCCGCCCGTATTGAAGAATTTCTAATTCTTCTGCTCTGGATTCCTTCTCCAAAGTCACCGTGATTGAAAGACCTCGAGCTAAATCACGTATGAAATCCTGGAAGGACATGTCTTCTGGAGGAGACATTCTGCGTTGAGGAGAAGGAGATGGATCCTCCGGAAGCATTGCTCTGGTACCGTCAGAGTCATCAGAGTCATCAGAATCGGAGGATTCAAAGTACCTCTGCGCCGGGTGTTCCTGTAACGCACGGTACCGGTACCGCTCAAAGTCGGTGTCGATACCTGAGATAGACTCAAGACTCGGCATGGGGGGAAGCATACTGGCTGAGACAGGTGTGTTTGGTACCAGTACCGATGTCAGTACTGATACCTGTGGAACCATCTGTAGCAGTCTTAGTGGTACCGAAGCTGCTAAGAGGGCTGCTAGACTGCGTTTGATAGTGAGGATTCTCTAAATCCATCTCTCCTGCCGATGCTTGGGTGTCGGTACCGGTGGAAGCAGGTATGACCCCAGAACATGGCACCAGTAGTTCTATTGAGGTGGAAGCCTCTGGAACATTCTGGAGCCCCGTTAATGCTTTGGAGACCGAGGCCTCCCGCTGGGGCTGTTTTGACGGTGAACTTTCCTCGAGGGCAACGCCAGTGGCATCTCGATACCTGGAAGGAGATCTACCCTTAGAAGACTTAGGTTTAGTTACCTGAGATCCAGCCCTGGAAGACGTCGATGCAACTGACATCGTATCTGCGGCAAAAAGGGTACCAAGTTTTGCAGCTCTATTCTGCAGGCCCCTCTTAGTCATCTTTCTGCAGGAGAGACATTCCAATGGACAATGATCAGGACCTAAACATTTGAGACACCAGTCATGGGTGTCGGTGACGGATATGGTACCGCCACACTTGGAACATTTCTTGAAACCAGTAGCTGGTTTCTCTATGTTTGAAGAAAAGTGGGCCTAGTGCCCAAAATAGCGCCTAGCACCGAGAGGGGAAAGGCCCCTGAAAGAAAAAACTTTTAGAAAGCTAGTTTTTTGTTTTTTTTGAAAAAGAAGAAGAGAGAACCGGCGGTACCTGTAGGCGTCGAATGAAGGCAGATACGACCACAAAAAAGAATAAGAAAAAAATTTCTGTGGTGACAGGGTAATCGTCCTATCGGCTCCGCAGAAAATGAAGAACTGAAGAGGGAGAGTTGGAAAGGTGGGAAGGCAGCACGCAGGCACTGTGGGATGCTCCCAAAAGCTTTCCTATTGGACGCTGGGGAGCATTCCCGCACAGGCTCCATCAGTACTGACACTATCCATATGCGAAGACTACATTCCTGCTTGTTCCTGGAGATAGCAAACATCCAGATATGGATCGCTTCCTCGCAGAGGAGGCGAGACCCCGTGCCTTCCTGCTTGTTGATATAGAACATTGCTACTTCATTGTCGGTTTGGATCAGGACAGTATGTCCTGTCAATTGAGGATGAAAAACTCGAAGGGCATTGGCTATTGCCCGCAGTTCGAGGAGGTTGATCTGATGGGCAGATTCCTGGTGAGATCACAAGCTCTGTGTAGCTAAGCCATCCAGGTGAGCTCCCCACCCCTGCTTGTAAGCATCTGTCGTAAGAGTATGTTGAGGTGGAGGCATCTGAAAAGGTAGCATGATGAGAAGGTTCTGAGGCATACACCACCACTGGATGGAGTTGGCTAACTGAGGTGTGATGATGAGTCTGTCTCTGAGAAGATCCTTCGACTGTGTCCACTGAGAGGAAAAGGTTCACTGTGCCTAAAGCATGTGTAGATGAGCAAATGGGACATGTACAGTGGTGACCATGTGTCCCAGCAGACAAAGCATGCCCCTTGCTGTGATGAGACACTGTTGCTGAACCTGGCTTGCGAGCTCTGAGAGGCATTGTAGGCAGTCTCCTGGGAGAAAGGCTTGAGCTTGCACAGTATCTAGGAGTGCAACTATAAACTCTAATTTTTGAGTAGGAGCAAGGTGAGACTTTGGAAAGTTTATGATAAAGGCAAGATGTTGAAGCAGTGACAGTGTGATGAAGAGACAGGTTTAGTACTTGAGGGGAATTGGTCTTGATGAGCCAGTCATCTAAGTAGGGAAAGATGAAGATGCCAAGGGTGCGGAGGTAGGCCGCAATCACTGCTAGACATTTTGTGAATACTCTTGGGACTGAAGCCAGGCCGAAAAGTAGATCTCCATACTGGTAGTGAGCTCCCTGAAACATGAATTGCAGGTATTGTCTGTCAGAAGGATGCATGAGTATGTGAGTGTAGGCATCCTTGAGATCTAGAGATCAAAGGCAATCATCCCTCTGAAGGTATGGAAGCAGAGTTTCTAGGAAGACCATCTTGAATTTTTCTCGAACCAAGAACTTTTTGAGGGCTTGGAGATCTAGGATGGGTCTGAATCCCCCTGTCTTTTTGGGGCTGAGGAAGTAACGGAAGTAAAATCCAACTCTTCTTGTGCAAAAGGAGCTCTTTCTATGGCACCCTGCAACACAGAGAAACTATTTCCTGTTGTAGCGGAGTGCAGTTAAGGAGTTCCATGGGAAGCTCCCCTGTGAAAAAGATCAGGGGTAAGCTTTGGAAGTGGAACTAATATCCCTTGAGGACCACATTCAAGGTCCACTGCTCTGTTGTTATGAGTGGCCATCTGTAGCAAAGTGGACCAAGCGGCCTGCAATGTGAGAAGGTTGGGGATCCTTCAGGGGAAATATGGCTAACTTCTCCAGGAAGAAGTCAAAAACAAGTTGTAGGATGGGCCTGTGGAGCCGGTTGAGGTTTGGGAGCTTTAGGCCTCTTGTGCTGGCGTGTGCCTTGCTGCTTTTGTTGAGACTTCTGCGGCTGATAATGTGGGTAGGCAGGATAAGATGGATAGTATCTCCTTTTTAGGATAGAAGGGCTTTTTGTTTGAGACCTTCTTTCTAGATGCATCAGCTGTCTTTCTAGAGAGGTATTTGAGAGTGAGATAATCTGTTTCAATCTCACCCGCCTTCTCCCTCCAGTCTTTCCCAAAGAGATTCTCACCTGTACAGGGGATGTTAGCCAATTTATCATGGACCACTGCTCCATGTCAGAAGCTTGTAACCAAGCCATCCTCCTGGCCCCAGTACATACCGCTGAAGCTCTACTAGTGGATTCAAAGCAGTTCTTGTGAGAAACATGGAAGTATTTTCATTATGCTTGAGTAGGGCCTGATATACAGCCTGCTTGTCTGCGAGGGGAAAATTTGTGAAGATCTTTAGTAATATCCTTTAGGAACATTCCCATGTACAATATATAGGAGTTAATCCTAAGGCCAGCCTGGAAACATCGATGTCCAAAGGCATCCAGAGTTCTCGATTCCGTATCTGGAGGAATCGAAGAATGATTCTTTGAACTTTTAATATGGCACTGATGATTCCACCACCATAGAATGGTGTGGAAACTGGGTTTCTGAAAACCAGGGCACTCAGGAACCCTATACATCATGTCCAATATCTTGCTAACTGATGCCACGGCCAGAGAAGCCTCCCACATGCGTAGCATGAAGTTCTGCAGAATGTAATGCACCAGGAGTGTGACAATCTCCTTAGGTGTCGAGAGATACTGGAGTATTTCCAGTTCCTCGGCCCTTGGATCCTTCTTGATGGCAACTGTAATCGAGAGAGCTCTTGCCATGTCTCTGATAAACTTCTGAAAAGGACATATCTTCCGATGGGGACCAGCACTGCTCATGTGGTAGTGAAGGGTCAGAAGGGATATCAACAGGCCTCATTGAGACCTGGGATCCAGAGAGCTTTGAGGCCACCGACACTGATGCCACCAGGATCGCTAACACACTCTGCTTTAGAGCCAGCATACGCTGATCGAGGGAGATAGACGAAGTCTGGGTGGACTGCCATATGGGACTATGAGCCTATGTCCCAGAACACGGAATCGGCAGCTCCTCGGAGATTAGCGCCTTGGGAGCATCTCAGAGTCTCTCTTCTGCTTTGAAGGACATGTTCTCCAGCCAGGGCTGTTGGGCTGGCCAATTAGAGTGGGATTCACCTCTGGGGGAGTCCTGATGTTGCTATCCCAGCCGGTCTCTGGAATTGACATTGGTTCTCAATATCAACAGCATCAAAGTCTTCACTTCAACAGAGGACTTGTGCTTACTCAGATGCTTTAACTTCACAGTGGTGAGGAAACCACGTGAAGATGACTATCCCTGTGAAGATGTGGAGGCCACTGACGAGTGAGTTGAAGCAACCGAGTTATATGGAAACAGAGACACATATTGTCTTCATATTTTTTTTTAATCCCCTTTTAGTCATCTGCTGACACAAGGGATAAGTGGCCAGCTCATGTTCAGGCCCTAAGCACTTCAAGTACTAGTCATGCTTATCGGTGTGTGAAACAGTGTTCCGACACTTTGAACACTTTTTAAAACCACTGGATTGTTTCTCCATACTCAGAAACACAGCCGTTGCCAGGCCAAAAAAGGCAATGGTGGGCTAGGCTGTCGAGACTAGCGGCGGGAGCCACTGTAAAAGATGAAAAAATTAAAAGAAAAATGGACTCCAGCATCGAACAACGGTACTGGAGCTGGCGAGAAAGCAAAAAATGAAGCACGGTGTATCCCGAAGGGCACAGAGAAAATAGTTTTCCACGGAGCCATTTAGATATCTGTCCTGTCACTGCTGTTAAACTAGAAACTGAGGGGGAATGGAGGAAGCCAGGCATGCAGGTGCAGAGGGATGCTCCCAAAAGCTTTCCTATTGGATGCTGGGGAGCGTTCCCACGCAGGTTCCATTGGAGGACATCACTCATATGTGAAGACTACACTCCTGCTTGTTCTTGGAGATACTTTACAACAGGATTGGCAGAGGCATTCACTACAATAAATAAAGGTGCTCAGATGATAGAACAAATGGATGTTCATTTTGAAAGATTGAGATTTGAACATTTAATAGAGGATGCTCTTGCTTGTTACAAGCAAATTTAAAAAGAAAAGAAAAAACACACAGTTCAGACTAATTTAAGAGACCGATGACATCACCATGAACATCAACAAGTGATACTCAATGTGTGCCGTCCGAACCTGTAGGATCAATAAGCTTTGCACAGGAATTAGAAAAAGAAAAAATTGATGACCTGGATGAAGAACCACCATCTTCTAGCAATGAATGAAGTGTTTATGTACATAAAGATACTGTATAACATGTAACCTGTACTGCACGGTAAATTGTAAATGTTGAATTCTGTATAACCTATAACTTGTACTGTACTGTATATTGTACACGAATAAATGCTAAATCCAACCCGGAAAAAGAACCACCAGGAATTAGAAGAAAAAATTGATGACTTGGATGAAGAACCACCATCTTCTGGCGATGAATTGTAACATAAAAAATCTGTATAACTTGTACTGTACTGTATATTGTATACAAATGTTGAATTCAAGTTATGATATTTTCAACTTATGATTGTTTTTTTGGAACACAACACCATTGTAAGTTGAGGAGCATCTGTATATGTACAGTGCTGCATATGGCTTGTAGCACTATACAAATGATAAGTAGTTGTAGTAGTAGTAATACCACCATTGGAGGTATTACCAAGGGAGATCATTTTGCATCCAGTGATCACCAGTGTGGTTCAGTATTAGGCCTAGGGCTGTTAGAATCCATTCAAAGGCGAGGGTCTTAGACTTTAGGAAGACTAACTTTGCCAGGATGGGCCAATACCTCAGGGAGTCGTTAGCGGGATGGGAACAGCTGAGGGATGTAGAAAAACAGTGGGCAAAACTGAAAGTGGATATTTTAAGGGCAACAAACCTTTTTGTTAAAATGGTAAATAAAGGTAAAAGGAAAAGGAGACCGCTATGGCTTTTGAAAGAAGTAGCTGAAAAAGTGAAGAAAAAGAGGGAGGCCTTCATGAAATACAAGAGATCACAGAGAGAGGAAGATAGGCATCTATATTTGAAAAAACTTAGAGAAGCTAGCAAAGTAGTCAGGAAAGCAAAGATTCAAAAAGCGGAGGAAATAGCCAATGCAATAAAATGGGGGGATAAGACATTTTTCAGATATGTTAGTGAGAAGAAGAAGGGCAAAAGTGGTATTGTCAGACTCAAGGGTGAAGGGGAGGAATATGTAGACGCTGATGAGGATAAAGCGGAATTGCTTAACAAATATTTCTGTTCTGTGTTCACAGATGAAGAACTAGGAGCAGGCCCTCAGAAAACACCCACAAACAGGAACAGAAGCGAGGGACATCTTGAACAATTTTCAGAAGACTCTGTTCGTGAGAAACTAGCTCAACTTAAAGTAGACAAAGCGATGGGACCGGATGGGATACACCCTAGAATACTGAGGGAACTTGGGGACGTTCTAGCAGCTCCACTGACTGACCTATTCAATGCCTCATTGGAGTCGGGAGTGGTGCCAAAGGACTGGAGAGAGGCTCATGTGGTGCCTTTACACAAAAGCAGAAGTAAGGATGTGGTTGAAAACTACAGGCCGGTTAGTTTAACTTCAGTGGTGAGTAAATTATTGGAAACGCTTCTGAAAGAGAAAATAGTGAGGTTTCTTGAGTCCAGCGGATTACAGGATCCGAGGCAGCATGGATTCACCAGAGGTAGGTATTGTCATACAAATCTGATTGATTTCTTTGACTGAGTGACCAGGCAGTTGGACCGAGGCAGAGCCCTAGATGTGGTGTATTTAGATTTCAGTAAAGCCTTTGACACTATTCCTCACAGGCAACTTATAAACAAACTGAGCACCCTAGGGATGGACCCTAAAGTTACTGCTTGGGTTAGAAATTGGTTGGGTGGGAGGCGACAAAGAGTACAGGTAAATGGAGCTCACAGGATGTTACCAGTGGTGTGCCCCAGGGATCTATCCTTGGTCCGATTCTTTTTAACAGCTTTGTTAGTGATATAGCAGAAGGGCTGTCGGGTGAGGTTTGCCTCTTTGCGGATGATACTAAAATCTGCAAGAGTAGACACCGAGGAAGGTGTAGATAACATAAGGAGGGATCTAGCTAAGCTTGAAGAATGGTCTAGAATTTGGCAGCTAGGATTTAATGTTAAAAAATGTAAGATCATGCATTTGGGATGCAGCAATCCAAAGGAGCAATATAGTATAAGGGGTGAAGTACTTTTGTCCACTAAAGAAGAGCGGGACCTAGGCGTGGTTGTGTCTGATGATCTTAAATTATCTAAACAGGTAGAAAAGGTGACGGCAAAAGCTAGAAGGATGCTTGGGTGCATACGGAGAGG
This sequence comes from Ichthyophis bannanicus, assembly GCA_033557465.1. Taxonomy (NCBI): domain Eukaryota; kingdom Metazoa; phylum Chordata; class Amphibia; order Gymnophiona; family Ichthyophiidae; genus Ichthyophis; species Ichthyophis bannanicus. Next base: position 477,358,522 of record CM066036.1, read on the forward strand.
AATGGCTAGCAGAAAAAAGGAGGTGATTGTGCCTCTGTATAAGTCTTTGGTGCGACCTCATTTGGAGTATAGTGGGCAATTCTGGAGACCGCACCTTCAAAAGGATGTGAATAGAATGGAGTCGGTGCAGAGGGTTGCTACTAAAATGGTTAGTGGTCTTCATTATAAAGCATATGAGGACAGACTTAAGGATCTTAATATGTACACCTTAGAGGAAAGGCGGGATAGAGGTGATATGATTGAGATGTTTAAATACCTCCGTGGCATAAATGTTCAGGGGGAGAGCCTCTTTTAATTGAAAGCAAGTTCTGCTACGAGGGAACATGGGATGAGGGTGATAGATTCAGGAGTGATATGCGGAAATATTTCTTTACGGAAAGAGTGTTGGATCTGTGGAATAGTCTCCCAGTGGAGGTGGTAGAGATGAGGACAGTAACTGAATTCAAAAAAGCATGGGATAAACACAGAGGATCTCTAAAGGAAAAAAGGGGACTGTTGTAGTTGTTGATATGGAAGGACAGACTAGATAGGTCATGTGGTCTTTTTCTGTCCTCATATTTCTATGTTTCTAATATATTGTTATCTGGGTGGTGGTGGATAGATTTAGTAAAATGGCTCATTTTGTACCCTTGCCACATCGTCCCTCTTCACCAGCATTAGCTACACTCATTGTGAAACACATCTTCTTACTACAAAGATATCAAAAAATGTTGTGTCTGATAGGGGATCCCACTCATCTCTAAATTTTAGAGAGCATTCTGTAAACAATTAAGGGTGAAACTCTCCTTTTCTGTGGCATACTACCCTTAGTCAAATGGATAAACCAAGAAACCAGTCAGGGGATTAGCATAAGTTCTGCGCTGTTATATTTAAGACCATCAAAATATTTGAGTAGACTTGCTTCCATGGGCAGAATTTGCTCACAATAAAGCCACACACATATCCATGTGTGCATGGTAGGCATCCCAATGCCTTTCTTCTCACTCCCATCTCTTCCGATATGCCTATAGAAGATACAGCTGTCCACCGCATGGAGAAGATTTGGCAGGATACTCAGACTTCTTTGCTTTCAGTCACAAAAAGACAAAAGCAGATGGCTGAGAGATGTCACTGTGGATCTCCAGAATAGACAGTAGGAGATAAGGTGTGATTGTCCAGACAGAATATTCAGCTTAAGATACCATCTTCTAAGCTCAGCTCTACATACATTGATTCCTATGTTATGCAGTGCAAGAAATTTAGGGGTTCTATCTGTATTTCTCAGGTTACCATGCTCTTTTTGTATCCTAAATGTGTTCAATGTATCACTGCTCAAGCCAGCACACAAATCCTTGGGAAGGACTTCTCCTTCAGCTCCTATTATTGCGCATAGGGAGCTTGAATATGAAATTCAAAATAGTGTACTCCTGTACTCTAGGTGCACGGAACAATATTTGGTTTATTTGAAAGGATATGGCCCTGAAAAGAGATCCTAGGCATCTGCTTCTGATATCCATGCTACTCATCTTCTTTGTTAATTTCATGCCTGGTATCCTTCAAATCCTTGTGCAAGGGATCCCAAGGGTCCTCTCACACCAGAATGCCTTCCGCACATAAGGAGATCACAGCTTCTTCCTCCTCTTTTTAAGCCATTGCAAGTCACATCCTGATGATGCAGCTTGCACTGATTGGTTCTCTGAAACTAAACCAGAGAATTTCTCATTCTGCCTTGTCCTTTGATAGGCATCATGAGTTCCTGAGTGTGCTACTACTGTTTGCATTATTTTACCAGGTTTTGCTTAGCTTATGGCCACATCACCCTGAATGCACCAATCTCATCTGATCTTTGAAGCTTGTCGTGCCGGCATCCCCTAGTGGCCAATGGCGGTAAGGGCATGCTGTACAACATATTTATTTTCAAGGAGCGTGGGGTATTTTAAGGCCAAAACGGAGATTAAGAACATAAGATATGCCATACTGGGTCAGACCAAGGTCCATCAAGCCCAGTATTCTGTTTCCAACAGTGGCCAATCTAGGTCATATGTACCTAGCAGTTTCCCCAACTGGTCTTAGGTATTTCAGCTCCCTGTGAGAACTCAATAATTAAGCCACGAGTGTAGGGAAACAAGGCTTTTATTTCCCCTCTGTGCAAGGGTTCATTAAGACACTAGAAATCAAAGAATGTCCTTTGTTCATAAAGGTTCCAGTAATAAGCAGGTAAAACTAATTGTTAATATCTTCACAATTAGTTGAAAGGGTTAAAGGGAGGAATTCAATTCATTCCAGGGCAAAGTAATTTAAACAAGACTTCTTCTTATTTACAAGGTCGCTATGGATTCTAGGCTAGAAGCCATACACAAACTACAATCCATAGCTTCTTCCTGAGGAGTGGGAATAGTGTTTGCCTCTTCTATTTCCATAAATTCTGCTTCACTACTTTCCCCCTCAGAGCACACGCTGTCCCTGGCAGTTACAGCTTTACATGGACTGTCTCTGGTATCTTGCCTCCAATAAGACTGTGCTTTAAAGTCTTTTGGTAGTTCTTCAAACCACTCTGGTTTCTTTCCTCTTCTTATAAAGTGAGTTTTAGCTTTAGCAGTGCTTTTAGGAGTTAAGCTATCTTTAGCAGGAATAAAACTTTCATACCTTGAGTTTCTGTAGCTTGAAGCTCTGGAGCCTTCTCTCGCATGCACGTCTCTGTGACAACAGGTTTTCTGTCGGTAGCTTCTGGGCAGTGCTGGACTTCCTGAAAGCTTAGTAAAACCTGGTGTGGATTCTCCAGCACTATGCTTCAGTGACAAAGTAGCTTTGTTAAAAACTCCTTTCCCTCGGGTACCTGGTAAAAGTTCAGCATACTCCAATGCCTGCCGGCTTTCCTCCAAGCCTGGCTCTCTGTATATGTCTTTCAGCTTTAGACTCAGGAACGTTGCTTAAGCAGGGAGTGGCATATCCTCCAGCCTGACTGCTTTCCTTGGCAGACTCCCTCTGAACAACGGCTCTCGTAGCTTGGCCCCTCTGAACTCTACCTCTGTGAATTCTGTCCTTTTGGGCTTGCTCAAGGAGGATTCCTTCCTTCAGGTCTCTCCTTCCTTCTTCAGCCGTAATCCTTGTTCCTTCTCCTGCTTCTGCTGCTCCTCCTTCTTCTGCTGTGCTAGCATTAAGCTTCCGTTTATAAAGGGATCTTCCCTTTGAATCTCCCGGGCTCATTTCCAGGTGCAACTGGTTAGCTCTCCTAGCCTCATTAACTTCTGTAGAGTCACTCCTGCCCCCTCTAGCTGTGCTTTGAGGTAATTGCACACCTAGAGCTCTGTGAAAAACAGAGTTTCTTTTCAACTCTGCATCTTTATTGGCACCAGCCTCATGACAAGCTAAGGAGGATTTGGGCTGGTTAGTACTTCAATAGCAAACTACCTGGATACAGCAGCAGCTATAGGCTTCCCTATCATTGCTGAAACTGTTCTACCAGCTCTGATGACGTCTGATTCTTGACTACAATCTTACCTATTGGTTTTGTACTGCTCCTGAATTACTGATATTATCCTAGCTTGTACGACCCCATTCCTGATCTTCATTTCCGTACTTCTTCAGTCTCCTAGTATCTGGCGACCAATGGCTAACATCAAACTGCATGTAGAATATCTGTGGCTCATGCTTTAAGTCTGACACATTCTGAATACTGGAGGGCTAAAAGCAAACAGAAAGGAGGCTGTTAAAGATGAACATGCACAACCTAGGCTAAGGGCCCTCTAGCTTTTCTCACTGAGTTGTTGTATGGTTATGACAGTTGGGAGATTCAAGACAGAATGTGCACATAGATCACTGGGGCACATAAGGAACAAGACACCCCGTGATATCATGGAATGTTGTCATAAGTATCTGGTCAAGAGAAAATGCTGGTATCCTCCATATCTTTGGGACTTATTTAATGGGAAGGCCAAACTGTGGAAGTGTTTGCAGACTTATTTGCATTGACATTAAAATTAAAGAGATACTTTCAAGAGTTTATAAAAAAAACTAAGGAGAAAGAAATTAAATATAAGTGGCTCTTCGAGTGGAACTGCATTGTCAATAATTGGGACCATGTCAAGGGCCAAGATGGATGAAGGAGGCCATGAAAAAAGCAACACTAATTTCAGAGGTGGCTAGGAAACAGTTGCCACAACTTAAGGAACAATCAAAATGCAGAAGAGTGGCAAAGAAGGTAAAGCGTAGGTACTCACTTGTTCTCCAGGGACAGCAGGAATCAGTTATCACTTATGGGTGATATCAGCACCGACAGAGCCCGCATGGCAACCTCTCCCCAACTTTCAAGGAAAGCCTCTGGGAGATCTATCACCCATGCATGATCCCTCTCCCGCCTAAGGGAGCCATCTTGCCTTAGTATGATAACATAGCACAAGAGGGCAAAAAAGAAAGCAACTACACAGGGAGTAGGGACAATTGTGAGGACTGATTCCTGCTGTCCCCAGATAACATCTGTCACAGGTGAGTAACTACACTTTCTCCAGGAAGAAGCAGGAAGTCAGTCCTCACAGTTACAGAAACATGGTTCACAGAAAACCATGACTGGGATGTAACTACACCAGGCTATACTTTATTCATAAATGACAGGGTAGGAAGAAGGGGAGGAGGAGTGTAACTATATGTAAAAAATAATATTAAAGCTTTGAAACTACAGAGCTTAAAAGGTAGAGAGGAGGCACTGAGAGTTAAACTAGAAAAAGGGAAAGAGAAATCTATTTGCATTGGTGTGATATACAGACCCCCTCACAGGAGGAAGAGGTGGACAGAGAGCTAATTGAAGACATACGGAGCATTGCTAGGAAAGGGGAAGTGATACTGATAGGAGATTTCAATATGCCAGATGTTGATTGGTGCATTCCAATGCCAGATGTTGATTGGTGCATTCCAGCTGCAGTATCATCTAGAAGTAAGGAGATCCGGGGTTCTCTACAGGGAGAACTATTCAGGCAATTGGTAACAGAACCCACATGTGAAGGGGCAAGTATTCAAAAGCAAGGGTCTTAGACTTTTGGAAAACTAACTTTGTCAAGATGGGCCAATACTTCATGGAGTCGTTAGCGGGATGGGAACAGCTGGGGGATGTAGGAAAACAGTGAGAAAATACTAAAAGGGGAAATTTTAAGTGCAGCCAACCTTTTTGTTAAAATGGTAAATAAAGGTAAAAGGAAAAGGAGACCACTATGGTTTTTGAAAGAAGTAGCTGAAAAGGTGAAGAAAAAGAGGGAGGTCTTCATGAAATACAACAGATCACAGAGACAGGAAGACAGGCATCTATATTTGGAAAGAGAAGCTAGCAAAGTAGTCAGGAAAGCAAAGATTCAAAAAGAGGAAGAAATATTCAATGCAATAAAATGGGGGGATAAGACATTTTTCAGATATGTTAGTGAGAAGAGGAAGGGCAAAAGTGGTATTGTCAGACTCAAGGGCGAAGGGGAGGAATATGTAGAAGCTGATGAAGATAAAGCGGAATTGCTTAACAAATTTTTTTGTTCTCTGTTCACAGATGAAGAACCAGGAGCAGGACTTCAGAAAACACCCACAAACAGGAACAGAAACGAGTGGCATCTTGAACAATTTTCAGAAGACTGTGTTCGTGAGAAACTAGCTAAACGTAAAGTAAACAAAGTGATGGGACCGGATGGGTTACACCCTAGAATACTGAAGGAACTTAGGGACATTCTAGCAGCTCCACTGACTGACCTTTTTAATGCCTCGTTGGAGTCGGAAATGTGCCAAAGGACTGGAGAGAGGTTCATGCAGTCCCTTTACACAACAGCGGAAGTAAGGATGTGGTTGAAAACTACAGACTTGTTAGTATAACTTCGGTGGTGAGTAAATTATTGGAAATGCTGCTTGAAGAGAAAATAGTGAGGTTTCTGGAGACCAACGGATTACAGGATCCGAGGCAGCATGGATTCACCAGAGGCAGGTCTTGTCAGACAAATCTGATTGATTTCTTTGACTGGGTGACCAGGGAGATGGACCAAGGGAGAGCCCTAGATGTGGTGTACTTAGATTTCAGTAAAGCCTTTGACACCGTTCCTCACAGGTGACTTAAACAAACTGAGCACCCTAGGGATGGACACTAAAGTTACTGCTTGGGTTAGAAATTGGTTGAGTGGGAGGTGACAAAGGGTACAGGTAAATGGAGCTCACTCTGAGGAGAAAGAAGTTACCAGTGGTGTGCCCCAGGCATCTTTGTTAGTGATATAGTGGAAGAGCTGTCGGGTAAGGTTTGCCTCTTTGCGGATGATACCAAAATCTGCAATAGAGTAGACACCCAGGAAGGTGCAGATAACATGAGGAGGAATCTAGCTAAGCTTGAAGAATGATCTAGAATTTGGCAGCAGAGATTTAATGTTAAAAAATGCAACGTCATCCATTTGGGATGCAGCAATTCAAGGGAGCGATAGAGTACATGGGGTGAAGTACTTTTGTCCTCTAAAGAAGATCGGGACCTAGGCGTGATTGTGTCTGATGATCTTAAAGTAGCTAAACAGAAAGAAAAGGTGACAGCAAAAGCTAGAAGGATGCTTGGGTGCACAGTGAGAGGAATGGCCAGCAGAAGAAAGGAGGTGATAGTGCTTCTGTGTAAGTGTTTGGTGCGACCTCATATTGTGTGCAATTCTGGCGACCACACCTTCAAAAGGCTCGATTCAGTACAGAGGGTGGCTACTAAAATGGTTAGTGGTCTTCATTATAAAGCATATGAGGACAGACTTATGGATCTTAATATGTACACCTTAGAGGAAAGGCGGGATAGAGGTGATATGATTGAGACATTTAAATACCTCCATGGCATAAATGCACAGGAGGAGAGCCTCTTTCAATTGAAAGCAAGCTCTGCTACAAGGGAACATGGGATGAGGGTGAAAGGGGATAGATTCAGGAGTGATATGCAGAACTATTTCTTTATGGAAAGAGTAGTGGATCCACGGAATAGTCTTCCAGTGGGGGTGGTAGAGATGAAGACAGTATCTGAATTCAAAGAAGCATGGGACAAACACAGAGGATCTCTAAAGGAAAAAAGGGGACTGTTGTAGTGGGTGATATGGAAGGACAGACTAGATAGGCCATGTGGTCTTTTTCTGTCGTCATGTTTCTATGGGATTCCCTAGCTACAGAAAAAAAACCTGTAAAAAGGCGATGGGTGACCAGAAAAAGGTGAATAGTGAGAAGCAGCAACTGAGTCAAGGACACCATACCCATGAGCTGCCCGAAGTATCAAGCGAGGAACCAGTTGTCCGGTAGCCTGAACACACTAAACGACCAGAGGGCAGACGTTGCCTTACACCCCAAACAAGTAATGGAGTACTGCCTGGCTGAAGGCGCTGTCCCATCAGGACTTCCCCTCCAGGCAGTAGTGAGCTGCGAAGTTATGGACAGAAGACCAAGTGGGTGCCTGACAGATCTCTGTCAAGAGGATGGAGCACAGATTTGCCACAGAGGCTGCCATGGCCCAGACACTATATGTTGTAACCGAAGACTCCAGCGAGAGACTAGCCTAATTGTAACAAAGGCAATGCAGTCCACCACCCAAGTGGAAGGGTATGATTCATGAAGAGCTGTGAGGAGCGACTGTGGGCCTGAATATGCTTCAGGTAGAAGGAGAAGGCCTGCTTACAGTCCAGGGTATGGAGAGCCACCTCTGTCCTGCTGGCATGTGGCTGTGGAAAGAATGCAGGAAGCACCACCTCCTGGTTGAGGTGGAATGGGGACAACACCTTGAGGAGAAACTTGGGGTACGTGCGGAGCATGACCCTGTTATTATAGAGCCTCATATATGCTGAGTGAGCCACAAGTGCCTGGAGCTCGCTGACTTTATGAGATAAGGTTAAGTACCACAAGGAAAGATACTTAAGGTGACACGAGCCAAGAGACTCAAACGGTGGTGCAGTGAGTTTTCAGAGAACTACATTGAGGTGCCACTCCACTGTCAGGAGGCGAACGGGTGGCTTAGAGAGAAGTAAGCCCTGCAGCAATCGAATCATGGTAGGGTGATGATGGTATGCTGAAAGTGTGCAGAGGTGTACTCTGACAGAGTTGGATTTCAGCCCTGCCTGGGACAGGTAAAACTAATACTGGAGGACCAGCTGGACCAAGCAGAAGGGGTTAACCCACCTCTCTAAGCACCAAACTGAGAATTTTCACCACCTGAAGGCATAGGCCCGGCGGGTGAAAGGCTTGCGAGAAGCCAAAAGAACTGCTTCCACCTCGCTGGAGAGACAGAGGTGGGCCAAGGCTACCCTGTCAGCAGCCATGCTGTCAGAGATAGGTACCCCAAGTTGGAGTGCAGGATGGAGCCACCCTCCTGCGAAAGCAGGTCCTGGTCGCTCCCCAGAGGGACCGGCGGTGCCTGGGACAAGTGGAGGAGCAGTGGGAACCATGGCTGCCATACCCAATGAGAGGCCACCAGCATCACTGCGGCTCTGTTGAGCTGGACCTTGAATAGGGTCTTGGCAATCAGCGGTGTGGGCGGGAAGACAAAGAAGAGGCCCTCTGTCCAAAGGATAAGGAATACATCCACTGCCACCCGTGAAGGATGTGGCTGCCTGAAGCAGAAGCAGGCTAGCTGTGCATTGGCTGGACTGGTGAAGAGGTCCACCTGCAGAAGCCACCAGAGATGGAACAGTCGACTGGCCACATTGGGGTCCAGCCGCCACTCATGCGGTTGAAGGAGTCGGCTGAGCCAGACCGCCAGGACACTGTCCTGGCCTGGGAGGTAGACTGCACGCAAAAACATCCCGCTGTCACTGGCGAAGGAGCAAAGGCTCACCACCTCTTGGAATAGGAAGAACGACCCCATCCCTCCCTGCTTGTTGACATAAAACATCACCGCCTGGTTGTCGGTCTGGATCAGAAGCACTTGATGCTAAAGGTTGTGTTGGAAAGTCTGGAGGGCGAGCGCTATCACTCGGAGCTTTAGGAGGTTGATCTGCTGGAGGCTGCTCTCCTGCAACCAGCAGCCCTGCATGTGAAGGTTGTTGCAGTGGGTTCCCCAGCACAGTTTGGAGACATCCATGGTGAGGATTATCCGAGTGGCAGGGGCCTGGAAGGGCATTTTGGCCTGCAGGTGCTGGAGCTGCTGCCACCAGTCAAGGGTGTCGGCCAGAAAGCAGGTCATAACCACTCTGTCCCATAGGCACCCAATGGCCTGTGACCATTGGGAGCTGAGAGTCCACTGGACCGGCTGCATTTTCAGGCGGGCATCTGGGGTGACATGCAGCATGGAAGCCATATGGCCCAGAAGGTGAATCATGAGACCAAGAGCTGACCCTGGATGTGCCCTGCGAGCGTCTGGAGGCACCGGGCTCTGTCCAGAGAAAGGAAGGCCTTGGCCTGAATGGTGTCCATCACTACCCCTATGAACTTAAGGCATTGTATTGGCTGGAGATGGGACTTTGGGTAGTTTATGACGAACACCAGATGTTCCAGAATAAGGATGGTGCGGGCTGTCGCCTGGCGGGCTTCTGCAGCAGTGCCACCCTTTATGAGCCAACACTTCCTACTAATAGACATCTCGTCAGCATTTGACACTGTAAAACATAATATCCTCCTGCAACGTCTCAGCATCTACAAAATCCAAGGCACAGTACTAAAATGGTTCACTTCCTACCTCACAGATCGGCTTCAACAAATAAAGATTGGACAAACCACCTCCACCCCTTATAAGCAGACCCAAGGAGTTCCCCAAGGATCTACCCTCTCTGCTTTCCTTTGCAACCTCTACCTCTGACCACTCTGCACAATCTTAAGATCTCACAACCTATACATCCACATCTACTCCGATGATATGATCTATGGACCAATCAACATTCACCAACCTACACTATCCGCCCACTCAGAATGCTTTACAGACATAACCAACTGGCTGAAAGACAACAAACTTCAAATAAACTACAACAAAACAGAGGCCCTCTACGTAACAAAAGATATCACCTTTGTCCCACCTCCCACTATAACACTGAAAAACACAACAATCAAAACTCATATGGAAGTCTGGTACCTTGGGATCACCCTTGATCAACACCTCACTTTCAAAGCCCACATCAACAAAATCACGAAGACAATCTACTTCAAAACTAAGACACTACGCCTCAGACCACTCCTTGAACCAACAGACTTCCAGACTGTCCTGCAAGCATTTGTAATACTCTAACTGGATTTCAGCAATTCTATCTACCAAGGCCTTCCGCAACCACACTCCTCCCAATGCAAACAGCTCGTCACTCAACAGCAAGAACCTTACAAGCAGTGATAAAACATGAGCATATCACTCCTATACTCAAACAGCTCCATTGGCTCCCATTACAGAGCCGAATAAAATTCAAAACTCTCATCCTAACCCACAAAAAAATTCACTCTGACCCCCCACATACCTATGTTCGCTTCTTCAGACCACCAAGCAACTCAGATCTAGATGGACCTCCAGTATGAACACCTTGGTTATCCTCACCTCAGAACCAAATCTAACCAGTATGCATGTAAACGAACCTTCCAACTGTATGCATCTTCTATATAGAACACTCTCCCAGACCAGCTCAGGAACATCACAGACCTTAAAACCTTTAGAAAACATCTGAAAACACACCTATTCACCGAGCACTTCACCCCCATCACATAAGCCAATTAATTGTACCTCCACCTGCACATAGCCTAGATCTATATAGTGTACATAGTTTAAGGCTGTATATAGTTACAAACTCTTATGTATCAACGGCATGTTATATATAGTTGACGATGCTGTTACAATGTATTTTTTTCTATTGTTCAATGTAAACCGCCTTGACACGGTGAAAGGCAGTATATAAATGCAGCTAAATAAATAGAATAAATAAATGGGAAGATGAACACCCCCTGGAGACGAAGGAAAGTGATGACCACTGCCAAGCACTTGGTGAAGACCCTTGGAGTGGAAGCCAGACCAAAGGGGAGAACCCTGTACTAATAGTGGCAGCCTCCCACCATGAAGCGAAAGTAATGCCTGTGAAGGGGATGGATAAGGATTTGTGTGTAGGCATCCTTTAGATCCAAGGAGCATAGCCAGTCTTCCTGCCGGAGGTATGGCAGCAATGTTCCAAGGGACAGCATCTTGAATTTCTCCTTCACCAGGAACCTGTTGAGGTCTCACAGGTCTGGTATAAGTCAAAACCCCCAGGACCTTTTGGGCACCAAGAAGTACAGGGAGTAGAACCCCTTGCCTCTGAGTTTGAGGGGGATGGGTTCAACTGCCCTGTCTGCCATGAGTTTTGTGATTTCCTGCTGAAGTAGGTCCCGATGAAGGGTATGCATAGGGAGCTCTCCTGAAAAGAATGGTGGGGGCCAGTGGTCCTTGTTACGCACGCTCTACTTATGTCTTTTAGATCGTGACATTGTTTAATTTCAATCATTAATCTTCATGCTACTCAATACATGTTCTAACCCTTTTGCTATTAGGATAATGAGTTTGAATTAATTATGGACAAAAGGTCTCAGACTTATCAAGACGCCATCATTCAGATTTATAGCATATCTAGTGGCTGTGCGTCATTTCGTATCAATGATCTTTGTCTTTATACCATCAGGTTTTTTTCCAAAACTTTCTTACAACCTGTTACAACCTCAAAGAAAAAAAATAATGGATGACACTAACATAAATTTAATTACAAAGTATTCACCTTTTAGTTCCCAGATAAAACGCATCATAAAGAAACATATGAATGTTTTAAACCTAATTCCAGGCTTGGAAGATAAAAATATTCGGTGTGTGCGGCAACGCCACAAAAATTTAAAAGAAAGATTAAGCCCGACAGTTCTGCGACTTTTATCAACTCAATCGATAGATGATTTGGCAGGACGCAGGAAATGTGGAGACTGCAGAATTTGTGAAATCACTGTGGAATTAACAAATTTTCAATATCATGGAAGATCCTATCAGCTCAGAAAGAAAACATCTTGTAACACCAGTCACGTGGTATATTGTATCCAATGCCCATGCAGCTTGATCTATGTAGGCAAAACAATTTGGCCTTTCAAAGTAAGAATGAATGAACATCGAAGAAGATTACACTGCAAAATAAGAGAGGCACCGATAGTAGATCACTGTTTGGAACAAAGTCACAAGTTTGAGGAGCTACAATGTTTCTGTATAGATCAAGTTGTTGCCGGTAATAATGGGAAATCAAGAGAACAAGTTCTACTGACCCATGAGCAAAGGTGGATCTACAATCTACAATCAATAACCCCAGGAGGTTTAAATGCCTAAATAGATTGGGGCGTCTGCACATGAAGTTAAAAACAAGCAACGCGGGGGGCGGAGCCTGATGTCCAGCGGGTAAGACGCTTCGCGCTGAAGCTCCCGAGAGGCCTACTTAGAATCCTGACTTAATACCTATACAAACTTACTATTTCGCTCCGGGCTGACCGGGGTACCTCGGGGGGGATGGCGGCCCATAAACCAGCGCGCTTGGACTTCGGGTCTCCTTCTTCTTCTCACGGAAAACGCTCCAAAACAGAGGTGTCCTCCCCACAGAAGATGGTTCCATTTCGTGAAAACCCCGAAATGCACCTGGAGATTTTGGAGGAACTACGCGGCGTGAAGGAATTGGTGCAGTCCAATGGAGAAGCGCTTAGAGCCCTGCGAGAAGACTTTGGAGTGCTCCAGGACCGACTTGAAAGTCTCTCATTACGGCAGGACAATATGGCGGGGGTCCTCGACTCGCACGCGGTGCGCTTGGGCGCACTGGACAAGGCCGAGCGCCAGATACAGAATCTGCAAAAGGAGTTAGAAGATAGCAATAATCGAGCCCGTCGCAACAATGTGAGGCTCATTGGAATACCGGAGGGGGTGGAAGCGGGAGATATGAGAGAATTCCTGCTCAAAACTCTTCCCTCCTTGCTGAAGATCACCTTTCATAAAGAATTGGAAATCGATCGTGCACACCGTGTTCCTACCCACATGGCGCTCAACCGAACGACCCCCCGGCCTATTATCTTTCGCTTGCTACGATATCAACAAGTGGAACAAATTTTAAATGCTGCCCGGGCGAACCATCATTTGGAATTTGAAGGTCACAAAGTCTCCTTCTTCCCTGATTTGGCAAAGCCTACCGTTGACCGACGGAAGAAACTCCTTGCTTTTCGCCCTCGACTTCAACAGCTACAGGCTCGCTTTGGCCTGTTGTATCCCGCGAAGCTCCGAGTGACTCTCCACAACCAAACCAGGACATTCGAAGATCCTGATCTACTATCAACATTTTTAGACTCCAAAGAAGCAGAGCAGATGCGCTAATCCAATGACGTGGACTTTTATTCGCCGGCTCTGTCCGCCATTTTGAAGGGCCCGATGCGGCGGTCATAGTCAAGCACAGAGACTTCCTGGACTTTCTTTCTTTCTTTCTATGACTCTTGTTTTGTGGTCTCCTCTCCCTCCATGATGTGTGCCTCGGTCGGATTCGGAGCACGCACAGTCCTACAGGTTATGTGTTTTTTTCAATTTCGGCCTTCTCTGGGGCTTCTCCCCGCAGACACATGGTCGCCAGTAATTTTTGGGGTTCTGCTTCTTCTCTACCGCGCTGCGGTTTTTCTTTTTTAATGTGGGGCGCTTCATTGTATTATCTAAGCTTATTTTCTTTTATGCCATATGTACAGCCTGATACAGTCAATATGAGGGACATTGTGAAATTAGGTGCGCTATCATGCTCAGAATTTTTAACTTGTCTGAATGGCTTTATGTAAAATTTTATCACTCAACGTAAAGGGCATTAATAGTCCAATCAAAAGAAAGAAAATCCTTAGCTATCTTAGCCGTGAGCATGCTGATTTAGCGTTTCTTCAGGAAACGCACTTAAACTCTGCTGAAACACTGAAACTCAATGTTAAGCCTTACATGGTGGCTGCCTCTTCTCCCGCCGTTTCCAAACGGTGCGGGGTAGCCATTCTGGTTAAGAAATCTTTGCAAGCTACTGTAATTGATACTAGCGCTGACAAGGAGGGTAGATGGGCCCGAGTACATCTTAAGGTTGGAGATAGTGAATTTACATGTATTTGCATTTATGCCCCGAATGTGGACAACCCTGCTTACTATGCAAGTATTGCGCAGTTGGCACAGGCCTCTGCCAATACTCCATTAATACTTGGTGGTGACTTTAATCAAGTGTTAGACCCTCTGATAGATAGACAGCCGCCTAGAACGAGTAGTCCACCCAAGAGTCTTGCTACCCTTACAGCTCTGATGCAAGATCTTGCGCTGGTAGATATATGGAGGCTGCTTCACCCCTCCGACTTAGAGTTCACTTTCTTTTCTGCCCCCCATCACTCCCAATCTAGAATAGATTTCTTTCTCATTTCCAAAGCACTGATTTCTCAAGTAGACACGACTAGGACTCATCCTCTCCATATTTCAGATCATGCTGCCATATCTTTATCATTACGTGTCACTGCGCGGGACGATTCTCCCCGAGCTTGGTTTTTTGATAGATCCCTACTGGGTCAAAAAGATTTTCAGGTTGATATAAAGGCCGCTATCCAAGATTATTTTCATTTTAACTCACCCCATGACACAGCGGGCTGGGCTTGGTGGGAGGGTTTTAAAGCATCTATCCGTGCCACTATAACTAGCTATCAAATTCGGCAGGGGAAACAAAGAAAGCAGCATTTACTGATTCTAGAGCAGCAGATACAAGCTGGGGAGCGTCTCCTCACGTCCCGTACTGACCCATGTATTTTACTCCGTTTACAACGCTTGCGTTTTCAATACAATCAGCTTTTGCACACTGCTGCTGTTAAAAATATTGAATCACAACAAGGGCTATATTATCGGGAAAATAATCGTGCTGGCAAATTATTAGCAAATGCCCTAAAAGGTCGAAAAGAAGCCAAGCGTGTTACCGCCCTCCGTAATCCGTCGGGGGGGGGCTTGGTCACTAAAGATACCGAAATCTTAGAACTCTTTCGTGACTTTTATACTCGGCTTTATCAATCTGAATGTGATTTTGAGCCAGATGTATTTGAACGCTTACTTTCAGGAGTACAAAGACCGACCCTATCTGACGAAGATAGAGTAGCCTTGGACACACCATTTACTGTCTCAGAAATTCATTCTGCTATCAAGAAATGTGCCTCAGGTCGAGCCGCAGGCCCAGACGGTCTCCCCGCTGAATTCTACAAAACCTTTCACGCTGACTTAGCTCCAGTTTTGAAAATTTATTTTTCTGCTCTGGCCGAGGAGGGTTCTCCTTCTGGGTCCTTTTCAATGGCAAATGTAGTAGTTTTTGAGAAAGAGGGGAGAGACCCGCAACTAACAGCTAATTATCGTCCAATTTCCCTCCTAAACGCGGACTATAAAATCTTTGCCACCATTCTCTCTACCCGGCTCTCGGATAGGATGCCTACCTTAATACACCCAGATCAATGCGGTTTCATTCCTGGTAGATCAACTGCTGACAATGCTCGGACTCTATGCCATGTATTGACTACCGCAGTTAATCTTGATCGCCCATTTGTCGGCCTCTCACTTGATGCTGAGAAGGCCTTTGATCGCTTAGAGTGGCCCTTCCTGTTTGCAGTCCTCCGCTGGTACGGATTCGGGGAAGGTTTTCTCCGTTGTCTTCGCACCATGTACGCTCAGCCTACAGCCAGTATATGTGCAAATGCTTTAAAGTCTCAGCCTTTTCCCCTTCAACGCGGAACTCGCCAGGGATGCCCACTGTCTCCACTCCTCTTCGATCTTGCACTCGAACCCTTGGCTTTACTAATCCGGCAATCGGAGGAGATTCATGGAGTCCCCTTCACCCATAGGGAAATCAAAATTTCAGCGTATGCTGATGATCTTATGCTTTTTGTCTCTATAGACTCAGTACCGGCTGTCCTAGAGCAAATTGGTAAATACTCACAACTGTCCGGTTATAAGATAAATTGGACCAAGTCGGTAGCCTTTCCATTAAATCCTTTGCTTCATCAGGCAGATATGCAATCCTTCCCCTTTTTATGGCAACCTCGCATGGTCAAATACCTTGGGGTTCACTATTGTTCTCCTTTGGAAGACACTATCTCCTTCAATGCCAAAGACTTAACCTCTAAAGTCCGGGCGCTTACTCACCGCTGGACTCCTTTAACGCTTACCTGGTGGGGTCGATTAGAAACCATAAAAATGATGATTGTTCCGAAAGTGAATTATATCTTAGAAATGGTGCCCTGTCTCTTCCCTCGACGTATATATAAAGATATCGAGGGCCTTCTGACTAGATACTTGTGGCAAAACAAGACACCTAGGATAGCGAAACATAAGCTGCAAGCAGATAAGGAAAATGGGGGTGTCAGATTCCCTGATTTCCTGAAGTATCATCAATCTTTTCTTCTCAAACAAGGTGCTCGTTGGCTGGAAGATCCAGTACCGAGTAGACCTGTGTGGCTAGACATAGAAGAGGACCTTTGCAAACCGCTTCCTCTTACTTTTCTCCCTGGTATGACTCTCCCATCAGACTCCCACCTTCCGCCAATGCTTTTAGACACCTTAGGTGCCTTTAATAATCTTATGCAATCTTTAGACTCCCGACTCTGTCCGTTAGACAAGCTCCCACTTTGGTACAACACTCGATTTCGAATACAAAATAAGCCGATGGCGTGGAGCCCCTGGTACACTAGGGGCATTTGGATTCCTAGTCAGTTGTTCCATGAAGATCGCTGGAAAACTTTTAGTGAATTGCAAATTGAATTTGGACTCCCAGCGAAACACTACTTTCAGTTGGTGCAACTTCAGCATTGCCTTCGGAGTGCTAAGGTGCTCCCGCCATCGGCCCCCCCTACACAAGGTTGGTTGGAGACTATCCGATCTATCGGTAGTTCACCGGGTGTAGCATCAAATTTTTACAAAACCTTATGTAATGCTATAACTAGGGATACCCCTATAGCGCAGAAAGCATGGGAGAGAGAATTGCATGTGACTTTGACCCCGGAGCAATGGAGCCTTGTCTGGAGTAGTGACACGGGTCTCCCGATCCGCCTCACTCACTCAGACACTCTTCTTTCTAGCCCACCGGTGTTTTTACACTCCTGACAGATTGGCCAAATGGAACACTACTCAGGGCAATAATTGTTGGACATGTCATGCGGCCATTGGTTCACTACCTCATGTTATGTATGAATGTCCCGCACTACAGTATTACTGGAGTCGGGTCTGGGGTCGTATCCAGTCTATTTTGCACTTTCAAGAGCCCCTTTCTTGGAGGATAGTGGGACTTCGCTCAGCTGCGGGGATCCCCTCTCTTCCAAAAACGGCTTACTTCCTTTTGGACTTTATGCTAGGCATTGCTATTTCCCTAATTACGAAATACTGGAAAAATAGCTCCCAACTGAGCCCCAATGAATGGTGGAATCATGTCTGTCTCTACAGTAAATATGAACAAATACCTCGTATGTTTGCTTCCCCCATTCAGACTCCTCATCATCGGTCTAAATGGAAGATGCTCAATGACTATGTACATTCTGCTCAATGCTCTCATCTGACTGTCTAAATTTATATATATCTTTGTCCCATGATTATTCTGTATCGCAGATACTCTTTTGATTGTTTTGATGTACAATCACTGTTGTTTGGAAGCGCTCACATGCTGACATAATCAGCTAGAGAAGAAGCGTGGGGGTGGGGGGTAATTGGGTTTACTTTTCTTTATTGTATAATTGTTTTGTCTCCTTTGGTGTGTTGTTTCTTTTGTTTGTTGCAAAATGAAAATAAAAGTTTCAAAAAAAAAAAAAAAAAAAAAAAACAAGCAACGCAGAACAACAGCAAGATAAGGATTAATTAGTTAAACTATAGGCAAACTAGGATTAAATCAATAGTTATAGGGAACGATAAAGATCAAATTAAAACACAGGTGAAAGGCAGGAAATCATTAGTAACACTTAAATATATATAGGGAAAAGGAAAAACAACATAGGGAAATTATAAAAAAAACACAGGTGAGTGGAAGAAACGGACTAGTACTATTTAAACGCAGAACGCTGACGACAGTTCACATGCGCGATACAGCTGGGAAGCAGAGAGGTTCAGAGGAAAGCAGATGAATGAAAAGCTGACAGCGTTCATAGCACTTGTATAATGGAGGTAATTCAAAGAAACATAGTGGAGTAGTACATGTCAGTTTGGACAAATCAATAGTAACCATTAGTAGACATAAAAAAATGAGTACAGACGTGTTTAATTAGTAAAATTTATATTTTATTTGTCATTAGTGCTTTTAAAAATACCCCCCCCCCCCTGAAGAAACTCAACACAGTGAAGCGCAGAGAAGGCGCTAAGGCATGGCGTTGGGGAAAGCACAGAAAAGCTAAGTACTGTTTTATGTTTTGAAAAACAGAAAAAAAGAAAAAAGTATTTGGATAAAGAAAAGTGAGTTTTGGAAAAAAACTGATGATATAAGACAAAGGTCATTGATGCGAAATGATGAACAGCCACTAGATATGCTATAAATCTGAAAGTTGGCGTCTTGATAAGTCTGAGACCTTTTGTCTATAATTAATTCAAACTCATTATCCTAATAGCGAAAGGGTTAGAACATGTATTGAGTAGCATGAAGATTAATGATTGAAATAGAGTAGTTACTTACCTGTAACAGGTGTTCTCCAGGAGCAGCAGGAATCAGTCCTCACATATGGGTGACGTCGGCGCCGACGGAGCCCTCGTGCGGAGCATTTCCCCAGCTTTCAAAGAAAGCCTTTGGGAATTGCAGCGCGCATGCGCGGTCCTCTTCCCGCCCAAGGGTGCCATCTTGCTCAGTCTGATGACATAGCTAAAAGACAGCAAAAAATTAGCAAAAATAAATCATATGACTGCAACTCCAAGGGGAGGAAGGAGGGTTGTGAGGACTGATTCCTGCTGCTCCTGGAGAACACCTGTTACAGGTGAGTAACTACTCTTTCTCCAGGACCAAGCAGGAAGTCAGTCCTCACATATGGGACTCCCTAGCTTAAGGCTACCGGAGACCTCAAGCGGAAAAATGAGCCCCCTCTAGCTCGACAGCACAGAAGGAAGGAATCTTCTCTGAGAACGCCCCCGACCGGTAGCCCAACACCAGGGCCGGAGGGTAGGAGTTGCCTAAACCCCAAAGAGATTATGGAGTACTGCCTGTCCGAAAGCACTGTCCCTGCGGGACTCCCTCTCAAGGCAGTAATGGGCTGCAAAGGTCTGGCTTGAAGACCAAGTAGCGGCCCGGCAGATGTCTGCCAACGGAACAGAGCGGAGATGAGCCACTGACGCAGCCTTCACCCTGACACAATGAGCCGTGACTCGACCCTCCAACGAGAGGCCGGCTGCCCCATAAGCCCAGGCGATACAGTCAGCGACCCATATGGACAGCGTACGCTTGGAGACAGGGAGCCCCAACTTATTGGGGTCAAAAGAAATGAAAAGCTGAACAGCCTTCCGATGCTCCCGCGTACGGTCAAGGTAGAAGGATAATGCCCTCCTACAGTCCAGGGTATGCAAGACCATCTCAGCCCGGTTGGCATGTGGCCTGGGAAAGAAGGTCAGAAGAACCACCTCCTGATTGAGGTGAAAAGGTGAGACAACCTTAGGAAGAAACTAAGGATGAGTCCGTAAGACTACCCTATTCCTGTAGAACCTAGTGTAAGGAGGATCAGACACTAGAGCCTGCAGTTCACTCACTCGCCTAGCAGAGGTGAGAGCTACCAGAAATAAAGTTTTCCAGGAGAGAAAACGGGGAGGACAGGTAGCCATAGGTTCAAAAGACGGACAAGTAAGCCGCTGCAATACCACATTCAGATCCCACTCAGGGGCCGGTGGACGCAAAGGAGGCTTAAGCAGAAGGAGGCCTCTGAGGAAACGAGCCACCAAAGGGTGGTTGGAAAGAGGCCTGCCGTCCACCAGTGAGTGGTGAGCTGAGAGAGCACTCAGGTGAACTCTGACAGAGTTAGACTTAAGTCCTAGATTGGAGAGGTAAAGCAAATATTGCAATACCACCGCTACCAAGCACGAGAAAGGATTCTCATCGTGCTGAGCACACCATGTGGAGAATCTACGCCACTTAAGAGTGTAGGATTTCCTGGTGGATTGCCGTCTAGAAGCTAAGACGACATCTTCCACCTCTCGAGGCAGCAGTAGGGGAGCCAGGACTACCCTTTCAGCAGCCAGGCCATCAGATGAAGGGACTGGAGGTTGGGGTGCAAGAGAGTCCCCTGATCTTGAGACAGGAGATTGTGTTGAAACCCCAGAGGCAGAGGGGTGTCCACCGCTAGCTGTAGCAGAAACATAGAAACATGATGACAGAAAAAGACCACAAGGCCCATCTAGTCTGTCCTTCCATAACAACAACTACAACAGTCCACTTTTTACCTTTAGAGATCCTCTGTGTTGGTCCCATGCTTTTTTGAATTCAGTTACTGTCCTCATCTCTGCCACCTCCACTGGGAGACTATTCCACGGATACACTACTCTTTCCATAAAGAAATATTTCCGCATATCACTCCTGAATCTATCTCCCTTCACCCTCATCCCATGTCCCCTCGTAGCAGAACTTGCTTTCAATTGAAAGAGGCTCTCTCCCTGAACATTTATGCCACGGAGGTATTTAAACATCTCAATCATATCACCTCTATCCCGCCTTTCCTCTAAGGTGTACATATTAAGATCCGTAAGTCTGTCCTCATATGTTTTATAATGAAGCCCATTAATCATTTTAGTAGCAACCCTCTGCACCGACTCCATCCTGTTCACATCCTTTTGAAGGTGCGGTCTCCAGAATTGCACACCATACTCCAAATGAGGTCGCACCAAAGACTTATACAGAGGCATTATCACCTCCTTTTTTCTGCTAGCCATTCCTCTCCGTATGCACCCAAGCATCCCTCTAGCTTTTGCCGTCGCCGTTTCTACCTGTTTAGTTACTTTAAGATCATCAGACACAACCACACCTAGGTCCCGCTCTTCTTTAGTGGACAAAAGTACTTCACCTCCTATACTGTATTGCTCCCTCGGATTGCTGCAGCCCAAATGCATGACCTTACATTTTTTAACATTAAATCCCAGCTGCCAAATTCTAGACCATTCTTCAAGCTTAGCTAGATCCCTCCTCATGTTATCTACACCTTCCTGGGTGTCTACTCTATTGCAGATTTTGGTATCATCCGCAAAGAGGCAAACCTTACCCAACAGCCCTTCCGCTATATCACTAACAAGATGTTAAAAAGAATCGGACCAAGGACAGATCCCTGGGGCACACCACTGGTAACATCCTTCTCTTCAGAGTGAGCTCCATTTACTTGTACTCTTTGTCGCCTCCCACCCAACCAATTTCTAACCCAAGCAGTAACTTTAGGGTCTATCAGTTTGTTTATAAGTCGCCTGTGAGGAACAGTGTCAAAGGCTTTACTGAAATCTAAATACACCACATCTAGAGCTCTCCCTCGGTCCAACTCCCTGGTCACCCAATCAAAGAAATCAATCAGATTTGTCTGACAAGACCTGCCTCTGGTGAATCCAGCTGCCTCGGATCCTGTAATCCGCTGGACTCCAGAAACCTCACTATTTTCTCTTTCAGCGGCGTTTCCAATAATTTACTCACCACCGAAGTTAAACTAACCGGCCTGTAGTTTTCAACCACATCCTTACTTCCGCTTTTGTGTAAAGGCACCACATGAGCCTCTCTCCAGTCCTTTCGCACCACTCCCGACTCCAACGAGGCATTGAAAAGGTCAGTCAGTGGAGTTGCTAGAACGTCCCCAAGTTCCCTCAGTATTCTAGGGTGTATCCCATCCGGTCCCATCGCTTTGTCTACTTTAAGTTGAGCTAGTTTCTCACGAACACACAGTCTTCTGAAAATTGTTCAAGATGTCCCTCGCTTCTGTTCTTATTTGTGGGTGTTTTCTGAGGTCCTGCTCCTGGTTCTTCATCTGTGAACACAGAACAAAAATATTTGTTAAGCAATTCCGCTTTATCCTTATCAGCTTCTACATATTCGCCCCCTGCACCCTTGAGTCTGACAATACCACTTTTGCCCTTCCTCTTCTCACTAATATATCTGAAAAATGTCTTATCCCCCCATTTTATTGCATTGGCTATTTCCTCCTCCTTTTGAATCTTTGCCTTCTTGACTACTTTGCTAGCTTCTCTAAGTTTTTCCAAATACAGATGCCTGTCTTCCTCTCTCTGTGATCTCTTGCATTTCATGAAGGCCTCCCTCTTTTTCTTCACTTTTTCAGCTACTTCCTTCGAAAACCATAGCGGTCTCCTGTTCCTTTTGCCTTTATTTACCATTTTAACAAAAAGGTTGGTTGCCTTTAAAATACCCCCTTTCAGTTTTGCCCACTGTTTTTCTACATCCCCCAGCTGTTCCCATCCCACTAAGGACTCCCTGAGGTATTGGCCCATCTTCGCATAGTTAGTCTTCCTAAAGTCTAAGATCTTCACCTTGGAATGGATTCTAACAGCCCTAGTCCTAATACTGAACCACACCATCTGGTGATCACTGGATGCAAAATGATCTCCCACTACAACATCAGAAACATTTTCACCATTGGTAAGCACCAAGTCCAGTATGGTCCCTTCACATGTGGGGTTTGTTACCAATTGCCTGAATAGTTCTCCCTGTAGAGAATCCAGGATCTCCTTACTTCTAGATGATACTTCAGCAGGAATGTGCCAATCAACATCTGGCATATTGAAATCTCCTAGCAGTAGCACTTCCCCTTTCCTAGCAATGCTGCGTATGTCTTCAATTAACTCTCTGTCCACCTCTTCCTCTTGTGAGGGAGGTCTGTATATCACACCAATGCAAATAGATTTCTCTTTCCCTCTTTCTAGTTTAACCCACAATGCCTCCTCTCTCCCTTTTAAGCTCTGTAATTCCAAAGCTTTAATAGTAGTTTTTACATATAGTGCCACTCCTCCTCCCCTTCTTCCTACCCTGTCCTTTCTGAATAAAGTATAGCCAGGTATAGTTACATCCCAGTCATGGTTTTCTGTGAACCATGTTTCTGTAACTGCCACTAAATCCAAGTCAGCCACTCCCACCAAAGCTTCAACTTCAGGGATCTTATTTCCCATGCTACGGGCATTAATACACACTGCTTTCCATATGTTACCCCTGTTACCCATTTCCATAAAGGTATTTAATGTATCACCTACCTGGGGGCTTTCACTTACCTGGGGGCTTTCTTCACCCATCCCCAACGAATCTAGTTTAAAGCCCTCTTCAGTAGATTAGCCAGTCTACTACCAAAGATGCGTTGACCTTTCTTGGACAGATGGATGCCATCTCTGCTCTGCAACCCTTGGAACAGCATCCCATGGTCTAGGAAACCAAAACGCTCTCGAAGACACCATCCACGCAGCCATGCATTCATCTCCAGGATGCGAGCCTCTCTGCCTTGGCCTTTACCCTCAACAGGGAGGATTGAAGAGAACACCACCTGTGCACCTACCTGCTTCACCCTCTATCCCAGAGCCATGAAGTCACTTTTGATACGTTCCGAGGTATACCTGGCAGTATCATTTGTTCCAACATGGATTAGCAACATTGGGTAATAGTCAGTGGGCTTGATGAGTCTCGGCAAACTCTCCGTAACATCTTGGATCTTGGCAGCAGGCAGACAGCATACCTCTCTGGACATCAAGTCTGGTCGGCAGATGGACGCCTCAGTACCCCTCAGAAGAGAGTCTCCAACCACCACTACCCTTCGTTTCCTTCTGGTCACTGATTCCGCAACTATGGGGTACTTGAACTCTGGTTCTTCCCTTTCCAGGGATGCTTTCACGTCCTCTACTTCCAGGGCTGCATAATGGTTCTTCAATTCAAGGGCTGGAGAAGTTGGATTGGTGATTTTGCAGGCTCTGGTGACTTTTGTCCAACCATCGACATTCTGTTGGCACCCATCTTCTCCTGTGCTGGAGAGCCTGGTTGCTGCAAGAAGCATCTCATCAATGTACTTCTCACTGTCTTGAATGCTCCTCAGCCTCGCCACCTCCTCTCTGAGTTCCTCCACTTGTTTCCTCAGAGCTTCAGCATGCAGGCACCCTGCACATGGAACCGGTTCTTCAACTGGCATTAGGACCTCTGTCTGGACCGAGGCAGAAGCTGTAACGGGGGCAACAGCTTTAGCAATACGATTTTTCCCAGTCATTGTTCTGTTTGTGGAGCTTAGGTATCTGTTAAAGCAAAAGAGAGAGATCTATCAAGTACCAGCTGGTTTCACAGCTGTCCTTTCAGAGAAAAAGTAGTTAAATCTCTTTAATTATATTCAAAATGTGCTGGTCCAATTCACTGTGATTTGTTAAAGGGGGAGGTGCCCTATAAAGCAAGACTGCTCACTAGGGGTGGGTGGGAGTCGGGTGGGTAGGGAGGGAACTAACACCTGATTAGGTGTTAGCAGTTTCTGAACCTGAGGAGGTTACAGAGTTACAGAAGCGGGAACCACTGTTGCCTCGGCCACTTGGGGGCAATGAGAATCAATGAAGCCCCATCCTTGAGGACTTTGAACAGCGTTCTGGACACTAGTGGTGTGGGAGGAAACGCATACAGTAGGCTTGTGGACCACGAGATCAGAAACGCATCTGCTGCTACTCTGAGGGGATGCGGTTGTCTGGAGCAAAATCTCGGGAGTTGCCGGTTCAGAGGACTGGCAAAAAGATCCAAGGTGGGGAGTCCCCACCTGAGAAAGATTTGCTGAACCACCAATGGGTTCAATCTCCATTCGTGTGGTTGCAGGATCCTGTTCAGTTTGTCTGCCAGGTAATTTTCCTGACCTGGGAGATAGACAGCCTTGAGAAGGATCCCGTGATTGACAGCCCAAGAGCACAGCCATTGAGCTTCCTGAGAAAGAAGGAAGGAGCCTGTGCCTCCTTGTTTGTTCACATAGAACATGGTAACTTGATTGTCCGTCTGAACCAGTACAGACTGGTGAGAGGTGAGGTGGGAGAAGGCTCTCAGAGCTACGCGTATCGCCCGTAGCTCCAGGAAGTTTATCTGTTGAGAAGCCTCCCAAGGGGTCCAGAGACCCTGAGTACATGTCCCTTGACAATGTGCTCCCCAACCGAGAAGAGAAGCATCTGTTGTGAGCACTTGAGAAGGTGGAGGGGATTGAAAATCCACTCTGAGCACCAGATTCAGAAGATGAAGCCACCAATGCAGAGAGGAGACCAGTAGGTCGGATATCGTTATTGAGTCCGCCAGGCTCCCTGTGGCCTGAAGCCATTGAGTGCGAAGGCACCACTGAGCAGGCCGCATGTGCAGGCGGGCATTGGGGGTGACATGAACCATGGAAGCCATATGGCCGAGTAGCCTCAGGAATTGCCTGGCAGAGACCAGGGAATTGCTGCGAAACTGGCTGGCCAGATCCATTAGCCTGTGGGCCCTGTCCAGAGGCAGAAAAGCTTTTGCTTGAATAGTGTCGAGCCTGGCCCCTATGAACTCCAAGTTCTGGGACGGGAGCAAAGTGGACTTTGCGAAGTTTATGACAAACCCCAACTGCTGAAGCAGAGCCACAGTGCGAAGGGTGGCCTGGTTGGCCTCCTGGGAAGATTGGCCCCTTATGAGTCAGTCGTCCAGGTACGGAAACACAAAAAGACACTGAAGCCTCAGGTAGGCCGCCACCACTGCCAGGCACTTGGTGAACACCCTGGGAGCGGATGACAGGCCAAAGGGTAGTACTCTGTACTGATAGTGGTTTCCTTCCACAACAAACCTGAGATATTGTCTGTGGTCTGGATGAATAAGGATGTGAGTATACGCATCCTTTAGATCTAAGGAGCATAGCCAGTCTCCCTGCTGGAGGTAGGGCAGCAGGATTCCAAGGGTAAGCATCTTGAACTTTTCCCTCTCCAGGAACTTGTTGAGGTTTCGCAAGTCTAGGATGGGTCTGAGGCCTCCTGTTCTTTTTGGTACCAGAAAGTACCTGGAATAAAAGCCTTGACCTCTCAGGTGGTGGGGCACCGGTTCCACAGCCTGATCCTTTAGCAGACCTGTCAACTCCTGAAGGAGTAGGTCCCTGTGCAGAGGAGGTCTTGGAGGCTCCCCTGGAAAATAGGAGGGAGGTACCTGGTGAAAATGGAGAAGATAGCCCTTTTGGACTATATGAAGAACCCAGGTATCTGATGTGATGGCTGACCACCTATGGGCAAAGTGGGCCAGCCGGCCTCCCATGCTGAGAGAAGCCAGCTGAGGAGAAGAGGCTATGCTGTTTGAGTCAAAAACCCCCACCCTGCTGAGCAGGGGCCAGTGTTGGTGGCTTGGGGGCCTTCTGCCTACGGGGCCCGTGACCCTGCCCCTTGGCCTGCTGACCCTGTTGGGGAGCTGCAGAGGCCTGATAATGAGGGTATTGTTTATAGGCAGATGACTT
Source organism: Ichthyophis bannanicus (assembly GCA_033557465.1). Classification (NCBI taxonomy): domain Eukaryota; kingdom Metazoa; phylum Chordata; class Amphibia; order Gymnophiona; family Ichthyophiidae; genus Ichthyophis; species Ichthyophis bannanicus. Next base: position 477,384,853 of record CM066036.1, read on the forward strand.
CCTCGGGTAAAAGGTCTTTTTTCCCCGAGCCCTTCTTTTTCTGAGAAGGGGCAGAGGTTTTCCTGGAAAGCCTAGTCCTGGTCAGAGTCTCAGTCTCAAGTTCTGCAGCCTTTTCAGCCATGGGATTGCCAAAGAGGTTTTCACCTCGGCAGGGGACATCGACCAACTTGTCCTGGACCCATGGCTCGAGGTCGGATGACTGTAGCCAAGCCTGTCGGCAGGCATCGATGCCGGCCCCGGCTACTCGGGCCGAAGCCTCGAAGCCATCGTAGGCTGCTCGAGAGATAAACTTTGAGCACTCTCGAATACCGGTGGACAAGGCCTGGAACCTCTGCAAAGGTTCCTCGGAGAGACCAGCAGAGAAACCGGCAATCTCCTTTGCCAGGTCTTGGAGGTACATGCCCATGTAGAGCTGGTATGTCTGGACACGGCAAGCAAGCATAGAGCCCTGGAAGCACTTCTTACCGAGGGCATCCAGGTTCCGGGCCTCCCGGCTGGGAGGCACCGAGGAGTGCATCTTCTGACTTTTCAGTCGATGCATGGCCGATTCCACAACCATGGAGTGGTGCGGTAATTGTGCCTTTTGGAACCCGGGGCTCTTGCGGACTCGATAAATGGAATCGACCCGCTTGCTTAACACCGGCGTCGAGGCCGTGGTCTCCCACCTGCGGAAGAGCAGCCGCTCCAGCATCGGAGGAACCGGAACAGTAAAGGCCTCCTTCGGGGGAGAGTCATACTGGAGGGCCTCGAGCTCCTTGGCTCGAGGCTCCTCCTCGGGATCCGCGGGGAAGGCCAAGGCCTTGGCTATATCCCGCACGAAGTCCGAGAACCGGGTATCCTCCGGTGAGGACCATCTCCGAGGTTTGGACTCGGGCGAGTCCGATGGGACACACCGAGTCCAATGGGTGTCGGGTGACTCTTCGTCCTCCGTCTTCCAGCCCGACTCCTCGGAGGAGGAATAGAGCGGCTCTGGTCGGGCGGGCACCGATGCCCTCCGCCCCGACGCCGAGGGTATCGGCGTTGATGACCTCGGCCCCGAACGGGAGGTCGAGGGAGACTGTGGCCGGGGATCAACTCGAGCCCGCATGGACTCGAGGATCGGCTCGGCCTCCGGGGTCGACTTGGACGTCGAGGTCCCGGTGGTCGGGGCAGATGCACCAGTGAAACCGGCGATCAATGCCCGCTGCTGTTCCATGAAGGCAGCGAAGCTGCTCTCCAAGGCCGTCAACCTGAGTCCGAGCTCAGGAGACCCAGCAGCCCCCGACTCGGATCCCGACGGCGTCGGGCCCGACGTCGGCTCCCTCAGAGGAGAGTCAACGAGGACAACAGCACTTACGTGTCCAGGAGACTCCATCTCGACACGAGGATGCTTGGCAGGCCTCTCCGACTCCGAAGACCCGGGACAGCTATCGGGGCTATGCGACCTGGCCCTCGAGGAACCAGGAGCGTCCACCGACGCCGCCCTCACAGGTTTCTTCTTCCTGCGATGTTCCCGCGAAGGAGACCCCCGCTCAGAGGAACCCTGACGCTGCTCAGGGCTGGAGTCCCGAGACATCGAGGCCTCTGACAAGGTCCGGGCTCGGCCGGACGCGGAGTCAGAAAAAATTCTATCCCTCTGGTGCTGCCGACTCCTCAACGCCTTCGAGGACATTTTGCCACACGGACCACAGATCATCGGGTCATGATCGGGTCCGAGGCAACGGAGGCAGCAGTCATGTGTGTCAGTAAGAGACATAAGTTTCTTACACCGATCACATTTCTTAAACCCGCTGGCAGCCATCGGGGGAAAAAGGGCCCCTGCTAGGTCAAAAGACCGGTCTGCCAGGGAAAAAAGAAAAAAGGCGCGAACGCCAGTCACAAAGGACAAAAACCGAAAAAGAGAGAAAAGGACTCGATACCGGCGTATCGGTCCGAGCGGGAAAAGGATCCGGCGTCGAACCGGAGAAAAAAAGCAAGATGGCACCCTTGGGCAGGAAGAGGACCGTGCATGCGCGCTGCAATTCCCAAAGGCTTTCTTTGAAAGCTGGGGAAATGCTCCGCACAAGGGCTCCGTCGGCGCCGACGTCACCCATATGTGAGGACTGACTTCCTGCTTGGTCCTGGAGAATAAACAATATCATGATCTAAAAGATATAAGTAGAGCGTGCGTTAACAAGGGGGCCAGTGGTCGGCAAAGAACACCCTACATTCCCCCCCCCCCCCCCCGTGTGCTGTGGGGCTTGCCATCCTGGGGGAAGAGAAGTTATGCCCCAGGAATCAAACACCCCCACCCCCTCCCCCCACAGGTTGCATCAAAGGTGAGAGCAGGGGCTTGGGGGCCTTATGCTTATGAGGGCCATGACCTTGTCCCTTGGCCTGCTGGTCCTGTTGAGGAGCTAGGCCATGTGTTGAGGGTAGTTTCCGTAAGCCTTCCACTTTTTCAGGTAGAAGGGCTTTTTACCAAAGCTTTCCTTCAGGAAGGATCAGCAATCTTCTTGGAGAGCCTGATCCTGGTCATTAACTCTAACTCCAGCTTGGCAGCCTTTTCTGGCATGGGTTTTCCAAAGAGGTTCTCTCCCTGCAAGGGACATCGACCAACTTGTCCTGTACCCATTGCTCCAGGCCGGAAAACTATAGTCAAGCATGGCGGCAGGCACTAATGCCCACCGCTGCTACTCTAGGCACAGACTTGAAGCCATCATAGGCCGCTTGCGTCATAAATGTGGAGCACTCCCTAACCGTGGAGACCAGGGTCCGGAACAGCTGAAGGGGTTCTTCAGAGAGACCAGCCACGAAACAAACAAGTTCCTTCGCCATGTCCTGCAAGTATATGCCCATGTACAGCTGGTAGGACTGGATCCTGCCAACGAACATCGAGCCCTGGAAGCATTTCCTGCCCAAGGCATCCATGGTACGAGCCTCCCTACCCGGGGACACTGAGGCGTGCTCTTAAGACTCCACATGGCCAACTCCACACCATGGAGTTATGAGCTTTTTGGAACCAGAGCTCTGGCAGACCCGATACACTGAGTCCAGCCACCTGCTCACAATGGGAACAGAGGCCGGGGTCTCCCATATTCAGAAGAGAAGCCGCTCCAGGATAGGAGGGACAGGCACCGTGAGGGCCTCTTTGGGGGGAGCCTCATACTGGAGGATCTCAAAATCATCTGTCCGAGGCTCCTCCTCAGTCGTGAAGGCAGGGGCCTTCACTATGTCCCTCATGAAGTCCAGGAAGGCCAGATCCTCAGGTGGAAAATGGCACTGGGTCTTTGGAGAAGGGTCCAAGGGTACATCCATGTGGAGCCGGGTGTCCGGCGACTCATTGTCCTCAGAGCCGGAGTCCGAGACTTCGAAAGTTCCTCGGGCTTCGGGCAGGAGCCCCAGCCCCGATGGCATGGGGGTCCCAAAGCCCCTGCGCCCCTAGTTGGGTGTGCTGTGCGGGAAAGTAGTCAACCCCAACTGGGACCAGGCCAGAGGGGGTTCCTGAGGCCAGTGGCGCTCGAGGACTGGCTCCACCTTCGGGGAAGCCTTCACTGTGAAGGGGTCGGTGGTCGGAATTGACAACCCGGAGGAACCGGGCATCAGAGCCTGCTACTGGGCCATGAAGGTAGACATGCTACGTTCTAAGGTCACTATCTGGGCCTAGATGCCTGATGGCTCCGCAGTCCCCAGCACGGCTACTGAGGAGTTTCGCCCCGATGTCAGGGCCGTCGAGGGGCTGTACACAATGAAGATGAACTCGGAGGACCAAGACCAATCCCTGGATGCCAATGGCGCTTTCTCTCACCATGGCAGCTTCCAGGGCTGCTCCTGGTCATTGCCCTCGGCCTTGCGTCAAGGGCTCCAAGGCCGGGTGACATGGGACTTCCCCATGGTCCCAGACTTGTCATTCAAAGAGGCCACCGACGATGTCAGGTTCTTTGAAAGACAGCTGTCCTTCAGGGAGCCTGGCTCGGAACTCCATGTCCTCAAGTCTTAGAGGCAGCATGGTTGCCGTGCAAAGAGGGAGCCTCTGCAGCAGCCCTTGAAGTTACCAACCCTGCAGACGACTCCGGGTCTGAGTTGGTTTTGTGAAAAATCAACTCGTGCTGCTTCTTGAGGCCCCGGAGGACCTTGGGGATCATCTGCTGGCAGAGACCATACACCAAGGTATCTTGACCTGGCCCAAGGCACCAAAAGCAACAATAATGGGGGTCAATGCAAGACATATTAGTTGCGCAGTGGTCGCATGCTTGAAGCCAATGATCAAGGCCATGGTGGGGAAAACGATCCCCGTGAGGTCAAACTTTCTAGGCCTGGCCAGAAAGGGTGCAAAAACCCATGCACCAAAGAAGATAACCTCAAAGAGGAAAAAAGAATAAAGGAACCCGAAACTACGCAACGCCTGAGGCAAGCAGAATCAAGAGACTGGAGAGAACCATTACATGACCAGAAAAAAGACAAAAGATAGCAAAAAAAACAACTTTTTCCGGGGAGACAGACATGTCCAATAAGCTCCGCGGAAAAAAGGAGACTGAGGCAAGATGGCACCCTTAGGCAGTAAGGGGACCACACATGAGTGGTACTTCTCCCAAAGGCTTTCTTTAAAAGTTGGAGAGAGGGTACCATGTGGGCTCCATCAGTGCTGACATCACCAATGTCTGAGGACTGACTTCCTGTTTATTCCCGGAGAAGAAGTACTCACCTGTAACAGGTATTCTCCATGGACAAGCAGGAATGAAGTCCTCACATATGGGCCTCCCTAGCTACAAGGTACCGAAAGCCCATGAGAATGCAGACAAACTCAACAGGGGCAACAAGTCAGTCTGTTTACTGGCAAGAGGCCTTACTAATTCGAGATACATAACTATTTGCAACATAAGTTGTCATTCTCTTTTCCTTTTCTTTTATTAGGTAGTCTGAACAGAAAAGAATAGGCCTAAAGAGGATGGAATTGGATTCTAATTCCCAAACAGATTCCGAAGTACAGATTGGCTGAAGTTGTTGTCACATCGGGAATACCCTTCCAGACAGTAGTGAGATGTGAATATGCGAACAGAAGACCACATTGCAGCCCTGCAGTAGACCTCGTCCATGGAGACCGAGCGCAATTGGCCATTGATGCAGCCATGACAGAGACATGACCATCAAGGCTCATGCCTGCTTGGGCATAAGTGAAAGAGATGCAGTCTGCCAGCCATATTGAAAAGAGAACATTTGGAGATGGCAGCCCCTAGCTTACTAGAGACAAAAGAAACAAAAATCTGGATGGACTTTCTATGGGCTTGTGTCCACTCCAAGTAGAAGGCTAAGGCTCATTTGCAATTCAACATGTGCAACACAGCTTCCACTTTGTAGGCATGAGAATTTTGGAAAAATATTGGTAAATATTAAGATGGAAATCAGATACCATTTTTGGAAGGAATTTAGGATGAGTATGGAGGACCACTCTATTATGATGGAATTTGGTGTAAGGTGGGTAAACTACGAGAGTCTGAAGCTTGTTCAATCTACATGATGAAGCGACCACCACCAAAAACAACATCTTCCAGGTCAAAAACTTCACAGAGCAAGAATGAATGGCTCAGAAAAAGCTTTCATCAGCTGCATAAGAGCCACACTGAGGTCCCAAGACACTGCGGGATGTTTGTAGGGAGGTTTCAAGAGAAGCAACCCTTGCATAAAGCGAACATCTAAAGCTGTACAGAGATCGACTTACTACTATTAATCATTTATATTGTGATGAGGAAGGCACTGGTGAGCCTGCAGAGTTAGAGAAAATCAGTGATTGTACCTTTAAAAACATTCCAGCAGTGCACAGGCTTCAGAGCAAGCTTAGAGTTTCTGAGGCTAGGCTGCCACACCCAAGCTCTGCTGACAGAGTAGCAGGCTTGGAGCATGATTATGAACACCTGTTAAGGCAGAGAGAAACGCTGCGCAGGAAGCACCTTTATAAATCCTGCTTAGGGAAAAGTAGAGGGGAGAAGAGCTGCTCAGGAGGAAAAGGTTGCTCAGAAGGGAAGAGCAGAGCAAGCAAACACTCAAGGAGAGAGTCCAGGAAGACAGAGTCAGAGACGGACTCAGAGGAGGACTGGAAATTGAGCTGGAAGTTCCCAGAAAGAAAGTTCCAAGCAGAGGAAAGAAGGAGGACCTGGAAAGAGTCTGCACAAGGGAAACCAGGCAAGAGCTGCTCAGACGGAGAGAGCAGGGCAGGTTCCAAACTTTTGTTCCTGACCAAGAGGTTCACAACACTCAGAGGTGGGTGCCTAGGTTTCAAACCAGGAGGCAGAAGAACCCAGCCTCCAACAGAGAGCCGTGGTTAAACCTCAGAGAGGAAATGGGGCAAGAGAACCAAAGAAAGATATTCAGTAATACAGTTCTCCATATTCCTTAATGGGTAGAGAAGTTCTCGAGGGAGTTACAGGAATCCTCAGCAAGAATTCCACCAGAGGCAGGTCATGAGGGCTCAGTGCAGGATATTATAATTCCAGAGCAGGAGGAAATGCAAGTGGAGTATAATGAACCAGACCCCTTGATTACTGAACTGCCAATGGACTGTTCTTTGTGTCGTGCAGAGGCTACTGAATCCTTGGTTAAGGAGTAGCAGCCTGAGTAAATGCTTTTGGGAAAAAGCACTACCAAGAAAACTTAACCTTGTTAAGGTACGAACCAGGTTAAGTAAGACAAGCTTGCACAGCACTGTATATTATCTCACTAAGGAAGCAGAAAGACATTCTTTACTTTGCTGAACCTAAGAAGCTGTACTTTTGATTTGCCTGTTTTGATTGATGAAATGTCTGCGTCTGTTTAATGCCTATGAGAAGTTACTCAGCTTAAGGATGTAAATATTTTCTGTACTTTTTGTCCTGGAGGAAATATCCAGATACTTTGCGTTTGAACCTTATTTGTGCATATATTGGGGAAATAAACTGTGTCATGTTTGCCTTCACTCAATGTCTCCACGACTATCCTTTTCAAGAGGGAAACTACAACTCCCAGAGGGCACTGCTCCTGAAGGAAATAGTTTTCAAACCCTTTAAAGAGGACTAAAATGGCAACCCTAATCCCCTAAGCACGTGGCTGGGGATAGGGACACGTGACAATATAGAGCTACAAATCATACACAGTGCTACACAGACACATATAAAGACGGTCCCTGATTTGCAGAGCATACAATTTAATTAAGACAGACAGTACAAAAGATAAGAGTAAGCGTACAATAGGAAAGGGTATAGAGACAACAACACAGAAACATGACGACAGAAAAAGGCCACATGGCCTATCTAGTCTGCCCTTCCAAATCAACCACTACAACAGTCCCCTTTTTTCCTTTAGAGATTCTCTGTGTTTGTCCCATGCTTTTTTGAATTCAGATACTGTCCTCATCTCTACCACCTCCACTGGGAGACTATTCCACGGATCTACAACTCTTTCCATAAAGAAATATTTCCGCATATCACTCCTGAGTCTATCCCCTTTCACCCCATCCCATGTCCCCTCGTAGCAGAGATTGCTTTCAATCAAAAGAGGCTCTCCTCCTGTGCATTTATGCCACAGAGGTATTTAAACGTCTCAGTCATATTACCTCTATCCCACCTTTCCTCTAAGGTGTACATATTAAGATCCTTAAGTCTGTCCTCATATGCTTTATAATGACCACCACTAACCATTTTAGTAGTCACCCACTGTACTGACTCCAGCCTGTTTATATCCTTTTGAAGGTGCGGTCTCCAGAATTGCACAATACTCCAAATGAGGTCGCACCAAACACTTACACAGAGGCACTATCACCTCTTTTCTTCTGCTGGCCTCTCCCTATGCACCCAAGTACCCTTCTAGCTTTTGGTGTCGCCTGGTCTACCAGTTTAGCTACTTTAAGATCATCAGACATAATCATGCCTAGGTCCCACTCTTCTTTAGTTGAGAAAAGTACTTCACCCTATACTATATTGCTCCCATGGATTGCTGCAGCCCAAATGCATGACCTTGCATTTTTTAACATTAAATCTCAGCTGCCAAATTCTAGACCATTCTTCAAGCTAGCTAGATCCCTCCTCATGTTATCTACACCTTTCTGGGTGTCTACTCTATTGCAGATTTTGTTATCATCCGCAAAGAGGCAAACCTTACATGACAGCCCTTCCGCTATATCACTAACAAAGATGTTAAAAAGGATCGGACCGGGGGGGGGGGGAGGGGGGAGTGGCTAACTCCCAAGATGGTGGCTGTGAGGTGTTACAGCCACGATGCCTAACAGAAAGGGCAAGCCACAAGCTCTTCCCGCAGAGCCATTGCCCGTTGCCGCGGGGGCCTATGGATCGCTTTTGTAAGGCTCTCTGAGACTCAGATAGGGGAGATACAAGCGGGCTTTGAAGCACCAGTAGAGGAGACTTCGGCGTCTTTTGCCGTGGAAGTGTCTCTCTCCCCGAATGAGCGTGCACCTCTTGCTCTTCTGGGTCATTCGGCAGCCTCCCCGATGAGTGGATCTGCAATCCTGCCGACGGCTGAGGTGATTGCGAATCTGGAGTGGGACTCGTCGGAGAGAAGCTCCAGAGATCAGCTTTTGGAGATCTCGGCTGTTAACCTGGGAAAGGATTAGAATGCTGCGGTTGGTGTTCTGCTTCAAGGGGTGAGCTGTGTTGATTCTAAAACGTTTTTTGCCGGCGGCAGCCACTGAACCTTCTTTTTCCGTGGCTAGTTCTCATCCTGCTTCTGTGACCATGGATAGCATCTGGGAGGCGATTGTACAACTTTCTCAAGTCATAGGTCAACAGCTAGCTCTTTCTACCTCAAATATTTCTCAACTTGAGGAGTCTGTCTCAAAATTGGATCAAGATATGGTAGAAACAAAAGGTAAATTGGTAGTTTCTGTTCAGAAGCTCTCTCAGGTTTCTGATTTGACTGAATCCTTGGTTAAAGGATAATACTGCCTTAAGAGCTAAGTTAGAGACATTGGAAAATGCTGCACGTTCCTTGAATATCTGTCTCCTGAATTTTCCGTTTGTTACTGGGGTGGCTCCTTTAGACCTTTTCAGGAAATACCTTCAAGAGACATTATTGCTGCCTGCGGACTTGATACCTCCGGTGGCAAAAGTTTACCATTTACTGTTGGGTAAGAAAGAAAGTAAAGTGTCTGTTGGGACTTTAGAAATGGAGTTTTTGAATGTCTCTGCTTTGCTTCAAACTCCCAAGGATGATGAATTGCCTGTTTCCACCTTGTTAGTAACTTTAGCTTTGTCTTCTGACCGAGAATGGCTCCTTATGCTATTTTATAAAAAAAGAGCTAATCTGTTTATGGGTAAAAAAAGTATTGATTTTCCCAGATGTGGCCAGGAAAACGCAGAAAAGAGGTAAATTTTTTCTTTTGTTAAGGCCAGGAGTAATTCATTTGGGAGCCTAATTTGTGTTACGGGTTCCTTGTAAATGTATAGTAATATATCATTTGCAGAAATATGTATTTTTTCAGCCTGAAGAACTTTCTTATTTCATTAGCACTCATGTTGTTACATCTCCCTCTTGAGCGGTTCTCATTCATAGATACGTATGTTCTCGGAACTCCGCCCCCATTTGACTTTGTGGCTAATATATTTTCCTTATTTGTATAACACTTGGGGGGTCTCCTCCCCACAATTGTGTTTTAGTTAAGCTGCTTCCCTTTTATTGAGGGCTACTGATATTCCTTGCTTCAAATTGTGTTGGCATATTTTTCTTATGTATTATTTTGCAAGTAATATCTTTTCTGTGCAAGCAGTGTTGCTTGGTTTATTGTAAAAATGTATAAATATAAAATAAAAAGAAATTTAAAAAAAGGATTGGACAAAGGGCACACCACTGGTAACCTCCTTCTCCCTGTACCCTTTGTCACCTCCCACTCAACCAATTTCTAAACCAAGCAGTAACTTTTGGGTCCATCCCTAGAGTAGCAAGGGCTCTCCCTCAGTCCAACTCCCTGGTCACCCAGTCAAAGAAATCAATCAGATTTGTCTGACAAGACCTGCCTCTGGTAAATCCATGCTGCCTTGGATCCTGTAATCTGCTGGACTCCAGAAACCTCACTATTTTCTCTTCAAGCAGCCCCTCCAATAATTTACTCACCACCAAAGATAAACTAACTGGCCTATAGTTTTCAACTACATCTTTACTTCTGCTTTTCTGTAAAGGGACCACATGTGCCTCTCTCCAGTCCTTTGGCACCACTCCCGACTCCAACAAGGCACTGAAAAGGTCAGTCAGTGGAGCTGTTAGAACATCCCCAAGTTCCCTCAGTATTCTAGGGTATATCCCATCTGGTTCTATTGCTTTGTCTACTTTAAGTTTAGCTAGTTTCTCACGAACACAGTCTTCTGAAAATTATTCAAGATACCCCTCTCTTCTGTTCCTGTTTGTGGGTGTTTTCTGAGGTCCTGCTCCTGGTTCTTCATCTGTGAACACAGAACAAAAAAATTTGTTAAGCAATTCCGCTTTATCTTCATCAGCTTCTACATATTCCTCCCCTTCACCCTTGAGTCTGACAATGCCACTTTTGCCCTTTCTCTTCTCACTAACATATCTGAAAAATGTCTTATTCCCCCATTTTATTGCATTGGCTATTTCCTTCTCTTTTTGAATCTTTGCTTTCCTGACTACTTTGCTAGCTTCTTTAAGTTTTTCCAAACATGAATGCCTGTCTTCCTCGCTCTGTGATCTGTTGTATTTCATGAAGGCCTCCCTCTTTTTCTTCACCTTTTCAGCTTCTTCTTTCGAAAACCATAGCAGTTTCCTTTTCCTTTTACCTTTATTTACCATTTAACATAAAGGTTGGTTGCCCTTAAAATATCTCCTTTCAGTTTTGCCCATTGTTTTTCTACATTCCCCAGCTGTTCCCATCCCGCTAACGACTCCCTGAGGTATTGGCCCATTTTGGCAAAGTTAGTTTTCCTAAAGTCTAAGACCCTCGCTTATGAATGAATTTTAACAGTCCTAGTCCTAATACTGAACCACTGGTGATCACTGAATGCAAAATGATCTCCCACTATAACATCAGGAACACTTTCACCATTGGTAAGCACCAAGTCCAGTATGGCCCCTTCATGTGCAGGTTCTGCTAACAGTTACCTGAATAGTTCTCCCTGTAGAGAATCCAAGATCTCCTTACTTCTAGATGATACTGCAGCAGGAATGTGCCAATCAACATCTGGCATATTGAAATGCCCTATCAGTAGCACTTCCCCTTTCCTGGCAATGCTGCGTATGTCTTCAATTAACTCTCCATCCACCTCTTCTTCCTGTGATGGTGGTTTGTATATCACGTAAATGCAAATAGATTTCTTTTTCCCTCTTTCTAGTTTAACCCACAGTGCCTCCTCTCTCCCTTTTAAGCTCTGTAGTTCCAAAGCTTTAATATTATTTTTTACTTATAGTGCTACTCCTCCTCTCCTTCTTCCTACCCTGTCCTTTCTGAATAAAGTATAGCCTGGTATAGTTACATCCCAGTCATGGTTTTCTGTGAACCATGTTTCTGTAACTGCCACTAAATCCAAGTCAGCCTCTCCCATTAAAGCCTCAACATCTGGGATCTTATTTCCCATGGAAAGGGTATTAATACACACAGCTTTCCATATGTTGCCCCTTTTACCCATTTCCATAAAGGTAGTTAATGTTTCATTTACCTGGGGCTTTCTTCACCTATTCCCAACGAATCTAGTTTAAAGCCCTCTTCAATAGATTAGTCAGTCTGCAATTGAAAATACGTCAAACTTTCTTGGACAGATGGATGCCATCTCTGCTCTGCAACCCTTGGAACAGCATCCCATGGTACAGGAAACCAAAATGCTTTCAATAACATCATCCATGCAGCCATGCATTTATCTCCAAGAAGCAAGCTTCTCTGCCTTGGCCTTTACCCTCAACAGGGAAGATTGAAGAGACCACCACCTGCGCCACTATCTGCTTCACCCTCTGTCCTAGAGCCATGAAGTCACTTTTGATACACTCAGAGGGATACCTGGCAGTATCATTTATGCCGCAACATTGGGTAATAGTCAGTGGGCTTGATGAGTTTCGGCAAACTCTCTGTAAAGCACAGTTACTTACCTGTAACAGGTGATCTCTGGGAATAGCAGGAATAAGTCTTCACATATGGGTATTGTCGGTACAGACGGAGCCTGCGCGGGAACGCTCCCCAGCGTCCAATCAGAAAGCTTTTGGGAGCATCCCACAGTAACTGCGTGCTGCCTTCCCCAACTGTCTCTCCTCAGTTGGGGTTTAAAGCTGAGACAAAGAGAGAGAGAGAGGGAAAGGAAAGATAGATAGAGAGATACAACTCCTAGGGGAGGTGGGTGGGTTGTGAAGACTTATTCCTGCTGTTCCCAGAGATCACCTGTTACAGGTAAGTAACTGTGCTATTTCCAGGAACAAGCAGGAATGAGTCTTCACATATGGGGACTCCCTAGCTTTAGATGCCAGGGAGAGACCCCAGAAGTGGTGTGTCCCTGGGACAGGGCTGCACTTCACCCCATGGATCTCTGGCATCCCATCAGGGATGGTGGGTAGGAGTTGACTAAGTATGGAACAGGTGTTTGAGAACAGCCTGACCAAACAAGGCATTGCGGCGGGAGTCCTTGTCCAAGCAGTAATGGGCTGTGAAGGTATGAACCGAGACCCAAGTGGCTGCTCGACAGATGTCAACAATAGACACAGAGTTCAGATGAGCCATTGAGGCTGCCATAGCCCTCACATTGTGAGCTGTGACATGGCCCTCCAGAGAAAGGTTCTTACTCTGATAGGCGAAAGAAATACACTGGGCAATCCAGCTGGATAGTGTTCTCTTGGAGACTGGTAGTCCCAAATGAGAAGGATCAAAGGCAACAAAGAGCTGAGAGGACTTTCTATGTTGCTGTGTCCTTTGTAATTTAAAAGCCAGAGCTCTTTTACAGTCCAGGATATGAAGATTCCTCTCTGCACTTGATGCATGAGGCCCTGGAAAAAAGACAGGTAGGTAGACCTCCTGGTTGAGGTGAAAGGACGAGACCTCCTTAGGCATAAAGTGTGGATGAGTCCTAAGGACTACCTTGTCATGATGGAATCTTGTATAAGGTGGATTAGCTACGAGTGCTTGCAATTCACTAATACGACATGCTGATGTGATTGCAATGAGAAAGATAACTTTCCAAGAAAGGTATTTCAAGGAGGTGGTAGCCAAAGGTTCAAAAGGCGGCTTCATAAGCTGACCAAGAACCAGGTTCAAGTCCCATGCCACCGGAGGTGGTCTAATGGGAGGCTTTGTTAAAAGGAGGCCTCTCATGAACCTTGCTACAAGAGGATGAGAGGAGATAGGTTGTCCATTTAGAGGCTTAAGGGAAGCTGCAATAGCACTCAAATGGACCCTTACTGAATTTGTTTTAAGGCCTGCATTAGACAGATGGAGGAGATACTCCATCAAAGATTCCAGGGGTATGGCAAGAGGGTTAAGACCCTTCTCAGAGCACCAGATAGTAAACCTCTTCCACTTGAAAGCATAAGAACGTCTAGTGGAAGGTTTTCTGGAAGCATAAAGAACATCTTTCACCTGTTGAGAAAGATGAAGATCTTGGAGATCTAGGCCTTCAGCAACCAAGCCCTGAGATGCAGAGACTGGGGATTGGGATACCATAACTTTCCGTCCTCTTGAGATAGGAGATCTGGAGCAGACCCTAACTCGAGGGAGGGAGCTTGAGAGAGATGTAGAAGCAGAGGGTACCACACTTGCCGTGGCCAATGTGGAGCTATGAGAATCATGTGGCCTCTGTCTCTCTGAAGCTTGAACGGGGTTTTGGGAATTATGGGAATGGGTGGAAAGGCATACAGGAAGTCTTGACCCCAGTGAAGGAGGAAAGCATCCCTTGCCTGAGCTCCCTGAGCCGGAGTTCTGGAACAGAACTGGGGAAGTTTGGCATTCCACGGACTTGCAAAGAGGTCTATGTCAGGGGTTCCACAAATCTGAAAAATCCTGGCCACCTGGTCCACATGTAGGGACCACTCGTGTGGAAGCAGAACTCGGCTGAGCCTGTCTGCCCAAGAGTTTTGAACGCCTGGAAGATAAACTGCCAGAAGATGAATCTGATGCTCTCTGGCGAGGGCCCACAGTCGCAAAGCTTCGTTGCAAAGCGACAGAGAGCCAGTTCCGCCCTGCTTGTTCACATAGAACATGGCTACCTGATTGTCCGTGTGGATAAGGACTGTCTTGCAGCTGAGCAGGGTGTGGAACACCCGCAGAGCAAGGAAAATTGCTCTGAGTTCCAAGAGATTGATATGTAGACAACTCTCCTATGGGGACCAGATGCCCTGGGTGGAGAGGTCTTGTAGATGAGCTCCCCACCCCATTGGAGAAGCATCTGTTGTGAGAGTTGCTTGGGGTAGAGACTGCTGAAAGGGGGACCCCAGCAACAGGTTTTGAGGGGACTTCCACCACTGGAGGGACAAAATGAGGCGATTTGTGTTTGCTATTTTGTCTGACAGGCAGTCTAATGCCTGGGTCCATTGGGTGGATAAAGTCCACTGAGCTGCTCTCATGTGAAGGCGAGCATATGGTACCACATGCACGGTGGATGCCATGTGGCCTAGTAACTGTAACATCTCTCGAGCAGTTAAGTGAGGCTTCAACTCTGCTTGAGAAGCTAAGTGCACCAAGCGAAAGCAACGGGCCTGGGGGAGATAGGCCCTTGCCTTTGTGGTATCCAGCAACGCCCCTATAAACTCCAGGGACTGAGTAGGGGTTAAATTGGATTTTGGGATGTTTATTATCAGCCCTAAATACTGAAGGATACTCACTGTGCAGGCTAGAGAACTCTTGGCCTCTGACTGAGTGGGAGCTCGAATGAGCCAGTCGTCCAAATAAGGGAAGACGAATATTCCCAGAGTGCGCAGAAATGCAGCTACCACTACCATGCATTTTGTGAACACCCTTGGTGCAGAGGCCAGACCAAAAGGGAGCACTATGTATTGATAGTGCTTCTCTTGAAAAAGGAACCGAAGGAACCTTCTGTGAGTTGGATGGATGAGAACATGGGTGTACGCATCCTTGAGATCTAGAGAACAAAGCCAATCCTGACTCTGAAGGTATGGCAGCAGAGTTCCAAGAGAAATCATTTTGAATTTTTCCTTGACTAGGAATCTGTTAAGAACATAAGAGCATAAGATATGCCATACTGGGTCAGACCAAGGTCCATCAAGCCCAGTATTCTGTTTCCAACAGTGGCCAATCTAGGTCATATGTACCTAGCAGTTTCCCCAAGGGACACAGGTTCCACAATGCTTGTATTGGTTCAAGCATTGATATCCTGGGTCCCTTCTTAATAATGGTTTATGGACCTTTCCTCCAGGAACTTGTGCAAACCTTTTTTAAACCCAGCTACACTAACAGCCTTTACTACATCCTCCGGTAACAAATTCCAGAGTTTGATTACACGTTGAGTGAAAAAATATTTTCTTTTATTAGTCTTAAATAGTTTACCTTGTAGCTTCATTGCATGTCCCCTAGTCTTTCTATATTCTGATATGGTAAATAATCGATCTACGTTTACCCGTTCCACTCCGTTCATTAATTTATAGACTTCTATCATATCTCCCCTCAGCCGTCTCTTTTCCAGGTTAAAGAGCCCTAACCTTTTTAGCCTTCAATTCTCTGAGATCTAAGATGGGTCTGTAGCCCCCTGTTTTCTTTGGAATAAGAAAATAGGGGGAGTAGAAACCTGTCCCTATTGTTGAAGAGGCACTTCCTCTATTGCCCCCTGGGTGAGAAGGGTGGCAACCTCCTGCCCCAACAGGTAGAGGAGGGTGGTTGGAGAATTGAACTGGTGCACTCTTGTGTGAGGAGGCAAGCTTGAAAAATGAAGTTTGTACCCCTCTCTTATGATGGAGAGTGTCCAATGCTCTGCTGTAATTTCCCCCCATCTGGGAGCAAAATGACATAACCTTCCTGGAATGGTGGAGGGCTCTGGTCCTTCCAGAGCCAGGAAGGCTAAGTTCTCTAGCGGAAAGTCAAAGGCCCTGAGGGGGCTGAGGTTGCTGGGTCGGTGGAGGCTTAGCAGCCTTTGATTTGCTCTGTTTGGATGATTGCTGACGTTTGGTAGGGAACTGAGCTGCAGAAGATGCCCGCTGACCAAAAACAGGATAGAATCTTCCTTTTTTAGAAAAAGGTGTTTTCTTGAACAACCTTTTCTTAGCAGGAGTAGCTGTGGATTTGGATAGTCTATCCAAGGCAGAATTTTCAGCATCCATTTGATTGGCTTTTGCTTGCCAATCTTTACCAAACTGGTTTTCACCTGTACAAGGGATATTTCCCAATTCATCTTGAACCCAGATCTCCAAATCAGATGCTTGAAGCCAAGCAATTCTATGTGCACCTATAGCAATAGCTGAGGCTCTGCTTACACATTCAAAGGAGTCGAAAGCTGCACGGTTGGAGAATTTGGAGATATCTTGGGCATGTTTGAGCCAAGTGAGAAAGTCCTGTCTTTTATCTTCAGAAATGAAAGGACTTAAAGTCAGCAAATGATCAGTGACTTTTTTTAAGAACATTCCCATGTAAAGACTATAGGAATTAATTCTCGCAGCAAGCATGGAAGCTTGGAAGACCCTTCTTCCAAAAGCATCCAGGGTTCTACATTCACGTCCTGGAGGATTAGAGGCATGTCTTTTGGCACTTCTAATCTTTCTCATAGCAGACTCAACCACAATAGAGTGGTGAGGAAGTTATGTTTTATGGAAACCAGGACAAGGAGGGACATGATACATAGTGTCTAACCTACGAGAATGAGGAGAGGTGGTCAGAGGTGCTTCCCACATCCTCAACATGAGATTATACAAAATCTCATGAGCAGGCAAGGTAGCTGCCTCCTTCGAAGTTTTAGGATATTGTAAAATATCTAACTCCTTGGCTCTGGGTTCTGTCTCAGGGGCCACCGTGATGGAAAGGCCCCAAGCCACCTCCCTGATGAAGTCTTGAAAAGACAAGTCCTCTGGAGGAGACATTCTTCATTTAGGAGGACTCCTCCTGTGGAAGAAGCATCACTGCATCGACCGACTCTTCAGAATCCTCAGAGGAATCGAAGTATCGTCTGTCCGGTTGCTCTTGCAAAGCCCGATACCCGTACCGACTGGGATCGGTATCGGAAATAACCGGTACCGGGGTATCGGTACTTGAGGGCTTCAGAGGACAGAGTACCGGCATAGCGGACACCGATGCCGATGCCACCGGTACCGGGATTGGTACCGATGGCGATGCTAGAGCCGGTACTGGTGGGGTAGTCTGTTGCGGTACCACAGGCGTCGATGCCACAAGGAAAGCCGCCAGACTGCGTTCTATGGACAGAATCCTCTGATCCATCAACGCCGCCAATGCTTGGAAGTCGGTACCGGTGGAAGCCACCGGTACCCCAGAGCATGGAACCAGGAGATCTGTTGAGGCCACGCCATCGAGATCATCCTGGAACCCCGATGATGATGCTTTAGAGGCCGAAGCCTCCCGCCGGGGTAATTTTGCCGGTGCAGAATCCTCGAGGGCAACGCCAGAGGCATCTCGATGCTTAGAAGGAGATCTATCCTTCGAGGACCGGCTGGATTTATGTTTAGTTACCTGAGATCCATGTGAGGAAGAAGCAGCCCTGGAAGACGTCGATGCCACCGAAGCCGCATCAGAGGGAAACAGGGTACTGAGCTTGGCAGCTCGGTTCTGCCGACCTCTTTTAGACATCATAGAACAAGACATACAATCTGTGATGGAATGGTCAGGACCTAAACATTTTAGACACCAGTCATGGGTGTCGGTGACGGAAATTGTACCGCCACATTTTGTGCACTTCTTAAATCCTGAGGCAGGCTTTTCCATGTTAAGGAAAAAAGGTTTTGGGCCTAAGGCCCAAAACGCAAGTGCACCTGAAGAAAAAAGAAACGGGAATTTTTTTTTTTTTAACAAGAAGAAAAGAAAAAGACCGGCGGTACCGGTGGAGCGTTGAAGAAGGCAGACGCGACACAAAAGAAATAAAGAAAAATAAAGAAATTCTTCTGCGGTGACAGGAACACGACCTGCTGGCTCCGTGGAAAAAGAAGAACTGAGGAGAGACAGTTGGGAAAGGCGGGAAGGCAGCACGCAGGCGCTGTGGGATGCTCCAAAAAGCTTTCTGATTGGACGCTGGGGAGCATTCCCGCGCAGGCTCCATCGGTACCGACGATACCCATATGTGAAGACTCATTCCTGCTTGTTCCTGGAGATAATGAAGATCCAAAAGTGGCCTGAAAGACTTTAGCATGGATTTGAAAAGGGGGAGAGATGAAACTGGACATAAAGATACAGGTAGTTTATTCCAAGCATAAGGAGCAGTAAGGTGAAAGGAACGAAGTTTGGAGCTGGCAGCGGAAGAGAAGGGCATATAGAGAAGCAAGCCAGAGAGAGCGGAGCTCACGGGGAGGGGTGTAGGAAGAGAGGAGGAGTAGTGAGGAGCAGCAGAATGAATGAATTTATAGGTCAGAAGGAAACGTTTGTATTGGATACGGAAATGGAAGGAAAACCAATGAAGTGATTTAAGAAGAGAGGTTATATGAATGTATTTGGACTGGCGGAAGATTAGCCGCGCAGCAGAGTTTTGAACAGACCGAAGGGGAAAAAGATAACTCAGAGGGAGACCAGGAAGGAGAAGGTTGCAATAGTCAAGGCAAGAGGTGATTAAAGAGTGGAGGGAAGATCAGAGGCATTGTGGTGAGCTGCACTGTGCCACGGAACTTCTGCCATCGAAGTCCGTGAAGGGAAGAGCCAGAGTGCTGCCAAGGGTTTTTTACAGCTGCTGCAGGCATCATCGCAGCTAGCCCAGCTGATGTCACGAGGGACACCCTCCCAATGGCGTTGTAAAAGCCAGTAGGTAGGCCCCCTTTGCTGGGAGATCAGAGGCATTGTGGTGAGCTGCACTGTGCCACGGAGCTCCTGCCATCGAGGTCCATGAAGCAAAGAGCGGGAGTGCTGGCTGAAGAGTTTTTCCAGCTGCTACAGGCAGCATCACGGCTAACCCAGCTGATGTCATGAGGGACGCCTCCCGATGGCATTGTAAAAGCCGGTAGGGAGGCCCTTGGGCCTTGACCCGAAGAGGCGTGACCAAAGAGGCAGGATATGCCCCTTTGGAGCCCCTTCAGAGCAGCAATGAAGGACTTATGGAGTTTCCCTCAGGAAGTGTGAGGAAGATCAGGTACTGTGCTACACGACCAGTGCTTTGCTGTGTTACTTCTTCGTAATGGGGAAGAGGAAATTTAAATTTAAGACTGTGTCCAAAACCCAACC
Source organism: Ichthyophis bannanicus (assembly GCA_033557465.1). Lineage (NCBI taxonomy): Eukaryota > Metazoa > Chordata > Amphibia > Gymnophiona > Ichthyophiidae > Ichthyophis > Ichthyophis bannanicus. The sequence goes on from CM066036.1 coordinate 477,404,096, forward strand.
GTCTGTTCAATCAGTCGGTAAGGTGATTGGACCAATGGCCAAGCATGTCTCTGTTGGTGCTGTCACTCAACCTTCTCTTGAGGGGGCATCTTTCAGTTCATTAGAGAGGTCTCTTCCCCCATTCCCTCACCCTCAGTTATCATCTACGACTGTATTTGAAAATGTTGTAGTGTCGGAGGCTCTTTCCCTCACTCCTGTTCCTATGCCAAAACCAGTTTCCTATGAGGCTGAGGTCTCGGTGGATGTACCCCCGAATGAAATTACTATGAAAGATTTTTGGTGTGCAATATCGCATATAGATAAGAACATTTCTTCAATTGTTTCTTCACTTTGTCTCTTTTCTCAGGAGACAGTACTTGTTGCAAGAGGCAGACAGTAGGTTATTGGCTATGGTTCAGTCTATATCTAAAGTAGAGGGTGAGCTCAAGGTTTTGCAGCAGACCTAAGTGTCTTGTATACGTGATTCTTTGACTATTCATCATAAATTGGAGGCTCTTGAGAATTTCTCAAGAGCCAACACTCTACGATTCCTTAATTTTCCAATTACTTGCCTACTTTCTGCTCCAATCTTGTTGGTAAAATATTTCAAAGAGGTGTTGCCAATATCTGAGCAATTTCTGAATAAAGTATAGCCTGGTATAGTTACATCCCAGTCATGGTTTTCTGTGAACCATGTTTCTGTAACTGTCACTAAATCCAAGTCAGCCTCTCCCATTAAAGCTTCAACATCTTTTAACATTTCTGTTCAGCTTCAGAAATGTTATTATTTACCTATAAGATTTAGGAAGGAAGCAACAGGAGAAGAGGGATTGGATGTATTGTCACCCAAAGTGAATTTAACTCAATTTCTTGAGGATTCTACTGACCATATATCTCAAAGAGCGACTTTGTTGGTTATTTTTCTGTTGGAGTCTGATAAGTTGAGGGTGTTGAAATTGTTTTTTTAAGAATAAGGAAGAACTTTTCTGTGGATATAAACTGAATGTATTTCCTGATGTTTCCAGAACACTCTGCTTCAAAGAAAACATTTTCTTGCCCTTAAGTCTAGGGTGTTGGGAGGTGGGTGCAACTTTAAGTCTAGGGTGCCTTAAGTCTAGGGTGTTGGGGGTGGGTGCAACTTTTTTCTTACATTTCCCCTATAAATGTGTGATTACATTACAGTGTAATACTTTTTTCCTTGTGTGATCCTTCACATTTGGAGAAATCTTTAATGGATAAATAAGTTGCATAGTTTGTTGTAGATGGAAATGATTGAATTAGATGATAGGGGGTTTTTGCTTCCCGTTGACCTCCTAATGAGCTTTTTTGTGTTTTTTTATTTTTGTGGGTTTTTTTTCTTTATGGATAATTTCCTTATTGTCTCTTCTTCTCTTGATGTGGGCTTTCTTGCCGCATTTGCTTTCGTTATTTCTGGATGGTATTTTCCTATGAATGTGTTCCTTTGTATTTGCGGCATATTTCTTTAATGTTTTATTGGATATGTAGTTGTGATAAAATTGTTATAAATAACAAAAAAAAGTGGATAAGTGTTTTAATAGTGTGTTCAGAAAGGAAGGGGCAAATTTTATTGTTACAGAGAAAGAAATGATAGGTTTTTCCTATTTATTTTATTTATCAGTTTTTGTAACTGATTTGTAACTGGATTTGTAACTTAAATATGGTAATGTACATTAAACGGACATTGATAACTTGGCTTTTTCTGAGGCAATGGAGGGCTAAGTGACTTGCCCAAGGACAAAAGGAGTGCTAGTGGGGATCGAACCCTGGTTTCTTGGTTCCCAAGTCAGTGCTATCTGCTGGATATGTGTGGAGAAGGAGACAGAGGAGTCTAAGATGAGGAAACAGGAAGAAGAGTGTTATCAACAGAGATCGAGAAAGGAGGAAGGGGGAAAGAGGGTTTATGGGGAAAAATAAGAAGTTTGGTTTTGGCTATGTTCAAGTTCAAATGGTGGTGAGGCATCCAGGCACCAATGTCAGATAGGCAGGCAGATATATGGGCTTGGAATATAAGAGAAATATCAGGTGTAGATAGATAGATTTGAGAGTCATCAACATAAAAGTGATATTGAAAACCATGGGAGAAGATGGGAGCATTAAGGGACTGGGTACAGAAAAAGAAAAATACAGGTCCCAGGACCGACCCCTGGGGTACACCAACTGAGAAAGAAATAGCAGTAGTGGAGGAATTACCAGAACCCACACTGAAAGAGCACTGGGAGAGATAAGAAGAGAACCAGGAGAGAACAGAATCCCTAAATCCAAGTGAGGACAATATATTGAGAAGAAGGTGGTGGTCAACAGCATCAAAAGAAGCAGAAAGTCAAGAAGAATGAGGAATGAGTAAAGGTCTTAGGATTTAGTCAGGAACAAGTCACTGGAGACTTTGGCAAGGGCCGTTTCAGTAGAATCTAAGGGACAAAAGCCAGATTGAAATGGATCAAGGAGGGCTTGAAAGGAGAGAAATTCAAGCAATGGTGGAAAACTGTATGTTCAAGAATTTTGGAAAGGAAGGGAAGTAGGGAGATGGGTCGATAATTAAAAGGACAAGTAGGGTTGAGTGGAGGAGAGGTGTGACCAGAGTATGCTTGAAGGCTGCAGGGAAGGATGCAGTGGAAAATGATAGGTTGAGAATGGGTGTGATAGAAGGGATGGCGGAGTTAAGGAGGTGGGTGGGGATAGGATCAGTTAGTAAGTTTAGAGGAGGAAAGAAGATGAAAGGCTTCATCTTCAGATATCTTAGAGAAGGAAGAAAGGGTAGCAGAGATTGAGAGGAAAAGTTGGTATTAAAGAGGGGGAAGAGGAGATGAAGCTGGTCTTGAGGGGGATTGGAGTTCCCTTCTATACCTCAATGATAAGCTACAATTGCACTGAGGCGTACCCTGATGGAGTTGGACTTAAGTCCAAACTCGGAGCGGTGTAGAAAATACTCAAGCAGTTTTTGTGTGGGATAGGAAAAAGGATCCCAGGCATGGCCTTCACACCAGACAGTAAACCTTCTCCATTTAAATGAATACGATTTTCTCGTTGAAGCCTAGATGGAGGCCAAAAGGACATCAGTCAGACCAAATGGCATGTTGAGTTTGGCAGCATTAGCCTCTCAATATACTTGTTGTGAGGACCAGGAACTGGATGTTGGGGTGCAAAATTAGATCCAGCACCTGGCCCAGCTGGAGTGGCTCCTGACTGGACAGCTGTGCCAGGAGAGGAAACCAAGGCTTTCTAGGCCAGTAAGAAGCGATGTGAATCATTGTGCCTCCATCTGAGCTTCATAGGGGTCTTTGCAATGAGAGGTACAGGGCCAGCCCATCCACTATGCAAACCTAGGTAGTCACCTAGGGCAGCAGACCTCCATGGGCAGCATGGCAAACATGCTGAGTCAAGCCATGATGCCACCCCCCACTGCCACCGATTCCAGTGGGGGTATTGAACCAGCAGTGGTGGCAGGTCATATGCTTCAGCACACATGGCTAGCCACTTCTGACCACCCCCCTGAACATTTGTTGGAGGGATCAGAAGTGGCAGGCCATGTGTGCCAAAGCACATGGCCTGCCGCTGCCACCGAGCTGCCCCCCCTCCCCCCCCCGCTGCCAGAATCTGCAGTAGCATGGCTCAGTATGGGGAAGGGAGGGCGCGGCATGACAGGGCTTCTGCCTAGTGCAGCAGGAGCCCTTGGGCCAGCCCTGGAGAGGTATTGGAGGATATGCATACAGAGGAAATGTAGGTGTGCTGTGTGATCTTACCCTGAAACAGAACTGGTTCATTACAGTATTTTGAGGAATCGTAAACAGATCTATCTAGAGGGTGCTCCACTCCCGAAAGATGCGAACCACAACCTCCCTGTCCAGTGTCCATTCATGTGGTTGAAGGACTTGACTCAGTTTGTGTGCCAGAGTGTTTTGCTCGTCTGGTAGTTATGTGGCTTTCAAGACCATCCCATATGCAATGGCAAACTTCCACAACCTGACCATTTCCCAACACAGGAGGTATGAGCCCATTCCCTCCCTGCTTTTTGATGTAAAACATTGTCACTTGATTGCTGGCTTGAATGAGAATAATTTGATTGGTGAACTGATCTCTGAAAGCCTTTAGATCAGAGGTTCCCAACTCCAGTCCTGGAGGGCCAAACACCATTCAGGTTTTCAGGCTGTCCCTAATGAATATGCATGAGATACATTTGAATACAATGGGGGCAGCGCATGCAAATGCATCTCATCATATTTATTAGGGACAGCCTGAAAACCTGAATGGTGTTTGGCCCTCCAGGACTGGAGTTGGGAACCTCTGCTTTAGATCATTTGCTATGGCTCTTAACTCTTTGAAGGACCACTTACCCCGGGTGTGATACCCATCAAGATGAACTCCCCAACCCATTCTGAATGTGTCTGTCACTAAAACCTTTTGAGGTGGAGAAATTTGGAACGAAGACCTCTGCACACATTATGATGGCTAGTCCACCATTGCAATGACTGAATGAATGGACTGGTGACATACAGATGGATCCCTGAGATGACCTATGGCCTGGGTACATTGATTCCTCAGAATCTCATATGAAGATGTACCAAGGATGTTACATATACCATAGAGGCCATATGACCTAGTACAGTCAACATCTTGCAAGCCGTGACCTGCTGACTCAATTGAATCTCCCACATAAGCGCACTCAATTTGTGGAGTCTGTTGTGGGGGAGGAAGGTTCTCACCTAAGTCATGTGCAGCATGGCTCCTATGAATTCCCATTGTTGAGTCAGCTGTAGGTGGGATTTTGGGCAATTTATGATAAACCCTGGCAGTTCCAGTACACGAATGGTCAACCGTGTTGATTCTCGAACTCCTCCTGGAGTTTACTCTTGATCATCCAATCGTCCAAACAGGGGCGCCAAACACTCCCAGTGTCCAGAGGTAAGCTGCTATTACCACAAGGCATTTTGTGAAAATGTGTGATGCTGAGGCAAGGCCAACGAGCAACACCTGCTACTGGATGTGCTGTCCCCCCAGCAGGAATCTAAGAAAATTCCTGCGAGTGGGATGTATCTATATGTGGGTGTATGCATCCTCCAGATCCAGGAAGTACAGCCAATCTACTTTTTTGAGGATAAGGAAGCAGGGTGCTTAGATAAATCATTCTGAATTTTTCCTTGACAATGTATCTGCTCAGATCTCTGAGGTCTAGGATGGAACGATATCCCCCTGTTTTCTTGGAGGGATCAGGAAATATCTGGAACAAAATCCTGGCCCTCTTTGCTCTGGTGGCATGAGCTCGAGCACAAGATCTACCAAGAGGGTGGTGACTTCTCTCTGAAGCACTTCCTGATACACAGGATCAATGTGATACACCCTCAGAGGGCAATTTGGAGGTAGGTCAAATAGATGCAATTTGTAATTGCTTTGGATGATCTGCAGAACCCACATGTCTGAGGTTATGAGCAGCCACCTTTGGACAAAAAGAGTAAGCCTTCCCCCAACTAGAGGGTCTTCCCTTTCGGTTACTGGGAGAGTGGTTATGCTCTGAAGGAACCAATCAAAACCCCGTCCCAGGTTTTGGCTGAGAAGCAGGGTGGGCTTTCTGAGGCTTCTTCTGCCGAGGTTGTGGTTGAGGAGCCTACTTCATGAGGTTTGGGACCCCGGAAAGTACCTATGCCTCAGAGAGTAATAGGTCTTTTTTGGTGCCTCCTCCTTGGTACCTCCTGCGATAAGAGGCCGGCTCGGATTTGCACCTTGAGAGATTACAAAGGGTGATGTGCTGCTTTTTGATGAAGCCAGCCTTTTCTCTGAATTGATCTCTGAAGAGATTCTCTCCACAGCACAGCAAATCAGCATGCTTGTCCTGCACTGATTGTTCTAGGTCTGAGGACCAGAGCCAGGTGAGTCTCCGGGCACCAATACCCAAGACAGACACTTTTGAAGTCATTTTGAAGGTATCATAGGTCACACTGACCATGAACAATACTGTTCCAATTTCTCTGGAGGGAGATACTGGGGCAGATCAGCAAGGTCACACATGTTCATCAGAAGCAGAAGGTCTGACAGGAGATCAGAAGATCTGTCCATTGAGATGTTTTCAGAGTTTACACTGGCGACCTAGCCTTCTGAGTCAGACTCAGAGAAAATCTAAGTACTTCTGAGTCTCTGCCTGGATGTCTCTCCTGGCTAGTGGGGACTGGGAGCTCCTCTGGGAGTGATGATGCACCGATGCTCGTCTAGATTTCAAGGGTGCATCGGACTCTGAAATGCTAGAGAGTGATATTAGCCAGGCAGGCACTGGTGTCAGGGTCCTTCAATGCCCTGATGTGGATGCCTCTCCCGTAGGCAAACCGTGCATCTCAAGGATTGGTTGGACAGTTGCTGATGTCAATGAAGTCAAAGTCAAGGCCCCGGTCTGCTGCATGGCCAAGAGCACCGCGATCCGTTCCTCAGGAGCCTGCAGAAAGAGTTTCACCATGGCTGCTAACTCCGAAGGCTGCAGGGCCTCAGCAACTTCAATTGATGCACCCGGAATCCATATAGATTATCAGCGGTTTTGTCTCGGCTCTTAGCAGGCCGTTGCTACCCCTCCAAGGTCATAGAGGATGAGCTATCCTCTTTTTGGAGCAATTTGGAAGGGCGCTCTTGAGGATCCTCTTCATTCTTCATGTGGTGCACCAGAGCCTTCACTTGGTGCTCGGTGTGATCTCTCGTCAGTGTCGATGAAGATGAATCCTCTCTCATCCTCGGGTGGAGATTGATTGATGGCCAATGCTCTAGTGCACTAGAAGTGCTCTGCTCCCAGAGGATTTAAGAACTTCTCAATATTGATGCGCCACCAGTGGTCAGTACAGCCTTTGAAGCCATTGAGACCGGCGCCTCAATGCTGATAGATCAAACTTGTGAGTACCAAAAAGTAATTCACGCTGTTTTTCCTTGAGCCCTCTTTTTGTCATCAGCAGACACAAATTACAAGAAGAGAGCTGATGATCGGGTCCCAGGCACTGAAGACATCAATTTTGAATATCCATGGTGGATATCATCATGGGCACCGGGAACACTTTTTAAACCCGCTGGCCGGTTTTTGGGACATATTGTCTGGAAAAATAGAGGCAGGCGAAATCAAACAGCTCGATCTTGAAAATGAGCAGGATTATGACCACAGCACCGGTGCCTAAGGAGGCAGAAGTGCCGTGAAAAAGAAAGGAAACTTAAAATGCATGGAAATTGACTAACCAAAAAGAAAAAAAGACAGACCATGACGGCAGCAGAAAAAGAAAAAAAAAATGGTAAAGGCAGCAGGGTCCCGGAGAGAGGAAAAATGACCAGAGCGGTGGAGATGATGTAAAATAACCCTAGGCTGAAATAGAAGAAGTGGGTCAGAAGCTGTCATGCAAGAAGAGCAGAGTCCAGAAGCCGGAGATGAAGCGCCTCGCTTGCCACAGGCCCAACAACATTTCCTGGAAGGAGACATACAGCATTAAGGCAAGTATGACAACTATGTACACCAAGGCTGCGGCGGCCCAGAAGGCTTGCATTAACAGCGCTTAAACAGCAACACACATTATGGGAGCTTGGGTAGGAATGCATGTTGAAGCCACTCGTGTGAAATGCGTACATGGACCGCAAGACTGCCAGGAGCACAAAGGTAAAAAGTGCTACTCATAGTATAATGTTGATTGTACATAGTTACCCCTGTTATTCCATGTTATATATTCCCTTGTTCTCTGTAAACTCGATGTTACCTGTACACATTGCAGTATATTTTGTTCATTGTACACCGCACCGATTTTAATAGCGCGGTATATAAGAGATGTTAAATAAATAAATAAATAAATAAATAAATACTGATGTGAGGAAAAGGCAAGAAACCCCCACATTGTGCCAATGGTCACCAGCAGTCCACCCCAAATTGCAAACCAGATGGACGGAATTGGGAGCCACCAAGGGCAATGATGATGTCAAGCCTTGGTACTCAACCCCTGAGAGCTCCAGACAGAAAATCTGTGTCGAGCTCAGCTCTACAGCGTAGTTAGTCACCTGTAGCAGGTGTTCTCTGTGGACAGCAGGAATAAGTCCTCATGTATGAGCAACGTCTCCTGATGGAACATCATGAAGGAATGCTCTCCAGCTTGCAATGGAAGCTTTGGGAGGCTCCATCGTACTTACACATTTGCCTTCCAGCATGCCATGGCGCCATCTTCTCCAGTATAACAACATAACAGTAGTAAAAAAGCAACGCCTCGGGGAGGGTTGTAAGGACTTATTCCTGCTGTCCACCGAGAACATCAGCTATGGGTGAGTAACTATGCTTTCTCCGTAGATAAGCAGGGAGTAAGTCCTCACTATGGGACTCCCAAGCTATAGGCTATTGAAAACCAAGGAGGCCAAAAGCCTAACAGGGGCACACAACTGGAGAAACAACAATGGACAGTGGTGTAGTCCCTCTCTAAGGGACTTGACTGATTCCGCATCGTTAGCATACAACTTCACTGGGAGTTCTATTTTTTGGTTGCCTGGAAGGACAGAAGGGCAAGTAGGAAGGAGTTGAAACCTAAAAGTAATGAAGGTGCTCTTGAAAATACTACTACTACTACTGAGCATTTGTATAGCGCTACAAGACATACACAGTGCTGCACAGACATGTAAGAAACAGTCCCTACTCATCAGAGTTTACAATCTAGGCAAGACAGACAACACAAGAGAAACACAAGGAGATCAGGCCAGTCAAGATCCGAAAGCGGCAGCAAAGAGGTGAGTTTTCAGCCTGGATTTGAAAAGGGCCAGAGAAGGCGCCTGTTGTACAGACTCAGGTAGTTTGTTCCAGGCGTAAGGTGCAGCAAGGTGAAAGGAGCGAAGTCGGAGTTAGCAATAGAAGAGAAGGGCACAGAAAGAAGCAATTTGTCATAAGAGCGGAGTTCCCGAGGGGTGGGGGGTGGGGAGAGAGAGAGAAGAGAAGAAAGGTAGTGAGGAGCTGCAGAGTGAATGCACTTATAGGTCAGTAGGAGAAGTTTGAACTGGATGTGGAAATGGATAGAGAGCCAATGAAGTGACTTGAGAAGAAGGGTAATATGAGCATGATGAGGCTGGTGGAAGATTAGCCGCTCAGCAGAGTGTTGAACAGATTGAAAGGGAGAGAGATGATTCAAAGGGAGACCAGCAAGTAGGCAGGTTACAGTAGTCAAGATGGGAGGTGATTAAGGAATGGATAAGTATCTTAGTAGTGTGTTCAGAAAGGAATGGTGAAAGAAAGAAAGTGGACTTTGTGGAAATCACTGGATTGCATGATTCGAGGCAACGTGGTTTTACCAGGGGAAGATCATGCCAAACAAATTTGATTGAGTTCTTTGGGTGACCAGAGAACTGGATCAGGGGCACGCGATGGATGTGATATACTTAGATTTCAGCAAAGCTGTTGATACTGTTCCTCATAGGAGGATTATCAATAAACTGAGCAGCCTGGGGATGGGTCACAAAGTGGTAAAAAATGGATCAGAAATTGATTGACTGACAGACGACAGAAGGCAGTGGTAAATGGAACTCACTCAGAAAAAAGGAAGATGCGTAGTGGTGTGTCTCCTGGGACCACTACTGTCTTTTTTTTTCCAATCTTTATTAATGATTTACACACTCCACACTCCAATAATGAATCAACAAAACATAGATCAACTTACGCCACTCTGAAATTGATAACAATGCTTCCTTTCCTCCCTATTCCCTTTCCCCATTCCCTCCCATCCCCCCCCTTCCCATCTATTCTAATAAGAATTGTAGATTCTTACCCCTTTTGGACACCCTTATACCGCTTCACTTCTTTATCCCTTCCATTTTACTGTCTGATCTCATTTTCTTTTCCTCGCCACATTCACAACCACCTCCAAACCCCCTCCCATTGGTGTTACACTTCCACCCCTCTTCCCTTTTTCAACCGTCAGTTTATGCATCAAATACAAGTCCGCCAAGCATCTAGAGTATGCCACCTCTTATGGGGTGTGCGTTCTAATCCAATGTGCAGCTACTTCACATCGCGCAGCCACAATATAGTGTCTCACTACTCCCCATTTCTCTGACAACTCTGTGCTTTCTCTCCTATGAAGGAGGAATGTTTCAGGGGACCTGGGTAGTATTTGACTTGTGATTTCTGAAATTATAGCTATCTGCCCCCAGTATTGTTGAACCACCGGGCATATCCACCACATATGCATCCAAGTTCCCCTTTTCCCACAATTTCGCCAAAAATCATCTGATTGCTGCATTTGTGCCTTATGTATTTGCTCTGGGGTTCAATACCACCTGCTTAACAATTTATAGCCATTTTCCCATATTGACGTGGCCAATTTCGCTAATACAATTATTTCCCACTTAGATATGTCTCATGCCACCTCTAGATCATTTTCCCATTTAATCATGTAGTTTAATTTTTCAAGACCCCTCGTAGTTAATCCTCTGTGGATACATGATAGGACCCCTTTCCTACCCAGTGATCCTAAACAACTGCCCCCAAACCATCCCCTGTCTGTCCAAATGTCCTGCCACTGTTCCCGTTGCCATAAGAAGACCCCGACTTGAAGATAAAGATATCGATCCTGTTCTGTTAAATGGTACCTATCCCTAATACCTTCAAAGTCCCGTATTCTCCCCCTGTGGACCACCTGAGATTCCTGACTCATACCCTGCTCTGCCCACCGATGTAGCACTGCTCTCCCAGACCCTGCGCCTTCACCAAAGCATGCCATTAAAGACAGTGTGAGTGAGCGTCGCTTACCCCCTAGCATCTGTCTCCGCTGTTGCTGCCATAAGCTCAGAGTGTGCCCTACGAGGGGGTTCTTTCCCCACTCCCCAGCCTCTCCAAAGCCACTAGGGGGAGGTTCGCTCTTTCCATGAACACTCAGTGTTTCTGCTGCTCTCTAAACCAGGAGTAAACTGCCCGCAGCTGCGCCGCTATATAATATTTTGAAAAATTGGGGACCCTAAACCACCGTCTGCCCGTGCTCCCTGCGAAATTCGAGCTGCCACCCTTGGACTCTATTTTGCCATATGTAGCATTCCACTTGCTTTTGCAGACGTTGCAAAGATTTTGTTGGTATGGGTCTTGGTAGGACCTGGAAAAAGAGCAGGAGGCGGGGCACCAGCAGCATCGTAACTACTGCAATTCGTCCAAACCAGGACACGTGTCCCTTTCCCCATCTGCCTAGCTAACCCTCCGCATTTCCTAATAGTTTCTTATAATTCAAATCATAAAGATCTTCTATGTTTTTCCCCATCTGTACCCCCAAATAGCAAATAGAGTTCTTTGCCCATCGGAATGGGTACTCCTTTTGCAACCGGGCTCGTTGTTCTTCAGTAATAGTCAAGTTCAATATTTCAGATTTAGACCAGTTAATACTGCTAATCTCCCATATTCCATAAGCTCCCACATAAGGATGGGGAGTGTTGTCTGGGGGCAGGTAATCATTAAAAGAATATCGTCTGCAAATAATGACATCTGGTATTCCCTCTGCCATATTTTCACCCCTTGAATGTCTGGACTCATCCATATCCGGTCTGCCAGAGGCTCTATCGATAATGCAAAAAGAGGCAGTGAGAGGGGACATCCTTGACGAGTGCCCCTTCCTTGAGGGAAGAAGCTTGAGTAACCTCCATTGACTCTAACACATGCTTTTGGTTTAAAAGCGAGAGCTCGGACCCAACTTACAAATCTTTCCCCAAACCCCATGCGCTCAAGCACTGAAAAGAGAAAGGTCCATGACACTTGGCTGAATGCCTTTTCGGCATCTAGTGAAAGGAGTAAGGCTCGTTCTTGGTTTTGTCTCACAATCCATATCAAGTTAAGTATTTTACAGATATTGTCAGCTACCTGCTGACCTGGGATGAATCCCGCCTGGTCCTCATGAACTAGTCTTCCAAGCATGTCATTAAGATTTTCCGCTAAAACTTTGGCCAGCAGCTTAGCATCAAGATTGAGCAGGGAGATGGGGCAATAGGAAGCACAATCTTGAGGGTCTTTTCCCTCTTTATGTATTAGGAATATACTCACCCATTCCATCGTTTCTGCCAATGCCGTGCCCTCTCTGGGTTGATTAAACAGGCATACCAGCAGTTGCACTAGAGCCCCCTGAAATTTTTTATAAAAAGTGGCCGTCAATCCATCAAGACCCAAGGCCTTGCCTACCTTAAGTGTCTTAATCACCTGTATCACTTCCGCCTCCCCAATTTCTCTATCGAGGGCCTGCCATTCCATCTTCTCTAAGTGTGGCAGTGGAACTGACCCCAGATAGCTCAAAATATCCCCTTCTGGCAGGGCTGGCATTGCAGTGTACAGTTTTTGGTAATACTCGAGAAATGCTGACCGGTTCTCCTGATCTTTTCCTAACATGGCTCCTCCAGCTGTCTTAATCTGTATTATACAGTAGCGCACCTTATGTTGTTTAACCGTTGCGCCATATATTTGCCTGCTTTATTTCCCCCCTCAAAGAATTCATGGAATAATAATTGTTTATGGTGTTTAATTGCCTCAGCTTCAAACGCGTTTAATTTAGCCCGGGTCTCCAGCACCTGCCCTCTATACTTTCCACCTGCCTCTCTTGCATCGGCTTCCTCCAGGTTTACAAATTGCTGTTGCAGCTGTATCTCCAACATCTCTCATTCTTTCTTTATCCGAGCCCCCCATTTAACTAATACTCCCCTCGAGACTTCTTTAAACCCATCCCACACTGTCCCCCATCCCACCTCCCCATTGTCATTCATTCTAAAATACTCAGGGATCATTCGTGCTATCTCATTCACTACCCGTATATCTCCCAACAATGACTCATTCAATTTCCAGAATTGTACTTCTCTGTCTTCCCCTTTACTGCTAGTTTCATTACCACTGGTGCATGGTCTGTCCAGGTGATCGCGTCCATCTCTGCTCCATGCACTGGGGAGTAGAATGAGAATTGATTCCTACCTGAATTAATGAAATGCAACGCATCAATCAGACCGTGTTGTTTCACAAACCATTGGTATAGAATCCTATCAGCCTTATGTCCCCCCTGCCTCCCAGTTGTGTCCTTCCCAAGGTCCCATGCCAGGTTAAAATCCCCTCCACAGATCATTGTACCATCCCCTAGCTGGGCCACTTCCTTTGTCAACTCATCCCAAAAGGTCTTCCGTGTCCCAGTAGATGTGTACACATTAACCACACAATACTATTCTTCTCCTATCTTCATTTGCACTAATAAATAGCGCCCTCCTTTATCCCAGATCACCGTGTGGGGCTCTACTTTTAACTTTGAGTCCACCATCACAGCTTTTTTTTTTTTAGTGCCATCAAGTCAGTGTTGACTCATAGCGACCCAGCTACCTCTGGGTTTTCTTGGCAATGTATCACCGGAAGTAGATTGCCAGCCTTTTCTTCTGAGGCAATGGAGGGTAAAGTGACTTGCCCAAGGTCACAAGGAGTGTCAGTGGGAATCAAACCCTTGATCATCTGGGAACTAGGCAGTTGCTCTAACCACTAGGCTATTCCTCCACTCTACTATCTACCACTCTCCATCACAGCTACTCCTCCTTTTTTTCGCTCCTTTGTATTTTATGCATATAATTTTACATTATATCCCTTGGGGGTCACCAGGACCTCGTGGGCTCTTAGCAGATGAGTCTCTTGTAGAAAAAAAAAATCAATGCCTTTTGACGTGCCATCTCTTTATAGAGATTTTGGCATTTAAAGGGTGAATTTAGGCCTTTTACATTCAGCGTCACAATTCTTAACTCACCTATAATATATTGCTTCCCTCTCTCCCCATTTCTCTAGCTGCACCCCCACCCCTTTCCCTCTATCCCCCTCCCCTTCCCTTCCCTTCCCCTTATTAGTTGGCCAGCCACCAATCCCTCCTCGGATGGCCTGAGTCACCGTCAAGATTTGCAGATAGCCAGGCCGGCCCCGACACGGCCACTCATGTGTCCTTTACCCTTACTGTGCTTCATAGCTTATTCCCCTGGCCCACTTCCCCCTTTCCTTTCCCAAAAACAGCCTCTCCTTCCTCAAACTCCACCTCCTTTTCCACGCTTCTCCTACTCCTTCCCACTTAGTCCATCTTTAAACATTTAACATTAAAGCATACTGGTGGTTACATACCTGTAGCAGGTGTTCTCTGGGAACAGACCCGATGAATTCC